>CM035842.1:324183506-326583506 GCA_020510985.1 Pholidichthys leucotaenia | reverse complement strand
CTGTGTCATATATACTGACCTGGTGAATAAGGTAAAGGTGTTTGGCTTCCTCCAGACTCTCTGCATTCAGAATCCTGGTGGTTTGCTCCTCTGCCTCCTTCCGGGCCCTCAGAACCTCCTCCAGAGCACCGTGCACCTCCTCCCTCAGCTCGTCATATCGAAACATAGCTGAGCCCTTTTCACCCAGCTGTGGAATGATGGGAAATACTTCAGTTTGGCTGAAAACTTCATTGAAAAAGAGCATCATCAGCACTTTTCTTGGTGTACCTGACGTAGCGAGGAGAAGACTGCTCTCATGTCCGTTGATAGTTTGGTCAGGGCTGTTCTCTGTCTCTGGACCTCCAATTCAGGACTAACCTCAGAAAGTGCAGTGAGGTGAGTCTTTAACCACAGCAGGCTGTCCTCTCTGGAGTCCACTGCTTCCTGCAGTTCCTGGATTTATTGAGGCACAAGAACAGGAATAAATGTTCAATGAAGTTTGATAACGCTGACTCAAATACAATCACACTGTGGACAAGCTCACCTGAACAGCAGCATCAAGTTCCTCTTGATGACCGGAACTTACTGCTGTCTCTCTTAAGAGTTTCACCTGCCTTTTCTGTGATGAGAGCCAATCAGAAAGCTCACAGAACCTAAAACAGAAAAATTAGATCAGATGTAAAGCCATCAGAAACAAAGACTATAAGACTCTATCTTTTTGACACCTTTACCTCTCGTTCCACTCTTTCCATTTATCAGGGTGCTGCTCCAGTTTGAGGTGGGTACTTTTTATTTCTTCAGTCACCTCTTCCACAGCCCTTCTAGTGCAGTCAAGCATTCGATAAGCCGGGTCGTTATCGGGTAACTTATGACACAGATCCTCCATGTTTCTAATCCTTTTCTCACATAAAGTCACAGGTTTGCGTTCCCTGAAGAAAGTCTAGAGATAATGAGGAAGGAACAGCAATGTAAACTGATGTTGTCATTCTCTAACTCTCAGGTTTAATCTGTTTAAGTTTCTACCAAATCCAAAGCTTACTCTGTGCTCTTTGATCACTCGCTCACTGGTGCATGTGCCTGACAGGGCTTGCGTCTCTCTGTCCAACTCTGCTCTGCAGTCTTGTACAATCGCAGACACCCGATTCTGTTCCACCTCCACCTTTAGACGGAGCAGGTGAGATGGAACTTCAGCCTGAATGTCCTGGAAAAAAACAGCAGTGGAGAAATTGTAGTAAAAAGACCCCAGGAGTAAGTGTGGGTAAAGCCAGAGGAAGGTGACATTTTTAATTTAATGACTGGTATGTTTTTTTTTTCTTTTCCACAATATCTTTATTGAACCTTTTTTTTTTTTTTAACAAACATGATACAAACAATCAAACACTAACACTAAAGTACTACAAAAAAAAAAATGCACTAAAAACACCAACAACCACCAACAAAATCAAGTCTTCAACAATGCTCCTCTGTTTAGTCTAGACAATCCAATACATAAGTATACATATTATGTTCACCAGTTTGGAATTTACAAGGTCCACACACATCATTCACCTTCTTCTTCAAGAGTTATGTTTAAATTTTTTACATAATCAATAAAAGGTCTCCATACATTCTCAAACACAATTTCCTTTGATTTCAGTATATATGTTATTCTTTCTAATGGAAGGTTTGTTAACATCTGTCTTAACCACTGAGTCACATCTGGTCTATGAGTCTTTTTCCATAATAGTGCAATACATTTTTTGGCATTAAGCAAACTGAGGTCTATGAATGTTCTTTCACTTTTATTAAAATTATGCTTTTCTGGGTACAGACCCAACAAAAACAGTTTAGGATTCAATATGATTTGTTTTGAGATTATTTTTTCAATTGTTACCCTCACCTCTTCCCAAAACATTCTTATTAATCTACATTCCCATAAACAATGAAATAGGGTTCCTTTACTTTCCATGCATTTTGTGCATGTATCTGGTATATTTTTGTTGTATCTATTTAACTCCTCCGGTGTAACATACATCCGCATTAACCATTTGAAATGTATCAATTTAAGGCGTGCATTTATTGATTTGGTTTGAGCTTCTGTACAAGCCAATTCCCATTGTTCCTCTGAAATTTCAATTTGCAGATCTTCTTTCCAGTAGTTTAATCTTTTCAGTGAATTTTCACTTGAAGATAGTGTCAATGAGTTATAAAACTCTGAAATAATACCCTTTCTTTTACTATCTTTCATCATCATTTTTTCCAAGGATGAATAAATAGGTCGAGTGAGAGCTTTATTTTGATTTGATCGAATAAAGTTTCTAAGTTGAAGATATTTAAAAAAATGTGTTCTATTGAGATTAAATTTGATCCTCAGCTCTTCAAAAGACATTATATTGTCTGCACATGGCAAATATAAATCCTGAATCTTTTGTATCCCTTTTAAATTCCATACTTTAAATACAGCGTCCGCTCTCCCTGGTTTAAAATATTGATTACCCCATATTGGACTAAATTGTGACAATAACTGTGGTTCTTTTAAATAGTTTTTAGCTTCACACCATATTTTGATCATATGCTTTACAAATGGATTTTTAACTTGTTTTTGTAATTTTTTTGCCGAATCTGAGTATATGAATATGGGAAGAGGTAAAGGTAAATTGTATGATTCCATTTCAGTCCAGTGAGGGAGATCATTTGATGAAAAATAATATGTCATAGACCTCAGTTGTGCCGACCAATAATACAACATAAAATTTGGACATTTCAGACCTCCACGATCAAATGGTAAATATAATAAAGACAAACGTAATCTAGCCCTCCTGTTGTTCCATATAAATTCCACTAACTTTTTTTTTTATTCTTGAGAATAGATCTAAAGGTGGTGATAAGGGAATGTATTGAAATAAATAAAGTATTTTAGGTAAAATATTACTTTTAAGTATATTGATTCTCCCGATCATCGACATTGGTAGTGACATCCATCTCTGAGTTAACTCATTGATATCTGACATTAAGGCTTCATAGTTGACACTGGCGACTGATTCTAGCTTAGGCATAATTTGGATTCCTAAATATTTAAACTGATTTACAACATTGAATTGATTTACCTCAGGGGCTGGGTAATTTCTCTGGGTCTCATTTAGCATTAATATTGAAGATTTAGTTTTATTTATTTTATATCCTGATATTTCCCCAAAATTCTTTATTAAATTCAACAAGGTTGGAATTGATTTTTTTAGATTCGACATAAACAAAATTATATCATCGGCGTACAGGGAGATTTTATGTTCTGTTGGTCCAACTTTAATTCCATATATTTGTGAATGTAAACGTATCGCTATCGCTAAAGGTTCAATTGCCATAGTAAACAGTAAAGGTGAAAGTGGACAGCCTTGTCGACATCCTCTATTGATTTTTATTGGTTTTGAAATATTGTTATTTGTTAGGATTTCTGCTGTAGCATTATTGTATATTATTTGAACCCATTTTATGAAATTATTTCCAAGTCTAAACCTTTGTAGGACTTCAAAAAGAAAGGGCCATTCAACTCTATCAAAGGCCTTTTCGGCGTCCAATGATAGGAGAGCTGTATCCGGTGCTTCTTTATTAAAATAAATAATATTAAATAGTCTTCTTACATTATGGAAGCCTTGTCTACCCTTTATAAAGCCATTCTGATCTCGATTAATAATATTTGGTAAAATTTCTTGTATTCGTCTTGCTAAAATTTTACAGATTATCTTAAGGTCGGCGTTTAATAGGCTTATTGGTCTCATATTTTCACATTTATTAGAGGGCTTACCTGGTTTTGGCAGCAGTATAATTAAGGCATTATTTATGTATGATGGTAAATTATTATTTTGAAATGCTTCTAAAACCATTTCCAAAAAAGGTTTTATTAATTTATTCTTAAATTTTTTATAAAGGTCAACTGGAAGACCATCTGGTCCTGCACTTTTTCCTGATTTCATATTATCAATGGCTAGCCCAACTTCTTCTTGACTAATTTTAGACTCCAATATCTCCCTGTTTTCATTTGGAATACACGGTATAGATAGTTTGTTCAAAAACCCATTTAGTTTTGTTAAATCAGGTTCATTTTTGGTATCATATAATTTTTCATAGTAATCTCTAAAGGCTCTATTAATTTCTAAAGGATCTATAACTACCTGTCCATTACTTATAATACTGGTTATTGGTGTTTTAATTTCCAATTGTTTAATCTGCCATGCTAATAATTTTCCTGATTTTTCACCTTGTTCATAAAAAGATTGTTTCAATCTTAGAAGACTCGAGGCAGCTCTATTCGCTGATTTTTTGTCGTATTCAGCTCTCAAAATCAGTAATTCATTCTCCAACCTTGGATCTCTTCCTGCATACACTTTTTCCTGAAGACTTTTTATTTTATGTTCCAATTTAGCTCTCTCCTCTCGAGTCTTCTTAGATTTTGATCCTGTATAACTAATAATATGTCCCCTAATAAAAGCTTTGAAAGCCTCCCACTTTACACATGCTGATGTTTGTGTAGTATTGATGTCAAAGAACTCGTCTATCTGTTTTTCTATATACTTGACAAATTCCTCATCCTGAAGCCATTTATGCTGAAATTGCCATCTACCTGATTCCTTTGTCAATTTTTTATCTACATATATTAGACAGCAGGGTGCATGATCAGAGATCACGATGTTATCATAAAAGCAGTTTTGAATCTTGGACCTTAATTCTGTGGAAATCAAAAAATAATCAATACGTGAGAATGTCTTGTAGGTACTGGAATAACAAGAATAGGCTTTAACTTGTGGTTTCATTTCTCTCCATATGTCTAACAATCTCAATTCTTTCATAAAATGATTAATAGTCATCTACATCCAATGTGCGTACAATCCAGTCCTGTTGATCTATCCACACCTGGATTCAATGTACAATTAAAATCCCCTGCTATTATATGTTGCCCTGTAAGTGATGATAAGATGAGAAATAAATTAGCAAAGAACTTCTGATCATCTATATTGGGACCATATAAGTTCACAAGATTTATATTTTCTAATAGCAAAGAACCTTGAATGATTACATATCTTCCAAATTTGTCTCCAATTACATTTTTCACTTGAAAAGGAACTGATTTATGTATGAGAGTCATAACTCCCCTGGCTCGGGATGAAAATGAAGAGGTGAATACACTTCCCTGCCATCTACTCCTAATTCTTTTAACATCCTCCTCTATCAGATGAGTTTCTTGTAAAAACACAATTCTTGAACCCATGTCCTTTATTTTATTCATAACTTGTTTAAGTTTTTTTAAATTTTGTAGACCTCTGCAATTCCATGAAGTTAAATTAAGATTAACACTTTGGTCCATGATCAATAGAGAGTTTGGGATTACCTTGCAGTGTAAACATGCTCATACAGAGAAGCAAAAACATGAGTGGTTGAACATTCATCCTACAAACTACACACAAACAAATTTCCCCTTCCCACACTTGTGGCAAACCCCCCAAAATCAAAAGAAAAATTCTGTCTCCCGATATAGCCATCGACCGTTCCACACCCACGGGGAACAGCCTAAGCCACTCCTTCTTCATCCTCCCAATCACCCCAACTCTACTGCTTTTAATAACGTAACATTAACTCTCCTCTGTAGTTTTCCAACTTAACTCCAAAATTTTTAACAACTTTGTACATCATAGTTTTTTTTTTGTTTGTTTTGTTTTTGTTTTGTTTTTTTAATATATAATACAATCTATATTTTGTAAACTTACTATTTACTTCAAGTCAGTCAGATGCCTGTGCAAATGCTTAATTATTCTACCTTATATTTTGTTCATGCTTAGCTCCCACCAGTCTCTTCTTCTTCTTTGATCTTCTTGATGAACTCCTGCGCCTCCTCTGGGGTCTTGAAGATGTGGGTTCTGCCCTCATACGTGGTCAGCAGTCTCGCAGGATAGATTACACCATGACGAATCCCAAGGTTGCGCAGCTCCTTACGTACGGGATCAAACTGCTTCCTCAATTGCTGGATTCCTGTGGCCAAATCTGGGTAGAACCGCACCTGCTGGTCCTGGTGTTTAATCTCTCCTTTAGCACGTGCAGCGTTGAAGATCTTCATCCTGTCTCTGTTGCTAAGAAACTTCATAATTAAGGTCCTCGGCGGTCCCTTATCTCTCCGTGGGCCAATACGATGTGCTTTTTCCAGAACCACTGCTGATTGCAACTCCTCGCTGCCCAGCACCTCCGGAATCCACTTTTCCAGAAAGGAACATACGTCCCGACCTTCTGATTCCTCTGGAAGACCCACCAGCCTCAAATTATTCTGTCTTGACCGAGATTCCAAATCCAAAATATTATCTTCCAGAGATTTATTTTTTTTTTCCAAAGTGCGCACCTTTAATTGAAGACGGGTGACGTCATCTTCAGCACTAGCGAGACGGAGCTCCATCTGCGCCGTTCGTTCTACACAGTCACCCAATTCCTTTCTTATTCCTTCCAACGCTGTCATAATCCCATCAAATCTAGAGGAAAAGTCCGCTCTCATTGAACTCATGGCAGCCATCAGCGCATCTGCGCCTCCCCGCGCAGACATCGCACCGTTGCCAGCCTCCTCCGCCATATATGGAGTTTTGTTTGCTGCGTCACAGACCTGAAAGTCCGTTAATTTGGACTGTTTCGGCGGCTCGCTTTTTCCTTTTCCTGGTTTTCCAGCCTTAGGCTTCGCCGACATATCCTCGCCCAAATGCTGAGATACGTTCTGTCCCAAATGAGAGAGTTATTTGCCGATTTTTTTTCTCCAGGAGCAGAGCAGAGCGAGACACGTCCGTCCTACGTGGCAGCCATAACCGGAAGTCAATGACTGCTATGTTTTAATTAGAAAAATACTGCAGGGAAATCTGTTAAAGCCAAAGATTTTCTTGGTTAAGCTAATGATGCTCTGTTCTGCATCTCGATGGATTTATAGTAATTAGTGAGAGTGTTTAAGCATCATGGCCCCTGACCTTCCAGTGTTTGTGCAGCCTGCGGACAGTTTCCTGCAGCCCCTGTTGCTCCTCCTGTGGCAGGATGTCCGTCAGTTCATCACATGCTTTCAAAAACACGCTCAGCACCCTTTGATCCAGATGTCCAAAGAAATCCTGCATCAACAAAAAATTCAATATTGTTTTAGCCCTAAGACCAGACAAAATACCAGCTTAAAGCTGAGCAAAAATAGCCAAATCAGACATGGTAGCAAAGACCGTCTATATACAGTGGATATAAAAGGTCTACACATCCCTGTTCAAATGTCAGGTTTCTGTGATGTAAAAAATGAGACCAAGATAAATCATTTCAAAACTTTTTCCACCATTAATCTGACCTATAACCTGTACAACCAAATTGAAAAACAAACCTTTAAAGGGGAAAAAAAATTACAATAACCTGTTTGCATAAATATGCACACCCTTAAACTAATACTTTTCTGAGTCAGTCGGATGCTGTGATCGTGAGACGTTCCGAGACTGTTGCACAATAACCCAAAATGGCGGTGCCCGCTGACCGAGCATAAACAAACTTTTCCACAAGTAGTTTTTTTTCTGCCTTTTGTAATTAATCCATTAACTGTCTGTTTCTAGCTTCTTTTTTTTTTCGTACAGAGCTGGAGGAACTAGAGAACTATACTAACGAGTATTATTTCCATTGCTGTGCCATGGAGCAGTCTCCCATCCCTGCTTCCCAGTCAAAAGGGCTGAGACCGGCAGACTCGCTGAAAATAATGCCCGAGAAATCACGAGATGGCTCTGAGGTTAGTAACATCCTTTTTTCTATTGAAAATAAACTTACCAGCATGGATGGCAGACTAGCGTTAGTAGAGCTGCTCCATAAAGAATTCCAGAGAATGTGTGAGAGTCTGGATACAGTCAGGTACAGCTCATCTGTCGTGAATCCCCATGCGCTTTTACGCAGCGCACGGAGGAGAGGACGGATTCACACGCAGGATACACCACAGACAGATTTATTAACATAAAGTCTCACAAGAGTCAGAGCAGGCATACAGAAAATGCAAAGGGTATGCACTTACAAAAAACACATGACGTGACGTGCACAAGGCTTACCACAGAATAAGGTGGTGTGAGCAGGAATGCTCGGGCAGATCATGGCGTAGCGTGGCCATAACAGAAACAATAATCCAGCAATGCTAGACAGAAAATAAACTGCTTAAATACAAGCACTGAGGACTGAATGATTAGGTGCACCTGAGCGCGGAGCAGGAAAAGTAATTACAGGGAGTGGAACCAGCTGATTGTCAAGAGAGGGAGGTGTGGTCTGGCTGGCGGACTGACAGGCCTGCCCAAACAAAGTGTAGGCTAAATGAGATGCCTGACAGCACGTCAGTCAGAGAACCAAAACACACAACAAGACATAACAGGTCAGACAACAAACACAAATAATAATGACACACAGAGGAGAGTCATGGGACTAGGCCTAAAGGACAAACCGGCCCGGTTCATGACAAGTGCCCCCCTCTCAAGGGGTGGAATCCAGACACCCGAGGTACCATCAAAGAAAAAAGGAGAAAACCTGCTCCCCCTCCCCCAGCAGAAGAACAAAAATCATAAACCCAGCGCGGGAGGAAGGGGGAACAAGTCAGGAGGGAACAAAAACAAAGAAAGGACAAACCGGCCCGGTTCATAACATCGTCTCTCTCTTAGAGGAAAACAATAGTTTGAAAAAGTCAGTAAACAGGCTAACCACGCAACGGCATTGTTGAAAGAGAGAACAGGAAGATGAAGGAAACAGTTCTCAATTTGCAGTCACGCAGCATGAGAGATAACCTTGTTTTTTTTCCGGAATTGCTGAAAAAAATAATGAAAATCCAGAACAGCTGGTCCGGGAATTTATGTCCACATAACTGAAATTGTCCGCCGAAGTCACAAAATCAATTACCTGGCACCGAGTCCACTGAACTGGGCAAAAAAAATTCCCAAAATAAACGTCCCACACCTATTGTTGCCTAATTTCAGCATTTCAAGCAAAAAATTTTGGTACAGAGGCAGGGCAGGCAGCTTCAAAACACCAATTATGGTCTAAATGATCAATTTCCACAGGAAATCTTGGAAAGGAGAAGGAAGCGTTTTCTCATAAGAAAACAAAAAAATCCAAGAAGGTAAACGAGCTATTGTCCCTGTGGATAGATTGTATATAGATGGCAAGTTGTTTATGGATGAAACCATAACTCCCTGGTTATTCTAGAACTTCCTTTTTTTCTTAGCTACAGGTGGAAAAAAGTGTGTGACTGTGCACAGGTCTCTTATACGATCTCAGTTTAATTTGTTAACCTTTGTTTATTTTTTTCTTTTCTGCTGAGGTTGTTGTTTGCTTGTTTGTCTGTTATAGCTAATTTTGTTGAAGATGTTAGGTCACTGTTGTATGTTATCTGCATTTTTTTCATCATTTACTAACCTTTATGTCTGTTCTCTCTCATACTTCTGGTTTAAAGGAAAAAACTTTAAGTACATTCACCCAAGTCCATACACCCCATTTGCTTGAGTACCAACAGCTTAAATCCATAATAAACGCAAGAATTAATCTTAATCAGACAGATTTAGAGGTACCAGTTAAGATGGCACAGTTTTTAAATCTACGTTCCCCTAAATTGATATCGAAAATATACGGACTATTATCAAAACTGGATGAGTCAGTATCTCTTCCAATGTCAAAATGGGAGAGAGACTTATTGATCAATAAGGATGAAAGCTTCTGGACACAAATATGTTTAAACACTTTTAAGATGACTAAAAACTCTAATTTACAACTCATCCAGTATAAAGTTCTACTAGTTCTAGAATTCATTACACAGGACAAAGGATGTTCAAAATGGGCCTGAGTCACACAAATATCTGCTTATACTGCACCAGCAACATCCCAGATAGATATATGCATGCTATGTGGTCCTGTGACCGGTTCAAAAGTTCTGGCGGAAGACATGTGAGGACCTGTCGGCATGCCTTGGGTATCGTGTCCCATCCTCACCCACACTTTGCATATTAGGTGATTTAAGTGAAATAAATATAGAGGCAAGGATGTCACACATGGTTCTCACCGCCTCATGCATCGCAAAGAAAACTATCCTTAGAAACTGGAAATCAAGAAATAACTTATGCATGACTCACTATAATATCTTACTATTAGATTATATTAGCCTGGAGAGAATGTCTGCTTCCTCAAATAATCAACTGACTGAATTCAATTCTCTCTGGTCCCCGCTTATTAATTCTATAACCTGAGGGGTGGCGGGTGGTGGCTCGCGCTCCTTGGTGCCTCTGGCGGCTGGCTGCACCCAGACCACGAGGGGCCAGTGTCTGGGGGGCCTGTTCCGGGGTGGCCATGTGTCTGAGGGGTCGCCCTCCTTGTCCTCTGGGGCCTGCGAGTGTGGGTGTGTGTGTAGGTGTGTGAGACTGGGTGTGAGTGGGGGCATGTGTGTGCGCGGGTGCGTGGGTGTGTGTTGTGTATGGGCATGTGGGGCTGTGTGTGGGTGTAGGTGGGCATGTGTGATGGTGAGTGTGTGTGTATGTGTGCAAATGAGGGTGGGCAGGGGTGTGTGTGTGTACGGGTGCGGTTACCTGTGGGTGGATGTGTGGAGATGGAGGATGTGTGTATGGGTAGGAGAACTTCGTTGGGTGGCAGGGGTGGGGCGGCCCATCTAGTGGCATGGGGGTTGGCGATTCGGGGCCTGCTTGTCCCAGCCGCCCTGCTGTTCTGTCGCGGGGTGATTTGTCGCATTGCCCCTGGTGTCATTGGCAGCGGGTGTGTGTGGATGCTCGGGGGTGGTTGGGGCGCTGTTGGCGGGGGTTGGTGGCCGTGCTGTTGTCGGGCTGCTCTGGGGTGGCTGCGGCTGCATGGAGGCCTGCTGCTGTCGGTGTGCGTCTGGGGTGGGTGGTCGGTGGGCTTGCGGTGGGCGCTCAGGGGGTGTCGCTTGGCGTGTGGCTCCGGCCCATTGTTCACTATTGTGACTATTGCTGTTGTGCATGTTTGTGTATGCAAGATGAGTGGGAATGGGTGTAGCTGCTCCATCACGTTTGTGGTGCTGGCAGCACCAGGGCATGACACTGGTGGGTCCTGGGCTGCTCAGACTGATGGCCCTCGCCCGGGGTTTGGATTTGGGGGCAGTGGGTGGTCTCATGAACCAGTTTACGAGCTGGCTTCTGGGAGGAGACGGCCTCGCTTTTGGATTGCCTCCCTCCCAGTCTTATTTCCCCCCCCCCCCCGATTCTGGGTGGAATATACATCTTCTTGAATACATTTAGGGCTTTGGAGCAGGGGTGTGCCGCACTGTGTCGGTGAAAGGGATACCTCTGCTGCACGGTGGGGTTGCCCTCACCTCAATTTTAATTGCATTTTAGACACTGAGGGCTTGGGGGGGATGGGGGCCCCACTTCCTATCGCAGTGGCTAGTGGTGCTCCAACCACCATCCCCCCAATTTTAAATGCACTATGGTAGTCTACACATTTACACAAAATCACATCATACAACTGACATACCCGGTGGGGGGCCTGGGACCCGTCATGTTGTCAAAATCCCTGGGTACTGCTGAATGTATAAATACAAGCAAGGGAGTGAGAGAGGGACTGAATAAGAGAGTAAGCGAGAGTGAGGGAGTGATGAATGGAGATAGTGATGGTGGGTCGGTTTTGTGTAGCACTTTGCATGTCAGGTGGCATCTCGGGGCACCTGCGGTGATCTGTTGATCAGTCGCTCAGGTGGGCACTGGGGGTGGGGGTCTGCTTCTATGGCCGCGGCTGCTCTGGGGTGGGTCAGCAGGGGAGCGGCCGCTGGCCTGTGCCGGCGGTCTCCCCGGCTGCTGCCAGGCGCTGGTGCATGTTCAGGTTTGCTGCATCTGCATCACAGTCGCCCTAAGAAATAAGGGTGAATGAGGGTGGGTGAGTGTGAGGGGGAGAGCATGAATGGATGTGAGTAGGTCGGAGTGTGAGTGAGATTGTGTGCGTGGGTGAACGTAAGTGGGTGTGGGTAACCCTGAGGGCGAGTGGGAGTGAGATTGAATGGGTACAGGAGTGAGAGAATGGGTGGGTCCGGGAGTGTGGGTGGGTGAGTGAGAGTGAGGGAGTGCATGTGGGTGCGTATGAGAGCATGAGGGTGTGAAGGTGTGGGGATGGGTGTGTGTGCGAGTTGGGAGGTGCTGGATTGAGGGGGTAGTGCCTTTCAACTATGTGGGCTACCCTGGGTGGGGGGGACTTCTTTGGGCATGGGGGTCACCGGGGTATGCGGCGGTGGTGCTGGTGGGGGGGCAGACCCGCTGTAGGGGTGCCTGTATGGGCTAACTCCAGTGAGCGCAGACCGGTCTCTGGCTTGGGGAGTGAGGGTGCTGGCCTCCTGGCACCTGGGGCCCGGGGACTGGTGTTGGCCCCACTGGAGGGGTTGGGGGTTGGCGGGTCCGGGAGTGTGGGCCCGCCACGCTGGCCACCTGGCCTCCCTCGAACGTCCCTCTGAGAGCAGATGTCTGGCTTTCCTGGGGCTTGCTGACCTTGGGCATTTGTGCCCTGTGGGGGTTGGCGGCACTGCCTTGCCTGCTCGGGGTTCCCGGGAAGGGGGGGAGTTGCTGCGATCAGCACCCCCTCTTTGAATGTTTCCTGACAAACCACTCACATGCACACACTTATTTTGCGTGCGCTCTCATATATACGCACACAGATGCACACGCACAAACGTCTCTCCTTTAACAGGTACGGATACCAGACTCGTGTTGAGATATCTTCGGTGGAAGAAGCAGTTTGTCTTCTGTTTTAGTTGTTGGTTTGTTTGTCTTTTTGTCTGTTCCCCTCCCTTTTCTTTCCCGCTCCACACACTTCCTTTCCCTATTCCCCATCGTGTCGAATTCTCCATGGGTAAAATAATTTAAATAAAGTACTAAAAGTTATTACAGGACGAGTTTACAACAATATATATACAGTACATAGTTAGGTACTGTATAAAGCTCATTTTGGCAAAGTAAATCTGTTTTGGCACAATAAGGGTAACAGATCTCTGCTCTGCTTACCTAGCTGCCTGACAGGACAAGTGTCACACTGGCTGGACAAGCAACCTGAGTGCAACGTGCAATCACCAAGAGAACACACAAAAAATGTTTGACCTTTTATTAGAATTTTCAAAACCGCTATCTTGAAGAAAACGCCAGTCACTCGCCAGAGAAGCAGGAGCCCTGCGGAGGACAGACGAGACTGGTTAGGGAGGAATGGAGAACTAATGGGAAACAAATAGTACCACTCACGTGAGAGAGGAGAAGAGACCGGAACAGAACCCAGCGAAGGAGATGAACCAGCAGGTAGAACTGCCAGTCGGGTATGATGAAGAGGTCTGACTGAGCGGAGAAGGAAGGCTGAACTTGAGGCGGAGCAACAGGCTGGCGAGTGAACCAAATCCCCAAAGACACACTGCTTCGTTTGCAGCAACCTGTAAAAGGTGGAAGAGAGGAAAACATAAAGCAAGGTCATACACAACACAACCGCTTACTAAGGGAGCTGTCTGCTGAGCAGTATACCCAAACAAGCCAGCGTTGAATCACTGAAGATCGCTTCCTTATAAACGCTGGCCCAGCAGGAATCAGCAGGTGTGTCTGATGAGGAAGCCGGTGAGCAGGAAGGAGGGGGTGAGCGCTCGCCAGCACATGACAGTGCCACCCCCTCAAGGAACGCCTCCTGCCGGTCGCCCAGGCTTCTCAGGGTGGGCACGATGGTAATCCCGGACCATCCCTTTGTCATGGAACTTGGACCAAGGGACCCATGACTGATGCTCCGGGCCATAGCCCTCCCAGTCGACCAAATACTGGAAACCCCGGCCCCGACAACATACATCCAGGATCTCCTTCACGGTGTGTGTGATGTTTCCGTCAAGGACCCTGGGAGGAGAAGGCGGCTTCGGGGGAGGGCAAAGAGGGCTGGAAGAGAGAGGCTTCACTTTAGAGACATGGAAGGTAGGGTGCGTGCAGAGCGCCCGTGGGAGTTGGAGCCGGGCAGCAGAGTTGCCGACGTTACTTGTGATGGGAAAGGGGCCCACAAACCGGGGAGCGAGCTTCTGACACTCAGCCTTAAGTGGAACCTGGTCCGTGGCCACCCAGACCTGCTGTTCAGTTTTGTAGCTTGGCGCCAGGACCCTCTTGCAGTCAGCATAGTGCTGATTATGCTCGGTGGAACGCAGAAGCGCCGCTCTGGTGGATCTCCAGGCCCGGCAACAGCAATGAAAATGGGCCCCCACAGACGGCACCGCAACCTCTCTCTCTGCCAGAGAGCAGGCGGGGAGGGGGGGGGGGGTGCGGTGTAACCCACAGATGTCTCAAAAGGTGATCGGCCCGTAGCTGAAGAGACTGCGGAATTTAATGAATATTCTACCCAGGTCAGGTGGGAGCTCCAAGAAGCGGGGTCGTCGGCTGCCACACAACGAAGGGCAGCCTCCAGGGACTGGTTGGCACGCTCAGCCTGCCCATTGCTCTGGGGATGATAGCCAGAAGTGAGGCTGACGGTGGTACCAAGACAGTGATAGAAGGACTTCCAAACCCGTGATGTGAACTGCGGACCCTGGTCAGACACGATGGCCATAGGAATCCCATGTAACCTGACGACGTGGTAGGAAAGGAGTTCTGCCGTCTTGGAGGCGGATGGCAGCTTAGGGAGGGGAACCAGATGTACGGCCTTAGAGAACCTGTCAACGATGGTCAGAATCACAGTATTGCCATGGGAAGGGGGAAGACCAGTGACAAAATCCATAGCGATATGTGACCAAGGCCGACTGAGGATGGGGAGGGGGTGAAGAAGACCAGCGGGAGGGGTGGAGGAAGACTTATTCCGGGCATATGTCTGACAGGCCTTCACATACCCCTGCACGTCCCGCCGCAACGTGGGCCACCAAAACACTCATCTGACAATGTCAATAGTCCGCACCACCCCCGGGTGGCAGGCGAAACATCCGGTGTGCCGCCACTGGATCACTTCGCTGTGGAGGGCGGCAGGGACGTACAGGCGGTTGGGGGGACATCCCGCTGGTTCGGGCTCCGAGGACTGGGCCTGGCGGACTCTGTTCTCGATCTCCCAGGTGAGGGTTCCAAGGACGCATGAAGGCAGAAGAATGGGCTGGGAGCGGGAAGGGGGGTCAGCCACGTCCTAACTGAACTGTCTGGAGAGAGCATCAGGCTTCCCGTTATGGGAGCCGGGCCTATAAGTGACAGTAAAATTAAAGCGCTGGAAAAATAAGGCCCAGCAAGCCTGCCTAGGATTAAGCCGGCAGGCCGACTGCAGATACTCCAAGTTCTTGTGGTTGGTACACACGACTACCCGGTGAGCAGCTCCCTCCAGCCAGTGTCTTCATTCCTCAAACGCCAACTTAATGGCCAACAGCTCGCGATCACCAACTTCGTAATTCCTCTCGGGTGGGGTGATCCGCAGAGAGAAATACAGTGGTACCTCTACTTACGAACGTCTCTACATACGGAATTTTCAGGTTACGAGACGCCTCAACGGGAAAATATTGCCTCTAGTTACAAACGAAATTTCAGGATACGAAAGGCAAAAAAGTACGCGCTCCTCGCAGCTTCCGTAGTTTACCAAACGTAAACATACCTGTAGCTGCTCTGCCATTGGCTATCGCCTAGCATCTTCCTGGTATCCCATTGGCCACGAAGTTTTTTTTTTTTTCCAAAACTTTATGCGTTTGGTTGATCTCGCCAAAGAATATGGCCGTAATACATCAACGATCAGCACGGTATTAAAACAAAACGAAGCACTTACAAGCCGACAAAAGCAAACGTCCTTGGATCAGAACATGAACCAAAGAAGGCAAAAGGTGACGACGTCGACAACGATAGCAGTTAAAGGGTAAATGAACATAATTTTTATTATTCTTTCTCTTTTATTATTCTCTTTTATTATTCTTTCTCTCATTTTAAACTCTCATTTTATGTTTATTGTGCAGTAATCTAATTGTAACATGTATTTGTTACATGTTTTGATGTGTTTTTACAATTTATAAAAAATTTATGCCCGAATTTTGGGGGCTTGGAACGGATTACGGCATTTACATGTAAAACGCACCTCTACTTACGAATTTTTCACGTTACGAGAATTCTTCCGGAACGAATTAAATTCGTAAGTAGAGGTACCACTGTACTCACACGGGCGGAGCTTCAAGTCCGGGGGAGAGCGCTGGGATAAAACAGCGCCCACCTCCGTTTCTGAAGCATCCACCTCCAGGGTGAATTGGAGCTGAGGGTCAACCTGAACCAAGATTTGTCAGTGAACAGCCCCTTTAATTTGTTAAAGGCCTGCTCAGCTGCCTCAGTCCATACAAATGGCACCTTAACTGAGGTCAGCTGTGTTAAAGGCTGTGCTATCCCACTATAGTTTCGAATAAACCTGCGATTAAAATTCGCAGACCCCAAGAAGTGTTGCAGCTCCTTGCGGGAGTGGGGGGTTGACTAATCTAGCACAGCCTTCACCATGGTTGGGTTGGCCCTCAGCTCTCCCTCCGCTACAATAAAGCCAAGGAAAGAAGTGGAAGATGTGGAAAATTCACACTTCTCCGCCTTGACATACAGTTGATTCTCTAAGAGCCGCTGTAACATGGCTCTAACATGAGTCTTGTGCTCCTCTGGCATGCGAGAAAAAATCAGAATGTCGTCTAAATAGACGAAAACAAACTGATTAAGCATATCGCGGAGGACGTTGTTGATTAAACGCTGGAAAACAGCGGGGGCGTTAGTTAATCCAAAAGGTATAACCAAATACTCAAAATGCCCAGGTGTGTTTTAAACACTGTTTTCCACTCATCCCCCTCGTGTATTCTAACTAGATGGTATGCATTACGAAGGTCGAGCTTAGAGAATACACGTGAATGCTGTAGGAGCTCAAAAGCAGAGTTCATCAGGGGCAGAGGGTATTTATCTTTGACAGTGATGGCGTTAAGTTCACGGTAGTCAATGCACAGACGCCACAGTCTGGCCAGAAAGAGTACGCACGGAACAGGGAGCCGGCAGTTTGATCATCGGAATCCCCATCTCATGCACCAGCTTAGAGGAGACAAAATTACCCTCCGCCCCAGAATCAATTAGGGCAGAGACTCTCTTCTTGACCCCCGGTAGCCGGATCAGGGCCGAAATGGAGAAATTACCGAGGTGATCGTATTGAGTCCCGCCCGCCAAACCCCCCGTGGCTACTGACGGCCCGATTCTTTTGGCCGTAGGCGGCATGTGTCTAACTTATGCTTCAATGAACCACAGTAGGCACACGCCCCGATCCGTCGCCGCCGCTCAACCTCTGCCGGTGGAAGACAAGCAGAGCTGAGCTCCATAGGCTCGGGGGTGAGTCAAACTCACCTCGGTCAGTAGGCGCCGGGAGTGAGCGTGTGACGAGCGGGCAAGAAGAGGCACTGCGCTCCCAGGCGCATTCACGGTATTGATTATCTAGCCCGACTGCCTGATCTATCAGGCTGTCCAAGGTGGCAGGAACAGCATGAACTGCCAGGTTGTCTCGGAGCCGAGGATTCAGTCCGTGGAGGAAAGCGCTGTGTAACGCAACTTTGTTCCACCCCAAATGTGCTACCTCGACCCGGAACTCCACCGAGAAGTCAGCCACAGACCAGCTGCCCTGGCGGAGCGACATCAGGCAACTCATAATATTCCCTTCATTCTCGGAACGGTCAAAGGTGTGGGAAAACTCTGACACAAATTGGCCAAACATGGGTGGCGAAGCTCTCTGACTGTCAATAACTGCCTACGTCCAACTAAGAGCGCGGCCCCGAAGCAAAAGAGTAAACTGATGAATTTTAGAAATGTCATCCGGAAACTCTCCCTGCACCTGCCCGAAATAAAGCCGAATCTGACATAAGAAATCCTTGCATTTCCCCAGCTCCCCCATGTACAGAGCAGGTGTGGAAATAGCAAGGGTTCGGCGAACAATAGTAGAAGGAGGGTGAGCAGGTGGAGGTGGAGTGGCCGGGACAGCCGCACAGCCCAATTGATCAGTAAGGACACTCAGCTGCTGCATAATAGCCTGCAGCAACTGAGTGTGCTCAGCTATCTGCTTCTCTGTAGCAACGAGGCGGTGGAGCGCGGAGTGCTCTGTTGATGATGATGCACCTGCCAGGTTGTGACTCTGGCTTGCTCGTTCTGTCATATTGGCTGGACAAGCAACCTGAATGCAACATGCAATCACCAAGAGAACACACAAAAAACGTTTGACCTTTTATTAGAATTTTCAAAACCGCTATCTTGAAGAAAATGCCAGTCATTCACCAGATAAGCAGGAGCCCTGCGGAGGACAGACGAGACTGGTTAGGGAGGAATGGAGAACTAATGGGAAGCAAATGGTACCACTTTGTGAGAGAGGAGAAGAGACCAGAACAGAACCCAGCGAAGGAGATGAACCAGCAGGTAGAACTGCAGGTCGGGTATGATGAAGAGGTCTGACCGGGCGGAGGAGGAAGGCTGAACTTGAGACGGAGCAACAGGCTGGCGAGTGCACCAAATCCCCAAAGACGCACCGCTTCGTTTGCAGCAATCTGTAAAAGGTGGAAGAGAGGAAAACGTAAGGCAAGGTCATACACAACACAACCACTTACTAAGGGAGCTGTCTGCTGAGCAGTATACCCAAACGAGCCAGCATTGAATCACTGAAGATTGCTTCCTTATAAATGCTGGCCCAACAGGAATCAGCAGGTGCGTCTGATGAGGAAGCCAGTGAGCAGAAAGGAGCGGGCGAGCGCTCACCAGCACATGACAACGGGGGGGGGGGGGGGAGACTAATACTTTGCTGCAACACCTTTGGCTTTTATTACAGCATTCAGTCTTTTTGGGTAGGAGTCTGTCAGTGTGGCACATCTTCATGTGGCAATATTTGCCCACTCTTCTTTGCAAAAATGCTCCAAATCTGTCAGATTGCGAGGGCATCTCCTGTGCACAGCCCTCTTCAGATCACCCCACAGATGTTCGATCAGATTCAGGTCTGGACTGTGGCTGGGCCATTCCAAAACCTTAATCTTCTTCTGGTGAAGCCATTCTTTTGTTGATTTGGATTTGGGTCATTGTTGTGCTGAAAGATGAAGTTCCTCTTCTTCTTCAGCTTTCTAGCGGAAGCCTGAAGGTTTTGTGCCAACACTGACTGATATTTGGAACTGTTCATAATTCCCTCCACCTTGACTAATGCCCCAGTTCCAGCTGAAGAAAAGCATCCCCAAAGCATGATACTGCCACCACCATGCTTCACTTTAGGTATAGTGTTCTTTTGGTGATGAGCAGTGTTGTGTTTGCGCCCTTTAAATGGTGGCAGGTGTGTGCTGACTCCCATTTAACATGAGTTTGAATATGATTGGTTAATTCTGAACACAGCCACATCCCCAGTTATAACAGGGTGTGCATATTTATGCAAACAAGTTATTGTAAGTTTTTTATTTTTATTTTTCCCCTTAAAAGATTTCAGTTTGTTTTTCAATTGGATTGTACAGGTTACAGGTCACATTAATGTTGGAAAAAGTTTTGAAGTGATTTATTTTGGTCTCGTTTTTTTACATCACAAAAACCTGGCATTTGAACAGGGGTGTGTAGACTTTTCATATCCACTGTAAACTTTTAACTTGGAGCTTCACATTTTCCACAATTTACCAGTGACACCAGGGCAAACGCATGAATAAACCAGAGATGGATGCAAAGCGCAAAGGGTACTCAGGACTGTCTGGGACAGCCCTAGGCCATGAGAATTTACAATCAAATTATGTGTTGCATCTTATATATGACATGCATGATTCTTTGATATTCACAGTAAATAGATTCCTCCATATGAGTACAGAGTATTAATATACGTGAAATTAATACTCAGATACCTTTGATTATTCAAGTTTTGTTGGAAATGTTGAATATTTTCTGAATATGTTAAATTGTACATGGTACATACATCCTGTGGCCTTGACCTTTGACCTTTAGACCCTTTAAATGAATGCATGTCCAGAACGTAGCATGCAGTATTCCTTCAGCAAATTTGGTGTTGATATCTGCTGTCGTTCTTGCTGTAGAGTCTGGAAAAAATGACTAACTCTTGCTGATCCTGTGATCTTATCTTTTGACCTTCTGACCTCAAAATGGATGCATGTGTAGAAGTTTGTACGTACTATTACTGGCTCAAGTTTAGTGTTGTTATCTGCAGCCATTTTTGTTCAACAGTCATCTGTAAAGAACTTTAACTTGGAAATTAATATTTTCCCACACTGCCTCCAACTCCACCAACGCAGACAAGCTAAAATGGTTTGGCTCTGAACTCTCCTTATAAAATATACAGTCTATTCAAACAGTGGTAATAGTTCTGCAGATTAGGTGTAGCCTTTATTTCAGATTTAAACTCACAGTGTGTTTCTTCAGTAATTCCTCTGGGTCTCCAGACTCTCTCAAGCAGCTCTGAGCTTTTTGCAGCACTCTCTCAAGCTCTTGACGTGACTCCTCAAACCTCCTCCTCAGGCAGCTGTTGGCCTCTTCCTGCCGTCTCCACTCCCCAACCTCCTTCAGCAAAGCCTGAGAGGATGGATGGTGCTTAGATGTGATTGCAATAATTGCATTATTTGTCTTGCATCAAGCAAATGAATAACAAGACACGAGGTGGATCTCATCTACACAATTACCTCTGGGGCGTTTTATGCTCTTGTAATCTCTTTAATAAGATCAGCACTGGGGTCTTTGAGTGACATTCTCTTATTTGCACGAGTAATACTATATTCATGTATAACACTAACCTGTGCTGAGCTCTGTATTTCAGCAACTCGCTTCTGTAACAGTGACAGGTCAAAATTTCTGAGCACCTTGCTGGTGGAGAGCACCCTCTGTAGAGTGTGGTGGTTCTTCTCAACCACTGACAGGGAACGTTTGCAGATTTGCTGCTGGTTTAATAAATCCTGAGTGAACAAATCCAAATCAAACATTAATGTGAAGTCTGATGATTAAATCAAATTAAATACTTGAAACAGACTGCAGTACATGAGCAATTTCATTATTGTTATAATTGTCTTTATAAAAAGGTAATCAAAATCACGTAAAGACAAGGCTAAATTATATTTTCATGATGCTATAAAGTTAAAAAGTTTGAACCCTAAATCAAATAATATAGACATAAGAAAGATTATCATCCAAAACAAATTATTATTTTAAATCAAGCATTTACCAGGTAACCATTTATTAACCTCCACCAAAGATGCTAATGTTTTTGGTTAGATTGTGTGTGTTTATGTTAACAGCATAAGTCAAAGTGTTATGGACAGATTTTGATGATATTTTCAGCAGATGTTGGAAATGGAACAAGAACCACTCAATTAGATTTTGGGGGTGATCCAAATCACTATGTGGATCCAGAATTGTATTTACTGGATTTCACAGATTTCTTTGCTGTGAAGACAGCACTCACTCTTATTATATTAATCCTTGGAAACAAAAACAAAATGCATTGCAATTTTTGTCTCAAATTTTAAAAGAAATGAGAAAAAAGAACTGCAGATGAATGGATGACAAATTTTTACTTGTTCTGTGTATTTATCTTTTCATAAACCTTACATCTTTCCTTACATCTCTGCTTAGGACACACCACTGCAGCAGGAGTACCAACAAGTCCTTAAGCGAATACATAACAAGATCATGATGAGTAGCTCATTCCTGCCTGGTGAAATCACCTTGAAAATGATGAGATCTCCTGACCTGAGTACCATTATGTGTGAGTTTGGTGACAGACAGACGGACGGACGGACGGACGGACGGACGGACGGACGGATGGATGGATAAATCCCAAACTGGGAAATTACCATGTAACAGCAGTATGACACAGTAGACGACCAAAACGACATGGTCAGCATACACAGCATAACAGAAAAAGGAATTACCCAGGGAAAGCAAAACTGGCTAGATAAAGATGCAGACCACCTCTAAGATGAATAGATGATGACCCGTATAGATACAGTGGTGTGAAAAAGTGTTTGCCCCCTAACTAGCCTTTTGTTTTCTTATTAGAGACAAAGAAAGGAGATGTTTTTACCTTCTTTACATGTTTTGACTGTTGACTGCAGTTTTCATCAGAAGATCACTTCTGTTTACCCCCTTCCTGATTTCTCATTTTTTTGTATGTTTGTCACATTTAAATGTTTCAGATCATCAAACAAATTTAAATATTAGACAAAGATAACACAAGTAAACACAAAACTGTCACGCGGTGGCCCTTGCGAGCCACCATAAGACGCCAAAAATCGGCAGTGAGTTTTGCATTGATGTTTAAAGGCCAAATGTCACGTAATTTTTTTCTCCAAATGCCAACGAATTTTGATAAAATACACATAGCTTAAACCAAATATTCATACCGGAGACCATATCACCCACCCGTATTTACATAATTGCACAAAATACACCAGGCGAAGGCCCCCCTAGCGGCTGTCAGTGTGTGACAGCCAATCCAGACCGCGGCCATGTTGTTGACGTCACAAATTTCACCCTGGCTGCCCTGCCTATCCACATTCACACTTATCAACATTGGACAATCATGACGGAAAGTGACAGCGATTGTGAACAAATTAGTTTAGTTTTGTCCTCTGGTGAATCGGACTTGGAATTCAGGGAAGACGACACCCCAGATACTGATGACAGTGGTTCAGACAGTGACAGAGGCATAGAACCTTACAGGTTCGAGCCGTCCGAGACGGAATCAGATGCTTTGTCTGATGACAACAGTTCCGACGATGACCAGAGAGCAGAACCAGTGGAAAATGTCATTGAATTGGACGTTAATCGCCTCCAGAATGTTGAATGGAAAGCCAAAAGAAATCTGTGATGTTTAAATTAATTATAACCACCGGCAAAATTGGGAAGCCGAAGGGGGTCTGTCGAGGGCGCCCCATAAATATCGATTTTTCGGAAGCCATTATTATGACGATACAGTGGGGCGCTAGCTTACAGTAGAACCCTTTCTTTCCTCATTCAGTTGTAGCAACAAAATCAAGGATGAAATGGAAGTAATTGTGGAAAATGACTTGTATTAAAATCCCCAGGATCGTGTGTATAGGGCCATAACCCTGGGTAATAAGGGACACTTTTCTGCGTCCTGCTCAAAATAAAAAAAGCAGTATTACACTTAAAACACATACCTGTCAAGGCATACCTCATGCCTCCCTTATTGGGGGGCTTTCACACCTGTACTGAGTACTTAAAAACTGTATTTATCGGCAGATGAAAGAAAACTGACCCCCCCCCCCCCAAAAAAAACAAAAAAAACTGCAACATGACCTATTTCAAACATATTTTTTGATCTCTCGGCGCCACACCAGTCGGCTGCCTTTTGCAACAGCGGCTCGATTCCGAGTTTTTTTTTCCCTTCCTTTCTCTTTTGATCACTTTTTTTTTCACCCCACTTATATCACGGACACACAGATTGTCCCAAATGTCTCCTGAGCCGGTGGACGGAGCCACTGTTTATAGCAGGATTCGATACAACAGGGAAGAGCTGCTAGCATTTAACCGCCACCCGGTCCCACTGGAAAAACTCGACATACCGAGAGAACTGAGGCGAAAACGCCGCGGCTGCCGGGCTGGAGTAAGGCGGAGGACAAAAAATATAAGGTACAGACCCCCCCTTCCATCTGTTGTCATGGGAAATGTACGGTCGATACTGGGAAAGTTAGATGAGCTAGCGGCTATCTCCCGTTATGATAGCACTTACCGGGAGTGCTCTCTCCTTTTGTTTACTGAGACGTGGCTAACTGAACTAGCAGCAGATGCTAACATTGAGCTGGAGGGTTTTCACATGATACGAGCTGACCGAACACCAGAGAGTGGCAAAACTAGGGGCGGTGGAGTGATAATGTATGTTAACAACAACTGGTGTAGACCGGGACATATCACTGTTAAACAACGACACTGCAGCAAAGACATTGAGTTGCTAGCTGTTAGCATGAGGCCTACATATCTCCCGAGAGAACACTCACACGTGATCTGCATTGTTGTTTATGCAAATCCGACGGCGAACGCTGGGACAGCGCGTGACGTCATCCATTCAGTAACTGGCAGGCTGCAGACAGAACACCCAGATGCTCTTCTCCTCATCTCAGGCGATTTCAACCACGTTTCACTGTCTCCCATTCTGCCCACTTTCACCCAGTATGTCACATGCCACACTAGAGACAATAAAACACTGGATTTGTTCTACGCAAACACTAAGGAGGCGTACACCTCATCACAACTCCCCCCACTTGGGAGATCGGATCACAACTTGGTTCATCTCCGACCGGTGTACAAACCCCTAGTGCACAGACAACCTCCGGCCATGCACACTGTGGAGTTATGGTCTGAGGAGACAATGGACACTCTAAAGGACTGTTTTGAAGCCACTGCCTGGAAGCAGCTCTGCGATCCACATGGTGAGGACATCGATGGCCTCATTCACACCTTCACGGGCTACCTCAGCTTCTGTGTGGACAAATCCGTTCCCACCAAGACCATACGGCGTCACTCAAACAACAAACCCTGGATCAACCCTGAGATAAAAACACTTCTGAGAGAGAAGAAGAGGATCTTCAGGTCGGGGAACAGGGAGATGCTGAAGTCCGTACAGAGGGAGCTGAGGAGAAAGATCAGAGAAGGCAAGGACAGCTTCAGGAAGAAGATGGAGGACAAGCTGCAACAGAGCGACATCAGCGGGGTCTGGAGAAACCTCAAAACCATCTCGGGGCTCCAGAATACCTCCCCCCAGGCCACGGGGGGCAGGGAGTGGGCGAACAACCTGACTCTGTTTTTCAATAGATTTGACCAACCGCCCTCCCCCCTGTCTGCACAACAACCACTGCTGCCTCTAAGAAATCAAGTCCTGCTACCCACTCCCCACTCCACCGACACCCCCCCCACTCCCAACACACAGCCCCCCATCCTGACCCTGACCAAGACCCAGGTGAGGACGGAGCTGAGGAAGATCAAGGCGAGGAAGGCGTCGGGACCGGACGGCATCAGCGCAAAGCTCCTCAAGTCCTGTGCAGACCAGCTGTGTGGGATTGTGACGTATATCTTCAACATGAGCCTGAAACTGGGGAGGGTACCACAGCTGTGGAAAACATCTTGTGTGGTACCTGTACCAAAAACTTCCCACCCCAAAGACCTGACCAGCTTCAGACCGGTGGCCTTGACGTCCCACTTGATGAAGACCCTGGAGAGACTGCTCCTTGCTCATCTCCGCCCCCTGGTGGAACCAGCGATGGATCCACTCCAGTTCGCCTACCAGCATGGCATTGGGGTGGAGGATGCGGTGATCTTCCTCCTTCACCGTTCTCTGTCCCACCTGGAGAAGCCCGGGAATATGGTGAGGATCATGTTCTTTGACTTCTCCAGTGCTTTCAACACCATCCAACCGATGATCCTGAAGGACAAGCTGCTGCGCGCAGGGGTGGACCAGCACCTGTCATCATGGATCCTGGACTACCTCACGAACCGGCCTCAGTTTGTGAGAACCCGGGACTGTGTTTCCGACACGATCATCAGTAGCACGGGGGCCCCCCAGGGAACGGTGCTGGCTCCCTTCCTGTTCACTCTTTATACTGCGGACTTCTCACACAACACAACACATTGCCATCTACAGAAGTTCTCTGATGACTCTGCGATCGTTGGTCTCATCTCCAGCGGAGATGAAGCTGAGTACAGAGGGCTTATCCAGGACTTTGTGGACTGGTGCCATCGGAACTGCCTCCAGATCAACGCGAGGAAAACTAAGGAGCTGGTGGTGGACTGCCGCAGGCATGGGCAGCCCCTCACAGCACCAGTAAATATACAGGGAACAGACATCGAGATGGTGACATCCTACAAGTACCTGGGTATTCATCTGAACAATAAACTAGACTGGTCACACAATACTGACGCACTCTACAAGAAGGGACAGCGCAGGCTGTTCCTGCTGAGGAGACTCAGGTCTTTTGGTGTACAAGGGGCGCTGCTGAAGTCATTCTATGACACGGTGGTGGCATCAGCCATCACTTTTGGAGTGGTCTGCTGGGGCAGTGGCATTACTGCAGCCGATAGGAAGAGACTGAACAAACTGATTAAGAAAGCTAGCTCTGTCCTGGGGCAACGCCTTGATCCGATGGAGGAGATAGGAGAGAGAAGGACGGTGGCTAAACTGTCATCTCTGCTGGAGTCCGAGTTCCACCCTATGCAGGACATACTGGATGTACTGAGGAGCTCATTTAGCAGCAGACTACATCATCCCAGGTGCACAACCGAGAGGTTTCGTAGGTCCTTCCTACCAACGGCTGTCAGACTGTACAACCTAAGCAGGGCTGCTCGCAGAGATAGCAAAAAGACGTAACAAACTAATAGTTTTTTTTGAATGCAAAAGATGCAATAGACTTACACAATGGTCCTCTCCGGCATACAACTAGGAACATACCGGTCGCTATGGAGGGTGAGAATATGTATGGGCACATAATCATACCATGTAGGATAACTAAATAGACGGTTATGCTGTTTCATCCCACCTAGCAACAATGCTCTGCACTGTGTGTGTTTATATATTTACATATTTATTCCATCTAGCTACAATGCTCTGCACTGGGTGTGTTTATATTTATATATCTATATATTTATTCCATCTAGCTACAATGCTCAGCACTGGGTGTGTTTACATTTATATATCTATATATTTATTCCATCTAGCTACAATGCTCCGCACTGTGTTTTTATATATCTACATATTATTCCATCTAGCTACATTGCTCCGCACTGTGTGTGTTTATATACTTGCATATTTATTCCACCTAGCTGCAATGCTCCGTACTGTGGGTGTTTATATATTTACATATTTATTCCATCTAGCTACAATGCTCTGCACTGGGTGTGTTTATATTTATATATCTATATATTTATTCCATCTAGCTACAATGCTCAGCACTGGGTGTGTTTACATTTATATATCTATATATTTATTCCATCTAGCTACAATGCTCCGCACTGTGTTTTTATATATCTACATATTATTCCATCTAGCTACATTGCTCCGCACTGTGTGTGTTTATATACTTGCATATTTATTCCACCTAGCTGCAATGCTCCGTACTGTGGGTGTTTATATATTTACATATTTATTCCATCTAGCTACATTGCTCCGCACTGTGTGTGTTTATATACTTGCATATTTATTCCACCTAGCTGCAATGCTCCGTACTGTGGGTGTTTATATATTTACATATTTATTCCATCCAGCTACAATGCTCTGCACTGTGTGTCTGTGTGTGTGTGTGTGTATATATATATTTTATAGTAATATGTACATATGTATATTAGCTGCTCTTGCTTGCTTGTTTTTGTTTTTTTTTTCTTGCCTTCTGATTGTTGCTCTGAGTGTTGCTATCCCTGTGCTGTTGCAATCCTGGAATTTCCCCGTTGTGGGACTAATAAAGGCTTATCTTATCTTATTTATTCAAATGTACACTTTTATGGACACAATCTTGAGCCACAACTTTTTGGTAATGTGAAAATAATAAGCCAAGTAGCACAAAAAAAATAAATAAACTAAAAAAAAATACAAAAATATTTTTCAAATTTACATTAGCACAAGGTAGATTGCTTAATTTGAAAGTACACAATAAGAATTATTCTGAATATAGTTCTTAATTGTCAGCTAGATACTGTATATACACTTGGAATTAAAGAGTTTTTATTTGTCAGCTTTGTTACACTAATGCAATTGGATGAACTTGAAACAAGAAAATGTTCACTGATGCTGCTTGTTATAGTTCCAAGTAGCAGCCTTTGCTGACTCTAGCATTTCTGAAGTGGCAGATCAGATCAGGTGGCAGATCAGAAGTGATCTGCCACCAATGGGGGTAGATTGTGCCCTGCCACAAAAAAATGACAAACCATCACTTCTGCTAGTGATGCATTGGATTTGGAAGGCGATTCCTCTCTGTTCCGGAGCCGCAAGACAGTAGAAAGTGTGAGGCCATCAGCCTACTTCTCACTGTAGTGAGAATAGCTTACGCTAAGCGCTCTGCCCGCCCCGGCCATCAGCCTAATGATTGAGTCCACACTTCTCACTGTAGTGAGAATAGATCACGCTGAGCGCTCTGCCAGCCCCCTAGCTGTGGGGGTCACACACACGACGTGTTCCTCAACACACTCACTAATTTTTTTTCCCGTATATTTTTCTTTTGGGCGTACAGAAATGGCAATACGCCCGTATTTGCTAAATTGCATTTTCCCCGTACCGTATTAAAATACGGCGAAAACGTATCACTTGACAGGTATGAAAACATTTCCCAGAAAAGTGTCCCTTATTACCCAGCTGTCCCTTATAGCCCCGTTTTACGGTATGGGTGAAATATCCAATTTTTTCTTTCTTGTTGCTCACTTCAATCTTCCAGTCTCCATATAAACAATCAATCGGGATACCCCAAGCATCAAACTAGGGTACAATCTGTTTCGTCACTTCCGCCTTCTTCCCCAGGCGATTCCGGGGGCCCTGAGTGGTAACGTCAAGCGCGGCAGTTTTAAATTAACGAATGTTCCGGCGTTACTGAAGCATATGCACCAAGACCCGAACGGATCGGTTCCCTTTTATATCTAGTTTCAAGACATTTTAAGGACCCTGTTACGTGACATTTGGCCTTTAATTAACGAGAACACAAGATATGAACACAAAACTATGAGTCGGTGTGGGCAAAACACTCTATACAGGATGCATGGGATCGTAAGGCTACACCCAGCCACTTACGATCTTAACCGAGAACATGGACATGAATAAAGACACGAACCTTGACATGAATGTTGATAACACACTAGGAATCTCTCACGATGTCTGACGGTGTTTGACGACTGTTTTACGATACTGCTGCATCAACCTGCTGTCAGCGCCCGCTAATAAAGCCGGCAGCTAATGAGCAGTGATGCAGAACAGCTGATCGGCTCTGACAGCAGGAAGCCCCACCGAGCGCTGTCACAATAAGAGCCCGGGGAGCCAGAATGTAATCCACTGCTGTCAGAGCCGGCAGAGATGATGCATGGCCTGAGCGTGGACGAGATCGGTGCTCGGGTCATAACAAAAACACAGTTTTTAAATGAAGGTGTTTATTATTAAGGGTAAAAAAAATCCAAACCTATATGGCTCTGTGTGAAAAAGTGATTGCCCCCCTCCGTTAAAATATAAATTAACTGTGGTTTATCACATTTTTGGAAAGCTGAGTTCAATTTCTCGAGCCACACCCAGGCCTAATTACTGCCACACCTGTTCTCAATCAAGAAGTCACTTAAATAGGACCTGCCTGTCAAAGTGAAGTAGACCAAAAGATCCTCAAAAGCTAGACATCATGCTGCGATCCAAAGAAATTCAGGAACAAATGAGAAACAAAGTAATTGAGACTGATCTGTCTGGAAAAGGTTATAAAGCCATTTCTAAAGCATTGGGACTCCAGCAAACTACACTGAGAGCCATTATTCACAAATGGCAAAAATATGGAACAGTGATGAACCTTCCCAGGAGTGGCCAGCCGACCAAAATTACCCCAAGAGCACAGCGACGAGTCATCCAAGAGGTTACAAAAGACCCCACAACAACATCCAAAGAACTGCAGGCCTCACTTGCCTCAGTTAAGGTCAGTGTTCATGACTCTACCATAAGAAAGAGACTGGACAAAAATGGCCTTCATGGCAGAGTTCCAAGACAAAAACCACTGCTGAGCAAAAAGAACATAAAGGCTCATCTCAGTTTTGCCAGAAAACATCTTGATGATCCCCAAGACTTTTGGGAAAATACTCTGTGGACTGATGAGACAAAAGTTGAACTTTTTGGAAGGTGTGTGTCCCGTTACATCCGGCACAAAAGTAACACAGCATTTCAGAAAAGGAACATCATACCAACAGTAAAATATGGTGGTGGTAGTGTGATAGTCTGGGGCTGTTTTGCTGCTTCAGGACCTGGAAGACTTGCTGTGGTAAATGGAACCATGAATTCTGCTGTCTACAAAAAAATCCTGAAGGAGAATGTCCGGCCATCTGTTCATGACCTCAAGCTGAAGCGCACTTGGGTTCTGCAGCAGGACAGTGATCCAAAACACACCAGCAAGTCCACCTCTGAATGGCTTAAGAAAAACAAAATGAAGACTTTGGAGTGGCCTAGTCAAAGTCCTGACCTGCATCCGATTGAGATGCTGTGGCATGACCTTAAAAAGGTGACTCATGCTCGAAAACTCTCCAATGTGGCTGAATTACAACAATTCTGCAAAGATGAGTGGACCAAAATTCCTCCACTTCGCTGTAAAAGACTCACTGCCAGTTATCACAAATGCTTGATTGCAGTAGTTGCTGCTGAGGGTGGCCCAACCAGTTATTAGGTTTAGGGGGCAATCACTTTTTCCACACAGGGCCAAGTATGTTTGGCGTTTTTTCCCCTTGATAATAAACACCTTCATTTAAAAACCGCATTTTGTGTTTACTTGCGCTATTTTTGTCTAATATTTAAATTTGTTTGATGATCTGAAACATTTAAGTGTGACAAACATAGAAAAAATGAGAAATCAGGAAGGGGGCAAACACTTTTTTACACCACTGTACATGGATATATTGCCTAGGATGAGTGGTGATTTTTCTAAAATCACATAAGCGCCCAGATCTCCTGACCTCTGACCACAACCTGGATGCAGACCACCTGAGGATCATTGTGTGCAAGTTTGGCAAGCATTGAGACTGCCTAAGAGGAGTGGTTATTCTTGTGAAATGTGGACGGATGGGCAGACAGATGGATGGACGAATGACAGACGCCACGCCATTGCATTAGTTCTTTTTGGCTTTACCGGAATTAGATAAAAATTGTCAGGGGACAGTCTCTGTGTCGAGGTGAGCTGTTGTTAATTTAGAAAGACATTAACATTCTAAGCTCTGCCAACAGATGTTACCTCTGTCAAAGACGTTATGTTTTCACCACTATGTTTATCTGTTTAATGTTAACAGCACAACTCAAACTGGTTGATGGGAGAAATAAAAATATGAGGAAGAAATTTAGCTGTCTTGGTGGAGGCTGAACTCTTTTGAGCTGTAAACAGATTTATTGTCATGTCTAACCTGCCACTTTTGTTTTTGCTGTAAGTTTGAGTCTCTCCTGGCAGAAGTGATGCGGCTCACTCGCTCCAGGGCTTGGTAAAAAGTGTTGATGTGTTTCTCCATCTCTTCCAGCAGTGGCAGGAGGACATGACACTCTCTCACCAAGGAAGGACAGCGCTCTCGCACCTATAAACATACAGAGCATTCATTCATTCATTCATCTTCTTCCGCTTAATCCTTTTCGGGTCGCAGGGGGGCTGGAGCCTATCCCAGCATCTTTGGGCGAGAGGCAGGGTACACCCTGGACAGATCACCAGTCCATCACAGGGCCAACACAGAGAGACAGACAACCATTCACTCTCATACCTAAGGACAATTTAGAATCCCCAGTTTGATGCCAATTAACCTAACTTGCATGTTTTTGGCATGTGGGAAGAAACCGGAGAAATCCCGGAGTAAACCCACGCAGACCCGGGGAGAACATGCAAACTCCACACAGATCACCGTTGGTCGGGGGCTGGGATCGAACCCAGGATCCCCCGGCCAAGGGTGAGTTGCTGTGCTGCCGCAGTGCTAACCACTCCGCCACCGCGCCACCCACATACAGAGCAATGATGGCAAAAATGGTTGTTCCTTTTAATAAAACACTTCATGTCCAGCCTCAAATTAATCCTACCTTGCTCAGCTGACTTTTGGCTGTTGCCATAGTTGCCATGACCCTTGCAGCCTCGTCCTGTGGCGCATCCTTGGCAAGGAGCTGAGCACTGCGGGCTGCTAGTTTGTATTGTGTCTCCATGGCGACAACCTTTTGCTTGGTATTCTGAGATGAGATGTACAGGCAAAGGGGTCATCTTACATAAAAAGTACAGGGTCTGATTCCAAACCTTCAGCTAATATCCAACATTTAGTTACTCTTCATAAAAAGTTACTGACTTTCATTTTGCTGAAAAGAAAAAATACATAACATAAGCCTTTAGATCTGTTCAATAGTCCTGATGTTTGCCAAAGCAATAATACGTCAAAACTTATCTAAGTTTACCATGTTAAAATTGTAATCATTTGACAAAAACCCTTTTCCAATTATGTTAGAACAGCTGACTGTTATTATGCTGATTTAAAAAGCTAGCTCAGTATCTGGAGCATCAGCCTCTGTGGACTCAATTAGAGTCAATTAGAATTTCTCATTAATGAGTTTCTACCTCCACTCATTTGTGTATTTGGTTATAAGAAATTAAAGCTGCCTAATGCCAGAAATTATCAAGAAAAAAACCACTGAAACAATGGTGTTTTACAATCCCTTTATACTACAAAGAAGACAAACTGGTTTAACTGGTGCAAAGCCCTCAGAGAACAACTAAGTAAAGCAACAAACACCAGAGACTTGTGTGTGTGAGAAACAGATGTTTTACAGATCATCAGCTGGAGAATTAATTAAATACTGTTATGTGAAAACTTCTGATCCAGAAATAAAATTCTCAGTTTCAGGAAATAACAATAAAATCATTGGCATGATTAAAAAACAAAAAAACAAAACAGAAATCGGCATTGTATAATCAAACTCCAACTCATAATGGTCAAATTATTTAAGGGAGTGATGGTTGCTCTGTGATATATTTTAATTATCCAAGTATAATATATACACACACAACTAAAAAAACAAAACAATTTCATGCAACACTACATGAAAAAAGTTATTGGACCACCTACTTTTATGACATCCCATTCTAAATCCATGGCCATTAATATGGAGTTGGTCCTTCTTCATCTGAGAAGGCTTTCTACAAGATTTTGGAGTTTGACTGTGGGTCTATCCCAAATAGCATTTGCAAGGTCACACACTGATGTTGGACCAGATGGAGTAGTTTACAATCTCTGTTCTAGTTCATCCCCAAGGTATAGGATAGGGTTAAGGTTGGGTCTCTCTGAGGGCCAGACAAGTTCTTCCACACCAAACTCATCCAACCACATCTTTTTGGACTTTTCTTTGTGCACTGGGGCACAGTTATGCTGCACCAATGAAGGGCCTTCACAAACTGTTCCCACAAAGTTAGCACTTGGCAGCATAGAAATGTCCAAAATAACATGGTAAGCTGAAGCATTAAGAATTCCCTGAATCGAAACAATTGAATTCACTGATTAAGAGATTTGGCCCAATACTTTTGTCTGTGTAGTGTATATTATGTAGATATAACAGATGAGCTTGACTGTACAGATGTGACCTCAAATCTCATAGTGATAGTGTGATATATATGGTTATACATGTACATTTGTGCTAAAGTAATATTAGATGGTCCATTCCTTTGCTTTCCTCACCTCTACATCCAGCACAAAGGCCCTCACATTAAGGAAAGACACCTGAACAGGAGCATTAAGCTTTGATTCAGCTGTGTCCAGCAGCTCTTTCAGGGACCAAACAGTCTTCAGATGTTCCTTTCTCCACTTCTCCAACTCATCAGAGTGTGCGTACTGCAGCAGGGAAAAAAAAAAAAAACAGCCTTAGGTACATTTTACTCAGAAATAAAGCGTGTTAGATGTGATGATTTTTTTACTTGTTTGACTTTGAGGAAGAGCTCTCTCCATCGCCCATTTAAAATGAGGAGCTGTTGTTTGAGATCAAGTGATACCGTCTCGTCACACGTCTCAATCAGGAAATTTCCAGCATCATTCATGGCTGCATGCTGATCCATCCATTGACTGAGATTCCTGAAAAATTCCTGGAAGACAAAGAAATTTAAAGAAACAAAGACCATGTGTCAGTGAAAGCTAATCATAAAAAGAAACAAAGAAAGAGATTCAAAGAAAGAAACAAAGGAAGGACAACAAAAAAAACTGGGGTAATTAGATGTCTAATCCTTGGTGGGGATGTGAATCTGTGGTAACCATGGCAACGCGACAACAGGAACATCCTCAGTGGCTTTTTGTGAGTTCGAGATCATTTGATACTTGAGTGGAAACTGCTAATAGGATTTCACTTTACAAAACTAAGTTCATGTGCTGAGCCTGATTACTACAATTAAAAGCACTTTTGAAGTCAATCTAGAAAAATATATGAGGGAGCCAAAAAAGAAAAAAATCTCTAATGTCCTTCAATCTCGTACCCGTTTAGTGTTTTCAGGCTGGCTCAGAGCTTCCTCTGCATCCTCCAGCCAGGCCTGTAAGGAGGCCACAGTGAAGCTGTACCTCTCCCAGTTGGACAGTACTTCCTCTAGCATGCTTCTCACACTGCGTACTTCCATAGACAGGCTCCTCCACTGAATCACCACCTCTCGCATGAACCTGCGCACGCCCATCTCACCCTCATCCACTAGAAGAGAGACACATAAAGATACTATATGAGGCTTTTTGAAATTGGGGTTTTAGTGACATCTTCTGGTTGCTTAATGAACTGCAGCCCTATTAAGGCCATTTTGTTCTGAGGTCTGCAGGCCATATTTCCCAACCAACGCAGCAGAGAATGTTATGGGCTCAACACATGGTAGGCAATGTCATTTCGTCTCTATTGACTTTCAGTGGAACCTGTGTGATGAGGGATGAGGTGGTGCTAATCCTGCGCAGTGACACGTGATGGATGAGAAGCTAATTTTAACCATGTCAGATTTTCCATAACTATACAATACCTCCAGAAAAGACTACAGAGATTTAAATAAAAAAAGGAGCCATCTGGAAACTTGTTGGTTCAAGAGTGAATCATAAGAATAATAAATTGCAATCCAGTTGTTTTGTTTGACTTAATATCCAAGCTTTTTCTTTGTCAATATTCATTCACATATTGAGCCCTTATTTTGTTTTCATTGAAATATACACTGTGGACATTACACACATACACAGTTAACTTGTTCGATCGCCCTCCACATGCAGCAATTTGGTCCACAATTGTACACATCATTTGCCATGTCACTCCTGTCAGAGGAGGGTGAGAGATGATGTCGGTCACACTCATTTGTCGCCTGCCAATGTGTCGAGCCCATTATGTGTATAAATATAGTGAATATAGTCCATGGGCCGAGTCAGATATTGGTACCACTAAAAGGGACAAAACCTCTATGGTGCCATTTTGTTTGTAGGACCTATATATGTGTATTAAGGCATGATAGCATTTCCAAATGAGTAGCTTAGTCATGATACACGGCACCTCCTTTTTTTAAGTAAAATTATCATGACGCCTAATAACACATGCTGGTATTTCTGAATTATTCTCCCTTTTACTGTACAAAATGCTAATAGAAATTGACCTTGGATAGTTTCCAATATTAATTTTTATTCAGTTTCTACTTTTCAGGTTTTTTTTGAGGGAGAAGGTACGATTTATTTTTGATTTCAGCACATTTTCGCATTCCAGTGGAGCGCCGCGAGGCAAGTCAATATAAATGTTTATTTAAGACTTATTTTGGTTATCACTTAGTTAAGAAAATTAATTAAATGTTATCTTTTATAGTGTGCCAAAAGAAACTGGAGTTCTGGAGGATCGCAACATTTTATTAAAAACGAAACCAGAATAATAGTGTACAACTTTATAGACAAGAATGAGTAATTTCAATGCCAATTTCAATTGATGCAATTAATTACATGAGATAATTTACCAATACCTGGTGTCATTGCAGGTCTGGATGAATGTACCTAACTGAAAATGGATTCCACCTAAGAAGCAGGGAGTGGCACGGCACCCAAGCGCGCACGCCTTGATTGCATAATCCATTGCTCATCTTCAGATGAAGAACTAGTATCTCCAAAGGACATCAACTCCTGGAAAACCCTGCTGAGAGCCGCTGAAATAAGACAGCATGCTCCGATCCTGGACCTAGCAAAAGGATTGCCAGATGATGCCATACCAGCTGTGGCCTACTACCGGAAATGCCAAAGCATTTTCACCATGAAAAGGGACCTTGATGCTATAATTTCCAAGCAGAGGCGCACAGAAGAAAACAAAAGCTCAACGGAAAGAAAAAAGTCACAGAGGCCAGCACCATCTCAGTCAAGGGTTTATGAGGCAGAGTGCATCTTCTGTGAGAAGACCAGCAAGTACTTGAAAGGAGATAGGACTAGAGATCCTCTGGTCCAGTGCACTGAACTGCGTGCCGATGAGAAAGTCCGAAAGGCTGCTGTCAATAAACTGGACAACAGAATGCTTGCCATCGTCAGCAGAGACCTCGTGGCAGCGGAAGGTCATTACCACCGGACTTGCTACCTTGAGTACACACGGGATTCAAGCACCACCACACAGGACAGTGGAAAAGGTGCCAGTGCTGCTCCAACTGATATTGATGCTGAGTATGAAGCTGCAGAGCAACAGTCATACAATGACCTTTTCTCTTACGTAAGAGAAGAACTGTTTGTCAACCCTGATGTGGTGCCAATGACCAACCTCACAGCCAGACTGGTCGAGGGCATGGTAACTCTTGGAGTGGAAACAGTGAAAGCCTCGACCAAGAAACACATCCGACGCAAACTGGTAGCTGAGTTTGGAGAAGCCCTGCAAATCACTCAAGATGACAATGGGAAACTACTTGTGTATCCCAACAGCCTTTCTATGCCAGAGCTAGTTAAGGCATACCAAATACTCCAGAGAAAGGTGCAACTCATGGAATCAGACAGGAGTGAGGACATCATCGACAAGGCAGCACTGCAGATGAGAGGTGACATCAAGAAGCAAGACCACAGACAGTCATGGCCACCTCAGATGTCGGAGGATGCGGTCATTCCTTCTTCAGTGACCAGGTTCCTGAACACACTGCTGACAGGCTCAACAGACCGCTCAAACCCATCTGACAGAATCCAGCGTCTCTGCAGCTCATTTGGCCAGGACTTGGTATATGCCATTACCAATGGTAAGGTGAAGCCAGTGAAGATGAATGAATGATTTATGGGGCATCATATTCAATGCCTGATAGCTATGACTAAGCTACTACTTTGGAATTGCTATCATGGCAAAATATCATCCACAGATATAGGCCATTCCAAAATGCATCACTAGAATTTGTCCCTTTGAGTGGTACCAATAACCCAAAAATCTGGTCTGGGCCCATGGACTAATATGGCTGCTGTTCATTTAGTAGGCACCACTAAAACTAGTATCCACAAGCAACATAAAAAAACCTTTAATTTTGAGAAAAAAGCTACAGCTGTATGGTGAATCACTGCAAAAATAGCTAATAACACTACTTTTATTGCTGCTAATAATACATTGTAACTAGAAAAGCACTTGGATGCAGACCTCCGCCAAGCGCCACAATTCCCCCCGTACAGTGTTTGTGTGTATGTTTTCAGATTCCTTGACCATGAAAACATATGACTAGCAATTGGATTCACAATGATAGGATTAGTGGTTCAGTAGTTATTGACGAAAATCGCATTTTCCGTAATGGCGGTTTAGCACCACTGTTCCCCCCATACAGTGTTTGTGTGTACGTTTTCAGATTCCTTGACCATGAAAACATATGACTAGCAATTGGATTCACAATGATAGGATCAGTGGTTCAGTAGTTATTGACGAAAATGGCATTTTCCGTAATGGCGGTTTAGCACCACAGTTCCCCCCATACAGTGTTTGTGTGTATGTTTTCAGATTCCCTGACCATGAAAACATATGACAAGCAATTGGATTGACAATGATAGGATTAGTGGTTTAGTAGTTATTCACGAAAATGGCATTTTGCGTAATGGCGGTTTTCTTGTGGACGGTGATCTGGATCACCACCAAAATCTAATCATCTGTAGGATACCGTATTTCTGACAATCTGTGAAAATTTCATGAAAATCCGTCCATAACTTTTTGAGTCATCTTGCTAACAAACAGACAGACAAACAAACAGACAAACCAACGCCGATGAAAACATAACCTCCTTGGCGGAGGTAATAACAGCAGTTTCTGCTATTTCTGAAGAAGTTAATTTTCAATAAATATATAACAATTTAATATTTGAATTATGATACATTTAATAATAATGATAATTCTTCATGCATCTTGGATACATTACTGTTGAATCTGAAGAAAAATGGGTGAGATATTCTGATAAAATTATAATCACAAACATATCTTTGATTCAAACATACAGTAATTATGGTCCAAAACAAAATGTTGCCACAAATTTAACAACCTTTCAGTGTTTCCTTAGGACTTTTTTTTAGGCCCAGGAGCAAGAGCTGTTGATTAGACTTGACTATGTGGCTAGTTGCACTTGATCTTCAACTTTTTTGTCTTGTACAATAGGAGGGGAAATGCTCTCTTTTGTATGCACAACTTTAAACAGGAATATTTCCCCTTTGTCTTGAACACATTCCTAAAGAATTCTGTGTGAATTATAGTGGGGAAAATAAGTATTGAACACATCAACTTTTTTCTCATTAAACATATTTCTGATGGAGCCATTGACCTGAGATTTTCACCAGATATCAGTAACAACCCAAATAATTCATACATACAAAGAGATCAAGGCACCTGTGTTCACAAAACAAGCTATATTTAATAAAGTGGAATGACACAGGGAATAAGTATTGAACACACTTGGTGAAATTCATTTAATATTTAGTAGAAGAGCCTTTGTTGGTAATAACAGCTTCCAGATGCCTCCTGTATGGAGAAACTAGGCACAGGCATTGCTCAGGAGTGATTTTAGCCCATTCTTCCACACAAACTGTCTTCAAATCTTGAAGGTTCCGTGGGTGTCTTCTATGAACTCTGATCTTCAGTTCATTCCATTGATTTTCAATTGGATTCAGGTCAGGTGACTGACTGGGCCATTCTAGCACAGTGAACACAGTTGCCTTGATTTCTTTGTATGTATGGATTACTTGGGTTGTTTTTTTTCCACAATATCTTTATTGAACCTTTTTTTTTTTTTTTAACAAACATGATACAAACAATCAAACACTAACACTAAAGTACTACAAAAAAAAAAAAAAAATGCACTAAAAACACCAACAACCACCAACAAAATCAAATCTTCAACAATGCTCCTCTGTTTAGTCTAGACAATCCAATACATAAGTATACATATTATGTTCACCAGTTTGGAATTTACAAGGTCCACACACATCATTCACCTTCTTCTTCAAGAGTTATGTTTAAATTTTTTACATAATCAATAAAAGGTCTCCATATATTCTCAAACACAATTTCCTTTGATTTTAGTATATATGTTATTCTTTCTAATGGAAGGTTTGTTAACATCTGTCTTAACCACTGAGTCACATCTGGTCTATGAGTCTTTTTCCATAATAGTGCAATACATTTTTTGGCATTAAGCAAACTGAGGTCTATGAATGTTCTTTCACTTTTATTAAAATTATGCTTTTCTGGGTACAGACCCAACAAAAACAGTTTAGGATTCAATATGATTTGTTTTGAGATTATTTTTTCAATTGTTACCCTCACCTCTTCCCAAAACATTCTTATTAATCTACATTCCCATAAACAATGAAATAGGGTTCCTTTACTTTCCATGCATTTTGTGCATGTATCTGGTATATTTTTGTTATATCTATTTAACTCCTCCGGTGTAACATACATCCGCATTAACCATTTGAAATGTATCAATTTAAGGCGTGCATTTATTGATTTGGTTTGAGCTTCTGTACAAGCCAATTCCCATTGTTCCTCTGAAATTTCAATTTGCAGATCTTCTTTCCAGTAGTTTAATCTTTTCAGTGAATTTTCACTTGAAGATAGTGTCAATGAGTTATAAAACTCTGAAATAATACCCTTTCTTTTACTATCTTTCATCATCATTTTTTCCAAGGATGAATAAATAGGTCGAGTGAGAGCTTTATTTTGATTTGATCGAATAAAGTTTCTAAGTTGAAGATATTTAAAAAAATGTGTTCTATTGAGATTAAATTTGATCCTCAGCTCTTCAAAAGACATTATGTTGTCTGCACCTGGCAAATATAAATCCTGAATCTTTTGTATCCCTTTTAAATTCCATACTTTAAATACAGCGTCCGCTCTCCCTGGTTTAAAATATTGATTACCCCATATTGGACTAAATTGTGACAATGACTGTGGTTCTTTTAAATAGTTTTTAGCTTCACACCATATTTTGATCATATGCTTTACAAATGGATTTTTAACTTGTTTTTGTAATTTTTTTGCCGAATCTGAGTATATGAATATGGGAAGAGGTAAAGGTAAATTGTATGATTCCATTTCAGTCCAGTGAGGGAGATCATTTGATGAAAAATAATATGTCATAGACCTCAGTTGTGCCGACCAATAATACAACATAAAATTTGGACATTTCAGACCTCCACGATCAAATGGTAAATATAATAAAGACAAACGTAATCTAGCCCTCCTGTTGTTCCATATAAATTCCACTAACTTTTTTTTTATTCTTGAGAATAGATCTAAAGGTGGTGATAAGGGAATGTATTGAAATAAATAAAGTATTTTAGGTAAAATATTACTTTTAAGTATATTGATTCTCCCGATCATCGACATTGGTAGTGACATCCATCTCTGAGTTAACTCACTGATATCTGACATTAAGGCTTCATAGTTGACACTGGCGACTGATTCTAGCTTAGGCATAATTTGGATTCCTAAATATTTAAACTGATTTACAACATTGAATTGATTTACCTCAGGGGCTGGGTAATTTCTCTGGGTCTCATTTAGCATTAATATTGAAGATTTAGTTTTATTTATTTTATATCCTGATATTTCCCCAAAATTCTTTATTAAATTCAACAAGGTTGGAATTGATTTTTTTAGATTCGACATAAACAAAATTATATCATCGGCGTACAGGGAGATTTTATGTTCTGTTGGTCCAACTTTAATTCCATATATTTGTGAATGTAAACGTATCGCTATCGCTAAAGGTTCAATTGCCATAGTAAACAGTAAAGGTGAAAGTGGACAGCCTTGTCGACATCCTCTATTGATTTTTATTGGTTTTGAAATATTGTTATTTGTTAGGATTTCTGCTGTAGCATTATTGTATATTATTTGAACCCATTTTATGAAATTATTTCCAAGTCCAAACCTTTGTAGGACTTCAAAAAGAAAGGGCCATTCAACTCTATCAAAGGCCTTTTCGGCGTCCAATGATAGGAGAGCTGTATCCGGTGCTTCTTTATTAAAATAAATAATATTAAATAGTCTTCTTACATTATGGAAGCCTTGTCTACCCTTTATAAAGCCATTCTGATCTTGATTAATAATATTTGGTAAAATTTCTTGTATTCGTCTTGCTAAAATTTTACAGATTATCTTAAGGTCGGCGTTTAATAGGCTTATTGGTCTCATATTTTCACATTTATTAGAGGGCTTACCTGGTTTTGGCAGCAGTATAATTAAGGCATTATTTATGTATGATGGTAAATTATTATTTTGAAATGCTTCTAAAACCATTTCCAAAAAAGGTTTTATTAATTTATTCTTAAATTTTTTATAAAGGTCAACTGGAAGACCATCTGGTCCTGCACTTTTTCCTGATTTCATATTATCAATGGCTAGCCCAACTTCTTCTTGACTAATTTTAGACTCCAATATCTCCCTGTTTTCATTTGGAATACACGGTATAGATAGTTCGTTCAAAAACCCATTTAGTTTTGTTAAATCAGGTTCATTTTTGGTATCATATAATTTTTCATAGTAATCTCTAAAGGCTCTATTAATTTCTAAAGGATCTATAACTACCTGTCCATTACTTATAATACTGGTAATTGGTGTTTTAATTTCCAATTGTTTAATCTGCCATGCTAATAATTTTCCTGATTTTTCACCTTGTTCATAAAAAGATTGTTTCAATCTTAGAAGACTCGAGGCAGCTCTATTCGCTGATTTTTTGTCGTATTCAGCTCTCAAAATCAGTAATTCATTCTCCAACCTTGGGTCACTTCCTGCATACACTTTTTCCTGAAGATTTTTTATTTTATGTTCCAATTTAGCTCTCTCCTCTCGAGTCTTCTTAGATTTTGATCCTGTATAACTAATAATATGTCCCCTAATAAAAGCTTTGAAAGCCTCCCACTTTACACATGCTGATGTTTGTGTAGTATTGATGTCAAAGAACTCGTCTATCTGTTTTTCTATATACTTGACAAATTCCTCATCCTGAAGCCATTTATGCTGAAATTGCCATCTACCTGATTCCTTTGTCAATTTTTTATCTACATATATTAGACAACAGGGTGCATGATCAGAGATCACGATGTTATCATAAAAGCAGTTTTGAATCTTGGACCTTAATTCTGTGGAAATCAAAAAATAATCAATACGTGAGAATGTCTTGTAGGTACTGGAATAACAAGAATAGTCTTTAACTTTTGGTTTCATTTCTCTCCATATATCTAACAATCTCAATTCTTTCATAAAATGATTAATAGTCATCCTACATCCAATGTGCGTACAATCCAGTCCTGTTGATCTATCCACACCTGGATTCAATGTACAATTAAAATCCCCTGCTATTATATGTTGCCCTGTAAGTGATGATAAGATGAGAAATAAATTAGCAAAGAACTTCTGATCATCTATATTGGGACCATATAAGTTCACAAGATTTATATTTTCTAATAGCAAAGAACCTTGAATGATTACATATCTTCCAAATTTGTCTCCAATTACATTTTTCACTTGAAAAGGAACTGATTTATGTATGAGAGTCATAACTCCCCTGGCTCGGGATGAAAATGAAGAGGTGAATACAATTCCCTGCCATCTACTCCTAATTCTTTTAACATCCTCCTCTATCAGATGAGTTTCTTGTAAAAACACAATTCTTGAACCCATGTCCTTTATTTTATTCATAACTTGTTTAAGTTTTTTTAAATTTTGTAGACCTCTGCAATTCCATGAAGTTAAATTAAGATTAACACTTTGGTCCATGATCAATAGAGAGTTTAGGATTACCTTGCAGTGTAAACATGCTCATACAGAGAAGCAAAAACATGAGTGGTTGAACATTCATCCTACAAACTACACACAAACAAATTTCCCCTTCCCACACTTGTGGCAAACCCCCCAAAATCAAAAGAAAAATTCTGTCTCCCGATATAGCCATCGACCGTTCCACACCCACGGGGAACAGCCTAAGCCACTCCTTCTTCATCCTCCCAATCACCCTAACTCTACTACTTTTAATGACGTAACATTAACTCTCCTCTGTAGTTTTCCAACTTAACTCCAAGATTTTTAACAACTTTGTACATCATAGTTTTTTTTTTTTGTTTGTTTTGTTTTTGTTTGTTTTTTTAATATATAATACAATCTATATTTTGTAAACTTACTATTTACTTCAAGTCAGTCAGATGCCTGTGCAAATGCTTAATTATTCTACCTTATATTTTGTTCATGCTTAGCTCCCACCAGTCTCTTCTTCTTCTTTGATCTTCTTGATGAACTCCTGCGCCTCCTCTGGGGTCTTGAAGATGTGGGTTCTGCCCTCATACGTGGTCAGCAGTCTCGCAGGATAGATTACACCATGACGAATCCCAAGGTTGCGCAGCTCCTTACGTACGGGATCAAACTGCTTCCTCAATTGCTGGATTCCTGTGGCCAAATCTGGGTAGAACCGCACCTGCTGGTCCTGGTGTTTAATCTCTCCTTTAGCACGTGCAGCGTTGAAGATCTTCATCCTGTCTCTGTTGCTAAGAAACTTCATAATTAAGGTCCTCGGCGGTCCCTTGTCTCTCCGTGGGCCAATACGATGTGCTTTTTCCAGAACCACTGCTGATTGCAACTCCTCGCTGCCCAGCACCTCCGGAATCCACTTTTCCAGAAAGGAACATACGTCCCGACCTTCTGATTCCTCTGGAAGACCCACCAGCCTCAAATTATTCTGTCTCGACCGAGATTCCAAATCCAAAATATTATCTTCCAGAGATTTATTTTTTTTTTCCAAAGTGCGCACCTTTAATTGAAGACGGGTGACGTCATCTTCAGCACTAGCGAGACGGAGCTCCATCTGCGCCGTTCGTTCTACACAGTCACCCAATTCCTTTCTTATTCCTTCCAACGCTGTCATAATCCCATCAAATCTAGAGGAAAAGTCCGCTCTCATTGAACTCATGGCAGCCATCAGCGCATCTGCGCCATTCCCCGCAGAAATCGCACCGCCGCCCGCCTCCTCCGCCATATATGGAGCCTTGTTTGCTGCGTCACAGACCTGAAAGTCCGTTAATTTGGACTGTTTCGGCGGCTCGCTTTTTCCTTTTCCTGGTTTTCCAGCCTTAGGCTTCGCCGACATATCCTCGCTCAAATGCTGGGATACGTTCTGTCCCAAATGAGAGAGTTATTTGCCGATTTTTTTCTCCAGGAGCAGAGCAGAGCGAGACACGTCCGTCCTACGTGGCAGCCATAACCGGAAGTCGATTACTTGGGTTGTTACTGATATCTGGTGAAAATCTCAGGTCAATGGCTTCATCAGAAATATGTTTAATGAGAAAAATGTTGATGTGTTAAATACTTATTTTCCATGCTGTACTTAGTCCTCTTTGTTCCATTCAGAACATAGGGCCTTCACTGCAAACTGCCATCATTTAATGCTGGTTTTGCAGTTTCGGTTATTTTGCAGGGTGGGAGACACCCTCCTCCTTTTTCAACCGGGCTTGGGACCGACTTTGGTAGTGAATAAGGTGAAATTAAAAATGAACCAAACCATTAATTAATACTATAATGTTATAAAAGTTATGTATAAATAATGTAATTTTGATGTTTATAAGTTGGCTACTTTTGTTTCTAATGCTTGGAAAAGATTCAATTCAATTCAATTCAATTCAACTTTATTTATATAGCGCCATTTCACAACAACAGTCATCTCATAGCACTATCAACTGTAGGGGGGACCCCCACAGTTGCAGAAAGACCCCAGCAATCAGGCGATCCCCTGTGAGCAAGCACTTGGCGACGGTGGAGAGGAAAAAACTCCCTTTTAACAGGAAGAAACCTCCAGCAGAACCAGGCTCAGGGAGGGGCAGTCATCTGCTGCGACTGGCTGGGGGGTGAGGGGATAGAGAAGAAGAAAAGAACAGACATGTAGAGAGCAAACAGCACGATGGGGACTCAATCTATGGGAGAGAACAAACAAATGTTAATGACCAGCAAAAAAAAAATATTTCATAGAGAGTGAGGAAAGGAGTGAGGCCCAGTGCATTACTGGAGGTCCCCCGGCTGACTAAACCTATTAGCAGCATAACTAAGGGAGGGTTCAGAAACACATGATCCCTCCCTAATTGTAGGCTAGATCAAAAAGGTAGGTTTTAGCCCTATTCTTAAAAGCAGAGATCGAGTCTGACTCCCGAATCCAGATTGGCAGCTGATTCCACAGGAGAGGAGCTTGATAACTGAAGGCTCTGCCTCCCATTGTACTTTTGGAGATTCTAGGTATTACAAGTAATCCTGCATTTTGAGAGCGTAGTGCTCTGTTAGGATAATACGGTAGTATCAGATCTTTTAAATAAAAAGGAGCCTGATTGTTTAGAGCTTTGTAAGTGAGAAGAAGGATTTTAAACTTAATTCTAAACTCTATGGGAAGCCAATGAAGGGAGGCCAGAACCGGAGAGATATGATCTCTCTTTCTAGTACCTGTTAAAACTCTTGCTGCGGCATTTTGGATCAGCTGAAGACTTTTTAAAGATGTTTTAGGACAGCCTGATAATAAAGAATTACAATAATCTAATCTCGAGCTAACAAAAGCGTGGATCAGCTTCTCAGCATCACTCTGAGACAAGATGCTCCTAATCTTGGCAATATTACGCAAATGATAGAAGGCAGTCTTAGAAACAAATTTAATATGTGAATTGAAGGACGAATCCTGATCAAAAATAACTCCAAGGTTCCTCACAAAGCTATTAAGAGAAAGAGTAACTGCGTCCAAACTGAAAGTTTGATTTGGAAAGGAATTTCTAAGGTTTTTTGGACCAACAAGAATGACTTCAGTCTTATCTGAATTTAATAGCAGGAAATTACAAGTCATCCAAGCTTTGATTTCCTTAAGACAGGCTTCTAACTTGGCTAATTGATTAGTATCATCTGGCTTCATTGACAGGTATAATTGTGTGTCATCTGCATAACAATGAAAATGTATACAGTGCTTTCTAATAATGTTGCCTAACGGAAGCATATATAAACTAAAAAGAGTAGGGCCTAGCACAGATCCCTGTGGAACTCCATGACTAAGCTTTGAGCTGAAAGAAAACTCATCATTTACATGAACAAACTGGAACCTATCAGATAAATAAGATCTAAACCACTGCAACGAAGTTCCATTAAGTCCAACATAGTGTTCTAATCTATCAAGTAGAATATTATGATCAATAGTATCAAAAGCTGCACTAAGATCTAAAAGGACAAGTACAGAAACTAGTCCATTATCAGATGCAATGAGGAGGTCATTAGTGACCTTCGCTAAGGCTGTTTCAGTACTATGATGGATTCTAAACCCAGATTGAAACTCTTCAAGTAAACCATTTCCCTGCAGGTGGTCAAATAATTGCGTAGCAACAACTCTTTCTAAGATTTTTGAAATGAAAGGGAGATTAGAGATTGGTCTATAGTTAGCTAAAGCTCCTGGATCTAGCGTTGGCTTTTTGAGTAAGGGTTTAATTACAGCCGTTTTAAAAGCCTGCGGTACATGGCCTAAAGTTAATGAAGAATTGATTATATGAAGAATAAAGCTACCAATAAGTGGGAAGACTTCTTTAAATAACCTGGTAGGAATAGGATCTAAAAGACAAGTTGAAGGTTTGGATGAGGAAACTACTTTGTCTAACTCACAAAGGTCGATTGGAGTAAACTCATCAAGACAGACATCAATAGAAGGAGTTGTAGTAGTTACAGTATTTAAGTTAACTGTGGGAAGAATCTGATTGATTTTATCTCTGATGGATGAAATTTTATTATTGAAAAAGTTCATAAAGTCCTGACTAGTAAGCTCTAAGGGGATGCTAGGATTGACAGAGTCCTGACTCTTTGTCAACCTGGCTACAGTACTGAAAAGAAACCTGGGATTATTCTTGTTCTCTTCTATTAATGCAGAGTAATAACTCGTTCTAGCTTTTCTAAGAGATTTTTTATAAATTAAAAGATGATTTCTCCAAGCTAAATAGATTTCATCTAAATTAGTAGAGCGCCATTTTCTTTCTAATTGACGAGTCTTCTGTTTTAAGCTACGAGTTTCTGTGTTGAACCAAGGAGTTAAAAATCTCTGATTAGACTTTTTCTTTTTTAAGGGGGCCACCAAGTCTAGAGCCTGATGCAGAGAAGTTGAAACACTATCCACCATGTTATCAATTACAGAAGGAGCAAGCTGTCTATAGCTTATTTCCGTTGTGTTGACACATGGCATAGAGGAAACAATCTGCATAAATTTGGAAACAGCATCATCTGAGAGGCATCTACTGTGATAAGATGTGAGGATGGACAGTTTGTCTAGTACACTGCCTGGCCAAAAAAACCCGCACCACCTGGATTTAACTAAGCAAATATTAGGTAAGAGTCTCCTAACGGTCAGGTTTAGGTTCAGCAATGTTATGTGTCCAAAGAGTGAGGTCAGCTGACTACCTGAATATACTGAATGACCAGGTTATTCCATCAATCTCAAATCTGCTCAGCTGCTGCATCCCATGCAGTTTAGTTTCAGGCCGAACCACTCAACGGAGACTGCATGTTGTTACTTTATTGAAACAATTAAAGAAAATCTGGACAAGGAAGGGGGGGGGGTAGGAGCCATTTTTTTTGACTTGCGTAAAGCCTTTGATACGGTCAATCACTCAGTCCTTCTTTCTAAACAATCAGGGTATAAACTGTCCATGAATACCCTTACCTGGTTAAAATCTTATCTATCTGGTCACTCTCAGTGTGTGCGCATAAACAATACTGTATCCCAATCAAAAGCATGCACCATGGGAGTACCACAAGGTTCAATTTTAGGCCCACTGCTGTTTACTTTGTACATTAATGATTTGCCATCAGTATGTGAAAATGACGTGATGTATGCAGATGACACAGTCATCTACACTCATGGGAAGGATGCCAAACAAGTGGCTGACAAGTTAATGATAGCAGTGGAGAAAGTGTCAAAATGGTTTAATCAATCACACACACACCTCTGAACGTAGGGAAAACAGCTACCATGTACTTTACCAACAAACAAAATCATACGCACTGACTATAACTGTAAATAGAGCAAATATAGAAAAAGTAACAGAGTTTAAGTATTTGGGTGTCACATTAGATCCCACGCTCAGCTTTAAAAAGCACATAAAAGGGATGAGCCGCACATTGAAATATAACCTTGCAAACTTTCGTTGCATCAGAAACTCACTTACTTTAAAAGCATCAAAAACCTTTCTGAATGGCATGATTTTGACACATTTCTCCTATTGCATCCCTTGCTGGTTACAAGCCAATAGTACGACTCTGAAACCCTTGGAATCCCTGTATAAACAATCCATCAAAATTCTGGATAAGAAGACACGACAGTATCACCATTGAGGTATACTTGCCAAACACAAGATGTTAAGCTTTGAAAATATGATCATGTATGCAAATATACAGTTGGTCTTTAAAATTATCCATGGTTCTGCACCCCCCGCCCCTTAAGACTTTTGTGTGCCTAACTTCTGAACAAAATACCAGATTAGCAAGGATGTCCTCTAAATGGCATTGTTGCACCCCCCTATGTAAAACTGCTTTTGGACAATCAGCCATAGCTATAACAGAATGAAACAAGCTCCCCACTATTTTGAAGACCAGAACAAATTAGAGACTTTTCCACAGAGACCAAAAAATGGATTTTAAGTAATCAAGCCTGCCAGCATTGACTCTCTCCCTTAAAAGGGATTAAGAAATTGTACTCTTAAATTGTTTTTTATGTGTGCTTTCTCGCTTATCTTTATACCTTTGAACTTACTCCCTGCTTGTTTCAGGGTCAACAGTTTCTGAAACCGGACCTGAATTGCCTTCTATATGTGCTGTTTTTCTTTTAATATCTTCCTGCCTGCCCCAGGGACTACAGATGGAAATTAGTGAAAATGCTATAATCTGGTACAGAACATCTTTACCCTGTGTTTAATGTTTTTTCTGTACACTGTCCCTGACAAATAAACCAATAAACTAAAACTAAACTAAAAACTCAATGGATTTTTTTTCTTCCCTGATGGCACAGGCATATTCCAAGATAACAATGCCAGGATTCATCAGGTTCGAATTGTGAAAGAGTGGTTCAGGGAGCATGAAACATCATTTACACACATGGATTAACCACCAGAGTCCAGGCCTTAACCCCACTGAGAATCTTTGGGATGTGCTGGAGAAGACTTTGTGCAGTGAGCTGACTTTCCCATCATCAATACAAGATCTTGGCAAACAATTAATGCAACTCTGTATGGAAATAATTTTTTTTTTTTGATTTTGTATACTCTATTGATCCCCAGAGGGGAAATTGAGGGCATCCACCTGGATGGATGAAGCAGCCGCGGTATGGCACTATCCCTTAACCATTCACACACACATTCACACCTAGGGCCACTTTAGAGTCTCCAATTAACCTAACCTGCATGTTTTTGGCCTGTGGGAGGAAACTGGAGAAATCCCGGAGTAAACCCACGCAGATACGGGGAGAACATGCAAACTCCACACAGATCACTGTTGGTCAGGGGCTGGAATTGAACCAGGGATCCCATGGCCAAGGGTGAGTTGCTGTGCTGGTGCAGTGCTAACCACTGCGCCACCGCACCGCAATGTTGTGACATTGCAGAAGCTTATCAAAACGATGCCACAGCAAATGTGTGCCGTAATCAAAGCTAAAGGCGGTCCAATGAAATATTAGAGTGTGTGACTTTTTTTTGGCCAGGCAGTGTATTATTTATGTAATTATGTAAATATTTTGTTGTTGTGTTGCTGCTGCAGTGACTCTTTCTTTGCATTAATTGGTGTCTTGTAGGCCCATTTAATAATTGATAATAAAACTTATGTCAGTCAATTAATTAGTACCACACTGGATATGGAAGTCAACACAAACTGAACTTCCATGTTTACTTCAGCATGTTTTGTCAGCCTAAATTAACAACTATTTAAAAATACCGATACATTTTTATTAATTCATGCTACTTTTGCTACAGTTCTATGTGGTGTGAAATGACCCGGTGCTGGAGTGGAAAATTGAGCCTGCCTGTTAACATTTCTGACAGCACTACACTGTGTTGTAAGGACACTTTACATAGAGATACAGAACAGGTGATACACATTGTTAAAGAAACACCAGAGGAAGAGCACATTGAGGCTGACAGAGCTGCAGGTCTCTGCAGACAAATCTCTGACCCCAAAAACTCATTACAGGGAGATGCATCATTCTGTGACTGTCTGTTGCATTTCTTTAGCAGACTCTCCAGTCATGTGGGTCTAGCACCACAAACTACTGCCAGCTGGTGTGGAGTTGGGAAATACATACACCAAATACAAGCTAAAGGTTTAAAAAAAACACTCAAGTGCTGTAAAAATACATGAAAAGCAAATGTCATTCTCATGCCTTTAATAAGTTTTCTCATCCAGCCAATCAGAGGCCAGGACGCTCAGCAGGACCCCCTGCATTTCATTTGTGGGATCTAATCAAACCTCAGTTGTACTGATTTCTCACCACACCACACTTCTCTGCTCTGCATACCCTGAAGCACCACAACCCCAAAACCTAATGAAACCAACAAGCTCACTCAGTTTGCGCCCAGAGACCTGCAGAAGTGGAGCAGCCCCTAACTAGCAAATGGGGTCGTATTCCCCACTGAGATCTGGGAGTGGAGGAACCTCATTTAGCTGGAGCCTGCAGACTCTCCTCCTCTACCAAATAGCAAAAACAGTCAGGGGCAAACCAAGCTGCTGGAAGGGAGAATAATATTGTTACTGAGTTTGTGAATGGGAAAAATGAAGTTGAGATATAATTCCACTGTGTGAATGTCAGCATCGATTGAACAGTTTGGAGCCGACAATCAGTTTCATATAATAGCTTAATCCGGAAAACAAGAAAACAATAGATAATATAATGTTACATCATATCCGTTAAGTGTATCTACAGAAATCAATCACCATATATCTTTTTCTATTAGAAGACAAAGAGTAACCCCTCTAATTGATTAACATCAGTGCTGCTTTACAAATTTATAATTGAGCTCCCTGAAAATGCACTATACTATATGATACAGCGATATAATATAGTAACTGCTCCTAAATACAACTAATAAATAGGATCCACCCATGAGGCACAAAGCAAAAGCATAATCAGGCAAAACATTTCCAGTAAAGCCAAGTAAAAATTATATATATATGAGATGAGATGAGATGAGATTCAACGTTATTGTCATTACACATGTATGAATACAAGGTAACGAAACGTGACTTGGCATTTGGGCACGCTCTGCAGAGTGCATCCAAGGCCGGGGCAGCCGCTAGGCGCCAGTCAAATTTTAAAGCATTTTGGAGTCAGTCTGAACCAAAATAAATACAAGACTAGTGGACCGGGGTGGTCAATGATCATCTGGGATCATCTCCCAAATTAAAATAGCCAGGGTTAATAACCTGATGCCGGGGGAAGTCATTTAGAATGTTTGACCCAATGCCGCTAGGGAGCAAAGCCCCACTTGTTTAAATCAGTATAGCACTGAGCTGTATGATACGGTACCTCTTGTACTGGAGACCTGCCAAGGTTTCAGTTAAAGTGCCCTCTACATACAGTTGGACAAGTCATGGAATTCTGGGAGCAGTCTGTACCCAGAATCAATAAGACTTAGGGGACAACGGCCGTGTCCGTCTTCCAAATTAAAATAGCCAGGATTAGCCTGATGCTAGGGGGGATTTAAGTGTCCGACCCGATGCTGTTAAGGAATGATGCCACGTGGGTGAAGTATTTCGGATGCAGTCTGTTCCGAAATAATTACGAGACTTAGAGAACAGCAGTGATCAGCGATCACCCGTGTTCACCTCCCAAATTAAGGGAACCAGGGCTAGCCTGGTGCCGGTAGTGAAAAAAAAAACAAACAAAAAAAAAAACTTTTGTTAATAATTTACAGTACAGCGCAAGAATCTTTTAACCATCCTTAATCAGCGACTGTCCATGATAATCAAAATAGCATTAATTTATAGTACAATAGCAATATATTTTTTTTTTTTTTTACAGAAAATTTAAAAATTCTGGCATATTATAGTGCTTTTTCAAATTTGAATTGTGAAACATAGAGGTAACATGGAAGTAATTTTTTTTTTTTTAGGTTTTTAGGGCATAAAAGTCGTTGAATGAGAGGGAGGTGAGTGTAATGGTGGGATGCACAGCGTAGAGGTAGTGAAGGTACTAGATGAATTTAAATACCTGGGGTCAACCATCCAAAGCAATGGAAAATGCACAAGAGAAGTGGAGAGTGCAAGCAGGGTGGAGTGGGTGGAGACAAGTGTCAGGGGTGATTTGTGACAGAAGGATAGCAGCTAGAGTGAAAAGGAAGATTTACAAGACAGTAGTCAGACCTGCTATGATGTATGGTTTTGTCATGGTCCACTCCGCTCATCACCGCCAGCTGCGCTCACACCTGGTCCTCATCAGGCGCCACCTATATCTACTGCTTTGACCTTTGGGTTAGTGCGGAGATGTCTCACTGCACTCCAGGAGAGCTTCATCACCGTTCCCTGCCTTCTTGCTACGCTACAGCCAGCGCTCGTCTTCTGCTTCGTTCAAGGAGCCAGTCAGCCTGCCACATAAGCGCTCATTTTCACTCACCTTGTGAATCAGTTCCCCTGTGCACAGACTGCGTCCTCGGCGGTGGATTCCCAGCCTCCTCCTCCCAGGCGGCAGATCATTCATCATATCAACCCACCACCACCAGCACGTCTACTCTCCTGCCGGAGTCATTCCACCACCTGAACAGCACTGTCTTCCTGGCCACTGAACTGGAGTTTGCTACCATCTGTTCCCACAGTAAGTTCAGTTTAACTGTTTAACTCCAGTATTGACGCCCAGTAATCCTCTTCCCTTGTGTGTCCTCAGGGTTGCCAGGCTGTACGGTGTCTCGCTCAGTTCCCGGCAGTTCCAGACTACAGTCATACCACACTTACACTGCCTGGTTGTTAATAAACTTGATTGTATCGATTCAGAGTCTGTGTGTCGTCACTGGGTCATTGAACTATGTCAGTACATCTCCGCCAGAACGACCCAGCTGACAGCGCTTTGGTGTGCCGTGTGATCAATTGGTTTAACAGCAGCAGGTCATTTTGAGCCAATCAACCCATGTTACTGATCAATTAGACCGATTAGCTAACTCTCAGCCCTTTTCCCAGGCCTTACTGCCTCCCAGCAGCTCCTTGGCTCCCGCTAGCTTCCCGGCTAACCAGCTCAAGCAGGCCTCCCCGGCTTGTCTCACTCCCGTTCCGACTCCCATCCGTTTTAGTGGTAATTTGGGCGAAGCCCGGAGGTTTATTATGCAATGTGAGGTGGTTTTCCAGCAGGTGCCAAATGACTTTCCCTCCGACCATAGTAAGATCAGTTACGTCATTAAAGGGTACCTGTGGTGGTCGTCTAAACGCATTCAACTTGAAAACATTAGGCAAAGTATTTGTTATTTGGTTAAATAATTATTGCCAGCCATATACCACCAGAGAAATATGCAAATACGACCGCAGGCATGACCAGCCAATGAAAACTCTGAGCGCAGCCATGACACATGCGGATGTGACGTCATATCGTTGCCAATACTCCGCCTGTATGAGAGACCTGGGTGCTGTTGTGAGTGTTTTTATTCTATTATGGCTGAATTGTCGGACTCTGAGGAAGAATTCGTCCAACATGGCTACAGGTTTGAGCCAGAAAGGTCTTCTGAGGGTTAAAGTGACGAAGTGGTCCTCACACACAACGCAGTTTCGTCTGAAATTATTCGTCTGTGCCCTGTTTCCGCTCCGATCTTCTGACAAGGTGAGCTGGGTTTGGGTACACAAAAGAAGTGTTTATCTTTGTTTTTTCGCTTATTATTCAGACATCCAAAGGCTTTACATTTCGCCATGTTGCGATATCCATATTGCATTGTATTTTTTTATTTTTACAAAAGCGCCAAGTGTCTGCTGCTCTGTATATAGTTTTAGAATCATCTTCCGTGTTGCGGCCATTACGAGCTCAGATCACACGAGACGGCCCGCTGAATTTAAGCATTTATTTATTTATTTTCTACTCGTTTCAGTTCTGCATTTAATATGAACCCTGAGTTTGAAATAAACGTTTGAATTTGAATATCCCGAAAGCCGCTGCACATCCGGGTACTCCCAGCTCAGCCAATACTGATCCAGATCGCATAGTTTTAGAATCATTGGCCATTACGAGCTCAGATCACACGAGACGGCCTGCTGAATTTAAGCATTTATTTATTTATTTATTTTCTACTCGTTTCAGTTCTGCATTTAATATGAACCCTGAGTTTGAAATAAACGTTTGAATTTGAATATCCCGAAAGCCGCTGCATATCCGGGTACTCCCAGCTCAGCCAATACTGATCCAGATCGCATAGTTTTAGAATCATCGGCCATTACGAGCTCAGATCACACGAGACGTTCCGCTGAATTTAAGCATTTATTTATTTATTTTCTACTCGTTTCAGTTCTGCATTTAATATGAACCCTGAGTTTGAAATAAACGTTTGAATTTGAATATCTCGAAAGCCGCTGCACATCCGGGCACTCCCGGCTCAGCCAATACTGATCCAGATCGCATAGTTTTAGAATCATCGGCCATTACGAGCTCAGATCACACGAGACGGCCCGCTGAATTTAAGCATTTATTTATTTATTTTCTAATCGTTTTAGTTCTGCATTTAATATGAACCCTGAGTTTGAAATAAACGTTTGAATTTGAATATCCCGAAAGCCGCTGCATATCCGGGTACTCCCAGCTCAGCCAATACTGATCCAGATCGCATAGTTTTAGAATCATTGGCCATTACGAGCTCAGATCACACGAGACGGCCTGCTGAATTTAAGCATTTATTTATTTATTTATTTTCTACTCGTTTCAGTTCTGCATTTAATATGAACCCTGAGTTTGAAATAAACGTTTGAATTTGAATATCCCGAAAGCCGCTGCATATCCGGGTACTCCCAGCTCAGCCAATACTGATCCAGATCGCATAGTTTTAGAATCATCGGCCATTACGAGCTCAGATCACACGAGACGTTCCGCTGAATTTAAGCATTTATTTATTTATTTTCTACTCGTTTCAGTTCTGCATTTAATATGAACCCTGAGTTTGAAATAAACGTTTGAATTTGAATATCTCGAAAGCCGCTGCACATCCGGGCACTCCCGGCTCAGCCAATACTGATCCAGATCGCATAGTTTTAGAATCATCGGCCATTACGAGCTCAGATCACACGAGACGGCCCGCTGAATTTAAGCATTTATTTATTTATTTTCTAATCGTTTTAGTTCTGCATTTAATATGAACCCTGAGTTTGAAATAAACGTTTGAATTTGAATATCCCAAAAGCCACTGCACACGAGTCGGCTGCCTGTTGCAACAGCCTTTTTTTTTTTTTTTTTATTTTTTTTTTTTATCTTCCTTCTTCTTTCTACACCTTTCACTCTGTATATATATCACGGACGCACGGATCGCCCCGGGGGTCTCCCGGGTCGGCGGACGGAGCCACGGTTTGCAGCGGGAGACGTTACAGCGGGGAGGAGCTAGTGCTAGCTAGCACTTGGCCGCCGCCCGGTGCTAATGGGAAACTCGACATACCGGGAGCTGTAGCGAGAACGACGCGGGTGCCGGGCTGGAGTTTAGGCGGCGTGAAAGAAATATAAGACAGAATAATAAAGAGCGATGGCAAGAACCAAGCAGACCGCCCGTAAAATCTACTGGAGGAAGAAGCCCCCCAGGAGACAGCTAGCCACCAGGGCTGCTCGGAGAGGCGCTCTGGCCACCGGCAGAGTGAAGAAGCCTCGCCGTCACAGGCCCGTGGCTCTGAGAGAGATCCGTCGCTGCCAGAAATCCACGGAGCTGCTCATCCGTAAGCTGCCCGTCCAGCGCCTGGTGAGGGAGATCGCTCAGGACTTCAAGACCGACCTGCGTTTCCTGAGCTTCGCCGTCATGGCTCTGCAGGAGACCAGCGAGGCCCACCTGGTGGGTCTCTTCTTCGCTAAGGGGGTCACCATCATGCCCAAAGACTTCCAGCTGGCCCGCTGCATCCGCGGAGAGAGAGCTTAGACTTTCTGCTGCACATTCACCAGCCATAATGCTCTGCACTGTGTGTCTATATATATACATTTATAGTAATATGGACATATGTTTACTAGATGTTGTTTTTTCTTGCCTTCTGACTGTTGCTCTGAGTGTTGCTATCCCTATGCTGTTGCAATCCTGGAATTTCCCCATTGTGGGACTAATAAAGGCTTATCTTATCTTACATCCGGGTACTCCAGGCTCAGCCAATACTGATCCAGATCGCGGTAGCCACGATAATACGTCACAAGAAGCGTCCTGGAAGGCCATGTAGCCGCTAGTATGGCTGCACCCATGTTTTGCTGACATAGCTGAACCAGCACATCAGCAATGGATTTATATCAAATTGCTTTGAACGTGAATTTCAACTTAAACTTGAACTAGAACGTGAGACAGGGGCTCAATATAATATCTTTTTTTTCACGACCACCACAAGTACGCTTTAACCTGTTGGAGGGGAGGGCGCTAGCTTGGGCATACGCGGTAATGGCCAGTGCAAATTACTCGAACCTCACCTTCAGTCAATTTATTGGACAGTTTTATGAGGTTTTTGATCATTCTGACAGGGATAACATTCTCACCACCCGCTTACTTAACCTAAGACAAGGGTCTAAGACTGCAGCACATTACGCTATTGATTTCTGGGTGGCGGCTGCGGAAGTGGGTTGGGAGGACGCCTCTCTTTGCAGTATTTTTATTAGGAGTCTCTGTCCTAGCCTTCGAGATGAATTAGCCCCATTGGAAAAGCCAACTAGGCTGTCCCAGTTAATCTCCCTAGCTATTAGCTTGGATAACAGACTCAGGGAGCGGGCGGCAGAATGTAAGGGCTATGGGCGATCTGAGGAACCGTTCTGTCACACCCTACGGTCCTCATGTCTAGCTCTACCATCTACTGAACCCTCGGGCTCCTTGGAACCCATGACGGTGGGACACTCTAGGTTATCCATGGCTGAGAAACAACGGCGTCGCGAGCTGGGGTTGTGCCTTTATTGTGGGAGTGAGGAGCGTGAGGTTGAGTCCTGTCAGCTTCGGCCTAAAAGGGGGAGTCCGTGCGGCGCAGTAGGGGGGGCTCATGGACTCATCCCGACCTAATTCCCTATCTCGGTTAATGTTACCCATTAGATTCATTCATAAGCACACTGAAATTCCCACTCAGGCTTTAGTGGATTCCAGGGCTGAGCAGAGCTTTGTTTCCAAGGACCTGGCAACCCGGTTGGGCCTCCACTGCCAACCCCTCAAGTCTCCATTACAACTAATCACACTCTCCAATGCTCCTATGGCTACTGTCTCCCTGAAGACTGCCCTGGTGTCAGTTATTATTTCCGGTAATCATCGTGAGGAACTGTCCTTCCTAGTTTTGCCCGTCTCATCGTCTCCGGTCATCCTGGGCTACCCTTGGCTTCGTGTCCACAATCCCACTATTGACTGGAGTTCAGGGAATATTAAGTGTTGGAGCTCATTTTGTCTCAGTGCATGCCTTCAGTCAGCTGCATGTTCCCCTTCTGTGACCCTAGGGGTTCCTGCTGCTCCCCCTCCCGACCTGTCTAAAGTGCCCCCTGAGTATCATGACCTTGGAACCGTATTCAGCAAGTCCCAGGCCCTGTCCCTTTCCCCCCACCGACTGTACGATTGTGCCATAAATCTTTGTCCGGAGGCTCCACTCCCGTCCAGCCGGCTATATAGCCTTTCCCCGCCAGAGAGGGCTGCTATGGACACATATATTAAGGAGTCTCTGAGTTCAGCCATTATCCACCCATCCTCTTTGGAGGTGGGGGCAGGTTTCTTCTTTGTGGGGAAGAAGGATGGGTCTCTGAGACCATGCATCGACTTCAGGGAGTTGAACAATATCACTGTCAAAGACAAATACACCCTCCCACTACTCAACTCTGCCTTTGACTCTCTCAAGGGGGCGTCCCTCTTCACAAAATTGGATCTGCGCAACGCCTACCATCTGGTGCGGATCCGTGAGGGGGACGAAAGGAAGACAGGTTTCCGGACCCCTAGTGGTCGCTTTGAGTACCTTGTGATGCCATTTGGGTTGACCAGTGCACCTGCTGTCTTCCAGAGGCTTATTAACGATGTCCTGAGAGACTTTCTGAATGTGTTCGTGTTCGTTTATCTGGATGACATTCTAATCTTCTCCTGTTCCCTAGATGAGCACCGAATACACGTCAGACGTGTTCTGCAGCGACTGTTGGAGAATCAATTGTTTGTTAAAGCTGAGAAGTGTGAGTTTCACACCTCCAAGACATCCTTCTTGGGCTTTATCATCTCACACAAGGAGATCCTCCCGGACCCAGGCAAGCTTAAGGCGGTGGTGGAGTGGCTGGTTCCAGCCTCCAGGAAACAGCTCCAGCAGTTCCTGGGGTTCGCCAATTTCTACCGCTGGTTTATTAAGAACTACAGCTGCCTGGCTCTTCCTCTGACGCGCCTCACTTCCTCTAAGTTCCCTTTCCGGTGGTCGGAGGAGGCGAACGCGGCTTTTTCGGATCTCAAGAAGCAGTTCTCCAAGTCCCCTATTCTGGCTCAGGTGGATCCAGATCTACAGTGCCTCGTGGAGGTGGACGCCTCGGATTCTGGGGTGGGGGCTGTCCTTTCTCAGCGTTCCCCGGCAGATGGCAAGATCCGTCCATGCGCTTTCTTCTCCTGTCGACTGTCACCGGCTGAGCGCAATTACAGCATTGGCAATAGGGAATTGCTGGCTGTGAAGCTGGCCCTGGAGGAGTGGCGCCACTGGTTGGAGGGGTCCTCGCAGCCGTTCATGGTTTGGACGGATCATTGCAACCTGGAGGACCTCAGCACTGCTAAACGTCTGAATGCTCACCAGGCCCGTTGGTCCCTGTTTTTTGGCCGGTTTAATTTCACCATCACATATTGCCCTGGGTCAAAAAACACCAAGCCAGACGCCCTCTCCAAGCAATTCACCACGGATGTGCCGGAGCCCGAAGACCACCCAGTTCTCCCTGCCTCTTGTGTCTTGGGCGTCATCTTGTGGGGGATCAAGGAGAGGGTTCTGAAGGCCCAGGAGACGGAGAAGGACCCGGGCGGGGGGCCAGCAGGGAAACTGTTTGTTCCTTCGTCCATCCGGGGTGACGTCATCCAATGGGCTCACTCCTCCAAGTTCGCCTGTCACCCGGGGAGACAACGTACGGAGGAACTGCTGCAACGCTCGTTCTGGTGGCCCTCTCTCCAAAGGGATGTCGGGGGTATATCCAGGCCTGTCCTCAATGTGCTACCAGCAAGACCCCATCATCTCCACCGGCTGGACTGCTTCATCCCCTCCCGATCCCCAGCAGCCCCTGGTCCCACGTGGCGTTGGATTTCGTCACCGGCCTCCTTCCCTCCAGCAACCATACCGTGGTCCTCACCATAGTTTTTTTTTCCACAATATTTTTTATTGAACCTTTTTTTAACAAACATAGCACAAACAATCAAACACTAACACTAAAGTAATTTTAAAAAAAATGTACTAAAAACACCAACAACCACTAACAAAAGCAAGTCATCAACAATGCTCCTCTGTTTAGCCTAGGTAATCCATTACATAAGTATACATATTATACATTCACCAATTTGGAATTTACAAGGTCCACACACATCATTCACCTTCTTCTTCAGAAGTTATGTTTAAATTCTTTACATAATCAATGAAAGGTCTCCATATATTCTCAAACACATTTTCCTTTGATTTCAGTATGTATGTTATTCTTTCTAGTGGAAGGTTTGTTAACATCTGTCTTAACCACTGAGTCACATCTGGTCTATGAGTCTTTTTCCACAGTAGTGCAATACATTTTTTGGCATTAAGCAAACTGAGGTCTATGAATGCTCTTTCACTCTTATTAAAGTTATGCTTTTCTGGATACAGACCCAACAAAAACAATTTAGGGTTCAATATGAATTGTTTTGAAATTATTTTTTCAATTGCTACCCTCACCTCTTCCCAAAACATTTTAATTTTTCTACATTCCCATAAACAATGAAATAGGGTTCCTTTACTTTCCATACATTTTGTGCACGTATCTGGTATATTTTTGTTATATCTATTTAACTCCACCGGTGTAACATACATCCGCATTAACCATTTAAAATGTATCAATTTAAGACGTACATTTATTGATTTGGTTTGAGCTTCTGTACAAGCCAATTCCCATTGTTCCTCTGAAATTTCAGTTTGCAGGTCTTCTTTCCAATAATTCAGTCTTTTCTGTGAGTTTTCACTTGAGAATAGTGTCAATGAGTTATAAAACTCTGAAATAATACCCTTTCTCTTACTATCTTTCGTCAAAATTTTTTCCAAGGATGAATAAGTAGGTCGGGTGAGAGCATTATTTTGATTTGATCGAATAAAATTCCTAAGCTGAAGATATTTAAAAAAAATGTGTTCTATTAAGATTAAATTTGATCCTCAGTTCTTCAAAAGACATTATGTTATCTGAACGTGACAAATATAAGTCTTGAATCTTTTGAATCCCTTTTAAATTCCATACTTTAAATACAGCATCCGCTCTCCCTGGTGTAAAATATTGATTACCCCATATTGGGCTAAATTGTGACAATAAGTGTGGTTCTTTTAAATATTTTTTGGTTTCACACCATATTTTGATCATATGCTTTACAATTGGATTTTTAACTTGTTTCTGTAATTTTTTAGCCGAGTCTGAGTATATGAATAAGGGAAGAGGTAAAGGTAAATTGTATGATTCCATTTCAGTCCAGTGAGGGAGATCATTTGATGAAAAATAATATGTCATAGACCTCAGTTGTGCTGACCAGTAATACAACATAAAGTTTGGACATTTCAGACCTCCACGATCAAATGGTAAATATAGTAAGGACAAACGTAATCTAGCCTTCCTATTGTTCCATATAAATTCCACTAACTTTTTTTTAATTCTCGAGAATAGATCTGAAGGTGGTGGTAAAGGAATGTATTGAAATAAATAAAGTATTTTGGGTAAGATATTACTTTTAAGTATATTAATTCTCCCGATCATCAACATTGGTAGTGACATCCATCTCTGAAGTAACTCATTAATATCTGTCATTAAGGCTTCATAGTTGGCACTGGCGACTGATTCTAGCTTAGGCACAATTTGAATTCCTAAATATTTAAACTGATTTACAACATTGAATTGATTTACCTCAGGAGCTGGGTGATTTCTCTGGGTCTCATTTAGCATTAATATTGAAGATTTAGTTTTATTTATTTTATATCCTGATATATCCCCAAAGTTCTTTATTAAATTTAACAAGGTCGGAATTGATTTTTTAAGATTCGATATAAACAAAATTATGTCATCGGCATACAGGGAGATTTTATGTTCTGTTGGTCCTACTGTAATTCCATATATTTGTGGATGTAAACGTACTGCCATCGCTAAAGGTTCAACTGCCATAGTAAACAGTAAAGGTGAAAGTGGACAGCCTTGTCAACATCCTCTATTGATTTTTATTGATTTTGAGATATTGCTGTTTGTTAGGATTTCTGCTGTAGCATTATTGTATATTATCTGAACCCATTTTATGAAATTATTTCCAAGTCCAAACCTTTGTAGGCCATTCGACCCTATCAAAGGCCTTTTCAGCGTCCAATGATAGGAGAGCTGTATCCGGTGCTTCTTTATTAGAATAAATAATATTAAATAGTCTTCTTACATTATGGAAGCCTTGTCTTCCCATTATAAAGCCATTCTGATCTCGGTTAATAATATTTGGTAATATTTCTTGTAGTTGTCTTGCTAAAATTTTACAGATTATCTTAAGGTCAGCATTTAATAGGCTTATTGGTTTCATGTTTTCACATTTATTAGAGGGTTTACCTGGTTTTGGCAACAGTATAATTAAGGCATTATTCATGTATGGTGGTAAATTACTATTTTGAAATGCTTCTAAAACCATTTCCAAAAGTGGTTTTATTAATTTATTCTTAAATTTTTTTACAGAGGTCAACTGGAAGACCATCTGGTCCTGCACTTTTTCCTGATTTCATATTATCAATGGCTAGCCCAACTTCTTCTTGACTAATTTTAGACTCCAGTATCTCCCTGTTTTCATTTGGAATACATGGTATAGATAATCCGTCCAAAAACCCATTTAGTTTTGTTAAGTCAGTTTCATTTTTTGTATCATATAGTTTTTCATAATAATCTCTAAAGGCACTATTAATTTCTAAAGGATCTACAACTGCCTGTCCGTTACTTATAATACTGGTAATTGGTGTTTTAAATTCTAATTGTTTAATCTGCCATGCCAATAATTTCCCTGATTTTTCACCTTGTTCATAAAAAGTTTGCTTCAATCTTAGAAGACTCGAGGCAGCTCTATTCGCTGATTTTTTTTTATCATATTCAGCTCTCAGAATCAGTAATTCGTTCTCTAACTTTGGGTTACTTCCTGCATACACTTTTTCTTGAAGAATTTTTATTTTACGTTCCAATTGGACTCTCTCCTCTCAAGTCTTCTTAGATTTTGAACCTGTATAACTAATAATATGCCCCCTAATAAAAGCTTTGAAAGCCTCCCACTTTATACATGCTGATGTTTGTGTAGTATTGATATCAAAGAACTCATCTATCTGTTTTTCTATGTACTTAAATTCCTCATCCTGAAGCCATTTATGCTGAAATTGCCACCTACCTGGATCCTTTGTCAATTTCTTATCTATATATATTAGACAGCAGGGTGCATGATCAGATATCACGATGTTATCATAGAAACAGTTTTGAATCTTGGACCTTAATTCTGTGGAGATCAAAAAATAGTCAATACGTGAGAATGTCTTGTAGGTATTAGAATAACAAGAATAGGCTTTGACTTGTGGTTTCATTTCTCTCCATATATCTAGCAATCTCAATTCTTTCATAAAATGATTAATGGTCATCCTGCATCCATTGTGCGTACAGTCCAGTCCTGTTGATCTATCTATACTGGGATTCAATGTACAATTAAAATCCCCTGCTATTATATGTTGCCCTGTAATTGATGATAAAGTAAGAAATAAATTAGCGAAGAAGTTTTGATCATCTATATTGGGACCGTATAAGTTCACCAGATTTATATTTTCTAATAACAAAGATCCTTGGATGATTAGATATCTTCCTAATTTGTCTCCAATTACATTTTTCACTTGAAATGGGACTGTTTTATGTATGAGAGTCATAACTCCCCTGGCTCAGGATGAAAATGATGAGGTGCCATCTTCTCCTAATTCTTTTTACATCCTCCTCTATTACATGAGTTTCTTGTAAAAACACAATTTTTGAACCTATGTCTTTTATTTTATTCATAACTTGTTTAAGTTTTTTTTAGATTTTGTAGACCTCTGCAATTCCATGAAGTTAAATTAAGATTAACGCTTTGGTCTATGATCAATAAGGAGTTTGAGATTACCTTGCAATATAAACATGCTCATACAGAGAAGCAAAAACATGGATGGTTGAACATTCATCCCACAAACTACACAAAAACAAATTCCCCCTCCCCACATTCGTGGTAATCCCCCCAAAATCAAAAAAAAAAATTCCATCTCCCGCTATAGCCAGTGACTGCTCCACACCCGCGAGGATCAGTCAAACCACTCACTCTTTTCTCCTCTCAATCACCGTGACTCTACTACTTTTTAATGACATGACATTAACTCTCTTCTGTAGTTTTTCCAACTTAACTCCAAAATTTTATAGCAACTTTGTACATCATAGCTTTTTTTTTTAATATATAATACAATATATATTTTGTAGACATGCTATATGTTTCAGATCAGTCAGATGCCTGTGCAAATGCTTAAATATTCTACCTTTATATCTTGTTCATGCTTCATGCTTAGCTCCCACCAGTCTCTTCTTGGATCTGCTTGATAAGCTCCTGCGCCTCCTGAGGGGTCTTGAAGATATGGGTTCTCCCTTTATATGTGACCAGCAGTCTTGCCGGATGAACCACTCCGTGACGAATCCCGAGGTTGCGCAGCTCTTTACGGGCGGGGTCAAACTGTTTCCTTAATTGCTGAATTCCTGTGGCCAAATCTGGGTAGAACCGCACCTGTTGATCCTAGTATTTAATTTCTCCTTTAGCTCACGCCGCGTTGGTGACCGTCATCTTGTCTCTGTAGCTGAGGAACTTCATAATCAGCGTCCTCGGTGGTGTCTTATTATCTCTCGGTGGGCCGATTCGGTGAGCGCTCTCTAAGACGACCGATGACTGCAGATCCGCGTTGTTCAGCGCTTCTGGAATCCACTTTTCCAAAAAGGAACATGTATCCCGTCCCTCCGCTCCCTCCGGAAGGCCCACCAGCCTTAAATTATTCCGTCGCGACTGGGATTCTTTTTTTTTCCACAATATCTTTATTGAACCTTTTTTTTTTTTTTTAACAAACATGATACAAACAATCAAACACTAACACTAAAGTACTACAAAAAAAAAAAAAAAAATACCCTAAAAACACCAACAACCACCAACAAAATCAAGTCTTCAACAATGCTCCTCTGTTTAGTCTAGACAATCCAATACATTAGTATACATATTATGTTCACCAGTTTGGAATTTACAAGGTCCACACACATCATTCACCTTCTTCTTCAAGAGTTATGTTTAAATTTTTTACATAATCAATAAAAGGTCTCCATATATTCTCAAACACAATTTCCTTTGATTTCAGTATATATGTTATTCTTTCTAATGGAAGGTTTGTTAACATCTGTCTTAACCACTGAGTCACATCTGGTCTATGAGTCTTTTTCCATAATAGTGCAATACATTTTTTGGCATTAAGCAAACTGAGGTCTATGAATGTTCTTTCACTTTTATTGAAATTATGCTTTTCTGGGTACAGACCCAACAAAAACAGTTTAGGATTCAATATGATTTGTTTTGAGATTATTTTTTCAATTGTTACCCTCACCTCCTCCCAAAACATTCTTATTAATCTACATTCCCATAAACAATGAAATAGGGTTCCTTTACTTTCCATGCATTTTGTGCATGTATCTGGTATATTTTTGTTATATCAATTTAACTCCTCCGGTGTAACATACATCCGCATTAACCATTTGAAATGTATCAATTTAAGGCGTGCATTTATTGATTTGGTTTGAGCTTCTGTACAAGCCAATTCCCATTGTTCCTCTGAAATTTCAATTTGCAGATCTTCTTTCCAGTAGTTTAATCTTTTCAGTGAATTTTCACTTGAAGATAGTGTCAATGAGTTATAAAACTCTGAAATAATACCCTTTCTTTTACTATCTTTCATCATCATTTTTTCCAAGGATGAATAAATAGGTCGAGTGAGAGCTTTATTTTGATTTGATCGAATAAAGTTTCTAAGTTGAAGATATTTAAAAAAATGTGTTCTATTGAGATTAAATTTGATCCTCAGCTCTTCAAAAGACATTATGTTGTCTGCACATGGCAAATATAAATCCTGAATCTTTTGTATCCCTTTTAAATTCCATACTTTAAATACAGCGTCCGCTCTCCCTGGTTTAAAATATTGATTACCCCATATTGGACTAAATTGTGACAATAACTGTGGTTCTTTTAAATAGTTTTTAGCTTCACACCATATTTTGATCATATGCTTTACAAATGGATTTTTAACTTGTTTTTGTAATTTTTTTGCCGAATCTGAGTATATGAATATGGGAAGAGGTAAAGGTAAATTGTATGATTCCATTTCAGTCCAGTGAGGGAGATCATTTGATGAAAAATAATATGTCATAGACCTCAGTTGTGCCGACCAATAATACAACATAAAATTTGGACATTTCAGACCTCCACGATCAAATGGTAAATATAATAAAGACAAACGTAATCTAGCCCTCCTGTTGTTCCATATAAATTCCACTAACTTTTTTTTTATTCTTGAGAATAGATCTAAAGGTGGTGATAAGGGAATGTATTGAAATAAATAAAGTATTTTAGGTAAAATATTACTTTTAAGTATATTGATTCTCCCGATCATCGACATTGGTAGTGACATCCATCTCTGAGTTAACTCATTGATATCTGACATTAAGGCTTCATAGTTGACACTGGCGACTGATTCTAGCTTAGGCATAATTTGGATTCCTAAATATTTAAACTGATTTACAACATTGAATTGATTTACCTCAGGGGCTGGGTAATTTCTCTGGGTCTCATTTAGCATTAATATTGAAGATTTAGTTTTATTTATTTTATATCCTGATATTTCCCCAAAATTCTTTATTAAATTCAACAAGGTTGGAATTGATTTTTTTAGATTCGACATAAACAAAATTATATCATCGGCGTACAGGGAGATTTTATGTTCTGTTGGTCCAACTTTAATTCCATATATTTGTGAATGTAAACGTATCGCTATCGCTAAAGGTTCAATTGCCATAGTAAACAGTAAAGGTGAAAGTGGACAGCCTTGTTGACATCCTCTATTGATTTTTATTGGTTTTGAAATATTGTTATTTGTTAGGATTTCTGCTGTAGCATTATTGTATATTATTTGAACCCCTTTTATGAAATTATTTCCAAGTCCAAACCTTTGTAGGACTTCAAAAAGAAAGGGCCATTCAACTCTATCAAAGGCCTTTTCGGCGTCCAATGATAGGAGAGCTGTATCCGGTGCTTCTTTATTAAAATAAATAATATTAAATAGTCTTCTTACATTATGGAAGCCTTGTCTACCCTTTATAAAGCCATTCTGATCTCGATTAATAATATTTGGTAAAATTTCTTGTATTCGTCTTGCTAAAATTTTACAGATTATCTTAAGGTCGGCGTTTAATAGGCTTATTGGTCTCATATTTTCACATTTATTAGAGGGCTTACCTGGTTTTGGCAACAGTATAATTAAGGCATTATTTATGTATGATGGTAAATTATTATTTTGAAATGCTTCTAAAACCATTTCCAAAAAAGGTTTTATTAATTTATTCTTAAATTTTTTATAAAGGTCAACTGGAAGACCATCTGGTCCTGCACTTTTTCCTGATTTCATATTATCAATGGCTAGCCCAACTTCTTCTTGACTAATTTTAGACTCCAATATCTCCCTGTTTTCATTTGGAATACACGGTATAGATAGTTCGTTCAAAAACCCATTTAGTTTTGTTAAATCAGGTTCATTTTTGGTATCATATAATTTTTCATAGTAATCTCTAAAGGCTCTATTAATTTCTAAAGGATCTATAACTACCTGTCCGTTACTTATAATACTGGTAATTGGTGTTTTAATTTCCAATTGTTTAATCTGCCATGCTAATAATTTTCCTGATTTTTCACCTTGTTCATAAAAAGATTGTTTCAATCTTAGAAGACTCGAGGCAGCTCTATTCGCTGATTTTTTGTCGTATTCAGCTCTCAAAATCAGTAATTCATTCTCCAACCTTGGGTCACTTCCTGCATACACTTTTTCCTGAAGACTTTTTATTTTATGTTCCAATTTAGCTCTCTCCTCTCGAGTCTTCTTAGATTTTGATCCTGTATAACTAATAATATGTCCCCTAATAAAAGCTTTGAAAGCCTCCCACTTTACACATGCTGATGTTTGTGTAGTATTGATGTCAAAGAACTCGTCTATCTGTTTTTCTATATACTTGACAAATTCCTCATCCTGAAGCCATTTATGCTGAAATTGCCATCTACCTGATTCCTTTGTCAATTTTTTATCTACATATATTAGACAACAGGGTGCATGATCAGAAATCACGATGTTATCATAAAAGCAGTTTTGAATCTTGGACCTTAATTCTGTGGAAATCAAAAAATAATCAATACGTGAGAATGTCTTGTAGGTACTGGAATAACAAGAATAGGCTTTAACTTGTGGTTTCATTTCTCTCCATATATCTAACAATCTCAATTCTTTCATAAAATGATTAATAGTCATCCTACATCCAATGTGCGTACAATCCAGTCCTGTTGATCTATCCACACCTGGATTCAATGTACAATTAAAATCCCCTGCTATTATATGTTGCCCTGTAAGTGATGATAAGATGAGAAATAAATTAGCAAAGAACTTCTGATCATCTATATTGGGACCATATAAGTTCACAAGATTTATATTTTCTAATAGCAAAGAACCTTGAATGATTACAAATCTTCCAAATTTGTCTCCAATTACATTTTTCACCTGAAAAGGAACTGATTTATGTATGAGAGTCATAACTCCCCTGGCTCGGGATGAAAATGAAGAGGTGAATACACTTCCCTGCCATCTACTCCTAATTCTTTTAACATCCTCCTCTATCAGATGAGTTTCTTGTAAAAACACAATTCTTGAACCCATGTCCTTTATTTTATTCATAACTTGTTTAAGTTTTTTTAAATTTTGTAGACCTCTGCAATTCCATGAAGTTAAATTAAGATTAACACTTTGGTCCATGATCAATAGAGAGTTTGGGATTACCTTGCAGTGTAAACATGCTCATACAGAGAAGCAAAAACATGAGTGGTTGAACATTCATCCTACAAACTACACACAAACAAATTTCCCCTTCCCACACTTGTGGCAAACCCCCCAAAATCAAAAGAAAAATTCTGTCTCCCGATATAGCCATCGACCGTTCCACACCCACGGGGAACAGCCTAAGCCACTCCTTCTTCATCCTCCCAATCACCCTAACTCTACTGCTTTTAATGACGTAACATTAACTCTCCTCTGTAGTTTTCCAACTTAACTCCAAAATTTTTAACAACTTTGTACATCATAGTTTGTTTTTTTTTGTTTGTTTTGTTTTTGTTTTGTTTTTTTAATATATAATACAATCTATATTTTGTAAACTTACTATTTACTTCAAGTCAGTCAGATGCCTGTGCAAATGCTTAATTATTCTACCTTATATTTTGTTCATGCTTAGCTCCCACCAGTCTCTTCTTCTTCTTTGATCTTCTTGATGAACTCCTGCGCCTCCTCTGGGGTCTTGAAAATGTGGGTTCTGCCCTCATACGTGGTCAGCAGTCTCGCAGGATAGATTACACCATGACGAATCCCAAGGTTGCGCAGCTCCTTACGTATGGGATCAAACTGCTTCCTCAATTGCTGGATTCCTGTGGCCAAATCTGGGTAGAACCGCACCTGCTGGTCCTGGTGTTTAATCTCTCCTTTAGCACGTGCAGCGTTGAAGATCTTCATCCTGTCTCTGTTGCTAAGAAACTTCATAATTAAGGTCCTCGGCGGTCCCTTATCTCTCCGTGGGCCAATACGATGTGCTTTTTCCAGAACCACTGCTGATTGCAACTCCTCGCTGCCCAGCACCTCCGGAATCCACTTTTCCAGAAAGGAACATACGTCCCGACCTTCTGATTCCTCTGGAAGACCCACCAGCCTCAAATTATTCTGTCTCGACCGAGATTCCAAATCCAAAATATTATCTTCCAGAGATTTATTTTTTTTTTCCAAAGTGCGCACCTTTAATTGAAGACGGGTGACGTCATCTTCAGCACTAGCGAGACGGAGCTCCATCTGCGCCGTTCGTTCTACACAGTCACCCAATTCCTTTCTTATTCCTTCCAACGCTGTCATAATCCCATCAAATCTAGAGGAAAAGTCCGCTCTCATTGAACTCATGGCAGCCATCAGCGCATCTGCGCCATTCCCCGCAAACATCGCACCGCCGCCAGCTTCCTCCGCCATATATGGAGTTTTGTTTGCTGCGTCACAGACCTGAAAGTCCGTTAATTTGGACTGTTTCGGCGGCTCGCTTTTTCCTTTTCCTGGTTTTCCAGCCTTAGGCTTCGCCGACATATCCTCGCCCAAATGCTGGGATACGTTCTGTCCCAAATGAGAGAGTTATTTGCCGATTTTTTTTCTCCAGGAGCAGAGCAGAGCGAGACACGTCCGTCCTACGTGGCAGCCATAACCGGAAGTTGCGACTGGGATTCTAAGTCCAGGACTTTATCTTTCAGACGTTTATTTTTTAATTCCAATGTTTGCACCTTTAATTGTAAGCTGGTGACGTCATCTTCAGCGCTGGAGATTCGGACTCCGCCTGCGATACTCGTTCCATACAGTCGCTTATTTCTTTTCTCATTCCTTCTATCGCTGCTATAATCCCATCAAATTTAGACGAAAAGTCTGCTCTCATGGAGCTGATGGCAGCAAGCTCCGCACTCGTACCCTCCTCAGCAGACACCGCTCCGCCGCTAGCTCTCTCCTCCGTCATTGTCTTTGGAGATTTTTCTGCTTCGTCACGAGCGTGGAAGTCTGTTAGCTTGGATTGTTTCGACGAATCACTTTTTCCTCCGCCTAATTTCCCAGCCTTAGTCTTTACCATATCCGCGCCTAAACGCTGGGACAGGTTTTTGTTCCAATTGAGAGTTTTAGCCTACTTTTTATTTTTAGGAGCAGAGCAGAGTGAAACACGTCTTCCTACGTGACCGCCATAACTGGAAGTCCCGGTCCTCACCATCGTTGACAGATTCTCCAAAGCAGCCCATTTCGTCCCCCTTCCGGGTCTACCCTCGGCCAAGGAGACTGCTGATCTTCTGGTTCAACATATGGTGAGGCTTCATGGGATCCCCCTGGACATCGTCTCTGATCGGGGGCCCCAATTTATTTCACAGGTATGGAGGTTGTTTTGCACCGCTCTTGGGGCTACGGTGAGCCTGTCATCGGGATACCATCCGCAATCTAATGGCCAGTGTGAACGAGCCAACCAGGACTTGGAGGCGGTGCTGCACTGTGTGGCAGCTACCAACTCAACAGCATGGAGCTCCTTCCTACCTTGGATCTAGTACACCCACAACTCGACTGTGTCCTCGGCTATAGGCATGTCCCCTTTCCAAGCCTCCCTCGGGTATTCTCCTCCCTTGTTTCCAGAAGAGGAGGGTGACATCACTGTTCCACCAGTCCAGGCACATCTGAAGCGCTGTCGACGTCTGTGGAGGGCAACCCGGGCCGCACTACAGCGCACGGCGAATCAATAATAATACCACCATGATTGTGGAGTGGAATAGCTAGATTAATTGCATATCATATTCAGACACATATGCACGCTTTGACTAAATGACGACCGTAATGAAATCACCCCAAATAACGAAATAAATATTTTTTTATTTACTGACAAATGGGCAACACTGATGTAATAGTTGCAGCAAACGGGTCACTCTGCTAGCCATGAAACAAGGCCGCTCAGAGCCCCCACAGGCCTACTATCAGCGACTCCTTCTCGCATATTTCGGATCTCAAAATACACCAAGGATGGAAGAAGACCACAGTTTTAAGTCCCTCTTCATCCAGAACCTCCATCCCACTGTGAGTCACTACCTTGGAGTTACAGCTAACCCAAGGTCATGCCCAATAGGCTAGCTGAAAAAATTCACACATTATGTTTTTCAAAAACAGCGACAAAGCCACAACAAGCACACTGAGCCTGCCACCATGCTATCTATCATCTATCTGCTTCTGACATCCTGGGGTTGGAAGGAGCAACTCGCCCTACTCCATCTCCTACACTGTGATCACAAGAAAGTCCAAGATGTTTCTCCAACCAACCTCATCAAGGTCAAAACCAGACTAGGCCCTTTGGATCCCACTCAGGACCAATTTTGCCAAAGCCCAAATACCGTCAGAGGCCAAGTCCACTGGATAGGTCACAAGAATACAGTATGGACTATCAAGATGACAGATAACAATCCCAAGATGAGTGTAACCGTGGTAAATGGTCTCCTCCACCTCATCGTAGGAAGTAGTAGATCAGACGTAGTAGAGCTCAGACGTAGAAGTAGAGATCAGACCTGAATTTACCAAATTCAATCAGAAACCTTGGAAGAAAAAAGAAACTCCTACTCTCAGTAAAGAAGATATAGAAGCTGTCAAGCACCTTCTAGCTAAAATCCAAAACAAAAAAGAAGATAAAACAGCCGACATCCTAGCTATTGCAGCTATGTCAACCCAGAATACACGGTCTAAATCACAAAGAAAAGGCAAAAAGAAAACCCCTCCTACAAATGGAAACGTACCAAAGGACCCAGTGCAGTCCAGCGCTGTTCTAGCAGTCCAACCTCAAGCCGAAGACCACTCCTCTAAAAGGACATTTCGGAAATCCATGTCAAACCACTGGTTTCACAACTTTTGTGTGATTTAACTAAGGGGGAAGGGGGTGCAAAAATTCTACCTTCCACTGACTTTTGAAGATGTGATGTTTCAGGGTGCTCTTTTAGACACAGCCACTGACATCACTCTTATGTCACACAATCTTTTTGACCAACTACGTGGAGCTGCTAACCACGCTCAACAAGCTTTAAAACTGGAACCTTGTTTGTTAGCCGCTCGACCATACGCGCTCCCAAACACGACTCTGTCAGGCGTGTCACTAACCAGTGTCTCCATCAGTCTCATGACCTTGACTCATCCGGTCTATGTGTCCAAACTTGACTCTGTTTCATTGCTCGCTGGCAAAGATCTGCTTAATTGCTTTGAGCCTCTGATAAATTTCAAGAATCTCAAACTATGGGCTCAAGCTCAACACCCTCACCCAATCGACCTACGAAAGACAACTGAATAACAGTGCTATGTTCTCGACACTTCGGACATCCCAAGGTTCACTCAACTAGCACTGTTGGAACAACTGAAACCGACTGAAAGCAACCACAAAAACCAAGGTGAACACTGTCCTCAAGAGGTCAAAGGTCATCTTCAAACACAAGGTCAAGACAAAGAATCGAATGACTTTGGGAACTCACTGGCTGAACAAAACGTTCCACATGGCCCCCTTTATACCTTTGACCCAACATTGGTGTCACCTTCTAAATCCACCCACCCACCCCTGCAGCCTGCGTGGTCACAAGAGCCAAATCAACCAGCTTCCTGGACCCTCTACAACCTAAGGGCCCTGCACTGGAAGAGCAAACTTTTTCGAATGCTAGACACATAGCTGGGGGGGGGGGGGGGTCGTTGTTGGCCTATGCTCCATGGCAAGCAATGGGCTTAAGTAAGTAAGTAAGATGCATAGCTATTCAAGCCCATGACCCTGTGGTCCATAAAACAGTCAAACACCTGTCGGATCCAACTATTCACATGCTCCCCGCGTCAAATCTCTAACATACCAAAGTCAAGAACACTTCCTGCGACGCGGTCTCCTCTGCAGCTGCGTAAAGGCACTCGTATTCATGCTTCAGACAAACAATCACCACCACTCTTAGTTCACTGAAACCAGAGGGGGTGATGGCTGCCAATGCCCATGATCTTCTAGCTGCAGGACACAGAGGTGTCAAAGCGATGTACCACGTTCCTAAGGCTGTGGTGATCCGCGCTGTGTGTGCCTTGCCCTAATTATCTTTCACAGCTGTGGGCACACATGCTTTCCCTCATCAAGCACCCTTTATAAGGAACGCTGCCCAGAAGGTAGCACGGAGACGTCAACGCTTTCTCCCAGGAAGAACTCCTCCTTAGGGTCTTCCTTCACATTGCTTCGCTTAGAGAGTCATCTCTAACCATCTGCTTCTCGCTGCTCAGGAGTTCCATCTTCCCAACACTACGTAAGCCTGCTTTGTGCTATTACCTGAACCTGCCTTTCTTCGCCTTATTCCCTGTGCACAGGTGGACCACCCTCCAGGCGGACCTCTCCTTCCTCCTGGCGGCGGACTGGACTTTGGCTGTGAACAGAGACATTCACCCCTCGCAAATTGGTGAGCTGGAGCACAAGTCATGCAACCTTCACACAAGCTGCACTGTAAATATTCTGCACCTGCACTACGGCATTGCAATGGGACGCTGGACCGGTATTGGGAAATCATCTCTTCGGAGCCGGATTAACCTTTCGCTGCCGAAAGATTGCAAAATCTCTATTAACATCATCTGCCAGCCTGAATCTAATTCCCTGTCTCTGCTGTCATTCCAGGGTTGCCAGACCTGTCCTGTTGTTCACGTTCCAGCTCCCACTACACAACACTCTAACAACACCATTCGCATGCACACACCCTCACTCTCATTCAATAATAGATCATTATTGTTGTTGAGCCTGCGTCTGTTTCTGGGTGTTTCCGAAAACCATGTCAGTGCATCTCACTCAAGAAACCCCAGTAGAAGGTGCGTTGACACACAAACTTAACACCATGGAGGCCCGTTTTGATCAATTAACACACCAGCAACAGATGATCTTAACTCAACTCACACACATAAAATCATGACTCGACCAGCTCTCCTCCACCTGCCTCTTGGGATCTGGCTGGGTCGACCAACTCCCCTCAGTCTCCACATTCTCATGCCCAGTTAACTCCCGTCCCCACTCCCACCCATTTTAGTGGTAAGTTAGGGGAAGCACGGGGTTTCCTGTTACAATGTAGCCTTGTTTTTCAGTGTGTCCCAGGGGATTTTCCCACTCACAATAGTCAGATTAGCTATTTGGTGAATTTACTGGAGGGACGAGCTTTGGCATGGGCTATCGCCATTATGACCCGACCCGATTAAGCTAACTACACATATGATCGGTTTGTGGCTGAATTTTCTGAAATATTTGACCACTCTGATTGGGACTGCGTGCTCACCTCTCGCCTCCTTAATTTGAGACAGGGGGTTAAGTCTGTAGCTGATTACTCAGTTGATTTCCGGGTAGTAGCTGCTGAGGTTGGGTGGGAAGATGCCTCGCTGTGTAGTATTTTTGTTCAGTCTTAGTCCCAGCTTGAGGGATGAGTTGGCCCAGGTGGAAAGATCCTCTAAGTTTAATGAGCTCATTTCACTAGCGATTTCTATTGACAATAGCTTAAGGGAATGGGCTAGTGAGTGCCGTTCAGGCACTCAGCCTTGCCACTCCCCACAGTCCCCTCTTAAAGCCCTCCCTCCCTCTGAGTCCCCAGGGGAGGATGAACCTATGCTTATTGGCCGGTCCAAATTGCCCCCAGCGGAATGACAACACCGCTATGACCTTGGGCTGTGTTTATATTGTGGCAGCGCGGAGCATGAGGTTGCATCTTGCCCTAATTGGGTAAAAGGGGGCGTCCGTTAGTCACGGTAGGGGGCCTAACTGACGGTGGTAATTTTAAAGCCCTTACATGCCTCATGCTACCCATTCATTTCCAATATGCATGCACTGAAATATCCTCACATGCTCTCATTGACTCTGGTGTGGAGCAAAGCTTCATTTTGGAGGGTCTGGCAACCCGGCTGGGGCTTCCCTGCTACAACCTAGAGAGACCGCTCAAGTTGATCGCCCTCTCCAAGATGCCCCTTGCCATTGTCACTAAGCAGACTGCCCCCATCTCTGTGCTGGTCTCAGGCAACCATCGTGAGCATATGAGGTTTTTTTGTGCTTTCATCCAACGCTTCGCCTGTCATCCTGGGGTTCCCATGGCTAAACCTACATAATCCCTCTATTGATTGGCGGATGGGAAGAATCTTATCATGGAGTACGTTTTGTCTGGGTGCCTGTTTGCAATCTGCTGCCTGCTCTCCCTCTGTGCCCCTCTGTCCTCAGGATTTGCCTCCTCCAGATGTCTCATCTGTGCCTGCGGAGTACCACGATCTGGCAGTGGTGTTTAGCAAAGCCAAGGCCCCGTCACTTCCCCCTCCACCGGCCATAGAATTGTGCCATCAACCTCCTGCCAGGGGCTCCTTTGCCTTCGAGCCGGCTCTACAGCCTCTCTGCCCTTGAACGTGAGGCCATGGAGAAATACATCAAGGAGTCCCTGAGCTCGGGCATCATCAGGCCATCCTCCTCGGGGGCGGGATTCTTCTTCGTGGGTAAGAAGGATGGTTTACTCAGGCCATGTATTGATTTGAGGGAACTTAACAACATTACTGTAAAGGACAAGTACACCCTTCCTCTTATCAATACAGCGTTTGATTCCCTCCAGGAGGCCAGGGTGTTCACTAAGTTAGATCTGCAGAATGCTTATCACCTGGTCCGTATCAAGGAGGGGGACGAATGGAAGACTGGTTTTCGCACCCCTAGTGGCCATTTCGAGTATTTAGTGATGCCTTTTGGGTTAACTAATGCTCCTGCTGTTTTCCAGCGGCTCATTAATGACGTGCTGAGGGATTTTCTGGATTCATTTGTGTTTGTCTATCTCGATGATATCCTCATCTTCTCTCACTCTTTAGAGGAACATCGCATCCTGTCAGACAGGTCCTGCAGCATCTACTGGAGAATCAGCTATTTATCAAAGTTGAGAAGTGCGAGTTCCATGTCTCATCCACCACCTTCCTGGGTTTTGTCATCTCGCAAAGAAGATCATTGCGGACCCTGAAAAGGTAAAGGCGGTGGTGGAATGGCTGTTCCCTCTTCCCGCAAGCAACTTCAACAATTTTTGGGATTTGCTAACTTCTATCGCCGTTTTATCCAGAATTACAGTATTATTGCTTTACCCCTCACTGGCCTGACCTCCACGAAGATGCCGTTTCACTGGACGGAGGAGGCAGAGGCGGCATTTTCTGAGCTGAAGGAGAGGTTCTCCACCCCCCATCCTGGCCCAGGTCGACCCCTCCCTACAGTGCTTGGTGGAAGTGGACGCCTCAGACTTTGGGGTGGGAGTGGTGTTATCCCAGCGCTCTCCTACAAACGACAAGGTCCGCCCCTGCGCCTTCTTCTCCTGTCGCCTATCTCCTGTGGAGAGGAACTGAGATGTGGGGGACAGGGAATTGTTAGCCGTGAAGCTGGCCTTGGAGGAGTGGTGCCACTGGCTAGAGGGCGCGTCACTGCCGTTCGTCGTTTGGACGAATCATAAGAACTTGGAGTACCTCTGGACTGCCAAACAGCTGAACGCCAGACAAGCCCACTGGTCCCTGTTCTTTGGAAGATTTAATTTCACCATCACCTACCGCCCGGGTTCTAAGAATATTAAGCCTGACGTGCTCTCGAGACAGTTTTCCCCCGAAACTGCGGAGATGACACCCCATCCTATTGTTCCTCCTTCCTGCATCGTGGGCATGCTTTACTGGGACATTAAGGAGAGAGTTAGGAGAGCGTAGAAGGCAGAGCCCGACCCAGGTGGGGGACCGGAGGGACGGATGTACGTCCCCTCTGCTGTTCAAGGGGAGGTAATTGACTGGCTGCATTCCTCGAAGATCATGTGCCATCCTGGGGTAGCGCGCATGGTGGCCCAGTTACAAAGGTCCTTGTGGTGGCCCTCTCTGCGGAAGGACGTGGGAGAATTCAACTGAGCCTGTCCTCAGTGTGCGACCTGCAAATCATCCTCTTCCCACTGGCAGGCCTGCTGCATCCTCTTCCCATCCCAGCCAACCCTGGTCCCATGTCACACTGGATTTCGTAACTGTCCTTCCCCCCTCTGCAGGCCACACTGTTATCCTCACCATAGTGGACAGATTCTCCAAGGCAGCCCACTTTGTCCCTCTGCAGAAGCTGCTGGTGGCCAAGGAAACGGCGGAGCTGCTGGTGTTGCACGTGGCCCGGCTTCATGGCACCCCGGCGGACATCGCCTCAGATCGTGGACCTCAATTTGTCTTGCAAAGTCTGGCGATCTTTCTGCAAGGCTATGGGGGCAACGGTGAGCCTGTCTTCTGGATATCACCCCCAAAGCAATGGCCAGTGCGAGCGCACTAATCAGGAGTTGGAGGTGGCCCTGAGGTGTATCATGGTCTCTAATCCGGTGTCTTGGAGCACGTACTTACCTTGGGTTGAGTATGCACATAACACAACTGTCTGTTCTGCCACTGGTCTCTCCCCTTTTGAGGTTTCTTTAGGCTACAACCCCCTGCTGTTCTCAGAGGAGGAGGAGGAGATTGCCATTCCCTCAGTCCAGGCTCATATCAGGCATTGCCAGCGACTCTGGAAGTCCACCAGGGCGGCTCTGTGACGCACGGCGGCCCACAATACGGAGATTGCTAACCACCACAGGACCCAGGCCTCCTCCTACCGTGTGGGACAGCAGGTATGACTCTCCACAAAGAACATCAACCTGAAGGGTGAGACCAAGAAGTTGTCACAGCATTTCATTGGTCTTTTTTTGATAACTGATATCATCAACCCCGTTGCTGTGCACCTGGCTCTGCCCCCCTCTATGCGCATCTGTCCTACTTTCCATGTTTCCCAGGTGAAGCCAATCGAGTCCAGACCGCTGTGTCCCCCACCCAGACCTCCACCCCCGCCCGTAATGATCAATGGTGGTCCTGTGCACCAGGTCAATCGCATCCTGGATGTCCACCACAGAAGGCGTGGTCTGCAATATCTGGTGGACTGGGAGGGGTATGGACCTGATGCATGATCCTGGGTGCGTCCCTCATTTGTGTTGGATCCTCAACTCATCCAGGAGTTCCATCGGACACACCCGGACAGGTTAGAACATCCGCCGGGAGGCATCCCATGGGGGGGGGGGGGGGGTACTGTGGTGATCTGCGCTGTGTGTGCCTTGCCCTAATTATCTTTCACAGCTGTGGGCACACATGCTTTCCCTCATCAAGCACCCTTTATAAGGAATGCTGCCCAGAAGGTGGCACGGAGACGTCTACGCTTTCTCACGGGAAGAACTCCTCCTTAAGGTCTTCCTCCACATCGCTTCGTTTAGAGAGTCATCTCTAACCATCTGCTTCTTGCCACTTGGGAGTTCCATCTCCTCAACGCTACGTAAGCCTGCTTTGTGCTATTACCTGCACCTGCCTTTCTTCGCCCTATTCCCTGTGCACAGGTGGACCACACTCCAGGTGGACCTCTCCTTCCTCCTGCCGGTGGACCGGACTTCGGCTGTGAACAGAGACATTCACCCCTTGCAAATTGGTGAGCTGGAGCACAAGTCATGCAACCTTCACACAAGCTGTACTGTAAATATTCTGCACCTGCACTACAGCATCGCAACAGGATGCTGGACCGGTATTGGGAAATCATCTCTTCGGAGCCGGATTAACCCTTCGCTGCTGTAAGATTGCAAAATCCCTATTAACATCATTATCCGCCAGCCTGAATCTAATTCCCTGTCTCTGCTGTCACTCCAGGGTTGCCAGACCTGTCCTGTCATTCACACTCTTGTTCCCACTACACAACACTCTCACAACACCATTCGCAGGCACACATCCTCATTCTCATTCAATAAAAGATCATTATTGTTGTTGAGCCTGCGTCTGTTTCTGGGTGTTTCCAAAAACCATGTCAAAGGCCACATTTCAAAAACACTTGGACCAATCCGCCAAATGATGCAAAGCATACCATGACCAAAAAACCCCCCATGACAAACCTCAAAGTGGAGGACAAGGTCTTCCACTAAGCATTTGTACCGCAAATGTGATAAATCAATCTACAGGCAGAGAAAAATCGCTTCTAAATTCCTGGCTGGGTGGACAAGTCCATACATTGTCAATGACACACTTTGGCCACTTAGGTACCAAATCCAGGACCCATTTTCAAATAGTCGGGGACAACATTGTCATAGTAAATCCATAAATAAACTTAAAATCAGGCCTGCGTCCGATAAATAACTGTTAACTATTAGCCTCAGGTACACTCGGTCGTATTTCATCAGTTAACTGCATCAAAACTTCAAAAAAAAAAAAAGGGTAAATTAAAACCAAATTATCCCTTAAGCTAATCTTAAAGGCCTCTAAAAATTCTAATCAATTGAAATTCTAATCAATTTCAGTCAACTTACTATTTTTAGATAGTTACACAAAACATCCAATACCATTAGCTTAAGCTAACAACATCAAAATCCCCACTAAAGGTGATAAGCTACCTAAGGTTTAGAATTCAATCTCTAAAAGAAATTGCTCCACCTTTGTGAATAATTTTCATCTGCCACTCAGGTGTGTAAAGATAAAAAAACAACAACAAGAAGGATGACACTAAAATCTCTCACTTCTATCTGCCTCATCAGGATGGTGACCCTCCTGTTTTTCAGTTTAGTCCTTTACCTAGTGATCGCACCTACCGTCACCCAGTCAGGACTGGGTGGAACCAGGACAAGAAGTCAACAATTCTTAGGTGGATTCTGAGTAACAGACTCAGCCCTACGGCCCCCACTTAGCCTTGGTACAGCCACTGTTAACTCAGTCAGTACTGCTACATAGAAACGCAAGGTAACTGAACCACAAACCATTACCAAAACTTTGCAAGATACTGTGTTGGTTTAGAATATTCGCTCCAAAGCACTGATTAAGCTCAACAAGGTTGTGAATTTTTTGCTCTTCGTGTTAAAAGTTGATTATGCCCACACACAGCTGGTGTCTATGTTATTCTCAGATGTAGCTAGAAACATTAGCTTCTCAATTAACACTTTAGTGATGAGCCAGATTTCACCTCATCTTGTCCCTGTCATGAGATGGAGGGCGGTGTTTCACTATGCTCAGGCTCTCTATTTATTGTTGTTCTTATCCTGTGTTTTCTCAAGTTTATATATTATTTTTCTGTGTGTGGGTTTTGTTATGTGTAGTCTCCGTGGCATGAGCTCTCCTCTTCCAGACACTCCCTCTTCCCTTTTCATCTCGTTTGTGCACTCAGCTCGGTAATTAGGTCACCTGCCCACTCATGAGATCCACACCTGATGCCACTCATTGTGTTTGACTACCTGCCTTATTTAAGAATGCTTTCCCTGCCACTCAATTGTCAGTGCCTCATGGTTGTCTCCGTGGTTTCTCAACTCTGTCGGAAACCCTACCCTGTTCCGACGTGCTTTCCTGTTTGTTATCCTCGCCGTTTCCCTGCACTCCTCAGTTGCTGTAAGTTTATTTTTGCTCACTGTTTGGACTTTATGTTCTCTTTAATAAATTGCACAACTAGCAGTTCAGCGTCTGGGTCTTCCTCTCTGCCCTGAAGGGGTGAGTCATGACAGTCCCTTTGCCAGTGGTCACAAATTTACTCTTCATTACCATTGAAAGAACGATGATGGCATTCCATGTTCGCTCAGTTTTTCAGAATAAAGGTCTCAAACACCTGTTTTAGTTCAGCTAAACCAATCCAATTTGAACGTCCTTGAGTTACCTCAATATGACTTAGCTGAAACATTTACCTTAAATATGTTAAAAATTGCATACTTTTCCTTTTTGTACTTTTGTTTCTTGAATTTTTGAGGGTTTTTTTTTGCATGCATAGATATATTTTTACACAATTCTTTTATTTTTTTATATCTGTTCATATTCAAACTGTTTTTGAAGATCTAGAAGTTGTTTTATTACTGTAAACCAAACCCAAAGATCTACAGACAGGAATAGATACTGTTTACAAGCTTAGTGCTTATGGATATCAGAACAGTTAGCAGTTGCAGGGTTTCCTCTGGTAACATTTCCAAGGCCTACAGTTCTTTGGATGTTGTTGTAGAGTCTTTTGTGACCTCTTGGAAGAGTCGTCACTGCACTCTTGGGGTAATTTTGGTTGGCTGGCCACTCCTGGGAAAGTTCACCACTGTTCCATGTTTTCGCCATTTGTGGATAATGGCTCTCACTGTGGTTCTCACTGGTTCTCACTGTGGAGTCCCACAGCTTTAGAAATGGCTTTATAACCTTTTCCAGACTGATAGATTTCAGTTACTTTGTTTCTCATTTGTTCTTGGATTTCTTTGGATCACAGCAAACACTTTTACACACTTTTTAAGGGGCAAACACTTTTACACACCACTGTATGTAAGCAGTGGAGGCATTTATCATGGTTTTAACCCGCTGGTAACGGGAGCATTAATGAAAAGTCGCTTAGCTAACAGGTGTGGTTAGGAACTCGAGTTGATTCATTTTCTCTTCTTTTTAATTATTAGTTTTTTGTTTTTCTTATTTCAGACAAGAATTAAAAAGGAGATGTTTTTACCTTTGTTAAGTTAATTTTCTTCCACAACATGTGGGACACCAGGTGGTGTATAGGGGTGGCGCCTATCTCTGTTTCTCTAACCCTAGGCCACACAGCTACTGCAAGTAGTGACAGCTACAGTGGGGGGGGGGGGGGGTCAGTCTTCTGGTAGCTCTGTGCGTTAACTTTCCTTTCCCCATTCTATTATGCTGAGCACCAAGCTAGAAAGCGGAAAGCACCATTTTTAATATGCTCTTTGGTATGACCCGGCCAGGATTTGAACCCATGACCTCCCGGTTGTGGGGCGGATGCTCTACCAACTAGGCCACCACTCCAGTTAGTTTATATTAATTAACTAATTTATGTTCATTATTATGTGCCTGGCAAGTTAAGATGACCAAAATTCAGAAAGTCAGTTACCTTAATCCGTCAGCAGCCTTCAGACAAACTAAACGTGCCAACATTTGGATTTCAAAATAAGGGAGGTTTTTCCTGCTGTCTGGGTGGTGGGAAGATTTCTAAAAAACTACAAATATATAAAAATATTATCACAGAAATCACTGCATCTTTGGTCATTTAAGTTAATCTATTTCATTAAATACAATTTTACTCATTTTTTTTTATTTGAAATCAGAGTTAAATTATTTTTCTGACTGCAAAATTATGGTCAAAAATGTAAATTGTTATAAGGAAAAAGTTAAAAAAAAATACCATAGTCTGTTAATTTATTTTAAAAAAAAACCCCCAGTAATTTTATTTAAAAAAAATAGACAAAAAATAGCCATAAAATAATCCACAAATTTATAATAAAGTCTCAAATGTACAAGAAAAGTCAATTTTACAAGAGGAAATTACAAATTTGAAGAAAATTGTTTCAAATTTAGATAAATTTACAGAGAAAAGCAGAAAACTATACGAAAATTGTTGTAAATTTTCGAGAAAAACCTCAAACCTTCAAGAGAGAAGTCATTACTCAAGTTTTTAAGTGGGTGCTCTTTGTACCCTTAACTAGAAATTTTTAGTTGTCTACTTTTAATTATTAATTTCAAAGCACTGCTTTTACATGAGTAGAATTTCTGGCTACTATATCCACCTCTGATCATATAATTTAAGTATGCATGAGTAAATTACTATTATGAATGTTTTCCCTTCCCTTGCCTACTCTCTCTTCTTCTTCTTCTTCTTCTTCTTTTAGATTTGATTGGCAGTTGGCAACAGGTGCATTACCACCACGTACTTCACTAGGAGTGGACAAATTTCGTATTTCAATCAATCGGAGGGGGGTGTTTTCTCCCTGCTCTCTCAATAGAAAAAAAAAGAAACACTAGAATAAAAATACAAAAAAATACACATATTTTTGTCATTAATGTAAAAATGACAAAAAAAAAAAAATCCTGCAGGACAAAACATGACACTTGATATTTTCTGACCTGTTTGTATACCACCATAGACAGAGAGAGAACCTGAATTAGACAGAGCTCAGAGAGGGCAAGATGAGACAGAAGAGAGGAGCCAAGGACAGGAAAGTGTTCAGGCGAGGTGAGAGCAGAGGAAGGAGAGAAGGATGACACCACTAAAAAGTCCAAACACAGGATGTCTGGGTAGGACCCCAGCTGGCCCAATATTCCAACATTCAAGCTTCGGTTGTACAGTGCTTCAAATGGTAAGTTCCATATGCAAAGATACTGTGCAAAATTTAAAGAAAAAATAAATAAATAGTATAAAATTAGCATATTCCGGTTACAACAGTGTCATGTGTTTTTGCCCCCCCCCCCTTCCCGGGAAAAATATATTGCCATCGTACCAAGGTCTTTAAGCCAGAGGAAACACTGAGCTGAGTCAGTGGTCTTCCATTGGAACCAGCTGCCAAGTATGTGTACCAAAGATGATCAAAGTTCGTCGATACAGAGGGGGGGACATGCAGCATTATCAGCTGGATCCAAATTTGTAAAATTACTCTTTGCTGAGGAGCAATTGCTTCACCCAGTAGTGTGGTCGTAAAACCCCCTTTTGCAAAGCACACAAGACAGCCAGAGCTTTGAAGCCACCTTCCATGGCCGAATTGACCCCTTGCAAGGAAGTTGGAGTTAACTTCCCTACAACAATCTACCCAGAGGACTCACGTTTAGGCATTTTTACGATAACCTGTCAAGCTGATTATAACCAGCTGACCTGCAAGGATTTTCTCATTAAAACTGTGAAAATCCAACAATGCCCTCCAATGGATAACATAGGAATATGTATCTTGACGACTGAATATTTTCTCCCTGTACCTTCAAGCTATGAATTGTGAACAATGAACTAACTTGTCATTCTCCACAGACAACATCAGCTATTAAAAATTATGGCTGGACCCTGTGATGGACAATTATGGTTTGAAATGCTTTTATTGATGATTAGATATGTGTTTCTTTATCTTCATGAAGAATTAATTTTGCATGTCCACTATAAAAAAGTTAGTACGTTTACAATGTAGACACATTGCTTTGTTCCTTTATAAAATAGAATATCTTAGTCACTAAAGTTTTAAAGAATTTATGTTTTAATAGACAGCATACATGTTTTTAAGATGACTTCACTTCTCATATCAAATACGCTCTCTCCTCTCTTCTTGTGTGAGGCTCACATTCCAAAAACTGTGAACTGACCAATCAGCTTCCAAGTCTCCATATCTCTCCTTTTGAGTCAATTTTACGACCCTGGCTCAAACAAAGGAACTCAGTGCAATTGGCCAAAAGTTTACACTAATGGGCAGATCCAATCCTAATCTTTGAATGTAATTGGTCAGGCTCAGTTGTCATTCAAAAATACCAGGCCATCCCACCAAATTGGAAAACTTTCCCTCTGTTTTTCAGTAGAGTCTTGAAAAAGTCTGGGGAGGGTCACGTTTTTCTTTCTCCTTTCTAACCAGGCCCGGAGCACAAGCTCGGTGTTCCTTTTTTAACTCTTTTTTTTTTTCTTTTCTTTAGAATTCACCTTTTTCCTCTTTTTTATACCTTTGTCTTAAATTACTGTGCTAAGAAGATTTTGCTTTGATTTTCACTAAGCTTAGGTCAACTTCTTTCTGACCACAACACATCGGAAGAACTGGACTTTGTGGGGGGTTTTTTCTATCAAGTTTGTCATTCTGATAGGAACTCATGAAACTGCTTGCAAAGTATTTGAGTACTGCTAGCTTTTGCTGGACTAGCAGCACATTCTTGGCAGATAGAGGTATTATCAGTGGCAAGGACAAGCCAAAACACACTGACTCCAGTATCTGTTGCAGTGACTGACCAGATGATAGGTTTGTTTATCTCTGCTCTTTGTGTAGTGCATGTCACAATGTACCGACTGGCACAGTCCACTACAGACCTTGAGACAGATGTGTTTATCTTCCAGGATGTCCAGTCTCACCCCGTGTAACTGGGAGTGGTCCACCACAGACCTGTGGCAGATATTGTTTTTAGTTCTGCCAGGATGCCCTGTTTCACCCTCCACGCCCTCGGAAGGGCAGGGATGCCGGTTGAGTCGCCGACGGCCCGACCCATGAGACAGGTAGTACCGGTTCTCATGGTTACCCGGTAGCAAGCAAGCCAATGCCTGACCTGACAAAAAAAAGGGGGGGATGTAAGTCTCAGTTAAAAGCTGCCAATTTCTGACCAAAAAAAGTGGAATTTTATGGGTAAGAAGCTGCAACTTTAGCAAAAAGACAAAAAGAAGGTGTAAATTTCCAACTGTTTACAACCTAAAACGTTGCAAATATAAGATTTGAGTAAAATGCTGCAAGTTTAAGCTTTTGTTTTTAAACTGCAAATTCAAGAATAAGAAAAGTTCTAAATGCATGAGGAAAAGCTGCAAAATTATGAATAATAAAAAGCTGCAAATTTTCAAGTAAGAAGCTGCACATTTCTGAGTAAAATGGCTCTGATAGGACTATAAACAAAATAATTGGGAATTTGGCAACCTGGCGAGACATCAAATTCCTTTTTCTGTGTATAAACTGAGACAACAACCTGCGTGACCAGCATCCAGCTTCTACAGATGTGACCCAGGAGCAGTGGCCGGTATCAGAGCATTTTGGGGCAGAACCTACTCTTCCCTCTCAACTTCACCAACAGACATCCATCTGGACCAAAGTTGGTACCTGAAAGGCCTGCTACCACCAGGAGACACAATCTGACTCTGTGGGCTTAAAGCAGACGGACAGTGACATTTTTTTATTGAACCAATCAACAGATTGTATGAAAATATTCTATTCTGTCTATTCCCGTGATTTAATATGTGTCACCAGCTTCCATAAATGACCTTATTTGCTCATAGCTCAGCCTTCACTTAGTGAGGCTGCAGTACCGCCATCTCTCGATAGGTGCGGGCATTGGTGATGTCACAACAGCAATACATAGTAAATGGCAGAACGAGAGCAAAGTGATTCGGACAGCGATTATTTTCTCGAGTTTGACGACCTCAATATAAATGATGACATTGAAAATGAGGAATTGGATGATGAAGTAGTTTTGGGTGGTGCTGAGGGGGTATTCAGCCTTATTTGTGGGAAAGAAGTGAGGGTTATGTTGCCTGCCTGTGCAGTGAGCCTCAGAGAAACATTCCCATCTGATCACTACAAGGGATTTTGCCTACCAAGATTAGATTTGTGAACAATGATATGTAAATAAAGTTTTGTAAAATCATATATTGAGTTTATTAATGTTCATGTCAATGTTATAATTCTCATAGTTCAGCATTCATCAAAGTCGCATGTCATATACATTTGAATAATTTGAACACCCTAAATTCTTCTCAATTTGAAAAGAAATATTACATACTATACCACCTTTGTATGAATGTTTGAAAACACAGCAGAAATGTACAAAGAAATATAAAAATCAATGGAGTATCACTACAGATTAAGAAAATAACTAGTTTCCAGATACAGCAATTATTATATTCCAATAAATAACATTTCACAGTTATAATGGGCACCATTTTATGGTAGAAAATTGGGGTTCCATTTTTAAAAGCACATTTCTCTTACAATCTTAGGCTTATATTTATTTTTCTTAGCAAATATGTTGCTTCCCTAAAAATTGAAAGCTGAACTGTCATTGGTAATTACCTCCACCAGGCCGAAAAGTCCAGGAGGAGGTTATGTTTTTGCCGGGGTTTGTTTGTCTGTTTGTCAACTCCGCGTTCTTCAACGTTTTAGGCACAAAAGCACGCGCAAAACACTGGTGGCCTGGGCCCGCCAGCGCGCCTCTGTTTGCGCGCAGCTCCAAAACCTGACACGGGCACCTGTCCGCCGCCGCATTATTTGGCAGAAATCTGACCAACACAAACTCCGCGTTCTTCAACGTTTTAGGCACAAAAGCACGCCGAAAACACTAGTGGCCTGGGCCCGCCAGTGTGCCTCTGTTTGCGCGACGCTGCAAAACCTGACACGGGCACCTGTCCGCCGCCACATTATTTCCCAGAAATAATTTGATTTTGAAAATCATCCATTGCTTGGAATTCATTTAAAATGTTTAGTAAACATTTGCAGTGAATATTAAAAATACAAAACTTACCCTGTTTACTTCTCGTGTTCTGACAGCTGATCGCCTCGGTAGATCACCCTGGCTTTTCACGCCACTGTCACTGACACTTGTCTCAGAGTCAGACTTGGCAATCGCGGGATATATAGTTGGGTTAGCCGTTTTCTTTATCACCAATCTTTTTGCAAATTTCATTTCAAATTGCATCTTATTCTCGAAATCGCTGTCAACGAAATGTCTACTGCACATGTAGGGCGCTGACGAGGTGCAGGTGTGCGCGCAGCTGAGGCAGATGCCTGAGAACGGCGAGCCGTGACACCTGCAAAATATATATGTGGACAAGAAAGACTGACAAACCTGGGTACTATTTCACTGGAGTCTGCTTTAATACAGAAGCTGAAGCAATAGGGAACACTGTGTGTCTCTGTAATTGAGAATTTTGCTTCTAAAAACACAGGAGGATGGACTTCCAATATAAGTAACCGGTGAGTTAAACTGTCTTTCTTCAGCAAGTTTTTTCCCCCTAACCGTTCTTATGATCATGAAAATATTTGGTAATTCCGAGAAATATCCGTAATCGCCGATTTTAAGACGTAAACATCAAGTGTTGCATGAAGCAAAACACAGCAGTGGCCGCGACAGTGTGCGTGTGTTTGGCTGAGCTGACGTCACACAGTCAGTGGCCATCTTAGCCGCTGATCGCTTGGCTCTCCAGGGCAGCATACTTTCAAGAGCACATTGTCACCATATGCAACATTTGTTGAGACCAAAACATGTGCAGTTCGTTTTAGCTCGTCTCAGACAACAATTTGAGATATGAATTAGCAATATTGAATTTTCGTCTGTCCGTCTGCTTTAAGGTCTGTTGGCCAGATTAAATTTAATTCTTCAGGATATTCCTTTTATAAGCTCTAGAAACCTAACATTTTCAAATTCCTTTCAGAACTTCAAATACATTTATCTTTTCATTATTCTCCATTCCTTATTTTTTTTAGAGTAACACAAATTTTCCTTTTATAAATTAACTTTTATCATTTTCTTCACAAAACTGCACCCAGTTTTCGAAACCTGTCATGATGTGGAGCATGGTTGGGGAACTGTGCTCACACTCCTTTATCAGTTTGTTTATTTTCTGTATTTCCCTACTGTAGTTTAGCTTTATATTCTGGTTGGTTTTGGATGTATGCTATTATTTGAGTATGTTATTTGTTTCTATCTGTTTATGTGAGTTCCTGTTATTAATATCATGCATCCATGGTCATCTGGTTCCACTTTATTATTATATTCATTTGGTTTGACATGAGCCTACCCTCACCCTTATCTTTGATCCTCTTTTTGTCATATTGATATTTGTATGGTATCATTTGCACCTCTTGTTTTTTGTATTTATCCTATCCTTGCCTTAGTGGTTATGCGTCCATGTTTATGTTATCTGGTCTGTGTCTCATTTTGCAATCTCTTCTTATTTATAGTCAGCTACGTTTTGCCTTATCCTCCTGTGTTTTGATTGTGACAGCATGATTTGTTTACTTCCCCATTTAGCGCAAGTTCGTGGGCTGTCAGCTGTCACTGGTTAATCTGATTACTCTCGCTCTTGTCACCCACACCTGTAATCATTTGTTATCATTTCTCTTTTGTCTATTTAAGGACGGCTGCTCTGTTTCTCGGTGCAGTGTCCTTCTCAATGTTCTGATGAGAGTTTCCCATCTTAACCTAAAGCCTTTTAATCCTTTGTATCCCGGCATTCCCGTACACCTCAGCCTGGTTCCGTCCAGGCTGTTCTCCTTGTTCTGCACCGGCATTCCTACATGGCTTTTCCCTGGCTACTCCTGCTAGTATATCTAAGTGTTTGTCTTGTTGTATTTTTGTGGTTTTTGTTATTAAACATTTTTACAACTCACAGTCCAGTGTTTGGGTCTTCGTCCTGCCCTGAGGGGCGATTTATGACAGAACCATTCTGTTTAACAGTTATTGTAAGGTTCTTTTCTATTTTTCATTACAGTGCCAATTTAAGCTGTTTTTCTTTGGTTCCACAAATGCTTGGTAAAACAAGTTATGCTCAGTAATCCCTTAATGGTTTAATATGCTCACGATACATGTTGAATTCACTGTCTTTAAGTCATCTGAATGTGTTCATCTATCCTGAAATTTATTATTAAACTCTTAAAAAGGCATACTGGAGTTATTGTGTAATTTCACATCCATCTTCTCGATAAAAAGCAGAAAGAACTCACAAGTTTTGAGACGGATTCATCACTGGTACAAATATTGAATTATTAATAAAATTGTCCATGCTTTCTGGAATGGTGCCCCAACAAGTTTACGTGTGCTGGTAATGAAGAGAAATCTTCAGTCCCACCCACATACAGTATATATTTATATTAATATTTGTCCCCACATGACCACCACTACACTGCATGTGGTTATCTGTATTACTTTTTGTGGCTAAGCGCTGTTGAAGTATACTCAACATCTTCTACAGCAGAGAAGAATTACTGCACAGTATTCCAAGTTCCCATAACGGCACTGGCGTGTACATATAACAGCATAAACAGAAACAGGGTAGCCAGTCTGGCTACTAGGCTCAGCTGAACAGACAAATGCTCTCTAGCCTTTTTGTCACAAATGCCCAGTCTCTTGAAAACAAGATTGACAAACAAATACTGAATATATAACCCAAGCAACCATTGTGTGGGCCCCGGCCTATCCTGGTTGGGGTGGCCTCTGTGGCACGCCCTGTGGTTATGGGCTGTGTGGTCTCCCATCATGGGGGGCTCCACAGGATGGTTGCTCCTTCACATGGTGTCTCAATGCAGAGCAATGTCTCTTTTAATTTACAGTATATGTGTGTAAGAGAAGTGTGGTGTGTCTGTGTATGTGTGCGTTTTGTGGGTATGTTTATGGGAGAGTTGGAAGGATCATGTAAATATATGTACTGTAACTACATGTGTCTACTGTTTTTATATATGTAAAGCACTTTGCGTAGCATCTAATGCCTGAAAAGTGCTATACAAATAAAGTTTTATTGATTGATTGGAGACAGCTCTGCGATGATCATCATCAACTTGGCTACACCCCAAGATCATAAATGCTGCGGTTGAGCTAGCATGCTGCTAACTACACAGAAGCGACAGAACAGAGGAATCTGGTAAGAGCTGTGGAAGTGGAATTTGCATATATGTGAATAAGGACTTGTTTGCAAAATCTGTGGTCATCAATAAGTAGTGCTCACCGGACCAGTAGCTGCTGGTAGTTTCTGTCTGTCACAGGAGTTTTCTGTTGCCGTGGTAACAGCAGTCCAAATGCTAATGCTAATTTAGCACTCAGCTATGTGCTAGCAGCCATTGACAAGAAGCAGACTCAGTTTTGACCAACATATTTAGTGCACAACACGAGGAGATAACACTGGACTGTGTACATTCTAATATTATAAAGGGATAGAGTCTCCCTCCCCTCACACATTTATCTGAAAATGCACAGCATATTTAATTTCATATTAAGTTGAGGTAGTCTTATTTTCCTTGGGGAATGTGTCTTCATATGCCAGTTAATCATCACTGTAAGACAAAGGAGAGGTAGGAAAACAAATGTGTGCATATATTGGCATCAGCATCGGCAAAAACTTGTTTTAAACTATCAGCATATCAGCTATCGGCAAAATTTCTACTATCGTGCATCCCTAGGTGAGATGGAGGCAGATGATCTGCTGTGGTGACCTCTAAAAGGAGAAGCCAGAAGAAGAAGGAGAAGAAGATGAAGAAGAGCATGAAAAGTTGTTCAGTGTTTCTGACTGAACAGCTGCCCTGGGGCAGCTGTGGCTACAGTAGTAGCTTACCACTACCATTGTCTGTGGAGTGAATGAATAATGTATCCATTGTAAAATGTCTTTGAGTGTCTATGAAAAGCGCTATATAAATCTGATGCATTATTATTATTATTTATGTTCAGAACCTTAATTTAAAAAAAAAAATAGTGAACTGTCTGAAATATAAACGCATTTTGTATACTAAATAATTACCCTTTTTTTAGGTGATACAGTATATATAGCAAAATATAAAACTTTGAATTGATGCTTTCACCACTCACCTGAACTGTCGGCACTGACATAAGCCTCTGCAGACTGTTTCAGAGACTGGAAAAGAGCCTCATAGTTTTCAAAGAAACACTGCTTCTCCACAAATGACTGATGAAGACAGAACCCAAACGGAAAATGTTATTACATGCAGCTTTCATTGCGATAAAACAAGCAACCCTCCAATGAATATACTTTATGCAAATTAAGTACAGTATATACAATGAGCAAAAGCCTGAACTTACAATGTAGTTGTGGAGCATCAGTTCGACAGATTCATGTTGACCGTATTTGATTATCCAGGATTTGAGCTTTGACTCAGCTAGCATGAGGAAGCCCTGCATGTGATGTTTGTTCTCTAAGAACTCCATTTTAGCCAGATGGATGCTGGAAGATGTAGAGATAAAGTTCATCCTAAAAAAGAGAAAAATAATATTATTAATTTTATTGGTTCCCCCCAAAAAGAAACAATGCTATGTAAGGTAATTATTGCAAGTAGGTAGAGTAGCCAGATATTGTACTCAAGTAAAAGTAGCATTACCTAATGATATTTATTACTCAAGAATATGTATGAGTTGAGAGTTGATTTAGAGTACGAAGTATCTACTAAAAAGAAATTACCTGAGTACTGAGTAATACAAAAAAATTTTAAAAATTAAAAAAAAATTGAAAAAGGGCAACTCGATGGTGCAGTGGTTAGCACTGTGGCAGCACAGTAAGAAGGTCGTGGGTTTGATCCTACCCCTGACCATTGGTGACCCTTCTGGGCGGAGTTTGTATGTTCTCCCCGTGTCTGCGTGAGTTTACCCCGGGTATTCCGGTTTCCTCCCACAGGCCAAAAACATGCAAGTTAGGTTAACTGCAGACTCTAAAGTGGCCCTAGGTGTGAATGTGTGTGTGTGAATGGTGAAGGGATTGGCGCCGCGCCATGGCTGCCTCATCCATCCACGTGGATTCCCTGAATTTCCCTCTGAGATTAATAAAGTATACAAAATAACCGGAGTGGTGGCATAGAGACAGAGCATCCGCCCCACAACCGGGAGATCGGGATTCAAGTCCCGGCCGGGTCATGCCAAAGACCATATAAAAATGGAACTTCCAGCCATTGAGCTTGGTGCTCAGCAAAAATGGAATGGAGGAGGGAAATGTTGGCTACCCAGCCACAGGGGGTGCACAAGCCAGTGTACTCATTGTGCTGGTCCCAAGCCCGGATAAAATGCGCAGGGTTGTGTCAGGAAGGGCATCCGGCATAAAACTCAGCTCCAACCTATATCCTATATGGATATGGCAGATATATCGGTGTCTGCCACAGCGACCCCATCAGAACGTGGGAATAACTAGTAGAAGAAGAAAATTAATAAAGTATACAAAATACAAAAAATAATGACTTTGCTCTTCCCAGCTTGTAAGGTTTTTCTAATAAAACTGTGACTTTGCTTTAATTTTTCTCTGATACATTTATGACTTTCATCTTGTAAATTTTATACTTTTTCAAAAATTTGTTCATGTAATTTAGAAATTTTACTCAAATGTGCATTTTTTCTTATAAATGTACATTGATCTCATTTTTTTCTTGTACATTTGAAAATTCAATCTCAAATTTGTGAGATTTTTCCTCAAATTAATTTGTCACATTTTAATTATAAATTTATTAACTTTTTCCCCATGAAAATCATGAAAAATTCCCCATAAAATTGAAATTTTTGATTCGTAAAATTACAGCTTTTTTCTTTTACATTTGTGATTTCACTCTTGCCATTTTTTTCTAGATGTGTCAGTCTGAAAAAAAAAAACTTTCTATATGTACCCTCTATAAACAGACACATTTCTAACAAATTTTCATGTCTGTAAAACCAAAGTAACAAAGTGTACAATCAAATACACTTGAGTAAAAGTAAAGTTTTTCCACCTAAATGTACTCAAGTTATAGTAAAGATTGTCTTACAATTAAATTACTCATTATTACCCATTAGTCACTGGTTATTTCAAATAACATTTGGTGGTGAGCCAACATTACCATTGCTTAACATGTGAAATAAAATTATTTTGTGTTCTGGATGATATTTTATGGACTTCAAAAAGCATTAGACAGGTGCAGATATCTACCTCTCAGCCATGTCCTGGAGTTGGTCTGGGGGAATGGGGACTCCATCAACACTTCTGTCAATATGGATTCTCTGAAAGACCTGCTGGTGACTTTCCAAGCTCTTCAACACATCCTGCATAGTGTACAAGCAATCACAGGAAAACCAAATAAAAATAGTTAGTTTGGAATGAATTCCAAAGAGTCTTACTGATATATGATACTCTGGGCCGTATTATGACAGTCTATTCACTCGTCAGTTGTCAGATATGCTGGGCCCATTTGTGGATGTGGCCCAGTCCGTTTTGTTATCATAGCAGTAGAATTCATCAGCTCACTGTACATGAGTTTGGTGAGCATTGGGGAAATTGCCTAGGACAGGGGTATGCAACCTTTGCCAACCGAAGAGCCATTTTGCCCCTCTCTGACTAAAATAGAAGTAGTTTAAAGATTATGCTGCTTATAAAGTTTTTTACAGTGTTTCCCTTGGCATTAATTTTGGGACCCCACCCCCACCCCCCAGAGTGTCATGTTAATTTTATTTAATTTTATTTTTCTATAAAGCGCCAGATCACAACAGAAGTCATTTTAAGATGCATTCACTATAGAACAAGTCCTTACCTTGCCCTTTTATTAAACAAACTAAATATCCTTATGTTATTTATCTTATTTACACGACAGCAGCTCATTTCTGTCCCTATTCCTCTCTGCGGGGGGAGGGGGGGAAGAACTCCACTGCGCATGACAGACACGTGCACTTGCGCACACACAGACGTGCACGCACACACAGAGACACGTATGCACATACAGGTGAACACACTGTCACAGAGAGACAGGACGTAGAAAAGCACGTTGTGTCAGCCAAGTGAAAAGCAGAAAAAAAAATGTTGTTTTTCTTTTAAATGCATCCAGGATGACGAAGGTTGCAAGACTACCTGTCCTGTTAAGCAGCAGCTGAAGTAGCTCTCCTGCTCCAGGTCTAAAGTGTAAAAAAAAGCCCAAGTGCTGCACACCCTGCCCCCGACAAGCAGCAAAAGTCTGGTGTCGTGCCTGAAAGTGACGGGCTGCAATAAACTGATTGGCTCACTGCAGGAGTGTGCCTTGCTCGGCTAAAGCCATTTCTTTTCGGATTCTAAGGCCGATGGCTGCTTTTGAGCAAAGCGGACGTAACTTTTTGTCCATGCAATTAGCGAAGGTATACTACTCACAAAACGTTAGGGATATTTGGCTTTCAGATTAAATTTATGAAAAAAAAAGTTCACACTACAGTGATATAATAGCATGAAAGTAGAGCATTTAAGTAGAAGCATGCAATGGTGATTTCCTCATCTCAAACAATTTATTGAAACAAAACCCAACAACAGCGGTGGGTATACCACAACAAAAAATGTCAATGTCTCAATAACTTGTCATGTGCCCTCGAGCATCAATTACAGCTTGACAATGACATCTCACGCTGTTCACAAGTCGACTTATTGCCTGCTGAGGCATGGCTTTCCACTCTTCTTGAAGGGCGGCCCTCAGGTCATTGAAGTTGGGGGGGGCAGGGTTACGAGCCTCTACACAGTGACTCAGCTGATCCCATAGGTTTTCTATGGGATCCAGGTCTGGAGAAAGTGCAGCCCACTCCATTTGAGATACCCCAGCCTCCAGCAGCCGTTCCCTAATGATGCAACCTTGATGAGCTGGAGCACTGTCATCCATGAAGATGAAATTAGGCCTGCATTGTTCGTGCAGGGGCACAATGACTGGATTAATGATGTTATTCAGGTAGTATTGGCTTGTCATTGTACCATTCACAAATTTTGTATTGACTAGACACACCTGCCCAGACTGTAACACCACCACCACCAAACGCTCATCTGGTAACAACAGTGGCTGTTGCTTAGCGCTCTCCTTTACATCTCCAACATCATTGGCGGCCATTATTTCTGTTCAATGTGAATCAACTTTTATCAGAGAACAGCACTGAGGCCCACTGGTCCCTTGTTCAACGTAAATGCTCCTTGGCCTAAGCAAGACAATGACCCCGTGCCTGGTGGTGTGATCAGGTACCCTTGCAGGTCGTCTAGCACACAGACCACGCTGATGTAAATGGTTTTGAATGGTCTGACGTGCCACTTGGGTGCCTCTCACCTCCCTTAAATGTGCCTGGAGTTGAGTGGCATTCATCATCCGGTTCTGCAGGGCACTGTTCACAATGAAGCAGTCTTCAGCATGGGATGTGGCCAAAGAACGTCCACTTATATGCCTTTCTGTGACTCTTCCAGTCTCTCTGTGTCTCTGTTGCAACTTGCTGATGACACTCTGTGACACTCTAAGCTCAGTGGCCACTTCTCTCTGAGAACATCCTGTTTGAAGCCTCGCAGTGGCGAGGTACTGTTGATCAATTGTGAGGTGTCATCTTGGTCTCATGATGTCCAAATATGAAAATGTGAACAGCATGATGAAGAGGACTGTTTAAATACCAATTCTAATTGAACCAGAAAATGTATTGGTCAATTCATGGATCAAACACCTGTTGTGAATTTTGCCGTAAAGCACCTTGTTAGAAAAAAGCAAGTTACGCAAAAAGTACTGAAATATTGGACAGTTGGAAATGTGCATTCAAAAGGTTAGAGAAGGCCAAATGAAGTTCATCTGTAAAGGTTATAGTTCATTTTAGGTGCATCCTGAAATTTCACCTGAAAGCCAAATAGCACCAACTTTTTGTGAGTAGTGTATGTCTGTGAATATTGTAACGTCGGGGCCATTTTAAGGAGGCCAGGGATTTCCCAGCATGCTTTGCCAGTTGGAAACGTTACTGTATGTGTGTTAAATGTGTTATTTCTGAGTTATACTGCTGTGTCATTATAACTGCATTATAATGACCCAGCAGTGTTTAGCAGGATTAGGGCAAGATGTATCATGTGTGTGTAACCATGATTGAAACGGAGGTCTGGGAGAATGACCTCCCCTCCTGTCTGTGCTCAGAAGTAGGTTGGGGGTCGGGGTGTGTAAAATAAATCAGGTTGATCACAACCATCTTGCTCCATCGTCTTTGTGTGAACCTTGCAAACGTCACACTGGTGTCAGGAGTGGGATATGGAGCAAGATGAGGATCCAGGCGGAGGTCCAGCGGCCGGAGCGATTCATCGCTCAGCCGGGAACGGAGTGTAGAGCTGAGACGCCGGCCCCTGGAGAGCTTCGCCGCGATGGACGGAGCAGAGCAAACCAGCCCCGTTTCCCGCCCTTTTCAGGGCAGGACGGGCTGGCGATTTCAGAGCGATTAGGAGCGGCAATCGGCCGGGAGATGACCGTCCCATCCATCCAGCAGCGGGCCAAGATTCCCCGTTACAACGGCGAGAACCTGTTGGATGACCACCTGGCCCAGGTCGAGTTGGCTGCCGCGCTGATCATCGGAGGAAACCACCATGCTGAGAGCGAGTGGAGGAGGAGCTACGGCAGATCACAGCAGCGCGTGCACGAAGGAAACAGCCGTGGCAACGCGAGGAAGGACGGCTTCCGCTGCACAGAGCCAGGGTACATGGCATGGTACTGCCCCGCACACAGCGCACGACAAACTGGCCCCTCGCCGACGTTAAATTAGAGCGAGGTGGCATGGACGGGGAAAAAGCCGCCTCCTGCAGATGCTTCCCCCGGCAGGTGACGTCACAGAGGCCTTTGGAGCGCAGCAGCAGTGGAGCGAGCAGGACAGATCCGGTCTTTTCTCGGGATCGGCAGGGGCTGGACGCCTGGACGCGGGCCAGCGGCCGACTGGGAGGTCCTGGCAGCGGTGGGAGTCATGGGACTCCCGCTGCCAGAGGAGGAACTGTGCGTGTCCTACCGCCACCCGATGCTTTTCCTTTCGGTGATGTCACGGAGGCCCTCGGCGCAGGAGCGACGCAGCGGAGCGAGCAGGATGAAGATGCGGCCATTTTCCAGGCGCAGCAAGGGCTGGACGCATGGACGCGGGCCAGCGGCCGCCTGGGAGACCTGGCAGCGGTGGGAGTCGGCCGGAGCGAGCTTGGGACTCCCGCTGCCAGGGAAGGGACTGTGCGTGGTCCTACAGAGGCTGTCAGATGTGTCCATCCGCCCGTTGGTGGCCAAACCGGAACCCTACCCCAACCAGATACTCCGACCGAGACTCAGATGGCCCGTGCATGCCGCCCTGGCACCGGGCTGACTCGCATTGGATTTCTGAAAGTGGACTTTGAATTTTCTGGGGACAGAAACCAGTCCGGGGGGGGGGGGCAGTGTAACGTCGGGGCCATTTTAAGGAGGCCAGGGATTTCCCAGCATGCTTTGCCAGTTGGAAACGTTACTGTATGTGTGTTAAATGTGTTATTTCTGAGTTATACTGCTGTGTCATTATAACTGCATTATAATGACCCAGCAGTGTTTAGCAGGATTAGGGCAAGATGTATCATGTGTGTGTAACCATGATTGAAACGGAGGTCTGGGAGAATGACCTCCCCTCCTGTCTGTGCTCAGAAGTAGGTTGGGGGTCGGGGTGTGTAAAATAAATCAGGTTGATCACAACCATCTTGCTCCATCGTCTTTGTGTGAACCTTGCAAACGTCACACTGGTGTCAGGAGTGGGATATGGAGCAAGATGAGGATCCAGGCAGAGGTCCAGCGGCCGGAGCGATTCATCGCTCAGCCGGGAACGGAGTGTAGAGCTGAGACGCCGGCCCCTGGAGAGCTTCGCCGCGATGGACGGAGCAGAGCAAACCAGCCCCGTTTCCCGCCCTTTTCAGGGCAGGACGGGCTGGCGATTTCAGAGCGATTAGGAGCGGCAATCGGCCGGGAGATGACCGTCCCATCCATCCAGCAACGGGCCAAGATTCCCCGTTACAACGGCGAGAACCTGTTGGATGACCACCTGGCCCAGGTCGAGTTGGCTGCCGCGCTGATCATCGGAGGAAACCACCGTGCTGAGAGCGAGTGGAGGAGGAGCTACGGCAGATCACAGCAGCGCGTGCACGAAGGAAACAGCCGTGGCAACGCGAGGAAGGACGGCTTCCGCTGCACAGAGCCAGGGTACATGGCATGGTACTGCCCCGCACACAGCGCACGACAAACTGGCCCCTCGCCGACGTTAAATTAGAGCGAGGTGGCATGGACGGGGAAAAAGCCGCCTCCTGCAGATGCTTCCCCCGGCAGGTGACGTCACAGAGGCCTTTGGAGCGCAGCAGCAGTGGAGCGAGCAGGACAGATCCGGTCTTTTCTCGGGATCGGCAGGGGCTGGACGCCTGGACGCGGGCCAGCGGCCGACTGGGAGGTCCTGGCAGCGGTGGGAGTCATGGGACTCCCGCTGCCAGAGGAGGAACTGTGCGTGTCCTACCGCCACCCGATGCTTTTCCTTTCGGTGATGTCACGGAGGCCCTCGGCGCAGGAGCGACGCAGCGGAGCGAGCAGGATGAAGATGCGGCCATTTTCCAGGCGCAGCAAGGGCTGGATGCATGGACGCGGGCCAGCGGCCGCCTGGGAGACCTGGCAGCAGTGGGAGTCGGCCGGAGCGGGCTTGGGACTCCCGCTGCCAGGGAAGGGACTGTGCGTGGTCCTACAGAGGCTGTCAGATGTGTCCATCCGCCCGTTGGTGGCCAAACCGGAACCCTACCCCAACCAGATACTCCGACCGAGACTCAGATGGCCCGTGCATGCCGCCCTGGCACCGGGCTGACTCGCATTGGATTTCTGAAAGTGGACTTTGAATTTTCTGGGGACAGAAACCAGTCCGGGGGGGGGGGCAGTGTAACGTCGGGGCCATTTTAAGGAGGCCAGGGATTTCCCAGCATGCTTTGCCAGTTGGAAACGTTACTGTATGTGTGTTAAATGTGTTATTTCTGAGTTATACTGCTGTGTCATTATAACTGCATTATAATGACCCAGCAGTGTTTAGCAGGATTAGGGCAAGATGTATCATGTGTGTGTAACCATGATTGAAACGGAGGTCTGGGAGAATGACCTCCCCTCTTGTCTGTGCTCAGAAGTAGGTTGGGGGTCGGGGTGTGTAAAATAAATCAGGTTGATCACAACCATCTTGCTCCATCGTCTTTGTGTGAACCTTGCAAACGTCACACTGGTGTCAGGAGTGGGATATGGAGCAAGATGAGGATTCAGGCGGAGGTCCAGCGGCCGGAGCGATTCATCGCTCAGCCGGGAACGGAGTGTAGAGCTGAGACGCCGGCCCCTGGAGAGCTTCGCCGCGATGGACGGAGCAGAGCAAACCAGCCCCGTTTCCCGCCTTTTTCAGGGCAGGACGGGCTGGCGATTTCAGAGCGATTAGGAGCGGCAATCGGCCGGGAGATGACCGTCCCATCCATCCAGCAGCGGGCCAAGATTCCCCGTTACAACGGCGAGAACCTGTTGGATGACCACCTGGCCCAGGTCGAGTTGGCTGCCGCGCTGATCATCGGAGGAAACCACCGTGCTGAGAGCGAGTGGAGGAGGAGCTACGGCAGATCACAGCAGCGCGTGCACGAAGGAAACAGCCGTGGCAACGCGAGGAAGGACGGCTTCCGCTGCACAGAGCCAGGGTACATGGCATGGTACTGCCCCGCACACAGCGCACGACAAACTGGCCCCTCGCCGACGTTAAATTAGAGCGAGGTGGCATGGACGGGGAAAAAGCCGCCTCCTGCAGATGCTTCCCCCGGCAGGTGACGTCACAGAGGCCTTTGGAGCGCAGCAGCAGTGGAGCGAGCAGGACAGATCCGGTCTTTTCTCGGGATCGGCAGGGGCTGGACGCCTGGACGCGGGCCAGCGGCCGACTGGGAGGTCCTGGCAGCGGTGGGAGTCATGGGACTCCCGCTGCCAGAGGAGGAACTGTGCGTGTCCTACCGCCACCCGATGCTTTTCCTTTCGGTGATGTCACGGAGGCCCTCGGCGCAGGAGCGACGCAGCGGAGCGAGCAGGATGAAGATGCGGCCATTTTCCAGGCGCAGCAAGGGCTGGACGCATGGACGCGGGCCAGCGGCCGCCTGGGAGACCTGGCAGCGGTGGGAGTCGGCCGGAGCGGGCTTGGGACTCCCGCTGCCAGGGAAGGGACTGTGCGTGGTCCTACAGAGGCTGTCAGATGTGTCCATCCGCCCGTTGGTGGCCAAACCGGAACCCTACCCCAACCAGATACTCCGACCGAGACTCAGATGGCCCGTGCATGCCGCCCTGGCACCGGGCTGACTCGCATTGGATTTCTGAAAGTGGACTTTGAATTTTCTGGGGACAGAAACCAGTCCGGGGGGGGGGGGCAGTGTAACGTCGGGGCCATTTTAAGGAGGCCAGGGATTTCCCAGCATGCTTTGCCAGTTGGAAACGTTACTGTATGTGTGTTAAATGTGTTATTTCTGAGTTATACTGCTGTGTCATTATAACTGCATTATAATGACCCAGCAGTGTTTAGCAGGATTAGGGCAAGATGTATCATGTGTGTGTAACCATGATTGAAACGGAGGTCTGGGAGAATGACCTCCCCTCCTGTCTGTGCTCAGAAGTAGGTTGGGGGTCGGGGTGTGTAAAATAAATCAGGTTGATCACAACCATCTTGCTCCATCATCTTTGTGTGAACCTTGCAAACGTCACAATATTTAATGCAGTGAGGGATGAGTCATAATTTTAGACCCATGAGTTTTGCATTAGAATAATCAGATATGACATATGACAACAAAAAAAAAAAAATTCATCCTGTAGCAGCTTTTAATGTTTTGCCTTATATGTTAAGAAGTGTGCTGAAATTAACAAAATCTGTGTATAATGATGCACAAGCCAATAAAGCATTTCTTTCCCATGAATACTAGTATTTGTGCATTATTTACCTCCTATAATTATATATTGTTACTTAAGTAGAATCCATAAAATGTATGCTTCATCTGCCAAAAATTCATTAAGGCTCCCAATTTGGATTGAAACATTTTATCTGTCAAAAAATTATTTGATTTGGTTCTTCAAGGTTGAATTGTGAAGATTATAACATGTTCTGTCCAACTTGTGAATAGTCGCAAACTGGAATTTCCCCATTGTGGGACTAATAAAGGCTTATCTCAAACAGCTGTTATAGCTTATAGCTTATATAGCTTATAATCACAGCGCTTCACTTTTTCCACATTTTGTTGTTACACCCTTATTCCAAAACAGATTAAATTCATTTTTTTCCTCAAAATTCTACACACAATACCCCATTAATGACCACATGAAAAAAGTTGAGATTTTTGCAAATTTATTACAAATAAAAAACTAAGAAATCACATGTACATAAGCATTCACAGCCTTTGCGCAATACTTTGTTGATGCATCTTTGGCAGCAATTACAGCCTCAAGTCTTTTTGAATATGATGCTACAAGCTTGGCACACCTATCTTTGGGCAGTTTCGCCCATTCCTCTTTGCAGCACCTCTCAAGCTCCATCAGGCTGGATGGGAAGCGTCGGTGCACAGCCATTTTCAGATCTCTCCAGAGATGTTCAATTGGATTCAAGTCTGGGCTCTGGCTGGGCCACTCAAGGACATTCACACAGTTGTCCTGAAGCCACTCCTTTGATAGCTTGGCTGTGTGCTTAGGGTCATTGTCCTGCTGAAAGATGAACTGTCACCCCAGTCTGAGGTCAAGAGTGCTCTGGAGCAAGTTTTCATCCAGGATATCGCTGTACATTGCTGCATTCATCTTTCCCTCTATCCTGATTAGTCTCCCAGTTCCTGCCGCTGAAAAACATCCCCACAGCATGATGCTGCCACCACCATGCTTCACTGTAGGGACGGTATTGGCCTGGTGATAAGCGGCGCCTGGTTTCCTCCAAACATGATGCCTGACATTCACGCCAAAGAGTTCAATCTTTGTCTCATCAGACCAGGGAATTTTGTTTCTCATGGTCTGAGAGTCCTTCAGGTGCCTTTTGGCAAAGTCCAGGTGGGCTGCCATGTGCCTTTTACTAAGGAGTGGCTTCCATTTGGCCACTTTACCATACAGGTGGATTGCTGCAGAGATGGTTGTCCTTCTGGAAGGTTCTTCTCTCTCCACAGAGGAACGCTGGAGCTCTGACAGAGTGACCATCGGGTCCTTGGTCACTTCCCTGACTAAGGCCCTTCTCCCCCAGTCGCTCAGTTTAGACAGACGGCCAGCTCTAGGAAGAGTCCTGGTGGTTCCGAACTTCTTCCTTTTACGGATGATGGAGGCCATGTCACGGCCGGCTCCAATGCCATAACAAAATAAAGGGGAGAGATGCCAAGATTGCCAATAATACTGTTTATTTGTGAAAGCAAATTAACCAACTAGAAAGGAAAAGGTTTAAGTGTGGAGATCTGTTAAATCAGTTGTGTAGGAGTGATGGATGTGTGAAAATATAGTGAGTGCATGTTGTATGATGAACCAACATAATCCAGAATGCTGCATGTGGAGAGAAGCCTCTCCAGAATGAATGGAGCAGGGGGTTCTTGAAGTTTCCAGAACACTGGGCCCAAGTGCATCCAGTTGCCAGATTAGAGGCCCCGCCCATCAATTACCTGGAAAAGGATAACATTAATTAGAGGGCCAAAGGGGCCGTCACCTCCCCCCCCAATAAAAATGTAGTCCCAACAGGATTTGCATTCATAATCAAAAATACTGGTAACAAAATTTGCAACCAACAGTTCACCTCAACTCTGGAATCGGGATTCTGTAAAATATACCAGGGTCAAGGGAACAGCAAAAACACACTCACAAAACAGGAGCACGAAACAATGCATTAGCCACTACATTGTCTGTCCCCTTAATGTGCTGTATATGACTAACAATAATAATATAACAATATTGTAGCGGGTTGAAGTCAACCCCCCCCACAACACAGAGACAGAACACAGAGACAGTCAGCTCGCACTCCTTGGTTTTTCCCGCTGCACTACTGAGATGTAATGTGCCATGCATGTATTGTGATGTAATGTGCCCTGCATGTATCGTGATGCAATGTGCCATTCATGTATTGTGATGTAATGTGCCATTCATTTATAGTGTTCATGCGTCCTGTCCTTACTGTGACCTAGAGGCTGAGATCAATATGTAGATGTGCCTTGTAACCTCTTAGTCCTGCAAGCCAGAGCAGAGGCTGCATCTGCCTATTGTTATGTAGGTCTTACAAATGCAAATGTCTCATGCCTGTTCTGCAGTCCCTTTGATCAGACCAACTGCTGTGAATTTGCTTTGATGTATTGTTTGAGTTTGGTATAAATACTGCACAATAATAATATAACAATACTGTAGCGGGTTGAAGTCAACCCCCCCCCCCCCACAACACAGAGACAGAACACAGAGACAGTCAGCTCGCATTCCTTGGTTTTTCCCGCTGCACTACTGAGATGTAATGTGCCATGCATGTATTGTGATGTAATGTGCCCTGCATGTATCGTGATGCAATGTGCCATTCATGTATTGTGATGTAATGTGCCATTCATTTATAGTGTTCATGCATCCTGTCCTTACTGTGACCTTACTGTGACCTAGAGGCTGAGATCAATATGTAGATGTGCCTTGTAACCTCTTTGTCCTGCAAGCCAGAGCAGAGGCTGCATCTGCCTATTGTTATGTAGGTCTTACAAATGCAAATGTCTCATGCCTGTTCTGCAGTCCCTTTGAGCAGACCAACTGCTGTGAATCTGCTTTGATGTATTGTTTGAGTTTGGTATAAATACTGCACAGATTCTGTAACACACGCTCTCATTCCCACTTCTGCAACTGCTGCTGCTGGACACAGACTTTGTGTCCCTCTTCTCTGAGAGCCGTTTGGGCTCACTCCCGGGGCGCATGCACGGCGCCGGGAGCGGAGCCCGTGACGGCGGTATGATAATAAACTCTACTTAAAACCTACAGCATCGCTGCTTATTATTTTTTATCATCCGCCGCACTGGTGACCCCTTGAAGACGCACACGCTTTGTGCGACGCAGTCTTCTGATTTGGACGGCCACGCTGGCGAACCGACGCTGAAAAAAACACGCTGCCAGCGAACACAGCAGCCTGACGAGCTGCTCTCCCTTCGGCTTCAGGGAGACCTCAACGTGGAGCCAACACAGGCGAGCCGTTCCCCGGACATCACCCACGACCGGGAAAATCTGCAGAAAACGTCATGGCGCGACCCTTGCCTGAGATCGGGACGTCCACGCTGGACCAGCCGAAGGACACAGAACGTTTTCTCCCTCTCACCGCTACTCCCCCCTCTCAGCGATCCATCTCATCTACCCGAGCCTGAGGAACAAAGATCATCTATTCCCTCCCACCGCTCCAACGCATCTGCACGAGCCTGAGGGACAAAAGATCGTCTATTTCCTCTCACTGCTCCAACGCACCATGGCCAATCTGCAGCCACAGCTCAACCTGGATTTTATCGGCGCCGTCTGCGCCGATCTCCACCAAGATTCTGCACCCTGACTCGTCACTCCAGCGGCCCACCCAAGCACGGAACCCCCGCGCGCGCACCGGGGAGTTACGAGGACGGCACACCACGCACGGGACAATAATGGCTTCGCTGACCGCCTTCCTTCTGCTGCACACTGGCCCTTCAGGCTCGCTTGTACACCTGAGGCCTGCAGCTTGTTCACTGGATTTCATGGTCTTAGCCACGGCACACAAGGGTAATTCAGCTGTCTGTGGTTCCCGAGGTTAGGGTTACGTCTGCCCTAAAGTCAACACGCCAGTCCCTCTGCTTTTATTTTTTTCTTGCCACCGTTCCTGCTTTTCTTCATGGCCACGAGAGGAGTCAGAGACTAATTTTTTTTTTCCTTTCTTCTTCTGATCTCCGCATGTTCAGACGGGACATCGCGGAGCAGCAAACACTTTTGGTGCGACTCGAACGATTTTCCCGCGCCCGGTCAGCATTTGCTACCCCCCTCCCCCTCCTCCTGCACAGAGCTTTTCCCTGCTCGCTGCCCAAACTGCAACATCGAGGTCACGGTCCCCTACCGTGCCCTCTGGGGGGGAGCAGTGTAGCGGGTTGAAGTCAACCCCCCACAACACAGAGACAGAACACAGAGACAGTCAGCTCGCACTCCTTGGTTTTTCCCGCTGCACTACTGAGATGTAATGTGCCATGCATGTATTGTGATGTAATGTGCCCTGCATGTATCGTGATGCAATGTGCCATTCATGTATTGTGATGTAATGTGCCATTCATTTATAGTGTTCATGCGTCCTGTCCTTACTGTGACCTAGAGGCTGAGATCAATATGTAGATGTGCCTTGTAACCTCTTAGTCCTGCAAGCCAGAGCAGAGGCTGCATCTGCCTATTGTTATGTAGGTCTTACAAATGCAAATGTCTCATGCCTGTTCTGCAGTCCCTTTGATCAAACCAACTGCTGTGAATCTGCTTTGATGTATTGTTTGAGTTTGGTATAAATACTGCACAGGTTCTGTAACACACTCTCTCATTCCCACTTCTGCAACTGCTGCTGCTGGACACAGACTTTGTGTCCCTCTTCTCTGAGAGCCGTTTGGGCTCGCTCCCGGCGCGCATGCATGGCGCCGGGAGCGGAGCCCGTGACGGCGGTATGATAATAAACTCTACTTAAAACCTACAGCATCACTGCTTATTTTTCCATCCGCCGCAAATATGATAATAATCATAATATGACTGCAGGGTCAAAGACCACCTTATTCATCTGTGGTTTGGGCATTTCAGGGAATTCAAAAAGATAAGTGGATTATGGTCTGTAAAGACCTCCAATAGCATCCCTGAACCAACATAAACATCAAAATGACACAAAGCCCAAATTAATGCCAATGCCTCCTTCTCCACAACTGAATAGTTGAGTTGATGTCTGTTAAATTTCTAAGAAAAGAAATTCACCGGCCTGTCAACTCCCCCCTCATCTATCTGCATCAGTACGGTACTGGCGCCCACGTAACTAGCGTCTACCTGTAACTTAAACGTCCCATGACAGGGGCTACCAACACTGGAGCTGAACACAGGAGAGTCTTCACATTTTCAAAGGCCTGCTGGCACAAAGAATACCATACAAACTTCACATTTGCTTTCAACAAATCCGTCAGAGGGGCCACCACAGATGAAATTTTTTTTACAAAAACTGCAGTAATACCCAACCAAACCCAAAAACTGCATCAACTCTTTTTTAATTGGAGAAGGAAACTGTTGCACAGCCACCACCTTAGCATGAACTGGACAGACCTGCCACTGCCCGAGAACATGACCTAAATAAGTTACGGTGGCTCTGGCGAATTCACATTTTACCAAATCAACTGTCAGGCAAGCAGCTGCCAAACAATCAAACAGAGAATGGATGTGCGAGGTGAGACTCCCAAGTGTCTCTATAAATAACTACACTGTCTAAATAGACGGCACAGCCCTCCAGATCACCAACAACCTTATTCGTTAGACGCTGGAATGTCGCTGGAGCGTTTCATAAGCCAAATGGCATAACATTATATGAATAAAGTCCACAAGGAGCGACAAAGGAAGCTATTTCCCACGCCCACTCTGAAAGTGGGACCTGCCAGTATCCCTTTAACAAATCAAACTTGCTCACAAATTTTACAGACCCCACTAGATCAATACAATCATCCATCCACAGTAATGGACATGCATCTGGTTTTGTGACGCTGTTGACCTTGTGTAAATCTGTGCAAAACCTGAAAGAATGGTCTGATTTTGAAACAAGGATACATGGAGATCCAACTAGATGACAAAGGCTCAGCAATACCATGCTCCGACGTATATTTAACTTCCCCATCCAGCTTCTTGCGTTTTTCAGTGTGAACACGGTAAAAATGCTGCTTAATAGGTTTTGCTTCCCCCACATCAATATCATGCTCTATCCCATTAGTTCACAGTGGTACCTCACCTGACAAACTAGGATAACTCCCTATGAGATTTATTGACTCAACATGCTAGGACTGAGGCAGGTGAGCCAACAAATGATCTAAACTCTTTAGTGTTTCAGTATTTTTCAGCCGGCCATACACTAAAGCCTTGTCCAGCTCATCCTCCCCTGCCACTGAATTTACAGTACAGGCAGTTAACATCACCTGAACCCAATGTACTTGGCATTCGGGAGTAATAAGGTTTCAATAAATTAATGTGACAGAGCTGGGTTCATTTTCTACAGTGTGGAGTACAGATTTTATAGTTCACTGGTGAGACCTGTTCCATTACTGTATACAGACCAGCAAACTTTGCATGGAATAGAGAACTACAACTGGAAGAAGAGCAAGCACCTGATCACCGGGGAAGAACTGTCACCGCTCAGCCCACTGATCATACAATTTCTTCATCTTGCCTTGAGCCTTAGTCAGCCTCTCTTTAGCGAGTCTTCCCCCACTAAATAGTTTGTGCCTAAAAACATTTTCATAGTCAGCTAGGCTATTTGAAGGCTCCCCAGCTGCCCAACCATCACAAAAAAACAGCAAGAGGGCCACAGACAGAATGGCCAAAAACAAGGTCATTAGGACTAAACCCTGTACTGTCCTAGGTGACCTCCCTTGCTGACAACAGTAACCAGAGTAAACCCTCCTCCCAGTCAAATGGATACAATATGCATGTAATATGGACTTAAGTGTTTGATGAAAACGCTCCAACACGCCTTGGCTCTGCATGTGATATGCCGAAGACTGGGAGTGTTTAACACACACCTGTTTCAGTATTTGTGCAAACATACTGGAGGAGAAGTTTGAACCCTGATCACTCTGGATAACCCGAGGAATGCCAAAAACAGAAAAAAAAAAAAAACTGGGTTAGTGCTTTTACTACAGACTTTGTAGTAATGGTAAGCATTGGCAATGCCGCTGGATATCTGGTGGCTTGACACATGATTGTTAAGATATTTTGCACCAGATTTTGATGGTGGAAACAGGCCAACACAGTCAGAAAGTAAATGCTCAAACAGTCCACTGTCTACATGTATAGGATGTAAAGGAGCTGGTTTAACCACTTGATTTGGTTTACTCGTGAACTGACATGTGTGACAGGTTTTAATATAGGCAGACACATCTTTTTAAACCGAGGCCAGAAAAAAATGTTGCAAAATGTTGTCATAGGTTTTCTTCACTCCTTGATGTCCTGACTGACCATGAGATAGTTGTAAAACAATATATCTAAATTTAAATGGTACCACCACCTGAAAAAAGGGGCGGCCAAGACAAGTCTCCCTGCTGAACCCACTTTCTCACTAGCAGCCCATTCTGAAGGAAGTAACCATGTGCACAACTTTTCACCTCCTCAGCAGGAATAACAGCAGCAAACAGCCCTTTAATGGAGGGATCAGCTTGCTGTTCAGCTGCCAACTCTGCATGGGACACAGAAAGTGGAAGATCAGTCAGTGACATCACTGCCTCCAAATTGTCAGACTCTTTGCCCAACTCATCACCATCAGCTCTAGCCCTAGAACATGTCACAGCACATGCAGCAAACACTTCAGGAAACTTGCGTCCACACTCATCTGTTTCACTGCCCACCACCGGAACAGAAGTAACAACTGGTGGAGGCGAAACACCCGACCACATGTGATCACCTGCTAGGCTGTTACCTAAAATAACATGGACTCCCTGTGCAGGCAATGCAGGGCAAACCCTCATACACACTTCCACCTGTACTAGGGATGTTAATGATTAATTGACTTTTAATTAATTGTCAACAAGAATTTAGTCGACTAAATTAAATTAGTTGTCAATTGATAACTCAGCAGTCCTTATCAACAAGAGCTTATTCTGTGAAATCTAGTGGCGTCTCCATCCAGGCAGGGGCACACATGGTCACCCACCGGCGCATTTCAACCGAAAAAGCAGAAGAAGACGCCAAGCCCCCAGAGCGCATCCATGTGCTGTGCACAGCAAAAAAACTTGCTCTTCCGGGTTATGTCAGAGTGCCACAACAAGTTCTAATAGCACACGAGCTTGAAGCTCCAACTGCTTCAAATTAACATAGTGGAGAAATGGACTGAAGCAAAGAAAAAGACAACACGAGCACAAAAACCTATCCCCGCTGCTGTGCGCCACAAGTCAGAAAAGAAGACCGGACTCAAGTTACCACTGAGGTAATAGACAGAGGACCCCAGATCGTACTGGGTTTGTCTGGATTGCTGGGGTACTTTGATAATGTTTAACATGTAACAGATGAAGCAGCTCACAATTTATTTTCCTGTTAAAACAGTCTAGTAGTGCATCTCAGTAAATTAGAACATGAAAGTTATTTTTTTGTAATATAACTAAAAAAAAAATAAATTTATGATATTGATAGTTTTTAAAATAAATTAAAAAAATCATGACATCTGTAATTTAATGAGATGTACTAGCAGAGTACACACTATACAGTAAAAATTTATGAAACTACAAAAAATGCAATTGTCTGTAGTAAAAAAAAATGCAAATGGTACAATAAATCATTGAGGAATTGACATGGTTACGTGACCCAGTGACAAGACACGGACTCAGAATTGACACAATTAAGTTTATTAACAACAAGTATGGTGTTGGTGCGTGTGAGTGTAGGCTGGAACTGCCGGAGACAGAGTGGGACACCGTACGGCCTGGCAACCCTAGGAACACACAGAGAAAGGGGATTACCGGAAGTCATGGCTGGAGGTAAACGGTTACAGTGTGCTTACTGTGGGAGCAGATGGTAGCGACTCAGGTTCAGCGTGGTGACTGCAGCCAGAGAGACAGTGCCCTTTCGTGGGTGATGCAACTCCGGCAGGTGAGTGTCCAAGTGGAGTTGGCAAGGTGGGAGTGCGGGGGAAATCCGCCGCCGGGACGATAGGAGGAGGATTCCGCCACCACGGACTCCGCCTGTGCACAGGGGATCTGAAGACAAAGGTGAGTAGGAATTGGTGAGCTTACGTGACCAGTGGGAGGGATTCTCCGGCAACGATGAAGCAGGCGTTGGCTGTAACTTCGGTAGACAGGAGGAATTGGCAATGAGCTGGTCAGGAGCGCTGAGAGGCACCTCCGCACCGCCGTGACAGGCACCACGGAAGATACAGGCCAGGCGTAAAGAGGACCAGGTGTGCGCGCAGCTGGGAATGACGAGCAGACCAGACCATGATGGTACTCCCCCCCTAATGAGCGCCTCTTGGCGATCATCCCAGCCTACCTGGATGCGTCCAATGTAACTCCCTGATGAGGTCTTTATCAAGCACGAGGGCAGGATGCACCCAGGACCTGAACTCTGGCCCATAGCCCTCCCAGTCCACCAGGTATTGTAGACCGCGGCCCCAGCGGCGGACGTCCAGGATAGCAGTCACTTCCCACGCCGGGCTGCCATCGATCATCCTTGGAGGGGGTGGAGACCAGGGAGGAGGACACAGGGGGCTGGAAAACACAGGCTTAATTTGAGAGACATGAAACGTGGGACATATGCAGAGGGAGGGGGGGAGATCGAGCCGCACAGACACAGGGTTGATGATGCGGGAGATAGAAAAAGGCCCAATAAAACGCTGCGTTGTCTTCCTGTGCTCACCCTTCACATTGATGTTCTTAGTAGAAAGCCAAACCTGCTGGCCCACCTGGTATGACGGGGCTGGGGTCCAGAGGCGGTTGGCCACTGAAGCGTTGCGTTCAGCCATGCGAAGCAGCGTGGCCTGGGTTGCCCTCCACAGACGTCGACAGCGTCTCAGATGCGCCCGGACTGATGGTACGGCGATGTCACCCTCTTCTTCAGGAAATAAAGGAGGAGAATACCCAAGTGAAGCCTGAAAAGGGGACATACCTATGGCAGAGAACACAGTCGAGTTATGGGCATACTCAATCCAGGGCAGGTATGAGCTCCAGGAGGCCGAGTTGGTCGAAACCATGCACCGCAGCACCGCCTCCAACTCCTGGTTGGCCCGTTCACACTGACCATTAGACTGTGGGTGGTACCCGGATGACAGGCTGACAGTGGCCCCAAGGGCGTGACAAAATGACCTCCAGACCTGAGAGATAAATTGAGGGCCCCAATTGGAGACGATGTCCACGGGGATCCCGTGTAGCCTCACCACATGTTGGACCAATAGGTCAGCTGTCTCCTTAGTAGTAGGCAGCCCCAGAAGGGGAACAAAATGGGCCGCCTTAGAGAACCTGTCCACCAAGGTGAGCACTACCGTGTGGTTGTTGGAAGGAGGGAGGCCGGTGACGAAGTCCAAGGCCACATGAGACCAGGGCCTGCCAGGAACCGGGAGGGGGTGGAGCAGCCCAGCTGGTGGGGACGATGGGGACTTACTGGTGGCACACTGGGGACAGGCACGGACATATTCCCTGACGTCCTTCTGCAAAGAGGGCCACCAGAAAGAACGTTACAACAGTTCCTCCATGCGTCGCCTCCCTGGGTGGCAGGCGAACTTGGAGGAGTGAGCCCAGTGAATGACGTCACCCTGGACAGCTGAAGGAACAAACATCTTACCCACTGGCCCCCCGCCCGGGTCCACCTCCGTCTCTAGAGCCCTCCTAACCTTTTCCTTAATCCCCCACAAGAGGGTGCCCACGACACAGGAGGCAGGAAGGAAGGGATGATCTTCAGGCTCTACAGGATCTGTGGTGAATTGCCTGGAGAGGGCGTCCGACTTGGTATTTTTGGACCCCGGACGGTACGTGATGGTGAAGTCAAACCAACCAAAAAACAAGGACCAGCGGGCCTGGCGGGCATTCAAGCGCTTGGCCGTCCAGAGGTACGCCAAGTTCCTATGATCTATCCAAACCACGAACGGCTGTGAGGACCCCTCCAGCCAATGGCACCACTCCTCCAGGGCCAGTTTAACCACCAGCAGCTCCCTGTCACCGATGCTATAATTCCATTCCGCAGGGGACAGCCGCCGAGAGAAGAAAGCACACGGTCAGACCCTGACGTCCGCCGTGGAACGCTGAGACAGGATGGCCCCCACACCAGAATCCGAAGTGTCCACCTCCACCAGACATTGCAGATTAGGATCCACCTGCACCAAGATGGCAGACTCGGAGAACTGCTTCTTAAGATCCATAAAGGCTGCAGCCGCATCCTCAGTCCACTGGAACGGGACCTTCGTAGATGTGAGACGTGTCAAGGGGAGAGCCAAACTGCTGTAGTTCCTGATGAACCGGTGGTAGAAATTAGCAAACCCCAGGAACTGCTGGAGCTGTTTCCTGGAGGATGGAACCGGCCATTCCACCACCGCCTTGACCTTGCCAGGGTCCGGGATAATTTCCTTATGCGAGATAATGAAACCCAAAAAAGCTGTTTTGGAAGCGTGAAACTCGCATTTCTCCGCCTTGACAAACAGCTGGTTCTCCAATAGCCGATGCAACACACGTCTGATATGCACCCGGTGTTCCTCTAGAGATTGGGAAAAGATCAAGATGTCATCCAGGTACACAAACACGAACACCCCCAGAAAGTCTCTCAGAACATCACTGATCAATTGTTGGAACACAGCGGGGTACTTGAAATGACCACTGAGAGTGCGAAAACCTGTCTTCCATTCGTCACCCTCGCGGATCCGCACCAGATGGTAGGCGTTGCGCAGATCCAGCTTCGTGAACCATGATGCCCCCTGGAGAGAGTCAAACACAGAATTAAGCAAGGGGACCGAGTATTTATCCTTGATGGTGATATTGTTAAATTCCCTGAAATCAATGCATGGTCTTAGCGAACCGTCCTTCTTGCCCACAAAAAAACCCCCAGCCCCCACCGCCGAGGAGGATGGGCGGATGATGCCCGAACTCAGAGATTCCTTGATGTAGGCCTCCATAGCTGCCCGCTCCAGCGGTGACAGGCTATATAGCTGGCTAGATGGAAGTGGAGCCCCCGGGTGGAGATTTATGGCGCAGTCATACGGACGGTGGGGGGGGAAGAGATAGGGCCTGGGCCTTACTAAAAACGGCTCCAATGTCACGATATTCAGGGGGAACTTTGGCCAGGGGCGGGGCGGAGGGAACCCCCAGGGGCAAGGATGGCGAGCATGCGGCTGACTGGAGACAGGCACTGAGGCAAAACGAGCTCCATGATCTGATACTCCCAGAGCGCCAGTCAATGGTCGGATTATGGAGGCGTAACCAGGGGAACCCAAGGATGACAGGAAAGGAAGCGATCTGCAGCACAAAAAACTGAAGCTCCTTCCGATGGTTACCACACACAATGATGGACACTGGGGCGGTGCGCTGGGACACAATGGCCATGGGGGCCTTGGACAGTACTATCAGCTGTAGAGGAGTCTTAAGGGAAATGCAAGGAAGCCCCAAACGGGTTGCCAGGTCCTTAGAGTTAAAACTCTGCTCTGCCCCAGAGTCGATTAATGCCTGTGTAGGAATCTCAGTGTGTTTATATATGAACCGGATAGGGAGAAGAAGTCTGCACAGGGGATTAGGCTGAGGTGAGTCCGTGAGTCCCCCTACTGCAACGCACGGACTCCCCCTTTTGGCCGAAGCTGACAACACAAGACCTCATGCTCCTCGCTCCCACAATAGAGGCACAATCCCAATTCGCGGCAGTGCTGATTCTCTGTCGCAGACAACCTGGACTGCCCTACACTCATGGGTTCTGAGGTAACAGAGGCATCAGAAGATGGTAGAGCCAATAGGGAGGCTTGAGGAGTGGGGCGAAGCTGATTCCCTGAGTGACCATAGGCCTTATGTTCAGCAGCCCGCTCTCTCAGTCTATTATCTAGGCTAATGGCAAGAAAAATTAACTCAGCGAGCCTAGACGGCTTCGCTAGAGGGGCTAGCTCATCCCGAAGGCTAGGGCTAAGGCTCCTAATGAAAATGCTACAGAGGGCAGCGTCTTCCCACCCCACTTCAGTAGCCGCTACCTGGAAATCCACAGCATAATCTGCCACAGCCTTAGTCCCCTGTCTCAAGTTCAATAACCGAGTGGTGAGAATGCTATCTCGGTCTGAGTGATCAAACACTTCGCTAAATTCCTGGATAAACTGGCAAAAGGTCAGACTAGCATAATTAGCTCTAGCCATAACTGCATATGCCCATGCTAGCGCTCTTCCCTCCAACAGGTTGATAACATACCCGATCATACTGTGGTCCGAGGAAAAGTCCTCAGGTACCCCCTGGAACACTACCTCACACTGCATGACGAACCCCCGGGCCTCTCCAAGTTTTCCGCTAAAACGTTTGGGGGTAGGAACAGGAGTAAGGCGAGCCGGAGGTCCTAGCCTGGGCTGGTTAGCTGGAGAGCTAGCGGGAGCTGAGGCGCTGCTGAGAGAAGGTAAAGCCTGGGAGCTAGTTAGCCGGTCTAACCGGTCTGTGACTCGAGCTAATTGGGTGAGAATAGACTGCTGCTGATAAGCAAATTGATCAATTCTGATCTCCATGTTGCTGACACGGTGCACCAAAGCGCTGTCAGCTGGGTCGTTCTGGCGGAGATGTACTGACATGGTTACGTGACCCAGTGACAAGACACGGACTCAGAATTGATACAATTAAGTTTATTAACAACAAGTATGGTGTTGGTGCGTGTGAGTGTAGGCTGGAACTGCCGGAGACAGAGCGGGACACCGTACGGCCTGGCAACCCTAGGAACACACAGAGAAAGGGGATTACTGGAAGTCATGGCTGGAGGTAAACAGTTACACTGTGCTTACTGTGGGAGCAGATGGTAGCGGCTCAGGTTCAGCGTGGTGACTGCAGCCAAGGAGACAGTGCCCTTCTGTGGGTGGTGCGACTTCAGCAGGTGAGTGTCCAAGTGGAGCTGGCGAGGCGGGAGTGCGGGGGAAATCCGCCGCCGGGAGGATAGGAGGAGGATTCCGCCGCCACGGACTCCGCCTGTGCACAGGGGATCTGAAGACAAAGGTGAGTAGGAATTGGTGAACTTACGTGGCCAGCGGGAGGGATTCTCCAGCGACGATGAAGCAGGCTTTGGCTGGAACTTCGGTAGACAGGAGGAATTGGCAATGAGCTCGTCAGGAGCGCTGAGAGGCACCTCCGCACCGCCGTGACGGGCAGCGCGGAAGATATAGGCCAGGCGTAATGAGAACCAGGTGTGCGCGCAGCTGGGAATGACGAGCAGACCAGACCATGACAGGAATAGGATATTCATGTTTTATTCAGTATATCAAAAACAGTAATTAACTTTTAAGTTAAAGATAGAAAGACTGTATTGTACCGAGGGAAATTCAGATTCTCAGGAAAATTGCCGCTCACCAATTAATCATTGATTGAAAAGATGAATCAATTAACAATTAATGAATTAATTGATAACTTGCATCCCTATCCTGTACCAGATCAGAATTCAAATGGATTTTATGTAATGGGATAAACTGTATAGACATACCCACACCACGAACTAAAACAGAGTCACCCGTGGCTGTTTCTTCTGAAAACTGAAGAACTGAGTGCACGATATATTAATCCAGTGCCCCCGTATCCTGCAGGATCTTCACAGGCACCAAACTGTTACTCTCTGGGAGAGAAACATAGCCATCAGTGACAAAAGGTAAGTAAGCCCCCACTGTCCCATCTGAATTCTTATGGCCCTGCACTTGAGGTAACTGCAACGTAAAAACTGCAACAGGAGCAGCAGCAACAGGAACTGAATTTTTCAATTGTTCCAGGAGAATTAACTCACGCAATTGTTCAAAATCCTTCACTTTGCAAGAATAACACCATTGATTAAAATGATTCACCAGGCCATGGGCAAACTCTAAATATACTGCTTGTCATCCTTCTTGGTATTTTTAAAGTGTTGCTGATAGGCTTCTGGAACCATTTCATAAACTTTGAGAACAGCTGCTTTAACTTTTACATAATCTAAACTGTCAGTAACAGAAAGAGCCGAAAATGCTTCCTGTCCCCTGCCGGTTAACACACTCTGCAACATTAATGTGCAGTCGCTGTCAGGCCAATCGCTCAGGTCAGCAGTCCTTTCAAAATGACAAAAAAAAGTTTCAATGTAATTTTCATTAAATTTTAGAACAACATGCAAATTCTTAGTTAAATCAAAAGAGTTTGAAGGAGACCTCCTGTTTGGACTACCACCAAAAATACTCTGTTCATTTTCCAAACTAAACCTTCCCTGTTTAACCAATTCTAGTTTTTCCTGTTCCATTTTAATTTTAGCCTGTTCAGTTTCATATTTCATTTGTTCCACAGCCAGTTCTTTATCCACTTCAACCCTCCGTTTCTCCATATCAGCTTTTTGTTTAAGTTTTTCACGTTCCATCCGAAGCAACAATAATTACCTCCGCCAAGGGAGGAGGTAATGTTTTTAGTGGTGTTGGTTTGTTACCTCCGCCAAGGAGGTAATGTTTTTGCCGGGGTTTGTCTGTCTGTTTGTCTGTTTGTCTGTCTGTTGGTTAGCAAGATAACTCAAAAAGTTTTGGACGGATTTCGATGAAACTTTTAGGCGTTGTTGGAAATGGTACAAGGAAGAACTGATTAAATTTTGGTGGTGATCCAGATCACCGGCCAGAAGAAAACCGCCATTACGGAAAATGCCATTTTCGTGAATAACTACTGAACCACTAATCCTATCATTGTCAATCCAATTGCTAGTCATATGTTTTTGTGGTCAAGGAATCTGAAAACGTACACACAAACACTGTATGGGGGGAACTGTGGCCGCCATTACGGAAAATGTCATTTTCGTGAATAACTACTGAACCACTAATAATATCATTGTCAATCCAATTGCTAGTCATATGTTCTCATGGTCAAGGAATCTGAAAACGTACACACAAACACTGTATGGGGGGAACTGTCACCGCCATTACGGAAAATGCCATTTTCCTGAATAACTACTGAAACACTAATCCTATCATTGTCAATCCAATTGGTAGTCATATGTTTTCGTGGTCAAGGAATCTGAAAACGTACACACAAACACTGTATGGGGGGAACTGTGGCTGCCATTACGGAAAATGTCATTTTTGTGAATAACTACTGAACCGCTAATAATATCATTGTCAATCAAATTGCTAGTCATATGTTTTCATGGTCAAGGAACCTGAAAACGTACACACAAACACTGTATGGGGGGAACTGTGGCGCTTGGCGGAGGTCTGCGCTCTCCGAGTGCTTTTCTAGTTGGTTTTTCTGTTAGCAACATAGCTCAAAAAGTTATAAACAGATTTTCATGAAATTTTCAGGAAAGGTGTGTAATGGCACAGGGAACAGATGATTAGATTTTGGTGATATTTGAGAGTGCATACCTCCACCAAGGGCTTTGTATTTGTGCAGCAGGATTACATAAAAAGTACTGGATGGACTTGAATGAAATTTTCACCAGAGGTGGTTCTTGGGCTACAGAGGAATCCATTGCATTCTGGTGATGATCTAAGAATGCATACCTCCACCAAGCCTCTTATCTTCTCACTGAGTGTTAGCAACAATACTCCAAAATTGATGGATGGATTTGGATGAAATTTTCACCAGAGGTGGTCCTTGGCCTACAGAGGAACCCATAACATTTTGGTGATGATCTGAGAATGCATACCTCTGCCATGGCTTTTATCTTCTCACAGTGTGTTAGCGAGAATCCTCCAAAACAATACTGGATAGACTTTGATGCAATTTTCACCAGAACTGGCTCGGGGCCTAAACACAAACCCATTACATTTTGGAGGTGATGTATGAGGGACGGAAGGAGCCTTGGCAGAGGTATGCGCTCTCTAATTGCTTTTCTAGTTTCCATGTGTTTTGAGATGCGACTGCAGGGAGCCGTAACATGGGGGCTGAAGAGCCGTATGCAGCTCTGGAGCCCCTGACCTAGGAGGAGTAGCATCTTTCATGAAATGATAAATGCCCAGATCTGCTGACCTTTGACAATGACCTTCAACTTGAGCTCAACCTGGATGCCGACCCACCGGAAGATCATTGGGCATGAGTTTGTTGAGAATCAGTACAATTGCCTAGGAGGAGTAGCAACTGATGTGAAATAATATAAGCACACCCATCTCCTGACCTTTGACCTTGACCATGACCTTGAGCTTGAACACAACCTCAGTGCATATCCATCTAAGGATTATTGAGAGTTTAATTACCATCGTGGCAATAACCAAGGAGGAGTTGTAATTCCAGTGAAATGTGGACTCTCTTAACACAATACTTACTTTGTGCTGCTCCAGAGCTCTGTGTACAGTGCTGGCTGTGACATCAGGTGCCTGCTGGATGGTAATTTCTTGTCTCAAGGCTTCTTCAGCCTCATGCAGCCATGCTGCCACCGTGTCCAAGGGAGCAGGGAGGGACCTGTCCAGCTGAAGATGCCAGTCCAGGAGCTGAGACGCAGAAAAAAAGTTAAGGAAAACAAACTTAAAAGAGTCCATGTTAGGAATACTTCATATTTTTTAATTAATTGTGGATGGAGAAAATGAGCGAAAACATCTTTTATCACACAAAACACACAAATGTCAAAAATGAAAAAAATACTGAAAAAGGTTAACCATCAAAATTATGGAAAAAATAGTGTACAAAAATTCAAGAAACCAATGTAAGCAGGGTATTACTGCAATCAATGAAATGAAAATATAGATATTCAGAGGATCCAACAATAATGACATATGGTTTTGAACAGAAGAAATCATAGTTGCAGTGCTTGCATGATGATTCCCTTACTCTATTGGAAACCCTCTCCCAGGACTGTTTGACCAGAGCCTGGTCCACAGTCAACATGCCGTCCCTCTGAGTCGACTGTAAAGCTGCCTCCACCTGCCTCCTCTTCATCTCCAACTGGACACACAGACTCTTGAATAGCTGGAAAGAATAAAAAAAACTTTCATAGCTGTGTGAATTTGCACCATAAAGACATCCCTTTGTAATGTTATCATACACTCTGTTTGTAATTTAGTGTAAATAATGTCCTTCTGTCTGACTTCAGATTCTCAGCCCTGATCCTCCACATGCTGCTGAATATGGAATGTATCGGGAGGCTTGGGAGGATAAGCCAGATTGACTGAAAATATGATGGTTGCTGCTTGATCCCCACAATGTAATGCCACTGATTAAACTAATAATAGGAGCGTCTGTGCCCAGCAAGGCCAGTTTACACAGCAAACACACCCACAACCCCCCATTCACACACAGACTCTAACCTGGTATTGTTGAGCAAGATTGCCCTCCTTCTCCTGAGCCTGTATTGCATCTCTCTCCAGCTGGTCGAGCCACATCCTGAGCTCCCTCAGGCTTTTTCGCTGCTCTCTCTAGGTGGTCGGGATTGTGGAGAGGATGGCAAGATTGAAAAGTGCAAATGGGGAAATAAAAAAATTAAAAAACAGAAGAAGTGGGGGGAGAAGAAGAGAGGTTAGAAAAAAATATTGACCAAAGGAATAAAAAAGGAACGGGGCGAAAAATAGTCAGAGCACGCACACTTAAACATGTTCTCCTAATCCTCTGTTTCCCTGTTGGACAAGACGTCAAAAAACCCACAGCTGCCAAAAACACTCAGCTTAAACAGGGTACTTTGTCTAAGACCCCCCCTACTAACATCTCAATGGATTTTAAGAAACCATGACGATAATACTCAAAAGGCTATCACACAGGCTCAAAAGCCTGTGTGATAGACTATTGAGCTCAAGAGCTGTTCAGTTTGGAACTATATTTGGTTTCATCACTTCACACTGGCTTCTTTAGGAAGCCAAAACTTCATTCTTTATGACTGTTTAAACATTCAAGTGGATTAAGTTAACGCTGCCATGTTTAACTCTTTACTAATATTTTTTTAAAAAAAAACTACTGCATGTATATCATGAACACTTCTTTTTATTAAAAAAAACAACGGAAAAATCAAAAAGAACAAACCAAAAAAATCAAAGAACAAAGATAGTGTGAGTCCCAACAACCACCAAACGAACAATCGGTGCAGAAAACACAGTGAGTTACATATCTGCACAATGTCTATTCACAAGATTTCCATCAAACAGAGTGTATCAGTGCACTCTGCTGATGCCAGAGGCTTTCATTGTCATGCTAATGGAAACTAGGGGCACTAGTTGGTAAGGTTCATAAATGGTAATATCCCACTCTGATTACACTGGACCTCTTTTTGCCATGACTCGAAAACCCCTGGAGCCTGAATATCACATGAGCTAAGATAAAGAGTCAATATTAGTGCATAGTCTCGATTTTGACACAAAAACAATATTTAATTTCATTCTTGCAATGTTCACCTAGCATTGATATAACAATCAAAAGAGACATAAAATAAGCTTTTATCAAACTTTGACAGAAACCAAAATGGCTAAAGATTTACCCCTGTAGATTTACAGCAAGCTACTAAAAAAAACCTACCTCTAACATTTCCTCTATATCGCGAGGAGCAAGATCGTGCTGCAGGACAGAAGCCAGCACAACAACGACAGGAGAGCAGTCACCATACAAACACCAAACAAGAAGACAGAGTGATGTGCAAAAAAGACAGACATAAAACAGAAGAGACAATGCCATAGACTGTTTAAAAGCTACTTTAGTAGGTGCTCGGGACTAAGTGCATTAGAGCGTTCAGTGAATTATAAATTGAAATGCATATAATCAATTTCACAGCTCTTTTCTGACACAAAGAGAAAGACAAAACATTCACAGAAAGAGAACAGACACTGGCACTGACAGGCATTTCCATATTCAGATGAATCTGACAGCTTTTTACCTCTTCGTCCAGCTGCCCGTCAGAGCTCCCGTGTTTCTGGTCAGGAAGATATCTCAAGAACTGGGCTACGTATGTCATAATGGATTTCTCATCAGGTTTGTCTACATCAACATCTGAGGAGCAAACCAAATAAGTGTTATTAGTAGTCAAAGCTTAGGTTTACAGCAGATTTTTCAACAAATAATGACCATGGAAAAGAATGAGTTTGACTGAAGCAGACAACTGCTATCTTCAAAGAAGTCAACCTTCAACATTTCACATTTGTGTCCAAGTTTTGCTCTGAGGTTCCACCATGCAGATTCTCAAGGCCTAATGGACCTTAATTATATTGATGTCAAGCTTGATTTGTTGGACTTCATTCTGAAGGGAACTCGTGAAGGGGAGCAGATGGTGTTTGGTAGTGACACTGAGGTGCATATCTGAAACTGTGACTGATCCATTATCACAATCCTGTACTGCTCAAATCCTTTCTAATAGGGGACTACTGGAAATTTATGATAAATTAATATACATTATGTAAATGATACATTTTAAAGATAACACACCAGAATAAAAGAAATGCGCTGACTGCTGATCCCAAAGCATATGAGATAACATGATATTGTAGTCATGTGGTTGCCTGTTATGTTAAACAAAATCCGGCTGTCATAAACTTAAAGGCACTCAAGGAAAGATTTTCCAGTTAAGTGCCTCAAGCCAATCAGTGTAAAATGTGTGCGAGATGTCTGTGTCTATCGCACTGAGCTGGAGAAAACTGTGAGGTGCAAGCAAAGTTACATATCTGAACACTGACTTTTTTCTTTTCCCATTATCTACTTGTAAAATAATTTAGAAAAACTTTAAAGGGCTCAAAATATAGGCTTAAGTGCATAATATTACCTTGAGGTCTTTACAGGTAATGTATAGAAAGACAAAAGACAAAACATTTATGTGTTACAGGCAACACAACTTTTTTTTTTCTGAAACAGGGTCTCTACTAGCATTTACAATAAGTGGTCCTACAGATGCAAATGTTGTCAGGCCTGACACTGCCTCATTACACAACTACAGCTTTTCTTGTCATCTAGTAACAACAGCTAATGCTTAACACAGAGACCGCAGCATCCCCAAAGCAGGAATAAAGATTTTCTTCTATGTCTCCTTTAAAGAAGCTTTTTTCCCCTTATACAATCACTGCACTAGCTTCTGATTCTTCCATTTCAGCAAAGACACAGCAGATGATTCACAGCTGGGATCCTCTTACTGTTTTGTCTGCACAAATGTTGATGTACTTGCACTTGTTCCATGAGGAAATCTCATTTTTTTCCTCAGCAATCTGTTTTTCTTTGGAAAATCAGATTGGTGAACAACAAACTTTAAAAAGTAAAAATGAAGTGTATGATAAGCCAGTCTGAATCTGAATACTGACTTATTTTGAGTTATGCATTTATATAGGCTTATTTATAGGCTTCAGTTTTGATCCATACTGTCTATGTTGCCTTCATTCTCAAATTCTCAAAGATAATACTGAAAACATTATTTACCCTCAGGGTCAAGAAGCTGTGGAATGCCCAGCTCAGTCTCAGCCAATAAGAAGGCTTCCTGAAGATTTTCTCGATTGGGCCTCCCCCACACTTGTTCCATGTCGACTAGACTAGGCCGGAGGGCATTGATTACTGCAAAGAATGCTAAACCTGTGCGCCAACTGGAGCCAAAGTCTTTCACCTCAAGCCCCACAGGCCTAAAAACAGATCACAAGGTCACACCAAAAAGAAAATAAGATACTGCAATTCACATTAGACTAAGTGATATGAAATAGGAAGTCTCATACTTGGTGGCTGTCTGTTGAATCCATCTCAGTAATGCCTTTCTGGCTCCACCCTGCAGAGGAGGGAGGGGTTTCTTTTTGACAGGTGGGCTGGTGGTATCAGTGCTGCTGGTGGAGCTGTCCATTGAGGAGGTGCTGCTGGAGACAGCGTGGAGTGCTGGTAGGCTACTGGTTAGCTCTTCAATCTGTAGGGAACATGAATCCAGTTAAAGACAGGCAGAGTCACATGGGCAGGTCTGTCGACCTTGTCTGCAGTCAGTGATGTCTGCATTCCAACTAAGAAACATGAAGCTAGGGTCACCAAACTTGACTTACAAGGTGACCTTGAAAGTAGTACCTCAGTCTCTGTCTGGTGTCAAAAGGTCAAAGTCAAAACATACTCCGGTCCATTAGCAACTTTAGTACTGGAACAATAACCACCAACCCTGAACTGGACACGTTCTAAGTACCGAAGAACAATAACCTAGGCTTTGACCTTTAATATAGGCAGGGTCTGAAAAGACATGTGACTGCACAACTGAATCCTAGAGAACTTGCTTATGAGAAGCAGTGGCATCTGCAATCTGCAAAAGGGTGTATTAGGACAATAAGCATTGTTGCTGGTTTTCCAGAGGATTTCATGTCCTTTGGCTTACTAAAATCTGTTATAAAGAACTGTTTATTGATGCATACGATTAAAGATATTAAAAATGCTGGAAACTGGTGCATTTGGACATTGTTTAATAATACTGTTTTATCAGCTTTCCAATGTATTACTGCCTTCTCTACATTCAAGTTTAACATAGCATGTTTAATTTAGATATACCAAAAGCTGACAATTTCTAAATAGTCTATCAGTATTTCATTCATTCATTCATAAAATATTTTTAATAGTGTACATATGACTTACAGAGGAAACCCCATTTCACTAAGAAATAGAGTTAATATTATTTAGAATTCAAAAAAACAGCAACATCAATAGCTTTTACAAGTTTTGCTACAAGTGACAGCAATGCAATTAATTGCCAAATCAATATTTTACTACACTGCCTTTTGTGCACTTGGGTTAGTGGATCACTCAGTAGGGAAATAAAACTGAGTATGAGAACTTGGAAAAACAATGTCAAGATACCTTATAAGATGTTAGTTTGTCCTAGTTGTGGAAAATTTATTGATATTGTGTGCAGATGCAATTTTCATTTCACTTTTGTGTCTCTACCTGCAGCAGAAAATTCTAAATATCATAACTCAGATAATGTAAGATAAAACCGATTAACATGTCAATAGATTTTCTGCTGTTGTACATTTCTTTTATTTAAAACCCTCCTGTGTTTTAAGGAACAATAGATATTCTGATGATTATGAAAATTGGTGATGTCAAGTGCGTTTAATTTATGTCTTTCTGAAAGGTAAGAGGTAGCTACTGCTGATTTTCAGAATAGAAATATCTGTTTTCTCTTTGAAATGTCTGGAAATGCCTAGCTTACAGGAAAACACACTGAAGTAAAAGGTACCTGAAAATATAGGATAATGGTCCACACCAATCCCAGAACAATTGATGGTCGTCCATCTACGATGTCTGTGGAGTTGATGTTCACCAACTTGATCTGTGTTAAACATGAATAGCATTTTACTACTTCATACTAGGCTTTATAACAATGTTGTTTAATAATTTCATACTGTACATTGTACAAAAATTAATAGAATCTAATCCTTAACCCTACTGCAAGTAGCAAATTTCATCCCTGTCTTTTCATGCCATGAGGAAACATAACAATAATGTTATGACTACCAACCGGAGATCCTCTATAAGCAGACTGTGGGAAGATAAGAAAAAGAGAGAGGGAAGGAACAGGGAGAAAGAGGGAAGGGGGAGAAAAGAAAAAATTTAGAAGTAGTGCAGATGATTGAAAGCGAGCGCCTCATTGACTGTGAGATGGCTGATAGTGCAGCATCTCTGAGGTGAGATAAACTGAGTAGTTGACTGAGAGGCGAGATCTATCACCCCTACACAGGCAACAAGGATTACATCCAGCTGAGATGGACAGAAAGAAAGGGAAAACGGTCCACAGTGGAGCAAGAATATGGGAGAAAGAGAGGGCTGTATCTTGTGATATGATGAAGTATTCTATATTATCACACAGAGGGTTGCATTACAGAGGTGGCGCAGCCCAACAGGTCATTGCATGGTAATACCTGCCACTCCAAATCATGGAAGGAGAGATTGGGGGCAGGCGAGGGCAGAGTGGGATAGTGACCTGATAAGAACATAATGTGATACATGGTTTCATATTGGAAAACAGCAGGTTATGATGGTAGATCAAAACAGTGGTATTAGGGCAGAATGGTTAATGGATGTGTCATGTGACAACACACACACACACTTGAGTCACACACAGACATGCACACAGCTATATGGAAACAAGTTTTAATGGATATTAATCATGTTTAAGAAAATAAGTTGCCAAACAATATTGATAGCATTTGTATCATTACAGAATACAAATCACGAATGTTTTAGGGTGCAAGGGATGAATATCATGTTGTATTTGGGTTACCAGACAAACTATCTGGGCCATATTACAACGATGGGGTCGGTTGATCAGTTGCCACTGACATAGAACACATTTATAGGCGTTTTCAAGTTCATTTCCTTATCACAACGGCGTAAAAACAAACTCTGCTGGCGCATGACACAAAGAGGCTGGTCTAATCATTCAGAGGTATGTTTTGAATAATCCAATCCAAAGCGCTCCTTCCCATCCCTTTATTGCAAAGAGGCGCATTATCTAAAGTGAATTGTGATCATGACAGTTTAAGACGGGTTTTGCGCTGACCAAAGCCTGTGTGTGTGAGCCAAAATGCCTGCAATAGTAATGCTGCTTGGTAATAAGGAAGACATCAATCACAGCTGATGCCCAGTCAGTTATGGTAGAAAAAACAAACAGTGACAAATGGGCTGGAAAAAATCAGCTGAATTGCTTAATGTGTGCACGGATGCAACACAGAGATGAAGAAAAGAGGATGATGCCTGTGCAAACTTTCAATCCCACCCCCTGACCATCAGTGATCCTTCTGTGTGGAGTTTGCATGTCTTCCCAGTGTCTGCGTGGCTTTACCCCGGGTACTCCAGTTTCCTCCCACAGTCCAAAAATACACAAGCTAGGTTAATTGGAGACTCTAAAGTGGCCCTAGGTGTGAATGTGTGTGAATGGTGAAGGGACTGGCACCGTACCGTGGCTGCCTCATCCATCCAGGTGGATGCCCTGAATTTCTCTGGGGATTAATAAAGTATACAAAATACAAAAAAAAAATAAAAAATTACAAAATTAACAATGGTGTGGAAGTTGCTCCTGGCTGTGGGGAGATGGAGTGCTCCCTCTCTTGTTGCTTTCATCGACCAAGGGTCTCCCCCTATCCGTCCCGGGTAGGAGGGAAAGAGGCAATCTGGCACGGCTTCCTGTCCGCCTCTGGCCCCCGCCTTGAAGTAAGCCCACTCTCGGCAGCCTCTGCCGGGGTCTGGGTGGCTGTCGGTGAGCTTGCTGGGCTGGAAGCCCGGGGCGCACGGCCGACGCAGATGTGGACGCATCTCCTGACTCTCTGGGGAGTTGGTGAAAAGTAAAACATTGCACACTCCCCATTCATTCATTTATTCCCCTAAAAATAAACACATTAATGCCTAATAAGTCCGTGATGAAAACAAAAATTCCCCCCTTCCCGCACATCACATTGGAACACACTGGCACACGTGCTCCCTGTTCATTCATTCCCCTAAAAAAAAATCACACATTAATGCCTAATCTATAGACTCCAACGGTAAGTTTGCAATTAAAATGAGAGTGTGGATGGAATTAAAAAAAATCTAGTATGTGATCATCATATAATTAAAATGACGGACGATTATTACTGTTATAAGATCCCAGCGCATATCGTTTCCTGAGCACTGGAGCTGCGCAATGTCAAAACACGGCACTGAAATATCATTAAGCAATGTGCTTCTGACAATAGACCTCCTTTTTCCTGATCAAAAGCAGATTTTCATGGACTGCACTATAATAGCGCATTAGATTGCGCGCCACCACACCTCTTTGAAATGAGGCACCTCCTCCGAGCACATTGCGGGCGCACTGTCTACTGGTAATTTGATGGCGTGACGCAAAGTGAAAAAAAATAGACAATGTGCTGACAGAAACTAACAAAAACACTTGTCCTTGGTGGAAAGCCTGTCGGAAAAGTGCACAGATGACCGTCAAAATAGGGCCCTCTGGGTCAGTGGGAGACTAGATTAAATGATAATGAAAAGAAACTCAGTTGCAGTAAAAATTAACATACAAAAATCCATGGCAATGCTAAAGCAGGCATTGCTCTGTAACTCTTCTGTAATCAAAGAAAGTTTCAACATGAGATATGAGTGGTGACCAATCAGCTGTTTGGGGTATTTTTTAAATGTGTTTTGTGGGAATTTACTCCAAAATGGATCATAAGTTTGCTGAGTAACTTTATTTACGGAAACCATAGCCCAGGCCTATTCAGTTAGCAGCTCAGAACCAACCTCTGAGTGGCGCAGACCAGAGAAGCAAAGACCCACATGTTTCACAGAATTTCATAAATCCATTAATTGCTACAGACTGTAAATGCAACACTCCACATACCCTAGCAACCGTCAACCCACAATGCAAAGCATTTGTTTTGAAGTGTGGGCTCTATGACTGTGGCTAACAGTGCTAGTGGCAAGATACCAAGGCTACACCAAAGGCAAAGGAGCACGGCGCGAATGCATCCAAAGTCAATGGAAAGAGGAGAGCATACGTGGAATCGCGCATTTGCGTCCTAGGGATAGCGCTAGCTTTGAGATTCTGCCATCATCAGAGTAAATGTATCAACATTGGAGAGTAAACTTGAAAATGAGACTGTCACTCATCTGGAGAAAGAAGGACTGGGAGCTCTTCAGCTGAATCAGGATGTCGTTATTTACCCACAGACTCCTGCCACAGACATGCTAATAAGGCTAGCAGGCTAGCAACGTAAACACCTATCGTCTTGTGAAGTTTTGGAGGTAGGGACAACTTTTTCAGGTGAGCCCCCTGTCGGATAATGTAAACCTAAGCATGACGTTATTTGGGGGATTTCAACAGCAGGTTGAACACAGCTGCAGAAGTTATAAAGGCAACTTCACCTGTCTGCAACTCACTCAGATGGTGAATTCATGCCTATTCATGTGTTTACGTTGAGTTATAATGTAATTGCACTGCGTGAAAAATTTGCCTGTTCGCGTTTGGTGTGAAGGCACCTTAAAACATGTCATTGTCAACTCTGAACCGTAAAATTGATGATGAAAATCGTTGGTTAACCCTGCCTGAACTGATATGTGTGTGTAATGCAATATGCAGTTATAAGAAGAGGTTCCTACTCACACATGTGGTTATTTAAAACAAAACAAACTGCAATAGTGGATGTGCAGTTTGTTAATGTTATCAATCTCTTCGGGGGGGGGGGGATAGTGCACTGAAGTGTTTGACAGTTCATTTTTTATTCAGCTAATTGCACTTTGTGATGTGCCAAGGTCAGTTATGACCACGATGTAATATATTTTATTTCAAAAGGAAAACAAATGTTAATGCTACTAACAGTGCACATTGAGTGTTTATGCACTTTGAGATATGCCTGAGAAAGATGTGACCAAAATGGTTATTTACAGAATTTGATTTTTTTTCCCATTCTATTTATTTAATTGTTGTTCAAGAGGAAAAATATTTCTACTACTTCAAGTTCTGCTCGACCCCAGCACTGTTATTGTGTTTTTATGCACTTTTGATGTGCCTTTGTCATGTGCCAAGCGCACATTTAAAACAAAGATAATGAATAACTAGAAAAGCACTCGGAGAGCGCAGACCTCCACCAAGCGCCACAGTTCCCCTGTGGGCATGTTGTCCTGTATTTTTTTTTTTTCCAAGTGTTCTGACGATTTTTTGGCAGAGTTGCATGCACAAAGAAAAAATATTGAAAAAATATTAAAAATGGCCCTATCTCACAATGTTAAATAAATAAATTAAAAAAATTAAATTAAAAAAAAAAAGAATCCTTTAAAAAATTCCTGGATCCAGACGGTGATCCGGATCACCACCAAAATCTAATCATCTGTAGGATACCCCATTTCTGACAATCTCTGAAAATTTCATGAAAATCCGTCCATAACTTTTTGAGTTATCTTGCTAACAAACAAACAAACAAATAGACAAACCAACGCCGATGAAAACATAACCTCCTTGGCGGAGGTAAAAAGTGCATATTTCTCATCGTATTGATTTGTGTTGGTTTGAAATTTGTCAAATTCAACTGATCGCTGAACATGTGCGGCCCAGCTACATGTCTTGATTTCAAATTGTGGCCCAACTGATTTTGTAATTGAATAGCCCTGCCACAGCCTATAGATGTTAAATATGTTATGTAAAGATGTTATGTAAAGTTATAGATGTTAGATGTACTTACCTTTATTTATATAAAGGTAAGTACATGTAAATTGAATGCTACGTCATCATTGTTTAAAATTCAGAGAATTTCAAGACATAAAAAAGAATTTTGCATCATATAAAGCGAAAATACCCATACATATAAACAAAAACATATAAAACAACATGTGGCCATAATTCAAAAAGCTGACCTGATTGAGCAAAATCAATGTGATTTTTGGATTCAGCACATCAAAATTGTCCTAAATCAGCTAAAAAAAACTTAGACAATAAATTTGGTGTTGACCAGTGTAATCAACACAATCACAGGGAGAAAATTCAACATTTTGTTTTTTCTGCGAGTTCCAGAGACAAAATGAGCATATGTTGCAGCAGGTGTACCCACCAAAACACGCAAGGACTATCACGATCTGAGCGTGGGGGGATTTCACCGGGTTCAGTCTTTTTGCCTTTTTTCATATTTCGTAGATGGCGGCAGCGCGCTCGGACGCAGCGGCCCCTCTTGGCATCAACGAGTGTGAGAGTTTTGAGTGTTTTGATCATCCCAGAAGTACATTCTGTAAAACTTACAACCGTGAGACCTTATTAAACATCAAGGTACTGCATGCTGCAAGAATCGCGGCGATCGGTTGTGATTTGGACATTCTACGCCAGCATGGAATTCTGGCGGAGTCCCCGCTGGAAGCTACCCGAGAGAGGAGGAAGCGGAAGCAGAGCGAACACAAGCAAAAGCGCGGAAAAAGGGCCGGGATCCATGCTAGGCTAAAGGCTAACCCCTCCAGACCAGCGGTACCGTCGCTTCTTCTCTCTAACGTCCGCTCCCTCGAAAACAAGGTGGACGAACTGCGTCTGCTGAGAGAAACCCAGAGAGAGTGGAGGGACTGCTGTGTGTTTGTTTTCACCGAGACATGGCTCCACGGCAACATTCCTGACGAGGCCATTCAACTGGAAGATATGGCGATGTTCCGTGCCGACAGGGAAACAGTGAGCTCCGGTAAGAGCCCGGGGGGTGGGCTATGCATCTATGTTAACAAGAACTGGTGCGTTAATGCCACGTTAGTGTCTAAACACTGTTCTCCGTTGGCGGAGTTCCTTATTGTAAATTGTCGGCCTTATTATTTGCCGAGGGAATTCAGCAACGTGTTTGTAGCTGGTGTTTACATAGCGCCGAGCCCTAAAGCTAATGCAAAGAAGGCACTCAGGGTACTGCACAATGCGATCAGTGAAATCCAAACTTCACACCCGGACAGTTTTGTGGTGATTGCGGGGGATTTTAACCACACCAGCCTAAAGACTGTGCTCCCCAAGTTTAAACAATGTGTAGACTTTAAGACCAGAGGAGAGAATATGTTGGACTTAGTGTACACAAACACAGATGCATATTAGGCGATACCCCGCCCCCATCTCGGCCGTTCTGATCACATGTCCGTGATGCTGCTGTCTGCCTACAAACCTTTATTGAAGCGCAGCAGGCCAGCAGTGAAACAAATCAGGATTTGGCCAGAGAGTGCAACCTCTGCACTGAAGGACTGTTTTCTGCACACAGACTGGGAGGTCTTCAAAATAGCAGCCTCCCAGGAAGACAAGACAGATGTGGAGGAGTATGCTGATACAGTCACCAGCTACATCGCGAAGTGCACAGAGGATTTCACTACAGTGAAGACCATCACTATGCGGGGTAATCATAAGCCCTGGATGACTGCAGAGGTGCGCTCGCTGCTTACAGCCAGAGATGCAGCCTTCAGAGCGAAGGACAGGATTGCCCTCCGCTCAGCCAGGTCTGCGCTTTCAAAGGGAATTAAGGCGGCAAAGCGCGCCTATGCGGAGAAAATCCAGGGACACCTCTGTGACACTAGGAACACCAAGCAGATGTGGCAGGGAGTTTGGACACTGACGGGCTTTAAGTCTAGGCAGGGGGTCGATGATGACGACGCTTTGCTTCCAGACAGGCTTAACGACTTCTTTGCACGTTTTGAAGCATCAAACTCGAAAATCAGAGGGAGGGCTGGCCCACCCCCACCATCGGTCGGACCAGCTTTTTCCATCAACACAGCGGACACACGGAGGACCCTAACCAGAGTCAACCCACGCAAAGCTGCAGGTCCAGACAACATTCCGGGACGTGTGCTCTGAGACTGCGCGAGCGAGTTGGCGGATGTCCTGACTGACATTTATAACATCTCCCTGAGTCAGGCCATCGTTCCCAGATGCTTCAAGACCTCTATCATTGTACTGGTGGCAAAGAAACCAGTTGTGTCCTGTTTGAATGACTATCGTCCTGTTGCACTGACACCAATTGTGATGAAGTGTTTTGAACGGCTTGTCAAACCACACATTACAGCCTGCCTCCCTGCATCACACGACCCGCTCCAGTTTGCATATCGTTCAAACCGCTCCACGGAGGATGCTATAGTCACCACCCTACACTCTGTCATCACCCACCTGGACCAGAAAGACACCTACACCAGACTCCTGTACATTGATTTCAGTTCAGCATTCAACACCATTATTCCCCAGAGACTGATGGAGAAATTACTCCTTCTCGGTCTGAACACCGCCACATGTCTCTGGATCCTGGATTTCCTGACTGAGAGACCTCAGTCTGTCCGGGTTGGAAACAACATCTCCAACTCTGTCACGCTGAGTACCGGATCCCCTCAAGGCTGTGTACTCAGTCCACTGTTGTTTACACTTCTAACACATGACTGTGTATCCAGACACGAGGGGAACCAGATTATTAAGTTTGCAGATGACACCACGGTGGTGGGACTTATTCAGAGGGATGAGGAATCAATGTACAGGGAAGAAGTGAGAGACCTGGAGGGCTGGTGCAGGGAGAACAATCTGGTGCTCAACGTGGACAAAACGAAGGAGATGATTATCGACTTCCGGCGGTCACAGCCTGAGCACGTCCCCCTCAGCATCGGCGGCCGTTTAGTGGAGAGAGTAGAGAACATCAAGTTCCTCGGAGTGCAGATCTCGCAGGACCTGACCTGGAGCAAGAATTCCTTGGAGATCAGGAAGCGGGCTCAGCAGAGACTGCACTTCTTGAGGAAACTCAAATAGGCCTCTCTCCCCATCTGCATCCTCAGGACCTTCTACAGAGGTGTGGTGGAGAGTGTTCTGACGTACTGCATTGCTACATGGTACTCCAGCTGCAGTATGTCTGACAAAAAAGCCCTGCAGAGGATAGTCAAGGGGGCTGAGAGGGTAATTGGAGTCTCCCTCCCCTCTGTCCAAGAACTTTTTCAGAACCGTTGTAGGAGCAGGGCACTGAACATTGTCAAGGACCGTTCTCACCCTCTGCATAAACACTTTGAACTTCTTCCATCTGGTAAACGATTCCGGAGCATCAGAGACAGAACCACCAGACTGATCAACAGCTTCCTTCCACAAGCTGTCAGGATGCTGAACAGTTGACCCGGAATCTCTCATTCACACTACTGCACCTACGGACATTTTGTATTATATTATAGTTAGTTAGTTTTTCTTTTTCCCCAAGTATGTCTCAGGGATGTGTGAATGGATGGGGGGGTGGGGGTGGGGGGTGGAGCTATGTGGGAGTGTGTCTTAAATCATGCTGCTTCTTATATGGATGCCGAGAGAAACGCAATTTCATCTTGCCTGCACAACAGTTGTATGTACAGCAATATGACAATAAAGTTTGATTTGATTTGATTTGATTTTGATTTGATATTTGTACAGTGTTGTCATTTTGAGTTGCAATTCCTGTTATTTTATCCTTGGTTGATTTGTCAAGTATTCTGTATTGTTTCTTAGTATGATTTATTTTCCTGTTTACGTTCATTATAGTTTGCTATTCACATTTTTGAGATTACTTGTCTTTATTTTGCCATCTCCTTATATTTTTATTCTGTTGTGTTCTCCCTCTAGGTTGACAGCTGTCAGTGACATTTCTGGGTTGTTGCTCCGTGGCGTTGGGGTCCCTGTCAGCTGTCAGCCCACTCTCTCTCCCTCTCATTACTCCCAGCTGGTCTAAATTTTATCTTTGTTTTCTCCTGCCTGCTCAGATGACCCACACCTGCTATCACTTGTTTCATTTGTTTCTAGCCTTATTTAAGGGCTGTTATTTTCATTTCTTGTTGCTGGAGTATTGGAGTTTCTTCCCCCTCGTCCTCACCTGAACCCTGACCTTGTTCTGGTGAGCGTACTCGTAATTTTGACTGTTTGTTTGACAGTTTGGATTTTTGTGTTGGTGCACTTTTGTGTTCTCGTTTCTTAATAAACTTCGCAAACTAGCAGTTCAGCATCTGGGTCTTTCTCTCTGCCCTGAGGGGCAATTCATGACAGAATACTCTGGCCAGTAAGAGACCCAAGCTGCTGCTAGTTTGTAGTCCATTTTGTTTTCTTGTTTTTTTTTTTTTTTCTCCTTTCACCCGGGGCTAACCATGTCTGTCACCCCGGATTTGTCAACCCTGGGACTGGACAAAGCAGAGCAGTGGTCTGTGTGCGTGTTGGAGGACGCAAGGTCGTGCCTCCCGTACCCCCTAGGCAGCCCCAGAGTGTCTGGAGGCAGTGGCACAGGTACTCGAGGCATGCCCCAGCCTGTGGGACCACCTGGAGCTCACAGACCTACTCCTCTCTATAATCCTCCCACAATCTACGACTCATGGGCTGGGGGAATCCACTCAGATGTCTGTGCCTGTGCCGATGAAGAGCAAGCACCCGCGCACACAGAAGCATCCAGCCTCTCGCCGTTCTTTGGCGGCAGCTCCACCTCCCAAACACTGGCCCGCTTCATCAGCCGAGGAGCATGAGGAGTGCAGGCAGGTCATATTAGTGGTGACTGAGCTCCTTCTAGAGTATAAGCCATGGCTCCTCCCGGATCTCGCCCAGGAACTGAAGGAGGTTCCAATGGGCCCTCTTCCTCCTCTCCAGGAGTCGACGTCTCTGCTTCCTGCTCCCCGCTGTCACCCAGAAAAATCTCGTTGGAGGAACACCTCCACCTCCCAGGCAGCAGTTTCTCCCTCGCCGAGGCAGAAGACACCCGCAGCAGTGCCATCTTTGTGTTTTTCCTCTCCGGCTGTTCTGCCAGCTTCCTCTCTCTCCACAGCTGCTGTATCCCACTCTTCCTTAACGCTCCCTCCCACTGCTGAGGGGTCAGCTGTTTTCTTCCCGGCTCTGCCCCTCACCGTGTCTGCAGGGGCAGCTCCTCTACATTCCACTGTGGGGCCCACAACCACTGAAGTCACGGAGAGGGCTAATTTCCATCCAGCTACAGCAGAAGACATCGCTTCCCGGGAACCCAGGCAAGTGTTTTTTCACTCTGACTCACCTAAACACAAATTATCTTGCCTGATTGCCGGTGGTGAGGCTCAGAATAGGCAGTCCTCTGAGTCCTCACCACCTGCTGCAGCTTTAGACTGTTTACCTGCTCTCTCCGTGTCTCCTCCTTTCCCCCTTGAGTGTCCACCAGCCCCAGGACTGAGCTGCCGGGCTATGGAGGAGCCTGCGGCCCTGGAAGACCTGGTCCCAGCCCTGCAGCCACGGTTTGGACAGAGGGAGAGCGCTGCAACTGAGCTGAAGCCTGTGCAGATGATGGAGTGTCCCCTGGCCTCGGCTGAACAGGGTCCAGAGCCAGCAGGAAGCCAACCTCCTGTGTTCACGTCGGGCGAGCCACCAGCGTGGGTCACATCACTGGGGTATCCTGGGACTGCATTCACCACCATGCCTGCTGCTGGGGCCACCACAGCAGAGTCCGAGCTGGACCTCCAGAGGGCCGGGCCCAAGACATCATCGTCTGGATCGACGAAGTCCTGGACGGCGGTGGAGCTGAAGCTCAGACAAGTGCTCTCCTTGGTTTCTGTTGTTTCCATATAGGAGAGATCTTGTCTGGCAGTCGTCAGCTGCACCTGAGCTCACCTTGCCGGGCTCAACTGCCGCCGGTGACCCTGACCCTGTTTCTCTGCATCTCCTGTCTGAGTTTTTCCCCAGGGTCACCGAGGATCGTCCAGCTTTTCCAGAAGTCTCCGTGGGTCCAGCCTCGCTGCCCAAGATCACAGTGGGTCCAGCTCCTCCGGTCAAGGTCATCGCAGGTGCTCCGTCCCAGCCTGGGGCCTCCGTGGGTGTAGCTTTGGCCCAGTCCGGGTCCTCCGTGGATGCTGCTTCCCTTCCTGCCAAGGTCGCTGCGGGTGTGTCGTCCCAGCCAGGGTCCACCGAGGGTGCAGCTCTGGCCCAGTCCGGGTCCACCGTGGGTGCTGCTTTCCCATCAGTTGAGGTCGTTGCAGGTGCTCGGTCCCAGCCCGGAGCCACTGCGGGTGCCGCTCTGCTCCAACCCAGAGCCACCACGGGTGCAACTCTGCTCCAGTCCGGAGCCACCGCGGGTGCAGCTCTGCTCCAGCCCGGAGCCACCACGGGTGCAGCTCTGTTCCAGCCCAGATGCCGTCGTGGGCTGGATGCCAGATGCCATCGTGGTTCCCCCTCCTCTGCCAGACACTGTTGTGGTTCCCCCTCCTCCACCAGATGCTGTTGTAGTTCTCCCTCCTCCGCTTGACGTCGTTGTGGTTCCCCCCCCTCTCCCTGACATTGTCAAGGTTCCCCCTATTCCTCTATCCTCCTCATTTCTGGTTGTTGCGGTTGGGCAGCCACCCCCTGGACCACCTTCCCTGTGTTGGTGGTTAAAGAATTCTGGCCGACTGCCTGACAGACTGTGCTGTTGGGTTGGGTGGCTCATATTCTCCGGCAGGCCACCCGACACTTTCCACTTCGCCGTCTACCAGGCCTGGGACTTCGGCCGGCCACCAGAACAGTCTAGTTCTTTGGTCCAAGGGGGCCTAGGTGCCCGGTTCTGTGTGGGTCCTGAGCGGGGCTTTTGTTTTTTGTTGTTTCCTCTTAGTCTGGGCTTTGCTGGGATTTTTATTCTGAAAGTTTTTGTTATTTTCTCTGGTTTGGTTTGGTCCCTCCGTTCCTGGGTCCCCCTCCTCCCACCCGGGGTGGGGTTGTTTTCTTGTTGGGGTGGGTTTTTTTATGTGTGGGGTTCTTTTCTTTCGATGTTGCCGGGGTGTCTGGTCTCCACCCCTTGGGAGGGGGGGTGCTTTGTCATGATCTGAGCGTGGGGGGATTCCACCGGGTTCAGTCTTTTTGTCTTTTTTCATATTTGTACAGTGTTGTCGTTTTGAGTTGCAATTCCTGTTATTTTATCCTTGGTTGATTTGTCACGTATTCTGTATTGTTTCTTAGTATGATTTATTTTCCTGTTTACGTTCATTATAGTTTGTTATTCACATTTTTGAGATTACTCGTCTTTATTTTGCCATCTCCTTATATCTTTATTCTGTTGTGTTCTCCCACTAGGTTGACAGCTGTCAGTGACGTTTCTGGGTTGTTGCTCCGTGGAGGCGGGATCCCTGTCAGCTGTCAGCCCACACTCTCCCCTCTCATTACTCCCAGCTGGTCTAAATTATATCTTTGTTTCCTCCTGCCCGCTCAGATGACCCACACCTGCTATCACTTGTTTCATTTATCTCTAGCCTTACTGAAGGGCTGTTATTTTCATTTCTTGTTGCCGGAGTATTGGAGTTTCTTCCCCCTCGTCCTCACCTGAACCCTGCCCTTGTTCTGGTGAGCGTACTCATAAGTTTGTTTGTTTGACAGTTTGGATTTTTGTGTTGGTGCACTTTTGTGCTGTTGTTTCTTAATAAATTTCGCAAATTAGCAGTTCAGCATCTGGGTTTTTCTTTCTGCCCTGAGGGGCAATTCATGACATGGACAAAATAAGGCTGCTATATCTCAGTCAGATCAACTACATCTAAAAAAAATAGAACCTAATCTAAAAAAATCCATCATAATCATTATTATGCTGAGGAATCTCTGGGCTAATGTGAGGCCATTGAAATTGTTAAATTGTTTAAAAGCAAAACATCTACGGATTGTGATGGTATTGACATGCTTTTAGTCAAAACTATCATTGAATGCTTAGTGAAGCCACTGACGTATATTTGTAACCTGTCTCTCCAAACAGGTATATTTCCCAATGCAATGAAAATAGCTAAAGTAATTCCGATATCCAAGACGGGTGACAGAAGGGAATTTTCAAACTATAGACCTATTTCACTATTGCCGCAATTTTCCAAGATACTTGAAAAAATATTCTGTGAGAGAACTGACAACTTCATAATGAAGAATAATTTATTGCGTGAGCAGCAATATGGGTTCAGACACAAGAGGACAACTGCATTTGCTCAAATGGAATTTATAGAAAAAATATCAACTGCCATTGAAAATAGAGTATTCAGTTGGGGTATTCCTGGATCTTAAAAAAGCATTTGATACAGTGGATCATAATTTATTATTAACGAAACTACAAAATTATGGTATTGGGGGGTAGCACTGTCCTGGTTATGTAGTTACTTAAAGAACAGATATCAGTATGTATGTGTTGCTAGCAAAAACTCACAGTTACTGAAGGTTACTTGTGGAGTCCCACAGGGTTCAGTTTTGGGGCCATTGTTTTTCAATATGTATATAAATGATATATGTAAAGTTTCGGAAAAAATGGATTTAATATTGTTTGCAGATGACACTAATTTATTATGCAGTGGAAGCAATTTGGAACAACTTTTGGATGCACTCAGAAAGGAATCAGGAAAGCTTAAACTGTAGTTTGATTCAAACAAATTAACACTCAATTTAAGTAAGACAAAATTTATCATTTTTAACAACCCTCACAACAACTTAGTATCTAAACTCAGTTTAAATGGTGTAGGGATTGAAAGGGTATCCAAAATTAAATTTCTTGGAGTAATAATTGATAATAAACTGTGTTGGAAGTCACATATTAATTGTATTAAAGGTAAAATATCCAAATCAATTGCAATACTACACAGAGTGAAATATTTGCTGAATCAACCCACACTATATACTTTGTATCATTCATTAATACTCCCATACATGACATATTGTACTGAAGTATGGGGAAATACATATAAAACAAACATATATCCAATCTTTATGCTTCAGAAGAGAGCTATTAGAATAATAAATAAAGCTGCTTACAGGGAACCAACAAACTCACTTTTTCTTAAATTAAAAGCTCTCAAGTTGAAAGATCTGGTTGACTTTAAAACTGCAGTAATAATGTTTAAAGTGAAGAATCTATCACTGCCCGCAAATATCCAAAAGTTGTTCCAAATAAGGGAGAAACAATATCATTTCAGAGGAACATGTATATTTCAAAAACCTTCAGTGAGAACTACCACCAAGCAACACTGTGTCTCAGTGCAAGGAGTTAGATTGTGGAATGCTTTTGGACCTGAATTAAAATCATGTACAATGCTTGGACAATTTAAACAAAAACTAAAGGAAGAAATACTCCAAACATATATACAAGATGTCATGTAAAGTCACATAAGAATGATCATATTCAGTCTGTGTTGTTGCTTTGTTTTTGTTTTTTGTTTTTGTCACGTTTTGTTTAAAGTGAAGAATCTACCACTGCCCGCAAATATCTGAAGTCAACAAAAAAAAGTCACATTTTGTTGACTTCGACTGGGGATATCGTCGGGCAGTGGAAGGAATACTTTGAGGATCTTCTCAATCCCACTGATACACCTTCCACAAAGGAAGCAGGGTTTGTGGACGAGGGGGGGTGGCTCACCTATCATAGGGGGTGAGGTCGCCAAGGTGGTTAAAAATCTCCTTGGTGGCCGGGCCCCAGGGGTGGACGAGATTCGCCCTGAGTACCTCAAGGCCCTGGATGTTGTAGGGCTGTCATGGTTGACACGCCTCTGCAACATTGTGTGGAGGTCGGGGGCAGTGCCTTTGGCATGGCAAACCGGGGTGGTGGTTCCTCTCTTCAAAAAAGGGGACCAGAGGGTGTGCTCCAACTTTAGAGGGATCACACTCCTCAGCCTCCCTGGGAAGGTCTATGTCAAGGTACTGGAGAGGAGAGTCCGGCCATTGGTCGAATCCCAGATTCAGGAGGAGCAAAGTGGTTTTCTTCCTGGCCGTGGCACATCGGACCAGCTCTTTACCCTCTCGAGAATTCTCGAGGGTTCGTGGGAGTTTGCCCAACCAGTTTGCATGTGTTTTGTGAACTTGGAGAAGGCATTCGACCGCGTCCCTCGTGGTTTTTTGTGGGGGGTGCTTCGGGAGTATAGGGTATCGGGCTTGTTGTTACGAACTATTCGGTCTCTGTACGACCGTTGTGAGAGTTTGGTTCGTATTACCAACACTTGGTCGGACTCATTCCCAGTGAGAGTTGGACTCCTCCAGGGCTGCCCTTTGTCACCGATCCTGTTCATAATTTTTATGGACAGGATTTCTAGGCGCAGCCAGGGAATGGAGGGTGTCATGCTTGGTGACCACAGGATCTCATCTCTGTTGTTTGCAGATGATGTTGTCCTGTTGGCTTCATCCAGCAATGACCTACAGTTCTTGCTGGGACAGTTTGCTGCTAAGTGTGAAGTGGCTGGGATGAGAATCAGTACCTCCAAGTCCGAGTCCATGGTCCTCAGCCGGAAAAAGGTGGATTGTCCTCTCCGGGTTGGGGACAGGCCCCTGCCCCAAATGGAGGAGTTTAAGTATCTTGGGGTCTTATTCACGAGTCAGGGGAGAATGGAGCGAGAGACTGACAGACGGATCGGAGCAGCATCTGCAGTGATGCAGACGTTGTACCGGTCTGTTGTGGTGAAGAGGGAGCTGAGTTCTAAGGCAAAGCTGTCGATTTACCAGTCAATCTACGTTCCTACTCTCACCTATGGTCACGAGCTTTGGGTAATGACCGAAAGAACGAGATCGCGGATACAAGCGGCTGAAATGAGCTTTCTCCATAGGATTGCTGGACTCACCCTCAGAGATAGGGTGAGGAGCTCAGTCATCCGGGAGAGGCTCAGAGTAGAACCGCTGCTCCTCCACAATGAAAGGAGTCAGTTGAGGTGGTATGGGCATCTGATTAGGATGCCTCCCGGACGCCTCCCACTTGAGGTGTTTCAGGCACGTCCCACTGGGAGGAGACCCCGGGGCAGACCCAGGACTTGGTGGAGAGACTATGTCTCCCAGCTGGTCTGGGAATGCCTTGGTATTCTCTCTGAAGAGCTGGAGCAGGTGGCTGGGGAGAGGGAAGTCTGGGCTTCTCTGCTTGAACTGCTGCCTCCGCGACCCGAACCTCCGGAAAAGCATTAGAAGATGGATGGATGGATGGACATTTTGTCTTACCTTTGTTCTGAATTGTAATCGCTCTTGTTTTGTTTTTCTTTTGAATTCTTGGATGGAATATGGGTGGGCAATATAAGCTGCGGCTTCAGCCATCACCCATTTCGGATAACTTATGTTGAACTGTATAATCAGAGGAGTTATTGTTTAATTTGACCTTGTAAGATTTTTTTCCCCTTTGTTATATTATTCTGTTCCTTTCTTTTAATCTTTACTTTTAATCTATCTGAAATAAATATTCATTCATTCATTCATTCACTTTATATGTGGGTTAATTTACAGTAACTGTTGGAAAGATGGATTTTTTCCCTCTATCATTAAATTGCTTATCGTAACCTTTAACCATTTTTTGACCCAGTTATTCAAGGTGTAGCCCTTCTCTTACTTATTTAAGTCATTGTGGCCATCTGGAATAAAATGAAGCCAACCCCTACACAATAACAATTCTGCTGCACATCAACTACACACACAGGCTCAGTCAGTGTAGCCACAGGTTTAATGCTGAAGATTTGAATTTTCTCTTAAATACATACAGTGTTTCAACAGTTTCCAAACATTAATTATACATACAAACATTCTATGATACAAACACAAGATGAAATTGCATTGGATGTGAACTAAATAGGCCTCTTAAGCAAAAATATAAATAGTTTACACAGATCAGTTTTGCACACAGAAAATATTTACATTTAATTTTCAGCTCTCAGATTTACACAGACACATACAGCGGAGGACCCACAGACGTCTCATCTCCAGACAGCAGATTACTGGTGTAGGATTTACAGTTTTAACCCTGTCACACCCAGGGAAGACAAATCAGTGTCCCTGCAGATGCCAGCTCATGCTTATGGCTTTTATTTATGTATATCCAAGGACGAGCCAGGCGGAGCTTTAAGAATGTTTTCCTAATCTCATGAAGGGGCAGTTGATGCAATTAGATGATTGCGTCTGAAACCAGTTTGAGTGATTTTTGATGTAATTCTCCCAATGAAGCAGGAAAGGGAATCGAGAAGTACTAAAAATTTAGAATGCAAATGGTAGTGGGACAAACAAGAGTCCTCAGTAAAGTGAACTCATGCAGTAATTACAATTTTTACAAAATGCAGACCTAATTAACTAAAGCAAAATGTGAAAAAGGGAGGGAGTCTTTTTTGGAGACACAAAAATAGAACATAAGCAAGAGATGCTAGAAGGCTGAAAGACTGGAACGTATGATGGAAACGGGTCATACAAGGTCAGGAGTCGATATTTATGCCCACAGGGCTGCAGATGAACAGGGAGAGGAGTGGGACAGAGGGGCAAAGAAAACATAAAAAGAAGGCACTGAACTCTTACCTTTCTCCCCTCAAGAAATTTAAGAGCGGTACCAATGTTGGCGACCCAGTGGATCCTTTTTAACTTTTTGCCCTGCTCACATGGCTGGAAGAAAAACAGAGGAAATAAAAAGAACTAGTACAACAAAGAAGAAATTAATGTGTATTGCACCTTCAAAGATATTCAGCATGTAGCATGTTAATTACAAAGGATCAGAAAAATAACAAATGATGGATAAAAAAGGCAGAAAAATATAAATTCTGAAAAAGCATGAAAAAACATTTTCAGGTTCAATCGAAGCTTTGTTTGACTATAAACAGTCAGATCAATAGGACAAAGACAGATTAGACCTCAGGCAATATTGACTGAGGAAAATTCTAACACTGAGTGTCTTTGTCTGTTTGTGTGAACTCTGATCTGTCCTTGTTAATCTGGGCTTTCCTGCTCAACTCAAACATCCTAATAAAAGACGATCAATAAGCATTTCCATAGAATCGGGCCACTATTTTCCATTCACTGTGTAAGTTTGCCCGCTGCTTCATAAATTCACAATAAACAATGAATTTCTGAAACACAAAATGTCAACTTGGTATGAGAAAGGTGGGAAGGGAGGTAATCCAGCAAGTTAAGAGGATGTGAAGTGTTTGAAGTCCGATGCCAAATCATGCGGTGGAAGCAACCATGGAGCTCACCAGTTTTTGTCCTGAGAGGACCTCGAGTAAAGCCAGCAGCATCACACCATCCTTGATGTCCTCAAACAGGTCTGTCACAACCATAGGAGGAACACGCTATGCAAGAAAAGAGATGCAGTGGATATGTTTAACAGAGGAGGGAAAAGTCAACACATTTTTTAACTCAAGTAGAAGTACAATGTAATATATATAAAATGCATTTCATTTATAAAAGCAAAAAGTATTTATTTGAAGGACATTTCTACCAGGTGTTTAAAGGCCCCACATTGTGCAAAATGGCAAAATTGTGTTTTTATTGGTTTTAAGCATGTAAGATACAGTCACAGCTCAGAAGAATACCATCATAATATTGAAACGCTCACTTCACAAAGAAATACACACTGCCTTTATTTAGTCAAGCTCTTAAAGAAATCAGCAGATTGTACTTCCTGGGTTTGATGATGTCATAAACCAGCAAGCCCCGCCTTCAGTTGTCTAAGTTAGCGAAACAAGCAACCCTGAGTGCCTCCTTGCTTGCGACTAGCCCACTCAAAAAACTGAAGGTGGGGCTTGCTGGCTGGAAACCAACCATTTGAACATTACAGACAGCTTTTTTGAAGAGCTGTAAAATAATACCAAACTGGATCTTGGTCTTTAAAACTCCATATAGTATATGTCCTTGAGGAAGTCAAAACTTAAAATTAATTTCTTGAAAATGCACAGCTGGAGACCTTTAAAACTAACTGAATCTCACATCATTAATTTACAGTAATGTTTTCACTATTAAACTATTCTACCTAAACAAAAAAATAAATTGTGTAAATCAGTTCTCTGTGTCAGTATGAGATCTTAAAAGATTATGATCAATCCAAGAACACACGTCATGTCTAAACTATAAATTTATCTAATTTTGTCTCATCTTGTTACGTCTTTTACATCATTACGTCTTATGTGTGATAGACATAAAATAAGGTGCAACAGTGGCTTACAAAAATATTAACCCCCTTGGAGTTTGCAAAAAAAAAAAAAAAAAAAACCTGAAGGACTGAAGTAGGCTTTCATGCGTTTTGTACAGAGGAGAGGCTTCTGTCTAGCCACTCTTTCATAAAGCCTGGACCTGTGAATGGCTGCAGTGATGGTTAACCTTCTGGAACTTAGTCCTATCTCCACAAAGGATCTCCGGAGAACAGTCAGAGTGGTCATTGAGATCTTGGTCTCCTCTCTCACTAGGTTTGCTTGCTCAGTTTGGCCAGGCGACACGCTTTTGGAAGAGTCCTGGTTGCGCCAAGCTTTTCCATTTGAGCATTATGGAGGCCACCATGCTCTTGGGAACCTTCAGTAGAGTAGAAATTTATATATAACCTTTCCCAGATCTGTGCATTGCAACAACCCTGTCTCAGAACTCTGTAGGCAGTTCCTTTGACTTCATGGCTTGTTTTTTGCTCTGATATGCATTGTCAGCTGTGAGGCCTTCCATACAGAAATGTGTGCCTGTCCAAATCATGTCCAATCAATTTAGTTTACCACAGGTGGACTCCAAACAATGTGTAGAAACATCTCAGCAAAACATCAAGAGAAATGGGAGGCACCTGAGAGAAGTTCCAAGTGTTTTTGCAAAATATATGAATACTTATGCACATGTAAAATGAGTAGATTATTACGAAACAACAGCACTCTGAGGCGAGTGCAATATGCCCCAGCTCTGTTTTCTTTGAAGATCCCAATATTTACTGACAGACAGCAGTTTTCAACTTTTCAATATAATTACTGTGGCAGAGCCAAATTATGATAAGCCCATCATCCACGAATACACAACAAAGAATACAGCCCATAGTTGTAGGACAGGATCCCAAGATGAACACCTGTAGCAAGTATGGTGATCAAACCTGTAGTCAGAGGTGATGGTTTCAGAGTGAACCTGTGTACCAGATTTGGTGACCCTAGCTTTCTTTGTTGTTGAGATATACTTTATAAGGCATTTTGATACTGACCTTTGACCTTGCGATCCCTAAACCACAATCACACTTCAGAGTTACAGGGTAAACCTGTGTACCAAGTTTGGTGACCCTAGCTTTCTTCGTTGTTGAGATATAGTTTATAAGCCACTTTGATGTTGACCGTTGACCTTGCAATCCCAAAACCATAGTCACACTTCAGGGTACCAAGTTTGATGACCCTAACTTGACTCATTGTTCACTAAAAGGCAAAGGGGATGTTAACCTTGACCTATGACCTTTTGACCACAAACCCATAGTCAGAGGTCAGGATCCCAAGGTGAACTTGTATACCAGGTTTAGTGACCCTAACTTTACTCGTTTTATAGTAATAGTAAATGTAGCATTTACCATAGTGCAAATGCAATGTTAACTTTGAATTTTGACCTATGATCCCTTGACCCCAAACCCACAGTTGGGTGAGGGTATAAATCGTCCAAGATGTGTATTAGATACAACTACTGTATCGATTTGAAAAGCCTACATCATTTCTTTCAGTAGTTACTGTGCTTAGAAGATTTAGGGAAAAATCTGATCACTGACCTTTGACCTCAAGGTCATCTGATGAGAATGAAACTGCAATATGCACATCATCAGAGCATATGAAACCATGGTACCAAGTTTCAAAACAATTGGACTATAACTGTAGGAGAAGTTGATTTCACAAGACAGTTACTGTCTATGAAGTGAGGTGAAACAGGAAGTCACAGGTCAGGTGCTACAATTCTGGCAAAAATAATCCGATCAGAACCAAACTGTAGTATGCACATCATCAGTGTATATCAAACCATGGTACCAAGTTTCAAAACAATCGGACCAAAACTGATTTCACAAACGTGGACACAGATGGACGCCTTCCACAGAGGAAGCAGGGCTTGTGGACGAGGGGGATGACTCGCCTATCACAGGGGGTGAGGTCGCCAAGGTGGTTAAAAATCTCCTTGGTGGCCGGGCCCCGGGGGTGGATGAGATTCGCCCTGAGTACCTCAAGGCTCTGGATGTTGTAGGGCTGTCATGGTTGACACGCCTCTGCAACATTGCGTGGAGGTCGGGGGCAGTGCCTTTGGCATGGCAAACCGGGGTGGTGGTTCCTCTCTTCAGAAAAGGGGATCGGAGGGTGTGCTCTAACTTTAGAGGGATCACACTCCTCAGCCTCCCTGGGAAGGTCTATGCCAAGGTACTGGAGAGGAGAGTCCGGCCATTGGTCGAATCCCAGATTCAGGAGGAGCAATGTGGTTTTTGTCTTGGTCGTGGCACATCGGACCAGCTCTTTACCCTCTCAAGAATTCTCGAGGGTTCGTGGGAGATTGCCCAACCAGTTTACATGTGTTTTGTGGACTTGGAGAAGGCATTCGACCGCGTCCCTCGTGGTTTTTTGTGGGGGGTGCTTCGGGAGTATGGCGTATCAGGCTTGCTGTTGCAAGCTATTCGGTCTCTGTACAACCGTAGTGAAAGTTTGGTTCGTATTGCCAACACTCGGTCGGACTCATTCCCAGTGAGAGTTGGACTCCTCCAGGGCTGCCCTTTGTCACCGATCCTGTTCATAATTTTTATGGACAGGATTTCTAGGCGCAACCAGGGAGCGGAGGGTGTCATGCTTGGTGACCACAGGATCTCATCTCTGTTGTTTGCAGATGATGTTGTCCTGTTGGCTTCATCCAGCAATGACCTACAGTTCTTGCTGGGAAAGTTTGCCGCTAAGTGTGAAGCGGCTGGGATGAGAATCAGTACCTCCAAGTCCGAGTCCATGGTCCTCAGCCGGAAAAAGGTGGATTGTCCTCTCTGGGTTGGGGACAGGCTCCTGCACCAAGTGGAGGAGTTTAAGTATCTTGGGGTCTTATTCACGAGTCAGGGGAGAATGGAGCGAGAGACTGACAGATGGATCGGAGCAGCATCTGCAGTGATGCAGACATTGTACCGGTCTGTTGTGGTGAAGAGGGAGCTGAGTTCTAAGGCAAAGCTGTTGATTTACCAGTCAATCTACGTTCCTACTCTCACCTATGGTCACGAGCTTTGGGTAATGACCGAAAGAACGAGATCGCGGATACAAGTGGCTGAAATGAGCTTTCTCCGTAGGATTGCTGGACTCACCCTCAGAGACAGGGTGAGGAGCTCAGTCATCCGGGAGAGGCTCAGAGTAGAACCGCTGCTCCTCCACATTGAAAGGAGTCAGTTGAGGTGGTATGGGCATCTGATTAGGATGCCTCCTGGACGCCTCCCACTTGAGGTGTTTCAGGCATGTCCCACTGGGAGGAGACCCTGGGGCAGACCCAGGACTCGGTGGAGACACTATGTCTCCCATCTGGTCTGGGAACGCTTTGGTGTCCTCTCTGAATTGCTGGAACAGGTGGTTGGGGAGAGGGAGGTCTGGGCTTCTCTGCTTGAGCTGCTGCCTCCGCGACCCGGACCTCCGGAAAAGCGGTAGAAGATGGATGGATGGATGGATGGATGGGACAGATGGACAGACGGACGGACTGACCCATAACATAATCCCCCTTTGGTCTTCGACCCCTTTGGGCTAAAGGTGATAAAAATGAATTTAAATGATTGTAGCATCAGGCTGCAACATAACAAAACTGGACAAATGCCAAGGGGGATGAATACTTTTGCAAGTCACGGCAGTTTGGAAAATGTAAGGAGTAGAAAGGGCAGATGTTTCTGTAAAAATACAAGGAGAAAAAGTAAAAAGAAAATTCTGCTTAATGACAACATTTGTTTGTACTTTGTTACTCTACCAACTCTGGTGTTAAAAAGGAACAAATGCAACCTATGCTTGAGACAGCGATGTTTTGGCCTTTTACATTTAAAACTTTAATTGATGCTTAAAATGAAACCATTTTTCAGAAACAGCTTCAACTACATCAACTTCTGTGTGGACAACACCGTACCCACCAAGATCATATGGTGTTGCTCGAACAACAAACCCTGGATCAACCCTGAGATAAAATCACTACTGAGAGAGAAGAAGAGGATCTTCAGGTCGGGGAACAGGGAGATGCTGAAGTTCGTACAGTGGGAGCTAAGGAGGAAGATCAGAGGAGGCAAGGACAGCTTCAGGAAGAAGATGGAGGACAAGCTGCAACGGAACAACATCGGTGGGGTCTGGAGAAGCCTCAAAACCATCTCTGGGCTCCAGAATACCTCCTCCCAGGCCACGGGGGGCAGGGAGTGGGTGAACAATCTGAACCTGTTTTTTAATAGGTTTGACCAACCGCCCTCCCCTCCACCTGCACAACAACCAGTGCTGCCTCTACTGTCATCAAGACCTGCTGTCCACCCTCCCTCCACCAACATCCCTCCACTCCCAGCACACAGCCCCCCAACCTGACCCTCACTAAGACCCAGGTGAGGGCGGAGCTGAGGAAGATCAAGGTGAGGAAGGCCTCGGGTCCGGACTGCATCAGCACGAAGCTCCTCAAGTCCTGTGCAGACCAGCTGTGTGGGATTGCGGAGCACATCTTCAACCTGAGCCTGAAGCTGGGGAGGTTACCACAGTTGTGGAAAACATCTTGTGTGGTACCCGTACTAAAGACTTCCCACCCCAGAGACCTGAACAGCTACAGACCAGTGGCCCTGACATCTCACCTGATGAAGACCCTGGAGAGACTGCTCCTTGCTCACCTCTGCCCCCTGGTAGGACCAGCGATGGCTCCACTCCAGTTCGCCTACCAGCATGGCATCGGGGTGGAGGATGCAGTGATCTTCCTCCTTCACCGTTCCCTGTTCCACCTGGAGAAGCCTGGGAACAAAGTGAGGATCATGTTCTTTGACTTATCCAGTGCTTTCAACACCATCCAACCGATGATCCTGAGGGACAAGCTGCTGTGCGCAGGGGTGGACCAGCACCTGTCATCGTGGATCCTGGACTACCTCACAAACTGGCCACAGTATGTGAGAACCCAGGATTGTGTGTCCGACACGATCATCAGCAGGACGGAGGCCCCCCAGGGAACGGTTTTGGCTCCGTTCCTGTTCACCCTTTACACTGTGGACTTCTCACACAACACAGCACACTGCCATCTACAGAAGTTCTCTGACGACTCTGCGATCGTCGGCCTCATCTCCAACGGAGATGAAGCAGAGTACAGAGGACTTATCCAGGACTTCGTGGACTAGTGCCATTGGAACTGCCTCCAGATCAACGCGAGAAAAACTAAGGAGCTGGTGGTGGACTGCCGCAGGCAAGAACAACCCCTCACAGCACCAGTAAACATCCAGGGAACAGACATTGAGATGGTGACATCCTACAAGTACCTGGGTGTTCATGTGAACAATAAACTAGACTGGTCACATAATACCGACGCACTCCACAAGAAGGGACAGCGCAGGCTGTTCCTACAGAGGAGGCTCAGGTCTTTTGGTGTACAAGGGGTGCTCCTGAAGACCTTCTACGATTCGGTGGTGGCATCAGCCATCACTTTTGGAGTGGTCTGCTGGGGAAGCGGCATCACGGCAGCCGATAGGAAGAGACTGAACAAACTGATCAAGAAAGCTAGCTCTGTCCTGGGGCAGCACCTTGACCCAGTGGAGGAGATAGGAGAGAGAAGGATGGTGGCTAAGCTGTCATCTCTGCTGGAGTCGGAGTCCCACCCTATGCAGGACATACTGAATGCAATGAGGAGCTCATTTAGCAGTAGGCTACATCATCCTAGGTGCGCGACAGAGGTTTCCCAGGTCCGTCCTACCTACAGCTGTCAGTCTTTATAACCTAAGCAGTGCTGCTCGCAGAGATAGCAAAAAAATGTTACGACCTAATAGTATTGAATGCAAAAGACGCAACAGACTTATACAAAATGGTCCCCTCCAGTGTACAACTAGGACAATATCAATCGCTACGGAGGGTGACAATATGTATGGGTACATATTCATACTATGTGAGGTAACTAAATAGACTGTTTTGCTATTTATTCCATCTAGCTACAATGCTCTGCACTGTGTATATATATTTATATATTTATGTGTACATATGTACGTATAGTCACTGCTCTTATTTTCTTATCTTCTAAATTATTGCTCTGAGTGTTGCTATCCCTGTGCTGTTGCAATCCTGGAATTTCCTCATTGTGGGACTAATAAAGGCTTATCTTATCTTATCCAGCATACAAGACTATTTCATGATTAGTTGCATAAACTGACTGTTTACATAAATATTTCCTCCCAAACAAAGCGTTCCCAGTCTTCTTGGAATGCAAAGATCCAGGATTACAGTCTTAATAACTTAAGAAATGTACAGAAAACTACGTCGCATAATGTTCTTTTTTGGCACCTTATCCTCCAATAAATGGCACAGCACATGCATAAACCAGCATATAATACATATGTTACACTGGAAGACATTCATTTTAACTGCTGAAACACGGATAAAGGAAATCCTCGTAAAAATGTACTTGGAGCACCAAATGGAGTTTGGCATGACGTGCTTTACTGACAGGCATGGGCTCAGAGAGACTCTGAACGGCATTTCAAAATCCTAAAATATGCTGATAATTTCAAACTGTATCCTCCCCATTGACTTCCTCCCTGACCTGACACTGACTTCCAGACTCTAGGAAATCCACATATCTCTGTTCCTTGCCACTGCCACATCAAGGATTTCTCTTAAAGCGGAGTCACATGCTAGGGCTGAGGAGAGGTTTAGAGAGGGGGGGAAAGCATTCAGATGAGCGAACCATTCACAGGGAGATTAACGGCAAAGGGAGTGAGTGGAACGTGGAGATGTGTGAGAGTGTGTGTCTGGGTTCTACCATGTGAGTGGAGTGTCTGTGTGTGGTGTTGGACAAAATACATACAAACCCAATTGGGAGAGAGGCAGCACGTAAGATGATAGAAAGCAGCAAGAGACGGGACACTAACCGCCCGTCTTTCAAATTTAATTACCAAATACGGAAGCTCTTCTCACTAATTCCTCTTCTAAAGTCTCTTTATTCCTCTTCTAAAGTCATTTCATGGCTTTAGATATTAGAATATTCAAACGGCATTGCCATATCATAAAGTAGCAGAAGAAGCAGTTCCAAAGACCCCATTCAAAGGGATGAATTACACCATGGGCTAATTAGAGTTAAATTTACCTATTTGTTCATTATAATCCCAAAGCTAATGAGGAAATTTCAGACTAATTACAAAATAAGAAAGTAATATTCATTTTCTCTGCTCAGCAACACACTTAAAAAAATCATGAACTTAATGAGCTAATTACATATGAGTGTCTGGGTCATAATTGATTGTGAGCTGAGTTGTGAGTGTGTCTGTCGGCTCGCTCCTGTTATTCCCCTGGTTCACTTGACTCAAAGATCACCCACATAAAAGACACAAGCAGAGGAGCATAAACAAAGGGAAGCCTGAAGTGTTTCTTTTTAAAAAGCAACACATTCTTTTTACAGGAACAACTGATACCTAAGGACTATTATCAAAATATATCTTCCAAATAAAAAGCCTGGTTTGGCCACAGAAGTACAAAAATGAATGACATTAACTGTCATGAGCAAAGTCAAGTGCATACAAGGCTTAGAGTAATTACAAGTAGGCATACACAGAGAAAATCTTAAATGAAACATAATGAGATTTACCTTTAAAATTGAATACAGTGCAATAACAGCTTATAATAGAACAGTAAATTACAGTGCTATGTTGAAGAAAACCTGTGAAATAAATATAATCTCTGCACAGAAAATATACTGTTAAATAAAAGAGTAAAATACTCCAAATCCACAATAATTTTACATACTGTATGATTATTGCACAGTGGTTGGTTCAAACCTGTTGTGCTTTGTTTTTAGCTGTCTTTTTTCAAATCTAGATTATCAATTATGATTGAAAGATAAGACCATATTCAGATGTTTTTCAAGAGCAGTAAATAATATTTAAACATTAAACAGTCACCAGACTAACTAGCAATCCGGCTGACTAGCATCAGTAATTAGCACTTGGCTAATAAGCATATAATTTCATAAAAAATTCAGCCTGTGATTATAGACAGGTTGTTTACAGTAACACAGCATGTGCTCTTAATAGAAATGGTTAAATTAACGCTGAATTAACTATAAAGCTAAGCTAACACACACTCCTTAGCTTCCATTTTTCTATGCAAACCTCGTAAGATAAGACAAGCCTGTCATGGTCCTGGGCACGGGTGGGGGCGGTGCCCAGTCTCCAGTTTTAGTTTTGTCCTTTTCCTGTTTATTTATGAAGTGTTTGTATGTTTAGTCCTGATTATTTATTCTGTGTCTATTGTGATATTATTTACATCTTTTGGTGTTGTGTCATCGTTTCCTTGTATTATTACTTTGTGTTTGGTCTGTGCTTTTATTTTGACAGTGCTGTGCAGCATCCAGCTGTCAAACTCAATCTGGCTGCACAGCTGTCACTGGTTGTTGTGACTGTTTCCTGGTTCATGTACCCACACCTGTCATGTATTATCATTTGTTTATCCACCTATTTAAGGGCACGACAACTCTTTCCCGTTGTCATGTCCTACTGTGACGTCCTCAGAAGCTCAGTTCAGCTCTGAGTGTTATTGGGTTACTGCCGAGGAGAACGGGAAGAGCTCTGTCCAGGTTAGTCTTTTCCCCTTTTATTCTAGCCGTGAGCCCCGCGTCCTTTCGGGTGTGCTCCGGCTGGTTCATTCCCTTTTGCCCAGCATTCCCAGGCTTCTGTCTACCTGTTGACATTGAGCCCTGCTCTCCTCTGGCGCCTTCATCTTCCGTTATTTGTATGTGTAGTGTTTGTTGTATGTTCGTCTTAATGTTAATAAATGTGCAGAATCCTACAGCTGCGTTTGGTGTCCTTCGTAACCCTTGAAAAGGGCAATTCATGACAAAGGCTTTATTAGTCCCACAATGGGGAAATTCCAGGACTGGAGCAGCACAGGGATAGCAGCACTCAGAGCAATAGTAAATAAGATAATAAGATAAGAATTGGTTAACCAAAGCAGTAAATAGATATACATATGTACACAGTTATATACACAGTAAAGGAGCATTGCAGCTAGATGGTATAAACAGCATTACAGTTAGTTAAATTACCTGGCAAAATATAACTATGGACCCAGACAGTATTTTTCACATTTGAATGAACACCCTCAATAATAATTGTAATTGTCTTAGTTGTGTATTGGAGGGGATGATCTCTATTGTGCAAAGTTGTGGCATTTAATATGGCCTCTATGAGCAGCACCGGTTAGATTGTGAAGTCTGACAGCTGTAGGTAGGAAGGATCTGCGGAACCTCTCGGATGGCACAGCCTACCACTAAATGAGCTCCTCAGTGCGTTCAGTGTGTGCCGCATGGGTTGGGACTCAGACTCCAGCAGAGATGACAGCTTGGCCATTATCCTCCTCTCTCCTATCTCCTCCACTGGGTTGAGGCATCACCCTAGAACAGAGCAGGCTTTTTTTTTTTTCATATCTCATTCATGCACTGACTTACTACATTTGTTGTAGTTCATTAAGAATAAAACGCTGTAGAAAATATTTGTTTAACTCTGTATTGCTATATTCCATATTCTCAGTAATGACAGGTCTATTAGCATCTGACTGTCAGCCACCTTCCTTGAGTAAAAATGTGGGCCATGTCCACCAATCAGTGAATTGTGGTTTGCTAATAATTTTAGCAATTTTTTTTCTTTTTAATCCTGCTGCTGTAGGAACAGTTTATTAATGTAAACAGCAAATACTGTGCACTAATGTTATTAAATGCACCTTTGTTCAATTTACATACAAGAAAGTTGAAGTACTGTGTTTTCTTTTGGGCATTTAATGTCATTCATTTATATTTAATACTTTTGTAGTTAAGCATTTTTAAACAATGTTGTTAAAACTTTTTTTGGTAAAGCAGCACTCCCAGTCCCTCTTATCTCCAGTTCTGGTTCTTTTATTTTGTACACAATACATTTTAATTTGCAATAAAAATAACTGTATTGCAAGACAGTTTAGGTTCCTTCAGTTTACTCTTACTGAGATGTAAAACAAGTTACTGCACTGTCACAAACATAAAACCTCTCTGATTTTTACATGGTAGGCAAATAATTATTACACATTACCACAATCAACCTCTTATTTTAGTGAGTTTGCTAATTAAATAGAAAATAAAGATAATGAAACAAAACACCAGCATCGAAGAGAAACATTCTCCTATATTTGTATAAGGAAAAAAATAAAAAGGAGAAAACAAAAAGTGGCAGCAAATAGTCTGCAGGTTAAAAATTGGAATATTATGAAAAATCTCCAAGCAGCTTAGTTTGCTGAGGCACATACCATGTAGCATTATTTCCTGGGTTTGAATTTAGTCTGCATGGACGGTGTCACCCACCCAATCCCCATGCTTGCACTCAAAAAAAGGGGGTTTGGTGGGGGGGGACAGAAAAGTAAACACCAAGAAGGGAGCTGGAAGCTTCAGTTACTGTAATCTCTGAGAACACTTGGTTCACTGATGACTGAACTAAAGCTGGTTTCCAGGAAGATGATGAGACCTCTGCCATTCACACTGGCCACTCTGTAATTAAGCTTTAACCTTCTCAGAAAGGATTTGTCAAAACTGAAACTTGGGGGTCCTGCTCACTGAATCCTCCCATATGTGACACTCCACTGCAGGGTGCTACAGAAGATGATCTCTGAGGCAAAATTGTAACAAACTTGAGTGACCTGGTCTAAACAACCACTATTTAAACTGGAAAAAACGGCTATCCCGGAACTTCTCTTACAGCTTGTATCTTTGGTGAGTTAATCTGTTGAGCTACTCTGAGTAATGAGAATCATTAATCTTCTGTATAAATTACCAGCTCCCATACATCCCCTCTCATGGAAAGTCTTTGTGGAAGCTCTTCAGACTTCTTTTGTTATACCTGTGGAGTGGTAACGTAAGGGGGAGGGAGGTGATAGTGAAAGGAGGCCCTCACGCGACTCACGCGATGGCTCAGCTCACCTAACGATTAATCACATACCTTTAGGCACTGAATTAAAGACCTGTGATAACTGGAGTGGCCCAATCATCTGCATAGCCAAGGGCGGGAACTATTCCTCTGAGAGCAAAGCTAAACTGACTGTTAAAGCTTTTCCATCTTCATCTCTTCCTCTTTCTCTCTCTGTCTGTCCGTCTTTCACACCAGTTTTTCATCTCTAAAATGAAGACTAGTTATATGAGCTTAAAACCATAAGATGCAGCTATCTCTACTATTCCTCAGAAAGATCTTTAAGAAATACACCTCTTTATACTTGACTCTTTCACCCTTCTTATCACAAAGCTTTTTGATCATTCACCACGCAGCTAAGACATTTTTGAAGACAAATATAGGCCAATCAGTGTCACTATGGTAACATCAGGCATCAGGTGAAAGGGCGAGAAGCTTCATGATGGACGAGAAAGACGGCATCTATGTAATTTGATCAACTAGGAAGAGAGAAAAGCGAGGGGAACAAATATTGTTATCTCTCCAAATGGAAGTATGATGGTATGACTAATCTTTTAATTAGATGAATTCCTTAATTAAAGTTAATTTAAATGGAATTCAAATGAAACTTCCAGGAGCTTTGTCAAACCTCATTTGAGCTTTTACTGCCTGAAAGAAGCTTCTATTTTAGGACTGTTGGTCAACCAGACCATGTTATGCACTTTAGGTTAAAACAATGGATAACATTTCAGAAATTTACTTTTCTGAAAGCTAAATAAGAAGATCATGGTCACATCTTTAAAGCTGAGCCAAAAAGTGCAGTTTTTGATATGAGTTAAAGGAGACATGGCTCAACATTCTGACCTCCTGACCAGTAGGTAGGATTACTTACTCTCGCCTCAGCCATAGAGCGCCTCCATTTCCAATCTAGTATTTATATACACTACCGTTCAAAAGTTTGGGGTCACCCAGACAATTATTTTGTGTTTTCCATGAAAAGTCACACTTATTTACCACCATGAGTTGTAAAATGAATAGAAAATATAGTCAAGACATTGACAAGGTTAGAAATAATGATTTGTATTTGAAATAATAATTTTTTCCTTCAAACTTGGCTTTCGTCAAAGAATCCTCCATTTGCAGCAATTACAGCATTGCAGACCTAACATGATTGCACAAGGGTTTTCTAATCATCCATTAGCCTTCTGACGCAATGAGCAAACACATTGTACCATTAGAACACTGGAGAGATAGTTGCTGGAAATGGGCCTCTATACACCTATGTAGATATTGCACCAAAAACCAGACATTTGGAGCTAGAATAGTCATTTACCACATTAGCAATGTATAGAGCGTATTTCTGATTAGTTTAAAGTTATCTTCATTGAAAAAAAGTGCTTTTCTTTCAAAAATAAGGAAATTTCTAAGTGACCCCAAACTTTTGAACAGTAGTGTATATCTATGTTACCAGCCACCAGTCTCTTCATCCAGCTGCTAAGATGTAAATATTATGATTATTTCAGACCTGTAAAAATTTTTGTAAGTATTTTTTCATCAACATATTTTTGATACGCCTTCCACAGAGGAAGCAGGGTTTGGGGACGAGGGGGATGACTCGCCTATCACAGGGGCTGAGGTCGCCAAGGTGGTTAAAAATCTCCTTGGTGGCCGGGCCCCGGGGGTGGACGAGATTCGCCCCGAGTACCTCAAGGCCCTGGATGTTGTTGGGTTGTCATGGTTGACACGCCTCTGCAACATTGCGTGGAGGTCGGGGGCAGTGCCTTTGGCATGGCAAACCGGGGTGGTGGTTCCTCTCTTCAAAAAAGGGGACCGGAGGGTGTGCTCCAACTTTAGAGGGATCACACTCCTCAGCCTCCCTGGGAAGGTCTATGCCAAGGTACTGGAGAGGAGAGTCCGGCCGTTGGTCGAACCTCGGATTCAGGAGGAGCAATGTGGTTTTCGTCCTGGCCGTGGCACATCGGACCAGCTCTTTACCCTCTCGAGAATTCTTGAGGGTTCGTGGGAGTTTGCCCAACCAGTTCACATGTGTTTTGTGGACTTGGAGAAGGCATTTGACCGCGTCCCTCGTGGATTTTTGTGGGGGGTGCTTCGGGAGTATGGGGTATCGGGCTTGTTGTTACGAGCTATTCGGTCTCTGTACGACCGTTGTGAGAGTTTAGTTCGCATTGCCAACACTCGGTCGGAGTCATTCCCAGTGAGAGTTGGACTCCGCCAGGGCTGCCCTTTGTCACCGGTCCTGTTCATAATTTTTATGGACAGGATTTCTAGGCGCAGCCAGGGAATGGAGGGTGTCATGCTTGGTGACCACAGGATCTCATCTCTGTTGTTTGCAGATGATGTTGTCCTGTTGGCTTCATCCAGCAATGACCTACAGCTCTTGCTGGGACGGTTTGCCGCTGAGTGTGAAGCGGCTGGGATGAGAATCAGCACCTCCAAGTCCGAGTCCATGGTCCTCAGCCGGAAAAAGGTGGATTGTCCTCTCCGGGTTGGGGACAGGCTCCTGCCCCAAGTGGAGGAGTTTAAGTATCTTGGGGTCTTGTTCACGAGTGAGGGGAAAATGGAGCGAGAGATCGACAGACGGATTGGAGCAGCATCTGCAGTGATGCGGACGTTGTACCGGTCTGTTGTGGTGAAGAGGGAGCTTAGTTCTAAGGCAAAGCTGTCGATTTACCAGTCAATCTACGTTCCTACTCTCACCTATGGTCACGAGCTTTGGGTAATGACCGAAAGAACGAGATCGCGGATACAAGCGGCTGAAATGAGCTTTCTCCGTAGGATTGCTGGACTCACCCTCAGAGATAGGGTGAGGAGCTCAGTCATCCGGGAGAGGCTCAGAGTAGAACCGCTGCTCCTCCACATTGAAAGGAGTCAGTTGAGGTGGTATGGGCATCTGATTAGGATGCCTCCTGGACGCCTCCCACTTGAGGTGTTTCAGGCACGTCCCACTGGGAGGAGACCCCGGGGCAGACCTAGGACTCGGTGGAGAGACTATGTCTCCCAGCTAGTCTGGGAACGCCTTGGTATCCCCTCTGAAGAGCTGGAGCAGGTGGCTGGGGAGAGGGAAGTCTGGGCTTCTCTGCTTGAACTGCTGCCTCCGCGACCCGGACCTCTGGAAAAGCGGTAGAAGATGGATGGATGGATGGATGGATGGATATTTTTTGAAGAATATAAAGACTAATTCTGCACATTTCTAAACATTTTGTTGATGTACTATTTTTAAAAAAAATAATAAAAATACTGTCTAGTTCACCTTTAATTGCCATGTACTACCATGTTAAATCGCCCAATCACACAGCAAAAATGAACAGTTTAGTATTTTAACAATATAGGGTATCTCTCAGGGTTTTAAGGATAATACTGGAGCGTCTTCTGCTATCTACAGAACTCAACAACTCCAGCATGTTTGTAGTGCTTTCAGGAGAATGTATTATCATGTAACGAATAATAGAGGTTACCATGTGATTAACTCCAACTACAAGCCTATCTGCAAGTCCATCAGAAGTCTCTGCTTGGGTTGTGGTGAGTGAAATTCCCCAAGTACTATTTGTATGTTGTGTAACATTAGTTTACTCAATCTGTTTATCTGCAGTGTCTTAGCTCAGAATTTAGCATTTATTCTTATATAAAAAATATACAAGAGAAAGAAATATTTGGACAGTGCAATTCTCCACCATGGCAGCTAATTTTCTCCCTCATACTTTAATTTCTCCTGAGTGCATCAAAATATCCATCAAGGCACTGCATTCATTTCCCCATTTTGAATTGTTAAAAAAAATCCCTCGAGACTGAGTGTGAGCCAGATTATCTCCAAAATCTAACTGACTGGTCCTTGGTCCATTTCCAACCTCTCCTAAAAATTTAATCAAAATCTGTTATTAACTTTTTGAGTCATGCTGTTAACACACACAAACAAACTCATGAGAAACCATAACCTCCATGACGGAGGGAAGAAAAAATGAAAACTTTAAAGGAACACACTATGTAACTTTCCTCTTCCTGGTATTAAGAATGAAAAGACTACAACAAGCACATTTTACCATTTGAGTCACAATAGCCAATCACAGAGTGCTTTGCTAGTTGGTGGTTAAAGTCATGTCTAATGATTGGCTAATGGGAATCATACTGTAAAACGTGCCAGTTATGTTTTCAGTGTTCCAGTAACAGTAAAGTTACATAGTGCTGTTGCAGGTAATACAGTACAGGCCCACTCAAGCTACTGTGGCGGTGACATTCGCCCAGTCAGTGGTTGACGTGCCATCCAAATAATTTTGAAAACGCTATTTTAATGTAAAATATTACATAATGTTGCTTTAAATAAGAGTGCAAAAACCCATAGTCTTTTTTACAGCAGACATTTTGACATACCACATTAGTAAAAGCATGGGTGAAATTAATTATTGGGGTTCATGAATGAAACAGAGCCATAGTTAATATATCTGAGAATATCAGCCTTTTCTCACTGAGACAAATCAACGTGTGAAAAAATTCTGTTATATATACAGTACATATAACATATATGGCTGAAATCAGCAGGCCTTTACCTTGTAATAGTATAAACAATAAAAACTTTGCTAAATTCTAGTACTCGTGATCTCTAAAGCTCTGATGACCACATTATTTTACACTAGGCCTTTCATACCTGTGTAAAACTATGGCTGTATTTGGTGAAAGGAAGCTGCACATCCTGCTTCCAAGATTCAAATCTTTCAACATAACTGTTGAACTATTCCTTTAGCCTTCCTGATCCAGTCCTTTCATGAACACTCTCTCCAACATTTTCAGAGACCGTGCAATAGCAACAAGACCAGAGCTCTTCTCTATAGCACAATAATGACATAGTAAATAAACTAGGTGCTTATACCTTGAATGTTATTAAAGATTCACCACATATTAAACATCAGGTTGTGTGCAATTTTCTGCTGGCATGGGGCTGAGACATGTTATTCAGTATTACGTCAAGGTTTATTCCCTTCTGAGTGCTTTTCAAATAAATTTTCTGCTCCACGTCACCACAGTTCGGGGCCTCCACAGCTGTCGTAATCAAACAGGGAACCTTGAGAGGAGCATCACTGATTGAAATAACACTTAATTGTATTGCACTGTGCAATATCTGCCTTGTCTGAACATTCCTGACACACCATTTAGGCATTAATGTGCACAACTGATGAGCCTAATGCAGTATAATACAATAATTACAGGCCCCTCAGCATGGGACTGCATTAAGTATATTTGTTCAGAATATACTACAGATAAACTGTAAGGAGGCGACATATGAAGGGTACCTCTTATCCTCGATAATCTAAATTGGCTCATATTGAGATAGAGTGGTTAGTAAGATGTAAATTACTGCAGGAGAAAAGGATATATGGTTTAATGAACATTGTGATGTGATAATTAGAATGAGCGTAAATCCTTGCTCGTAGCAACAGGAGCTTAAAAGAATAACACGGAATAAGAAAGACATGCAAGTAAGAATGCCATGTGTGTGTGTGTGGGGGGGGCAGGTTGGCTTTCACAGTCAGTCCCACGATCAGCTCCAGAAGAATGCTTTTGATCAAAAATATCACAGTAGACGTGGTGGACGGATTGAAATGAGGCGGATATGAATTGAAATGGGGAAACTTTTCAGTCCACAAACACCAGCAGCAGTGTTTGTGTAAATGGACAACACAATGCTGGCAGTCGCAGGGAGACTCTCTTACCTTTGCCAAGTGGGAATTGATCCATTTCGTGAACGTCCTTTTCTGCACTGCCTCCTGCTCATCTGTAAATCAGAGCCCAGAGCATCACTATTAACTGCACGCAATAGTAAACAAAGAAGGGATTATCACAAAATGTTCTCGGCTATTGTTTGTCCTTTTCTCTTTAGTAGTGCTGGATGGTGTCTCCAATTAACTTTGATAATATAACTTTGTGTCAGTCACTTCAAACACATACATCATACAATCACGTACAAAGGGAAGGCATTTGACATTTACAGATGGCATTTTCACTATCTGAACTCCTCCTAGTGTGCACATTTGGCTCTCAAAAATGCCCTTTACCTGACAAAAGGCCAATGGTTCTACAATATATTTGGGACAATCTTATATGAAGCTTTTACTCATTTCTTGCCAGTGGTAAAGCATATAATCTAATGCAGTTTTCAATGTTTGGCTAGCAGTATAAGACACAAACATTTTCCAAATATACAGATTCACCAGTGAATAAAGGACATTGTTTGTGGCATTTACAGTGATAAAAGCCACTTAGTAAAAGGACAATCGATAGATGTTTGCTGCCAATTTCCCCACAAAGGCACTTAGCTTAAATGAAAATAAGACATTAAATCAAGCCACGTCTACACAACTAACCATGTAGTACAGTGCTGTGAACAAGTATTTGTCCCCTTCCCGATTTCTTATATTTTTGCATATTTGTCACACTTAGATGTTTCAGATCATCAAACAAATTACTTTTTCACATAGGGCCATGTAGGTTTGGATAGCTTTCCATTAATAAATGAAATCATCATTTAAAAATTCCATTTTGAATTTACTCGGGTTATCAAAATCTGTTTGATGATCTAAAACATTAAAGTGTGCTACATATGCAAAAATATAAGAAATTGAGAAGGGCAAATATTTTTTCACAGCACGTGAAGTGTTTTAAACATAGTTATAGAGGAAACATCCCACTTCAATTCACATGTCATCCATCCATCCATCTTCTACCACGTAATCCTTTTCGGGTCACGGGGGGCTGGAGCCTGTACCAGCATATTTAGGCAAGAGGCAGGGTACACCCTAGACAGACCGCCAGTCCATCGCAGGGCCAACACAGAGAGACAGACAACCATTCACTCTCACATTCATACCTAAGGACAATTTAGAATAATTCACGTCATAATAAGGATAATCTATCCTATTCTAAATGTTAGTTCTACACCTCAAAAACTGTCTGAAAAAAATAATTTTAGTTATTCCGTTAACTTTTTTCTGATTGGGTGCCCCTCACCACCTTATCGTGGTGGAGGGTTTGTGTGTCATAATGATCCCAGGAGCTATGCTGTCAGAGAAAACGTGCCCCTGGTAGGGTCTCCCAAAACGAATTGGTCCTGGATGAAGGGCCAGACCAAGCACAGTCCAGTTAATCACTATGAAAAAAGTTAGAAGGACCCCAGTGTACACAAAGGAGCCACATGGGTCCGCCCTCCAGTGGGCTCACCAATTGAAGGAGGGATCATGAGGATCATGGTGCTATGTAAACTGGCGGGCAGTCTGGACTACTCTGCTGCCCCTGCAACCTGGATCCCCGGATAAGCGGTATAAGATGGATGGGTGGATGCCCCTTGCAAGCATAAGGTTTTAACAGCAAATAGAGGGAGTGGCATGATCATATCCATTATAACCTCACTCTTTAAAACCATTAATAGGTAAGAATAAATAGTGTGTCATAAAAATCCTAGATTTAAAGCATTTATTCATAATATTAAAACAAACATCCACCACTATAACTGTACACACACACACACACACACACACACACACACACACACACACACACACACACACACACACACAGTGGTGTGAAAAAGTGTTTGCCCTCTTTCTGATTTCTCATTTTTTGTATGTTTGTCACATTTAAATGTTTCAGATCATCAAACAAATTTAAATATTAGACAAAGATAACACAAGTAAACACAAAATGCAATTTTTAAGTGAAGGTGTTTATTATTAAGGGGAAAAAAATCCAAACCTACATGGCCCTGTGGGGAAAAAGTGATTACCCCTAAACCAAACTGGTTGGGCCACCCTTAGCAGCAACAACAATCAAGTGTTTTCGATAACTGATAATGAGTCTTTTATAGCGCTGTGGAGGAATTTTGGCCCACTCATCTTTGCAGAATTAATGCATCAGATTTATATAGCGCTTTATCATAGACACTCAAAGACGCTTTTACAAATAGATACATTATTCATTCACTCCAGACAGACAATGGTAGTGACAAGCTGCTACTGTAGCCACAGCTGCCCTGGGGCAGGCTGACAGAAACATGGCTGCCAATCTGCGCCAACGGCCTCTCCGGCCACCACCGAACATTTATATACATTCATACCCAGTGTTATGGACACTGGAGGCAAGGTGGGTAAAGTGTCTTGCCCAGGGACACAACGGCAGGATATCTGGGGAGAGCGGGATTCGAACCGCCAATGATCCGGTTATTGGACGACCTGCTGTACCTCCTGAGCCACTCCCGTGGCATGAATTGTTGTAATTCAGCCACATTGGAGGGTTTTCGAGAATGAACCGCCTTTTTAAGGTCATGCCATAGCATCTGAATCAGATTCAGGCCAGGACTTGGCTAGGCCACTCCAAAGTCTTCATTTTGTTTTTTCTTAAGTCATTCAGAGATGGACTTGCTGGTGTGTTTTGGATCATTGTCCTGCTGCAGAACCCAAGTGCGCTTCAGCTTGAGGTCACGAACAGATGGCCGGACATTCTCCTTCAGGATTTTTTGGTAGACAGCATAATTCGTGGTTCCATTTACCACAGCAAGTCTTCCAGGTCCTGAAGCAGCAAAACAGCCCCAGACCATCACACTACCACCACCATATTTTATTGTAGGTATGATGTTGTCATGATCAGGTGAGCGCGCACTCCCCCTCCCTTCCTGTTAGACTTTCTCCGGCTCCGCAGACAATCACCACACCTGCGTGATTAGATGCACCTGCTGCCTCTGCCTTGCCAGCGCATAAAAGGACCATCATGTGAATGCTTCAGCGCTGGCTCATTGGGTATACTGCCTCTAAACAAGCAAGTAAGTTTATATTCTTTCTCTGAAGAACAAAATTAATTCCACTTCTCCTTCCTTCCTCTTTCAGGTTGCTGCCATCTTTGTGGTGCGTCTCCGGGGTTCGTTGTGCGTCACCTGCTCCATCATCATCATCATCACCACTTCGGCTGCCTATTCCACCCGCTCAAACACCTCACCCAGCTCTACTCCTGCCTACCAGCATCCTCTCTTGGTTTGCCGTTTTGTGCTGGGTTCCACTGCCGGGCTCCCTGTTTATCCCACGTAAGTGCAGTCCTATTTTTCCCTTGTCAGTTTCCCTCCTTGTCTAATCTGCTCTTGTCTCCTCTTACAGGCTGGGTCTTCCTCTGGTGAGTGGCGTCTTTCATTAACTAAGCTTCCCTTTTGAATGAATAAAATCTGATTACTCAGCTTCTCTCTGTTATCGTGTGCTTCCTCTGGTGTCGTTCCCTACATGTGAGCTGCTCATTATTGCCAATCATGACAGAACAAGCCAGTCACAGTGCAAGCTCAGCAGGAGCGGCATCAGCAGAACACTCCGCTTTAGACCGCCTCGATGCCACAGAAAGGCAGGTGGCCGTGCTGACGCAGCTGGGCACGGTTGCCGAGCATTTGGCCCACTTGTCTTGTCCACGTTCCACCCCTCCTCCTGTCGCCCTGGCTTCTTCCACCATGCGCTGAACCACCTTCACTCCCTCACCTGCCCCGTACGCAGGGGAGGTGGGGAAATGTAAGGGGTTCCTCTGTCATATTCGGCTTTATTTGGGCCAGGTGGGTGGGGAATACCTGGACGATACTACTAAAATTCATTTCATGACCCTCCTACTGCGGGACCGGGCCCTCAGTTGGGCCCAATCCATTCTCGACAGTCCGGAGGGTACTAGCTATTCTTTTGATAAGTTTGTTAATGAATTCGCCCGCACGTTCGACCGGACAGACAGCAAAGGGAACATCATGAGCCAAGTGATGTCACTCCATCAGGGGAGTCGGTCTGCCACCGACTACTCTGTGGAGTTTCGGGTCACCGCGGCAGACTCTGGGTGGAATGACGTTGCACTACACAGCATCTTCCTCTAGGGTTTAAACGAAAACCTTCGTGATGACCTAGTGGTTCATGCAGTTCCTTCCACCCTGGATGGTCTTATTGATCAGGCTGTCAGTTTAGACAACCGATACTGCAAGCACGCGAGGGAGCACAAGACCTCCTCCAGCCCGCCCAATGCGTGCACACCCTCTTCGGCTACTGACACAGGTAGAGCCGGCTCTTTCTCCGAACCCATGGAGCTTGGCCGAGTCCGTCTGACTCCAGAAGAGCACCAGTGGCGGAGGAGAGCAGGCACATGCATGTACTGTGGCTCTTTGAAGCACACACTGCCTAAGTGCCACCTGAAGCCAAAAGATGTGGCCCGTCAGTAGCTGTGGGGGGGGGGGGGGGGTCTGACGGGCGGGAAATCTTTTCATCCCACTGGTAACTTCTCCATTTCAGCCCTCATCCAGTTGGCAGGGGTCGAGAGGAGAGTCATGGCTTTAATAGATTCAGGGGCAGATCAAAATTTTATTTCTGCGCGCCTCGTGCGCGAAGTAGGCATCCCTATGACCAAATTGCCTACAACCCTTAACGTCACTACACTGTCAGGCGATAACGTAGCATCCATCACCGAAAGCATGACGCCAGTCTCCATCCTTCTTTCCGGTAACCACTGGGAGACACTCTCTTTCCTCATTCTCCCTAAATCGTCACACCCGGTGGTTCTAGGGTTCCCGTGGCTCCGGAAACATAACCCCATTATTAATTGGGCACATAACTCCATCTCTTCCTGGAGCCCGTACTGTTTGGCATCCTGTCTCAGTTCAGCCGAGTGTTCACTATCGTTACCCATCTCCTCCCCTCTGGTAGAGCTGCCAGACCTCAGCTTAGTACCCGAGGTCTATTCTGACCTCGGTGAGGTCTTTAGCAAGTCGAGAGCACCTTCTTTACCTCCCCATCGCTCTTACGACTGTGCCATAGACCTTCTCCCGGGTGCATGGCTGCCGTCCAGCCGATTCCACATCATTTCTGGGCCGGAGAGGGAGGCGATGGAGAGTTATATTAAAGATTCTTTGAACGTCGGCCTCATTTGGCCCTCCTCGGCCCCTCTTGGGGCAGGATTCTTTTTTGTCGGGAGAAAGGATGGATCCTTGCACCTGTGCATTGATTATCGGGAATTAAATGCTATAACTGTCAAAGATGAATATCCTCTGCCCCTGATAAACTCCGCGTTTGAGCTCCTTCAGCGCGTGCTTGTATTCACCAAATTGGATTTGCGTAATGCCTACCATCTGGTTCGCATTCGTGAGGGGGACGAATGAAAGACGACCTTTAAAACACACTTGGGCCAATTGGAATATCTGGTTATGCCGTTCAGGCTCACCAATGCCCCCGCTGTCTTCCGGCGTATGATCAATGATGTCCTCCGCGATATGGTAAATCAATTTGTTTTTGTCTACCTTGACAACATTTTCATTTTTTTCCAAACGCCAGAGGAACACACAGTCCATGTCAGGGCTGCTTTACAACAGTTCCTGGAGAACCAGCTCTATGTTAAAGCTGAGAAGTGCGAGTTTTCCACCCGCTCCACTTTGTTCCTCGGTTTCATAGTAGCTGAGGGGGAACTGAGGTCTGACCCGGCCAAGGTAAAGGCTGTGCTAGATTGGCCCACACCCCATTCCCACAAGGAGCTCCAGCGCTTCTTGGGGTTCGCAAATTTTTACTGCCGTTTCATGAGAAACTATAGTGGGGTAGCACAGCCTCTCACCCAGCTGATCTCAGTTAAAGTGCCCTTCAGTTGGTCCGAGGCAGCTGAACAGGCCTTTTCCAAATTAAAGGGCCTGTTCTTGAACACTCCCAAATTGGCCCAGGTCGACCCCCAGCTCCAGTTTATTCTGGAGGTGGATGCTTCTGACTTGGGGGTGGGCGCTGTCCTATCGCAGCGCTCAGCCTCCGATCAGAGGCTCCACCCATGCGCATATTTCTCTCGGCGGCTCACGTCAGCCAAGAGGAATTATGACGTAGGGGACCGAGAGCTCTTGGCCATTAAATTGGCCCTCGAGGAGTGAAGACACTGGCTGGAGGGAGCAGTCCATCCCATCATTGTGTGGACTGACCACAAAAATTTAGAATATCTCCAGTCGGCTGGCTCCCATAATGTTAAACCGGACACTCTCTCCTGCCAGTTTTGTCCCAACCCCTCTATACCTCACTCCCTTCCCCAACCCACTGTCCCGCCCTCTTGCATCCTTGGAGCTCTTATGTGGGACATCGAACAGAGAGTCTGGCGGGCTCAATCTATGGAACCCAAGCCTGAAGGGGATCCTAAAGATCATTTGTTTGTTCCAGCCACCCTCCGCAGTGACATCATCAGGTGGGGCCACACCAGACATTTCGCCTGCCACCCTGGAATCTCCCGGACAATCAACCTCATCCAGCGGGTGTTCTGGTGGCCCACCCTGCGGACGGACATCCGGGAATATGTCAAGGCCTGCCAAACCTGCACCCGCAACAAATCTGACTCCTCGCCCCCTTCTGGCCTCCTTCACCCCCTACCCATCCCTAGCCGACCCTGTTCCCACATTGTCCTGGACTTTATTACTGGACTTCCCCCCTCACAAGGCAACACTGTCATCCTCACCTTCGTGGATCACTTTTCTAAGGCCATCCATCTGGTGCCCCTTCCCAAATTACCTTCTGCCTCTGAAATGGCGAACCTCCTCACTACCCACGTCATCTGCCTGCATGGCATTCCAGTGGATATTGTGTCTGACCGGGGCCCTCAATTCACCTCCCAGATATGGAGATCCTTTTGCCGCTCCCTAGGCACCACCATCAGTCCTACATCAGGATACCATTCCAGAGTAACGGGCAGACTGAGCACACCAACTAATCCCTGAAGGCTGCCTGCAACCTGAGCACCTGGAGCACCCATCTGACCTGGGTGGAATATTCTCATAACTCTGCAGTCTCAATGGCTACTGGACTGACCCCGTTTGAGGCTTCCATGGGGTATACTCCCCCCATTACCAATGGCGGAGAGGGACATTGCTGTACCATCAGTGAGGGTCAACGCACGCCGCTGCCACCGGCTCTGGAAGACCACTCATGCTGCCCTCATCCGCTCGGCCGAACACAATCACCAGGACGAGGACCGCAGGCATACCCCTGCTCTCAAATACTCTGTCGGGCAGCACGTGTGGTTGTCGGCGGACCAGGTGCCCCTGAAGACGGAGTCCAGGAAACTTTCTCCTTGCTTCCTGGGCCCATTCCCCATCTCCAGGGTCATTAATGATGTCACGGTCTGCCTGAAGCTCCCGCCGACGCGTCAGATTCACCCCACCTTCCACGTCTCCAAAATCAAGCCCCTTTCCGCCAGTACCCCCCCCTTCCCCCCGAAGCCCGAAGCCGCCTCCTTCCCCTCGGGTCCTCAACGGTCAAACCACCTACATGGTCTACAGGATTGTGGACATCTGCCGTCGGGGCCGGGGGCTACAATATCTAGTCCACTGGAAGGGCTACGGACCAGAAGAAAGGTCTTGGATCCCTGGTTCCAACTTCCACAACAAGGGGATGGTCCCGGCCTTTCATAAGGCACACCCCAACAAGCCCAGTGGACTGCCAGGAGGCACTGCTTGGGGGGGGGGGAGACTGTCATGATCAGGTGAGCGCGCATTCCCCCTCCCTTCCTGTTAGACTTTCTCCGGCTTCGCAGACAATCACACCTGCGTGATTAGACGCACCTGCTGCCTCTGCCTTGCCAGTGCTTAAAAGGACCATCATGTGAATTCTTCAGTGCTGGCTCATTGAGTATACTGCCTCTAAACAAGCAAGTAAGTTTATATTCTTTCTCTGAGGAACAAAATTAATTCCTCTTCTCCTTCCTTCCTCTTTCAGGTTGCTGCCATCTTCGTGGTGAGTCTCCGGGGTTCATTGTGCGCTCACCTGCTCCATCATCATCATCACTTCAGCTGCCTATTCAATCCGCTCAAACACCTCACCCAGCTCTACTCCTGCCTACTAGTATCCTCTCTTGGTTTGCCGTTTTGTGCTGGGTTCCACTGCCGGGGTCCCTGCTTATCCCACGTAAGTGCAGTCCTATTTTTCCCTTATCAGTCTCCCTCCTTGTCTAATCAGCTCTCGTCTCCCCTTATAGCCTGGGTCTTCCTCTGGCAAGTGGCGTCTTTCATTAACTAAGCTTCCCTTTTGAATCAATAAAATCTGATTACTCAGCTTCTCTGTGTTATCGTGCGTTTTCACTGGTGTCATTCCCTGCACGTGAGCTGTTCATTATTGCCAATCATGACAGATGTTCCTTTTCTGAATTGCTGTGTTACTTTTACACCAGATGTAATGGGACACGCATCTTCCAAAAAGTTCAACTTTTGTCTCGTCAGTCCACAGAGTATTTTCCCAAAAGTCTTGGGGATCATCAAAATGTTTTCTGGCAAAACTGAAACGACCCTTTATGTTCTTTTTGCTCAGCAGTGGTTTTTGTCTTGGAACTCTGCCATGTAGGCCATTTTTGCCCAGTCTCTTTCTTATGGTGGAGTCATGAACACTGACCTTAACTGAGGCAAGTGAGGCCTGCAGTTTTTTGGATGCTGTTGTGGGGTCTTTTGTGACCTCTTTGATGAGTCGTCGCTGTGCTCTTGGGATAATGTTGGTCGGCCAGCCATTCCTGGGAAGGTTCACCATTGTTCCATGTTTTCGCCATTTGTGGATAATGGCTCTCACTGTGGTTCACTGGAGTCCCAAAGCTTTAGAAATGGCTTTATAACCTTTTCCAGACTGATAGATCTCAATTACTTTGTTTCTCATTTGTTCCTGAATTTCTTTGGATCGCAGCATGATGTCTAGCTTTTGAGGATCTTTTGGTCTACTTCACTTTGTCAGGCAGGTCCTATTTAAGTGATTTCTTGATTAAGAACAGTTGTGACAGTAATCAGGCCTGGGTGTGGCTAAAGAAATTGAACTCAGCTTTCCACAGATGTGATAAACCACAGATAAGTTATGTTTTAACGAGGGGGGGGGGGTGTCACTTTTTCACACAGAGCCATGTAGGTTTGGATTTTTTTACCCTTAATAATAAACACCATTTAAAAACTGTGTTTTGTGTTTACTTGTGTTATCTTTGTCTAATATTTAAATTTGTTTGATGATCTGAAACATTTAAGTGTGACAAACATACAAAAAAATGAGAAATCAGGAAGGGGGCAAACACTTTTCACACCACTGTATATAGTGGATATAAAAAGTCTACACACCCCTATTCAAATACCAGGTTTTTGTGATGTAAAAAAAAATGAGACCAAGATAAATCATTTCAAAACTTTTCCCACCATTAATGTGACCTATAACCTGTACAACCCAACGGAAAAACAAATTGAAAATTTTAAATGGGAAAAAAAAAAAAAAACTTACAACAACCTGTTTGCATAAATGTGGTCCGTGCTAGACAAAATGAGTTGGAATGCGCAACGCGTCATCACGAGCTACAGGCACAAGAAGTTATAAATTATGACTCTTGCTTTGTTTGCTAGTGGCAGGTCCCGGGAAAACCCCCATGAGTGCCTGGTATCATTGGAAAGCTTAGAAAACGTACTTTCTAAAAATACTTACGTTTTTGCGGAAGACATAATCCCGACCGATCGAGCGCAAGTTTTATACCTAGCCAAAATATAAACAAATTGTCCTTTTCCAGGTCCGTTTTTGTGCACTTCCTACAAATTAAATATCATTGTGAAGGTCTTTCCATACAGAATATGGAAAAAAGTTACCTCAGTTTTGATAATTTCCTCAAAGTGACTCATTTTGCCAGCACGGGTCACAAATATGCACACCCTTAAACTAATACTTTGTTGCAGCTCCATTGGCTTTTATTACAGCACACACTCTTTTTGGGTAGGTGTCTATCAACGTGGCACATCCCGATGTGGCAATATTTGCCCACTCTTCTTTGCAGAAATGTCTCCAAACCTGTCAGATTGTGAGGGCATCTCCTGTGCACAGCCCTCTTCAGATCACTCCACAGAAGTTTGATCAGATTCAGGTCTGGACTCTGGCTGGGTCATTCCAAAATTTTAATCTTCTTCTGGTGAAGCCATTCTTTTGTTGATTTGGATGTATGCTCTGGGTCATTGCCATGCTGAAAAATGAAGTTCCTCTTCATCTTCAGCTTTCTAGTAGAAGCCTGAAGGTTTTGTGCCAACACTGACTGGTATTGGGAACTGTTCATAATTCCCTCCACCTTGACTAAGGCCCCAGTTTCAGATGAAGAAAAACAGCCCCAAAACTTGATGCTGCCACCACCAAGCTTCACTGTAGGTATGGTGTTCTTCTAGAGATGAGCAGTGTTGTGTCTGCACCAAATATACCTTTTGGAATTACGGCCAAAAAGTTTAATCTTGGTTTCATCAGACCATAACACATTTTTCCACATCCATTTGGGAGATTTCAAATGTGTTTTTGCAAAATGTAGCCGGGCTTGGATGTTTTTCTTCGTAAGATAAGGCGTCCGTTCTTGTTACCCTAGACAGGAGATTGTTGTCACATGTACTAAACAGCCATTACTTGCCAGAAATTCCTGCAGCTCCTTCAATGTTGCTGTCGGCCTCTTGGCAGCCTCTCTGACCAGTTTTCTTCTCATCTTTTGATCAATTTTGGAGGGACATCCAGTTCTTGGTAATGTCACTGTTGTGCCATATTTTCTCCACTTGATGATGACCGTCTTCCCTGTGTTCCAATGTATATTTAATGCCTTGGAAATTCTTTTGTACCCTTCTCCTGACTGATACCTTTGAACAATGAGATCCCTCTGATGCTTTGGAAGCTCTCTGCAGACCATGGCTTGTGCTGTAAGGTGTGACTACAAAAATGTCAGGAAAAGCCTACTAGAACAGCTGAACTTTATTTGAGGTTAATCAGAGGCACTTTAAATGGTGGCAGGTGTGTGCTGACTCCCACTTAACATGAGTTTGAATGTGATTGGTTAATTCTGAACACAGCCACATCCCCAGTTATAACAGGGTGTGCATAGGAGAAACATGCAATGGTGATTTCCTCATCTCAAACAATTTAATGAAACAAAAGCCAACAACAGTAGTGGGTATAACAAAACAAAAAATGTCAATGTCTCAATAACTTGTCATGTGCCCTTGAGCATCAATTACAGCCTGACAACAACATCTCATGCTGTTCTCAAGTCGACTTATTGTCTGCTGAGGCATGGCACTCCACTTCTCTCGAAGGGTGGCCCTTGTCATTGAGGTTGTGGGCTGCAGGGTTACAAACCTCTACACAGTGACTCAGCTGATCCCATAGGTTCTCTATGGGATTCAGGTCTGAAGAAAGTGCAGGCCACCCCATTTGAGGTACCCCAGCCTTCAGCAGCCGTCCCCTAATGATGCAACTTTGATGAGCTGGAGCACTGTCGCCCATGAAGATGAAATTAGGCCTGTGTTATTCATACAGGGGCACAATGACTGGATTAATGATGTTATTTAGGTAGTATCAGCTTGTCACTGTACCCTTCACAAGGTGTAGGCCAGTTCTGTATTGACTAGACACACCTGCCCAGACTGTAACACCACCACTACCAACAAAGGCTCATCTGGTGACAACAGTGGATCTCTTTGACGTCTCCAACATCGTTGGCGGCCATAATTTCTGCTCAACGTGAATCGACTTTCATCAGAGAACAGCACTGAGGCCCACTGGTCCCTTGACCAGCGTAAATGCTCCCTGGCTCATGCAAGATGATGACCCCGTGCCTGGTGGTGTGGTCAGATACCCTTACAGGTCGTCTAGCACACAGACCACGCTGATGTAAATGGTTTCGAATGGTCTGACGTGACACTTGGGTGCCTCTCACCTCCCTTAAATGTGCCTGGAGTTGAGTGGCATTCATCATCCGGTTCCTCAGGGCACTGTTTACAATGAAGCAGTCATCAGTGTGGGATGTGGCAAAAGGACGTCCATTTCTATGCCTTTCTGTGACTCTACAAGTCTCTCTGTATCTCTGTTGCAACCTGCTGATGACGCTCTGTGACACTCTAAGCTCAGTGGCCACTTCCCTCTGAGAACATCCTGTTTGAAGTCTCGCAATGGTGAGGCACTGTTGATCAATTGTTAGGTGTCATCTTGGTCTCATGATGTCAAAATGTGAACAGCATGATGAAGAGGACTGTTTAAACACCAATTCTAATTGAACCAGAAAATTTCTTGGTCAGTTCATGGATCAAACACCTGCTGTGAATTTTGCCATTAAGCACCTTGTTAGAGAACAGCAAGTTACGCAAAAATCCACAGCTGGAAATGTGCATTCAACAGGTTAGATAAGGTCAAATTAAGTTCACCTGTAAAGGTTATAGTGCATTTTAGGTGCATCCTGAAATTTCACCTGAAAGCTGAATATCCCTAACTTTTTGTGAATGGTGTATATAGGCAAGTGATGATCAAGATATGAATATATCATCAAAAAGTTAAATTTCCTGTTCTGTAGGACAGCTAATTTTACTTAAAATAAGCAAAATACCAAAAGCCAGTTTAGAAAGCTTGGGATCAGTCCGCCAAGGTCTCCGCCTTTGACTGCCACCTAATCCACATAGCACCGGACTTCCATGATCCCTCCTGCAGGTGGTGAACCTACTGGAGGGCGGACCCATGTAACTCCTTCGGGCTGAGCCCGGCCGGGTCCCATGGGTGGAAACCCGGCCACCAGACGCTAGCCTTCGAGCCCCTCCCCCAGGCCTGGCTCCAGGGTGGGGCCCCGGTAACCCCATACCGGGCGGGGTACACTGAATCCTTGATATACAATTTATCATGAGAGTCTGTTGGATCGTTCTTCGTCTGGCCCTTCACCCAGGACCAGTTTGTCTTGGGAGACCCTATCAGAGGCAAATTGCCCCGGACAACATAGCTCCTGGGATCACTGGGGCACGCAAACCCCCCCACCACGATAAGGTGACGATCCATGAGGGGGAATGGAGGGTGTCATGCTTGGTGACCACAGGATCTCATCTCTGTTGTTTGCAGATGATGTTGTCCTGTTGGCTTCATCCAGCAATGACCTACAGCTCTTGCTGTAATGACCTACAGCAATGACCTACAGCTCTTGCTGGGACGGTTTGCCGCTGAGTGTGAAGCGGCTGGGATGAGAATCAGCACCTCCAAGTCCGAGTCCATGGTCCTCAGCCGGAAAAAGGTGGATTGTCCTCTCCGGGTTGGGGACAGGCTCCTGCCCCAAGTGGAGGAGTTTAAGTATCTTGGGGTCTTGTTCACGAGTGAGGGGAAAATGGAGCGAGAGATCGACAGACGGATTGGAGCAGCATCTGCAGTGATGCGGACGTTGTACCGGTCTGTTGTGGTGAAGAGGGAGCTTAGTTCTAAGGCAAAGCTGTCGATTTACCAGTCAATCTACGTTCCTACTCTCACCTATGGTCACGAGCTTTGGGTAATGACCGAAAGAACGAGATCGCGGATACAAGCGGCTGAAATGAGCTTTCTCCGTAGGATTGCTGGACTCACCCTCAGAGATAGGGTGAGGAGCTCAGTCATCCGGGAGAGGCTCAGAGTAGAACCGCTGCTCCTCCACATTGAAAGGAGTCAGTTGAGGTGGTATGGGCATCTGATTAGGATGCCTCCTGGACGCCTCCCATTTGAGGTGTTTCAGGCACGTCCCACTGGGAGGAGACCCCGGGGCAGACCCAGGACTCGGTGGAGAGACTATGTCTCCCAGCTAGTCTGGGAACGCCTTGGTATCCCCTCTGAAGAGCTGGAGCAGGTGGCTGGGGAGAGGGAAGCCTGGGCTTCTCTGCTTGAACTGCTGCCTCCGCGACCCGGACCTCCGGAAAAGCGGTAGAAGATGGATGGATGGATGGATGGATAAGCAAAATAATCTGCCAACAGAACAATAAACTGACTCTTTAATAATAATAATATTATTTCTTAAAACAAAACTAGTGTGGGTTTACTCCGGATACTCTGATTTCCTCCCACAGGCCAAAAACATGCAGGTTAGGTTAACTGGCATCAACTGGGGATTCTAAATTGTCTATAGGTATGAATGTGAGAGTGAATGGTTGTCTGTCTCTCTGTGTTGGCCCTGCAATGGACTGGCGATCTGTCCAGGGTAGTAGTAGTAGATTAGTTTATTTGACAGGGACAGTGCAATAAACATAGACAATTAATCAAAGACAATCAATCTGATGTGTTGCACATAGAGTGTATAGCTAGGTGTATCCTGTCTCTTGCTCAAAAATGCTGTGATAGGCTCCAGGCCCCCCCTTCCCCTCGGGGCCCGAAAAGGTGTCGCGGGGGAATGGATGGATGGAAAACAAAACTAGATTCAAGAGAAGAACTGCACTGAAATAAGAAATGTCTTCTCAGATAAAAAGAAATATGACGTAGCTTTGATTTTAGGTATTTCATCCCGGATTTCACTTTTTGGTCCTTGTGATAATTTCTTACATTGGCAAAATCCAGTCAGCATCAATCTTTCTACCTTACTCCCTTGTCCCTATTTAACAAAAAATTGGAAGCTGGCCATGGTTACCTTTGATTTTGACACATTCACAAGCAGCTGGCACATACATCCCATTAGAAAGCACACAACAGAACACAATCTTCCTAGGACTCAAAAGATTCCATCATGCAGAGTGACTGATGTTTTTTTTGTCCCGTCTGTGCCGCAGAGCAATATCCTTGAGATCAGTGAGAGAGAGGATGTGTGACACAGTGCCTTCCCCTACCTTAATGAAATATGCTGACACTCTGATTACACTCAAGTTGGTTAGTGTGTCACTGGGTAGAGTGGGCAGATGTGAACAGCAAGGGTGTGTGTCTCTGTGTCATAAGGGCCGGAGATAGGAGGGAGGGTCTTGTTCATACATAATGCAGATACAGTCCAACATAGTCATACGTGCCAGTGAGCAGGTCCCCTTTTCAATGAATTAATCTTTTGATTGGGTCCAGGAGTAATCAAATATTGATGGGTGGCAATATTGGATGAGAATGGGAGAGATGAATCCCCCCCCCACACACACACACATCCATGAGTGGGAACATGTGTGACGGAGAACATGCCTGCATTTGTGTGGTGCCAGCCTCTCGGCCCCACAGACGAGGTGACTTTGAACTCTGCGCGCGCACAGCCGCACTTAAGCATGCACACAGATTCTTTCAGTATCACAGAAACGGACATCCTTCAAAACCAAGCCTCACAGCAGCGTTGTAACACAGCTGATTAGTTTCTCAGTCACTGATATTGTCCACAGCCATTTTGATTAAGATGACCTAACAAACTCGCTGCAAATAACCTAACAATCACACATTTGCCTTCAATTTTCAAAAAGAGTAGATATAACCTGGATGATAAATTGCTCAATGAGGCAAAGGTGCAGAAAGCCACAGGGTGAGCCACGGAGATAAGGAATCAAACATTTTGACAGGCAGTTAGCTGTGCTGTGACACCTGCAATGAGTTGCTACTCATGTGTTGGTATGCTTGTTTCACCTGCTGACAGCTCAAAGCTCTCGCTCTCTCTCTCTCTCTCACACACACACACACACACACACACACACACACACACACACACACACACACACAGAGGGTGGAAACGCCCCCCCTTCAACTGCAACCCATTTTATTTAAAAAAAACACACACACACACACACACACTTGCCAGCTCAAAAAAAAAATCTACCCCTTCAGGAAACTCTTGTAGTAAATTGCACTGCAAAATGTTATTACACCTAAAACACATACATACATACAAGCATACATACATACATACATACACATGCACTCAGCGGGAATGTCCATTCTATACTGCAGAACCATGTTAAATCAAACACCAGTCACACATGCAAAATATGCATATTGTCCACTTGCCTTCTGTTTTTAGACTATCTCTATGAATAAGACACACAGCCAGACACATACACAAACTGCCCCACTTACCACGAAGGTAGTGGTGGAAGCCCGACACCAGATTGAGGGATGCGGTCTTTTTCGGAGAGGCTTCACCCCCTACTCGTCGTGCCATCTTGTGCCCTGGACTACTATGACTCGACTTTGCACGGGACCATGAAGAGGACATCCACGACAACCTCTGGGAGAGGCAACACTTGCCCTTGCTCCTGCCCTTGCTGCCCCCCCTCCCCTTTTTGGGGGAGAGCTGTCTTTACAGAGCTCCCTAGAGCACTGGACCTTCTGAGATGACAGCGGTGGTGAAACTGTTGCTCTGAAGTAAAGACGAGAGGAAGGAGTCTCGCTCTCGTTTTTCTCCTTCACGTCCTGCCGTCCTCAGTCCTGTCCTGTCCTGCAGTAACCGGCTGCAGAATCAGTCAGACTCAGTGTTTTTCCTGCCCGTTAAGCAGCTTGGGAGTGTGATGTGAGAATACTCGTGATGCAAAGACTGTTTGTGTGTATGTGTGTGTGAGTGAGTGCTGCGCAGTGCTGGCTTGCCTCAGTGCTGGCTTGCCTCAGCATCAATCTTTCTACCTTACTCCCTTTCCCCTCCCTCCATCTCTCGCTTCTCCTCTCTTACACCCTCTACTTTGGCCCTTCCCTCCCACAATTTCTCTCAATATCAATTTTTCGCTGTGGGCTGCAGGAACAATCCACTTCCCTCCACTGGCCAGCCAATCAGAGTGCGTGGGAATGAGTGATGTCACAGCGTCCCCATCCTAAGGTGGAAAGGGAGGACTAAGTGGTGGTGGGTGGGCTGAGGGAGACCGTTTAGCAGGTTAGTAGGGGAAGAGGCGGGAGCTCTACTCCGACAGTTCTGCACACACAAATATACATGCTGCAACATGGCATTGGGACACATGTACAAGAATCCCCTATGTGCTGCTGGCACTCTAAATACCCCTTCTCTCTCTCCCTCTGTCACACACTGATCCCATGCGGTGCTCTGAGGTATGCGGCTTTCTACTCCACAGAGCCTGCAGCAGACTATCGCTGACAGTGGTCCTGTCTGATCTGCTGCTGTATTCTTATCCACCACAGATCCACTTTCATCTCAACCACAGTCGCAAACACTACATCTGTCTATTTGTTTTCTCTGGGGGTGGGAATGCAGAGCAAAAGAGAGTACAATAGAGAAGAATGTAAAGTCTGATGGCAGGTTTGGATGTCATACAGAGTGATACAGTGGTGTGAAAAAAGTGTTTGCCCCCTTCCTGATTTCTCATTTTTTTGTATGGTTGTCACATTTAAATGTTTCAGATCATCAAACAAATTTAAATATTAGACAAAGATAAAACAAGTAAACGCAAAATGCAGTTTTTAAATGAAGGTGTTTATTATTAAAGGGAAAAAAAATCCAAACCTACACGGGCCTGTGTGAAAAAGTGATTGCCCTCTAAACCTAATAACTGGTTGGGCCACCCTTAGCAGCAACAACTGCAATCAAGCGTTTGCAATAACTGGCCATGAGTCTTTTACAGTGCTGTGGAGGAATTTTGGCCCACTCATCTTTGCAGAATTGTTGTAATTCAGCCACAATGGAGGGTTTTCGAGCATGAACCACCTTTTTAAGGTCATACCACAGCATCTTAATCAGATTCAGGTCGGGACTTTGACTAGGCCACTCCAAAGTCTTCATTTTGTTTTTCTTAAGCCATTCAGAGGTGGACTTGCTGGTGTGTTTTGGATCATTGTCCTGCTGCAGAACACAAGTGCGCTTTAGCTTGAGGTCACAAACAGATGACCAGACATTCTCCTTCAGGATTTTTTGGTAGACAGCAGAATTCATGCTTCCATTTACCACAGCAAGTCTTCCAGGTTCTGAAGCAGCAAAACAGCCCCAGACCATCACACTACCACCACCATATTTTACTGTTGGTATGATGTTCCTTTTCTGAAATGCTGTGTTACTTTTACACCGGATGTAATGGGACACGCACCTTCCAAAAAGTTCAACTTTTGTCTCGTCAGTCCACAGAGTATTTTCCTAAAAGTCTTGAGGATCATCAAGATGTTTTCTGTTTTCTGGCAAAACTGAAATAAGCCTTTATGTTCTTTTTGCTCAGCAGTGGTTTTCGTCTTGGAACTCTGCCATGCAGGCCATTTTTGCCGAGTCTCTTTCTTATGGTGGAGTCATGAACACTGACCTTAACTGAGGCAAGTGAGGCCTGCAGTTCTTTGGATGTTGTTGTGGGGTCTTTTGTGACTTCCTGGATGAATTGTCGCTGTGCTCTTGGGATAATTTTGGTCGGTTGGCCACTCCTGGGAAGGTTCACCACTGTTCCCTGTTTTCGCCATTTGTGGATAATGGCTCTCACTGTGGTTTGCTGGAGTCCCAAAGCTTTAGAAATGACTTTATAACCTTTTCCAGACTGATAGATCTCGATTACTTTGTTTCTCATTTGCTCCTGAATTTCTTTAGATTGCAGCATGATGTCTAGCTTTTGGTCTACTTCACTTTGTCAGGCCGGTCCTATTTAAGTGATTTCTTGATTGAGAACAGGTGTGGCAGTAATCAGGCCTGAGTGTGGCTAGGGAAATTAAACTCAGCTTTCCAAAGATGAGATAAACTATAGTTAATATACAGTATGTTTTAACGGGAGGGATCACTTTTTTACACAGGGCCACGTAGGTTTGGAATTTTTTTACCCTTAATAATAAACACCTTCATTTAAAAACGGCATTTTGTGTTTACTTGTGTTATGTTTGTCTAATACTTAAATTTGTTTGATGATCTGAAACATTTAAGTGTGACAAACATACAAAAAAAATGAGAAATAAGGAAGGGGGCAAACACTTTTTTCACACCACTGTATGTGCAACACAGTATGCAGCAAGATCAGAGTTAGCAGAACCTATTTTTTAAAAAAAGTTCAGAAGAAACACAGCTGCTTAACCCTGTTTCAGTTTGTGGTCATTTAGTGTTTAGTGTCCATACTGTTGTAGAAACTTTATATGAAGCCAAAACCACAAACACTAATGACAATCACTGTGTTTTTCATCCAACAATTATGAGCTCAGCTTCTAAAAAGACTGCTGATGTTGATGATGGGAGGTGGACACCAACACTAACTCATTTCATTGGGAAAAATAACCCCATTAATGCTCTTGGTGTTCAGGAAATCCATGCCACCTGAGTGGGCATCTCCACCTGATGGTTTTTGTACAATATTTAGTGTTCTGAACACAACAACGCTACAGTAAAATCATATCACAATATGAAAATGTTGCACTGCATTGACTCCTTCTCCTTTTCATGGTCTGATTTGTATCTGTTTTTTATCCTGACCTAGGTGCTCCCTTATTCAGCCTTTCTGTTTGCCTCCTATTTGTTCTCCATTTTCTCTCACAAACACGGACATATTGTGCACACACATGCATACGCAGAAACATAGATGCAGTACGAGCTCTGGCAATATTAAAAGCACCAAGCTCCTCTTTGAAACCACACACAGAGAGTTTCCTGGAAAGCAATATTCACCCTGAAGAGCCTGCTGTATCCTATATCAGCCTTAAAGATGAAAGGGCCATTCATCATTTGTGTGATTTTCCCTTTTGTTCTTTGGGTCCCCCCATAAGGGATTTTAATTATAAAAGTCATCAATAACCAATGGCAGCTGTCATCCGCTATCTGTCTGCAGATAATCACGGTGCTGACACTCCTCCCACTAACTAGCCTGAAAATCGTCATCACAAGGCCATCATGAGCCTATTCCATGGATGTGTCTTTGAAAGTGACTGTCAGGGTCTATTTTGCATTTCTGTATGTACAGTATGTTTGCCATGCATGCACTGGACTGTATGTGCATATGTGTGTACACAGGTTTTATACACAGACTGACAATTCAAAGGAATATTCATACAGCCCAGTCTTATTTACATTTACATTGCCTTTTTGAACCAGCTCTAGACTATAAAAAGCAGAATCCATGAGGGCTCACACGCTACACAAACTCCCAATCTAAACTCAATAACTCCTCTGCAAGAAAATCCTTTGACCAACACTGTACTACTACCAGACAAAAATCCATTGTTCTCGTCAGCCTACACATTATCAATGATGTAAATAATGAAACACATTCTACTGACTCTTGCCTCTAAAGTGCTGGAAATAAAAGCCATGTTTGAACTAAGTGTGAAGGAGCTATCCAGGGTTCTGAAAATGGGACTGCCATTCAGATATTTAGATATGATGCAGCAGTTTTATTATTCATCAAAAAGAAAGAAGAAATAAAGAAATTGCAGGTATGTTGGATACTCAAATACTATCACACCTCTGGTTTGGTTGACATGATTTTTTTTTTTTTTATCAGCCTGACAGCAAAATGCTAGAGAGCTACAATTCTCCAGTGACCTAAAATGTAAAAAAAAAAAAAAAAAAAAAAAAAAAAAAAACACCCCCAGGATGAAATCAAAACAAGATGCTGAGGATTCGTGGGACCTGTTAGGGTTTTACCATGGGAGTTGAGAGAAATACAGGGTGAGCATGTGCACACAGACACATACACTCATGCAGAATAGAATCAAACTGAAAAGAGACAGAGTCAGTTTCATATCTACGGTAAGAGCTGGACTATACCAGCAGACTCCTTTAGGCTACAGATCTCCGGAGTCTTTGGAAGAGGGGAAAAAAATGCGGGGGTAGGGGTTTAAAAACAGACTGAACCTCAGCTGGTCTAGATCCCCTTTGGAGCCTCTGGCAGCCCCACAAAACACAAAATCCCTCACTGAGGTTGTAGATGGGTCAGCGGCCGACATTCACACAGGTATGTCTGCGGGGTGTGGTGCCTCCTGAGGAGAGTAGGAACAGCCTCTTTGCAGCCATTAAAGGAAAAACAAACACCCCCCTGGAAGGTGGAATAACACTGTTTCTGCTCATAATGTAAAATATTCACCCTAAGGATATTTGGGTTTGCTCAGTGAGACTTCTTACTCAACCCTCAACACTGTATAGAGACACAGCACCACCAAGTGGATAAGAAAAGCTTTAAATATGCAAAGTTGCTTGTGAGTGTCTTGCCATAAAGACACAGAAGGAGGACAGCAAAGGAAAAATGAACAAGCTCAGCATAAGATCAGCTTTTTAATTATAGCCTGCCAGATGACCGTGCTCTGCACTGGAGCTTCACTGATCTCTCTTAATCTATTAATGACTCCACAACTCACCAGCTAGGATTATGGCTGGTCAGATATGGACAGGATCACCATGCATTTACTGCACAAGGTCACAATACTGTCATTAATTTAGTAAAACCCCACTTTAATCAAGTCACATTAATAATATTCATGCTGTTGGAGGCTAAATTCAAAAAAGAAGCTGCATACCACAAGTGCATTAAAAATAGGGAGAAAAGAAGGATACAATCCCTGGTTTAAAAAAAAAATGAAATCACCACTTTTGGAGGATGTTCAATCAATTGTTTAATTTTGTAAAAAGAAAAATAAACTAATCACAGACATGTCTCCAAACTATTTTTTATTCAAAATACCAACCTTCTGGCTTTAAGAAACATTAAAAAAGATTGAAATAAAGCTGTTGATGATCAGTTGCAATTGTTTTATTAGATCAAGCAGAGGAAAAAAATATGGAATGACTCAATACTGAGGAAAGTATTAGGGACTCACCCTGTAATTTAGTGTCTTGAAACAAATATCTGCAACAATTAAATTTGCTAATTAGCCAGAGGTTAAAAAAAGAGTTCTTGCACACCTTGGTGAGCTGTTTCACCAAGCTGATAAACATGAATCAAGGCTCCAACATGAGAAATGTCAGCTGAAACAAAGGAGATGATTATAAAACTTCTTCAAAAAGATAAATAACTATGGAATGAAGCAAAAGATGTTGGTTGTTCCCAGTCAACTGTGTCTAAAAATCTGGACCAAGTACAAACAAAATGGTAGGGTTGTAAAAGAGAAGCATACTGGTAGACCAAGGAACACAAGAAAGTGTTGAGATAGAAAACTTAAAACAATCTGTCTTGAAAATAGAAAATGCACAACAAAACAAATGCAGAACAAGTGTAAAACTGGAGTCAATGTCTGTGACTGAACTGTAAGAAATCACCTGAAGAAAATGGATTTACACAGAAAAGAAAAACAAAAGCCATCATTAACACCTAAACAGAAAAAACAAGGTTACAGTGGACTGAAGAAAAGCAATCATGGACTGTGGACGACTGGATGAAAGTGATATTCAGTGACAAATCACAAATCTGCATTGGGCAAGGTGATGATGCTGGAACTGTTTGGTGCTGTTCCAATGAAATGTATGAAGATGACTGCCTGAAGAAAACATGCAAATTCCCACAATCATTGATATGGGGCTGAATGTCAGGTAAAGGTATGGGGAGATGGTATTCATTACAACTTCTATAAATGAAAATGTTTACATTTAAATTTTGGCCACTTTTCTTATTCCATCGATTGAAAGGATGTTTGGTGAGGATGACATCATTTTCCAGGATGATAATGGCTCTTGCCCAAGGGCAAAGAGTGTGAGAACTTTCCTTCAAGAAAGACATATAATGTCAATGGCGTGGCCTGCAAATAGTCCAGACCTCAATCCCATTGAAAATCTATGGTGGAAATTGAAGAAAATGGTCCATGACAAGGCTCCAACCTGCAAAGCTGATCTAGCAACAGCAATAAGACAAAGCTGGAGCAGTTAAGTCCATGTCTCAGAGAATTCAAGCTGTGAGAATAGGCAGAGGTGATGCAAAAAAGTACTAGTGATGTAGCATTTTTTTCATGATTCCATAACATTTTCCTCAGAATTGACTGATTCCATATTTTTTCCTTTGCTTGATTTAATAAAAAATGTGACTGACTATAACTTTCTTTCATTTTTTATGTTAAAGCCAGATGGTTGGTATTTTAACCTCTTGCACTCTGGTGTACCACGGGCGGGCACGTCTCTGCGTCCTAGAGCGCACGAGGGCGCACGAGGGCACTGCGTCCTAGAGCGCACTGAAAAAAAAAGCTGCATTTCCGTTCTTCCACTACAGACACAGCCGCGAACAGATTAGATATGATTGACCTCTCATTCGACTAATAAGAGCCTTGAATTGGGTTTCTGAAACCTTGAAGAACCAATGACTGAAAACCTAGCAAGAAGGACCCGCCTACCAACGGCTGCGAATGCAGCGAGCCAATTGAAGCACAGAAGTTCGAAAGCTGTTTTGTGTAAGGCTGGGTGAAGAGAGACTGACTGCTGCAGCAGATGAAAAAAGGACCCGCAGGAAGAACTGCCACAGACCCAGCAGCACGAAGGCCACCCACAAGTGCGACCTGTGTGACAGGGACTGCAATTTGTGCATCGGCCTGTTCAGCCACAGGCGGTGCTGTCCCAGCAGAGTAGACGTTTAGGATTCTCTTCCATGGTCATCATAGACCGACGGAGGCCGACGACGAAGGCTGGGTGACACACACGCGTTTGCCAGTCTTTTTTTATTACTACTGTTATTTGTTTTGAAATATCGCTCGCCAAAACTGCAATCATGGAAGCGCAAAACCGCAATAATGGAATTATGTTTTGACCGGGTTGTGTGACCAGAACCACGAGTCCGTAACAAGCAGACCAGCTTCTTGTTCGTCTGACAATGAGGAAGAGAAGTTCGCCAGCTACGCTGCTGTTGTGAACAGGTAAGTGTTACAAGCTAAATTATTCTTTATCCCTGAAAATTGTAATCAAAAATGACTTTTGACCGATCGGTAAATTACAACTGTGCTTAGTAGACCGCGGCGCACAAAGTCCGAAGTCCGTGCGCCACGGTACACAGTTCGTGTGCCGCGTCCGCACCCACTACTCTTCTGTAGCGGGGTGGGGGGCCGCGGTGACCGCGGGGACTGTGCGCCGCGGTCGCCACATTGCCACATGACTATTCCGTCATGTAGCAATGGCCGATGTCCATCCTCTGTAGCGGGGGGTGGGGGGTGGCAGTTGTTATCTTCTACATTACAAATATTTTAGAATAATTTTTAGTGCACTGTAGGTTATTTTTTCTTGTAAAAAAAGCCACACATTTTTTTACGTGGCATGCTTCTTTGTGTGTGGGGGCTTGTTTGTTCATTCATGAATGAATGAATGAATAAACAACCCCCCCCCCCCCACACACACACACAGCCCTGAGTGTCACCTTTCATTAGAGCCCAAGATGAAGCTTCTATATTGAATCATTCAAAAGTTACAGACGTTTTTCCAAACTGTGCCATTTGGCACAATTTGGCACAGTTCAAAAACGCCTGGGAACTACCTGAGAACAAAGCTGTGTAATATATTCATTTTTTGTGGTATTGTTACAAAATTTTGACCTCAGCTGGATAACACTTGGTTCTACATTTCTGTTGCATTTTCCAGCCCGGATCTGAAGCTGTGTGTTATTTGCAAGCATTTGTATTCAAAAAAACACCCAGGCGAAATTTATTTTCTTCAAGTTCAGTATGTTTAGATGACTGTTACTCAGTGGCCGGAGCACTTAGAGAGATCATGACCGTTTTGCCAAAAAATTCAAAGTGTTTTCTTTTAAATGAGACCAACCCCATGAAGATGCTGCAAAGGGTTGAAGAACAGCTTTTGATTTACTTTGGGCACGTTATTTTTTGGCATTTTTAGGGAAATTGACCAGAGTGCAAGTGGTTAAATAAATAGATGTGTGACATGTCTGTGAATAGCTTTTTTTTATTATTATTATTACAAATTTAAACAACTAAATGAACATCCTTCAATAAAGGTGATGCTATAATTTTTTCTAGAAATGCTGATAGCATGATACTATGAAGAAGCATTTTTGACTTCACTAAAACAGTGTCTTCTTCTGCAGTAGAATATTTTTGGAACACGTCTGTTAAATCTTCCATCAGCTACATGGATAACTTTGTTGTGAGCCATGGAGGTATCCTGTAATTGCTTCACACTCCTTTACAGCCTTTTTCACAAGCTCACACAACCCGATCTATATAACACACACATGCACAAAAGGGGATTTTACACATTTGGAGGTGTTTGTAACCCTACCCCTTCCAACAGCGTATTTATCCACTTCCTGATTCCAGCTCTTCTCTTTCACCCCAACAATTCCTAATTTAAAAAACCCCTTTGCTGCACTTCCGCTGGAGTACTTTAGCCCCAGCACTCAATAACACCATCTATCATGCTCTCAGCACCTCCACTCAACCCTCACATGTCCATTCAGCCTCTCTATTTGCCATCCTACTTCATTTACAGCACATTTTTACCAGGCCCGACATAAGTGCTTAGAAGGAAGTCCAAATGTCAGCCCATTAGCATAGCTAATTACATTTCAGTAATAATGACACCACATTAAAAAGACTAAGAAGGAGGGGGGAACAAGTCAAAGTGATTATCAAAACAAGTCCTTTCCTCTTTCAAGCACCATCACCCTCTTTTCAGTACCAGATGTGCAGAGAGGGAACAAAAATGTCCAAATATCACAGTGTTCATTAAAGTCAGGTCAGTGATATGGTAATTTGAGCAATTTCAGCACCTGCACACACACACACACACACACACACACACACACACACACACACACACACACTTTAAATAACCTCATACTGGGTAGACTTGATAGTAATTATTATTCATTATTAAATTTGATCAATTCCAAACAGAAATGCTGAAAAAACAGATTTTTTTATTTAGTGTGCTTTACACATTTATCTTCTTTTCACAGCTTCTTTTTCCTCTAGAAAATACATTTAACAGAACAAAATCAAAATATACCCAGACTCCAGTGGAATAGCTACAAAGTATTTATTCCACCCAGAGGCACAAGGGCTCATATCAAAACACCCCTCGGTGGCAGTAAGAGCATTAGAAAGACTCAATTTGGCTTTAAAAAAAATAGATATTTCAGCCTGATGTTTCTCTGCTCTCCATGAATGTGTGTGAGCGACGCTTGTGTGCATGTGTGTGCCTGTCGGATGCAGTGTGTGTGTGGGTGGGTGGGTGGGTGCGTGCACGTGTGGGTGCAGGCGTGGGTCAGACAGTCTAAGCTCTTTATCCAGGTTCAGTGGCCTGCCACACATTACATGGTCGAGTAAAGTGAAAGGACTGGCGTCAGCGCACTAAATAAATCACAGTGACCAGAACAGTAAATTTAGTTATGTCTTGTCTTACCTCTAAAAAAATTGCTGGAACAGAGCCAGAATCATCCTGCAGCACATATCCACTTGAAAGCATTTATGCAGCTGGTTCATTTTGTTTCTTATAAAAGGTAAACCTCAGCTGATGCTTATTCAGAACCAACTAACACATGCATGCCCAGTTTGAAGCACTGTTCCTGAAAGGCAACATTCATTTCCTTAAACATTTTGAAGCACTATCTGATTGTCTGTTACTATCACAAAAAGTTTTCAATTATTAATTAAAAAAAAAATTTGAAAATCAGGTTTGCTATTTCAGGTGGTGAGAGAGCAAGACAGAGAGAGAGAGAGAGAGAGAGAGAGAGAGAGAGAGAGAGAGAGAGAGAGAGAGACTTTAAAAAAGGCTTTATTGTACAATTCGAGAGAGAGAGAGAGAGAAAGTGAAAGAGGGACAGGTGGAGGGCAGCAGGAAAACAGGAAATGGCATTTCAGATACAGCATGTTTGCTGCTTTGTTTTTCATTGAAGGTTAATGAAAAGTGATGTGGACAACATCCCTTGGGAAGCATGGTAATTGAATTCAGAGACAAACAATAACTCTACAGTAGTTACCCAATGACAAAGTGCCTTATTTTGCATAGGTAACATGTTCAGGTTAAAGCTGGCCTCTAAAGACAGGATAGTAAAATGATTAATGAAAGATATACGGCATGTTTTAAATTGCTTTTTTCTAAAATGACAAATTAAATTAATTTCAAGCACCATATTTTTTATTATTTGACTTCACCAGCATGATTTGCTTTATAATTCTTTCCCCTTTATGCTGGACCTTAATGCATGTCCTATTTAATAATGGATTAGATTTATATGGCGCTTTACATGTCAAGTGACATCTCAAAGCGCTTACAGTGAGTCCATTATTCATTCACTCCAGACAGACATTGACAGTGGTAAGCTACTTCTGTAGCCACAGCTGCCCTGGGGCAGACTGACGGAAGCGTGGCTGCCAATCCGTGCCAATGGCCTTTCCAACCATTACCGAACATTTATACACATTCATATCCAGTATCATGGACACTGGAGGCAAGGTGGGTAAAGTGTCTTGCCCAGGGACACAACGGCAGGATGACTGGGGAGAGCGGGATTCGAACCGTCAACGCTCCAGTTATTGGGCGACCCACTCTACTTCCTGAAATACTATTTTTTTAAATAGTATTTATTCCACCTGTCTTAAGGAAACCCACTATCCAAGGCAACATTTCCATTGACTGTTACTGCAGCAAAGGGACGGAGCGGCCATACTCATAGCCAGAGCTGTGTTAAGCTATTGAGAACATTCACTCTCACTGGCATAACAAACATTGTTTAGAGCAGCCTGGTGCCTGAGCTTTTCACTCATAGAATTCAGTGTTCATGCCTCATTATTTGAAACTTTGTTCTTGTTTAATATCAGAATCATCCAACTTAAAGGTATGAATTTTAAGCCAGACTGCCAATGATTGAACAGCCCAGTTCAGTCTGATGAACACACCCTGAGGTCAGAGGAGGAGCCTTCCCTTCTCTCAGTATATAGCCATCAGTCAAAAAGGCCTGCTCAAAGTTGAAATAACATGACTGCATGCAGACCCTTCAGAGCCTGACTGTGTGTGAGTTTGGTGAGAGTCCAGGCAAGTGCCTAGGAGGAGCAGCGGTTTTTGTGAAATCACATAAGTTTCCAGATTTCTTGACCTTGACTTTGACTTTGAGCACAACTGGAATTCAGGCCCATCTGAGGATAACTGTGAGGGAATTTCATAAGATGGAGAGATGATGGATACATTAGTTCATTTAGCCTTTGCCAGATAAGCTAAAAGAAAGAAGAAAAAAAAACTAAGACCAAAATAGGCCCCCTTTTCTTTACTGTGAACACCATTAAGCTCCAGTCATTCTATTATCTGTCCAGCTAACCTCTACTTGACCAAGGCTTCACAAATCTGACCTCTATTTAAAAAACCCTTTAAGAGCTAAATTTACCACCAGAGGCAAACACTTCCTCCTTCCCAGTCACACTGTGACAGGTAAAAAAAAAAAAAAGAAGAAAGAGGTGTCTGTAGGTAAGAGATAAGAGCACGCATGAAACTCAAAGTATTTCAGACAGAGGCTGAAGGTGTCTCGGGGTCAAACGCTCAGGTGTCAAGATTTTATCTGCAAAGTCCTTGTTTGCTACATCCATCAAAACTATCTGATGCATCAATCTGACATGCAGCATTAGAGATGATACAGCATCATGGAATCAGTGTAGTCTAAAACTGTTATTTTGCTCAACACTGTGTTTTATAAGAATACCTTTCTACCTTTTCCCATTTCTGTTTTTTAAAAGTTGCTCCTAACTGCAGTTTTGCTTCATTTGATATTGCCAGAATACACTCTGACCTTTAGTAGGGGAGCCCCTTCCCACCTTCTATATTGTATGGGTTGGATCCCCAGTGACGTTATCTTATGATACGTCACTCAAAGCCTCTCTGACTGTCAGGTTAAAAGAGATTATAATCTCACTTGCAATGAAACCTGCCACAGAGAGACTTACATGAGCTAAACATAGATATCCATTAATGCATGAACACACATACACACCAAACATAACACTTTGTCACAGACACCGCCTGAACCAGACATGGCCAATAAGCCCACGGGGTGAATAAAGCTTGCGGTAGTTGTCATGCGGTTAGTTGGCTGATATGATGGAGAGAAGAAAGGTAGATATACTGTGTGTTCAAGAAACCAGATGGAAGGGAAGCAAGGCTAGGAGCATTGGAGGTGGATTTAAACTGTTCCACCATGGTGTAGATAGGAAGAGAAATGGAGTAGGAGCAATCTTGAAGGAAGAGTATGTGAAGAGTGGTCAGCAGGTAAAGAGGGAGTCAGACAGAATCACGAATTTGAAACTAGAAGTCAAAGGTGTGATGTTGAATGTTGTCAGTGCGTATTTCCCATAAGTTGGATGTCAGGTAGAAGAGAAAGAGGAATTCTGGACTAAGCTGGATGAAGTGGAAGAGAGTGTTCTCAGGGGGAGAGAGTGGTGATTGCAGCAGATTTTAATGGACATTTAGGTGAAGGGAACAGAGGTGATGAGGAGGTCCTGGGTAGGTATGGTATTAAGGAGACAAATGTGGAAGGACAGATGATTGTGGATTTTGCTGAAAGGATGGAAATGGCTGTGGTGAACACATACTTCAAGAAGAGAGAGGAACATAGGGTCACTTACAAGAGTGGATGTTATGATTGGGTGAGCGCGCACTCCCCCTCCCTTCCTGCAAGACTCTCCCTGGCTCCGCAGGCAATCAGCACACCTGCGTGATTAGACGCATCTGCTACCTCTTCCCTGCCAGCGCTGAAAAGGACCAGTCTGTGAACGCTCCAGCGCTGGCTCGTTGGGTAAACCGCCTTGAGCTAGCAAGTAAGTTGATTATTAACTTTCTGAGGAACAGTATTACTTCCTCTTCTCCTTTATTCCCTTTCCAGGTTGCTGCCATCTTCATGGTGAGTCTCCGGGGTTCATTGTGCGCTCACCTGCTCCATCATTCTCATCACCACTTCAGCTGCCTATTCCACCCGCTCAGACACCTCACCCAGCTCTACTCCTGCCTACCAGCATCCACTCATGGTTCACCGTTTTATGCTGGGTTCCTCTACCGGGCTTCCTGTTCATCTCACTTAAGTGGTTCAGGTTCAGGTTCCTTTATTTGTACCCGTAGGTAGATTTGTTTTGCAGTCTGGTGACATCCATATTTACAAACCACAGTTACATTTAACATAAACACAAACACAGGCACACATGAAGCTGACTATAATACATGATAAAAATACTCAAGGCTCCATCAATCAGGATATAAAGACAAAGAGATGAGAGAAAAACCAGAGGTAAGAGAGAAGGGTCATATTAAAATGTTAAAGACTAGTCAAGGAGGTTAAAAACTCAAAGGTCTAAAACGCAATAAAAGGTTTAGAACACAAATAAAAATCCTACAAAAATAAGTAAATATAAAATGGAGTTAATAAATAGGTAACTAAATCATGTGCAATATATTGTTACAACTTGTTCAGCTCCTTGACAGCAGCAGGAACAAAGCTGTTTTTGTAGCGCTGGGTTTTACTTTTTGGGACAGCAACCCTCCGTCTTCAGGGAAGAAGCTGAAAGTGGCAGTGCAAAGGGTGGGTGTCATCATTTAAAATGGAGGTAGCAATCCTCTGTACCTGTCTGGTGTACAGGGATGTCAGGCTCAGCTGTGACTCACCAAGCAAACGACTGGACCATCTAACTACCTGATCCAAGGATTTCATCTGTTTCAGTTTTATCTGACCAAACCATGACACTAAAGAAAAGGATAAAACAGATTCAATAAAAGCCTGATAAAACACTGTCATTATGGTTCGGTCAATTTGGAAGCGTGCAAGTTTCCTTAAACAATGCAAATGTTGCTGACCCTTTTTGCACACCCTTTCACAGTTCTCTTCAAAGTTTAAATTACTATCAATAATCATCCCAAGATATTTGTAGGATTGTACACATTCAGTGGTCTGGCCTTTTAGTACGATGACTTTGTGCCTGTGAGTCTTCCTCCTAAAGTCAATTGTGGTATACAGTATATTACTCATATATTCCATACCTACATTTGTTAGAGCATGTGGAAATGTTTGGGACAGAATATACAAAGGAACTTCACACCTCTGAAAGGGACAAAGGAATCTCACCGCCGTGTGAAGACCAACAACGTCACAGGACGCGGCGGCAACAGACTTGACACCTTCACCCCCTAAGGCGAGGAGAGGTTTTCCCATCACCTCCCAAGACGAAGGGAGGAGTTAACAGGACTAATGGGGGATTTAGATAACGGGGGATTTCAGCTTGTGTTTTGCATGTCTTTGATGTGTGCCTGTATTTAACCAGCGAGCTGGGCAGAATTCTCTCTCTTTGCCTTCTGCCAAGCTCTGCACCAGATGAGACAAGATAGAAGAGTTATTCATTAAAGACTCTGCTTTTGTGATACAAAACCGCCTCGTTATTTCCAGCTCTTCTACACTGGTGACCTTGACGCGAGTATGGACATGAGGCGTTCTTCAAGCGACTCATCCATGGCGAATCTGACTTACGCCAGCGACAACGCAGACGAGGGAACAAGCAGACAGCTGTTCCCCCCGGCAGAGGGTACCGAGAGAGCTCAACCGAGCTCCAGCACCGCCGTGAGAGCCGAGGCAAGGCACTCTCACCCGGCGGGCACAACAGTGATGGTGTACACGAACGTCGTCGCTGTCCAGCTGCCAGACTTCTGGCGAGAAGACCCCGCCTCTTGGTTTCTACAGGCTGAAGCCCAGTTCATACTGGCGGGCATCACAGCAGACGATACAAAATTCTACCATATCGTCTCCAAGCTCGACTCCGCCACTTCGAGGTGTGTGCGGAGCTTGATCCGGCGACCACCGGCCCGGGACAAGTATGAGACGCTCAAGGCGACCATCGTGGCGAACTATGTCCCACCAGCGGAGGAAAGAGCCGAGAGGATCCTGGCGGTCTACGGCCACAAAGGGGGCAATCCGAAGGCCCTCATGGAGGATTTGCTGCAGCTTAAGGAGGAGGACAACGACAATTTCCTTTTCCAGTTTATTTTCCTCAGCACGCTTCCACCACACATGAGAGGGACACTCGCCAATATGAAGTGCGACACCCACCAAGACTTCCGCACACTGGCCAGCGAGGCTTATCGGCTCGTCAACGCCTGCAAGGAGCGGACACCTACAGCGGCATCCGCGGACCTCAAAACTGACGCCCCGAGCCATGGAGAGCCACAACCCACGGAGCAGACCCAGCCCACGGTGACAGCGGCGCGGCCCAAGCGTAACAAACAGATCGACGTCTGTTATTATCACCACCACTTCGCCGAGAAAGCCCACAAATGCGTTCCCCCCTGCAAGTTCACGATGTCGAGAAAACGCCAAAGCCGAGGGCCGTTAACGGCAGCGGTTCTCGGCGAGAAAAACAAGCTGTTATACGTGACGGATGGACACACAGGCAAGCAGTTCCTCATCGACACGGGAGCTCAGCTGAGTTTCATCATGCCCTCCCACGCAGATCGAGCCATGGGCACCCGGGGCAATGGAGCAGTGGCAGCCAACGGCTCTGACATCGACACGTTCGGTGAAAAGAGCCTGCACCTCCTCATTCACGGCCGCAGCTACAGATGGACATTTGTTGTAGCGGCGGTGAGTTTTAACTTGTTAGGCGCTGATTTTCTATGTGCACATGGGTTATTAGTTGATCTAGCAAATAGGCGCCTGGTTAATGCACTATCTTTTGCTTCTATTCCATGCTCAGCTCGAGTCTCTCCACCACCTGTGCAGGCCAACGTCACCACGGCAGGAGGTAAGTTTGAGCAACTCCTCACCCAATTTCCAGCACTCACAACCCCCAAATTTTCAGCCACTGTAGCCAAACACGGGGTTAAACACTTCATTCCAACAACGGGACCTCCCGTTTTTGCCAAAGCTCGCCGCTTAGACGCGGCCAAGCTCAACATAGCAAGGGACGAGTTTGCAGCTCTCGAAAAATTGGGCATTGTTAGACACTCGAAGAGCCCTTGGGCTTCGCCGCTTCACATGGTTCCGAAATCCGACGGTTCTTGGAGACCGTGCGGAGATTACCGCAGATTAAACAACGCTACAGCGCATGACCGCTACCCCATCCCTCACATACAGGACTTTTCACTACATTTAACGGGTGCGCGCATTTTTTCAAAAATAGACTTAGTCCGCGGTTATCACCAAGTCCCAGTCCGAGCTGAAGACATTCCTAAAACAGCGGTTATAACCCCTTTCGGCCTTTTTGAATTCCTGCGAATGCCTTTCGGCCTCAAAGGTGCTGCTCAGACTTTTCAACGTATGATGGACGCAGTCTTACGCGACCTCCCCTTTGTTTTCGTCTACCTCGATGACATGCTGGTAGCCAGCTCATCTGAGGAAGAGCACGAGCAGCATCTCACTACCGTTTTTCAGAGGCTAGAAGAACACGGATTAATAATTAATCCAGCCAAATGCAAATTCGGCGTATCGCAAATTGATTTTTTGGGACATAGAGTCTCCCCGAAAGGGGCAGTTCCGCTTCCAGACAAAATTAATGCGATAGAAGGTTTTCCACGGCCCCAAACGGTCAAATCGCTACAGGAATTTTTGGGGATGGTTAATTTTTACAACCGTTTCCTCCCTCATGCAGCTCAGCTCATGCAGCCCCTGTATGACGCGCTCAAAAAAAAGAAAGCTTCCAACGCGGTCGAATGGACCCCAGAACGCGAACGCGCTTTTGCGGAAGTTAAAAACGCCCTAGCTAACGCCACAATGTTAGTCCATCCAGATCCCTCGGCCCGCATTGCTCTAACCACAGATGCTTCAGACTTGGCCATAGGGGCAGTGGTAGAACAACTTGTCAAGGGGGTCTGGCAACCTTTAGCATTCTTTAGCAAATCGCTAAACCCGACGGAACGCAAATACAGCACTTTTGACAGGGAGCTGCTGGCGCTCCATTTGTCCATCCGCCACTTCCAGTTTTGGTTAGAAGGGTGGAGTTTCACGGCTTTTGTGGACCATAAACCGCTCACTTTCGCTATGGCTAAAATTTCAGAACCTTGGTCGGACAGACAACAAAGACAGCTAGCTGCGATTTCAGAGTTCACCACAGACATTCGACATGTTGCGGGCAAACTTAACGTAGTAGCGGACTGTCTCTCTCGCGCTGTGGCACCGCCAGAGCGCGAGGAGACAGATTACACTGCTTCAGCAGCTGAGCTTTTCTCTAACGCAAACACATATGCAGCACCTATCCATGAAGGGATAGATTATGCAGCCATGGCGGAAGAACAAGATAGTGATGCGGACGTGCGCGCGCTCCTGTCTGGACCAACAGGGTTAAGGCTGGAGAAAAAAGGGTTGCGCGACGGCGTGCCCCCCCTAATATGCGATGTTTCAACCGGCCGACCTCGCCCGTTAGTACCGGCTGCTTGGCGCCGCCGTATTTTCGACGCAATTCACTCCCTCGCGCATCCAGGTGTGCGCGCCTCGGTCAAAATGGTTGCCGAAAAGTTTGTGTGGCCAGGCCTGCGCAAAAACGTAAAAGAATGGGCAAAAACTTGCATTCCTTGTCAGCGCGCCAAAGTACACAAACACACAAAAGCCCCTCTGGAGCCTTTTCCCATCCCTGCTAGAAGGTTCGACCACATTCATGTCGACCTCGTGGGGCCGCTGCCTTCCTCCCAGGGTTTCACACACCTGCTAACAATGATAGACCGCACCATGCGCTGGCCAGAGGCAGTCCCTCTAGCGGCAACTACAGCGGAGGAAGTCGCTCGCGTTTTTCTAACAAATTGGGTGGCACGTTTCGGCGTCCCATCAGACATCACGTCAGATAGGGGGCCTCAATTTGTCTCAGAGCTCTGGTCAGCCATGTCCAACAGTTTAGGGGCAACAATTCACCGCACCACCGCTTATCACCCTCAGGCTAATGGGTTATGCGAGCGTTTTCACAGGTCCCTAAAGGCCGCCCTCAGAGCCTCATTAACGGACACAAATTGGGTAAATAAACTTCCCTGGGTTTTATTGGGGTTGCGTGCGGCACCTAAAGAGGATTTAGACGCTTCCCCTGCAGAATTAGTCTTTGCTCAGCCTATCAGACTACCAGGTGAATTTTTACCAGAAAACCCGGAACCAGGGCATCTCCCAGTCCCAAGGTTTTTAGGCAGTAACAGACAGGACTCTCTCCACGGTCCAGTTCATCACTCCTTTCCACGAGTTTTTGTTCCTCAAACTTTAAAAAACGCCGAGTTTGTTTTTGTTAAGCATGAAGCCCTTAAACCAACGTTACGCCCAGTATACGATGGCCCGTTCAGAGTGCTGGAAAATGGTGACAAACACTTTGTGCTTGATTATGGGGATAGAAATGAAACGGTCAGCATTGACAGACTCAAACCTGCCTTCTTGTTGAGAGACGAACCTGCACAGCTGGCTCGAGCACCTCGGCGAGGTAGACCCCCCAAGGAAAAAGTCTCAGCCCCCAGGCAGGGAACAAATAATCTCTCTCCTTCCCACACTGCAGATTCCTCACAAGAAGGTCCCAGCAGGACGCCTAAGCCAACCTACAGCAGCTTTGGGAGAAGATTGAAACCCAGACTGCACAGGGACTGATTACACCACTCTGCAATTTTTTTCGCTAATTGTGCCGCAACAGTTTAGGACTGACTTATGATTATACTATGCTGTTATTTTTTCACTGAACTCTCTTAGGAGCATGGCTGCTTAAAAGTTCTTCTGTGGCAACAGCTGTAACACGTAGTATGTCTTAGTAATTACCCTAGACTGTGAATCTTTCTGTGTCCTTTCATAGTTGTTTGGGGGGCCTGTGGTATATATTACTCATATATTCCATACCTACATTTGTTAGAGCATGTGGAAATGTTTGGGACAGAATATACAAAGGAACTTCACACCTCTGAAAGGGACAAAGGAATCTCACCGCCGTGTGAAGACCAACGACGTCACAGGACGCGGCGGCAACAGACTTGACACCTTCACCCCCTAAGGCGAGGAGAGGTTTTCCCATCACCTCCCAAGACGAAGGGAGGAGTTAACAGGACTAATGGGGGATTTAGATAACGGGGGATTTCAGCTTGTGTTTTGCATGTCTTTGATGTGTGCCTGTATTTAACCAGCGAGCTGGGCAGAATTCTCTCTCTTTGCCTTCTGCCAAGCTCTGCACCAGATGAGACAAGATAGAAGAGTTATTCATTAAAGACTCTGCTTTTGTGATACAAAACCGCCTCGTTATTTCCAGCTCTTCTACACAATAGTCATATCTTTAGTTTTTGTCGTATTCAACTGCAGGTAGGAATCCTCACACCAGTGAACAAAATCATCAACTACTGGGCCATGGCCACTCTCACCATCCTGAAGGAGACTGACAATAACTGAATCATGAGCATACTTTATAATGCGTCTGTTGTCATGTCTGCTCCGACACATGTTTGTGTACAGGATGAAGAGTAGTGGTGACAACACACACCCCTGAGGAGAGCCAGTAGAAGAGCACGTTTGGTCAGACAATGTACCATTGACCCTTACTCTCTGTGTCCTGTTGGTTAAGAAATCAAGAATCCAACCCACCAGATTATTACTCAAATCAAATTGTTGCAGGAGCCTTTCAACTAAAATATGAGGTTGGATTGTATTAAAGGCGGAGGAAAAGTCCACAAATAAAAGCCTGGCGTGTGTCCCATTAAAATCCAGATGTTTAAAAAGCATGTTAAACAGAGTGACAGTGGCGTCCTCCACTCCTTTGTGAGGCCTATATGCAAACTGCAAAGGATCCAATGCATGTTCAGTCTGCTTTAGGACCTCAGATCTGACCAGTTTTTCAAAAATTTTCATTAAAATTGAAGTCAAAGCAACTGGTCTAAAGTCGTTTACAGTTTTAGGACAGCTGGATTTTGGAACGGGAACAACCATGGCATCTTTCCAGATCTTAGGCACCTGTTGTGTCTGTAAGGACTTATTGAAAATGTTGTAGCCACACATGTGACTTACTTTTTGCCTCACATCTTAGATAAGAACAAAAGGCACAGTTTCCTTGGAGATAACGGGAAGCTGTGAAAGTGTAATCCTTGTTATGCAAGAGATGGCCTTGGGGGGATTCTTTGTAGGCCACGGACTGTGGGGGAGATGCCTAGGGATTAAAGAGAAAAGGCATTGTTACTTGTGATTTGAATGGTATGTGATTTGGGAGCTGTGAGAGTCCTGGATATATAAAGGACAAGTTTTTTCTGAGACGTCCTCTTGTCTGCAATGCTCTTATGTGAGAATGTGTAATAAACTGTCTGAGACCAACTTACCGCATTTTTCACACATTCTACACTGGTGACCCAAGACGAAGCATGCAACACGCAGAGAATTCCCCAGGGCCAGCCTCTTCGGGAGCCCCCAGCCAAGTGTATGCCGTTACGGTCCAGCTACCGGACTTTTGACAGAACAACCCGCGCTCCTGGTTCCACTTGGTTGAGGCACAGTTCACCCTCCGGGGAATATCGGTAGATGACACGAAATTCTACCATGTGGTCGCAAATCTCGATAACCACACGGCTCAACACGTGGAGAGCCTTCTGGAGCAGCCACCAGCCAGCGACAAATACGGCGCGTTGAAGGCTGCACTCATCCAGCACTTCACTCTCTCGGTCGAGGAGAGGGCTGAGAGACTCCTGGCGCTGACTGAGTTGAGAGATAGCACGCCCATTGACCTGATGGAGAAGATGCTGAGGTTGAAAGGCTCGGACGATGACCACTTCATCTTCACCCACATTTTCCTCAGGACCCTACCGTCAGCCACGAGGGCGGCCCTGGCCAGTTCGCTGTTGTTGGCCCAGCGGGACTTCTGTGTGCTGGCCCGAGAGGTGCAGCGGATTGTCAACGCCAGCAAACAGCGCGCAGCCACGGCAGCAGCGACGGAGCTCAGCGCGACGGCCAGAGATGGCAGGGGCCAGGGACGGCGTTAGCAGAGCCACTGACGACGGCGGCGGCAGGGGCCAGGGAACGCGGAGGAGACACCCTTTGTTTCTACCATCGCCGCTTTGCAGATAAGGCACGCAAATGTATACCACCGTGTCAGTTCAAGCGCTTGGGAAACACCAAAGACCGGGGGTCGGTAGCAGCTGTGACCCTCAGGGAGGAGATCAAGCTGCTCTACTTGATGGACGCACGCTCGGGGGGGCATTTCCTCGTGGACACAGGCTCCCAGTTGAGTTTCATCACACCTTCCTACGCTGACAGGCTGGCAGGTTCCAGCGGTCCTGGGGTGGCGGCAGCGAACGGCTCGGAGATTAAGACCTTTGGTGAGAGGACTCTACTTCTGTCTCTACACGGCCGTGCATTTGAGTGGACTTTTGTTATAGCAGCAGTGAATTTCAATATGTTGGGGGCTGATTTTTTGTGCTCACATGGTTTGTTGGTTGATCTCGCTAACAGGCGCCTGGTTAATGCACTTTCTTTTGACTCTATTCCCTGTACAGCGCGAGTGTCCCGGCCAACAGCACAAGCCAACGTCACAGCTGCAAGCGGTAAGTTCCACACACTGCTCACTCAGTTCCCAGCACTCATGGTCCCCACATTTTCAGCAACCGTCGCTAAACACGGGGTGGAACGCGTTTTTTCTAAGATAGACTTGGTCCGCGGTTACCACCAAGTCCCAGTGCGCGCTGAGGACATACCCAAAACAGCGGTAATAACTCCGTTTGGTCTCTTCGAGTTTTTGCGCATGCCATTCGGGCTTAAAGGGGCTGCACAGACGTTCCAACGCATGATGGACACGGTGCTGCACGATCTCCCTTTTGTATTCGTCTACCTGGACGATATTTTGGTAGCCAGCGCGTCCGAAGACGAACACGAAAACCACCTCACAGCGGTTTTCCGGAGATTGGGAGAGCACGGTTTAATAATCATCCCAGCGAAGTGTCAGTTCGGGGTGACACAGATTGATTTTTTGGGGCATCGCGTCTCTCCTGAAGGAGCGGTCCCGCTGCCTGACAAAGTGCGCGCGGTAGCGGATTTTCCCCGGCCACAAACGGTCAGGGCGTTACAGGGGTTTTTGGGAATGGTAAATTTTTATAACCGTTTCCTCCCTCGTGCAGCGCAGCTCATGCAACCACTGTACGCCGCGCTCAAAAAACAAAAACCCACGAATAAAGTCGAATGGTCCCCGGAGCGAGAGCGAGCGTTCTCGGAAGTCAAGGCAACCCTGGCAAATGCTGCGTTGTTGGCGCATCCAGACCCAGCGGCCCGCATAGCGCTCACTACTGACGCGTCAGATGTGGCCATAGGGGCGGTCGTGGAGCAGCATGTAGCCGGGGCTTGGCAGCCGCTCGCCTTTTTCAGCAGAACTTTGCGCGATAGTGAACGCAAATACAGCGCGTTCGACAGGGAGTTGCTGGCTCTCCACTTGGCCATTCGCCACTTCCAGTTCTGGCTGGAAGGACACTGTTTCACCGCGTTCGTTGACCACAAGCCACTAACATTCGCGATGGCCAAGGTTTCAGAACCGTGGTCAGGCTGGCAGCAGAGACAGCTGGTCGCGATCTCAGAGTTTGCTACCGATACTCAGCATGTGGCAGGTAAACTGAATGTAGTGGCAGACTGCCTCTCGCGCGCCGTGGCGGCCCCAGTCCGGGTGGGGATAGATTATGCAGCCATGGCCGTGGAGCAGGTGGTACCGGCCGCGTGGCGCCGCCGCGTTTTTGACTCGATTCATTCTTTGGCGCACCCGGGAGTGCGCGTGTCGGTCAAACTGGTAGGAGAGAAATTTGTGTGGCCGAGCCTTCGCAAACAAGTTAAGGAGTGGGCAGCAGCCTGTATGGCGTGTCAACGAGCCAAGGTACACAGACACACGAGAGCTCCCTTGGAGCCGTTTCACATCCCGGCTAAGAGGTTCGACCATGTTCACGTGGACCTCGTGGGCCCCTTCCCGCCATCACAGGGGTGCACACACCTTCTGACGATGGTGGACTGGACCACGCGCTGGCCGGAAGTGGTTCCACTGGCGTCAACCACAGCCGAGGAGGTGGCGCACGCGTTTTTAACAGCATGGGTGGCGCGTTTTGGAGTCCCGTCGGACATTACGTCTGACAGAGGCCCTCAATTTGTTTCCGAACTTTGGTCAACAATGGCCCGCAGCCTGGGTGTCACAATTCACCGCACAACCGCGTACAATCCACAGGCTAATGGGTTATGCGAACGTTTTCATAGGTCATTGAAAGCGGCTCTCAGGGCGTCTCTGACGGATGCAAACTGGGTAGACAAGCTACCGTGGGTTTTATTGGGGTTACGTTCTGCGCCTAAAGAGGACTTAGTAGCCTCCCCAGCTGAGCTTGTTTTTGCACAGCCACTTCGGCTGCCCGGGGAGTTTCTCCCAGATAATCCTGCGCCGGACAGCTCCCCGTCTCAGCTGTTGCAGCGTAACATAGAATCGAGCACGCTACCCGGCCCCGTTCACCACAGTTTTTTGCGCGTTTTTGTACCTAAAACTTTGAAAAATGCGGAGTTTGTTTTTGTCAGACACGATGCACATCGACCCCCACTTCAACCACCTTATGATGGACCGTTCAGAGTGTTGGAAACTGGGGACAAGCATTTTTTGCTAGATTTGGGGGGTAGGAGGGAAATGGTTGGCATAAACAGACTCAAACCCGCTTTTGTGGTGGCGGACGAGCAAGTGCTGTTGGCAAGGGCCCCTCGGCGTGGTAGACCCCCACGGGGAGATCCTCCAGAACACCCGCAGGGACTGACAAAAGGTTTTCACCCCCAGACAGCAGCCCCCCCAGCATGACAGCACCGCGGAGGCGGTGACTCCTGGTTACAGCAGATACGGGAGAAGACTAAAGCCCAAGCAGCAGGGGGACTGATGTGTAATGATTCTATCACGAAATGCAGACTGTTATTCTGTTGTTCAATCTAAAATGTTTGGGGGGGGGTCGTGTTGCCACACATGTGACTTACTTTTTGCCTCACATCTTAGATAAGAACAAAAGGCACAGTTTCCTTGGAGATAACGGGAAGCTGTGAAAGTGTAATCCTTGTTATGCAAGAGATGGCCTTGGGGGGATTCTTTGTAGGCCAAGGACTGTGGGGGAGATGCCTAGGGATTAAAGAGAAAAGGCATTGTTACTTGTGATTTGAATGGTATGTGATTTGGGAGCTGTGAGAGTCCTGGATATATAAAGGGCAAGTTTTTTCTGAGACGTCCTCTTGTCTGCAATGCTCTTATGTGAGAATGTGTAATAAACTGTCTGAGACCAACTTGCCTCATTTTTCACACATTCTACAATGTAATGAAATACAGGACTCAGTTCATGTGCACAGGACTTTACTAAGCGCCCACATATATTATCAGGGCCCTGACTTTTGTTCACTTTTACAGCACAGAACTCCCTTTTAATATCCTGCACCTCAATATTAAAGTGCTGATTGTCTTTGAGTTTCTGTTTCAAATCTTGGGTTTCTGTGCTAAAATCAGAGGAATCAAAGCGACCATAATCTGTATCTGAACTAAAACCATCTAAAAACACACTATTACTGCGCTCTGTGCTCTGAAGGCCTGCAATAGTTTTCATACTGGCCCAGGCTGAACCAAATTTCTTTGTTGTCATCTAGGTTTCCAATTCTGTTTTATAATTCTGTTTTGCTCTTAAAATTTCAGACTTCAGCTCTTTTGTGGCAACCTGTAGCTCAGAAACAGACCCTTGTTTGAAGGCAAGTGCTTTCCTCTGCAAGCAGGATTTAACTGATTTTGTAACCCATGGCTTGTTGTTGGGATATATTTTGACATGTTTACGTGGAACGATCATATTTTTACAGAAAGCCATGTATGAGCATGTGACGTCTACCAAAGAGTCCGACTCATCCCCGCAGGACAGTGTGAACACCTCCCAGTCTGTACAGTTAGAGCATTCCTGGAGGCAGTGCACTGAATCCTCTGTCCACACATCAATGTCTCTGGTCTTCACCTTGCCTCTTCTGAGAGCAGTTTTATTTGTGGACAGCAAATGTACACAGTTGTTATCTGAGGATCCTAAAGGAGGAAGGGGAAGTGATTTATAGGCCCTCTCAATGGATCCATAGCACAGGTCCAATGTCTTTTTTCGCCTGGTTGGGCAGGAGACATACTGATAAAAGTTTTTAAGTGTCTTCTTTAAAGAAACATGGTTAAAATCCCCAAGAACAAAGTTTGGCGCCTCTGGAGAAATTGACTGCAGCCGCTGTACCACATCAAAGACAGTGCTGGAGGCGGAGTCAGCGTCTGCCCTCGGGTGAATGTACACAGTCGTGATGAAAAGTTGGGGGAACTCGCAGGGCAGATAAAAGAGGCGTAGCGATATGGACAGAAGCTCCACATCGGGTGTACAGATGCGCTCTCTGACCGTGACAGATGTGCAGTACTGTTTATTAATATATAAACATACGCCGCCCCCGTGACGTTTCCCTGTTACCTCTTCCTGCCGATCCGAGCGAAGTGGGGCTCCAAAGCCGTCAATCCACAGGTCTGCATCTCGGTCATGCGCCGTAAGCCACGTCTCCGTGTAAGCCATGACACAGCAGTTCTTGAAATCCTTCTGGTAGCGTACATTCCCTTGAATTTCATCTACTTTATTTCTCATGGATTGTACGTTCCCCAAAATCATGGAAGGAAGAGGAATGCTGTTAAACTGACGCCTTCTCAGATTTAATTTCACGCCTCCACGCTTTCCGCGTTTCCTCCTCTTGTCTCTCTTTTCATCGCTGTGCCCATGAAAGTCTCTTAAAATAAAGTCCGGCAGTCGCGGCACAGACTCAAACACAGACACTGCATTATCCGTGTTTAAATGCAGTAACATGTCTCTGGAATATTGTATTCTCCTCGGCATGATCGTGATTGCGCTTACCTCAGAGACAGAGAGCCGGTGTGAAAGAAGCAGCAGTGCAAAAATAAGGAGGAAATCCATATTGATGGAACCAGGGAGCTCTTCGTTATACAGTGCACAAACATTCAAGGACAAAAACGACACAGAGAATTTCGTTTAAACACATTAAAGTGCGTAAAAACAGAGACACAGACGACAGACTTTTTTCACCAGCTGCCGGTCGCTGCGTGCGCATGCATTGTGTTATGTGCAAGTGTTGTGCTATTTTCCCTTTACCAGTCTCCCTCCTTTTCTAATCCACTCTTGTCTCTCCTTACAGGCTAGGTCCTCCTCTGGCGAGTGACGTCTTTCAATAATTAAGCTTCTTTTTGAATCAGTAAATTGTGGTTACTCAGCTTCTCTGTGTTCATCGTGTGTTTTCTCTGGTGTCGTTCCCTGCAGCTGTTCATTATTGCCAATCGTGACAGTGGAGGAAGGTGCACACAGGTGGACTACATCTTATGCAGAAGGAGAAATCTGAAAAAGATAGGAGACTGCAAGGTGGTGGCAGGGGAGAATGTAGCTAGACAGCATCGGATGGTAGTCTGTAGGATGACTTTCGAAAGCAATTAGAGGAAGAGAGTGAAGATAGAGCCAAAGATTAAGTGGGAGAAGTTACAGAAGGAAGGTCGCACAGAGTTCAGGAAGGAGTTGATACAGGCTCTGGGTGGTAGGGAAGAATTACCAGATAACTGAGAAAGTACAGCAAAAGTATTGAGGGAAACAAGTAGAAAGGTATGTGGTATATCCAGTAGACAGAGGATGGAAGACAAGGAGACTTGGTGGTGGAATGAGGATGTACAGTACAGTATTCAAAGGAAGAAGTTAGCAAAGAAAAAGTGGGATAGTCAAGGAGATGAATAAAATAGACAGGAGTATTTGGAATCTAGGCGCATGGCAAAAAGAGAGGTGGCAAAGGCAAAGGCAAAGGAAAAGGCATATCGTGAGCTGTATGAGAGGCTAAACACTAAGGAAGGGGAAAGGGACTTGTATCGATTGGCTAGACAGAGAGATCGAGCTGGAAAGGACGTACAGCAGGTTAGGTTGATTAAGGACAGAAATGGTGTTGTTCGTCCATCATTGTCGATGATGACCTCGTAATCCTATTGACGAGTTGACGGTTAGTCCTGAGATGACTGATAAGTCCAATTTTGGCACGGAATGTCCTGGCACACGTGGGGCAGGCATGCATCATCACGTTAGCTGATGTGCTGGGCTGTCTAGTCTTGCTCAGTTCGTGCCTGGCTTTAGCTCCAGCAATACGTCTGGCTTCGAGATTTCTGCAGCCATGCTTAATGCTCATATGCCAGCCCAAGCGGACTTATGCTAGAGTTTCCCAGGAGGCCACGTCTATATTGAGGGATTTCAGAGAGGCCTTCAGGGTGTCCTCGTAGCGTTTCTTTTGTCCCCCTCTCGACCTTTTTCCTACCGAGAGTTCCCCGTAGAACAGCTGCTTTGGAATGCGTTCATCAGGCATCCTGACAACATGACCTGCCCACCTGGCTTGCACTCTTATTTGCATGGTGTGGACCATTTCCATTTTAGCTCGCTCAAGGACTTCTGTATCGGGTACCTTGTCCTGCCAGTTGATGTTGAAGATCCTTCGAAGACAGGTTAAGTGGAAACGGTTGAGCTGTCTGGCATGCCTTGCATACACTGTCCATGTTTCACAGGCATAAAGGAGTGTTGGGAGCACAACAGCATGGTAGACCTTTAGCTTTGTTTCTAGGCTAGTGCCCCGTCTTTCCCATGCAATTTTGCGGAGTCTGCCGAATGCAATGCTGGCCTTGGCTATTCTGTGGTTGACTTCGGTATGTATTGTTGCAGACTGGGAGAGGGTGCTACCTAGGTATGTGAATTGGCCTACAACTTGCAGTCTCTGCCCCTTCACTGTAATAGTTGGTTCTGCCTGTTGACCATTTGGAGCTGGTTGGTGCATAACTTCGGTCTTCTTGGTGCTGATGGTGAGGCCGAAGTTGTCACATGCCATGGAGAATTTGTCCATGCTTGACTGCATCTCACTCTCTGAGCTATCATTTAAGGCACAGTCGTCAGCAAAGAGGAAGTCCCTCAGTATAGTCTCTTTTACCTTGGTGATAGCCTGGAGTCTTCTTGGGTTGAACAGCCTTCCATCCTGCCTGTACCTGAGGCTTATCCCAGTGGTGCTATTCTGAAAGGCATCAGTGAGCATGGCTGAGAACATCATACTGAACAAGGTGGGTGCGAGCACGCAACCTTGTTTAACGCCATTCGTGACTGGAAAAGCCTCTGATGCCTCACTATTGTCTAGGACGCATGCGTTCATGCCATCGTGGAACTGGTGCACCATCTGGATGAATTTGTCTGGGCAGCCAAACTTTGACATTATCCTCCATAGTCCCTGGCGACTGACAGTGTCAAACGCTTTGGTGAAGTCAACAAATGTGGTGTAGAGCTCGCGGCTCTGTTCTAGACACTTCTCCTGGAGTTGACGAGCCGCAAAGATCATGTCCACAGTCCCTCTACCCTTACGGAAGCCACATTGTGATTCCGCCCTCCCAAGAGAGCAGACGCTTTTTTTTTCTCTCCTGCTGACTTTTTCCTCCCCTCCTACTACTGGATCCCAGCTTGCTGTTGTCTGTCTGCGTCTAACTGCGACCGCCGAAAAGAAGTTATGGAGTTAATAAGCTGGGCTTTGAACACAATTGACACTATTTTTTCAACAAGGAAAAGTGCTCCGGGGGAAGCTGTCTGCCCCGCTGGAACGGCTCCAGTGGGCTATCTATGTGACACAGGTAATTGGAAAATGCTGTGTCTCTCTAATCTCTCTATCGAAGATATTGAAGATTTGTTTATCTTCGTAATCTTGGTGATTGGGATAATTCTGATTGGGACGGGAATTGTCTTGGTTTACCGTAAATTGCTGAAGATGGATTCAACCTATCAAAATGCTGGCCAGGCGAGGTGCATCCAACTAATTGAGGAACTGGAGAAGACCCTGATAGCGACTACTGGAGAACTGTCTCGTAAGGTGGATTACATCATGGGTTCGCTCAGGTCTTTCCACGAATTCAAAGCTGCGCAATGAAGGATTAATGTACTGAATCTACAGAAGAAATACAAGTCTCCTCTGTGATCAGTCCTATTTGGCATTATTATTCCCCATGGAAATTCCTCCTGGCTGTCTGCAGACTGTGTTTTTTCAAAATCATGAGCACAAGGCCTTGGACAGCCAGCTGCAGCGCCAGACAAGACTGGGCGCCAGACAGACAAAACATCTTCTGCCAAGGGTCCTTGGGTCTCTCTTATTATCATCAACACTGCTCAACACCGCACACACATTGATTCATGAACTGATTAAAGATATACTGTACACTGCTCTCTTGTGTCTTGTGAAATTCTGAGTTGTTGCTCTGTGCTATTGAGAGATTTTTTTTCATTGTAATCATAATCTGCTTAAAAATAAGCTGTATTATGATAACGAAGTTTTTTTTCTCCTCCCCCCTTGTGTCGTTCCCTCCCTTCCCCTCCCTTTCTTATCTATCTCTGTTTGATGAGGCGCCTATTATGGCTGCCGTGTCGTTGTGTCGCGCGCATGCGCACCAATGTCAAGTCAAGTTCCTCGTGTGTTTTTTACATGCTTGGCAATAAAGTTTATTCTGATTCTGATTCTGATTCTGGCAGCAGGCCTTGTTCTAGGTGAGTGATCAGACGATTTAGCAAGAGTCTTGCGAGGACCTTACCAGCTATGGAGAGTACCGAGATACCTCGATGGTTGTCGCATACTTGTCTGTTGCCCTTTCTCTTGTACACATGGACAATTGATGCATCCCTGAGTTCCTGAGGAATGGTGCCTTGAGTCCAGAAGGACCGGAACAGTTCAGTCAGCTTCTCAAGGAGTGCTGGGCCACCTGTCTTGTATATCTCAGTTGGAATGGTGTCTGACCCTGGTGCTTTGCCACTTGACAGTTGGCCAACAGCCTTTTGGACTTCAACAACAGTAAGAAGTTCATCCATGGCATCGCTGATCTCAACCTGGGACATCCTGTTGATTGTCTCATTGTTTATAGTAGAAGGCTGGTTCAGGACTCCTTCAAAATGTTCAGCCCATCTTTGAAGGAGTTGGGTCTTCTCTGTCAGAAGGGTTGAGCCATCTGAGCCCAGAAGTGGGGAGCTTCCTGATGGCTTGGGTCTGTACAGGGCATTGAGAGACTCGTAGAATCGTTTTGAGTCATTCCTGTCTGCATAGCCCTGGATTTCATCCGCCTTGGCACTCAACCATGAGTCTTGCATCTCTCGAAGTTTGAGTTGTACTGTCCTGCGTGCGCTGGTGAAAGGCACCTTCTTTGAGACGGATGAGGGATCATTTTGATGGGCACGATGAAGGCTATTCTTCTCCGTTAGTAGAGCTTTGATTTCCTCATCATTTTCATCAAACCAATCATGCTTTTTCCGTGTTGAGAGGCCCAGGATTTTCTGTGCAGATGAGTGGACAGTATTCCTAAACAGTACCCAGTCTTTCTCAGCATTGGCTGTGAATCTCAGATTTGCAAGTTCGCGTTCCAGGTCTTCCGTGAGTGCATTAGCCTTGGAGTAGGTTTTCAGTTGGGACACATCAAGCCATTTCATGCTTTTGTTCTTGTCCCCCTGTGGCCTTCTCTTAGGTCTGATGTGCAGTTTCATCCTGGAGACAATAAGCCTGTGGTCGGTCCAGCAGTCAGCACCACACATGGCCTTTGTAACTCTGATGTCACAAAGGCCATGTGTACAGCAGGATGTAAAGGATGTACAGCAGGTTAGGTTGATTAAGGACAGAAATGGTAAGGTACGAACAAATGACAAGAGTGTGTTGAGAAGGTGGAAGGAGTACTTTGAGGAGCTGATGAATGAAGAAAATAAGCGAGAGGAGGATGGATGAAGGAAAGATAGTGAACAAGGAAGATTAGTAAGGCGGAAGTGAGGGCAGCTTTGAAGAGGATGAAGAATGGAAAGGCTGTTGGTCCAGATGACATACAGTACCTGTGGAGGTATGGAGATGTTTTGGAGTGATGGCGGTGGACTTTTTAACCAGATTGTTTAACACAATCTTGGAGAGTGAGAGGATGCCTGAGGAGTGGAGAAGTGTTTTGGTACCAATTTTAAGAAGGCGATGCTCAGAGCTGTAGTAACTACAGAGGCATAAAGTTGATCAGCCACACTATGAAGATATGGGAAAGAGTTGTTGAAGCCAGGATAAGAGGAGAGGTGAGAATCAGCGAGCAGCAGTATGGTTTCACGTCAAGAAAGAGTACTACAGATGCAATGTTTGCTCTAAGAGTGTTGATGTAGAAGTTTTGAGGTCAGAAGAAGCTGCACTGTGTCTCTGTGGATCTAGAGCAGGGATGGACAACTTTGGTGGTAGTGAGGGACACAAAATTGTTTCCTCACTTCCCAAGGGCCAGATTTACATGTAAACCTACCGGGGGTTTTATTTCCTGCAAAGTTAAAAGTTTCGTAATTAAAAGTGAAAATGCAATTGGAAATAAAAGCTACTCCGCGTTTTATCATATTAGAATTAAAATTACTGATAAAATTATATCTGCCCTATAATGGACTGGCGATCTGTCCAGCATGTACCCTGAGGTTCCTATTCCCACATGTGGTGATTTAACCCTTTGAAATTATTGATTGCACGAACAGATAGCACCCACACTGCCTATGGTGCAGTGTTGCGCCTGTCATGTGATGTCATGTGACATGGCCAAAAACTCCCCAGTTGTTACTAAGAATTCAACCTCACAAGGTGGCAGACACGTATAACTTACTGCTCTTGCCTTGGAGGACGGATGGCGGGCATAGAACCATCCTAAAACCTCACTTCTGGACATCACAGAAGAAGAGTTTGTAAACGAATGTTGATGTTCGCCATCGCAAGATGGGGGAGGCATTTGCTCCCAAATTTGCCAACTATGATTTTAAGAAGAGATTATTTAGCTTATGAAGGTAAATATCTACATTTTTGTTATAACAGAGGGTGGGCGAAGCTGGTTGATGTTCACCTGCCATTGACCTCAATGCCATGCGACTGGAGAGAACAATTGCGCCAGTTCCCGGTCATCATATGAGATAAATTGCGGAGAAATAAAAGCAAAATTGAGTTGGAATAATCATAACAGTTTCTGGATGTGGGAGAGAAAGTGAAAATGACTGACAGAAGACAAAATAACGACCAGGATGGACAAAAATGGACGAAGTGCGCCGCCTGGCCAGCGGTAAGTGACAAATTTCTTTGTTTGTTTACACTGTAACTGATTTTCTGGTTCATATAATTTAAAGATAAGATAACAAAATGCCCAAAACAACAAAAGGTGACAAAAAACAAAACCATTCTTTGTGTAAATATGTCCAAAGTCCACTTTTAACTGAAAGTTATGTAATTCGATATGGCTGTTGTGGCATTATGCAAATTAGGTGCGTAAATTTACTCCTATCTCAAACTTTGGATCATATTCTTCATCTTTCTAATTGACAGTTATCTCTTATCACTTTTAAGTTATAGCTTTGGAAATTTCTGACATCTGAACTGAATATTTTCTTAAAAAACCTTGACCACTAGGGGCTGATGGCGCAACAGAGCACGATAGGCTGTCAAACAGTTAAAAAAAACCAAACCACAATAGTGGATGTGCAATGTTTGTTAATGTTATCAATCTTTTCTTGGGGGATTTGTGCACTGAAGTGTTTGACAGTTCTGTTTTTATTCAGCTAAAAGTACATCGTGATGTGCCAAGGTCAGTTATGACCAGGATGTGTAGTATGACCAGGCTGGAGTATATTTTATTTCAAAAGGGAAACAAATGTTAATGCTACTAACAGTGCACATTGAGTTTTTGTGCACTTTGAGATATGCCTGAGTAAGATGTGATCAAAATGGTTATTTACAGAAATGTACCGCCCCAATTCTATTTATTTAATTATTGTTCTAGAGGAAAACTATTTCTACTACTTCAAATTCTGCTCAACTCCATTCTTATTGTGTTTTTATGCACTTTTGATGTGCCTTTGTCATGTGCCAAGTGCACATTTAAAACCAAGCCAATGAATAAAAAGTGTATATTTCTCATCATATTGATCTGTGTTGGTTTGAAATTTATCATATTGAACAGATTGCTGAACATGTGCGGCCCAGTTACATGTCTTGATTTCAAATTGTGGCCGAACTGATTTTGTAATTGAATAGCCCTGCACTAGAAGATGGATGGATGGATGGATAAAATTATATCATGACCTAATTTTTAAAACTCTCTCCATCATAATGATGAGCAAAGATAAATTCTGGATGATAATTAACAAAAGAAGCCAAGAAGAAAAGGAAATATGACGAAGCTTTGCTTGCTCATGGATTAATTGTACGTGTGGAGTGGCAGAGAAATACGTAGCTGTGTGGGCTTGGTAATGTCTGGCTCCCCAAAATGCGGAATTAAAAAAAGTTTAAGAGCCACTACTATAAATGAACAAAAAAAAAAAAAATCAGCAGATTACAACAACCAGTCTATGAACTTTTATTGCTGACATGGGCTTCACCTGCCAAACAAGAATAAATGCTACAGCTCCTCAGCTGTACAATTTATTCTCGTTTAAAAGCACCCTACTTTGTACATTTAGTGCGGTTTACAGCCTATTAATGTTGTCTTACCATGCAAAACATACCTGACAACACTTCGGTGCACATTGTCACTGCTGCTCCCACTAGTGGCTCCCTCACTCTTGCTCTATGATCTATCATTTGCAGAGAGCGGCACTAGGTTTTTATTAGAGCTCTCTCTGCTGGCAGACTCTATAACTGCATTTAAGAATGTGGTTCCAGGTGGGATTTCCGGTGACGCGTAACAGCATGGACGCATAAAAACTGAGCTCTGGCTCTAGCTCTATTTTTCCCCTAGACTCGAGATCCAAATCTGGGAAAAAGGGCAATATTTTGCTGCCATAATGAGCGGGGACAAATTCAAGAAAGGCGGATACGGGCTACGAAACAATCCCTATAATGAAACAACAAAAGAAATCTCGGCTAATGAAACGGACCTAGCATCGGACCAACATGGCGACTGCATGGCTGGTTTGGACCTGATTCGAGTTACCGTGAGCGAGGCTGTGGCAGCTGGAATGGCAACTCTCCGAGCCGAATTAAAAACAGATCTACAAGATTTTCGTTCAGTAATTTGTGAGAATATGAAGAAACAAATGGATGAATTCACAGCGGAAGTACAGCAACAGCTCCAGGAAACCGCTAAACAAGTCTCAAGACGCGGGAGAACGTATAAAACAGACTGAGGAAAATATGGCAGAACTGGAGAATTGGAACATTGGCGTTAAAAACACGCTTGTTCAACTGTTACAAAATCAGCGGACACTTGAGGATAAGGTATCCGAAATGGAGGGCTGGGCCAGGCAGAATAATATTCGCATATACGGGGTACCCGAGGACTCAGACCAAGGCACATCTGTAACTTCCTTTGCTGAAAGTCTCATTAAAAAAAGAGTTTGGTGATGTTTTAGGCCAAGACTACGACCTCGGCATTGAGCGCGCCCATCGTGCCTTGGGCCCAAAGCCGCCAGCGAGTGCCCCGCCACGTTCAATAATAGTCCGCTTCCTCTGGTTCACAGTTAAGGAAGAAATACTCCGCGCTGCATGGAAAAAGGTAATATGCATTCACAACAAGCAAGTGTATTTTGACCATGACTACGCGGTGGAAGTACAGAAAAGAAGAAAAGAATATATCCCCGTTAAAAGAGCTCTGAAGGAGAAAGGGATTCGCTTTCAAACTCCACTCAACAAGATGTGTATTTTTTACGCATCAGGAAGTGTCCTCTACAATAGTGCCACAGAAGCCGCGGAAGATTTACAAAGGCGAGGCATCGCCACGGTTCAGATCACCGCTGTCAGAAACAGAGCTGCTCAGACGATAACGGAGGAGATGCTGAAGCAGCTTTTTGCCATGGGAGATGCAGAGGACCCGCCGCGGGGATTTCCACAAACACATCCGGGAGAAGCTGAGTGAGTTTCGGCGGATGTCAGAAGAAACAACGGTGGACTAATGAGTACTCCGCAAGAACACACGGCCTTACTATGGTGAGAATAGTTGTTTTGGATTATTCATGACTATGACTTTGTAGCCTTATCCGATCTCATTATTGATGAAAGGGCTGGAGCCTGCAGACTCGAGCTGAGGGTCACCAGACTACTTTATTTCTACTTAACTACTGATCTTCCTTTATCATTATTGGTTGTTTTTTTTTGTTTTTTTCCCCACGATGCTCACCGTGGAGAGGTGCCCCACCTTGTGGCCAGTCCCCTCTTTTTTCAAGGCCTACATTGTATCCTTCTTATTGGAAGCCCACTTCAATGTTATGTTGTTTTACTGTTCAGCATGTTCACGTTTTACAGTTGTTGTTCTGAGGTCTGGGATGATATTTTGTTCTTACATGCTAAGCTATGTCTTTTAAATATTATAATATACTGTCACTAAATGTTAATGGAGTGAATAACCCTGTAAAAAGAAGTAAACTGGCGGTAAAAATGAAAAAAGAGAAAGTAGATATTGCATATTGGCAAGAAACTCATCTATCCAACACAGAACATGATAAATTAAAAAGAATGGGTTTCAAAATTACATATTATTCCTCTCATAGAAGTGGTAAAAAACGAGGAGTAGCTATTTTGATTTCTAATAGAATTAATTTTGAATTTATATCTGAATCAAGCGACAAAGAAGGCAGATATATTTTAGTGAAAGGTAAAATTGACCATAAAAAGGTTACATTATTGAATGTATATGCGCCCCCCGGGAGTAATATTGGCTTCTATAAAAAAGTTTTTGATTTGACTACTAAAGAATCTTATGGACCTTTAATTTTTGCTGGAGACCTTAATTTATTGTACCCCAATTGGATACAACAAATATTAGAAGGAAACGTCTGCCTATAGAAAAACGTGTAAAAAAAATGCTTTCAGATTTAGGACTTATTGACGTATGGCGCCTGGATTTACATTTTATTCTGCGTCCCATTCTTTCCACTCAAGGACAGATTATTGTTTCATGTATAATAAAGACTTAAACAGGATAAAAGAATGTAGAATTGGTCAAAGAGATATCTCTGACCATTCTGGAATTTACCTAAGTTTACACCTTGACGTCAGACAGAGAAAAACACTATGGAGATTAAATACAGGGATGCTAAATGACCCCTCCTTTCTACAGTCCATGACAACCAATCTAAATTTGTACCTACAGGATAACAATAATGGCGAGACAAACCCCAGCATCGTGTGCGATGCAGCTAAAGCGGTTCTGAGGGGGAAAATAATAGCAAGGTCAGCTATGCTTAAAAAGCAAAAGACTCAAGAATTGTCACGACTACAAGAGATACTGAACGATCTAGAGAAAACACAACTGACAAAAAAAAGTCCCACTGTAACAAAACAAACTAGAAAAGCACTCGGAGAGCGCAGACCTCCGCCAAGCGGCACAGTTCCCCCCATACAGTGTTTGTGTGTATGTTTTCAGATTCCTTGACCATGAAAACATATGACTAGCAATTGGATTGACAATGATAGGATTAGTGGTTCAGTAGTTATTCACGAAAATGTCATTTTCCGTAATGGCGGCCACAGTTCCCCCCATACAGTGTTTGTGTGTACGTTTTCAGATTCCTTGACCATGAAAACATATGAGTAGCAATTGGATTGACAGTGATAGGATTAGTGGTTCAGTGGTTATTCACGAAAATGGCATTTTCCGTAATGGCGGCCACAGTTCCCCCCATACAGTGTTTGTGTGTACGTTTTCAGATTCCTTGACCATGAAAACATATGACTAGCAATTGGATTGACAATGATAGGATTAGTGGTTCAGTAGTTATTCACGAAAATGGCATTTTCCGTAATGGCGGTTTTCTTCTGGACGGTGATCCGGATCATCCCCAAAATTTAATCAGTTCTTCCTTGTACCATTTCCAACAACGCCTGAAAGTTTCTTCGAAATCCGTCCAAAACTTTTTGAGTTATCTTGCTAACCAACAGACAGACAGACAGACAAACAGACAAACCCCGGCAAAAACATAACCTCCTGGCGGAGGTAATAAGACAAGTTAAACAAGACATAGATAGGATACTAGGTGAGGAAGTAGAGAAAAATTTACGGTTTATGAAACAGAGATATTATGAGGCAGGATCTAAGGCATCTAAACTGTTGGCATGGCGACTTAAGAAACAACAAGCAGAAAATTCAATCTACAAAATAAAAGACCCTATAAGTCGCAACATTTTAACTGATTTGGATGGTATTCAAAAATCATTTGAAACATATTACAAAAGCCTATATAGCCAATCTGTGCCGATTAATAAAAATGCAGTAGTTGATTTCTTGGACTCTTTGGATCTTCCCTCACTCGGCACAGATGCAAATAATAAGCTTATGTCACCAATAACACGTGAGGAAATTGACAAGGCCATCTCTAACCTTAAACCTAACAAGTCTCCTGGTACTGATGAATTCCCCCCAGAATGGTACAAGAAAATGAAAGAAAGTCTGATACCTCTACTAGAAACCAGTTTCAATTATATTCTGAAAGGAGGCCCTGTACCTCCATCCTGGAAGGAAGCCTTTATATCTGTTATACCAAAAGAGGGAAAGGATAAAATAGACTGCAAATCATATAGACCAATAAGTGTATTGAACACGGATTATAAATTATACACAACTATTTTGGTCAAACGAATGGACACTGTGATGCCCTTACTAATTGATGAAGACCAAACAGGCTTCCTTAAAAATAGACAAACTTCAGATAACATAAGGAGAGCTCTACATATAATCGAACAGATTAATAAAAGAAAGATAAATTCAGTTATTCTCAGTCTTGACGCTGAAAAAGCATTCGACTCAGTTCAGTGGGACTTTCTCTATTTAGTAATGAAGAGATTTGGATTCTGTACTGACTTTATAAAATGCATTCAAGCTCTTTACTCTTCCCCTACTGCTAGAATAAAAATAAACGGGAGTCTTTCTAATTCTATACAACTACAACGCGGATGTAGACAGGGTTGCCCCGGTATCCCCAATTTATTTAATTTATTTATAGAGCCTTTAGCACAAGCAATACGCCAAGAGACCGCACTAAAGGGTGTTCGGATTGGTGAGGAAGAATATAAATTGAGCCTGTATGCGGACGATGTATTGATCACAATCTCAGATCCGGTCTCTGGTTTACCAGTGTTGATGAAAATCTTAGAAATGTACGGTTCCTTCTCTGGGTACGCTCTTAATATCCATAAAACTCAGGTTATGACTTTCAATTTTCAACCTGGACAAGAATTAATATCTAATGTAGCATCATCTCACTTTGGCTCAGCAACAATTATTCTTCTGCTTTAAGGACATTTTTGTTTCATCCAGGAATAACGTAAAGAAATGGATTTTCTTCCTCCAGGCCACAGCTGAAATCCCCTTTGTTTTGTTAAAACCAGCCTAAGGAATTTCCCCAATGTCCGGCTTCACTTTTATTGCCCCCATAAAACATGCAACAGATCCACGACTCAGCTAATTTCCTTAAACTCTGGAAACGCTGGATTTAACTAGTGAACTTTAAAGTACATTATTACAAACTCAATTCTAAACCTTCATTCTTTTCAGAACTATGAAAATGCAGATGGACTCTGATGTTTTTGATGTGGAAAATCAATGTGTGAAATGCATTAATCTGTGATTTTATATATATATGCATGCTAATGTTTAGATGAATGTTTACTCCTGCATGTTGATTTAGAAGCACTGCTTATAATTTATACTAATCACTAAAGTTATCTTAGTTTAATACATAAAGGGAAATATTAACTTCCAGTATGTATCAAAGTTTTGCCTCTAAAACCATGTGACTCCCACAGCCAATCTCTGCATGACAACTCTCCATCCCAAAGGACTCCGAACAATAGACTGTTTGTTCATTGGACTAAAAGTTCATCGAGCCCGCCCACGAAGGACGCTCATTGGCTGAGATTCCGGTCAGGCCGGAAGCCCGCGAAACTCAACAGAGCTTATAAAAAGCAGAGAGACCTCTTTTCGCCCCTTTTTCTCTTTTTCATCAGACCCTGCTTCACCCCCTTTTTCGTCAACCCTTTTTTGCTCCGGACACTCTGTGCAGATCCTCTGTCCGGCTCGCCTCCCTTTTTTTCCTGATCTCCTCCATTGTCTACACACAGCAAGGAAGAACAAAGGACCGTCTGACCACGCGTCGCTTTTCTGAACACAGAGCAGATAACTCGTAATTTGTTTATGTCACTTTGTTTTTTTTTTCTTCCTCTTAAATACCTAGGAATTCCTATTTCTTTGAGCTCAATTCTTAATCGGAGTTAAACTCCAATTTTTATTTATCACTTTTTCTTTGTTAAACTTTCTGTAAAACCACCATTTGTTTGATTTTAATGTAAATTTAATCTTGACTTTATTTTATAATATTTTTCCTGACCAAGCACCCACCAGAAGCTACTATTTTTATCTAAAGTCCGAAGACTTTTTAATTTGAGATCGGATTAGATATCTTTTAATTATTATCGAAGACCTCTTGAGAAGAAGCAGCTTCCACGTCACGTGCAGCTGAGGAATCAACGCGCAGCTGTCCCACATCGCGCTGAAGAAGCATCGGCACCATCTGGCTAAAACCCGTTTCAACTGTGGGTCATACGGCCAAGATCCAGCCCCCCTCGACCGCTTGAATCTAAAGGTCGAACTGTGGACCCTGAAATATCTGCGGGCAGATATTTCCCCATGCTGCACGGTGGCGCAGTGGTTAGCACTGTGGCAGCACAGTTTACCCTTGGCTGGGGGATTGTGGGGATCGTGGGATCATGGGTTCGATCCCAGCCCCCGACCAACAGTGATCTGTGTGGAGTTTGCATGTTCTCCCCGTGTTGCGTGGGTTTACTCCGGGATTTCTCCGGTTTCCTCCCACATGCCAAAAAACATGCATGTTAGGTTAATTGGCTGTTCTAAATTGTCCCTAGATATCTGTTTCCTATAGGCCCTTAGAATAGAGGGTTAGTATTAATGAAAGCGCTTTGAGTGGTCTTTGTGACTAGAAAAGCGCTATATAAGTGCAGGTTAGTTAGTTAGTTAGTTAGCTAACATCCACGAAATCTTGGGCTGAGGACGGACGACAGAACTATCATCGACCGAGGAACACGTGAGCTGCAAACTTTAATTCCACTGCTGAATTAACGTCTGAGGTTCGATAATAATTTGTATATCTAGTCAGATGCAAATTAAGAAGCCCTTAACATAACTCTTCTTTTCATTAAAATTCCGTTTTTATTTTCTTAAGATTAATTTAGGACTTTTTCATAATTAGTAAACTTTCTCCATAAATTTGCGGGGTTTTTTTTATAATCTGTTAACTCAAACTGATAGAAATTCATTTCTCAGTTTAACCCTGGTTCCGAAAATATTGACATTGTTAATCTATCATTTACAAGATTGATTTTATGATTAAGGAAATTACAATGTCTGTTCATCCTTTCATTTAATAAATATTTAAAAATGAGAGAAGTTGTTGGGAATTTATTTCATTCTGAGTCTGTTTCAAGCCCAGGTATCGAATTCACGGAAAATTTTTGAGACTGATTATTGATTAATTTATTGAGTGATCAAACAGGTATAAAGTGAAATTAAAGATCAAATTGCTTCTTAAAGATAGAAGCTGGTGCCCCTTACGAGTGTTATTAACTTTTCTGATGTATATGAAATGAGATTTGAGCTCAGATTCCAATACATCAATATAAATTAAATAATTCATACCTGATCATATTTATTATTTATTAAATATTTCTATTTTCCCTTACACTAAATATAATTTTAATAGGTATTCTGACCATATAAAATATTTAGGAGTGTACCTACCCAAAGATTTGTCACAATTGTATGATATGAATTACAACCGACTAAATAAAGAAATAATTACTAATTTTGATAGCTGGAGTCTGCTCCCCCTTGATTTTGGCAGCAGAATACAGGCAATCAAGATGAACATCCTCCCTAAATTGCTATATCTCTTTTCATCTCTTCCAATATCAATTCCTGACAAACAATTTAGGAAATGGAATAAATGCATTTCAAGGTTCATTTGGCTTAAAAAGAGACCAAGAGTTAAGTATTCTACCTTACAGTTGCTGAAGGGGGGGGGGGGGCAGGCTCTACCCTCTTTACGAGACTACTATATATCAGCCCAACTGAGACCACTGGTTTGTTTGTGTGACCCATCTTATTATGCAAAATGGAAAACAATTGAGATGTCTTTTTCTGAGGTCCCAATTCAGTCTAAACTAGATACCCTTGAAAGCGAAACTACTCCAACAACTAGTCAGTGGGCTAATCTGACATTTAAAATCTGGAAATCAGAGATAAGAAAACTAAAACTCCAGGAAGAAATTAAATTGCTCAGATGGTCAGCATATGATCCTGACTTTCTGCCCGCCTCACATGATTTTAGATTTAGACAGTGGACATTCAGGGGCCTTACCGCAGCGTGTACAATGTATGAGAAATCAAACCTAATGTCATTCGATACTCTACGCAGGAAGTACATTCTGGAGAAGCAAGATTTTTTTTAGATACTTGCAGCTTTGCGACTTCATTAATAAAAGGGTACAAAGCAGTAATATTTTTTTTTGTACTTATTTTGTACCCGTAGGTAGATTTGTTTTGCAGTCTGGTGACAAGCCACCAGCTGCCGGTCGCTGCGTGCGCAAGCGCCCCGTATCCCTAACCTGCATGTTTTTAGCATGTAGTGGCCTGCCCCTTGTTTTTTAATGTTTTTTAATATCAAAGAGTCTTCATTATTTCTTAATATTTTTATTAATGCATATAAGTCAACAAGTCTTAAAAACCTTATTAGTAAGTTATACTGCAGTTTAATGACACTTAAAACAGACTCAACAATATATATAAAGCAAAAGTGGGAAAGGAAATGAACATTGTAATAACTGATGACATGTGGTCAAGGGTTTGGGAGGTGCAATCCTCATCCACCAACTCCGGCACCTGGAGGGACTTTTGCCGGAAGATTCTTATTCGTTTTTTCACAACACCCAATCAGAAATCCAAGTACAGTGGAGTTCCTGCACACTGCTGGAGAGAATGTGGGGAAACAACAGCAGACCATGGGCACGTATTCTGGTCTTGCCCACACATTCAGCCTTTCTGGACAGACGTAGAAAATGTCATTTCTAAGGCACTGGACTTTAATATCAGCTGCTCTTTTATTTTGTTATTCCTTGGATGTTTCCCTGACAAGCTGACTGCAGAAGATACTTATCTCCTGAAAATCTTTTTGGCATCAGCTAAAAAGGCTATAACAAAGTGCTGGTTACAAAAACAGCCCCCCGCACTGAACCTTTTCACCTCTATAATAGACAATATAAAGTCCATGGAACACATGACCTATACCCTGCGACTCCAAGAGGAGCTAGGAAAAAGACGTTGGAAAAAATGGTTGGACTTCACAGGATGTCACAGTACTTATTAATATGCGGATTCGGAATTGTATATTTTTATTGTATCTGATTTGTACCACATTAATCATCCCATGACCTCATATGTTTGTGTTTTTATAATTGGAAAACGTTCATAAATAAAAAGTTTCAAAAAAAAAAAAAAGAATGTAGTTCCAAACATGATATAAATAAATAAATGATTTTTGGGAATGGACTAGTGGGCTGCAGTGGATGAAGGGGCAGGCCACCAGTTGCCCATCCCTGATCTAGAGAAAGCATATGATATGGTGCCAAGAGAGGAAGTGTGGTACTGTATGAGAAAGTCAGGAGCGGTGGAGAAGTGTGTGAACGTGGTGCAGGACATGTATGAGGACAGCAAGATGGTGGTGAGGTATGCTGTAGGAGTGACAGATAGGTTGAAGGTGGGGGTGGGGTTACATCAGGGATCAGCTCTGAGCCCCTTCTTGTTTGCCATGGTGATGGACAGACTGACAGATGAGGTCCAGCAGGAATCTCCGTGGACCATGATGTTTGCAGACGACATTGTTATCTGTAGTGACAACAGGGAGCAAGTGGAAGAGAACCTGGAGAGGTGGAGGTATGCCCTGGACAGAAGAGGAATGAAAGTCAGTAGAAGCAAGACAGAACACATGAGTGTGAATGAGAGGGAGGCAGGTGTAACGGTGAAGATGGAAGGAGTAGCGGTAATGAAAGTAGATGAGTTTAAATACCTGGGGTCAACCATCCAAAGCAATGGAAAATGCACAAGAGAGGTGAAGAAGAGAGTGCAGGCAGGGTGGAGGGTGGAGACGAGTGTCAGGGGTGATTTGTGACAGAAGGGTAGAAACAAGAGTGAAAGCGAAGATTTACAAGATGGTAGTGAGACCTGCTATGATGTATGGTTTGGAGACGCTGGCACTGACAAAAAAGACAGGAGGTGGAAGAGCTGAAGAGGCTAAGATTTTCACTGGGAGTGACTGGGAGGGCCAGGATTAGAAATGAGTATATCAGAGGGACAGCTCAGGTTGAGCGGTTTGGAGACAACGTAAGAAAGGCAAGGCTGAGATGGTCTGGACATGTGCAAAGGAGGGATAGTGGATACGTACGTATATTGGACAAAGGATGTTGAAGACGGAGCTGCCAGGCAGGAGGAAAAGAGGAAGACCACAGAGAAGATTTATGGATATAGTGAAGGAGGACATGGAAAGGGTTGGTGCTACAGAGGAAGATACAAGAGACAGGGTGAGATGGAGGCAGATGATCCACAGTGGCGACCCCTAGAGGGAGCAGCCGAAAGAAGAAGAAGTTATCATGCGGTTGTCTGCATGGCCACAAATCACAAATACGATCTGGTCACACAAGGAGAAGAGGTAGATTAAATACCAAATACCAATAAAATAAGGCCTACTACAACAATTCTGCTCTGCCAGCTTTGGTTTGCTCTGGGTCAGTTTAACGAATCAGTTAAACTGCTGACTCCTGGTGTTAAAATATAGACCAAAAAAGATGCATCTGACGTACAGTGGATATAAAAAGTCTTCACACCTCTGTTCAAATGCCAGGTTTTTGTATAAAAAAAATGAGACCAAGATAAATAATTTCAAAACTTTTTCCACCATTAATGTGACCTATAACCTGTACAACCCAATTGAAAAACAAACTGAAATCTTTTAAGGGGAAAAATAAAAAATAAAAAACCTGGTTGCATAAATATGCACATACTTAAACTAATACTTTGTTGCAGCACCACTGGCTTTTATTACACACTCAAGTCTTTTTGGGTAGGGGTCTATTAGCCTAGCACATCTTGATGTGGCAATATTTGTCCACTTTTCTTTGCAAAAACGCTTCCAACCTGTCAGACTGCGAGGGCATCTCCTATGCACAGCCTTCTTCAGAACACCCCACAGATGTTTGATCGGATTCAGGTCTGGACTCTGGCTGGGTCATTCCAAAACCTTAATCTTCTTCTGGTGAAGCCATTCTTTTGTTGATGTGGATGTGTGCTTTGGGTCACTGTCATGCTGAAAGATGAAGTTCCTCTTCATCTTCAGCTTTCTAGCAGAAGCCTAAAGGTTTTGTGCCAACACTGACTGATATTTGGAACTGTTCATAATTCCCTCCACCTTGACTAAGGCCCAGTTCCAGCTGAAGAAAAACAGCCCCAAAGTATGATGCTGCCACCACCATGCTTCACTGTAGGTATGGTGTTCTTTTGGTGATGAGCAGTGTTGTGTTTGCACCAAATATACCTTTTGGAATTATGGCCAAAAAGCCTAACCTTGGTTTCACTGGACCATAACACATTTTCCCACATGCGTTTGGGAGAGTTCAAATGTGTTTTTGCAAAATATAGCCGGGCTTGGATGTTTTTCTTCGTAAGATAAGGCTTCTGTCTTGCCACCCTATCCCATAGCCCAAACGAAGAAGACGGGAGAGTGCTGTCACATGTACTAAACAGCCAGTACTTGCCAGAAATCCCTGCAGCTCCTTCAATGTTGCTGTCGGCCTCTTGGCAGCCTCCTTGACCAGTTTTATTCTCGTCTTTTCATCAATTTTGGAGGGACGTCCAGTTCTTGGTAATGTCACTGTTGTACCATATTTTCTCCACTTGATGATGACTGTCTTCACTGCGTTCCATGGTAGATTTAATGCCTTGAAAATTCTTTTGTACCCTTCTCCTGACTGATACCTTTGAACAATGCGATCCCTCTGATACTTTGGAAGCTCTCTGCGGACCATGGCTTGTGCTGTAAGATGTGACTACAAAAATGTCAGGAAAAGCCTACTAGAACAGCTGAACTTTATTTGGGGTTAATCAGAGGCACTTTAAATGGTGGCAGGTGTGTGCTGATGTCCATTTAACATGAGTTTGAATGTGACTGGTTAATTCTGAACATTGCCACATCCCCAGTTATAACAGGGTGTGCATATTTATGCAACCAGGTTATTCTAAGGTTTTTATTTTTTTTTTTTTCCACAATATCTTTATTGAACCTTTTTTTTTTTTTAACAAACATGATACAAACAATCAAACACTAACACTAAAGTACTACAAAAAAAAAAAAATGCACTAAAAACACCAACAACCACCAACAAAATCAAGTCTTCAACAATGCTCCTCTGTTTAGTCTAGACAATCCAATACATAAGTATACATATTATGTTCACCAGTTTGGAATTTACAAGGTCCACACACATCATTCACCTTCTTCTTCAAGAGTTATGTTTAAATTTTTTACATAATCAATAAAAGGTCTCCATATATTCTCAAACACAATTTCCTTTGATTTTAGTATATATGTTATTCTTTCTAATGGAAGGTTTGTTAACATCTGTCTTAACCACTGAGTCACATCTGGTCTATGAGTCTTTTTCCATAATAGTGCAATACATTTTTTGGCATTAAGCAAACTGAGGTCTATGAATGTTCTTTCACTTTTATTAAAATTATGCTTTTCTGGGTACAGACCCAACAAAAACAGTTTAGGATTCAATATGATTTGTTTTGAGATTATTTTTTCAATTGTTACCCTCACCTCTTCCCAAAACATTCTTATTAATCTACATTCCCATAAACAATGAAATAGGGTTCCTTTACTTTCCATGCATTTTGTGCATGTATCTGGTATATTTTTGTTATATCTATTTAACTCCTCCGGTGTAACATACATCCGCATTAACCATTTGAAATGTATCAATTTAAGGCGTGCATTTATTGATTTGGTTTGAGCTTCTGTACAAGCCAATTCCCATTGTTCCTCTGAAATTTCAATTTGCAGATCTTCTTTCCAGTAGTTTAATCTTTTCAGTGAATTTTCACTTGAAGATAGTGTCAGTGAGTTATAAAACTCTGAAATAATACCCTTTCTTTTACTATCTTTCATCATCATTTTTTCCAAGGATGAATAAATAGGTCGAGTGAGAGCTTTATTTTGATTTGATCGAATAAAGTTTCTAAGTTGAAGATATTTAAAAAAATGTGTTCTATTGAGATTAAATTTGATCCTCAGCTCTTCAAAAGACATTATGTTGTCTGCACATGGCAAATATAAATCCTGAATCTTTTGTATCCCTTTTAAATTCATCCATCCATCCATCTTCTACCGCTTTTCCGGAGGTCCGGGTCGCGGAGGCAGCAGTTCAAGCAGAGAAGCCCAGACTTCCCTCTCCCCAGCCACCTGCTCCAGCTCTTCAGAGGGGATACCAAGGCGTTCCCAGACTAGCTGGGAGACATAGTCTCTCCACCGAGTCCTGGGTCTGCCCCGGGGTCTCCTCCCAGTGGGACGTGCCTGAAACACCTCAAGTGGGAGACGTCCAGGAGGCATCCTAATCAGATGCCCATACCACCTCAACTGACTCCTTTCAATGTGGAGGAGCAGCGGTTCTACTCTGAGCCTCTCCCGGATGACTGAGCTCCTCACCCTATCTCTGAGGGTGAGTCCAGCAATCCTACGGAGAAAGCTCATTTCAGCCGCTTGTATCCGCGATCTCGTTCTTTCGGTCATTACCCAAAGCTCGTGACCATAGGTGAGAGTAGGAACGTAGATTGACTGGTAAATCGACAGCTTTGCCTTAGAACTAAGCTCCCTCTTCACCACAACAGACCGGTACAACGTCCGCATCACTGCAGATGCTGCTCCAATCCGTCTGTCGATCTCTCGCTCCATTTTCCCCTCACTCGTGAACAAGACCCCAAGATACTTAAACTCCTCCACTTGGGGCAGGAGCCTGTCCCCAACCCGGAGAGGACAATCCACCTTTTTCCGGCTGAGGACCATGGACTCGGACTTGGAGGTGCTGATTCTCATCCCAGCCGCTTCACACTCAGCGGCAAACCGTCCCAGCAAGAGCTGTAGGTCATTGCTGGATGAAGCCAACAGGACAACATCATCTGCAAACAACAGAGATGAGATCCTGTGGTCACCAAGTATGACACCCTCCATTCCCTGGCTGCGCCTAGAAATCCTGTCCATAAAAATTATGAACAGGACCGGTGACAAAGGGCAGCCCTGGCGGAGTCCAACTCTCACTGGGAATGACTCCGACCGAGTGTTGGCAATACGAACTAAACTCTCACAACGGTCGTACAGAGACCGAATAGCTCGTAACAACAAGCCCGATACCCCATACTCCCGAAGCACCCCCCACAAAAATCCACGAGGGACGCGGTCAAATGCCTTCTCCAAGTCCACAAAACACATGTAAACTGGTTGGGCAAACTCCCACGAACCCTCAAGAATTCTCGAGAGGGTAAAGAGCTGGTCCGATGTGCCACGGCCAGGACGAAAACCACATTGCTCCTCCTGAATCCGAGGTTCGACCAACGGCCGGACTCTCCTCTCCAGTACCTTGGCATAGACCTTCCCAGGGAGGCTGAGGAGTGTGATCCCTCTAAAGTTGGAGCACACCCTCCGGTCCCCTTTTTTGAAGAGAGGAACCACCACCCCGGTTTGCCATGCCAAAGGCACTGCCCCCGACCTCCACGCAATGTTGCAGAGGCGTGTCAACCATGACAGCCCAACAACATCCAGGGCCTTGAGGTACTCGGGGCGAATCTCGTTTACACTTTTAAATTCACTTTTAAAAACTTTTAAAACACTTTTAAATTCCATACTTTAAATACAGCGTCCGCTCTCCCTGGTTTAAAATATTGATTACCCCATATTGGACTAAATTGTGACAATAACTGTGGTTCTTTTAAATAGTTTTTAGCTTCACACCATATTTTGATCATATGCTTTACAAATGGATTTTTAACTTGTTTTTGTAATTTTTTTGCCGAATCTGAGTATATGAATATGGGAAGAGGTAAAGGTAAATTGTATGATTCCATTTCAGTCCAGTGAGGGAGATCATTTGATGAAAAATAATATGTCATAGACCTCAGTTGTGCCGACCAATAATACAACATAAAATTTGGACATTTCAGACCTCCACGATCAAATGGTAAATATAATAAAGACAAACGTAATCTAGCCCTCCTGTTGTTCCATATAAATTCCACTAACTTTTTTTTTATTCTTGAGAATAGATCTAAAGGTGGTGATAAGGGAATGTATTGAAATAAATAAAGTATTTTAGGTAAAATATTACTTTTAAGTATATTGATTCTCCCGATCATCGACATTGGTAGTGACATCCATCTCTGAGTTAACTCATTGATATCTGACATTAAGGCTTCATAGTTGACACTGGCGACTGATTCTAGCTTAGGCATAATTTGGATTCCTAAATATTTAAACTGATTTACAACATTGAATTGATTTACCTCAGGGGCTGGGTAATTTCTCTGGGTCTCATTTAGCATTAATATTGAAGATTTAGTTTTATTTATTTTATATCCTGATATTTCCCCAAAATTCTTTATTAAATTCAACAAGGTTGGAATTGATTTTTTTAGATTCGACATAAACAAAATTATGTCATCAGCGTACAGGGAGATTTTATGTTCTGTTGGTCCAACTTTAATTCCATATATTTGTGAATGTAAACGTATCGCTATCGCTAAAGGTTCAATTGCCATAGTAAACAGTAAAGGTGAAAGTGGACAGCCTTGTCGACATCCTCTATTGATTTTTATTGGTTTTGAAATATTGTTATTTGTTAGGATTTCTGCTGTAGCATTATTGTATATTATTTGAACCCATTTTATGAAATTATTTCCAAGTCCAAACCTTTGTAGGACTTCAAAAAGAAAGGGCCATTCAACTCTATCAAAGGCCTTTTCGGCGTCCAATGATAGGAGAGCTGTATCCGGTGCTTCTTTATTAAAATAAATAATATTAAATAGTCTTCTTACATTATGGAAGCCTTGTCTACCCTTTATAAAGCCATTCTGATCTCGATTAATAATATTTGGTAAAATTTCTTGTATTCGTCTTGCTAAAATTTTACAGATTATCTTAAGGTCGGCGTTTAATAGGCTTATTGGTCTCATATTTTCACATTTATTAGAGGGCTTACCTGGTTTTGGCAGCAGTATAATTAAGGCATTATTTATGTATGATGGTAAATTATTATTTTGAAATGCTTCTAAAACCATTTCCAAAAAAGGTTTTATTAATTTATTCTTAAATTTTTTATAAAGGTCAACTGGAAGACCATCTGGTCCTGCACTTTTTCCTGATTTCATATTATCAATGGCTAGCCCAACTTCTTCTTGACTAATTTTAGACTCCAATATCTCCCTGTTTTCATTTGGAATACACGGTATAGATAGTTCGTTCAAAAACCCATTTAGTTTTGTTGAATCAGGTTCATTTTTGGTATCATATAATTTTTCATAGTAATCTCTAAAGGCTCTATTAATTTCTAAAGGATCTATAACTACCTGTCCGTTACTTATAATACTGGTAATTGGTGTTTTAATTTCCAATTGTTTAATCTGCCATGCTAATAATTTTCCTGATTTTTCACCTTGTTCATAAAAAGATTGTTTCAATCTTAGAAGACTCGAGGCAGCTCTATTCGCTGATTTTTTGTCGTATTCAGCTCTCAAAATCAGTAATTCATTCTCCAACCTTGGGTCACTTCCTGCATACACTTTTTCCTGAAGATTTTTTATTTTATGTTCCAATTTAGCTCTCTCCTCTCGAGTCTTCTTAGATTTTGATCCTGTATAACTAATAATATGTCCCCTAATAAAAGCTTTGAAAGCCTCCCACTTTACACATGCTGATGTTTGTGTAGTATTGATGTCAAAGAACTCGTCTATCTGTTTTTCTATATACTTGACAAATTCCTCATCCTGAAGCCATTTATGCTGAAATTGCCATCTACCTGATTCCTTTGTCAATTTTTTATCTACATATATTAGACAACAGGGTGCATGATCAGAGATCACGATGTTATCATAAAAGCAGTTTTGAATCTTGGACCTTAATTCTGTGGAAATCAAAAAATAATCAATACGTGAGAATGTCTTGTAGGTACTGGAATAACAAGAATAGGCTTTAACTTGTGGTTTCATTTCTCTCCATATATCTAACAATCTCAATTCTTTCATAAAATGATTAATAGTCATCCTACATCCAATGTGCGTACAATCCAGTCCTGTTGATCTATCCACACCTGGATTCAATGTACAATTAAAATCCCCTGCTATTATATGTTGCCCTGTAAGTGATGATAAGATGAGAAATAAATTAGCAAAGAACTTCTGATCATCTATATTGGGACCATATAAGTTCACAAGATTTATATTTTCTAATAGCAAAGAACCTTGAATGATTACATATCTTCCAAATTTGTCTCCAATTACATTTTTCACTTGAAAAGGAACTGATTTATGTATGAGAGTCATAACTCCCCTGGCTCGGGATGAAAATGAAGAGGTGAATACACTTCCCTGCCATCTACTCCTAATTCTTTTAACATCCTCCTCTATCAGATGAGTTTCTTGTAAAAACACAATTCTTGAACCCATGTCCTTTATTTTATTCAAAACTTGTTTAAGTTTTTTTAAATTTTGTAGACCTCTGCAATTCCATGAAGTTAAATTAAGGTTAACACTTTGGTCCATGATCAATAGAGAGTTTGGGATTACCTTGCAGTGTAAACATGCTCATACAGAGAAGCAAAAACATGAGTGGTTGAACATTCATCCTACAAACTACACACAAACAAATTTCCCCTTCCCACACTTGTGGCAAACCCCCCAAAATCAAAAGAAAAATTCTGTCTCCCGATATAGCCATCGACCGTTCCACACCCACGGGGAACAGCCTAAGCCACTCCTTCTTCATCCTCCCAATCACCCTAACTCTACTGCTTTTAATGACGTAACATTAACTCTCCTCTGTAGTTTTCCAACTTAACTCCAAAATTTTTAACAACTTTGTACATCATAGTTTTGTTTTTTTTTTGTTTGTTTTGTTTTTGTTTTTTTAATATATAATACAATCTATATTTTGTAAACTTACTATTTACTTCAAGTCAGTCAGATGCCTGTGCAAATGCTTAATTATTCTACCTTATATTTTGTTCATGCTTAGCTCCCACCAGTCTCTTCTTCTTTTTTGATCTTCTTGATGAACTCCTGCGCCTCCTCTGGGGTCTTGAAGATGTGGGTTCTGCCCTCATACGTGGTCAGCAGTCTCGCAGGATAGATTACACCATGACGAATCCCAAGGTTGCGCAGCTCCTTACGTATGGGATCAAACTGCTTCCTCAATTGCTGGATTCCTGTGGCCAAATCTGGGTAGAACCGCACCTGCTGGTCCTGGTGTTTAATCTCTCCTTTAGCACGTGCAGCGTTGAAGATCTTCATCCTGTCTCTGTTGCTAAGAAACTTCATAATTAAGGTCCTCGGCGGTCCCTTATCTCTCCGTGGGCCAATACGATGTGCTTTTTCCAGAACCACTGCTGATTGCAACTCCTCGCTGCCCAGCACCTCCGGAATCCACTTTTCCAGAAAGGAACATACGTCCCGACCTTCTGATTCCTCTGGAAGACCCACCAGCCTCAAATTATTCTGTCTCGACCGAGATTCCAAATCCAAAATATTATCTTCCAGAGATTTTTTTTTTTTTTCCAAAGTGCGCACCTTTAATTGAAGACGGGTGACGTCATCTTCAGCACTAGCGAGACGGAGCTCCATCTGCGCCGTTCGTTCTACACAGTCACCCAATTCCTTTCTTATTCCTTCCAGCGCTGTCATAATCCCATCAAATCTAGAGGAAAAGTCCGCTCTCATTGAACTCATGGCAGCCATCAGCGCATCTGCGCCATTCCCCGCAGAAATCGCACCGCCGCCAGCCTCCTCCGCCATATATGGAGCCTTGTTTGCTGCGTCACAGACCTGAAAGTCCGTTAATTTGGACTGTTTCGGCGGCTCGCTTTTTCCTTTTCCTGGTTTTCCAGCCTTAGGCTTCGCCGACATATCCTCGCCCAAATGCTGGGATACGTTCTGTCCCAAATGAGAGAGTTATTTGCCGATTTTTTTCTCCAGGAGCAGAGCAGAGCGAGACACGTCCGTCCTACGTGGCAGCCATAACCGGAAGTCAAGGTTTTTATTTTTATTTTTTTCCTTGAAAGATTTCAGTTTGTTTTTCAATTAGGTTGTACAGGTTATAGGTCACACTAATGGTGGAAAAAGTTTCAAATGATTTATCTTGGTCTCATTCTTTTATATCACAAAAACCTGGCATTTGAACAGGGGTGTGCGTAGACTTTTTATATCCACTTTATTTTTAACACAGTGCCTGTGTGAATTTGGCCTCATGTGTTTGTGTGAGAGGAGAGAGAGAGAGAGAGAGAGAGAGAGAGAGAGAGAGAGAGAAATGTTGGTGTCACAACTAAACAGGAGGCTGGCAAGGCTCAAGGTGACCGTCTGCCTCGGCCTTCCTTGGCTGCGGCCAAATCATAATGTCGCCCCTGGCAACAGGATGTCAAGCTGGCCCAGTGCCAATCTGAAGGTCTGTTGCAGACCTACAAGCAATCAGGAGCTTAAAAACTGGTGTGCAGGCTCTCTCCCTTTCTTCCATGCTTGTCCACAGTTTCATGTTTTTGTTTCCCTGCTTCATTGTCTCATTTTAATTCCATCCATCCAGCACTCTCAGGACAAGTCTCATGTCTTCCAGATGCAATGACCTCTGTACTCCTAATCCTGCTTTCCATTCTTTCTAACCATGGGGGGTTATGCAAGTTATACTGCACTGTAGTATAGTTCCTTGAATAGTCAACTCTTCTTTCTAAGACTGACTAAGAAACTCAGCCCGTGGCCTTCTCCTTCTGTATTATCTGATCACAGGATTACACAACGCCTACGCAAAGAGAAAACTTAAGCAGGTACTTCCAACACAGTCAGACTTGGCAGACGGTGAAGCCCAAAGTTGTAGGCGGGAATGTATGTATGACTCTGCTGCCCACAACACAGAAAACAGGTGAGGAAAAATATAACAGCGGAAACAGAGCAGCGCTTTTCTCATTAACGAGCAACAACAAACGGGCAAATTCCACAGCATATGGAGGAGTTCAGGCTGGGAGGTGTTCAAAGCAGCCTCGCCGTTCTTTGCCATATGGTGGCACTAATTGCTATTTTTTTCCTCACTGTGACAGAGAGGTGCACCAAAAGAAATGGTTGAAGGGAAGGAAAAAGCAGCCTCAAAAGGAGAAAAAAAAACTGGGGCAAAAGTTTTGATTGTTTTGACGTTGCATTGAACAGTTATTAACAGCTTCCAAATTGAGCCCAAAGGGACAAAATGTCTTATTTCATGGGTATCTGGCAATTTGAAGAATGTGTGGAATTTGAGGACATTGTATTCCCTAGAGAAGATGAGTAAAATATGGCAAAGTAATCAGGCTTTACAAGACATACAAGTGGCATTAGATACTTATAATTATATAACTCTCAGATGATGAGAAAGTAAATTACAGTTCTCCAAGCACATCAAAAAAAAAAATATCCTCATGATTAGGTAAAAAAGAAAATTTAACCTAAACAAAAGCAACACAGTTTTCATTTACAACTGTCTTTTGGAAAACATGTTTATATTGTGTAAAACTGGTGTTTCATGTAAACACTAATGAAAAAATTAAGTGTTCTTCTTTGATTCATGTGAAGCATCTTGATGATACTATCACAGGCTCAGCCCTCACGAGTGAGGACTGCAAAACATCAAATGAAACAGTATATCAAATTAGATACACGCACCTGAAAATAATCTGATCTGACTGCACACTCAGAGGACTGAATACATACGGTAGTGCAAATAGCAAATGAGAAAAAAAATAGCATAGCATCACAGAGGTGTGACATAGATTAATGATCCTTATTGGCAATTTTTGTGAATAAATTACACTGAAAGACAAAATATCTAATTTAATGGTTCAACAAATTATGTTTACACATAACTTTGAGGTGATTAGATGAGTGTGGCTTCTAGTGGTCAATTCTGGACTTGTCGCGTAACACCTCTCTCCACAGAACCAAGGAGGGCTGATTGCTCCCACCTGGCTGATTACAGCCCGTATATAAAAGTCTATGAAGGGCTCAGTCTACGCAGGATCATTATGTGATAAAAGTTCCTCGTGGAAGACGTGAACAAGCTTAGAATTTCTTGCTCATGTGTCCTGCTCACCTGCTCTTGTCTCTAGGGAAAGCTCCTCATATGCCAGACTGCTGACATGCCCTCCTTGGTTCATGCACGCTTGCCAATAAACACATATCTTGCCTCCTGGTTCTGAAAATCTCACCTGGTCCACCTAATTATCTGGAAAACAAGTAAGCTCAGCCCGCAACATCAAATATTACTCAACCCTATCTTAGTCACAGGATCAAACCCTCGCCACTCTCTGATGGATCAAACTCTGTACTTGGATGTGGCACTCTGATAAATGGATCAGCCTCACCTGGATCATCTGCTCAGCTACCTTCGTCTACCTCTCTGGTCCACTACCCACTTACCTGGAACCCTCACCTGCCTTCAGGCTCATTTGCTTCCTGTAAGTCCCTTGAAACAAATAGATATATACTCACCGCTAATGTGCTCCTCAGACTTGCGTTCTCCTTCTCCTCTTCGCTACAGGCTTGACTCTCACAGTGCGGGTTCCACTTACCTGAAACTTACCTGTTTAAATGAAAATAACTCATTTTCTTCAATCACTGCTTCTTTTTGTTTGTGGTCTACATTTTGGTCTCTGCCTAGATTAAATATGACAAACTAGTATTTATAATATTTATATTGCGGCGGATGAAAAAATAAGCAGCGATGCTGTGGTTTTAAGCAGGTTTTATTAATCATACCGCTGTCAACGAGCTCCGCTCCCGGCGCCGTGCAAGCACGCCGGGAGCGAGCCCACGGCTCTCAGAGAAGGAGGACACAAAGTCTGTGTCCAGCAGCAGCAGTTGAGGAAGTGGAATTGAGAGGAGTTTGTGTTACAGAGTTGCATACCCAACTACAACAATACATCAAAGAGCATTCCCCAGCAGTTGGTACGATCAAAGGAACTGCAGAACAGGCATGAGATATTTGCATTTGAAAGACCTACATAACAATAGGCAGATTTGCTAGCCTCTGCTCCAGGTGTAGGACAAAGAGGTTACAAGGCACATCTACATATTGATCTCAGCCTCTAGGTCACAGTAAGGACAGGACGCATGAACACTATACATGAATGGCACATTACATCACAATACATGAATGGCACATTGCATCACAATACATGAATGACACATTACATCACAATACATGCATGGCACATTACATCACAATACATGAATGGCACATTACATCTCAGTAGTGCAGCGGGAAAAACCAAGAGAAGAGAGCTGACTGTCCTGTGTGTTGTGGGGGGGTTGAATCAACCCGCTACAATATACTATAAATACTACATTTCTATATATTTATATACATTTCCATATATTCTATATACTGTAAATATGACATTTCAAAAAGTATATATATGTACTTAATAATCATATATAATAGTATTGTAGTAGCTTCTGTCTGTCTTCCTGAGCATTAGTCTAAGGCTTTTAAGAGAGGTATTACAGTTGGCAAATACTTATGTCTGGAGCGAAAACCAGTAGTCTCCATCTTTTACAATTATTGGAAAATCAAACATTTTGTGCTTTAAAGAGCTATTTCTTGCAGCCTCTCTCCTAAAAAGGCTGACAATCGTGCTTTTTAATTAATATTCTGATATGAGACACCTATGAGTGACATAACGTTCGGCTCAGGAGACGCACACACACAGGCTCAGAGTAGTTCAAATAGTTTATTGGCAACAGGGGTGAATGGATGAGTGTCTGCGAAATGTTAATGTGTTGGTGGCGGCGTCTGCTTCAGGCACAGAGGCAGGAGACCGTACAGCCGGCAACCCTATGGGAGAGAACACAGAGACACAGGGTGACGGGCACACACCAACACAGGAGGAGAATAGGCGAGGGAGATGCTTACTTGCTAGGAACAGATGACTGGCACAACAAGGACGGAATCCGGGAGACAGCCACCTGCAGGGCTCGGTGCAGCAGCGAGGAACGACGAGGGAACGGGGTTGTCCACCGCCGAGGAATCCACCTGTGCACAGGGGAGCAGACTGGAAAAGATGAGGTAAGGATTTCTTACCACACAGCGTCGTGCTGAAGAGTAGGTTGCTTCACGTTGAAGGGGGATGAAGTCTGATGGCTTCAGGCCGAAGCTCAGGGCGAGGCGGCTTATATCCCTCGCCGCTGATGATGAACAGGTGTGCGAGCAGGTGGCGCCGCTGATGAGCGGCGCGGCGTGACAGTACTCCCCCCTCTAGCAGCGCCTCCTGGCGATGGCTTCTCTGGGTGCGCTCAGTGGAAGTCAGCGATGAGCGATGGGTCCAACACGAACGACGAGGGTACCCACTGTCGATGCTCGGGCCCATAGCCCTCCCAGTCCACCAAATACTGCAACCCACGACCCTGGCGCCGGGAGTCCAGGATGGAGGCGACGGACCAGGCCGGATGGCCACCAATCATCCGGGGCGCGGGTTGCGCAGCAGGAGGAGGACAAAGGGGGTCGGTGACTGCCAGCTTCACCTTAGACACGTGGAAGGTGGGATGGATGCGGAGGGAGGGGGGAATAGCCACGCGCACAGCCACCGGGTTGATGATCCGGGTGATGGGGTAGGGACCCATGAATCGCTGTGCCAGCTTCCTCCTCTCGCCTTTTAAAGTTACGTCCTGGGTTGACACGTAGACACGTTGCCCAACTCTGTACGCCGGGGCAGGTCTTCTGTGCCGGTCCGCCATAGTTCTGTTGCGCTCCGCTGTGCGTAAAAGCGCATTGCGCGCGGCAGCCCAGATGGAGCGGAACTGCCTGAGATGCGCCCTAACCGAGGGGACAGTTAACTCACTCTCCTGCACCGGGAACAGCGGGGGGTCATAACCCAGGGACGCCTTGAAGGGGGACATCCCTGTAGCAGAAGAGCGAGCGGTGTTGTGGGCGTATTCAACCCAGGCAAGATGGTTACTCCAGGACGTGGGTTTAGATGCTGTTACACAGCGGAGCGCAGCCTCCAGCTCCTGATTGGTCCGCTCACACTGCCCGTTGGATTGGGGGTGATGGCCGGAGGAGAGGCTCACCTTGGCTCCGATGGCGTTACAGAACGATCTCCAAACCTCAGAAGAAAATTGGGGCCCCCGGTCCGAGACCACGTCCACCGGAATCCCGTGCAGCCTGACCACGTGTTGGACGGGGAGATCCGCCGTCTCCAGGGCAGTTGGAAGACCTCGCAGGGGGACGAAGTGCACAGCCTTGGAGAAGCGGTCCACGATGGTCAGGATGGTGTCACAGGAATTGGAGGCTGGGAGTCCAGTGACGAAATCCAAAGCGATGTGTGACCAGGGCCTGCCAGGGACGGGCAGGGGCTGGAGCAGACCCGCTGGGGGGGGGGCGTTTCCCGACTTGTTGGTGGCACGAATTGGACAAGCCCGGGCATAACGGGCTGCGTCCCTCCGCAGGCCCGGCCACCAAAAGGACCGCTGGAGGAGGTCTATCATCCGGGAGGAGCCAGGGTGACAGGTGAGCTTGGAGGTGTGCAGCCAGTGGATGACCTCTCCACGAACCGCGGATGGCACGAACAGCCTCCCCTCCGGTCCGCCGCCAGGGTCAGGTTCCACTTCCTGTGCCTTCCGGATCTTGCTCTCTATGTCCCAGGAGATGGCTCCCACGACGCACGACCTGGGCAGGATGGTGTGGAGCGTCTCCTCCGACTCCTCGGGGGTGAACTGCCTAGAGAGGGCGTCAGGCAGGCCGTTCTTGGAGCCAGGCCTGAAGGTGATGGAAAACTGGAACCTGGCGAAGAACAAGGACCAGTGCGCCTGGCGGGCGTTCAGACGCTTGGCAGATCGAAGATATTCCAAGTTCTTGTGGTCCGTAAGGACCACGAACGGCAGGTCCGCCCCCTCTAGCCAGTGGCGCCATTCTTGCAGCGCGAGCTTGATGGCCAGGAGCTCTCTGTCCCCCACATCGTAGTTTCTCTCCGCCGGGAACAAGCGCCGGGAGAAGAAGGCGCAGGGCCGTTTGGCGCCGTCATCAGGCGACTGCTGAGATAGCACCGCCCCCACTCCTGTGTCCGAGGCGTCCACCTCCACGATGCACTGCAGCGCAGGGTTGACCTGGCGAAGGACCCGGGAGGAGGAGAACTCCGCCTTCAGCGCCTGGAAGGCAGCAGCGGCCTCTTCGGTCCACCGGAACGGGACCTTAGGGGACGTGAGACGGGTCAGTGGTCCGACGATGGAGCTGAAATTGGGGACAAAGCGGCGGTAGAAATTTGCAAATCCAACGAACTGTTGCACCTGCTTCCGTGATGCAGGTGTAGGCCATTCGACCACCGCCTTTACCTTCTCTGGGTCTGGGAGCACCTGGTCCTGAGAGATGACGAAACCCAGGATGGACGTCGTTCTGGCGTAAAATTCACACTTTTCAGCCTTCACGTATAGCCGGTTCTCCAGCAGTCTTTGGAGGACCCGCCTCACATGGACCTGGTGCTCGTCCCTGGACTTGGAGAAGATGAGAATATCGTCCAGGTAGACGAACACGAAGAGGCCGATGAAGTCCCGGAGGACGTCATTAATGAGGGGGTGCCCATGCAGAACGTGCTCCATGCCGATACCCCAGCTGACTTCCAATCCAGGACCGGGTTGTGGAGGCGTAGCCAGGGATACCCCAGGATGACGGGCGACACAGAGTTGGGCAGGATGAGAAAGGTTATCTCCTCCCGGTGGTTTCCAGAGATGATCACCGGGACCGGGATGGTCTGGTGGGTGACTCTCCCAAGGGAAGCACGGGAGAGGTTGACCAGGGAGATGGGGTCCTTGAGTGCCTGGCAGCGGATGCCCAACCGGGTTGCCAGGCTTTGTGAAATGAAGCTGCCCTCTGCGCCCGAATCCACCAGTGCGTGGGTGAGGTGCCCAGTGGGGTTGTGGCAGAAACGGATGGGCAGCTTTAATTGAGTGAGGGGACTTAACCGATTGACGTCCGCGAGGCCCCCTACAGTGACTCGCGGACCCCCCCGTTTGGCTTCTGTGGGCAAAGCTCTACCGTGTGTTGATTATCTCCGCAATACATGCAGAGATTCAACGCACGGCGGCGTTGTCTCTCCGCCGGGGAGAGCTTTGTCCAGCCCGTCACCATCGGCTCCGACTCCTCGGGATGCGATGGTGGCGGCGTCACCAGGGGGCGAGCTTGGGGCTGGCGCGACGAGGCTCCGCGAAGGCGAGAAGATGACGACTTCCGCCCCGAGGAGCGCTCGCGCAGCCTGTTATCCAAGCTGATGGCAAGGGAAGACAGCTCCGCTAGCGTCTCAGGGAGGTCCCGCCCAGCCAGTTCATCCCTTAGATCGTCATTGAGGCTGCGGAGGAAAAGACCGCAGAAGGAGCGTTCCTCCCAGCCTACTTCCTCCGCTGCTACCCGGAAGTCGACCGCATAGTCCGCGGCCAACCGGCTTCCCTGCTGGAGAGCGAGAAGCCGGTTGACCTGGACCGTCTTGGTTCGAGAGTGGTCAAAGACCTCCAGGAAGCGCCTCACGAACTGGTCATAAGTGAGGGTGGCGTAACTAGGCCTCGCCATAACGGCGTAGGTCCAAGTCAACGCGCGCCCCTCCAGGAGATTCCCGATATAACCAATCCGGCTGTGATCCGAGGGAAAGTCTCCGGGCACGCGGTGGAATACGGACTCACACTGCATGATGAACCCCCGCGCTCCGCCGAGCTTTCCGCTAAAGCGGGCGGGGGTCGGAATGGGTGTGAGCCGCGCCGGTGCTACCGGAGCCTGCTGGACGGCCACTGGAGCGGCAGGAGCCGCGCCACCCTGATGAGCCGGGGGGAACGGCTGCTGGGGGTCCAGGCGGTCCAATCGGTTATTAATGAGGATCAATTGATTTAGGATCACCTGTTGCCGATAAGCTATTTGATCCACCCGAGCCTCGAGGTTGGTAAGCCGGTGTGCGAGCCCGCCGTCTGCCGAGCCGCTCTGCTGAAGCCGTACTGACATAACGTTCGGTTCAGGAGACGCACACACACAGGCTCAGAGTAGTTCAAATAGTTTATTGGCAACAGGGGTGAATGGATGAGTGTCTGCGAAATGTTAATGTGTTGGTGGCGGCGTCTGCTTCAGGCACAGAGGCAGGAGACCGTACAGCCGGCAACCCTATGGGAGAGAACACAGAGACACAGGGTGACGGGCACACACCAACACAGGAGGAGAATAGGCGAGGGAGATGCTTACTTGCTAGGAACAGATGACTGGCACAACAAGGACGGAACCCGGGAGACAGCCACCTGCAGGGCTCGGTGCAGCAGCGAGGAACGACGAGGGAACGGGGTTGTCCGCCGCCGAGGAATCCACCTGTGCACAGGGGAGCAGACTGGAAAAGATGAGGTAAGGATTTCTTACCACACAGCGTCGTGCTGAAGAGTAGGTTGCTTCACGTTGAAGGGGGATGAAGTCTGACGGCTTCAGGCCGAAGCTCAGGGCGAGGCGGCTTATATCCCTCGCCGCTGATGATGAACAGGTGTGCGAGCAGGTGGCGCCGCTGATGAGCGGCGCGGCGTGACAATGAGGTGGATGGATTATCATGAAGAAGAAGATGGGCTCTCTTTTATCACTGGTGAGCTGTCAAACATTTTCATCTTTGGATTGTCTTATATTGATCTCTCTGTGGATGTATTAACATGAACACCATCCTGTATCCCTTGGAATCCCATAGGTAACTGTTAGTATATAATACAAGTGATTTATCTTTTTTTAAATCATTAATGTTCAATGTCATCATTTCCAAGGCTCCAAAATACTGTTGTTGTCTTACAAACCCCAATTTCAATGAAGCTGGGACATTGTGTAAAATGCAAATAAAAACAAAATACAATGATTGACAACACCTTTTCAATCTATACTCAACTGAATACACTACAAAAACAAGATATTTAATGTTGAAACTGATCAACTTTACTTTGTTACAAATATTCACTCATTTTGAATTTGATTGCTGCTACATGTTCCAAAAATGCACTGTGCATTTCTGTTGAGTGCAATTCTATTTATTAACTAAAATGTACAGTATTTACTTGAAATTTGCTATTAAACATTTAACTGCTAACAATTAACTGCAACTCTATTTAGGGCAGCATATACTGCAAAATAAAGGAGCTCAAGAACCAGTATGTATGTTATTAATTACACTCATTTATCCAACAATGATATTTCATATTAAATGTGTCATAATGTTTGATTGTTATGATGGTTGATGTGAACATGAAAAGGGAAATTTTAGTCACACCCTCAGTCTACTGTATGGCCACCAAAACAAGCATCTTCATGTTTAATTTACATTATAGCAACTGTTGGTGAAATGCACTGTTTGTTACAATTAGATAAAAGGTTTTACCAACTGATGTTGAGACACTGCCAAATAGAATGATTTGGTCAGATGAATACTGATGTGACAAGACACTGCATTGCTTATAGCTGGTGTCATTTATTGCCTAATACTGTTGAGAAATATTCCTCTAGCTTAAGCATTGGAAGAATCTTTTGAGGTAGCCTATATCTTTTTGTTTGCAATAATATTTGCACGATCATGCAGGTGCAGCTAAAACAATACACACCTCACTATGACAGGGGTCCCTTTCCTTGTGGACAATTTTTACATTCTTTAAAACTGTGAACTGCACCCTCTCTCATAAATAATGGAACAATTTTACACCATTGCACTGTGATAACTTGTTTAATTCTCACTGAATGTGTGCCTGCGTCAATGTGCTTCCACGCTACTGAGCGACAGCTTGAGGGGGAGGCTTCTAAAATTAGATCCATCAGTGTGCGATTGGGATTCAAAGTGTGCATCCACACACCTGCACACAGTGATGCAGAGGAGCCACGTGGCTGCTGATGCCGTCCTCGACTTTCACAGAAACTGCCACCTCAGAAGCCACACAGGGGGCAGCCATGTTGGATGTTGGCTCTAGTGTCACCTGACTTTGCTGCTACTTTGCAAGCATCATCAATCTGATCCTGTCAGTAAGGGAAATGTGATCTTAACAAACTAAGAGCCTCTGATTTACACTGGAGGCTTGAGAAATAGCAACACTCACATTATCTGACTCGCAGGAAGGCTAAGTAAATGCTGATAGCTGCTGCAATAACAAATGTGCTCAGACAAGAGATAAGACAGGATTTAAAAAAAAAAAAAAAAAAAAAATATATATATATATATATACATATATATATATATAGATATAGATATAAAGAATTGTTTTTTTATGAGCCAGAGGTTAAAAACAATAAAAGGATTGAGTTTATTCAAGAGTTAAAGCCACTGTAATGGTACAGTATGCTGAGGTTATAACTGTCCACAATAAGAAGTCCTCCTCTCTCTATGAGCAGAATAGATTTTATTCTGTCAGCTTCTCTGAGGATTAGCTTTGCTGTGTCTGCCTTCCTGTCTACACTCACACAAACACTGTACTCCTGTGCAGGAGCAACTGGACACATACTGACACACAAACATAAAAATAAACAGCAAATACATATCACAGCAAAGAGATAACGTAGACAGTCATACCTTCCTTCCACCTAAATGTCCCTGGCTGTTTTTTTTTATCCACAGAAGCACAAAATGCATCACATTTAATAAAGCTTAATGCACAGATAAACAGCATAAAAGAAAAGCAAACAGCTGACAGATAAAATACAACTGATTAACTGTACTTGCTGTGAGGCTGCATATCACACTCAGCCATGTCCATCCCATACCAAACATTTATCAAATATGAACTTGGATTCCAACCCAACACACAGAGGACACTCATGGTCATGAGGACAGGAAGCATGACACATTTTTTTTTTTTTTTTTTTACAGCAAGAGTTCATATCTTTAGCTCACTCTAGTCTGCTGTGTCATACCAGGCACTCGGTCACCTCCATAAATGCTGCAAACAGACTTGGAGCAGTGTGAGTAAGCATTTTGTGCCTACCTTGCAGCTTCTGCATCACATTTGTAATGTCTCGAGCAGAGTGTCCGTAGTGCCTGGGTGATGCCATCCTGCAGTCCTGAGGTCACTTGAGTCACTTCCAAGCTCTTGTGAGTCACCCCAGCAGGGTTCACATGCTCAGATCGGCACTCAGACTGAACTGCAGTAGTTTGGTGTCTTCACTCTGACTGGAGGATATGAGGATTTAATCATCTCCATGTTTCTGTGTTTCTGTTTTAAAGTCATCCCTGTTACCGTAGCTGTCTGCAATCCTCACTCTCTGAAAAGCTCCTCCTCTGATAATGATGATGTAAGTGCACACTGAATGTGTATGCGTGCATGTGTGTATGTGTATTGAACATCTTGGACCCACTCCCCCCCTTCCTCCCCTCCCTGCCTGTGCCTTTTACTTCTGCAGGCTGTGGATGGATTCATGGTCTGCATGTGCTGCCACCTGCTGCCCAATGAGATAGAATGCTCGTCCTTTCACTGAAGATGACTATCTCCTCAGGTTTACAGTGTGTGTGTGAGAGAGAGAGAGACTTTGACTTTTAAAAAAGGCTTTATTGCACATTCCGAAATTGCAAAAAGACCAATATCACTTGTCCAAGTGTGTCACATCTCAAAAGTGCAAACATAACTCATCCCCCTGACCCACTGAACACAAAACATTCCCTACAGCCCATCTATTGATGAATGCCTCCAAATTGTCCACCATTTGATAGTAAGAGAACTCCACCCGTAGTCTGACTTTCAACAAGACCGTGAAAGCGGACACAGGATCCACATTGCCAGCATTGCTTGCCCGATTTTTCCTTGTTAGCCAGATGGTAAGCTTAGCAGTACCAGATAGGAAGTTCATCAAAGTGTGGGCAGCCTTCCTTGCCACTTTATACTTCAGACCGTAAATGAACAGACCAAAAGAGAAACGTTCACCCAAAGCCCGAAACCACTCGCGCAAAATCTCAAAAAGTCCAGATAAACGAAAACAGTGGACAAACAAATGGTCGAGGGTCTCAACTTGGGAACAAAACAAACATTCCCCCCCACAGTCGGATCAAGGTGTGCCCTGTATTTATTCGTGGCTATTGCCCCATGCACAATCCTCCACTGGAGATCTAGTGTGCGTATCTCAATAGGTTGAATAGGGGGGCAATGGATCAGCGTTCTCGTCGCACCCTCCGCCAGTACCCGGGCTCGCCTGGGGAAGCTAATGATCCTACCAGCAGACTAAATTCGAAGAGACGATGCCTCTGTGCCAAGTCAAAGAAGAATCCTAGTCACAGTCCTAAAGCCGAAAGCAAACAGCCCCAAGAGCACTTTGTGGTAGGATCTGCCCTTCGCATATTACAACTAAATGTTGAAGGCCTATCTGCAGCCAAGCGAAGCCTTATCGAAGTCCTCGCCTTCCAACATTCGACTGATGTAATCTGCCTCCAAGAGACTCATATTGGCACAGAGGAAGCTGGCCGCTTCACCATCAAAGGCTTTGACCTCCTGTGCTATGTTCTACATGCTAAACATGGACGTGCCACCTATGTGCGTTCTGACATAGTTGAAACAAATCACCTGATAACAACACATTTCTCAGACACCATAATCATTGGTGGCTTCCATATTGTCAATGTGTACAAGCCCCCTAATGCCAACTGGGATCTGCAGGTCTTACCCACCCTACCCCACCCTGCCATCTATGTGGGGGACTTTAACAGCCATCACCCTGACTGGGGGTACCCAGCAGTGGACAGTGATGGGGAGGCACTTTCAGACTGGGCATCCAGAAATGACCTCGCTTTGATATACAACCCCAAACAAAGAGGAACCTTCCACTCTGCTAGGTGGAAGAAGGACTATTCTCCTGACCTGTGTTGGGCCAGCTCTTTGAATGGGGAGCCATATCCTACACAGATCCTCATTCTTGATGATTTTCCACACAGCCAACACCGGCCCCTGCTTGTACACATTGGCCTACAACTTCCAGTCATATACAGCCCAAGGAAGATGCGCTGGAACTTCCGCAAAGCCAACTGGAAGAAATTCAGTGAAACTCTGGACCGTAGCATTGTTACCATCCCACTCCACACCATCACTGTAGATGAAGCATACAACCACTTCTGCAGCGCAATCTTCAAGGCTGCCCATACTGCAATCCCACGAGGCTACCGACCCCTCTATGTCCCATGCTTGGACGGAGAAAGTGCTGCCCTCCTACAATCCTATCAAACATCAGGGGACCCAGAGATAGCAGACCATCTCATTGAATCGCTAAATACAGCCCGGCGAAAGAAATGGGAGGAGACAGTTGCTGACCGGAGCTTTACCCACTCTAGCAGGAAATGTTGGAGCCTCATCCGTCGCCTAGGAGCTGCACAGAAGCCCCCTAGCCAAAGCCGAGCATCCGTCACACCCAACCAAGTTGCATCCCACCTACTGACTATCGCCAAAGCACCCCAAGACAAAGACACCAGAAGAGCAGTTACAACTGAGCTAAAAAAACACCAAAAAATGCCTGTAGAGAAAACGAACCCTGAACCCTTCGAGGCTGCTGAACTGGAGAAAATCCTACAGGGCCTGAAATGTGGAAAGGCAGCAGAATACGATAACATCTTCCCAGAATTCATGAAAAATCTTGGCCCCCGAGCCCTAACCTGGTTGACACAATTCTACACAAGGATCACACAAACAAACTCGATCCCAAAGAAATGGCGGACAGCAAAGGTCATTGCCATCCCAAAACCTGGCAAAGACCACAAACTACCAGCAAGCTACCGCCCAATCTCCCTACTCAGCGTTCCTTACAAAATCATGGAGCGCCTAATACTGCAACGCATTTCCCCAGAAATAGAGGATATTCTAAGTGTGGATCAAGCAGGTTTCCGCAAGGACCGCAGTACAGGAGAACAAGTACTGGCCCTAACCACCTTCATCGAAAATGGCTTCGAGAGCAGACTGAAGACAGGGGCTGTGTTTCTTGATCTTACAGCCGCCTATGATACGGTCTGGCACAAAGGCCTCCTCCTGAAACTTATAAAGGCGATCCCTGCTTGGGCAACAGCAATTATAAAAACCCTGCTGACCAACCGAAGGTTCAGAGTCCACCTCAGTCAGAACACAAGTGCATGGAGAATGCAGAAAAACGGACTCCCACAAGGCTCAGTTCTAGCTCCAACTCTGTTCAACCTCTACATAAACGACCTGCCTACTACAAAATCCCGCAAATTCATCTATGCAGACGACATCTGTTTGGCATTCCAAGCACCAGACTTTCAACCACTGGAACGGGTGCTCACGGAAGATCTTGCCAAACTGGACCAGTTCTGCAAAATCTGGCGCCTAAAACCAAGCCCAGCAAAAACCGTCTCCAGTGTATTTCATCTCCACAATGCAAAAGCTGCCAGAGAACTAAACATCCACCTGAGCGGACTCAAGCTTAAGCATGCCCCAAATCCAACTTATCTTGGAGTGACCCTTGATAGGACCTTATCCTTCAAGGAACATCTAAAGGGGACGGCTGCTAAGGTGAAGGTATGAAACAACCTGCTCTGCAAGCTCGCTGGTGCAAAATGGGGGGCGGCAGTCTCCACCCTGCGCACCTCAGCACTGGCCCTTTCATACTCTGTAGCAGAATATTGTGCCCCTGTCTGGTCCAGGTCATCTTACACACACCATGTAGACACCCAGCTCAACTCAACCATGATAACTATAATTTGAACAATCCGCTCAACACCACTCCCCTGGCTCTCTGTACTGTCAAACATAGCCCCTCCACACATCCGGCGAGCAGCATTAACTCAAAGGATGCTCCAAAAAGTTAAAGATTCTCCTCACTTACCAATCCATGCAGATATCTACACCCCACCCACTGCCCGACTTTCATCCAGACGGCCGATTTGGAAAAACCCTCCCCCAGCTGACTTTACCATCCAGACAGCTTGGCAAGAGGAATGGGAGACCAAGGAGGTCCCAAACAAACAGCTGGTGATAAACCCCAACCAACAGGTCCCGGGCACCAACCTCCCAAGGAGACAGTGGTCTACACTCAATCGCTTCAGGACTGGACATGGCCCCTGCTTGGCCAGCCTTCACAGATGGGGCAGTAGCCCTAGCCCACTGAGCGCATGTGGAGAGGAGCAAACAATGGAACACATCATAGAGGCTTGCCCGCTCCAAAGACTGGAAGGAGGATTACACACCCTCCATACAGCAAACCAGGAGACAACTGCTTGGCTTAAGGACTTTGCATTCGCTAAATAAATAAATAGGTTGCTTGTACATGCACCGCCAGCTGCCTTTTGGGGAGACCCCTGGCCCCAAACAACCCGCCCACCTCGACTCCGTGACATGAGAGAGAGAGACTTGACTTTTAAAGGCTTTATTGCACATTCCAAAAATGCAAAAAGACCAATATCACTGGTCCAAGTGTGTCACATCTCAAAAGTGCAAACATAACTCATCCCCCTGACCCACAGAACACAAAACGTTCCCTATAGCCGATCTATTGATGAATGCCTCCAAATTGTCCACCATTTGATAGTAAGAGAACTCCACCTGGAGTCTGACTTTCAACAAGACCTTGAAAGCAGACACAGGATTCACATTGCCAGCGTTGCTAGCCCGATTTTTCCTCGTCAGCCAGATGGCAAGTTTAGCAGTACCAGATAGGAAGTTCATCAAAGTGTGGGCAGCCTTCCTTGCCACTTTATACTTTGGACCGTAAAGGAACAGCCCAAAAGAGAAACGTTCACTCAAAGCCTGAAACCACTCGCGCAAAATATCAAAAAGTCCAGATAAACGAAAACATTGGACAAACAAATGCTTGAGGGTCTCAACTTGGGAACAAAACAAACATCCCCCCCCACAGTCGGATCGAGGTGTGCTTTGTATTTATTCGTAACTATTGCCCCATGCACAATCCTCCACTGGAGATCTGCTGTGTGTTTCTCAATAGGGAGCTTGTACATGCACTGCCAGCTGCCTTTCGGGGAGACCTCTGGCCCCAAAAAACCCGCCCACCTCGACTCCGTGACATCCTTCAGAGAGCGCAGATTCAGAACCTTCACACAGATGTGATACACCGCCCTTGTCCCGACAAACTGGAACTTGCCCAGGCGAGGAATTCTGAAGGTCAGCAGGTGATCCTCTCCTCCCTTCCACTTCCCCACAGCTGGAGTTATGGAAATTGCAGGAAAGGTGGACGCAGTGTCGTCATCCCATTGATTGGAAAAAGTGCGGTTTGTCGCAAAGGCTCGAAGCGGTTGTGGCAGGGCGGCGCACACGTCCCCCACCACCCTTTGCAGCAGTCTGACAGATGTAATGTTGGCACTCCGCCTCAGCGTATCCATCGATGTGGTCGACATCTTTATAAGATGACCAAGCTTGGTACAGCGTGCCTCCCACAAACAAGTCCGCAGACTGACAGACTGCAGCACCTCAGCGTCGATGAATCAATTTGAAAAACAGTGGTTCCTCAAACAGCCACATGCCCGGTGTCTCGTCACGGAAGTGGGCCACGTTGAAGACTCGCCATGCATGCAAGACGGACGTGTAAAAAGCAGATAGTCCAGTAAGGTCCACCTCCCCAGATGTCACGAGGAAGAGCTGCTTATCATAGCCCAAGCGACCAACTCTCCTCAGGAGCAGTTTAGCAGTGTCCATCCAGCAGGGTCCACGTCCATAAAGGAGGTGTTGTGCAGTTCGAAGCCTGAAGCAGGCGATCTTGGAATGTATGTCCACCAGGCCCTGTCCCCCCTCGGCCACAGGCAGATAGAGAACAGGCGCACGGACCCAGTGGCGACCAGACCAAAAGAAGTCCACGATGATCTTCTGAATCTCCTCCACGAGGCTCCTGGGCGGTGTCAAAGCCACCAGCCTATGCCAAAGAGCCGAGGCGACCAGATTATTTGCGACCAGAACCCTGCCCCTGTATGACAGCTGTGGTAGCAACTATTTCCATTTAGAAAAGCGAGCACACACCTTGTCCTTAACACCCTCCCAGTTCTTTAGTTCAAAAGCCTCCGAACCCAGAAAAACCCCAAACACTTTGAGACCGGCCGTCCCCCACTGAAGACCGCCGGGTAGGCGAGGGACGCCTTGACGCGACCAGTGGCCCACCAATAGACCCTCACTCTTGGCCCAATTCACCCGTGCAGAAGATGCCCTTTCATAAACTGACAAAGTGTCCACCAGACGCTGCACATCCCCGTGGGAGGTGATGAAAACGTTGACGTCATCCGCATAAGCAGACAAGACGATCGGGCGGCAACAGCTTGATGGCCCCGGCAGAACCAGACCACCCAGCCGAGTGCGCAACCTGCACAGCAAAGGCTCAATAGCTAAGCTATACAGCTGACACGAGAGTGGACACCCCTGGCGTATACCCCGGTGTACAGGGATTGGCCGACTCAGGCCTGCCCCCATCTTTACCAAACACTCAGCTCCAGTATATAGCAGATTGACCCACCTCAAAAACATATTGCCAAAACCAAACCCCCTCAGGGTGGAAAACAAATAGGAATGGTCAACCCTATCAAAAGCCTTTTCCTGGTCCAAAGACACAATCCCGAACTGTAAGTCATGACATTTACTGAGCTGGAGAACGTCACGTATGAGGAAAACATTGTCCATAATGGTTCGGTCAGGAATACAATATGTTTGATCCTTAACTACGATCAAACCCAAGACAGTGTTCAGTCTGTATGCCAGGGCTTTAGAAAGCACCTTGTAGTCCGTGCAAAGAAGAGCCACGGGCCTCCAGTTTTTCAGCAGGGCCAAGTCCCCCTGCCTTGGCAACAGAGACAGCACTGCACGGCGGCAGGAGACAGGTAATGTTCCCTTCCTGTAACAGGCAGTCAGAATGTCATAAAAGTCTGATCCAATAATATTCCAAAAATGCTTAAAAAAGTTACTGTGAAGGAGTCCAGGGCTAAAGGTTCTAGAAACATATATCCTGTCCAATCTAGCTGCACTGACAACACCGTCAGTGACCCTGACCCAGGTATACTGTCTCGCATTTGCATTTTTAGACCTCCACGTGTCCACTAAGTCGAACTGCACAGTGAAATTTTCCAAGATTCTAGAAGACTGCAGATGAGGTTCTGCATTAGTGCGATCTACAGTGAAGTCCAAGGTACAGTTGAAATCACCAGCAACAACAAGTTGTTCTTGATGATATCGCTGCAATTCAGTAGTCAGTATATTGAAAAAGGCAACCCTTTCAGCGCCGTGGTTTGGCGCGTAAATATTAACCAGGCAAAACACGGAATCCCCTATTTGGGCCCTAACAAGAAGCAGCCTGCCCCTCACTATCTCCACCACCGATAAAACTTGTTCATTTGCTGATTCCCCAAACAAAATGGCCACTCCTGTGCTTAGATTGGTGCCATGAGTGAGTGAAAAAGGGCCTTTCCACCACAAGCCCCAGTCGACTTCATCTGCCGAAGTGGTATGAGTTTCCTGCAAAAACAAAACGTTGAGACCTTTCCGTCTGAACATGTCACTAATGAATCCCCTCTTATGATTACCCCTCCCACCACTGATGTTTAAGGACCCTAATTTTATTTTCTGCATTATAGCGATAGATGTGAGGAGCATCGTGCTGTTGCCATGGAAATCATTCCATCTTTGCGCGCTTGGCCTTTTGCCCCCCTGCTGATTTACGCAGGGCTGCGAGGTGCTTCTTCAAGCGGAAGCGTTTTCTTTCATCCAGGAGGTCAACACCAACCTGCTTCCTCAGTACATTAACAGACCGAATGAATTTGTCAGTGTCACTGAAGTAATTAGCGACGTCAACGGCCCTATTATTATAGGTTCCATCCAGGAAAGCATTTATTTCGTCTAGTGAATACAAATCCGCATTGGCATTGCCAGTTGCCCCAATAGACTCATTTTTAGCAGACACAGCGGCAGATTCACACTCCATTAGGAAGAGAGAGAGAGTTTGAGTTTTAAAAAAATCCCATCCATCCATCCATCCATCTTCTACCGCTTTTCCGGAGGTCCGGGTCGGGGAGGCAGCAGTTCAAGCAGAGAAGCCCAGACTTCCCTCTCCCCAGCCACCTGCTCCAGCTCTTCAGAGGGGAAAAAAATAAATAAAAAATCCCTTTATTGTACAATTCAAAAATGTAAGATCCCCAATACCATCATTCCACCAAGTGTCTCACATTTCAAAAGTGCAAACATAACTCATCCCCCTGACCCACAGAACACAAAACGTTCCCTACAGTCCATCTATTGGTGAATGCCTCCAAATTGTCCACCATTTGGTGGACAAACACAGGATCCACATTGCCAGTGTTAGTAGCCCGATTCTTCCTTGTCAGCCAGATGGCAAGTTTAGCAGTACCAGATAGGAAGTTCATCAAAGTGTGCACAGACCTCTTTGCCACTTTATACTTTGGACCGTAAATGAACAAACCAAAAGAGAAACATTCACCCAAATTATGAAACCACACTTTCAGAAGATCAGAAAGGCCAGATAAACGAAAACATTGAACAAACAAATGCTCCAGGGTCTCAACTTGGGAACAAAACAAACATTCCTCCCCCACATTAAGATCCAGGTGTGCTCTGTATTACGAATACGTGAATACGGCCCAAAAAAACCCCGCCCACTTCGACTCTTTCACCTCCGTCAGAGAGCGCAGATTCAGAACTTTCACACAGACGTGATACACCATCTTCTTCCCTACAAACTGGAACTTGCCCAGACAAGGATTTCCGAAGGACAGCAGGCGATAGTCCCCCTCCTGCCACTCTCCCACAGCTGGACTTATGGAAAGGGAAGGAGAGTTGGACACAGTGTCCTCATCCCATTGAGAGGAAAGAGTGCGGTTTTCGGCAAACGCTCTAAGCGGTCGTGACAGGGCAGCACACACTTCCTTCACCACCCTATGCACCAGTCTGACAGATGTAATGTTGGCACTCCGCCCCAGCATTTCTATCAACGTGGTTGACATCTTTATAAGATGACCAAGCTTGGTACAGCCTGCCTCTCTTAAACAAGTTCGCAGACTAACAGATTGCAGCACTTGAGTGTCCATGAATTGATTGAAAAACAGTGGTTCCTCAAACAGCCACATGCCTGGTGTCTCCTCAGGAATGCGGGCTACGGTGAAGACTTGCCATGCATGCAAGACAGATGTATAAAAAGCAGAAAGTCCAGTAAGGTCCACCTCCCCGGACTTCACGAGGAAAAGCTGCTTATCATAGCCCAAACAGCCCACTCGCCTCAGGAGCAGTTTTGCAGTGTCCATCCAGCAGGGGCCACATCCATAAAGGAGCCGTTGCGCAGTCTGAAGCCTAAAACAGGCGATCTTGGACTGTATGTCCACCAGGCCCCGTCCTCCCTCGGCAACAGGCAGGTAGAGAACAGCCGCACGAGCCCAGTGTCGACCAGACCAAAAAAAAATCCACGAAGATCTTCTGAACCTCTTCAACCAGGCTCCTGGGCAGTGCCAAAGCAATAAGCCTATGCCAAAGAGCCAAAGCGACCAGATTATTGGCGACCAGAACCCTTCCCCTATATGACAGCTGTGGTAGCAACCATTTCCATTTAGAAAAGCGAGCACACACCTTCTCCTTAATTCCCTCCCAGTTCTTGCATTCAAAGTCCTCAGAACCCAAAAATACCCCCAACACTTTGAGACCGGCTTTCCCCACAGAAGACCTCCAAGTAGCTGAGGAATGTCCTGATGTGACCACTGCCCCACCAATACTCCCCGATGTACAGGGATTGGCCGACTCAGCCCTGCCCCCATCTTTACCAAACACTCAGCTCCAGTATATAACAGATTGACCCACCTCAAAAACATATTGCCAAAACCAAACCCCGTCAGTGTGGAAAACAAATAAGAATGGTCAACCCTATCAAAAGCCTTTTCTTGGTCCAAAGACATAATACCGAACTCTAAATCATAACATCTACTGAGATGAAGAACGTCACGTACGAGAAAAATATTGTCCATAATGGTTCGGTCAGGAACACAATATGTTTGATCTCTATCTATGATTATATCCAGTACATTTTTCAGTCTATTTGACAGGGCTTTAGAAAGCACCTTGTAGTCCGTGCAAAGAAGAGCCACAGGCCTCCAGTTTTTAAGCAAGGCCAAGTCCCCTTCCTTAGGCAGCAGAGATAGTACTGCACGCCGGCAGGAGACTGGTAAAGTTCCAGTTCTGTAACAGGCAATTAGAACGTCATAAAAGTCTGATCCGATAATATCCCAAAAATGCTTAAAAAAGTCAGAAGAAAGACCGTCAAGTCCAGGTGCATGTCCCAGAGCCATTTGATTAACTGCTACAGTCAACTCATCCAAAGTCAGTTCACAGTCCAGAGCAGCCCTGTCCTCTGGCCAGAGAGAGAGAGAGAGAGAGAGAGAGAGAGAGAGAGAGAGAGAGAGAGAGAGATTTTTTTGATTTTTAAAAGATCTTTAATAAACACACTTGTCCATCAGTCAATACAATTTCTATATCATGCTATGTTACACAGAAAATTAATCCCCCAAAAAACGCCCCAAAAAAAGCTGTCCATCATGAACTGAACAGAGGACATTCTCCAGGGACCAGAGGGTCCTGAAACCTTCCACATCCCCATTCCCCATAAAAAACTGAAAGTCCAGCCTGATTCTGGCTTTAAGTAGCCTCACAAATAAAATTTTGACATCAACATCATTCTCAACATTTTCAAGTTTTCTTCTCCGGCTTACATAGATAGCCAACTTTGCCTGCCCTAAAACAAAGTTCAGTAGTTGACACTTCTGCTTAAAACGACGATTGTACATAAAACCACAAATGAAAACCTGCTTAGAGAAAACTTCCTTAAAAATATGAAAAAGTTTTGTGAGAAGTTCAAAGAGGCCACTCAGGCGCTGACATTCAATAAAACAATGAAAAACAGTCTCCCTAGAGGAACAAAAAACACACTGATCACTGACACTGCTGTTAATCACAGAAACAAAAGCATTGACAGCTATAATACCATGCAGGACCCTCCACTGTAAGTCTCCATGCCTCTTAGGGAGAGGGGCTTTGTAAAGAGCCCTCCAGGCAGGCCGATGCCCTTTTCCTAGTTTAAAATAGGCTCTCCAAGGAGTGTCCACACAGGTGTTCAATCGGTCCTTGTTGAGTGCCATCACCACCAGACTGTAGAGTGCCTTACCACTGGCTCCTCCAAAGTCCACACCAGTGGGAGCACAGAATGCCAGTAAGGAGCAAGGAGCGACGTCAAAGTCCATATAGAGCGTGAGAGAGGGAAAGGGGTCAGTGCTTTCTGGCTGCAGCGTGCCATTGCTAAAGTCCAAGAGTAGGGAGTGCTCAAGTCCATGAAGCTCCTGTTTCCAGTGTGCAAGAAGACCATCGATGAAACGATTCGACCTGACACCAAGATGAGCTGCTAAAGCTGAGGCGTTGTTGAGGCCAGGACCAGCCAGTTCCACCACTTGCTTCAGAGTGAGAATGTTCCTGGAACACAGCCTATCAAGGAAGGTCCTTCCAACTCCCGGCAGGACACCAAGGCGACCACCAAAAACCAGCGGCTCCCTCAACAACCAGTAGAGGGAATCGCATGGCCCTCTTTGTTTTTTAAAAAGAGTCCACACTGAAAAGAGACTGCGGTAAAAACTGGGTAAAGACAGTGCATTAGAGTTCTTAAAATCCATTAAAAACACAGGGAGGTCTAGCCCAAGCCCAAGGACTCTCTGTAAAATAACACAGGCCAAAGGCCTCCATACCAGGTCCTGGGGGCCCGTCAGCAGTCTCTGTATGAAAGTCAGTCTAAAAGCAGCACCTCTACTAGCTAAATGAATCACTCCTTGCCCCCCCTCCTCTTTGGGAAGAAATAACAGGGCTTGAGGAACCCAGTGGAGTCCACCCCCCCAAAAAAAGTCCACCAAAACAGACTGAATTTTGGACAACAAACCAGCAGGGGGGTCCATGCACATGAGGCGGTGCCACAGGGATGAGGAAACAAGATTATTTAAAATGAGCACTCTTCCTCTAAAAGATATTCTTGGCATTAGCCACTTCCACTTGTTTAGTCTCCCGTTAATCTTCTCTATGACCCCATCCCAATTTTTTTGCTCAAACTGCTGATTTCCAATAAAGACACCAAGATACTTAAAACCTCCTTTTTTCCAAATCAACCCACCCGGCAGCGTAAGCTGATTTTCTAGTTTCTCCCCCACCATCAGAGCCTCGCTTTTTCCCCAGTTTATCTTTGCAGAGGAAAGTTGGCCAAAAAGATTGACACTCCTAACCAGAACGTCAATGTCACTCTGCTTGTTTAGCAGAATGACTACATCATCTGCATAGGCCGACAGCTTGAACGTGGTGTCACAGCCAGGAAAAGTAACTCCTGATAGATCCCTTCTCAGGCAGTGAAGCAAAGGCTCTATGGCGAGGGAGTACAGCATCCCTGAGAGAGGGCAGCCCTGCCGAACCCCCCTCTGGACTTTTAAAGGGGCAGACAGGCCCCCATTTATCTTCAGCACACTCTCAATGTCACTGTACAAGACCCGTATCCTGGCTATGAAGCCTGGGCTGAACCCAAAAGCTGTTAAAACTGTCCATAAATATTGGTGTTCAACCCGATCAAACGCCTTTTCCTGGTCAATTGAAATCAAACCAGTTTCTACCGCCAATGAACCAGAGACCTCCAAAATATCCCGAATTAAAGTGACGTTGTCACTAATCAGCCTGCCAGGCACACAGTAAGTCTGGTCTACATGAATGAGCTCGCTCATCACCTTTCTCAGTCTTCGGGCCAGAGCTTTTGAGAGAATCTTGTAGTCTGTGCAGAGCAGAGAGACTGGCCTCCAGTTCTTTAGGCTCTGGAGGTCCCCCTTTTTCAGCAACAGTGTGATGATGGCCCTCCTGCAGGTCGTGGGTAGGGTCCCCCTTTCCAAGCTATCTTGGAGAACCTCCAGCAGGTCTGGACCAAGCAGGGGCCAGAATTCCTTAAAAAAGTCCACAGAGAGACCATCTATGCCTGGTGATTTTCCATTCTGGAGGCTCATTAGCGCCGTATGCAGCTCAGACAGAGACAGTGGAGCATCCAAGCCGGCAACAAGGTCCTCTGAGAGCACTGGAAGACCATCAAGGAAAACCTGGCCCAGTGACGTGTCCTCCCTCCACTCTGCTCTAAACAATTCACTGTAAAAGCTAGCAGCGTGTTTCCTGATCTCTGCTGCTGTGGAGATTGTTCTCCCGTCATCGCCCAACAAGGAGTGAATGAGCTTTCTCTGTCCATTTTTCCCCTCCAGTCCAAAAAAGTACTGGGAGGGCGAGTCCATCAGAGCTACATCCATGTAGCGTGAGCGGACCAGAGCACCCTGTGCGGTGACCCCTAGCAAGCTAGCCAAGGCTGACCTTTTTGACTTAAGAGCCTCTAAGTGCTCCTGTTTTCCTGTAGAACTGAGTAACTCCTCTAGCTCTACCACCTCAGTCTCCAGAACTTTCAAGGATTGGGTCAAGCTATGAGTGACATTTTGAGTGTACTGTTGGCAGAATTGTTTTATCTGTGCCTTACCAAAATCCCACCACATTTGGAGAGAACTAAAAGAAGATTTTTGTTCCCTGTGTGACTTCCATACATCATGAAAAACTCCCTTAAAAAACACATCATTTAAAAGTGTATTATTAAAATGCCAAAAAGCACTCTTACACTTTACATTTTCAATGAAAACAGAACAAATCAGCAGGCAGTGATCAGTGAAACCAACAGGACAGATACAACTATTTTTAAAAACACTCATTTGGTGTTTAAAACCATAGAAACGGTCTAACCTAGCCACAGATAAGAGGTTATCTTTAGCATGGCTCCAGGTGTACTGCCTCTGGTCCCCATGATGTGATCTCCACACATCGGCCATTTCATGTGCCTTCACTAGTTCCCTCAGCCTATTGGCAGAAGCAGGGTGAGGTTCCTGATGGTTCCTGTCCAGTCTGTGGTTTAATGTACAGTTAAAATCACCCCCCAGAAATAAAAAACTATTTGGATTACAGGATCTAACCGTATCTGATAGCATATTAAAGACCCTGATCCTTTCTGCTCTCTGGGTTGGCACATACACGTTTATAAGAACCAAGTTTACGTTTTCAAACTGTACCTTTAGCAAGAGTACATGTCCTTTCACCACCTCTTCTACCTCATAAGAGACAGGCACACAACCCCTAGAGAAAAGTACAGCCACCCCTCCACTATTATTGGATTTGTGGCTAAAAAAAAAGCAGCCATCCCACTCTTTTCTCCACTGGCACTCAATGTCTACAGTGCTGTGAGTCTCCTGGACCATCAGCACGTCAAGTGCCTTTAAATTAAAAAGCTTGTATAAAGAGGCCCTTTTTACATCATCCCTGGCCCCGTTTATATTAAGAGTGCCAATTCTAAGGTGGGGCATTAAAAAGGATAAAAATAAGGTACAGTAAAAAAACACACACATAGCATAAAAGGGAAGAAACAAACTAAGAGTCAACATGACTGTTAGTAATTTGTGATTTCAGTTTGACAACCAGTTTCTTTAAACGAAAAATTTCCTGATCAGTAAAAGTCTCATTCCCATCATTCAGTTTCATCAGCTTGCGAGCTGATGCCACAAATAACTCCAGATCTGGAAAGTAATTTTCCACTTTCACAGCTCTGCTCCCCTTGGTCACCTGGAGAAATTGCCTAATTTTGGTAAAACAATAGGAGCTTTGCTCCTCCTGCGTCTGCATCATTTCAGACTCAGCTCCACTTTCGTCAGAGACGCTCTCATCTAGTAAATCTAACTTCCCAACCCTACTAGATTTAGCAGAGCTCTGCAAGTTTTCAGCACTTTTTTTTTGTGCAGCTTTAAAAGGATCCTCTTCAGCAAAACTACATTCCTGCATTTCTTCATGAACTGCAACGTTTGTCATGCAGTGTTTGCTCTGTGTGTCCCCTACAGCCTCAAACCGCTCCTCCCCCGCCTGCAAAGTCTGTTCATTCACGTTCCTTCGTTTAACTGCACTTTTACTTACACCCTCCACCTGTTTACCCCGGGCGACAGGCTCGTCACAATGATCAGAGCTGCCGCCAGACAGAAATTCCCCACCATCACTGTTTGGGGGGGCAACTACCGCGCCCGCCGCGGCCACCCCAGCAGAGGCGGCCGCGGCCGCCCCAGCACAAGCGGACGCGGACGCGGATGCGGACGCGGACGCCCCCGCAGAAGTAGAAGCGGACGCGGCCGCGGCCGCGGTCGCGGTCGCGGCCGCGACCGCCCCAGCAGAGGCGGGCACCGCAGCGGCATCCGCCGCACCACATGTAGCACTACCCTCCGGACCACCAGAAACAGCGGCGTCACCTTTCTTACCGCCAGTGCTCTTTGTGTTCGCCTTTTCAGGACATGACCTAATAAGATGGCCTTCTGCGCCACACGCAAAACACTTCATGGTTTCAGATGTTGCAAACACCAAGTAGCTAAAGCCGTCAATCCTGAAATTAAAAGACGCGTTCAGTTCAGCAGAGCTGTCTTTCAACACCATGAAACACTGCCTCCTGTGACATACAACATGCTTCAGCAGGGGTGATTTACTACCCAGAGAGACCATTCTGATAGGGGACACAACCTGGCCAAAACGGGACAACTCTCTAATCAGCTGATCATTTTTAACGAAAGGAGGAGCGTTTGAGATGGTGATCCTCCTAGACGGGTTCGTCAGCGGTAAAACGGGAGTAAAAGTGTCACCTATGACCACTCCCTGTGCCACCACCTGATCAGCTTTTTCAGTTGAATCCAGAAAGATCACAATTGCGCTGTTCATCCTCGATGCTGATTTTATGCTGCCATGCCCAACCACCTGTCCTACAGCGAGGCTGGCCTCCTCCACAGAACAGGGAACTGTCGGGAGGATTCTCACGCCATGACGCCGGGTTAAGCGCTCAAACTCCACACCACCATCAATCACCGGCATGATGCCGGCCGGGAAAAACCGGCAGCAGAAGCTACCGTTCTCCAACACACTCACTCCAACACTCACACCCCAGCACACACACACTCAACCCACTATATTAAACACACACACCTCAAACACACAAGATAGAGAAAAAGTTAGAAAATACAATGTTTAAAGTACTCACTCGACACCACTCCACACCCCTGCTCCCACAAACGCCCACGCATGCGCACGAGAGAGAGAGAGAGAGAGAGAGAGAGAGAGAGAGAGAGAGAGAGAGAGAGAGAGAGAGAGAGATTTTTGATTTTTAAAAGATCTTTAATAAACACACTTGTCCATCAGTCAATACAATTTCTATATCATGCTATGTTACACAGAAAATTAATCCCCCAAAAAACGCCCCCAAAAAAGCTGTCCATCATGAACTGAACAGAGGACATTCTCCAGGGACCAGAGGGTCCTGAAACCTTCCATATCCCCATTCCCCATAAAAAACTGAAAGTCCAGCCTGATTCTGGCTTTAAGTAGCCTCACAATAAAATTTTGACATCAACATCATTCTCAACATTTTCAAGTTTTCTTCTCCGGCTTACATAGATAGCCAACTTTGCCTGCCCTAAAACAAAGTTCAGTAGTTGACACTTCTGCTTAAAACGACGATTGTACATAAAACCACAAATGAAAACCTGCTTAGAGAAAACTTCCTTAAAAATATGAAAAAGTTTTGTGAGAAGTTCAAAGAGGCCACTCAGGCGCTGACATTCAATAAAACAATGAAAAACAGTCTCCCTAGAGGAACAAAAAACACACTGATCACTGACACTGCTGTTAATCACAGAAACAAAAGCATTGACAGCTATAATACCATGCAGGACCCTCCACTGTAAGTCTCCATGCCTCTTAGGGAGAGGGGCTTTGTAAAGAGCCCTCCAGGCAGGCCGATGCCCTTTTCCTAGTTTAAAATAGGCTCTCCAAGGAGTGTCCACACAGGTGTTCAATCGGTCCTTGTTGAGTGCCATCACCACCAGTCTGTAGAGTGCCTTACCACTGGCTCCTCCAAAGTCCACACCAGTGGGAGCACAGAATGCCAGTAAGGAGCAAGGAGCGACGTCAAAGTCCATATAGAGCGTGAGAGAGGGAAAGGGGTCAGTGCTTTCTGGCTGCAGCGTGCCATTGCTAAAGTCCAAGAGTAGGGAGTGCTCAAGTCCATGAAGCTCCTGTTTCCAGTGTGCAAGAAGACCATCGATGAAACGATTCGACCTGACACCAAGATGAGCTGCTAAAGCTGAGGCGTTGTTGAGGCCAGGACCAGCCAGTTCCACCACTTGCTTCAGAGTGAGAATGTTCCTGGAACACAGCCTATCAAGGAAGGTCCTTCCAACTCCCGGCAGGACACCAAGGCGACCACCAAAAACCAGCGGCTCCCTCAACAACCAGTAGAGGGAATCGCATGGCCCTCTTTGTTTTTTAAAAAGAGTCCACACTGAAAAGAGACTGCGGTAAAAACTGGGTAAAGACAGTGCATTAGAGTTCTTAAAATCCATTAAAAACACAGGGAGGTCTAGCCCAAGCCCAAGGACTCTCTGTAAAATAACACAGGCCAAAGGCCTCCATACCAGGTCCTGGGGGCCCGTCAGCAGTCTCTGTATGAAAGTCAGTCTAAAAGCAGCACCTCTACTAGCTAAATGAATCACTCCTTGCCCCCCCTCCTCTTTGGGAAGAAATAACAGGGCTTGAGGAACCCAGTGGAGTCCACCCCCCCAAAAAAAGTCCACCAAAACAGACTGAATTTTGGACAACAAACCAGCAGGGGGGTCCATGCACATGAGGCGGTGCCACAGGGATGAGGAAACAAGATTATTTAAAATGAGCACTCTTCCTCTAAAAGATATTCTTGGCATTAGCCACTTCCACTTGTTTAGTCTCCCGTTAATCTTCTCTATGACCCCATCCCAATTTTTTTGCTCAAACTGCTGATTTCCAATAAAGACACCAAGATACTTAAAACCTCCTTTTTTCCAAATCAACCCACCCGGCAGCGTAAGCTGATTTTCTAGTTTCTCCCCCACCATCAGAGCCTCGCTTTTTCCCCAGTTTATCTTTGCAGAGGAAAGTTGGCCAAAAAGATTGACACTCCTAACCAGAACGTCAATGTCACTCTGCTTGTTTAGCAGAATGACTACATCATCTGCATAGGCCGACAGCTTGAACGTGGTGTCACAGCCAGGAAAAGTAACTCCTGATAGATCCCTTCTCAGGCAGTGAAGCAAAGGCTCTATGGCGAGGGAGTACAGCATCCCTGAGAGAGGGCAGCCCTGCCGAACCCCCCTCTGGACTTTTAAAGGGGCAGACAGGCCCCCATTTATCTTCAGCACACTCTCAATGTCACTGTACAAGACCCGTATCCTGGCTATGAAGCCTGGGCTGAACCCAAAAGCTGTTAAAACTGTCCATAAATATTGGTGTTCAACCCGATCAAACGCCTTTTCCTGGTCAATTGAAATCAAACCAGTTTCTACCGCCAATGAACCAGAGACCTCCAAAATATCCCGAATTAAAGTGACGTTGTCACTAATCAGCCTGCCAGGCACACAGTAAGTCTGGTCTACATGAATGAGCTCGCTCATCACCTTTCTCAGTCTTCGGGCCAGAGCTTTTGAGAGAATCTTGTAGTCTGTGCAGAGCAGAGAGACTGGCCTCCAGTTCTTTAGGCTCTGGAGGTCCCCCTTTTTCGGCAACAGTGTGATGATGGCCCTCCTGCAGGTCGTGGGTAGGGTCCCCCTTTCCAAGCTATCTTGGAGAACCTCCAGCAGGTCTGGACCAAGCAGGGGCCAGAATTCCTTAAAAAAAGTCCACAGAGAGACCATCTATGCCTGGTGATTTTCCATTCTGGAGGCTCATTAGCGCCGTATGCAGCTCAGACAGAGACAGTGGAGCATCCAAGCCGGCAACAAGGTCCTCTGAGAGCACTGGAAGACCATCAAGGAAAACCTGGCCCAGTGCCGTGTCCTCCCTCCACTCTGCTCTAAACAATTTACTGTAAAAGCTAGCAGCGTGTTTCCTGATCTCTGCTGCTGTGGAGATTGTTCTCCCGTCATCGCCCAACAAGGAGTGAATGAGCTTTCTCTGTCCATTTTTCCCCTCCAGTCCAAAAAAGTACTGGGAGGGCGAGTCCATCAGAGCTACATCCATGTAGCGTGAGCGGACCAGAGCACCCTGTGCGGTGACCCCTAGCAAGCTAGCCAAGGCTGACCTTTTTGACTTGAGAGCCTCTAAGTGCTCCTGTTTTCCTGTAGAACTGAGCAACTCCTCTAGTTCTACCACCTCAGTCTCCAGAACTTTCAAGGATTGGGTCAAGCTACGAGTGACATTTTGAGTGTACTGTTGGCAGAGTTGTTTTATCTGGGCCTTACCAAAATCCCACCACAATTGGAGAGAACTAAAAGAGGGTTTTTGTTCCCTGTGTGACTTCCAAACATCATGAAAAACCTCTTTAAAAAACACATCATTTAAAAGTGTATTGTTAAAATGCCAAAAAGCACTCTTACACTTTACATTTTCAATAAACACAGAACAAAACAGCAGGCAGTGATCAGTGAAACCAACAGGACAGATACAACTATTTTTAAAAACACTCATTTGATGTTTAAAACCATAAAAACGGTCTAACCTAGCCATAGATAAAAGGTTATCTTTGACATGGCTCCAGGTGTACTGCCTCTGGTCCCCATGATGTGATCTCCACACATCGGCCATTTCATGTGTTTTCACCAGTTCTCTCAGCCTATTGGCAGAAGCAGGGTGAGGCTCCTGATGGTTCCTGTCTAGTCTGTGGTTTAATGTACAGTTAAAATCACCCCCCAGAAATAAAAAACTATTTGGATCACAGGACTTAACCGTATCCGAAAGCACGTCAAAGACCCTGATCCTCTCTGCTCTCTGTGTTGGCACATACACGTTTATAAAAACGAAGTTCACTTTTTCAAACTGTACCTTTAATAAGAGGAAATGACCTCTCACCACCTCTTCTACCTCATAAGAGACAGGCACACAACCCCTAGAGAAAAGTACAGCCACCCCCCCACTGCTACTGGATTTGTGGCTAAAAAAAATGCAGCCATCCCACTCTTTTCTCCAATGGCTCTCAATGTCCACAGTGCTGTGAGTCTCCTGGACCATCAGCACGTCAAGTTTCTTTAAATTAAAAAGCTTGTATAAAGAGGCCCTTTTTACATCATCCCTGGCCCCATTAATATTGAGAGTGCCAATTCTAAGGTGGGGCATTAAAAAGGATAAAAATAGGGTACAGTAAAAAAACACACACATAGCATAAAAGGGAAGAAACAAACTAAGAGTCAACATGACTGTTAGTAATTTGTGATTTCAGTTTGACAACCAGTTTCTTTAAACGAAAAATTTCCTGATCAGTAAAAGTCTCATTCCCATCATTCAGTTTCATCAGCTTGCGAGCTGATGCCACAAATAACTCCAGATCTGGAAAGTAATTTTCCACTTTCACAGCTCTGCTCCCCTTGGTCACCTGGAGAAATTGCCTAATTTTGGAAAAACAATAGGAGCTTTGCTCCTCCTGCGTCTGCGTCTGCATCATTTCAGACTCAGCTCCACTTTCGTCAGAGACGCTCTCATCTAGTAAATCTAACTTCCCAACCCTACTAGATTTAGCAGAGCTCTGTAAGTTTTCAGCACTTTTTCTTTTTTGTGCAGCTTTAAAAGGATCCTCTTCAGCAAAACTACATTCCTGCATTTCTTCATGAACTGCAACGTTTGTCATGCAGTGTTTGCTCTGTGTGTCCCCTACAGCCTCAAACCGCTCCTCCCCCGCCTGCAAAGTCTGTTCATTTACGTTCCTTCGTTTAACTGCACTTTTACTTACACCCTCCACCTGTTTACCCCGGGCGACAGGCTCGTCACAATGATCAGAGCTGCCGCCAGACAGAAATTCCCCACCATCACTGTTTGGGGGGGCAACTACCGCGCCCGCCGTGGCCACCCCAGCAGAGGCGGCCGCGGCCGCCCCAGCACAAGCGGACGCGGACGCGGACGCCCCCGCAGAAGTAGAAGCGGACGCGGACGCGGCCGCAGTCGCGGCCGCGACCGCCCCGGCAGAGCCGGGCGCCGCAGCGGCATCCGCCGCACCACATGTAGCGCTACCCTCCGGACCACCAGAAACAGCGGCGTCACCTTTCTTACCGCCAGTGCTCTTTGTGTTCGCCTTTTCAGGACATGACCTAATAAGATGGCCTTCTGCGCCACACGCAAAACACTTCATGGTTTCAGATGTTGCAAACACCAAGTAGCTAAAGCCGTCAATCCTGAAATTAAAAGACGCATTCAGTTCAGCAGAGCTGTCTTTCAACACCATGAAACACTGCCTCCTATGACATACAACATGCTTCAGCAGGGGTGATTTACTACCCAGAGAGACCATTCTGATAGGGGACACAACCTGGCCAAAACGGGACAACTCTCTAATCAGCTGATCATTTTTAACGAAAGGAGGAGCGTTTGAGATGGTGATCCTCCTAGACGGATTCGCCAGCGGTAAAACGGGAGTAAAAGTGTCACCTATGACCACTCCCTGTGCCACCACCTGATCAGCTTTCTCAGTCGAATCCAGAAAGATCACAATTGCGCTGTTCATCCTCGATGCTGATTTTATGCTGCCATGCCCAACCACCTGTCCTACAGCGAGGCTGGCCTCCTCCACAGAACAGGGAACTGTCGGGAGGATTCTCACACCATGACGCCGGGTTAAGCGCTCAAACTCCACACCACCATCAATCACCGGCATGATGCCGGCCGGGAAAAACCGGCAGCAGAAGCTACCGTTCCCCAACACACTCACTCCAACACTCACACCCCAGCACACACACACTCAACCCACTATATTAAACACACACACCTCAAACACACAAGATAGAGAAAAAGTTAGAAAATACAAAGTTTAAAGTACTCACTCGACACCACTCCACACCCCTGCTCCCACAAACGCCCACGCATGCGCACGAGAGAGAGAGAGAGAGAGAGAGAGAGAGAGAGAGAGAGAGAGAGAGAGACTTTGACTTTTAAAAAATGGCTTTATTGCACATTTCAGAATTGCAGAAAGACCAATATCAGTTGTCCAAGTGTGTCACATCTCAAAAGTGCAAACATAACTCATCCCCCTGACCCACTGAACACAAAACATTCCCTACAGCCCATCTATTGATGAACGCCTCCAGATTGTCTACCATTTGATAGTAAGAGAACTCCACCCGGAGTCTGACTTTCAACAAGACCTTGAAAGCGGACACAGGATCCACATTGCCAGCATTGCTTGCCCGATTTTTCCTCGTCAGCCAGATGGCAAGCTTAGCAGTCCCAGATAGGAAGTTCATCAAAGTGTGGGCAGCCTTCCTTGCCACTTTATACTTCGGACGGTAAATGAACAGACCAAAAGAGAATCATTCACCCAAAGCCCGAAACCACTCGCGCAAAATCTCAAAAAGTCCAGATAAACGAAAACAGTGGACAAACAAATGGTTGAGGGTCTCAACTTGGGAACAAAACAAACATCCCCCCCCCCACAGTCGGATCAAGGTGTGCCCTGTATTTATTTGTGGCTTTTGCCCCATGCACAATCCTCCACTGGAGATCTGCTGTGTGTTTCGAGAGAGAGAGAGAGAGAGACTTGACTTTTAAAAAAAGCTTTATTGCACATTCCGGAATTGCAAAAAGACCAATATCACTTGTCCAAGTGTGTCACATCTCAAAAGTGCAAACATAACTCATCCCCCTGACCCACTGAACACAAAACATTCCCTACAGCCCATCTATTGATGAATGCCTCCAAATTGTCCACCATGTGATAGTAAGAGAACTCCACCCGGAGTCTGACTTTCAACAAGACCTTGAAAGCGGACACAGGATCCACATTGCCAGCATTGCTTGCCCGATTTTTCCTCGTCAGCCAGATGGCAAGCTTAGCAGTCCCAGATAGGAAGTTCATCAAAGTGTGGGCAGCCTTCCTTGCCACTTTATACTTCGGACCGTAAATGAACAGACCAAAAGAGAATCATTCACCCAAAGCCCGAAACCACTCGCGCAAAATCTCAAAAAGTCCAGATAAACGAAAACAGTGGACAAACAAATGGCTGAGGGTCTCAACTTGGGAACAAAACAAACATCCCCCCCCCACAGTCGGATCAAGGTGTGCCCTGTATTTATTTGTGGCTTTTGCCCCATGCACAATCCTCCACTGGAGATCTGCTGTGCGTTTCGAGAGAGAGAGAGAGAGAGACTTGACTTTTAAAAAAAGCTTTATTGCACATTCCGGAATTGCAAAAAGACCAATATCACTTGTCCAAGTGTGTCACATCTCAAAAGTGCAAACATAACTCATCCCCCTGACCCACTGAACACAAAACATTCCCTACAGCCCATCTATTGATGAATGCCTCCAAATTGTCCACCATGTGATAGTAAGAGAACTCCACCCGGAGTCTGACTTTCAACAAGACCTTGAAAGCGGACACAGGATCCACATTGCCAGCATTGCTTGCCCGATTTTTCCTCGTCAGCCAGATGGCAAGCTTAGCAGTACCAGACAGGAAGTAGAGAGAGAGAGAGAGAGAGAGAGAGAGAGAGAGTGAGAGAGAGAGAAGAAAATAAATGGAATTAGCTGCAGAAAATCTATGAAAGCTACAAACTTTTTTCTCATTTTATATCATCTTTTTTGAACACTGACACTAATAAACCAAACTCTTCAGGGTGAATTTGTGTCTAAAGTGGGTGACCCTAGCTTTACTCATTCTATAGTAATAGGGCACAGGGAATGCTAATCTTGACCTTCTGACCCCAAACCCATAGTTAGAGGTCAGCGTCTCAGAGTGAACCAGTGCACAAAGTGTGGTGACCCTAGCTTTACTTGTTGTATAGCAGGGGTCACCAACACAATGCCTGTAGGCACCAGGCCGCCCACAGGGCCTGCATGAGTTACCCATGAGTAGGGGTGAATTGTCTGTGAACGTCTGCCGAGTCTGATCGGGTTGAAACCGAGTCAGTGAGCCAGGAACAGTGGCAAAGAACCAGAAACACCCGGAGCGCTAACGGAGGTAACAGGTAACAACCTAACGGATAAGCTACTTCTTCTTCTGTGGTGTTAAAATGGTTCTCATCCGGCAAGAGTTAGCGGAGTTGTTAACGTGCGTGTCTCTTAATTTATCAACAAAAGTCACCATAAAGACTGTAATCAACAGCTTCCGTATATTGTTCATAAAGTGGGGATAAACGGTTTTGTACTACGTGCAGCGCTGAGTTTTTGTTTTTTGTTTTTTTTTGTTACTTATTTGTACCCGTAGGTAGATTTAGTTTGCAGTCTGGTGACAAGCCACCGGCTGCCGGTCGCTGCGTGCGCGAGCGCCCTAAACCTACATGTTTTTGGTATGCGGGAGGAAACCGGAGAAATCCCGGAGTAAACCCACGCAACACGGGGAGAACATGCAAACTCCACACAGCTCACTGTTGGTCGGGGGCTGGGATTGAACCCACGATCTCATGATCCCCGCGATCCCCCGGCCGAGGGTAAAACTGTGCTGTCACAGTGCTAAACCACTGCGCCACCGTGCAGCCCAGTTGGAACATAAAGTCAACGACTGATAAACACTTCAAAATGCACAGAGACTGGCTGAAACTCGTGAACAGAGGAAGACTTGGAGCGGCTGAGATTGTCAGTAAAATATCATTGTTTTAACATTTGTGTTGTAAATTAATAATTTATCCGGCATGATGGTGTTTTCTTTTACAAACTATGGATACAGTAGTTAACTGTTGGTTAAGCACTGTGAACAAATGCAGAATAAAGGTTCGTTCAAGTAGTAAAGGTATATTTTATGAGATTATGGACTTCTAGCACTTAAGTGAGAGATATGAAGATAATGATAAATCACAATAAAAAAAATAACAGAATTAATAAAGGCTGCAGTGAAGCTCAAACCAAATCAATAAATGTACGTCTTAAACTGATACATTTTAAATGGTTAATGCGGATGTATGTTACACCAGTGGAGTTAAATAGATATAACAAAAACATACCAGATACATGCACAAAATGTATGGAAAGTAAAGGAACCCTATTTCACTGTTTATGGGAATGTAGAAAAATCAGAATGTTTGAATGAATGAATGAATTTATTTATTTCGGATAGTACATTACAGGTTAAAAGAAACTGTATAATATAACAACAAGGTCAAATTAGACAAAGACTCCTTCTACTATACAATTCCACGTGAGTTATCCGAAATGGGTGATGGCTGAAGCCGCAGCTTATATTGCCCACCCATATTCCATCCAAGAATTCAAAGGAGAAAAAAGAGAAAACAAGACAAGAGCGATTACAATTTAAAACAAGGCTAAGACAAAATATGACTGAGAGAAAAAGAAAACTGAGCTAGTCTAAGTTAAGCGGTTACTATTCAAAAACAAATCTAAGACATAGTGTCACAGAGAAAAAAGAAAAACTAAGCTATAACACAACACAGGCTGGAAATGTCAATCCTTATGTGAGTTTACATGTCGTCTTGTAAATATGTTTGGAGTATTTCTTCCTTTAGTTTTTGTTTAAATTGTCCAAGCTTTGTACATGATTTTAATTCAGGTCCAAAATCGTTCCATAATCTGACACCTTGCACTGAAATACAGTGTTGCTTGGTAGTTGTTCTCACTGTAGGCTTTTGAAATATACATGTTCCTCTGAAGTGATATCGTTTCTCCCTTGTTTGGAACAACTTTTGGATATTTGCGGGCAGTGATAGATTCTTCACTTTGAACATTATTATTGCGGTTTTAAAGTCGATCAGATCTTTCAACTTGAGAGTTTTTTGTTTAAGAAAAAGTGGGTTTGTTGGTTCCCTGTAAGCTGCTTTGTTGATTATTCTAATAGCTCTCTTTTGAAGCATAAAGAGTGGATATATGTTTGTTTTATATGTATTTCCCCATACTTCATTACAATATGTCATGTATGGGAGTATTAATGAATGATACAAGGTGTACAGTATAGTGTGGGTTGATTCAGCAAATTTTTCACTCTGTGTAATATTGCAATTGATTTGGATACTTTACCTTTTATATAATTAATATGTGGCTTCCAACACAGTTTGTTATCAATTATTACTCCAAGGAATTTAGTTTCGGATACCCTTTCAATCTCTACACCATTTACACTGAGTTTGGGTACTGGGTAGTTGTGATGGTTGTTAAAGACTATAAATTTTGTCTTGCTTAAATTGAGCGTTAATTTGTTTGAATCAAACCACAGTTTCAGCTTTCCTAATTCCTTTCCGAGTGTATCCAGAAGTTGTTCCAAGTTGTTTCCACTGCATAGCAGGTTAGTGTCATCAGCAAACAATATTAAGTCCATTTTTTCTGAAACTTTACATATATCATTTATATACATATTGAATAATAATGGTCCCAAAACTGAACCCTGTGGGACTCCACAGGTGACCTTCAGTAGCTCTGAGTTTTTGTTGTTAACACATACAAACTGATATCTATTCTTTAAGTAACTTCTTAACCAGGACAGTGCTACCCCTCTGATACCACAATTTTGTAGTTTCTTTAATAATAGATTGTGATCTACTGTATCAAATGCTTTTTTAAGATCCAGGAATACTCCAACTGAATACTCTTTATTTTCAATGGCTGTTGATATTTTTTCTGTAAATTCCATTAAGGCATATGCTGTTGTCCTTTTGTGTCTGAACCCATATTGCTGCTCACACAATAAATCATTCTTCAGTATGAAGTTGTCAATTCTCTCATAGAATATTTTTTCAAGTATCTTGGAAAATTGCGGTAATAGTGAAATTGGTCTGTAGTTGGAGAGTTCCCCTCTGTCGCCTGTCTTGTAAATCGGAATTACTTTAGCTATTTTCATTGCATTGGGAAATATACCTGATTGGAGAGACAGGTTACAGATATACGTCAGTGGTTTCACTATGCATTCGATAACAGTTTTGACTAGTAGCATATCAATACCATCGCAGTCAGTAGATGTTTTACTTTTGAACGATTTAACAATTTCAATGACCTCTCTTTCGTCTGTGTTCTTTATGAAGATGGTGTCTTTTACAGCAGTGTTATTGCATATTGAATCACCTGTTGGCACCGTCGTGGGTATTTCTCGGGCCAGTTTAGGTCCAATGTTAACAAAAAAATTATTAAATTCATCTGCAGGTGAAGCTATATTCACATTCGGAGTCGATTTATTATTTTTTGGAGTGTTAGTTGGGTAGCTGGTATTTCTGCTTTTATTTCCAAGGATACTGTTGATTATTGTCCATGTATTTTTAATATTGTCTTTGTTTTTTTCCAGTTCTTTACTGTAATAGTCTCTTTTACTACATCTTATTATATATGTTAACTTATTTTTGTATGTTTTATACCGCTGCTCTGCTTCTTTTGTCCTTTTCTTTATGAAAGCTTTATATAATAAATTTTTCTTTTTACACGCCTTTTGTAGTCCTTTGGTTAGCCATGGTTTGTCAGTAAATTTGTGTTTAAGCTTTTTTTTAACTAATGGGCAGTTTTTTTTCATAAAGAGTGGTTACAATGTTTGTAAATGTGTCATAGGCTTCATTTACATCTGATACATAGACTTCTGTCCAGTCTTGCTTCAGCAAGTCCTCTTTAAAAGAACTGATTGCGTTTGGTGATTTGTGTCTGAACGATTTTGAGATTTTGGGAAGAGGTGAGGGTAACAATTGAAAAAATAATTTCAAAACAATTCACATTGAACCCTAAACTGTTTTTGTTGGGTCTGTATCCAGAAAAACATAACTTTAATAAGAGTGAAAGAGCATTCATAGACCTCGGTTTGCTTAATGCTAAAAAATGTATTGCACTACTGTGGAAAAAGACTCATAGACCAGATGTGACTCAGTGGTTAAGACAGATGTTAACAAACCTTCCACTAGAAAGAATAACATATATACTGAAATCAAAGGAAAATGTGTTTGAGAATATATGGAGACCTTTCATTGATTAAGTAAAGAAATTAAACATAACTTCTGAAGAAGAAGGTGAATGATATGTGTGGACCTTGCAAATTCCAAACTGGTGAATGTATATTATGTATTCTTATGTAATAGATTACCTAGACTAAACAGAGGAGCATTGTTGTTGACTTGTTTTTGTTAATGGTTGTTGTTGTTTTTAGTACCTTTTTTTGTTGATGTTGTTGTTAGTGTTTTTTTTAAAAATTTTAAATTACTTTAGTGTTAGTGTTTGACTGTTTGTGTCATGTTTGTAAAAAAAGGTTCAATAAAAAATATTGTGGGGGAAAAAAAATAAAGGCTGCAGTACAAGCCATTTTCACTCAGTAGAACTAAACTGAAATTAGCAAAACTTCCCAGGAAATGACCTGAAACCCTTTTCAAAAATTGAAAGTTAATTTGTAGTTAAAAATATTAACAACACAAAATAAAAGAAACTAAGTTATTAAACCCTACTGTGGTGTGGGGATTTAAAAATATTTGACTGAGCAGCTGGACCGGGATCTGGCAAAGTGCCAATGTTTTAGCATCCAGTGTGACGAGTCCGTGGACAACAGCAGTACAGTGCAGCTGATGATCTTTATTTGGATGGTGTTTGATTATTTCGCCACAAAAGAAGAACTCCTGACACTATCTATCCATCCATCTTCTACCGCTTTTCTGGAGGTCTGGGTCATGGAGGCAGCAGTTCAAGTAGAGAAGCCCAGACTTCCCTCTCCCCAGCCACCTGCTCCAGCTCTTCAGAGAGGATACCAAGGCGTTCCCAGACCAGCTGGGAGACATAGTCTCTCCACCGAGTCCTGGGTCTGCTCCGGGGTCTCCTCCTAGAGGGACGTGCCCAAAACACTTCAAGTGGGAGGCGTCCAGGAGGCATCCTAATCAGATGCCCATACCACTTGAACTGGCTCCTTTCAACGCGGAGGAGCAGCGGTTCTACTCTGAGCCTCTCCTGGATGACTGAACTCCTCACCCTATCTCTGAGGGTGAGTCCAGCAATCCTACGAAAAAAGCTCATTTCAGCCACTTGTATCCGCAATCTTGTTCTTTCGGTCATTACCCAAAGCTCATGACCATAGGTGAGAGTAGGAACGTAGATTGACTGGTAAATCGACAGCTTTGCCTTAAAGCTTAGCTCTCTCTTCACCACAACAGACCGGTACAATGTCTGCATCACTGCAGATGCTGCTCTGATACGTCTGTCAATCCCTCGCTCCATTCGCCCCTCACTCGTGAATAAGACCCCAAGATACTTAAACTCCTCCACTTGGGGCGGGAGCTTGTCCCCAACCCGAAGAGGACAATCCACCTTTTTCCGGCTGAGGACCATGGACTCGGACTTGGAGGTACTGATTCTCATCCCAGCCGCTTCACACTCAGCGGCAAACCGTCCCAGTAAGACCTGTAGGTCATTGTTGGATGAAGCCAGCAGGACAACATCATCTGCATACAACAGAGATGAGATCCTGTGGTCACCAACCATGACACCCTCCGTTCCCTGGCTGCGCCTAGAAATCCTGTCCATAAAAATTATGAACAGGGAATGAGTCCGACTGAGTGTTGGCAATACGAACCAAACTCTCACAACGGTCGTACAGAGACCGAATAGCTTGTAACAACAAGCCTGATACCCCATACTCCCGAAGCACCCCCCCCCCACAAAAAAAACCACAAGGAACGCGATCAAATGCCTTCTCCAAGTCCACAAAACACATGTAAACTGGTTAGGCAAACTCCCACAAACCCTCGAGGATTCTCGAGAGGGTAAAAAGCTGGTCCGATGTGCCACGGCCAGGACCACATTGGTCCTCCTGAATCCGAGGTTCAATCAACGGCTGGATTCTCCCCTCCAGTACCTTGGACTCGCCTATCACAGGGGCTGAGGTCACCAAGGTGGTTAAAAATCTCTTTGGTGGCAGGGCCCTGGGGGGTGGACGAAATTTGCCCCGAGTACCTCAAGGCCCTGGATGTTGTAGAGCTGTCATGGTTGACACGCATCTGCAACATTGTGTGGAGGTCGGGGGCAGTGCCTTTGGCATGGCAAACCAGGATAGTGGTTCCTCTCTTCAAAAAAGGGGACCGGAGGGTGTGTTCCAACTTTAGAGGGATCACACTCCTCAGCCTCCCTGGGAATGCCAAAGTACTCCTGACACTACTGCCTCTTAAAACAACTACAAGGGGAGTAGAAATCTTTAATGCGGTGAAGGAGTTTTTAGCGGAGAAAAAGGTACCATTGGAAAAGCTGGTGTCAGTGACTACAGACGGGGCTCCTGCTATGACCGCCAGGCTTGCAGGATTCATCGTGCACTGTAAAGGTGACACAGACTTCCCACTATTCCCGCATTACCACTGTAATTCATCAGCAGGCCTATGTGCAAAAGTGACTGGATTTGAGCATGTGATGACTCTGGTCATGAAAATCATAAATGGCATCCGCTTCAAATCCAAACAACACGTGATATTCAAGGTGCTATTGGAAAAGCTATCAGCTGAATATGGTGATCTTTTATTATACACAGAAAACCTATGGCTCGGCAGGGGATGAGTTTTGAAGCATTTTTTTTTTTTTTTTTGCCATTTTATGTGAAATCAAAGTGTTCATGCAATCCAAAGGCAAAGACGTCTCACTGCTGGAGGACCCTGAGTGGATACTTGACCTTGCATTTTTAACGGACATCACCGGGAAGCTAAACCCTTTGAACTGTGAATTGCAAGGCAAAGGTAAGACTGTTGCTGACATGATAAGTGCTGTAAATGCATTTAAAGCTAAGATGGACATTTTCTCTGTGCAATTACAGAGAAAAAAGTGCTGCACTTTCTCTCTGTGCAGTCAGTGCTGAAAGACAATGCTTGTGCATTTGAGACTTTTGACAAAGTTGCAAAAAGTACTCAAGAGTTTGAGAACAGGTTTTGTGAACAGGTTCTGTGACTTCGATCAACTTGAGCCATGTGTGTCATTCATTTCCAATCCTTTCGTGCAAGTGGACATAACATGCACGGCTGAACGACTAAGTGCGACATTCAACTTGGATGCTGGACAGCTGGAGATTGAAATTGTAACACTGCAAAACAAGCTTATGTTACAGCATCAAATTTTTGATGCCTTGTGGACACAGAAAAGTACGACAGACAGACAGACAGACAGACAGACAGATGTACTTTATTGATCCCAAACTGGGAAATTGCAGTGCAGTGCATATACAATGGTATATGCACAGCAGCTATGAAGATTGCCAGCCTGTTTGGTTCAACCCATCTCTGTGAATGAGGGCTGCACGGTGGCGCAGTGGTTAGCACTGCGGCAGCACAGTTTACCCTTGGCCGGGGGATTGTGGGGATCGTGGGATCGTGGGTTCGATCCCAGCCCCCGACCAACAGTGATCTGTGTGGAGTTTGCATGTTCTCCCCGTGTTGCGTGGGTTTACTCCAGGATTTCTCCGGTTTCCTCCCACATGCCAAAGACATGCATGTTAGGTTAATTGGCTGTTCTAAATTGTCCCTAGATATCTGTTTCCTATAGGCCCTTAGAATAGAGGGTTAGTATTAATGAAAGCGCTTTGAGTGGTCTTTGTGACTAGAAAAGCGCTATATAAGTGCAGGTTAGTTAGTTAGTTAGTTAGTGAATCAGCCTTTTCTGACATGAACTTCATCAAAAACAAACACAGAACATGTCTCACTGATGCACATCTGCAAGACTCACTCAGAGTTGCAGTGTCAAGCTACAACCCAGATTACAGCACGCAATGCTAGGCTTCTCACTGACTGACAACAGACCAGATGATGGTAGTGGCATGGCAAGATTAAATTTAAATGTTAAAATGTTTCAAATAGTTTCATAAAGTGTGAGAGATATAATTTTGTTAAAATGCTGTAGATTTGGTGATTATTACAAAATGTGATAAGATTTAAAAATCTGAAAGAGTTGATTTTTGTAGTCTTACATAATTGATAACTGATACAAACATGGCTCAAAATTTGTTAAAAATGGGTCATGAAGATTTCCTACGAAATGTTGTAGAAGGAATCATTTGAAAATGAGACATTTACAGAGATACGAAAAAAAGTGTTGTGTGTTGAAATGTATCTGTTTCCTACCTTGTTAAATAATTTTTAATAATTATTGTGGGAATTTATTAATGTGATCAGTCTTTTCACATAGATGAATATCAGTAATTATTAATATTAATATATAAACTTAAATGGTGCAACATTTTTTTTCATGTGTATAAAACTGGTAGCCCTTCGTAGTACTCAGTACCCTTGAAGTAGCTCTCAGTTTCAAAAAGATTGGTGACCCCTGTTGTATAGTAATAGGGCACAGGGAAGGTTAAAATTGTTCTTTGACCCCAAACCCATAGTCAGAGGTCAGGGTCTAAGTGGTCCAAGATTTGTCTTAGATACAACAACGATAAAGATTTGAAAAGTCTATGTCATTTCTTTGTCTAGTTATTGCATTTACAAGATTTGGGGAAAACTGACCTCCAACCTCGACCTAAAGGTCACTCAAATTCAAACTCATCCAAGATTTGGATGACTTTGGAAAGAAAGACGAGAAAGAGAGTGATGCTAGAGTCAAAGATTAAGTGGGGGAAGTTACAGAAGGAAGAAGGTTGCATAGAGTTCAGGAAGGAGTTGATACAGGCTTGGGTGGTAGGGAAGAATTACCAGATGGCTGGGAAAGCACAGCAAAAGTACTGAGGGAAACGGGTAGAAAGGTATGTGGTGTATCCTCTGGACAGAGTAAGGAAGACAAGGAGATTTAGTGGTGAAATGAGAAGGTACAGGAAAGTATTCAAAGGAAGAGATTGGCAAAGAAAAAGTGGGATAGTCAGGGAGACGAAGAAAGTAGAAAGGAGTATTTGAAATCTAGGCACATGGCAAAGGGAGAGGTGGCAAAGGAAAAGGAAAAGGAATATAGTGAGTTGTCTGAGAGGCTTGACACTAAGGAAGGAGAAAAGGAGCTGTATCGATTAGCTAGAGTCTAGACAGAGAGATCGAGCTGGAAAGGATGTGCAGCAGGTTAGATTGATAAAGGACAGAAGTGGTAATGTACTAACAAGTGGGTTGAGAAGGTGGAAGGAGCACTTTGAGGAGCTGATGAATGAAGAAAATGTGAGAGAGAGAGAGAGAGAGAGGGAGAGAGAGAGAGAGAGAGAGAGAGATTTTTGATTTTTAAAGGATCTTTAATAAACACACTTGTCCATCAGTCAATACAATTTCTATATCATGCTATGTTACACAGAAAATTAATCCCCCAAAAAACGCCCCAAAAAAAGCTGTCCATCATGAACTGAACAGAGGACAGTCTCCAGGGACCAGAGGGTCCTGAAGCCTTCCACATCCCCATTCCCCATAAAAAACTGAAAGTCCAGCCTGATTCTGGCTTTAAGTAGCCTCACAAATAAAATTTTGACATCAACATCATTCTCAACATTTTCAAGTTTTCTTCTCCGGCTTACATAGATAGCCAACTTTGCCTGCCCTAAAACAAAGTTCAGTAGTTGACACTTCTGCTTAAAACGACGATTGTACATAAAACCACAAATGAAAACCTGCTTAGAGAAAACTTCCTTAAAAATATGAAAAAGTTTTGTGAGAAGTTCAAAGAGGCCACTCAGGCGCTGACATTCAATAAAACAATGAAAAACTGTCTCCCTAGAGGAACAAAAAACACACTGATCACTGACACTGCTGTTAATCACAGAAACAAAAGCATTGACAGCTATAATACCATGCAGGACCCTCCACTGTAAGTCTCCATGCCTCTTAGGGAGAGGGGCTTTGTAAAGAGCCCTCCAGGCAGGCCGATGCCCTTTTCCTAGTTTAAAATAGGCTCTCCAAGGAGTGTCCACACAGGTGTTCAATCGGTCCTTGTTGAGTGCCATCACCACCAGTCTGTAGAGTGCCTTACCACTGGCTCCTCCAAAGTCCACACCAGTGGGAGCACAGAATGCCAGTAAGGAGCAAGGAGCGACGTCAAAGTCCATATAGAGCGTGAGAGAGGGAAAGGGGTCAGTGCTTTCTGGCTGCAGCGTGCCATTGCAAAAGTCCAAGAGTAGGGAGTGCTCAAGTCCATGAAGCTCCTGTTTCCAGTGTGCAAGAAGACCATCGATGAAACGATTCGACCTGACACCAAGATGAGCTGCTAAAGCTGAGGCGTTGTTGAGGCCAGGACCAGCCAGTTCCACCACTTGCTTCAGAGTGAGAATGTTCCTGGAACACAGCCTATCAAGGAAGGTCCTTCCAACTCCCGGCAGGACACCAAGGCGACCACCAAAAACCAGTGGCTCCTTCAACAACCAGTAGAGGGAATCGCATGGCCCTCTTTGTTTTTTAAAAAGAGTCCACACTGAAAAGAGACTGCGGTAAAAACTGGGTAAAGACAGTGCATTAGAGTTCTTAAAATCCATTAAAAACACAGGGAGGTCTAGCCCAAGCCCAAGGACTCTCTGTAAAATAACACAGGCCAAAGGCCTCCATACCAGGTCCTGGGGGCCCGTCAGCAGTCTCTGTATGAAAGTCAGTCTAAAAGCAGCACCTCTACTAGCTAAATGAATCACTCCTTGCCCCCCCTCCTCTTTGGGAAGAAATAACAGGGCTTGAGGAACCCAGTGGAGTCCACCCCCCCAAAAAAAGTCCACCAAAACAGACTGAATTTTGGACAACAAACCAGCAGGGGGGTCCATGCACATGAGGCGGTGCCACAGGGATGAGGAAACAAGATTATTTAAAATGAGCACTCTTCCTCTAAAAGATATTCTTGGCATAAGCCACTTCCACTTGTTTAGTCTCCCGTTAATTTTCTCTATGACCCCATCCCAATTTTTTTGCTCAAACTGCTGATTTCCAATAAAGACACCAAGATACTTAAAACCTCCTTTTTTCCAAATCAACCCACCCGGCAGCGTAAGCTGATTTTCTAGTTTCTCCCCCACCATCAGAGCCTCGCTTTTTCCCCAGTTTATCTTTGCAGAGGAAAGTTGGCCAAAAAGATTGACACTCCTAACCAGAACGTCAATGTCACTCTGCTTGTTTAGCAGAATGACTACATCATCTGCATAGGCCGACAGCTTGAACGTGGTGTCACAGCCAGGAAAAGTAACTCCTGATAGATCCCTTCTCAGGCAGTGAAGCAAAGGCTCTATGGCGAGGGAGTACAGCATCCCTGAGAGAGGGCAGCCCTGCCGAACCCCCCTCTGGACTTTTAAAGGGGCAGACAGGCCCCCATTTATCTTCAGCACACTCTCAATGTCACTGTACAAGACCCGTATCCTGGCTATGAAGCCTGGGCTGAACCCAAAAGCTGTTAAAACTGTCCATAAATATTGGTGTTCAACCCGATCAAACGCCTTTTCCTGGTCAATTGAAATCAAACCAGTTTCTACCGCCAATGAACCAGAGACCTCCAAAATATCCCGAATTAAAGTGACGTTGTCACTAATCAGCCTGCCAGGCACACAGTAAGTCTGGTCTACATGAATGAGCTCGCTCATCACCTTTCTCAGTCTTCGGGCCAGAGCTTTTGAGAGAATCTTGTAGTCTGTGCAGAGCAGAGAGACTGGCCTCCAGTTCTTTAGGCTCTGGAGGTCCCCCTTTTTCGGCAACAGTGTGATGATGGCCCTCCTGCAGGTCGTGGGTAGGGTCCCCCTTTCCAAGCTATCTTGGAGAACCTCCAGCAGGTCTGGACCAAGCAGGGGCCAGAATTCCTTAAAAAAGTCCACAGAGAGACCATCTATGCCTGGTGATTTTCCATTCTGGAGGCTCATTAGCGCCGTATGCAGCTCAGACAGAGACAGTGGAGCATCCAAGCCGGCAACAAGGTCCTCTGAGAGCACTGGAAGACCATCAAGGAAAACCTGGCCCAGTGATGTGTCCTCCCTCCACTCTGCTCTAAACAATTCACTGTAAAAGCTAGCAGCGTGTTTCCTGATCTCTGCTGCTGTGGAGATTGTTCTCCCGTCATCGCCCAACAAGGAGTGAATGAGCTTTCTCTGTCCATTTTTCCCCTCCAGTCCAAAAAAGTACTGGGAGGGCGAGTCCATCAGAGCTACATCCATGTAGCGTGAGCGGACCAGAGCACCCTGTGTGGTGACCCCTAGCAAGCTAGCCAAGGCTGACCTTTTTGACTTGAGAGCTTCTAAGTGCTCCTGTTTTCCTGTAGAACTGAGCAACTCCTCTAGTTCTACCACCTCAGTCTCCAGAACTTTCAAGGATTGGGTCAAGCTACGAGTGACATTTTGAGTGTACTGTTGGCAGAGTTGTTTTATCTGGGCCTTACCAAAATCCCACCACAATTGGAGAGAACTAAAAGAGGGTTTTTGTTCCCTGTGTGACTTCCATACATCATGAAAAACTCCCTTAAAAAACACATCATTTAAAAGTGTATTATTAAAATGCCAAAAAGCACTCTTACACTTTACATTTTCAATGAAAACAGAACAAATCAGCAGGCAGTGATCAGTGAAACCAACAGGACAGATACAACTATTTTTAAAAACACTCATTTGGTGTTTAAAACCATAGAAACGGTCTAACCTAGCCATAGATAAGAGGTTATCTTTAGCATGGCTCCAGGTGTACTGCCTCTGGTCCCCATGATGTGATCTCCACACATCGGCCATTTCATGCGCCTTCACTAGTTCCCTCAGCCTATTGGCAGAAGCAGGGTGAGGTTCCTGATGGTTCCTGTCCAGTCTGTGGTTTAATGTACAGTTAAAATCACCCCCCAGAAATAAAAAACTATTTGGATTACAGGATCTAACCGTATCTGATAGCATATTAAAGACCCTGATCCTTTCTGCTCTCTGGGTTGGCACATACACGTTTATAAGAACCAAGTTTACATTTTCAAGCTGTACCTTTAGCAAGAGTACATGTCCTTTCACCACCTCTTCTACCTCATAAGAGACAGGCACACAACCCCGAGAGAAAAGTACAGCCACCCCTCCACTATTATTGGATTTGTGGCTAAAAAAAATGCAGCCATCCCACTCTTTTCTCCACTGGCACTCAATGTCTACAGTGCTGTGAGTCTCCTGGACCATCAGCACGTCAAGTGCCTTTAAATTAAAAAGCTTGTATAAAGAGGCCCTTTTTACATCATCCCTGGCCCCGTTTATATTAAGAGTGCCAATTCTAAGGTGGGGCATTAAAAAGGATAAAAATAAGGTACAGTAAAAAAACACACACATAGCATAAAAGGGAAGAAACAAACTAAGAGTCAACATGACTGTTAGTAATTTGTGATTTCAGTTTGACAACCAGTTTCTTTAAACGAAAAATTTCCTGATCAGTAAAAGTCTCATTCCCATCATTCGGTTTCATCAGCTTGCGAGCTGATGCCACAAATAACTCCAGATCTGGAAAGTAATTTTCCACTTTCACAGCTCTGCTCCCCTTAGTCACCTGGAGAAATTGTCTAATTTTAGCAAAACAATAGGAGCTTTGCTCCTCCTGCGTCTGCGTCTGCATCAGTTCAGACTCATCTCCACTTTCGTCAGAAGCGCTCTCATTCAGTAAATCTAAATTCCCAACCCTACTAGATTTAGCAGAGCTCTGCAAGTTTTCCGCACTTTTCCTTTTTTGTGCAGCTTTAAAAGGATCCTCTTCAACAAAACTACATTCCTGCATTTCTTCATGAAACGCAACGTTTGTCATGCAGTGTTTGCTCTGTGTGTCCGCTACAGCCTCAAACCGCTCCTCCCCTGCCTGCAAAGTCTGTTCATTCACGTTCCTTCGTTTAACTGCACTTTTACTTACACCCTCCACCTGTCTACCCCGGGCGACAGGCTCGTCACAATGATCAGAGCTGCCGCCAGACAGAAATTCCCCACCATCACTGTTTGGGGGGACAACTACCGCGCCCGCCGCGGCCACCTCAGCAGAGGCGGCCGCGGCCGCCCCAGCACAAGCGGACGCGGACGCGGACGCGGACGCGGACGCGGACGCCCCCGCAGAAGTAGAAGCGGACGCGGCCGCGGACGCGGATGCGGCCGCAGTCGCGGCCACGACCGCCCCAGCAGAAGCGGGCGCCGCAGCGGCATCCGCCGCACCACATGTAGCGCTACCCTCCGGACCACCAGAAACAGCGGCGTCACCTTTCTTACCGCCAGTGCTCTTTGTGTTCGCCTTTTCAGGACATGACCTAATAAGATGGCCTTCTCCGCCACACGCAAAACACTTCATGGTTTCAGATGTTGCAAACACCAAGTAGCTAAAGCCATCAATCCTGAAATTAAAAGACGCGTTCAGTTCAGCAGAGCTGTCTTTCAACACCATGAAACACTGCCTCCTATGACATACAACATGCTTCAGCAGGGGTGATTTACTACCTAGAGAGACCATTCTGATAGGGGACACAACCTGGCCAAAACGGGACAACTCTCTAATCAGCTGATCATTTTTAACGAAAGGAGGAGCGTTTGAGATGGTGATCCTCCTAGACGGATTCGCCAGCGGTAAAACGGGAGTAAAAGTGTCACCTATGACCACTCCCTGTGCCACCACCTGATCAGCTTTCTCAGTCGAATCCAGAAAGATCACAATTGCGCTGTTCATCCTCGATGCTGATTTTATGCTGCCATGCCCAACCACCTGTCCTACAGCGAGGCTGGCCTCCTCCACAGAACAGGGAACTGTCGGGAGGATTCTCACACCATGACGCCGGGTTAAGCGCTCAAACTCCACACCACCATCAATCACTGGCATGATGCCGGCTGGGAAAAACCGGCAGCAGAAGCTACCGTTCCCCAACACACTCACTCCAACACTCACACCCCAGCACACACACACTCAACCCACTATATTAAACACACACACCTCAAACACACAAGATAGAGAAAAAGTTAGAAAATACAAAGTTTAAAGTACTCACTCGACACCACTCCACACCCCTGCTCCCACAAACGCCCACGCATGCGCACGAGAGAGAGAGAGAGAGAGAGAGAGAGAGAGAGAGAGACTTTGACTTTTAAAAAATGCCTTTATTGCACAATTCAAGAATATGTAAGAGCACCCATATCATTCCACCAAGTGTCTCACATTGGAAAAGTGCAAACGTAAGTCTTCCCCCCCACTCACAACACAGAGTATTCCTTGCAGTCCACCTATTCCACATTGCCAGTGGCAGTAGTGCGAGTCTTCCTCGTAGTCCGTGCAAAGACGAGCCAGAGGCCTCCAGTTCTCAAGCAAGGCCAATTCCCCTTCCTCCGGCAGCAGAGATAGCGCTGTGCGGCCGCAGCCAGTTCCGTTGTACGTCCCAGAGACATTTTCCTCATCTCAGATGGATTGTAGTCCTTAGACCATGCGGGATTTTCAAGCAAGTCATCGTTGCAGCAGGCTCGTCCAGATTGTAGAAAGAAAACGTTGGGGCATCCATGCCCTGCAGGTAAAGATCCAGTTCTGTGACAGTCAATTACAGCCAATAAGGAACGTCATATAAAAGTCTGATCAAACAATATCCCAAAAATGTGTAAAACAGGCAGAAGAATGACCGCCATTTATTCCTCCTGTTGGGCGCGCTTGACCCCTGTTCCCCCTGCTGCTTTACGCAGGGCTGTCAGGTGTTTCTTGAGGCGAAAATGTTTCCTTTCATCCAGGAGGTCAAGACCAACCTGCCTTCTTAGCACATTAACAGACTTAATGAATTTATCAGTGTCACTGAAGTAGTCAGTGATTTTAATGGCCTTGTTATACTGTAGGTTTCATCCAGAAAAGCATTTATTTCTTCCAGTGAATACAAACTCGTGTTTGTACTGCATTTTGCCTCAATAGACTCAGTATTAGACAAAGTGTCGTTATCAGATTCCATTTCCTCGTCAGCACAACTCAGCTGACTGTTTGGTTCATCTGGGCCAGTGGACTCATCATGGGGCAAATTTTCCTGGACGCGACCCACAGCAGCTGACTGTCACTGCTCTGTCTCCTGCTCTGAAATGGTAGCAGCCTCCGGAAGCACAGCCACTGATGTCACACAGCGAGATGATTCTGACGCACCATCAGTGACATTTTGGGCGCCATCACCAGCGACGCTCCCGGCCGTAAGCTGGGCTGCGGGCGCCACAGCCGGGCTGTCCACAGACAGTGGCAGGCTCTGGAGCAGAACCGGCGGAAGGCCCCGCAACGTCGTCCGTAGTAGCGGCAGGAGCGGAGGCCGCGCCGGCAGCCTCAGCTGCAGCGGAAGGCCCTGCCACGCCGTCCGCAGCAGCGGCGTGAGCGGAGGGCGCGCCGCTGGCACCGGCCGCGGCTCCACCAGAGCTCCCCGCCCGCTGCCTGTGCAGACAAGCGAACCGTTTATGGCCCACGTCTCCACATTCAAAACACTTCATCTGTCCCGAGCTCGCATACGCCATATAGGAGCCGTCCCCGTGTTTGACCCAGAAGGACACCTCCAGGGTCGCAGTTGGCGAGTCCAAAAACATGAACACCTGTCGCCTGAGTGATTTCACATGTTTTAACTTGGTCTCCTTGCATCCCAAAGTCAGAGTTGTAAATGGGCCCGCAAACTTCCCAAATCTGCAGAGCTCCGCCGCCAACTGCTCGTCAGTGATGAAAGGTGGAACACCCGAGACGGTGATGCACGTTGATGGGACAGATAAGGGGGACACCTGTACATACGTTTCCCCGATAACAACACCGCTCACAATCAGGGTGTGAACTTCCTCTTCAGCAGCCAGAAACACAACTATAGCTCTATTCATTCGGGACACAAAGCAGATCGCATCATGGCCCACCTGCTCGGCCACAGCTAGAAGCACCTCCTCCACAGTAACAGTGCTGTCCGGGGGAACGATCCGCACCCCCTGGTGGATAGACGGAGGTGGCTGTTCCAAGGTCGCCATCCTCCACCCAAAAAAACAAAGACTGAAAAAGCGGCCAGTAGTAGAAAATCGAAAAAAAAAGTCCAAACAAACCACGGCGTTCCCTATTTCCGCCCTCCTCCTTCGGCCACCGGAGAGAGAGAGAGAGAGAGAGAGAGAGAGAGAGAGAGAGAGAGAGAGGGAGAGGGAGAGGGAGAGAGAGAGGGAGGAGGCTGGATAAAGGAAAGATGGTGAACAAGAAAGTCCCGAGGATTAACAAGGCGGAAGTGAGGGCAGCTTTGAAAAGGATGAAGAATGGAAAGGTGGTTGATCCTGATGACATGCCTGTGGAGGTATGGAAATGTTTAGGATAGATGGCAGTGGATTTATTAACCAGAATGTTTAATGCAATCTTGGAGAGTGAGAGGATGTCTCAGGAGTGGAGAAGAAGTGTTTGGTACCAATTTTCAAGAACAAGGGTGATGCTCAGATTTGTAGTAATTACAGAGGCATAAAGTTGACCAGCCACACTATGAAAATATGGGAAAGAGTTGATGAAGCCAGGTTAAGAGGAGAGGTGACAATCAGTGAGCAGCAGTACGGTTACATGCCAAGAAACAGTACTACAAATGCAATGTTTGTTCTAAGAGTGTTCATGGAGAAGTATAGAGAAGGTCAGAAGGAGTTGCACTTTGTCTTTGTGGATCTTACATAAAGGATATGATAGGGTGCTGAGAAACAAGTGTGGTACTGTATAAGTCAGGAATGGCAGAGAAGTATGTGAGGGTGGTGCAGGACATGTATGAGGACAGTGAGACGGTGGTGAGGTGTGCTGCAGGAGTGACAGATGGATTCAAAGTGGGGGTGGGATTACATCAGGGATCAGCTCTGAGCCCCTTTTTGTTTGCCATGATGATGGATAGGCTGACAGACGAGGTCAGGCAGGAGTCTCCATGGACCATGATGTTTGCAGACGACATTGTGAGCTGTCGTGTGAATAGGGAGCAGGTGGAAGAGAACCTGGAGAGGTGGAGGTATGCTCTGGAGAGAAGAGGAATTCAAGTCAGTAGAAGCAAGAGAGAATCCATGAGTGTGAATGAGAGGGAGGCAGGTGTAATGGTGAAGATGCAAAAAGTAGAGCTAGTGAAGGTAGTGAGTTTAAATACCTGGGGTCAACCATCCAAAGCAATGGGAAATGCACAAGAGAGGTGAAGAAGAGAGTGCAGGCAGGGTAGAGACGAGTGTCAGGGGTGATTTGTGACAGAAGGACAGCAGCTAGAGTGAAAGGGAAGATTTACAAAACAGTAGTCAAACCTGCTATGATGTATGGTTTGGAGATGGTGGCACTGACAAAAAGACAGGAGGTGGAGCTGGAGGTGACAGAGTTGAAGATGCTAAGATTCTCATTGGAAGTGACTAGGAGGGACAGGATTAGAAACGAGTTTATTAGAGGGACGAATTGTCCAACCCGCGTTGGAGACAACGTAAGAGGCTGAGATGGTTTGGGCATGTGCAGAGGAGGGACAGTGGATATATTGGACAAAGGATGTTGAAGACGGAGCTGCCAGGTAGGAGGAAAAGTGGAAGACCACAGAGAAGATTCATGGATGTAGTGAAGGAGGACATGGAGAGAGCTGGTGTTACAGAGGAAGATGCAAGGGATAGGGTGAAATGGAGGTAGATGGTCCGCTGTGGCAACCCCTAAAGGGAGCAGCCAAAAGAAGAAGATCTCTAGTTCCACTGGTGTGCATAACAGCGTGTCTTTGGGTATGAACATGAATGTGGCTTATAGTCTGAAAATGTTTGAATTATTAGAAAGACTATGAAAATATTTAAGTCCATATACTGTATGCTACCAAAACATTAATGGATTTCATTAAATGAGGCAATCTACAACAAAAGTACTGACCAGAAAATCAAAGAAGCAGCCAAGGCAAAATAATTTACAGAAGCTCTAATGGCTTGGTGGATATTAATATAATACAAAATGGTGGATTATATAGATGTGGACAAATTTCTTGGTAACCTTCCATTAAAGAAAGAAAATCCCACAATGGTCACTGAAATAACTTGAAACTGATAAACGTAATAATAAATAAAAATTTTCTGAAAATTAACTAATGAAAATCAGAGATTGCTTTTGAATTTTGATTCAAGAGAATCATAAAAAAAAACTGATGAAACTGGCCTGGACAAAAATGATGATACCCTTAAAGTGACATTGCCAAAAATCAAGTTTTTGTTTTCTTGTTAACATGTCTGTAATGTGTTTTTTATGACTTACAAGACAGATCAAAAACAAAATCACTCAAATGTCTGTGTATTTTTTGCTGTGAAAATTCAGTTAAGCTCCTCCCCTTGGAAAAAGGCAAGTTTAGACGGAGGGTTTTTGGAGACGTCACTATAGCAGGTCCATAGTGTTGAGCCAATCAGGACTAAAGCCTTATTCATGCTGCATTTCCCCTCTGGTCCACGTGCGCTTTGGATGGGCCCGGTGCGCACACGGCGTTGTACATGCTCACTTTTTTCATCTGCCAGGCCAAGCTTTTGACGCAAGCACACAATTATTTGTAGTTACGCTCCAGCCCTATGGGTAGTGCAAATGCGCTAACACGCCAGTTTGTTCACCGGCTATAAACACGAGAGCAGCGCACATTTTTTTTGTAACAACAACAATGGCATAGTTTCAAGGAAAAGGAGGAATTACCTTTTTCCAGTGCTCTTCTTCAAGCTGCTGCTGCTGCAAAAGGATTAATGTATGTTTATTCTCATCTTTTGTGTCCTCGTTGTCTTCCTCCTCTCCTTTGTCTTTGTATGGTGTGTTGGTAGCACCACCTCTTGAATGGGACGTTCAGTCTTGCGCATGTGCTGTCAACGCGTTCAGGTGGTGGGCAGGCCGCACGGTCATAAAATTTGGGCTGCTGTCTGCAGTAGAGCCCTGCGGACACTAGCGGACTGGAGACTATGACGTAAATTTAGTCACACGAAATTTCTAGTTGCATGTACGCGGACAGCAGAGGTGCAGCATGAATCCAGCTTAAGAACTGTCCCTGCCTGACTGAAGTTTGCTTCCACGGCCAGTAATCATTTTTGGACAGCTGCTTTGAAAACTTGACACAAATTAAGTTTGACCAATAAACTGCTTTTAAGGACCGATGCAGTTTCAGCCATTATCCTGGGCCACCGTGCATACAACTGGGCATGTCCTTCAACCAGTAAGTCTTTTTATCACAGGATTTATTCTGTTTAATGTAGTGCTAGCCACCATTAGCTTTGTGCGATGTGGGTGGGCCTATTCACAGATCCTGGTGTTTGAAGGAGGAAGAAAAGTGAAAAGATTTTGACATGAAACTGTAAGACAATGAAAGGCTTTTTTAAGGAAAAAAGGACATAAGATACCATTTTACAAAATGGAGATTTGTTTTTATAGGGGATTTATATCCATCGGAGTATCTCTTTAACTTAATATTTTGTTTAAGGTGTGCCTATGGTCAAATTATTTTAAATCTTTTCTAGGGGTATCATCATTTTTGGGATTGGGAAAAAAAATCTTTTCTTCTATGTAAGGACCTTTTATTGCGACCTACAGGTTACTCTGTCACTGACAACTTATTGACTTGCTCAGTAAATGTCATGACATCCAATAAGGTTTCACAACAGTTTGGTGGATTTTTTATTGTGCCTATGTATAGTGCTGTTTTTATGTGTTGTGTTTTCTTGTTTTCTTTTAATTTGACCATGAGGCTGTAATAAAATCTGAGTAATAATAACTACATATTCTTAAAACAAGGCATTTTTTTTAGTATGATTTAAAAAGTTGCATGACAATTTTGTAGCTGAGCTGAAACACAGTAATAAAGACACACCTCAGCCAGTAAAGCATTTCTCTGAAATACAACATCCAAGATATACAACAGATCAATGGCACTCTTTGAAATGCAGCAGGGTGAAGTGACGTACCACTGGGCTCTGAGCACTTATCGCGATGCGTAATCTCATTAGTTGACTCCTTTCATCATCATCTCAGGAGAGCTCTTAAAAGAGCAGAAAGTGGCTGCGGTGCTCCGGCCACATCATTTAATAAGGGGAGAAAACAAAGGAGAAGGCATTAAAGCATTAAAACTAATGAATGATCACTGAATGAAAATTCTTCAGTTTGGGAAAATCATCAGTAACGCAGCTGAATGAAGCTCACGTTAAAGGTGGCAAACTGCAGAAGAGTAATGAAGCAGTTCATGGTCTTTTTTTAGATTTTTGCCATATCTAGGTAGCATTTTGAAGCTTTGTGTGACATTGTTTCTACCTCAGCTGTGCAAATATTATCCTTATTTGGGAGGAAGCATTTTATTACCAACATGAGATTAGGTAATGAAAGGTATAGAGGTGTCTGACTGGGATTTTTGAGAGCGTAGATTATGAAGATATTTCATTTACAAAATTAAACTACTGTTTTCTGGTATTTCAGGCAAAACTCATTCTTCCTAAGTTCATTTTCGACGTGCAGCTACCATACCAAAACTAGGGGCAAATGATTTACCCTGGCAGGTTAAACCCCATCAGCCCTTCATCCTAACAAATGTATAGCACATGCATCAGAATTAGCCGACTGACTTGCCTGAGCATGGAAAAGCTGTGGGATTTATTTGGATTGGCCAGCTCCTCGGCAGAAGGGATGGACTGCTGATTCCGACATTTTTACACAGCTCAGCTCTAGGTGACCTCCACCAGCGTTTAATGTCCCAAAGGACCAAACAGAATCAGCAAAAGAGTCGACAATGCTGCAACAAAAGAAAGCAGAGACAAAGCATGCAGGTCAATAGGAAACCTTCCAGCTGTTGCTAAACCCTACCCTTTTAAGATACGTTTTCTTATCTAATCATTCCACAAGCAGAGAGCGGGGACCAAGACTGCCAGTGTGGTAATCTCTGTAGCGCAATGTCAGCAGTTTTCTGAAATCTCATTAGAAAGTTCGTTGCCAACCTGCATGTCAAAATCAACAGAGTGGCAAAGAGAGAAATGCTGCTCTGCAGATCTATTTTACATCCTGAATAACTCAGTCTAAACTAGCTGTCCAGTGCTACTGAAGGTCTGTATAGAAGCTAAAAAGAACAAATTATTATAGTGGCAATGCCTGAAGTTATACTGAAGAATGTGGCCTAATACATACCAATTATATAAATAGATAGATGTGCCTTTACCTCAGAACCTGTTTAGATTATGTTCACATGCCATTTAAATTATGTGTTTAATCCCAATTTTATAATCTCTATTAGCTGATCATTCCTCATTAGCTTTCACCATGTTTCTACTATGATGTCAAAATTGGGGGACGGCTTTGGTATACAACACTGTATAATAAACTGCACATACATCATTAAGGTCAGTTTATAGTTCAGTTTGAACTCACTCAGCTCTCACTATGAGTGTGAGGAGGAATCATTTCATTAGCAAACAGAACATTCTTTAAATTCAAAATAACTTGGTTTGTGCACATGGACAGGGTGTGAGTGAAAAGGCTATTTGGGAAACTGTTGTCACCCAAATGAGACATTAACTATGAAGTTATCTTGGAGTATCACTCCACCTACCGACTGCAGAGGGAATAGAAAGGATCTTGCTATGACTATTATGTAGTCTTTTCCTTAGGAAAGTGGTCGTACTTTATACATTTTTTAACAATCATATCTAATTTTTTTCACACATCTGTTTCAATGCTATTTTTGCCCAAATTCAAGCATGTTTACTGCACTTCATTCCAATATTATGCACTTTGTCTATATGTATACAATTCCCAGCAGTGTTATTGAAATGGCTGTGTCATTCTTTGTCAAAATATATCAGGGTTTAAATATTCATAATCAAAACGGCAATTTCCAACGCATTTTGCTTATGCTAATGAGGCTCAGGTCACCCCACCATGGCTAGTGCTATTGAGGCTAACAGCTAACTAGCTACTGTAGCAAACACAGCCTGGGCTAATTTATTTGAATGTCAGAATGCAAAAGCGCAAGTAAAACATTTATTTTAGACAGTAGTCTGTGGTTTGAGTAGTGTTTAGCATACCTGTCCTGGGGGTAGAATAAGTGAAGAATCAACTCCAAATGAGCTAGCAGCCGTTAGCAGCAAACCACCTCTTGACCAACGGATTAGCTGCTCCTCCACCATCTCTGATTTCAAAAAGCTTTTACCGAGTAAGGTTAGGGGCTGATTAATTTTAGTGAGCAGTTTGGTAACTGTTTCAGAGAGAGCTTCACAGATAGCAGTTTTGAGAAACTACAATACAACACAGAAATATTTTTTTCTTTTTAAACTACATTTGTCATAGACGTCCAAACTCAAATGTAATGCCTGGAAAATGCACTACCCATCAACACACAGCTGTATAATTGTACCATTTACTCACACTTAGGTTTGACACATCTTTTCCAGTTAGCTGTACACAGTCCAACTTCTTTTTCTGGGCATGTAACTACAGTACTTTATATGCAAATTACTACATAATGAATTGTTTTTCTACAGGTATTTAATTCCTAACTGGCTAAAGCATGCCTCACTCACGGTATGAAACAAAAGAAAAAAAGAACTGATGAAGTGCAATTATAATTTGAAAGTTACCAAAGACATCAAAAATCCTTTTACTCTGGATTAGAGCTGCCAAACTGGGATGAATTTCAATTGATATGTAAGATTTCATAGGGTGTTTAGCAGTTATTCTGGAACAGATTTTTACAGCAGGGCCAACAATTACAGGAAGTTCAAGCTTTAGTTGGATCATTCATTCACTCTTGCTCATTCTCCATGTGTCAGAGGAGGTTGAAACATAGGGTTGCCAACTTTCTCACAGCCAAATAAGGGACAGAGGGTTTTAACTATTACTCGATGCCACAATGTTGTGGACATTAGTGTTGTCATAATACTGAATTTTTTATTTTTTTTGTACCTTGATAATACATTAAAAACACTGGTATTCAATGTTATGTTTAATACTACAAGGGAAAAAAATACCACACTGTATACCTGGAAATTTCAGATTTTACAGAATACAGATTTTCAGTTTAAAAATGTGTAATAACTATGTTTTTAATAATGGATTGCATTTATATAGCACGTTTCATGACACCCAAAAACACTTTACAATGAGTCCATTATTCATTCACTACAGTCAATAATAGTGGTAAGCTACCTCTGTAGCCACAGCTGCCCTGGCACAGACTGACGGAAACATGGTTGCCAATCCATGCCAATGGCCTCTCCGACCACTATCAAACATTTATTCACATTCATACTGTGACGTTTGCAGGGTTCACACAAAGACAATGGAGCAGATGGCTGTGATCATCCTGATTTATTTTTCACACACCCCAACCTCCAACCTGCCTCTGTGCTACAGAGTGGAGGGGAGGTCATTCTCACAGACCCCTGTTTCAATCATGGTTACACACACAGATACATCTTGCCCTAATCCTGCTAAACACTGCTGGGTCATCATAATGCAGTTATAATGACACAGCAGTATAACTCAGAAATAACACATTTAACACACACATAACGTTTTCATCTGGCAAAGCATGCTGGGAAATTCACTTAACATGGCCCCAACGTTACACTGCCCCCCCCCCCGGACTGGTTTCTGTCCCCAGAAAAATTAAAGTCCAATTTAAAAGTCCAATACAAACTCATCCAGATGTCGGGGCGGTCTTCGGCGCCGGCGGCCAACACGTACAGGCCCCCTAGTGTCCATCTGGGTCTCGGTCGGGGTATCGGGCCGGGATGGAAGCTCCGGTTCGTCCACCAGCGGTGCAGATGGCCGATACGGGGCGAGACGGTCACGATGAAGGACCACAACCCGGTCCCTTTTTCTAAGCCTCACCCTGTACACCACATCTGACAGTCTCTCCAGGACCACGCATGGCCCCGACCACTGGCTCGCCAGCTTCGGTGATCGTCCTCTCTTCCTCTCAGGGCAGAAAACCCAGACTCGATCTCCCGGTGCAAAGTCCCTCCCCTGACAGCGGGAGTCGTACGCTCGCTTCTGCCGACCCCCTGCCGCTGCCAGGGCCTCTCGAGCCAGCTCGTGCACCGTGTGGAGACGTTCTTTCAAACAAAAAAAATAATCCAATCCGGGTCTTCCCTCCACCTCCGGCTCAGGGGGGCAACCGAATACCAAATCCACCGGTGTGCGCAGCTCGCGTCCAACCATGAGCGCCGCAGGGGTGCACCGGGTAGATTCCTGAGCTGCCGTCCGGTACGCCCACAAAACAAAAGGCAGGTGCAGGTCCCAGTCTCGCTGTCGCTGGTCCACTAGGATAGCGAGCTGGGTGGTGAGGGTCCGGTTGAATCGTTCGACCAGGCCGTCGCTCTGTGGATGCAGTGGGGTGGTCCGGGTCTTCCGGATGCCCAGCCGTTTGCAGACCTCTCCGAAGACCTCCGCCTCGAAGTTCCGACCCTGATCGCTGTGCAGCTCCTCCGGTGCGCCAAACCGACAGAACATTTCATCCACCAGCTTTGATGCCGTCGTAGCGGCGCTCTGATCCGGGACCGCGTACGCCTCTGGCCACTTAGTAAAATAATCCATCGCGACCAGCACGTAGCGGTTCCCCCGGTCCGTGGTCGGGAAAGGGCCCAGGATGTCCACTCCCACTCGCTCCATCGGTGCTCCCACCCGGTACTGCTGCAGGGGAGCGTGGGATCGCTGAGTTGGTCCCTTCTGAGCTGTGCATGTGTCGCAGCGATGAACGTGGAGCTCCACGTCCTGATGACAACCGGGCCAGTAGAACCGGGCCCGAAGGCGCTGCAGCGTCTTTGTCACTCCGAAGTGGCCCGCTCCTACCGCCCCATGAACCAGCTGGAGTACTTTGGGCCGGAGTCGACGAGGAACTAGCAGTTGCCAGACGTGCCGCTGCCCAGCTGGAGTGTGGCACTGTCGATACACCACGCCCTCGTAGCAGCGGAGGTTGGCCCACTGGGAGTGCAGGGCCTTAGTCTCTGGGTCCAGCGGTGACACAACCTCCCAGGCGGGCCGCTGTCCTGCGTCCAGCCACTGCCGAACCCACGAAATGACCGGGTCTCTGTCCTGCTCGCTCTGCAGCTGCTGCGTGCCAAGAACTTCTGTGACGTCATCGCTGGGGAGAACTGCCTGATCATCTGAGGAGGGGCTGTGCGTCGCTGCGTTATTCCTGCTCGCAGCGGCTCGGAGAGCGGCAGCCCGTGGGGCGGTTTGGTCCCGATCTTCAGCCCGTTGGCAGTGACGACACTCCTCTGTCGCGCAGGGGCGCCGAGACAGCGCGTCAGCGTTGGCATGGAGGCGGCCTGCCCGATGCACAATCTGGAAATTATAATCCTGCAGTGCCTCCAGCCACCTCGCCAACTGTCCATCCGGTTCTTTGAAATTTAACAACCAGGTCAGGGAAGCGTGGTCCGTCCTGAGCTGGAACCTCCCACCGTACACATACGGGCGGAAGTGTCGCAGTCCTTGAATGACAGCCAGCAGCTCTCTGCGAGTCACACAGTAATTTCTCTCGGCTCTGCTGAGAGTGCGGCTGAAGTAAGCGACTGCCTGCTCTCCATGCTCTCCCTCCTGGGATAGCACCGCCCCGATGCCCTGGTTGCTGGCGTCCGTGTCCACGATGAAAGGGCGGTTCGGGTCGGGATACTGCAGGATGGGGGCTCTGATGAGCGCTGCGCGAAGCTGGGAGAAAGCAGCAGCACAGCTGTCACTCCACTGGAACGTGCGTCCTTTCTGCGTCAGCTGATGCAGCGGGCTGGCGATGGTGGCGAAGTCTTTCACAAACCTCCTATAATAGGAGGCCAATCCAAGAAAACTCCTCAGTTCTCCAACGTTCCGCGGCACTGGCCAGTCTCTCACTGTTGCCACTTTTTCCGGGTCGGTGGCGACCCCCGCTGCGCTGACGATGTGGCCCAAAAAGGTGGTCTCCCGCCGGAACAGGTGGCATTTCTTAGGGTGTAACCGTAGCCCCGCCTGTTGGATGGCTCCCAGCACCTCTCGGAGATTTGACAGGGCGCTGTCAAAATCAGCTGCATGCACCAGCAGGTCATCCAGGTAAACAACGCAGCGACTCCGGGGCACGTGAGCCAGCACTCGCTCCATCAAGCGCTCAAAGGTGGCCGGAGCGTTGCAGAGTCCAAACGGCATCACTTTAAACTGGTACAGTCCCTGCCCGATGGAGAAGGCTGTTTTCTGGCGGGCCTCAGGTGACAGCTCTACCTGCCAATAGCCGCTGCGTAGATCCAGCGAGCTGAACCAGCTGGAGCCGGCGATGTGGTCCAGTGCGTCATCGATGCGGGGCAGGGGGTAGGAATCTTTCCTGGTGGCGTCGTTCAGGCGTCGGTAATCCACACAGAACCGCCACGACCCGTCCTTCTTCTTGACCAGCACCACCGGCGCCGCCCAGGGGCTGCTGGAGGGCTCAATGACATCTGCCTCCAGCATTTCTTGCACTTTTTGTTCCGCCGCTGCCCGCCTTGAAAAGGGCAGCCGGCGTGGGTGGAGTCGAATCGGCCTGGCCTCACCGGTGTCGATCTCGTGCTGCACCAACCCGGTCCGGCCGCATTCCTCATCCTTCGCGGCGAAAACACCCATAAAACAGTCCAATAGCTCCCGCAGCTGGCGTCCCTGTTCCGGGTCCAGCCCGCTGCAGCTCCGCTGAAATAATTCCTCCACCGCCTGCTGCGTCTCTGCTGACACGTTGACCCCTCCCCTTGCTGTCCTTGTGTGCGTTCGTGCTCCCTCTGTCCGCGCTGGTGATGTCATCATGTCCAGTCCTCGCGGTGGCCTGCCTGGTCCGGTTTGTCTTGGCGATCCCTCGATCGTGCAGGCCCCCGTGTTCCTTCCCTGGGTTCTGCTGTGGAGCGTGATGGTCCGGTTTCCCAGCTGGAGGGACGGTCCCGCGGTGTCGATCTTGGCGTTCCAGGCTGTGAGCAGGTCTAGTCCAATAATACAGGGGTCTTGGATGTCAGCCAGCCAGAACGGGTGTCTTATGTTCTGACCGGCCACCCCCACCACCAAAACTCTCCGCCCCCCCAGTCTGGCGCGCTCACCGGTAGCCGTGGTGACGCAGCGCTTGGTGGGTTCCCACCCCCATGGGGCCGTCTTGTTTGTGCCCGGCAGCACACCGGGTCGAACCAGGGAGATTGTAGAGCCGGTGTCAATCAGGGCCCGGATCGACGTCTTCCCCAAGCTGCACTGTAGATAGATCCCTGGAGAGTGTCCAATTCGGCCCACGCGTGGTGCCGGCTCCTCGGGGGAAACATCTGCGGGAGGCGGCCTGTTCCCGTTCACGCCACCTCGCTCTAGTTTAACGCTGGCGAGGGGCGTTCTTCTCCGGGGACGTGCCACCGTGGTCTGCCGTAATTCCTCCTCTTCCTCCTCGCTCTCCATCGTGGCCTGGAAGGTTCTCTGTCTGTGCGTTGGCGTTTCAACTGTGTGATTCATCAGCGGCTCCACCCGCTCTGCTTCTGCCACTGCAGTCTCCCAGTCGCTCACGGCGTGGATCCATACGTGGCTCTGGAGCTGGGCCGGGCGGAGACCTTGGATGAAGCTCCGGAGGGCGAGCTTCTCTACCGCCTCCGGTGCGAAATCCGGGTAGCTGCGCCGGGTTAGCAGCCGTATGTCTGCAGCATAGGTTCCTAGGCTTTCCTGGTTGCTTCTACGGCGGCGGGTCAGCTGTTCCTGGGCGTGCTCAGCGTCCACCATTCTCCCAAATCGTCTCTGGAGCGCCCCTTGTAGCGCTGGCCAGCTGTAGCGCTCCTCAGGCAGGAGATCAGAAAGCGTGCAGAGAGCTCTCCCTTCCAAGGCCAGCGCGACTTGCACGGCGGTTTCCTCTGGTGACCAGCCGTTCAGCGCAGCGGCCAGCTCGACCTGGGTCAGGTAGTCATCCAACGTGGCCTCGCCGTTGAAGCGGGGAATCTTGGCCCGCTGCCTAACAGATGGGATGGCCGCCTCCTGATCGATCGTCACTCTCGATCGCCGTGGGATCGCCAGCCCGTCCTGTCCTGAAAAGGGCGGAATGCGGGGCTGGTTTGCTCTGCTCTGCCCGCTCTGTCTTGAAAAAGACAGAAGGCGGGGTGCGCTGGCCCTGTCAGGTCCGCCGCCGCTTTGTTCGTCCCGGCTCCTGGCTCCCGGGGGTGGTGTCTCGGTCCCATCGTCCATCATCAGCTGAGCAATGAACTGCTCCAGCTGCTGGATCTCCATTCTGATCCTGGCATCCATCTGCTCCATCCCACTTCTGACACCAGTGTGACGTTTGCAGGGTTCACACAAAGACAATGGAGCAGATGGCTGTGATCATCCTGATTTATTTTTCACACACCCCAACCTCCAACCTGCCTCTGTGCTACAGAGTGGAGGGGAGGTCATTCTCACAGACCCCTGTTTCAATCATGGTTACACACACAGATACATCTTGCCCTAATCCTGCTAAACACTGCTGGGTCATCATAATGCAGTTATAATGACACAGCAGTATAACTCAGAAATAACACATTTAACACACACATAACGTTTTCATCTGGCAAAGCATGCTGGGAAATTCACTTAACATGGCCCCAACGTTACAATACATCACTCATGAACCATGAACACACTGGAGGCAAGGTGGGTAAAGTGTCTTGCCCAAGAACAACAGCAATGTGGGGGGAATGGGATTCGAAACGCCAACCCTCAGGCTATTGGACAACCTGCTCTACTCTACCTCCTGAGCCACTACAGCCTCACTTTTGTTTCTCTTTGAGGAAATAATGCAGCATTGAGCTAGAAAACATGACTACACTGCAAAAAGTCAAATACAAGTAAAATGAAATAAATCAAATCAGAATCAGAATCAGAATCAGCTTTATTGGCCAAGTATGCACAACACATACAAGGAATTTGACTTTGGCTAAAAACTTGCTCTCGTTGTTCAGGTGATGCTGTTTATGCTTGTTTTTTATCTGACAATATATTTATTTTTGCTGTGCAGTTTATGTGTAAGAACTTTTTACATGCTTTCCAGTAGTTTTAACTTGTTTTACACAATTTGATAAATCAAATTTTCTTGCTCTGTTGGCAGATAATTTTACTTAATATAAACAAAAAGAATTGTGGCTATAGATAATTCTAGTTAAAATTAGAAAACAAAATATCTGCCAACAAAGTAAGAGTAAATTGCTTAAAACCAGTAAAAACTTTCATAAACCAAGAAAAATCCTACAAAAAACTGCATAACAAAAATAAATTGTTGTCAAAATTATCTTGTGAGAGAAAAACAAGCATAAAGCCTTGATTTAGGATATTTTATCTTAATGAGATTTCCCTTTTTACAGTGTGACAGATACTGCCTTTGGCATAAAATTACATCAGTAGTGAAGTATTCCTGATTCAAACAAGAACAACAGCAGCAATGGAAAACCTGCACAGGTGGCTGGAAACTACACTGCAAATAGTATGTCTTACCTTTTTAGAAGTTTTTTCTTCTGGCCTTCTTTAAAGAAAAAATCTTTATTATGTCCTTTAAGTCCAGTTCACGAATACTTCTATGGGTGCATGACATGTTTGGTAAAACCCAGAAGCAGACTCAGACTCGGAATAAATACAATTATCTTTTATTTGCAGTGAGAGTGAATGTGAATGCGTGCATGTGTGCTGAAGTGGGCAGCTGGGCGAGCAGAGCACGGACGAACTGGCAACCCTAGGAGAGAGGACAGACAGGCGGATGAGTTTACTGAGACCAGGGTGAATTAACAGGTGAATGTACAGTCTTACAGAATGGATGAAAGGCTGAGGCACTGAAGATCTCTCAGAGACTCCAAACCAGCTGCAGTCCGTTCCATGTCCGTGTTGTCACTGAGGAGCAAAGTGAGGATTAGCAGGTGAGTACATGGTGCAAGCAGTGTGCGGGAAGAAGCACAGGTCCGCCACCAGGAGGAGGAGGTCCGCCGTCAGGAGGCTTCCACCTATGCACAGGGGAGAAAAGGTGAAGCCTGGAAGGGATGGAATCCCAAAGGTTTACTTGTCGTTGGAGAGCTTTGGCCCTCAGAAGACCTGACGGAGCAGGATTGGCAAAGAAGAGGATTCTCTGGAACAGGATGACAGAGTAGTCAAGGAGGTCCTTCCAGACCAGAGAAGTGTTGACATCTCCGTGCAGACCACAGGGCAGCACGGCTTAAGAAGGCTGTCTAATGAAGTGAACAGGTGTGCACACAGCTGTGGAGGCAATTAGGGCAGCAGGCACACAGAGCAGGTCACCACAGTTCTCCCCCCTACGGGACGCCTCTCGGCAGCCGATCCAACCTACCTGGGTGCGTCTGGTGGAAGTCCCTGATGAGCTGAGGATCCATCACAAAGGAGGGACGCACCCAGGATCTCCATTCTGGACCATAACCCTCCCAGTTTACCAGGTACTGAAGGCCATGACCCCTGCGTCGGACATCCAGGATGGAGTTGACCTTCCAAGCGGGGTCACCATCGATCATCACCAGTGGAGGTAGTGACTTGGGAGAGGGCACAGAGGGCTGGAAATGAATGGCTTAACCTGAGAGACATGGAAGGTGGGACAGATGTGGAAGAAGGGGGGAAGAACCAGGCGTACAGCGACAGGATTCACAATGTGGGTGATGGAGAAAGGACCAATAAAGCACTGGGATAGTTTTCTGGACTAAGTCTTAAGATTAATGTTCTTTGTGGACAACCATACCTGCTGCCCGACCCTGTAGGACGGAGCCGGTGTCCTGCAGCAGTTGGCGATGTCAGAGTTGCGGTCCGCCGTGCGTCAAAGCGCAGCCCGGGTAGCCTTCCACAGCAGGCGACAGCGCTTCATGTGGGCCTGCACGGAGGGCACAGCGATGCGATGTCCCCCTCCTCCTCTGGGAATAGTGGAGGGTTGTACCCAAAGGAGGCATCGAATGGAGAAAGACCTGTAGCAGAGGAGACCATAGTATTATGTGCATATTCAACCCAAGGCAGGTGGGAGCTCCAGGATGCCAGGTTAGAGGCAGTAACGCACCACAGTGCTGCCTCCAGCTCCTGGTTGGTGCGCTCACACTGACCATTACTCTGGGGGTGGTACCCCAACGACAGACTTACCGTGGCCCCGATAACTTTGCAGAAGGCTTGCCACACCTGCGAGACGAACTGGATCCCATGGTCCGACATGATGTCGATCGGGATGCCATGGAGCCAAACCACATGTAGGGTGAGCAAGTCCGCTGTCTCCTTGGCTGTAGGGAGCCCCTGTAAGGGGATGAAGTGGGCAGCCTTAGAGAATCTGTCCACTATGGTGAGAATGACGGTGTTGCCTGCAGAGGGGGGAAGACCAGTCACAAAATCAAGAGCCACATGGGACCAGGGTCTGCTGGGGATAGGGAGGGGATGAAGCAGGCCCGCCGGTGGAGAGGAGGATGTCTTGCAAGTGGCGCACTGGGGGCAGGTTCGGATGTATTCCCTGACGTCCCTCCATAGTGATGGTCACCAGAAAGTTCTCTGGAGTTGGGCCACAGTACGCACCATCCCAGGGTGGCACAGCAGTTTGGAGGCACAGCAGGCACATTTCTCAGCCTTGACAAACAGTTTGTTCTCCAATAAATGCTGTAGGACCCACTTGATGTGTACCCAATGCTCATCCAGGGACTGGGAAAAAATAAGAATGTCATCCAGATAAACAGACAAAAGAGTCCAAAAAATCTCTCAACATGTCATTGATCAGCTGTTGAAATACAGCAGGAGCATTAGTCAAACCAAAGGGCATCACCAAGTATTAAAAGTGGCCACTAGGAGTGCGGAACCCTGTCTTCCACTCATCCCCCTCCCTGATCCTCACCAAGTGGTAGGTGTTGCGGAGATCCAATTTAGTGAACACCAAGGCCCCCTGAAGGGAGTCAAAAGCGGTGTTAATGAGGGGGAGAGTGTACTTGTCCTTGACTGTGATGTTGTTCGGCTCCCTAAAATCAATACACGGCCTCAGCGAACCGTCCTTCTTCCCCACAAAGAAAAATCCCACCCCCACTGCTGAGGATGATGGCCTGATAATACCCCGAGCTTAGGGATTCCTTAATATATTTGTTCATCACCTCCCGCTCCGGGGCAGAGAGGCTATAAAGCCGGCTGGATGGCAAAGCAGCCCCAGACAGGAGGTTAATGGCACAATCATAGGGGCGGTGGGGGAAGGGGGGTGATAGCGCTTGAGCCTTGCTAAACACGGCACCCAGGTCATGGTATTCGGGGGGTACCTGCGAAAGGTCAGGCGGGGGTGCGTCAGGAGAACAGAGGGAAACGGAGGAAGAGCAAGCAGCAGACTGCAGACAGGTGCTCAGACAGAAAGAGCTCCAGGACACAATGCTTCCCGATCACCAATCAATACCAGGATTGTGTAGCCGGAGCCAAGGGTAACCCAGAATCACCGGGGAGGCTGAGACGGGAAGCACAAAGAATCTAATCTGTTCCTGGCGATTGCCTGATACCAACACAGAGACCAAGGCAGATTGCTTCGTGAAGATTGCCAGTGGAGCCTTTGACAGAGCGATTAATTTCAGTGGAGTCTTCATTGATGGCACGGGAGTCCCAGCCGGGTTGCCAGATTCTCCAAAATGAAGCTCTGCTCGGCCCCGGAATCAATGAGTGCATGGGTGGATATTTCATTATGATTATGGAAAAAACGAATGGGAAGCAGAAATTTCATAAGGGAATTTTCCCGAAGTGAGTCCGTGAGTCCCCCTACTGTAACACATGGACCCCCCTTTTGGCCGAATGGGGCAAGAAGCCAGCTTGTGCTCCTCACTAGCACAGTACAAACACAATCCAAGCTCTCGGTGGCATTGCTTTTCAGCCGGAGGCAGCTTAGATTGACCCATCACCATGGACTCCTCAGTCTCTATCAGATCAGAGGGGGGGAGGGCTAACAGGGGAGGCTGCGGGGAGCGGCGAAACTGTGAGCCCGGATGACCTGGAGGTCGATGCTCGCTGGCTCGCTCCCTCAGCTGGTTTTCAGTGCTAATGGCGAGTGAGATTAGCTCGTTTAGTTTGCTAGGCCTCTCTACACGGGCCAATTCGTCCCGCAGGCTAGGACTAAGGCTGTGAGTGAAAATACTGCAGAGAGAGGAATCCTCCCACCCAACCTCCACAGCCACCACCCGGAAGTCTCCAGAATAATCAGCCACAGATTTACTGCCCTGCTAGAGATTAACTAACTGGGTGGTGAGGACACTATCTCGGTCAGAGTGGTCGAAAACCTCATTAAACTTGCTCACAAACTGATCGTAGGTCAAACTAGCATAATCGGACCGAGCCATTATGGCATAAGCCCAGGCTAAGGCCCGCCCCTCCAAGAGATTGACCACATACCCAATGCAACTATGACTGGCGAGGAAATCCCCCAGGACACATTGGAACACAATACCACACTGAAGCAGGAAACCCCATGCCTCCCCTAACTTACCACTGAATCGTGTTGGTGTGGGGACTGGCATTATCCGGGACTGTTGGAAGTGAGGAGGGGTGGGACTAACTGGCCCAGCCGCTCCCCCGGGAGCAGGTGGATAGGGCTGTGTAGGTGTGAGTTGATCCAGGCAAGTGTTAATCAGCATGAGTTGTATTAGTATGACCTGCTGCTGGTAAGATAACTGATCTACCCGAGCCTCAACAGTGTTAAGTCTTTGTGCGAGAGCACTGTCTACTGGGTTAGTCTGACGGAGACGTACTGACACTTTTGGTAAAACCCAGAAGCAGACTCAGACTCGGAATAAATACAGTTATCTTTAATTTGCAGTGAGAGTGAATGTAAATGCATGCGTGTGTGTTGAAGTGGGCAGCTGGGCGAGCAGAGCACCGACGAACTGGCAACCCTAGGAGAGAGGACAGACAGGCGGATGAGTTTACTGAGACCAGGGTGAATAAACAGGTGAATGTGCAGTCTTACAGAATGGTTGAAAGGCTGAGGTGCTGAAGATCTCCCAGAGACTCTAAACCAGCTGCAGTCTGTTCCGTGTCCGTGTTGTTGCCAAGGAGCGAGGTGAGGATTAGCAGGTGAGTACACGGTGCAAGCAGTGTGCGGGAAGAAGCACAGGTATGCCGCCAGGAGGCTTCCACCTGTGCACAGGGGAGAAAAGGTGAAGCGTGGAAGGGATGGAATCCCAAAGGCTTACTTGTCATTGGAGAGCTTCGGCCCTCAGAAGACCTGATGGAGCAGGATTGGCGAAGAAGAGGATTCTCCGGAGCAGGATGACAGAGTAGTCGAGGAGGTCCTTCCAGACCAGAGGAGCGTTGACGTCTCCGTGCAGACCACAGGGCAGCATGGCTTAAGAAGGCTGTCTAATGAGGTGAACAGGTGTACGCGCAGCTGTGGAGGCAATTAGGGCAGCAGTCATGCAGAGCAGGTCACCACATGCATGCTTGATCCAGTCTACTTTTTACGAAGTTTGGAGTCCACTGTCCCACGCACAGCTGTCTGATGTAAGCAATCATGGCTTTTCTTGTTCCTTCTCCCCCAGGTGAGGGCTTTAATGGCCCACCTGCCTCCTCTGTGTGTAATTAGCAGCCTCCTCCACTCAATGCTCCATCTTAGAAAAATCCTTTACGCTTCGGGATTTTTTGAGCAATTTGTTTTCCCTAAGCTCTTTTCCTCTCAATAATTTGAGTGCCACTTTCAAACTTTTTTCCAGACATTTTGACCGACCTAATTACTTCTTACATCTCACTGGCAGGCAGCACGGTGGCGCAGTGGTTAGCACAGTGGCAGCACAGCAAGAAGGTCATGGGATCGATTCCACCCTTGACCATCGTGGGTTCGATCCCACCCCCAGACCATCGGTGACCCTTCTGTGTGGAGTTTGCATGTTCTCCCCGTGTCTGCGTGGGTTTACTCCGGGCACTCCGGTTTCCTCCCACATGCCAAAAACATGCAAGTTAGGTTAATTGGCATCAAACTGGGGATTCTAAATTGTCCTTAGGTATGACTGTGAGAGTGAATGGTTGTCTGTCTCTCTGTGTTGGCCCTGCGATGGACTGGCGATCTGTTCAGGGTGTACCCTGCCTCTCGCCCAAAGATGCTGGGATAGGCTCCAGCACCCCCGCGACCCGAAAGGATTAAGCGGTAGAAGATGGATGGATGGATCTCACTGGCATTTGCATAATCACATGTCAAAACAATTCCTCTGACAGGCTATTGTTACGTGGTACCCATGTGGGGCACTTTTAAATTAGACCAATCAGCAGCCACACATGAATATCAAGTGATGGACACAGAATCTGACCAATTAACAACAATGTGATCTTTTTCACTGGCTTATGATAGGCCCTAATCTTTGTAGGCCCTGGGCTTCAGCCCAGCCTAGACCGTTCATTGAGATGGCCTTAAATTTACAGGACAATGCACGTCCTGCTTGGGACAAACATATTTAGCCCAATAATTCAAGATTCAAAGATTTTATTTGTCAATACTACTATACGTACAGGACGTACAGGAGAAATGAAATGGTGTTTCTCTCTCTCTTCAGTGGTGTGCGCAATATAAAAAAAGAAAAAGGAATAAGGCTGGAAAACCAACAACAGCAGTCTATGTACAGTAATCCTACCCGTAGTGCAAATGGCGACAAAAGATAGACCCAGACCTACGATAATGAAAATAAAGATAAACGATAAATGATGATGAAACCCAGCAATCCTACAGTATATACAGAAAAATAGAGCTGTAATACCCGTAGTTGCAAGTTCATTGCGGTAGTGTAGGTGCAGGCAGTGACAGAGAGGACTGCACATGATCAGCATTGCAATGACAGACAGCAGCAGATATGGCATTTGTGCAAATGGTTGCAGTAAAGTGCAGAGACATACAGCAGCAAATGTATTACTGTTGGTGTGCCAGTGTTTCTGTGCCAACAGCTGAGGTAGTTATTGTGCAGGTGAGGGCGTTACGGTCTGGGGGTGGGGGGAGTGGACAGAGTTCAGGGTCCTGATGGCCTGATGAACAAAGCTGTTTAGCAGTCTTGTGGAGCAGGCCTGGAGGCTCTAGTACCTTTTCCTTGAGGGCAGGGGGCTGAAGAGGGAGTGTGTGGGGGAGGTGTTGCCTGCAATGTTGATGGCTCTGCGGGTGACTCGGGTGAGGTAGATGTCCGAGAGCAGGAGCAGAGGGGAACAGATGATCTTACTGGCTGCTTTCACTGTGTGTTGTAGTGTTTTCCGGCAGGAGACAGTGAAGCTTCCATACCACACTGTGATGCAGCTGGTGAGGATGCTCTCAATGGTGCCCCGGGAAAATGAGCACATGATGGGGGGTGGGACTTGTGCTCTCCTCAGTCTGCGGAGGAAATGGAGGTGAGTTTGAGCCTTCTTGGCCAGTGATGTGATGTTGTTGGACCAAGAGAGGTCCTCAGAGATGTGCACCCCCAGGAACTTGGTGCTGCTCACCCTCTTCACAGCTGCTCCATTGATGATCAGAGGGGGATGCTGTGTGTGTCCTCTCCTGAAGTCGACCACAGTCTCCTTGGTTTTTCCCACATTTAAGAAGAGGTTATTGTCTTTACACCACTGGACCAGTTGGCTCACCTCATTTCTGTAGTTGGCATCCTCATTGTTGGTGATGAGGCCCACCGCTGTTGTGTCGTCTGCAAACTTGATGATGTGGTTGGTGTTGTAGGCTGGTACACAGTCATGGGCCAGCAGGGTGAAGAGCAGCGGGCTGAGCATGCACCCTTCTGGGGCCCCTGTGCTTAGTGTGATAGTCTAGGAAGTGTTGCCGCCAACCCACACATTCTGTGGCCTCCCTGTGAGAAAGTCCAGCACCCAATTACAGAGAGAGGTTCTGAGTCCCAAGTGTCTGAGGTTTTGTATTAGGTGCTGGTGGATGATTGTGTTGAATGCTGAACTGAAGTCCATGAACAGCATTCGCACGTAGGAGTTCTTTGAGTCCAGGTGGGTGAGGGCTGGATGGAGAGCAGCAGCAATGGCATCTTCTGTGGATCTATTTGACCTGTATGCAAACTGAGATGGGTCGTGGGAGGGAGGGAGGATGGACTTAATGTTCTGCATAACCAGCTGCTCGAAGCACTTCATTAGGATGGGGGTCAGTGCTACGGGCCAGTAATCGTTGTAGCTGGATGGGACAGACTTCTTTGGGACTAGTATTATGGTGACAGTTTTGAAACATGTGGGGACAGCAGCTTGAGTCAGGGAGATGTTGAAGATGTTGGCCATGACATTCTTGAGCTCCTCTGTACAGTCCTTCAGGATGCGACCCGGTATGTTGTCCGGCAAATGGGACATTTCGGCTAAACCGGGAGAGTTAGCAACTCTATTGAAAGGCTTCTACATACTCCGCAAGAACATAGAAATTTGTTCTCTCTCCCGTCAGAAAGAACTTTGTTCTTGTTCTTGCCATCTCAAGAAAAAGAAAAAAATTCTTTCTTCTTGCGGAGCGTGGAAAGGCCTGAAGTCTATTTACTTTATGAGATAAAGTCAGATTTTGTCTGAAAGAGTTTAGGGTATTTTGACTAAATAAACTGACTTCATAAATGTTAAGATGAGAGTTCAAGTGTGGAAAGTAAAATAGAAAAATGTTATCCCAGCTGAGTTGGTCCACATTAAGAGCATTCAACTATGAACTAGATCTCATAAATTGCCCCTTTTAAGGGCTGTAGAAGGACACCAAACGCATGCTGTGAGATTGCAACATTTATTAATTGAAAGACGCACACTACACAAAACACAACACTTTCATATAATGGAGTAATCAAAGCACAGGAGGAGAACGAGGCTGCAGGAGGAAAAACAACCTGGTAGGGACTCAGGCTGAGACGTGTAGGAACACTGGGGAAAAAAGAGATTAATCCTGCAGGAGTCACACCCGAAAGGAAACAGGGCTTACGGCTAAGGATAAGGGGAAAGAGATAAATGTACCTGGACAACGCACACCCATTCACCTCGGCGTACAACCTTGCTCACTCAGGGTTTTGGCTGATACCTCTGAGGAGGCTAACAGTAGGACACAGCAACAGGAGAAATATTGCCGCATCCTTAAATAGCCGAATGGGCAAATGAATCAGAGAATGACAGGTGTGGATCACAAGAATGAGGAAATGATTAGTACAACGAGTGACAGCTGTGCAGCACACAAAACAGTTTGACAGTTGAAAGCTGCATGAGGCACTGTCAAAATAAAGGCACAGACCAGAAACTGAATAATAAAACAAGAATAAGATACACAACCCCAAAAGATGCAAACAATGCCATAAATACAAAATAATGCACAACAAAAAGACAGGACTATAAAGACAAACCTAAGAATGCAGACAACTCATAAATAAACAGAGACCAAATACAGCAGACCATAATAAACAAAGAAACAAACAAACTATAAAAAAACTTAGCTTGAACACACAACCCGAACAGACATGGCAGCACAGAACTCTAGGACCACTGGATTAGTAGATAAGGCAGTTTGGGCAGCCTACCAAAGTTCCAGGACCACCGGAATATGCGGTGGGACATATTCGGTGGCCTCTCAGAGTTCTTGAGCCACCCAACCAAACGGCACAGTCCGTCAGGTGGTCTTCCAACATCCCTGAGCCAACGGGCCGCAGGGCACAACACGCCCCCACCTGGGGGCTGCAGCTGCAACTCGTGCCCCTGACTGACCACAGGGACCGAGGCGAATGGTTGATCAGCAGGGAGCCCAGACAAAGTGCCGGGTAACCAGCGGGGAAACCCGATGAAGGAGCTGCACTGCCGTCCAGGACTCCGGTGACTCTGACAGGGATGTCTCGAATCCAGTCATCTGGCGCTTCCACCCTGGCTCAGCCACCTCAGATGGGGAGGAAGAGAAAACACTGGAACATAGTTACCTGCAGTTGTGAAACTTGGTGAGGAGAATTCAGGAGCAGAGGACATCTGCAGCAGGTTCTTCTCACCATGAGCCAGACAAGATTTCTCTAGATCTGCAAGTGTTAAAACAGAACAGAGTACTTAACTGGACTTGAGCTCCACCGCTGCCCAAGACTCCGGCGACTCTGCTGTGACGACCCCAGCAGCAGGCATGATGGTGGATGCAGCCCAAGGACCTCCAGGCGAAGGGACCAACACCGGTGGAACTCCTGTTGTGGCGGCTAAAGCTGGAGGTTGCCTCACTGATGATGCTGAAACCAGGAGACACTCTCCTGTCGGCTCAGGTTTCAGGGCGCAGGTAGCGCTCTCTTCCCATCCGGGATGTGGCTGTGGGGCTGGAACAGATTCTTCTAGGACTGCAGGCTCCTCCGTCGTCTGGTGGTTCCATTCCAGGACTGGCGGACTCTCAGGGAACACAGGAGGGGACATGGGAGAGGCAGGTGAGGAATTGGTGGCAGCAGCAGGCAGTGAGGACTCAGCTAACATGGACTGCAGATGCTGAGCCTCACCACCGGGAATAAGGCAAGACATTTAATTTTTATGTGCAGGGAAATGAAAACACACTTGCCTTATTTCCCGGGGCGCATTGGTATCTGCTGCTGAATAGCCTCCAGACGTGGCGACCAACACTGGTGAACCTCCCGACGTGGCGACTGATGCTGGAGGCTGCCTCACCGCTGGCGCAGAGACCCATGCAGCTGAAATCAGGGGACATCTTCTTGTTGGCTCAGTCTTCAGGGCACAGGGGGCGCTCTTCTCCCATCCAGGGTGTGGCTGCGGGGCTGGAACGGAGTCCTCCAGGACCGCAGACCCCTCCGTCGTCCGGCGGCTCTCTCTCTGGACCGGCGGACACCCAGGAGAAACAAGAGGGGACATAGGAGAAGCAGGTGAGGATAAAGTTGCAGCAGTAAACGGTGAGAACTCAGCTAAGTTGAGCTGCTACTGAGCCTTACCACCGGGAATAAGACAAGGCATTTCATCTGAAATTGTTTGAGAATGAAAATGTACTTGCCTTATCTCCCGGGGCATGATGGTAATTGCTGCCGAAAGTCCAGATAACTCCCTCTCTGTGGCTGCAGCAGGCGGGGGCCCCCATGGTTTTTCCCATGGAGCCGACCCTGCAGACACGTCACTGGCCAACACAGCTACTGCAGCGGGGAAGTTTCCCTGATGTGCCATAGCTGGATGGCGAGAGGAAGCTGGGTGCGTCCGTTCCCGGGGGTGCTCTCTTGCCGGCTCAAGAACAGACGATGGATGAGGACGAGGAGGAGCAGGCTCTTGATGAGATCGGTGAGGCGCCAGGGTCCGGGGACATTTCTTCATCTGCTCTTATCTCGGTGCTAATAGAGGGTCTCTTAAGAGGGTGGAGACAGAGTACAGGAGGCCACCGTACCTGTGGAAGTTCTGTAAGCCGGGGTGCGCCTCCACAATTGCGACTGCTGACTCCACATGCCTCTGTGCCTCCTTGGAAGAACGGGAGGTGAGCGCAGCACCCACAAAACTCTGGATGAACTCCGCCGCCCATTGTTCATCCACAGTGGGGCCTCCCACTACCGACCTCCCTCAGTTGGCAGAGCCCCGGCGAGCTGGTGACATATTAAGCACTCGCACAAAAATAGGTGAAAAAAGGAAAAGGGAGAAATAATTACAGAAAAAGGAAAAACGCAACACCCACAGCAGCTGGTGTCCACACAGACCATGTCCTTCTGTCATAAATTGCCCTTTTTAACCACTGTAGAAGGACACCAAATGCATGCTGTGAGTTTGCAACATTTATGAACTGAAAGACGCACACTACACAAAACACAACACTTTCATATAATGGAGTAATCAAAGCGCAGGAGGAGAACAGGGCTTAACGTCTGCAGGAGGAAAAACAACCTGGTAGGGACTCAGGCTGAGGCGTTTAGGAACGCCAAGAAAAAAAAGAGATTAATCCTGCTGGAGTCATACCCGAAAGGAAACAGGGCTCATGGCTAAGGATAAGGGAAAAGAGATAAATATACCTTGACGAAGCACACCTGTTCACCTCAGTGCACAACATTGCTCACTCAGGGTTTTGGCTGATATCTCTGAGGAGGCTAACAGTAGGACACAGCAACAGGAGAAAAGTTGCCACAGCCTTAAATAGGCAAATGTGCAAATGAATCAGAGAATGACAGGTGTGGATCACGAAAATGAGGAAATGATTAGTACAACAAGTGACAGCTGTGCAGCCCGCAAAACAGTTTGACAGTCGGAATCTGCACGGGGTGCTGTCAAAATAAAGGCACAGACCAGAAACTGAATAATAAAACAAGAATAAGATACACAACCCCAAAAGATGCAAATAATACCATAAATACAAAATAATGCACTACAAATAGGACTATAAAGAAAAACCTAAGAATACAGACAACTCATAAATAAACAGAGACCAAATACAGCAGACCATAATAAACAAAGAAACAAACAAACCAAAAAAGACTTAACTTGAACTGGAGTGTTGGCCCTGCGATGGACTGGCGATCTGTCCAGGGTGTACCGTGCCTCTCACCCAAAGATGCTGGGATAGGCTCCAGCCCCCCTCCCCCCCGCAACCCGAAAAGGATTAAGCGGAAGAAGATGGATGGATGGATGGATGGATGGAGACTGAGCATGGGCCCCACCCATGCTCAGGATCATGACACCAGAAAAGCACTCAGAGAGCGCATACCTCCACCAAAGCTCCTTCCCTCCCACCCTTTGTCCATCCATCTGTCCGTACCTCCCTGCCTCCCTCCCTCTGTACATTGCAAGATAGGGCCTTGGTGCAGGTATGTGCTCATAGAGCACATCCAAAATCTAATGGGTTTGTCTGTAGCCCAAGTATCACATCTGGTGAAAATTTCATCAAAATCCATCTAGTAGTTTTTGCGTAATCCTCCTAAATCATGACTAGAAGGTTGCGTCTTGGTGAAAGTATGTGCTCATGGATAACCTCCAAAATCTAGTGGGGTCATCTAAAGGACCAAGGACCCAAGGACCACCTTTGGTGAAAATTTCATCAAAGTCCATCCGGTAGTTTTTGTTTAATGCTGCTGCACAAAAACAAACAAGGGCCTTGATAGAGGTATGTACTCTCAGACCATCACCAAAATGTAATGAGCTCATCCTTCGGCCAAGGGCCACCGTTGAAGAAAATTTCATCCAAATCCGTCCAGTAGTTTTTGTGTAATCCTGCTAACAGACAAACAAACAAACAAACGCCTTCAAAAACATAATCTCCTTAACGGAGGTAATAATAACATCTTTCATTATGAGTTGTGTTATATCTGGAATTACTTGATGCTGGACAGACGAGACGAGGTGACTGGGAACACAGCTTTTTTGGCTTTTCACACACTGACAGCTACTGACAGATGGGTGGCTAAGCTTAGGCGAAAGGGGATGATAAGATAGCCGATCTGGCCTTATATAGGGCCGGGCAGAGGTGCCACCTGGAGGTGAGTGTCCGTCTTATCCTTTCATATTAAAATAACTATATAACACCCCCCCCCCCTTTAAAAAGTCCAAAACCACTCACTCAGTTAAGACCCTCCCCAACTTGGGACCTGAATAACTCCCCACTAACAAATGAAAACTAATGTCTCTAAATGACCTAACACATTCACACAACAGAACCTAAAATAGGGAGGACGGGTGGACTGCCATCCTGCCCACATGGCAAGGTGGATTATTCTGCCATCTGCTAAAGTAAATTAAAGTCCAAAAATAACTAAAATAGTATGCCGTGTTCCTAAACTAAGAGAGGAAAAATCAAAATAATCCCTTATATAACATTCTTAATAACAATAACATTCACTATACAAGATTCTTTTTTTTTTAAACAACACCACCAGCAACAGCACCAGAACTTCAATATACTGTATACTATTTACAACAAAAGTGTTCCAATTAAAAGAACATAACTGGCATGGGGGCCCAGGGGACCCTCTCAGCAGATACGCCCCAGGAAACTGCCAGTCTTCGGGGTGGTGGCTGGCCCTCCAGACACTGAAGCCACCCTTCCTCACCATCGACCTCATCCCACGTCCAGCCTTATCTCCCGGCGTCTTCTCCCGGACACACTGAAGCCGATTTGCATGCCATACTGAGCTGTCAGAGCGCTTGAAGTGCGCTGCACCCAGTTTCTCCACTATGCCAAATGCTCCCGATGTTCCTCAGGTCATTGTCTGGCCCGTCTTCGCCATGGACATTCCTCATCTTGGCTCCAAACCCAATCCAGGACCCACAACGGGGTCTGGCTTGGCTTGAGACATTGTTGTCGAGCATGCTGATCCTCCGTGCTTCTCGGTCCTGCCCCAACCTCTTCTAATACTGTTGGAACGTTAACCATCATAGCCGCAGACCCTCTGTCCTTCCGCAGCCAGGCTCCAGAGGCATCTGGGGCCAGCCCATTGGTGTCGCTCATCGGTCTAGGTACCAACCCTGGGCAAAATTGGTCCTGCTTGACCACCATGGCGCCTGGTAGTTCTTCAGCCCGCACCGTGTGGATGGTTGTCGAGGGCGGGTGGAGTGATTTCTTCCGTAGGCCCTGGAAAAATGGTTAAAAAATGGTTCACATCTGTTACAATGTGCTCCTTTCGCCAGACAGTCCTTAGCCTTTTTGTGGTGCGTCGCAGACCCACAACCCATACAAAGGGACCTTCCCGGGGCCGACCTCCGGCTAGTAACATTGGCTGCTGTCTCTTCGCCGTCCAAGCTATCTTCGCTGTCCAGGTCCGTGGCATTTGCCACAACAAGAGGCTTCGACGGCTGGTGTGACTGGGGTCCGGTTAGCTCCGGAGCTAGCTTGCCCGCGGTTTCTATTTGGAGAGCTAGCTTGATGGCTCTGGCTAACGTGGGTTCACTTGGTGCCATGTGGTGCTACAAGTATGTTCTGTCAGCTGGTCACAAATCATTTCCTCCTCTAGTGTTCTGAAATAGCACTCGCTAGCCAGCTGCCTTAAATTGGCGACAAACTGCCGGACGGGTTCACCTACCCATTGACGTCTCTGCCGAAAGCGGATCCTCCGGACCGTCACATTATCTGGGGTGTCGAAATGACTAGCTAGCAGCTCCGCTACCTCTTCGTGGGTGTCCGCAGCACCGAGCGTTCGCAGTATCCACTGGTCCTCTATATGTCATGGAGCCGTCCTTGCGGACCGCTAATGGAGCCTTATAGGCAGCCGTAGAGTTAGCACATTTATTAAAGGTAGACATACAGTATAATACAAAATAACGAGCCTCGTGGGGCAAAACACAAATAAAGGCTTCACTAGACACTGACGATAACCTGAGGACTAGGAAGACTGATGGGAGACAAGGAACAACACTTACATACCAAGAGCTAGGGCAGAATCTAACGCCGGAAGGAACTGGTTTTGGACGTAGGGAACCCAGTTTAGATAAAGCGAGGTTGCAGCCCTGAGTGACAGGAGCTGCTCCCTTAAATAGGGCAAGATAATTAATCAGCTGATGAGGGTGTCATCAGCTGAATCAGCACCAGCTGTGCTGCTTGGCTCTGACAGCTGGAAGCCCCGCAGAGACGCTGTCAGAATAAGAGCTCAGAGAGCCCACCAGGACTAAATACAGAATGGGAGGAAAATACTGCATGACCTGAGCGCGGACGAGATCGGCGCTCTGACCATGACACTCTATGCCCAGATTGTGCACCAATAGCACCCAGGCTCTCTGCTTGTCAAGCTCCCCAAGCCCCAGCACGGCAACATAATTCTGAAAGGCCTCGTACCACCTAGGCCACAGAACTGGCAGTTCTCCGGGCGCCTCAAGAAAAGGGCAAATAGGGACCATGCACACCTCCATGGTTTTATCCGATGTCGCCAATGTTATGTCTGGAATTACTTGCTGCTGGACAGACAAGGTGAGGTGACTGGGAACACAGCTTTATTGGCTTTTCACACACTGACAGCTACTGACAGACGGGTGGCTAAGCTCAGGCGAAAGGGGATGGTAAGATGGCCGACCCGGCCTTATATACCCAGTCTTACCCTTTTATATTAAAATAGCTATATTACAACTTGATTTATAACCTTGCAGATTTGGTGCAGAGATGGGAATCTTGAAAACAAAACTGTATTCAGTTTTTTGTTCCTTTTTTTGTACATGTAAAGCGGTGCTGCTTTTCTATCTTATCAAATTAGGCTACATTGTTACCTCCGCCAAGGAATGGCGGAAAGTAATGTTTTTGCCGGTGTTTACCGTTCAATCTACATTCCTACCCTCACCTATGGTCACGAACTTTGGGTAATGTCCGAAAGAATGAGATCATGGATACAAGCAGCTGAAATGAGCTTTCTCTGTAAGATTTCTGGACTCACTCTTAGAAATAAGGTGAGGAGTTCAGTCATCTGGAAGAGGCTCAGAGTAGAGTGGCTGCTCCTCCACATCGAATGGAGCCAGTTGAGGTAGTTCAGGCATCTGATTAGGATGCCTCCTGGATGTCTCCCACTTGAGGTGTTTTGGGCATGTCCCACTGGGAGGAGACCCTGGGGCAGACCCAGGACACACTGGAGTTACTACAGCGGGGAAAATAAGTATTGAACACGTCAACATTTTTCTCATTAAATATATTTCTGATGGAACCATTGACCTGAAATTTTCACCAGATATCAGTAACAACACAAGTAATCCATACATACAAAGAAATCAAGGCAACTGTGTTCACAAAACAAGTTATATTTAATAAAGTGGAATGGCACAGGGAACACCATGCACACCATGTTATAACCGGGGATGTGGCTGTGTTCAAAATTAACCAATAACATTCAAACTCATGTTAAATGGGAGTTAGCACACACCTGCCACCATTTAAAGTGCCTCTGATTAACCCCAAATAAAGTTCAGCTGTTATAGTAGGCTGTGTTTTTCAATTGAGTTGTACTGGTTATAGGTCACATTAATTGTGGAAAAAGTTTTGAAATGATTTATCTTGGTCTCATTTTTTTACATCACAAAAACCTGGCATTTGAACGGGGGTGTGCAGACTTTTTATATCTATTGTAGTCTGGTCAGATGAGACCAAAATTTAACTTTTTGGATGTCACAACACATAGCATGTTTGGAGGAGAAATGGCACTGCACATCAGCCAAAAACACCATACCAACAGTGAAGTTTGGAGGTGGAAGTATCATGGTGTGGGGTGTTTTTCAGCACATGGTACAGACAGACATCATATAATTGAAGAGAAGATGAATGGACAAATGTACAGAGACATCTTTGATAAGAACCTGTTGCCACCTGCCAAAATGCTGAAGATGAAATGAGGGTGGACATTTCAGCAAGACAATGATCCCAAACACACAGCCAAGGAAACTCTCAACTGGCTCCAGAGAAGAAAAATAAAGTTGCTAGAATCGCCCAGTCAGTCACCTGACCTGAATCCAATTGAAAATCTATGGAACGAAGTGAAGATCAGAGTTCATAGAAGACACCCATGGAATCTTCAAGATCTGAAGACAGTTTGTGTGGAAGAATAGGCTAAAATCACTCCTGAGCAATGCCTGCGCCTAGTTTCTCCATACGGGAGGCATCTGGAAGCTGTTATTACCAAATAAGGCTTTTCTACTAAATATTAAATGAATTTCACCAAGTGTGTTCAATATTTATTCCCCATGTCATTCCACTTTACTAAATATAAGTTGTTTTGTGAACAGCGTTGCCTTGATTTCTTTGTATGTATGGATTACTTGGTTTGTTACTGATATCTGGTGAAAATCTCAGGTCAATGCCTTCATCAGAAATACGTTTAATGAGAAAAATGTTGATGTGTTCAATACTTATTTTCCCCACCGTATGTCTCCCAGCTAGCCTTGGAACGCCTTGGTGTGCTCTCTAAAGAGCTGGAGCCAGTGGCTGGGGAAAGGGAAGTCTAGGCTTCTTTGCTTGAACTGCTGTCTTTGCGACCCGGACCTCCGGAAAAACGGTCAAAGATGGATGGATGGATGTTTATCCATCCATTTGTTGGTTAGCAGGATTATGCAAAAACTAATTTATGGAATTGGATTAAATTTTCACCGGAGATGACCCTTGGTGGCATAGAGAGATCCAAGAGTGCATACCTCCACCAAAGCCTTGTTTGTTTTTTGTGCAGCAGGATTACACAAAAACTACTGGATGGATTTTCATGAAATTTTCACCAGAGGTGGCCCTTGGGCTACAGATGACCCCATTAGATTTTGGAGATTAACTGAGCGGGCATAGCCCCGTCAAGGCCTTATCCTCTCACAATGTGCTAGCAAGACTACTCAAAAACTACTGGATAGATTTTAATGAAATTTTCACCAGAAGTGGCCCTTGGGCTATGGGTGAACTTGTTAGATTTTCTAGGTGATCCATGAGCACATACTTCCACCAGGGCCCTATCTCGCAATGAATGGATGGGGAACAGGTGGACAGAAAAAGGGAGGGAGTCTTGGCAGAGGTATGCACTCTCTGAGTGCGCTCCAGTTTTAACTGGCTCATTCCAACTTCGACAGATGTCCAATTCAGACACTGGTGGCCTGGCAAAGACTCTGGAGAGACTCAGTTTCCCCAGCAAAAATGCTGGAAATCAGAAAATACCACAATCTCACAGCATCTTTTAAATGCACCAGATGAGCATACTGTACATGGCTTAACATGAATTTCTGTGTTGGGCAACCTGTTGTATGTTCAAAGACGTTCTTATTTGTGAAGCGCAGTGTAGTGCCGCCCACTTCCGTTTCCGCCACTACACCGCTCCTATAAATATCACCAGGCAGGGAAGTCCGGCCTCTTTGCCAACGCCCCTGCCTGGCGGTTGTATTGTGGAGCTCAAAGGATTAATAAAGTTAAGTTCAGTCGTGCACCTGGCCTCATCATTGAGAGACTATTTACAGACATAACATTTTGATGACGAGGATAAAGCATGGAAGCATGTATTTCTCCAATTCGGCCCTTTCTAGACTCCCGGGTGAGCCACCCGTCCCCTGGTTGAGATGGTATGCAGCCTTCGAGACATACATCATGCCGCTCAATCTGGGTGAGATGAACAAGCTAAGGGCACATGCACTCTTGGTGCACAATTTGGGAATTGAAGGCCAACAGATCCTAAGCACACTCAGTGATTCGGACAGATTGGAAGACGTGGTCGAGCTGATGGTGTGCCATTTTCGCGCGCCGGACAGCACCATTGTCCAGAGGATCAACTTTCGGCAACGCCACCAACAGGCGGGAGAACCTATCCAATGGTTCATCGCCGACCTGAAACTACTGGCTAATGAGTGTCATTTTGGGATGCTGGAGGAGGAGATGGTTCGCAACCAGCTGGCGGAGCACACCAACAACGCTGCGATATGGACAAAACTGCTCACGGTACCGGGTGACTTGACGCAAGCTAGAGCTATCGAGTTAGCTCTCCAATTGGAGACAGCAGACATGTTAGCTTCAGAACTAAGTGGGTGCCAGTCACATCGGCAGCTGGAGTTTCCCACCACAGCACAAGTAGCGGACCCAGACAGCAATGGCAGCGTGGAGGATGGCGCTGTGGAAACCAACGCTGCGAAACGTAGGTCTGCCCCGGGAAAACCCATGTGCATGGGTTGTGGGTCTGTGAAACACTGCTTCAAGACCAGGGACTGCCTGGTGAGAAGAAGGCGCTGCAGCAAGTGTGGATGCTTGAACCACTGTGCCAGGGTGTGCTGTATGTCCGAGCCAGAGAACTCACAGGGGAAATCGATCCCCCGCCCTGACAATTGTTCACGCAATGTCTCCAAGTACTAACGGGTACACGTTCTGCACAGTCGAGATGGATGGTGTGGAGGTGCCGCTGCTGACTGACACGGGGGCGGAGGGTTCTCTGCTGAATTGGGCTACGGTGAGAAAATTCTTCTCCCACTATAGAATTGCAGGAGACCCAGTGCCGCTCTATGGTTATGGAGGTAGACGGCTGCGCACGGTTGGAATGCTGGTGCGGTACAAGTTGCACCAGCGAGATGGCTGATTTCAAGTTCATCATGACGGCCCGAGGCGACATCATGGGCTGTGACCTAGTTTATAGTCTGGGGTTTACCATTAAGAATGACGCTGGGGAGAAGTGGTCGGGTTGTGGACAGTGGAACTGGCCGATTTCAAGAGTGGAAGATGATGCAGTGTGGGATGAAGATTTACTGGGCACCCCGGAGGTCAAGCAGGACCAGCCTCGCTCAGGGTCGACACAGGAGGGTCTCGGTGCTGGAGCTCAAGACGCCCTGGACGAGGGTACTGAGCGTAACAGCGAGGCGCCTGCGTCGTTGAGCAACGCCAACAAGCTAGCTCCAGTTTTCCCCGGAACTCGGCCGCAGTGGGCTGGAGGATCTCGGGCTACAATGGCAACCACTGCAGCGGCTTTAAAAGAGGTCGGGGCCAGACTGACAGGCACGGAGAAACCATGTGCTAAGCAGCAACACTGTAGGCCGAGCAAGACCCCTCTGAGAGTCACGGATAGGGTTTGGGCTCGTAAGAAGGCATATCCACAGCGAATACAGATCAAATGACAGTCTGAAGATCACCAGGGATGGCTGTGCATTGTGGCTAAATGAGGCACAGCCTATTTTCAACAGTCAGATGGCTCGTGGAGGCACGCCAACAAGCTGTGGTGTGCCCGGGAGGTGGTTTTGGGTGGTTGGCCCGGACGAGAGGACTGCCCGACAACAAGGAAGAGGAGGGGCATTACCGTTTATGCGATCAGCTGCAGCCCCGGAGGCATGCTGCCTCCAGGGGCAGACTTACGGAGAGACGGTCCGGGGGCCCCACAGGGCAGTTACTCCCCTACTTAGCCGAGCGGAGTGTGAGTTTGTATATATGATTAAAAAAAAAGTTCTAATAGTGTGGTTCTTTTGTAGGTGTGTTGCAGAGAAATAATGATAACAGTAATGATGGGAAAAAGGAAAAGTTTCAGTGTCCATATGTTTGTGTATGTGTGGAAATAAAGTTTTAATGTTCATATGGTTGCACATGGTTCTGGGATTATTTTGTGTGTTTTATTTATAGTCTAGGAACACAGCAGTACTTTTGAGTTAATTAATGGACTTTATTTATTTAATTTACAGGTAGCAGAATAAACCCACCTTGCTGTGTGGGGTAGGACGCTAGTCCACCCGACTCCCTAGTTTTAGTTAGTTGTGTGAATGTGATAGGTCTTTTTAGTTATTTCAGTTGTAGTTTTTTTTAGTGCGTGTTTCGGGTCCTATATTGGGGACAGTCTCAATTGCATATGTGTTTTTGGCTTTTCTACGGGGGTGGGGGGGTGGGGGGCTCAAAGATGCTCTTATTTGTGCAAAGATGCTCCTATAAATATCAGCGGGTAGGGAAGTCCGGCCTTTTTGCCAACACCACTGCCTGGCGGTTGTATTGTGGAGCTCGCAGCATTAATAAAGTTAAGTTCAGTCATGCACCTGGCCTCATCAATGAGAGACCGTTTACAGACATAACACAACCTCTGTAGCAGTTTTACAAAGTTAGTAGCCACTCAGCCCTTTCACTATCCAAAGGATAAGACTCTTCCCTTTGTATTTGCTTGTTTTATTTTCTTGTAAAGTTGTGGGAATTTTTCAAGTAAAATTTGACATAACGCATGGCTCAGGAGACGCACACACAGGCTCAGAGAAGTTCAAATAGTTTATTAGCAACAGGGGTGAATGGATGTGTGTCTGCGGGATGTAAATGTATTGGTGGCGGCGTCTGCTTCGGGCACAGAGGCAGGAGACCGTACAGCCGGCAACCCTATGGGAAAGAGCACAAAGACCCAGGGTGACGGGCACACACCAACACAGGAGGAGAATAAGCGAGAGAGGAGCTTACTTGCAAGGGACAGATGACTGGCACCACAAGGACGGAACCCGGAAGACAGCCACCTGCAGGGCTCGGTGCAGCAGCGAGGAATGGCGAGGGAGAGGTGTTGTCCGCCGCCGAGGAATCCACCTGTGCACAGGGGAGCAGACTGGAGAGAAAGGAGGTAAGGGCTTCTTACCAAAGGCGTCGTGCTGAAGGAAAGGTTGACTCACGATGATGAGTGGAGAAGTCTGACGGCTTCAGGCCGAAGCTCAGGGCGAGGCGGCTTATATTCCTCGCCGCTGATGATGTGCAGGTGTGCGTGCAGGTGGCGCCGCTGATGAGCGGCGCGGCGTGACAGTACTCCCCCCTCTAGCAGCGCCTCCTGGCGATGGCTTCTCTGGGTGCGCTTGGTGGAAATCAGCGATGAGTGAGGGGTCTAACGCAAACGACCGGGGCACCCACTGTCGATGTTCAGGCCCATAGCCCTCCCAGTCCACCAAGTACTGCAACCCACGACCCCGGCGCCGGGAGTCCAGGATGGAAGAGACGGCCCAGGCCGGATGGCCACCAACCATCCGGGGCGCGGGTTGCGCAGCAGGAGGAGGGCAAAGGGGGTCGGAGACTGCCAGCTTCACCTTGGACACGTGGAAGGTGGGATGGATGCGGAGGGAGGGGGGAATAGCCACACGCACAGCTACCGGGTTGATGATCCGGGTGATGGGGTAGGGTCCCATAAAGCGCTGTGCCAGTTTCCTCCTCTCGCCTTTCAATGTTACGTCCTGGGTTGACACGTAGACTCGTTGCCCAACTCTGTACGCCGGGGCAGGTCTTCTGTGCCGGTCCGCCACAGTTCTGTTGCGCTCCGCCGTGCGTAAAAGCGCATTACGCGCAGATGCCCAGATGGAGCGGAACTGCCTGAGATGCGCCCTAACTGACGGGACAGTTACCTCACTCTCCTGCGCCGGGAACAGCGGGGGGTCGTAACCCAGGGACGCCTTGAAGGGGGACATCCCTGTAGCAGAAGAGCGAGCGGTGTTGTGGGCGTATTCAACCCAGGCAAGATGGTTACTCCAGGACGTAGGTTTGGATGCAGTCACACAGCGGAGCGCAGCCTCCAGCTCCTGGTTGGTCCGCTCACACTGCCCGTTGGATTGGGGGTGATGGCCGGAGGAGAGGCTAACCTTGGCTCCGATGGCGTTACAAAATGACTTCCAAACCTCAGAGGAAAATTGGGGCCCCCGGTCCGAGACCACGTCCACCGGAATCCCGTGCAGCCTGACCACATGTTGGATGAGGAGGTCCGCCGTCTCCAGGGCAGTAGGGAGACCTCGCAGGGGAACGAAGTGCACCGCCTTGGAGAAGCGATCCACGATGGTCAGGATGGTGTTGTAGGAGTTGGAGACTGGGAGTCCGGTGACGAAGTCCAGGGCGATGTGCGACCAGGGCCTGCCAGGGACGGGCAGGGGCTGGAGCAGACCCGCTGGAGGGGCGTTTCCCGACTTATTGGTGGCACAAATTGGACAAGCCCGGGCGTAGCGGGCCGCATCCCTCCGCAGGCCCGGCCACCAAAAGGACCGCTGGAGGAGATCTATCATCCGGGAGGAGCCAGGGTGACAGGTGAGCCTGGAGGTGTGTAGCCAGTGGATGACCTCTCCTCGAACCGCAGATGGCACGAATAGTCTTCCCTCTGGTCCGCCGCCAGGGTCAGGTTCCACCTCCTGCGCCTTCCGGATCTTGCTCTCTATGTCCCAGGAGATGGCTCCCACGATGCACGACCTGGGCAGGATGGTGTGGAGCGCGTCCTCCGACTCCTCGGGGGCAAATTGCCTAGAGAGGGCGTCGGGCAGGCCATTCTTAGAGCCAGGCCTGAAGGTGATGGAGAACTGGAACCTGGCGAAGAACAAGGACCAGCGCGCCTGGCGGGCGTTCAGGCGCTTGGCAGATCGAAGATATTCCAAGTTCTTGTGGTCCGTAAGGACCACGAACGGCAGGTCCGCCCCCTCTAGCCAGTGACGCCACTCCTGCAGCGCGAGCTTGATGGCGAGGAGCTCTCTGTCTCCCATGTCGTAATTTCTCTCCGCCGGGGATAAAGCGCCGGGAGAAGAAGGCGCAGGGCCTTTTGGCGCCGTCGTCAGGCGACTGCTGGGATAGCACCGCCCCCACTCCTGTGTCGGAAGCATCCACCTCCACGATGCACTGCAGCACGGGGTCGACCTGGCGAAGGACCCGGGAGGAGGAGAACTCCGCCTTCAGCGCCTGAAAAGCAGCTGCGGCCTCTTCGGTCCACCGGAACGGGACCTTAGGGGACATGAGGCGGGTCAGCGGTCCGACGATGGTGCTGAAGTTTGGAACAAAGCGGCGGTAGAAGTTCGCGAACCCCACGAACTGTTGCACCTGTTTCCTCGACGCAGTTGTAGGCCACTCCACCACCGCCTTCACCTTCTCTGGGTCTGGACGCACCTGGTCATGAGCGATGACGAATCCCAGGAAGGAGGTTGTTCTAGCAAAAAATTCGCACTTCTCAGCCTTCACGTATAGCCGGTTCTCCAGCAGCCTTTGGAGGACCCGCCTCACATGGACCTGGTGCTCGTCCCTGGACTTGGAGAAGATGAGTATATCATCCAGGTAGACGAACACAAAGAGGCCGATGAAGTCTCGGAGGACGTTGTTGATGAGGCGCTGAAAGACGGCAGGAGCGTTGGTCAACCCGAACGGCATTACCAGGTATTCAAAGTGGCCGTTCGGGGTACGGAAGGCTGTCTTCCACTCATCTCCCTCCCGGATCCGGACGAGGTGGTATGCGCTGCGTAGATGCAGCTTGGTGAACCAGGTCGCCCCCTGGAGGGAGTGGAAAGCGGTGTCCATGAGGGGCAGGGTGTAACAATCCCTCTCCGTGATGTCATTTAGGGCCCGATAGTCAATGCAAGGATGGAGGGATCCGTCCTTTTTCCCAACGAAGAAGAACCCTGCCCCCACGGGTGATGATGATGGGCGGATTATCCCAGCACTCAGTGACTCTTTTAAGTAGGCGTTCATCGTCTCCTTCTCCGGCGCCGACAGACTGTAGAGCCGACCAGAAGGTAAGGGTGGCCCCTGGCGGAGGTTGATGGCGCAGTCATAGGGCCGATGAGGAGGGAGAGACATGGCCTTGGTCTTACTGAATACCATGCCCAGGTCGTGAAATTCCAGAGGCACCAGGGACAGGTCCGGGGGTGCAGCGTCCGTAGCGGGGGGAGAAGCGGACGGAGAGCAGGCAGCGGACTGAAGGCAGGTGCCCATGCAGAATGTGCTCCATGCCGATACCCCAGCTGACTTCCAATCCAGGACAGGGTTGTGGAGGCATAGCCAGGGATACCCCAGGATGACGGGCGACACAGAGTTGGGCAGGATGAGAAAGGTTATCTCCTCCCGGTGGTTACCAGAGATGATCACCGGGACCGGGACGGTCTGGTGCGTGATTCTCCCAAGGGAAGCACGGGAGAGGTTGACCAGGGAGATGGGGTCTTTGAGCGCCTGGCAGCGGATGCCCAATCGGGTTGCCAGGCTTTGTGAAATGAAGCTGCCTTCTGCGCCCGAATCCACCAGTGCGTGGGTGAGGTGCCCAATGGGGTTGTGGCAGAAACGGATGGGCAGCATTAATTGAGTGTGTGAGTTTAACCGATTGAGATCCGCAAGGCCCCCTACAGTGACTCGCGGACCCCGCCGACTGGCTTTCCGTGGGCAAAGCTTCACCGTGTGTTGGTCATCTCCGCAATACATGCAGAGATCCAACTCACGGTGGCGTTGTCTCTCCGCAGGTGAAAGCTTTGTCCAGCCCGTCACCATCGGCTCCGACTCCTCGGGGCACGATGGTGGCGGCGCTGCCAGGGGGCGAGCTTGGAACAGGCACGGCGAGGCTCCGCGAGGGCGAGAAGAAGACGACTTCCGCCCTGAGGAGCGCTCGCGCAGCCTGTTATCCAAACTAATCGCTAAGGATGTCAGCTCCGCTAGCGTCTCAGGAATATCCCGCCCAGCCAGTTCATCCCTCAGATCATCATTGAGGCTGCGGAGAAAAAGGCCGCAGAGGGAGCGTTCCTCCCAGCCTACTTCCTCCGCCGGTACCCGGAAGTCGACCGCGTAGTCCGCTGCCAACCGGCTTCCCTGCTGGAGGGCGAGAAGCCGATCGACCTGGACCGTCTCGGTTGGAGTATGGTCAAAGACCTCCAGGAAGCGCCTCACGAATTGGTCATATGTGAGGGCGGCATAACTGGGCCTCGCCATTACGGCGTAGGTCCACGTTAAAGCTCGCCCCTCCAGGAGATTCCCGATATAACCAATTCGGCTATGATCTGAGGGAAAGTCTCCGGGCACACGGTGGAAAACGGACTCACACTGCATAATAAACCCCCGCGCTCCGCCGAGCTTACCGCTAAAGCGGGCGGGGGTTGGAATGGGTGTGAGCCGAACCGGTGCACTCGGAGCCTGCTGGACGGCCACTGGAGCAGCAGGAGCCGCGCCACCCTGACGAGCCGGGGGGAACGACTGTTGGGGGTCCAAGCGGCCCAACCGGTTAGTCAAATTTAACAATTGATTGAAAATCACCTGTTGCTGATAGGCTAATTGATCTACTTGAGCCTCGAGAGTGGAAAACCGGTGTGCGAGCCCGCCGTCTGCCGAGCCGCTCTGCTGAAGCCGTACTGACATAACGCACGGCTCAGGAGACGCACACACACAGGCTCAGAGAAGTTCAAATAGTTTATTAGCAACAGGGGTGAATGGATGTGTGTCTGCGGGATGTAAATGTATTGGTGGCGGCGTCTGCTTCGGGCACAGAGGCAGGAGACCGTACAGCCGGCAACCCTATGGGAAAGAGCACAAAGACACAGGGTGACGGGCACACACCAACACAGGAGGAGAATAAGCGAGAGAGGAGCTTACTTGCAAGGGACAGATGACTGGCACCACAAGGACGGAACCCGGAAGACAGCCACCTGCAGGGCTCGGTGCAGCAGCGAGGAATGGCGAGGGAGAGGCGTTGTCCGCCGCCGAGGAATCCACCTGTGCACAGGGGAGCAGACTGGAGAGAAAGGAGGTAAGGGCTTCTTACCAAAGGCGTCGTGCTGAAGGAAAGGTTGACTCACGATGATGAGTGGAGAAGTCTGACGGCTTCAGGCCGAAGCTCAGGGCGAGGCGGCTTATATTCCTCGCCGCTGATGATGTGCAGGTGTGTGTGCAGGTGGCGCCGCTGATGAGCGGCGCGGCGTGACAAAATTGTATTTTTATTCTAGCAAACTTGTAATTTTATCCATGCAACTTTGTATTTTATCTTTCGTGTGAATATGAACTTCTTTTAGATGTAGGTTTGCCTCTTTTTTCTCTTAAATTTGCATTTTTTTTTCATTTGAATTAGTAATTTTTCTTGTAAATTTATATTTTTTTCTCTCAAATCTGCATCTTTATCATGTGTCCGATAAATGTGTGACCTTTGTGGTGATGTGAAACTGACGAGGCAGAGTTCTCTCGCAAGTCAGCTTTATTCACAACACCATCATCTCAAAGCAGAGAAAGAGATCCACACAGTAAACTCTCGTCCTTAAATATCAGGACTCTTCACTTCGCAGGTCACATGTCTCACAAACCACCTTGCATTATAAAGAAAGTCACAATGCATTTTCTCTCCATGATATCACTTCCACTGTCTCCAATGCATCCCCTCTTTAATCCTTTAATTAAACCCCCCACAGTCTCAAGCCTTGCATACCAAAGCTAAGATTCTTGCAGCTTCCTGTAATCACTAAGGGAGCTGCCCTGCCTTTGTTCTGACCTAAAATGTGAGTCACAAAACAGGTCCCGTATGTGTGTCCACCACACAAAGCCCCCCCAGCATTTTAGAAAAAAAAGAACAACAAGAGAATAACCACATGCATGCCGTGATAATATCAATACACATCAGTCCACATGCTGTATAGGCTTCAGCCTCCTGCCGTATCTGCTGTAGCTGGGATTCAACGTCTCTGCGGCTCTGTGCTGGGGGTTTGCCGTCTGGGGGTGGAAACCTTTTGTCAGCACCTGTGGGAGTTCTGGGGAAACATTACTCTGCGAAGCCCCCCGCGGTGGTCTACCTCGTTGCGGGGCCCTCGCCAACAGCACCTGCTCATCTGCCACCACAAAAGCGGGTTTGAGTCTGTTTATGACAATTTTCTCTTTCCTACCCCCCAAATCTAGCAAAAACTGCTTGTCCCTTGTTTCTAGCACTCTGAATGGTCCGTCATAAGGCGGTCGCAGCGGGGTTCGATGCGCATCATGTCTAACAAAAACAAACTCTACATTCTTCAAAGTTTTAGGCACAAAAACGTGCGGAAAACTGTGGTGCGCGGGGCCGGGCAGCGTGCTTGATTCTATGTTGCTCTGCAACAGCTGAGACGGGGAGGCGTCTGGCGCAGGGTTATCTGGGAGAAACTCCCCAGGCAGCCGGAGTGGCTGCGCAAACATGAGCTCCGCTGGGGTGGCTTCTAAGTCCTCTTTAGGCGCAGAACGCAACCCCAATAACACCCACGGTAACTTGTCAATCCAATTTGCATCCGTCAGTGATGCCCTGAGAGCCGCTTTCAATGACCTATGAAAACGTTCGCATAACCCATTAGCCTGCGGATTGTACGTGGTTGTGCGGTGAATTGTGACACCTAGGCTGCGGGCCATTGTCGACCAAAGCTCGGACACAAATTGAGGGCCTCTGTCGGACGTAATGTCCGACAGAACGCTGAAACGCGCCACCCAAGCTGTTAAAAACGCGCGTGCCACCTCCTCGGCTGTGGTTGATGCCAGCGGGACCACTTCAGGCCAGCGCGTGGTGCGGTCCACCATTGTCAGAAGGTGTGTGCACCCTCGTGACAGCGGGAGGGGGCCCACGAGGTCCACATGAACGTGATCGAACCTCTTGGCCAGAATGTGAAACGGCTCCAAAGGAGCCCTCGTGTGCCTGTGTACTTTGGCTCGTTGACACGCCTTGCAGGCTGCTGCCCACTCCTTAACTTGTTTGCGGAGGCTCAGCCACACAAATTTCTCTCCTACCAGTTTGACCGACGCACGCACTCCAGGGTGCGCCAAGGAATGAGCCGAGTCAAAAACGCGGCGGCGCCACGCGGCCGGTACTACTGGCCGCGGCCGTCCCGTGGAGACATCGCAGATTAGGGGGGGGCATACCGTCTTGCAGCACCCTGCTCTCCAGCCTTAACCCTGTTGGTCCAGACTGAAGCGCGCGCACATCCGCGTCACCAACCTGCTCCGCGGCCATGGCTGCATAATCTACCCCTACGCTGACTGGGGCCGCCACGGCGCGCGAGAGGCAATCTGCCACTACATTGAGTTTGCCCGCCACATGCTGAATATCAGTGGTAAACTCTGATATCGCGGCCAGCTGTCTCTGCTGCCGGCCTGACCACGGTTCAGAAACCTTGGCCATCGCAAATGTTAGCGGTTTGTGGTCAACGAACGCGGTGAAAGAGCGTCCTTCTAGCCAGAACTGAAAGTGGCGGATGGCCAAATGGAGAGCCAGCAGCTCCCTGTCGAACGCGCTGTATTTACGCTCGCTATCGCACAAGGTCCTGCTGAAAAATGTGAGGGGCTGCCAAACCCCGGCTACATGTTGTTCCACGACCGCCCCTATGGCCACCTCTAATGCGTCAGAGGTGAGCGCTATGCGGGCCGTTGGGTCTGGGTGTGCCAACAATGCAGCCTTTGCCAAGGCTGCTTTCACCTCCGAGAACGCTTGGTCCTGCTCCGGGGGCCACTCGATCTTATCCGCGGGTTTCTTTTTTTTTGAGCGCGGCGTACAGCGGCTGCATGAGTTGCGCCACGCGGGGGAGAAAACGGTTATAAAAATTCACCATTCCCCAAAACTCCTGCAACGCCCTGACTGTCTGCGGCCGGGGAAAATCTGCTACCGCACGCACTTTGTCAGGAAGCGGAACTGCTCCTTCGGGGAAGACGCGGTGTCCCAAAAAATCGATCTGCGCCACCTCGAACTGACACTTCGCCGGGTTGATTATTAACCCGTGATCTCCCAACCTTCGGAAAACAGACGCGCTGGCTACTAAAATATCGTCCAAGTAAATGAACACGAAAGGGAGATCGCGAAGCACCGCGTCCATCATGCGTTGGAACATCTGAGCAGCCCCTTTAAGTCCGAATGGCATGCGTAAAAACTCGAATAGGCCAAACGGAGTTATTGCCGCTGTTTTGGGTATGTCCTCAGCACGCACTGACTTGGTGGTAACCGCGGACTAAGTCTATTTTAGAAAAAACGAGCGCCCCCGCCAAATGAACGGAAAAATCTTGGATATGTGGGATTGGGTAGCGGTCGTGCGCTGTAGCATTGTTTAACCGGCGGAAATCCCCGCAAGGACGCCATGCTCCGTCAGCTTTCGGGACCATGTGTAGCGGGGAAGCCCAAGGACTGTTTGAACGTCGGATAATGCTCAACCTCTCCAGGTTGGCAAACTCCTCGCGCGCTATGGCCAGTTTAACTGCGTCCAAGTGCCGAGCTTTTGCAAAAACGGGCGGTCCGGTAGTGGTAATAAAATGCTCCACCCCGTGTTTAGTGACTGTTGCCGAAAATGGGAAGTGAGTGGGAACCGTGAGTGCTGGGAACTGAGTGAGCAGTGTGTGGAACTTACCGCTTGCAGCTGTGACGTTGGCTTGTGCTGTTGGCGGGGTCACTCGTGCTGTACAGGGGATAGAATTAAAAGAAAGTGCATTAACCAGGCGCCTGTTAGCGAGATCAACCAACAAACCATGTGAGCACAAAAAATCAGCCCCCAACATATTGAAATTTACTGCTGCTACAACAAAAGTCCACTCAAATGCACGGCCGTGTAGAGACAGAAGCAGAGTCTTCTCACCAAAGGTCTTAATCTCTGAGCCGTTAACTGCCGTCACCCAGGGACCTCCGGAACCAGCTAGTCTGTCTGCGTAGGAAGGTGTGATGAAACTCAACTGGGAGCCTGTGTCGACGAGGAACTGCCTCCCGGATCGTGCGTCCGACAAGTAGAGCAGCTTGTTCTCTTCCCCGAGGGCCGCGGCTGCTACCGACCCCCGGCCTTGGCGTTTCTCAAACGCCTGAACTGGCACGGTGGTACACATTTGCGTGCCCTCTCTGTGAAACGGTGATGACAGAAACAAAGGACGTCCGATCCGCATTCCCTGGCCCCTGCCGCCGCCGTCGTCGGTGAGTTTGGCACCGCTGCCTCTGGCCCCCTGTCGTCTCCAGTCGTCGCGCCGAGTTCCGCTGCCGCGGCCGTGGCTGCACACCACTTGGTGGCGTTGATAATCCGTTGCGCCTCTCGGCCCAGCGCGCGGTAGTCCTATTGGACCAACATTGGCGAACTGGCCAGGGTCGCTCTCGCTGCTGACGGTAGAGTCCTGAGGAAAAGGTGGGTGAAAATGAAGTGATCGTTGTCAGAGTCTTTCAACCTCAACAACTTCTCCATCAGGTTCGCGGGCATGTCATTTTCCATCTCCATCAGCGCCAGGAGCCTCTCTGCTCGCTCCTCCGCCGAGGGGGTGAATTGCTGGATGAGTGCAGCCTTCAGCGTGCCGTATTTGTCACTGTCCGGCGGCTGGTCGATCAGGCTCTCCACATGCTGGACCGTGTTGTTGTCCAGCTTTGCGACTACGTGGTAGAATTTTGTGGCGTCTACCGATATCCCCCGGAGGTTGAACTGCGCCTCAACCGCGTTGAACCAGGAGCGTGGATTGTTCTGCCAGAAGTCTGGTAGCTGGACTGTGGCAGCATTCGCTTGGCTGGGGGCTCCTGACGAGGCTGGCCCGGGGAAATTCTCCTCTTGCATGATACGTCTTGGGTCACCAGTGTGGTGATGTGAAAATGACGAGGCAGAGTTCTCTCTCAAGTCAGCTTTATTCACAACACCATCATCTCAAAGCAGAGAAAGAGATCCACACAGTAAACTCTCGTCCTTAAATATCAGGACTCTTCACTTCGCAGGTCACATGTCTCACAAACCACCTTGCATTATAAAGAAAGTCACAATGCATTTTCTCTCCATGATATCACTTCCACTGTCTCCAATGCATCCCCTCTTTAATCCTTTAATTAAACCCCCCACAGTCTCAAGCCTTGCATACCAAAGCTATGATTCTTGCAGCTTCCTGTAATCACTAAGGGAGCTGCCCTGCCTTTGTTCTGACCTAAAATGTGAGTCACAAAACAGGTCCCGTATGTGTGTCCACCACATCTTTATGATAAAAGTAAAACTTTTTTTTTTTCCATCTGCAAAAGCCACTGCTGAATTACACCAGAATTTGGCTGGTGGGTAAATGCTTAGTGGTAACACTTTTTGCATCACTTACAAACTTGTCACCATCATTTCCAGCTGTGGATCAGCCTTCAACACCCATTTCCAGCACAGAAATTTATCTGCTGGTGCAGCTAAAGGTAAAACAGCCATCAGTGGTCCCCATAGTGAAAAAGAGAAAAAGAATGTGAGATTGAAATATTTATCCTTTTTAACAGGAAGGTAAATACTGTTGAGTGTGGTGAACTGGTGAAAGCTAAAGGAGTGACAACCTGAAGGAAATGATGGGAGAGGAAGTGATTACAGAAACACCCCTGTCTCCCCACCTCCAGGATCTCTGTCCTGGATAGATAAGCCACTCCTGTTGTTAATTTCAAGCAGAAAAGCAGGAAATGTGACAGTGTAGTTTTCCGCTTTCATAAACAAGATGACTGCCAGGATCAGCCGCCAGTGCTGCTGTGTGCCTCTGGGCTGAGGGAGTTGGACTCACTGGCAGAGAAAGTGAGGGAGAAAGTTGGGGAACAGGAAAGAGACGGGGTAGAAAGACAGGAAAACCCATCAGAAGAAAAGGACAGGAAAGACTAGACAAGAGAAAGAAGGAGAAGAGAGTCAGAGGCAGCCTCTCTTCTTCTCCTCTTATAAAGCAGAAAAAGTCATGGCTGAAAACAACACAAATCTCGCCTTGGAAATATTTCAGTCTTTTGATGCTGGTGAGTTGATTTTCCCCCCTTTTCCTTCTCTTTTAGCCAGTCTTTTTCATGTGGTCGCTCTGATTGGTGCTCTTGTTCTCTCAGGAATCCTGGCTTTAATCACCCCTAGAATAGATACAATATGTGGGCCTAGTTCCTTGAAACAAATCTGAGTTTTCAAACAAAACCTTTCCAATTCTTTAAAATACTCACGTTGCATCTATGAGCTACTTTTTAAAAAAAAGTTTTCACAGTTTTCCCCAATGTCATTTCCAGATGATTTTTGACCAGCAGTGTGTGCCTTCCCCTCTCCCCAAATTGGAAAAAAAAAAGAACTTCAATGGAAATGTGGGCAGGCAACAAAGCAGATTCAGCCCTTTTAACACTCAGTGGAATTTGTTGACCACAAACTGTACTCGTCTTACTCTTTAAATTCTCGTCCTTTTTCACTAGTGTGCAGTCGGCAGCATGGCTCAGAAAGCTAAGTGATGAACAAAAGTTTTATAGACTAAAGAGTTATTGAAGTTGCACTGGTAAAAAAAAAAAAAAAAAAGAAAAAAGCTGTTAATATTTTGTCAAGGATCATGCAAAAGTCTGTTGTAAATTCTCCATTTGTTATTTAATATATCTTTTACTCTTGGTGAGATCTTAAACCCTTTCCTTTCCAAAGGGATGGTTAAAGAATACTACAAATTTAGTGTATTTAGATGTATTTCATACACCATATTTCACCCTACTGACGAAGAAAAAAATATTAAGTCGGCGAGATTAAAAACACTTACTATAGAGATGTTTGAGATTAGCTGAACTTAAATACTGTTTAAAAGACATCCCTCAATTCTTTACATTATGCTTAGAAAATGGGAAATAGGTGCAGCGATTTGTAAATACAGTATATGAGGCTATAACTGAGTTTGTATAATTCTAAAGAGCTTGAATGTCAATATTTGCTATCCATCCTTCCATCCATCCATCTTCTTCCACTTAATCCTTTTCGTGTTGCGTGTGTGTGGCAGGGGTGGGGGGGGGGGGCTGGAGCCTATCCCAGCATCTTTGGGCGAGAGGCAGGGTACACCCTGGACAGATCGCCAGTCCATCGCAGGGCCAACACAGAGAGGCAGACAACTATTCACTCTCACAGTCATACCTAAGGACAATTTAGAATCCCCAGTTGATGCCAATTAACCTAACGCATGTTTTTGGCATGTGGGAGGAAACCGGAGAAATCCCGGAGTAAACCCACACAGACACGGAGAGAACATGCAAACTCCACACAGATCACTGTTGGTCAGGGACTGGGATCGAACCCAGGATCCCCCGGCCAAGGGTGAGTTGCTGTGCTGCCACAGTGCTAACCACTTGCTATGACCACCTTTATTCTTCAACATAGCCTAAACTCTCTTGGCAAACTTTCTTTTTAGTCTTCATGAATAGTTCTCCAGGCTCCTTGAAGGGTGTTCCAAAGCTCTTCTGTGCATGTCAGCTGTCTTTTGTTCTATTCTCTGTCAAGATGATCCCACATTTCAGATTTGAGTCAATCACTCCATAGGACCTGTTGGCACTGATTTTCAGCCCAGTTCTTGTGTAATTTGTCAAACCTAAACCTTTTCTTTCCATTCCTCTTGATTAAGAATGGCTTCTTACCAGTCATCTTTCCAGTGAGACCATTCTGATGAACCTTCAGTGAACAGTATATCGATCAGCTGAAGGTCCAGATGCACCTTTCAAGTTCTATGTCAGGTCTTTGCTGGATTTTTTCCCCCTGTTTCTTAAGGGAAAGACTTTCAGATACTCTTAATCTGTTACATTTTTTAGGCCTGTCGCTTCTTCTTTTGTCATCCACTTGTCTGGTTCCTTGGAAGCAAAATATAAAGAAATGGGAGGTGGCTAAAGGGTTTTATCAGAAATATATGTACAATGAATGAATTCAAGGAACATGATGTAATCCTAACTACTAGTGTTTTAAAATGGTACTGCAGTCCAAATTCAAAACAGTTTAGAGGGTTGTGTCCAATCCTCTCCTAACTGAGGACAGGACAAATGGAAGTTACAGCAAACACTGACACAACCTACAATGACTCTTACACAGTAAGTTGTTGTTTTTAAGTTTGGTAGAATTGATTTTTTGCTCGTCTCCATGACTGCAGCACACTGTATTTTCTTCTAAAGAAGTTTTTCCATTTCCTCTCTGTCACTGCAGGGCGTTGAAACATGACTGGCTTTGGTTCAAGGAAAGTAATTTAGCCAAGACAAAACAAATCCTTCTGGGAAAGTTTATGAACTTTGCAAATAGGAATATCTAGCCTGTAATGTTATTGGAGAAGCCAGTTTTTCATCTTAAATTATTTTATAGATATCTCTTTTAATCCATGTTGTATGAGACTGTCGATCATGTCAGCAGACTATGATGAATTCCAGTCAAGTGGTATTGAAATAATAAAGTATTAAATTGAAAAGTAATTTGTACTTCTTTTTTCCTAATACATTTCTCTTTTCACAGTCCCACTGATTATAGCCTTCTGTGTTTCTGTGGCGGTGGGTCTACTCTTGGGGGCCCTGGTTTACGTGGTCATGACATGGCTGTCCCGACGGAAAGCGGGCTCTGCCAGCATCACCCGCCGCCCACCTCGCCACTCCCACATGTCTAACCGCAACCGCCCAGGTTTTAATCGCAACAGCAGCTATGACAGGCGGAGCAACAACAGTTTAGTCAGCGCTGCATTCAGCTTTCACCGACAGGCTTCCACCCCCGATCAGCTGGACCCGGTGGGGCACAAATCCAGCTTCAGGGCATCCACCTTTCACCCGCTCCTCCAGTGCAGTCAAATCGCGAGGGAGGCGGAGGAGGGGAGCCAAACCACACTGCCCCGTACACCTATTTTGACTATGTCATCGGGGTCGGCTCAAACTGCAACCCAGCCAGCTGCCACACCACCGAGTCCCAAATCATTTTGGGGAAACAATGGTCTGAGGGGTTTCAACGCTACACAGACCCCACCTCCAGCTTATGATAGCATAATTAGGGCTTATCAGGAAACCCGCACTTAAGGGAGAGTGAGAGTACGACGATATAAACTGACTGAGCCCAGAGGTGGAGATGGCTTTCCGGATCATGTTGAACCAAATCTCTATTGATTCCTTTGACCAGGTGGGAGCTGGATGGAATGAACAAAGGGGTCAAGGTCAATTATGTGACCTTCTCTGTACAATAACAATCTAAGACTTTTTTAAAAATTTTACTATATATTTATAAGCATATTTTCATTTCATCATCCAGCACCAATAAAAATATGCACAAAACAGTAATCTGCCACATGTCGCTTTGGCTACACAAAATATGTGAGGACAATGCTCCTCTTAAAACTGAGAGGTCTGTGGTTAGCATTAATGTTAAGGCAAGAAATATTTCATCTCCTACAGTGGCAAAATAAGTACTGGTTGTATATGTGAAGCCTCAAGAAAAAAAAGAGTGCAGTCTCTATTCAACAGACTGAAATGTATATGACAAACCTGACTAGACACAAGGCTTTCCTTTGAATCTTGTGTTTTTGTAAAATTGTGATATGTGTGCATGTACATTTATGTGAAAAACATGCAAGACCAGCTGGGCATTATATTGTATAAGTTTTTGATGCATTTTAATAGATTATACTTTAACTTAATGCTATAAAGAAAGAGTCAAATGTTTTCCATATATAGAGAATTATCTGTAAATGATCCGGAGGTTTTTACCAAAAAAACAAAACAGTGACGTTACCCTAGGGCAGTACAAGTTACATTAGGACACTTGTAAATTTAAATTGCTGTGAATTATGTAAGACAATACACAATCATCCAAAGTGCTTCCAAAATTTACTTTACACTTGGACGACTGTAATTAAATCTTACAGTCTTAAGATTTCATGACTGTAGTGTTGAAGCAGAATAAAGTATGCCTTTTTCCTGAGAGCATTACTTTTTTTTCTTGTTTGGGATCATCTGAATAATGTAAGTTGTGAATTAATATGCAAAGAAATTTGTTATTCTGTACTTGTCTCACTTTAAGCAGAATATTTCTATGACAGCTTCCTTTTAAATGAACTTGTCAACATGTTAGAAAGGCTAAGAAAACCCAAAAGGTCATCACAGCGCTGGGTGAGAGGAAGGCCCACACCTAGAAGCAAAAAACACACACACACCCATAAGCCTGCAGTCCAAATTTCTAAATGTGAATAAATAACTTAATCTAAAAACAAGAAACAGTTTTGAATATAAATGGCTAGATACACTGCCTGAATGCAAATATTTTACATTTTTCTTTAACTTTGTTATTAAGAAAGATAATTTTGAAAATGTTTTGACAAGGAAACTAGATGACAGTAAGAAGAAAGAAGTGAAAATGGGATACTCCAATGTTATGTCTTGATGGTGGGAAAACATCGATACACAGCTCTGGAAAAAAAAATAAGAGACCACTGCAAAATCTTTCTGAAATAAGCATCTCTACACGTATGGCAGCCATTCAATTTGAGTATCTGCTGAATTCCAACACAAAGACGCCTCAAACTTCAGGAGGTACTGATCAGGTGATCATCTAAGCATGGTAAGATGCATGAAAGCTGTGACTAAAAAAATCAGAGTTATAACACAAATACAGATTTCAGTTCTTCCTAAGGTAAAACTTAATGAACATGAAATTGTTTTCTTTGCATTATCTGATCTAAAAGCACACCGAAAAGCATGTTTTAAAGCAACATCTTTTTGGTTGTTTTGGCCAGTTGTCATAAATCCTCTAAATGATGATATTTTGACTTGGAATTCTGGTGAGTTGTTTTCAGTAGGTTACAGAATAAAACAAAACTGTTAATTTTACTCAAACACATACGCATAAATAGCAAAACCAGATAAAGTGATAATCTTGCAGTAGTCTCCTTGTCTCTTAATTTTTTTTTTTCAGATTTGCAGTGTAGTATCACTACACTTTGCATCAACAATATTGTGCAATTTAGGCACCAGTATCATGACATTTTAATAAAGTATTAATAAATGTTGCAAAAACAAACTCAGCTTTTGCTAAATAGTCACTATCAGGTTAGATCTGTACAGCAAAGGAATGACACATGGATTGGACAAGACAAAGATCGGAATGAGAAATTGCAATATATGGTATTGCAATACTCAAATGTATCACAAGATCGCAATAATATATCATGGCCCAGGTATCTGCATAATATTGTAATGTGGGGCTTTGCAATCTTCTGGCACCCCTAATTATTTCTATGGACATATTTAGAAACCAGTGAAATAATAAAGTTTAACAGGTTTGTTTTGTTTGCTTAAAAGCATGTTCAGTATTGCTGTCACTATTTCAAAACTCTTCACACAGGCATTGAAATAGCAGCATATGTGGAGCAAATTATAATTAATTTTTCTCTCACCCCTCATAGCATAGTATAAGCCTCCAAAGCATTATATGTTTAGTGTAAAATTATAAATGTTTACAGCTTTCACAAGTGTTAAAACACATTCAAAACAGAATAATGGTGGAACTTATGAGAATCATCAATTTAGTAGAGAAATTTGTAAAAAAAAAAAAAATTACAATAAGCAAGATGCAAACTGGACAGAAAGTTTCAAACTGTTGAGAAAGAAAAGCTCATAAAAGTAACGAGAACGCTGAAAAATGAAGGCTAAATTTACAAGAAAAAATGCCTCTGTACAAGTAAAAGAAATACAAAATTTATTTTTTAAAAAAGCTGCACATTCAAGAGGAAAAACTCACCTATTACTAAAGCTGTGAGATCAGTTAAATACCATAATGGAGCACAATGAAATTTAGACCTAATTTACCTGAATTTTAATGTCAAAGGTTTTGTGGTTTACTGTGGTCTATATTAATCATATATCCCATAACCTACATATGTATAAGCATGTGAGAATGTTTGGTGATTACATATGTAAAGCGACTTCACACCTCAGAACAGGACAAAGGGTCTCAACCGCCAGTGAAGATCAAAGAACATCCGAGGCACTGCGGTGGAGACCAGATAGGTCGCCCTGACCTCCCAGGGCCAGGTGGAGGGGTATGGAGACAAAGGAGGATAATTAAGTTAATGGGGGATGTCAGCTTTGTATGCATGTCTTTTGTTGTGTGTGAGTATAAGTACACAGAGCCGAATGTGTTCGCCCTTTTACTTCTTCTGCTGCTGCACTAGATGAGACTTGTTAGAGGAGCAAAGCTGATAATAAACTTTGGTTTATAAGTCACATCGCCTCGTCATTCCGAGCTCTTCTACACTGGTGACCCTGACGCGAGGATGGACCAGAGGCGTTCCCCAGCGATCGACTCATCTGTGGCGACCCAGGCAGACGCCGGTGCCCATGCAGACAGGGGAACAGATGGACGATGATCCCCCACGGCAGAAGTGATAGAGAGGGCTCAACTGAGCACCAGCACCGCTGTGAGAGCCGAAGGAAGACACTCTCACCCTGCGGACACATCAGTGATGGTCCACACAAATGCCGTCACCGTCAAGCTGCCGGACTTCTGGCAGGAAGACCCCGCCTCGTGGTTTCAGCAAGCTGAAGCCCAATTTGCACTTGCGGGCATCACGGCTGACGATACAAAGTTCTATCACATCGTCGCCAAACTCGACGCCGCCACTTCGAGATGTGCGCGGAGCATAATCCAGCGGCCACCGGCCCAGGACAAATACAGAGAACTGAAAGCGACCATCGTGGCGAATTTCGTCCCCTCTGCCGAGGAGAGAGCCAAGAGGATCCTGGCGGTCTACGGCCACAGAGGATGCAGACCCAAGGCCCTCATGGAGGACTTGCTGCAACTTAAAGAAGAGGACAACGACAATTTCCTTTTCCAATTTATATTCCTCAGTACGCTGCCGCCACACATGAGAGGGATGCTTGCCAACATGTGATGCAGCACCCAGCAAGCCTTCCACACGTTGGCTCACAAAGCGCAGCGACTCATCAACGCCTGCAAGGAACAGACACCCACAGCAGCATCCGCAGACCTCAACGCAGATGTCCGGAGCCACGGGGAGCCACAAACCACGGAGCAGAATCCGCCCGCCGTGACAGCGACACGACCAAGACTTAACAGACGGAGCGACATCTGTTATTACCACCACCGCTTCGCCGAAAAGGCCTACAAGTGTGTTCCCCCCTGCAAATTCACGAATTCGGGAAACGCCAAAGCCGAACTGTTAACAGCGGCGGTTCTTGGCGAAAAAAGCAAGCTTCTATATGTGACGGACGGACACACCGGCAAGCAGTTCCTCATCGACACGGGAGCTCAACTGAGTTTTATCATGCCCTCCCAAACAGACCGGGCCATGAGCCCCCGGGGCAATGGAGCGGTGGCAGCCAACGGCTCCATCATCGACACGTTTGGCGAAAGGAACCTGCCCCTCCGCATCCATGGCCGCAACTACAGATGGACATTTGTTGTAGCGGCGGTGAGTTTTAACTTGTTGGGCGCAGACTTTTTGTGTGCACATGGGTTATTGGTCGATCTAGCGAACAGACGCTTGGTTAATGCATTGTCCTTTGCTTCTATTCCCTGCTCAGCTCGAGTTTCTCCACCACCCGTGCAGACCAGCGTCACTACAGCAGGAGGTAAGTTTGATCAACTCCTCACCCAATTTCCAGCACTCACAATTCCCAAATTCTCAGCTACAGTGGCTAAGCACGGGGTCGAACACTTTATTCCCATGACGGGCCCACCCGTTTTCGCCAAAGCTCGGCGCTTAGACATGACCAAGCTCGCCATAGCTCGGGACGAGTTTGCCACCCTTGAAAAACTAGGCATTATCAGGCGATCAAGAAGCCCCTGGGCGTCACCGCTTCACATGGTCCCGAAATCCGACGGTTCTTGGAGACCGTGCGGCGATTACCACAGATTAAACAATGCGACAGCGCATGACTGCTACCCTATTCCTCACATCCAAGATTTTTCATTACATCTGGCGGGTGCGCGCATTTTTTCAAAAATAGACCTGGTCCGCGGCTATCATCAAGTCCCCGTTAGAGTGGAAGACATTCCTAAAACAGCTGTAATAACCCCCTTCGGTCTTTTTTAATTTTTGAGGATGCCTTTTGGCCTCAAAGGCGCCGCTCAAACCTTTCAGCGGATGATGGATGCAGTATTACGCGACCTCCCTTTCGTGTTCGTCTACCTCGACGATATGCTGGTAGCCAGCTCATCTGAGGAGGAACACGAACAGCATCTCACTATGGTTTTTCAGAGACTAGAAGAGCACGGGTTAATAATCAATCCAGCCAAATGCAAATTCGGCGCGTCACAAATTGATTTTTTGGGACACAGAGTTTCACCGAAGGGGGCAGTCCCACTGCCAGACAAAGTTCACGCAGTAAAAAGTTTCCCACGGCCACAAACGGTCAAATCGCTGCAAGAATTTTTGGGAATGGTTAATTTTTACAACCGTTTCCTCCCCCGCGCAGCTCAGCTCATGCAGCCCCTATATGACGCGCTTAGAAAACAAAAACCTTCCAACGCGGTCGAATGGACCCCAGAGCGCGAACGCGCCTTCGCAGAAGTAAAAAGTGCCCTCGCTAATGCCACATTGTTGGTTCACCCTGATCCCTCGGCCCGCATTGCGCTAACCACAGACGCTTCAGACCTGGCCATAGGGGCGGTTGTAGAACAACACGTCGGCGGAACCTGGCAACCTTTGGCATTTTTCAGCAAATCGCTAAACCAAACTGAGCGTAAATACAGCACCTTTGACAGGGAGCTGCTAGCGCTTCATTTATCCATCTGCCACTTCCAGTTCTGGTTGGAGGGGCAGCGTTTCACGGCTTTTGTAGACCACAAACCGCTCACCTTTGCGATGGCTAAAATTTCTGAACCATGGTCAGGCAGGCAACTGTGATATCCTACCGTGTAGCAATGATCACACTTGAGTTATTTCTTTGGCTAACTCTGCCGTTTATTCTGCAACACAAATAATATGACTGAACATGGATTCTGCGCGGGGTTTTCACACTCTTGCTCTAATGTGTCCCCTTCATAGTAATGCTAAACAATACAGATAGTTCCCCCTAGAGGCATGTGCCAGTAATGATTTATTTTAGACTTGCAGTCTACCACATCCCTCCCCTCTAGATTAAACTACTTTTAATTACCTTAGCCAATTATGCTAGACATCCTGGAACTCCCATTTAATCCTAAACAATCACAGTTACTTTAACTTCTTAAACACATGTGCCATACATATAATTTCTTTCTCTTTTCTTTTCTTTTTTTTTTTTTTTCACATGTATAACACACATAACAGTCTAACTGGGGATTTGGTTTGACTACCGCATCCCAGTGAGGTTCCAGGACGCATTCTTGTCCTGTGGCTGGGGAACTCACTACTGACTAAGTATAGTCCTTCAAGTAGTCTGGAGCTTTCCTAGCTCGCTGAGATCTTCTCACGGCGGGTGAGCCAACTGCAGGTGAAGACTCAGACTGCTCCACTGTTTCGGCTGCTGCAGTGCTGCCCGTAGAATCTGCAGAGACGGTTACCTCAGGTTTCACCTGAAGTGGTGGTTCGTTGATGCTCTCCTCAGGATGGGTGTCAGACAACACCTCTGGTGCCATCGGCAGGGGAATGGAGCTCCTACCACGAACTTGGTCGATGTGTCGCCTCACCACTTGTCCATGACCTAATGTCACCTTGAATGACACAGGGCCTGTCTTTTCTGTTATTTCTCCTGGTACCCAGGCTGGTCCTGAGCCAAAGTTGCGGGTGTAGACCACGTCTCCTTCTCTCAGTATTCTCTCTCTAGCATGCATGTCATGATAACCTTTTTGTTTCTCTTGTTTATCATGCACTTTGTTTCTGAAGTCTGGATGTATTAAGTCAAATGTTGACCTCAACTTCCTTCCACACAACAGCTCAGCTGGTGACTTGCCAGTTGTAGATTGGGGTGTTATTCGATAGCTGAACAGAGCTCTCGACATTCGGGTTTCAATAGAGTCTCCTGTCATCTTTTTCATGAGTGACTTGAACGTCTGCACGGCCCTCTCGGCTAAGCCGTTAGAAGAAGGATGGTATGGCGCAGTCGTGATGTGACGTATGCCATTCTTTTCAGAAAACTCTTGGAACTGTTCACTCGTAAAACATGTACCGTTATCTGATACTATGATTTCAGGTAGCCCATGTTGGCTGAAACTCTTTCTAAGACATTCAATGGTAACAGTAGAAGTAGAGCTACTCACAGAATATGCATCGATCCACTTTGAGTATGCGTCAACTATGATCAGGAACATTCTTCCCATCCATGGACCTGCGTAGTCAATGTGAATTCTTCTCCATGGTTTATCTGGAACTTCCCAGGGATGTAGTGGGGCTGCTGGAGGACTGTTCCTGTTCTCCTGGCATGCCGCACATGACTTCACAAGCGCCTCCACCTCTGCATCCATGTTGGGCCACCACATGTAACTCCTCGCCAACGCTTTCATGCGAGTGATGCCAGGGTGTGCTTGGTGTAGTTGTTGCAGTAAGGCATTCCTACCAGGTGGTGGAACAACCACGCGTCCTCCCCACAGGATACAACCTTCCTGGGTGCTGAGCTCATCCTGTCGTCGGGCATAGGGAATGAACTCAGGACTGTTCATCTTCGGCCATCCTCGCAAGATGTATTCTCGCACTCTTGCTAGAACAGGGTCTTTGTCTGTCCACTTCTTTATTTGTTGTGCGTTCACCAGGGGCACGCCGATATCTTCAAACAATAGCACTCTCTCCTCCTCCTCAGGCGTGCTGTCTCTTCCTCCATCCAAGGGTAGCCTACTCATCGCGTCAGCATTCGTATGGTCCCGTCCGGCTTTGTAAACGATGGTGTACTCATACGCTGCTAATGTAACGGCCCATCTCTGAATTCTCTGAGATGTCATCTGGGGTATGGCTCTCATTTCACTGAACAGTGAAATTAGTGGCTTGTGGTCAGTCACTATAGCGAACTGTCTCCCGTACAGGTATTTGTGGAATTTTTTTACACCAAATACTACTGCAAGGCCCTCCTTGTCTAGCTGGGAGTAGTTTTTCTCAGCTGCACTAAGAGTTCTTGAGACGAACCCTATGGGTCTCTCTGAGCCATCCTCCATACGATGAGAGAGTACAGCACCCACACCGTAGGGTGATGCGTCACACGCCAGGATGAGTGGTTTGTTTGAATCATAGTGCACTAACACACTACAGGACTGAAGTAGCGCTTTGGACTCTTCAAACGCCTTCTGCTGCTTGACCCCCCATGACCATTTTTCTTCCTTCTTAAGTAAGGTATGTAGTGGTGCCAGCAGCGTGGAGAGCTTTGGGAGGAACCTATGGTAATAGTTCAACAAGCCCAGGTAGGCTTTTAACTCAGTAACATTTTGTGGCTCAGGCGCCTCCGCAATGGCTTCCACTTTGTCTGTTAGAGGGTGTAGACCACTGGCGTTGATCTTGTGGCCTAGGAACACCACCTCTTTTCCCATGAACTCACACTTGCTTCTTTTCAACCTCAGACCGCTTTTCTCCAACCGTTGAAGCACTTCCTCCAGCGTTTTCAGATGTTCTTGTTCATTTGGTCCTGTACAAAGGATGTCATCCAAATAAATGGCAACATTCGGAATTCCACCTAGGATGCCCTCCATAGTTCTCTGGAATATAGCAGGACTGGAAACTACTCCAAATGGTAAGCGTGTGTAGGTATATAAGCCTTTGTGTGTATTGATGGTTACATATTTTCTTGATTCTTCTTCCAAGACTACTTGTTGGTAGGCGTGACTCATGTCTAATTTCGTGAAGTGTCGGCCGCCGTTCAGCTGTGCGAAGAGGTCCTCCACTTTAGGAATTGGATACTGATCCACCCGTGATGCTCGATTGACAGTGAGTTTGTAATCTCCACATATTCTAATGGAGCCATCCGGCTTTCTCACTGGGACTATGGGCGCCGCCCATTCTGCAACCTGCACTGGCTCAATGATCTTGTCATCCAGCAGCCTCTGTAGCTCGCTTTCGACCAGTGGCTTGACTGCATAGGGTACCGGTCGGGGTTTGCAGAATCGTGGTTGGGCCTCCTTGTCCACATTAATCTTTGCAGTGACACCTTTTAGCTGTCCTAAGCCTTCTTTGAACACCTCAGCGTGTCTTTCGAGGATCTCCTCCAGCTGCAATTTGGGCTGAGATTCCACTTTATTCACCAACTGATCCATCATGGCCAGTTCTTGTAGCCAACTTCGCCCTAGTAGATTTGGTCCTTCGCTCCCAACTACTACTACAGGTAAGTCCTTTTCTTTGTTTTCGTGCTGCACCTTCACTTGTGCCATGCCTAGCACGTCTAGCTTCTCTCCTGTGTATGTTTTTAATTTTAATGAACAGGGATTTAATTCTGCTGTGTCTGTTTTCTTCCACAGTTGTGTATATTGCTGTTTACTTAATATGGTTACTCCACAGCCTGTATCAACTTCAAATGTTACTTTCATTCCATTAACATTCATGGTACGCGTGATGGGCGCTACCTTGGTCAGCTCCTCTGACGTGTTGTAAATTGTGTGAAAACCCATGTCTTCTGTATCACTTTCTCCCTCCCCTCTCAGTTGATTCGCTCGCTGTTCCTTTCCTGGGCCCTTGTTTTCATACTTTTGCCCATTAACTGTCGCTTTCAGCACCTGTGCGCTGTCCACCTTTATTCTACATGCTTTCTTAATGTGCCCTCGCTTGCCACAATTATGACACAGCTCAGTGGCAAATTTGCACTCGGCGGCATTGTGCTGGCCTTTGCAGCGATAACAACTGGGGAATTTGTGCTGAGTTTTGTCAGTCAACACTTTGTGGACACCTACTTGGGTCTTAGGCACACGAACATGCGTTGCTGTGTCCTCTGTTAGCTTCCCTTGCATCTCTCTCACATCTTTAGATGCTGTTTCCATCGCTTGGCATAATTCCAAAGCCTTTGCAAAAGTGAGTTTTGTTTCAGATAAAAGTCGCCGTTGCATTCGGTCATCATTCACTCCACACACAAGTCTGTCTCTTAACATTTCTTCCAATGAGTCTTTGTAATCACAGTGCAGTGTTAATTTCCTCAATTCTGCCACATACTCTGCTATGGACTCAGTGTTCCTCCTTATGCGTGAATTAAATTTGAATCGTTGTACGATTTCACTCGGTTTGGGGCTGAAGTGCTTCTGAAGCTCAGCAGTAAGCTGGTCGTACGTTTTATCTTTCGGTAATGCAGGGCTTATTAAATTTCTCAACAAGCTGTAAGTAGTTGCACCAACTCCACTCAACAGTACAGCCTTCCTTTTGTCTGGCTCCTCAATGTCATTAGCTTCGAAGAAAAAGTCCAACATTTCACTATATTCTTCCCATGACTGAGTCGAGTTATCAAAAGGGGTTACCGTTCCGATTACAGCCGCCATTGCTCGTCGTGGTGGGGAAACCTCGTTTTTCCTCCTCTGAACTTGCACTCGAACTACTGGAGTCACTTGAGTTCGCCACACTTGCAATGTTCTCTGTTTCTCGCCGCTGATTTTTTTCTTTTAATCCTCGTCGCCAATTGTGTGATATCCTACCGTGTAGCAATGATCACACTTGAGTTATTTCTTTGGCTAACTCTGCCGTTTATTCTGCAACACAAATAATATGACTGAACATGGATTCTGCGCGGGGTTTTCACACTCTTGCTCTAATGTGTCCCCTTCATAGTAATGCTAAACAATACAGATAGTTCCCCCTAGAGGCATGTGCCAGTAATGATTTATTTTAGACTTGCAGTCTACCACACAACAAAGACAGCTAGCTGCGATTTCAGAGTTCACCACAGACATTCGACATGTGGCAGGCAAACTTAACGTGGTAGCAGACTGCCTCTCTCGCGCTGTGACATCGCCAGAGCGCGAGGAGACAGATTATACTACCTCAGCCGCAGAACTCTTCGCCAATGCGGACACATACGCAGCCCCAATCCACGTAGGGATAGATTATGCAGCCATGGTGGAGGAGCAAAGTAGTGACGCAGACGTGCGCGCACTCCTGTCTGGACCAACAGGGTTAAGGCTGGAGGAAAGGGGTTTACGCGACGGTGTGCCCCCCCCTAATATGCGGCATCTCAACCGGCCGACCTCGCCCGGTAGTCCCAGCTGCATGGCGCCGCCGTATTTTCGACTCAATTCACTCCCTCGCGCACCCAGGTGTGCGCGCTTCGGTTAAAATGGTCGCCGAAAAGTTTGTGTGGCCTGGCCTGCGCAAAAACGTAAAAGAATGGGCAAAGACTTGCATTTCTTGTCAGCGCGCCAAAATACACAAACACACAAAAGCCCCTCTAGAGCCTTTTCGAATCCCTGCTAGAAGGTTCGACCACGTTCATGTCGACCTCGTGGGACCACTACCTTCCTCTCAAGGTTTCACACATCTGGTAACAATGATAGACCGTACTACGCACTGGCCGGAGGTGGTCCCTCTGGCGTCAACCACAGCGGAGGAAGTCGCTCGCGTTTTTTTGACAAACTGGGTGGCACGTTTCGGTGTCCCATCGGACATCACGTCTGATAGGGGGCCTCAATTTGTCTCGGAGCTTTGGTCAGCCATGGCCAGCAGCTTAGGGGCGACAATTCACCGCACCACCGCTTATCACCCTCAGGCTAATGGGTTATGCGAGCGTTTTCACAGGTCTCTTAAGGCCGCCCTCAGAGCCTCACTAACGGATACAAATTGGGTAAATAAACTTCCCTGGGTTTTATTGGGGTTGCGTGCTGCACCTAAAGAGGATCTAGACGCCTCCCCAGCAGAATTAGTTTTTGCACAACCTCTCAGGCTCCCAGGTGAATTTTTACCAGAGAACCCAGAGCCAGGGCATCTTCCAGCCCTGAGGTTTTTAGGCAGCAACGGACCGGACTCTCTCCCCGGGCCGGCACATCACTCTTTTCCAAGGGTTTTTGTCCCCCAAGCTTTAAAAAACGCTGAATTCGTTTTTGTTAGGCATGAAGCTTTAAAACCAACCTTCCGCCCACCATACGATGGACCATTCAGAGTGCTGGAACCTGGTGATAAGCATTTTGTGCTTGATTTTGGGGACAGAAAAGAAACAGTCAGCATTGACAGACTTAAACCTGCCTTCTTGTTGAGAGACGAGCCTGCACGGTTGGCGAGAGCACCTCGGCGGGGTAGACCCCCCAAGAGAAAAGACTCAGCCCCCCTGCAGGGAACAAATAATCACTCTCCTTCCCAAGCTGCAGATTCCTTACAGGAGGGTCCCACCAGGACGCCCGAACGGACCCACAGCAGATTCGGAAGAAAATTAAAGCCCAGACGGCACAAGGACTGATGCAAACTACTCAAAAGTTGTTCACTAATTGTGCTGTAACAGTTTAGGACTGACTTGTGATTTTACTATGCTGTTATGATTACCACTGAATTCTCTACAGGAGCATGTCTGCTGGAAAGTTTCTTCTTTGTCAAGAGGTATAGCAGTTAGTATGTCATAATAATTATCTTAAACTGTGAATTTTCCTATTGTCCTTTTCTTAGTCGTTTGGGGGGGGGCTGTGGTCTATATTAATCATATATCCCATAACCTACATATGTATAAGCATGTGAGAATGTTTGGTGATTACATATGTAAAGCGACTTCACACCTCAGAACAGGACAAAGGGTCTCAACCGCCAGTGAAGATCAAAGAGCATCCGAGGCACTGCGGTGGAGACCAGATAGGTCGCCCTGACCTCCCAGGGCCAGGTGGAGGGGTACAAAGACAAAGGAGGATAATTAAGTTAATGGGGGATGTCAGCTTTGCATGCATGTCTTTTGTTGTGTGTGAGTATAAGTACACAGAGCCGAATGTGTTCGCCCTCTTACTTCTTCTGCTGCTGCACTAGATGAGACTTGTTAGAGGAGCAAAGCTGATAATAAACTTTGGTTTATAAGTCACATCGCCTCGTCATTCCAAGCTCTTCTGCATTTACTGCTTTTAATTTTAAAAAAAAAAGCTCTTTCCATAGCAGAAATTGCCAGTTACTTGGTGAAAATGCTGGGCGGTCACTGATGCTGCAAAACTACTAGCCAGTGTCTGGTGAGTGCAAAGGTTTTTGAATGAATGAATGAATCTTTATTTCGGATAGAATAAAAGTAAAGATTAAAAGAAAGGAACATAATAACATAACAAAGGTGAAAAAAATCTAACAAGGTCAAATTAAACAATAACTCCTCCGATTATACAGAGGAGTTACTATACAGGTTTATGTCTGGCCCTGGATAGATGCTGAACAGAGTCCACTCACTCCCTGTCACAGGCCAAGACCACCTGCAGCCCCCGAAAAATGTTTCAGTCGGGCTTTTCCAAATAAATTATCCAAAACACTTAAAATATTGTCTGAAGGTAACTTGCGAGTACACACTTTTGGAATAAAAGTCCCGGTGGGACGTCGCCATGTCGAGCAGCACGTTACAATATAATAAATTTTAGGCAAAGTTTAGTTGCACCTAAACATTAAGGGTAAATCTCAGATAGAAGTTAAGTGGTGAAGGGTATTTAATTCCAGATACTACCTTGATTTTTGAGAATACTGAAAAGCGTTAAGAGATTCAAGAAGAAAAAATTTATCGCAGTAGAGGCGCCCTCTGACGTCATATTTGTGAGTCTGGATTTGTGTTTATCAACACCGGCTGGAGTTGAGGAAATTATTGTAGTTCGCTTAAAACCTGCACTTAGGTAAATACAAACGCGGTAACCATTAGGGGATAATAAAACACAAATCGCTAACCGGGAAAGGTCTCCAGCTTTCCAAGATATTTTACCAACAGTGAGAGGATAGAAAAAGGACGTTAGCTACAAGCTAATCCTCAGCTGTGTTTGCTAACGGCTTATTCAGCTTCAACTGTAATGTAGTGTAACTGAAGCGGTTATTAATACTATTAATTATACTAATATCAGTGACGTTAGACTTGTAGTTCAAAGTTAGGGCAAGTTAACGGTGGACTTTTTTATGTCGTTCCATCAACCCTAATGGGCAAATGTGTACTAATTACATCGTGCTTTTGCGTTAGACTTACTTAAAGGGCAACTTCTAGGTGGGCAACCTTAACGAATAAATATGTTGTAAAATGTAACTGTACTAATGTGAGGTACCTCAGGTTGATAGTTAAAATCCTGCTGAGACATTAAAAAAAATACAAGAATACAGTTTTAAGACATAATTACTACCAGAGAGGAATAATTCCTTACTACTTTTGCTGAGCTGTAATCAAACACTTTGGGCCATATTACAATAATGTAGTAGCCAGCAGTCTATTGTCTAAGGTGCAAAGCTCATTGATTGGTGTGTCCAAGTCCATTTGGCTATTACAGCAGTGCAAAAACGAATTATGCGCCTGGTGGATCCCCCTGCAACCTCACGTTGCTCTTTCAGATTGGAAGACAGCTGTTTCCTGGTGTATATCACATGCCGGTCCGGCTGCACAAACGTAAAAGTAAAGGTAAAGCCAACTTTATTGTCATTCAATCCATACAGCCAATCATGTACAGTAGAACGAAATTACGTTTCTTATCTACGATGTTAATCACGTCTAGAATCAGAGGGGTCACTGCCATCCAAGGCGCCACCACAGATTTCCCTCCTCCGTTTCATTATTGCTGAGCACCAAGCTGGATGGCAGGAAGTTCCACTTTTATATGGTCTTTGGCATGTTTAGTTAAAAAAAAAGAGTGACCCACATTCGGATCACCTAAACTAAGAGTAAATTAATGTTTCATGTGTGTACTTGTCTGTAAGTTTACAATTCATTCATTCATCTTCTTAATGGCCCTTTATGGGTTGTTTGGTAAATGGCGTTCACTTATATAGCTTTTTTCACTCATCTCTGGATGATCAAAGCGCTTTACAGATCCTGCTATCTACCCATTCACACACACATTCACACACTGATGGTGGTGGAGCTGCCATGCACTGGCACTGGCCTGACCCACCAGGAGCATCTGGGGGTTCAGTGTCTTGCTCAAGGACACTTCGACATGCAGACTGCAGACAGAGCGGGAATCGAACCACTGACCCTCCGATTAGTAGTCAGCTACACTACACCTGCACTACAGCTGCAGGTGTAGGCAGGAGGGGCACAGAAATTCTAGCCCCGATGTAGGAACAGGCATACGTGTGCGTTCATGCCTTTTAAATGCATTGAAATAGTGGTTGAAAATACGCTGCTGACTTCAGACCTGGTTTTTGCAGATTATTAGTGCATTGGAATAAAATTATACCTTAATACCAATGTGCCAGACTTGGCGTTGTGCCTCACCCACTTTACATCAGTCCCTTCTACAAACACAAGTGATTTCCTAATTAGGTGATGAGGGCGCACATTGGAAAACCAGACAATCATTGACAGAAACTAATTAACGCATCGGCTCAAAGCGTAGCGCAAATGCCCACTTCAGACCATTGTAATATGGCCCTCTGTGTTTTTGTTTTATTGGATTACTCCTAGTTTTTGTATAGCTGAATCAGAATCCTTACTTGCACAGCCCATCTCAAACTCTAACATGTCACAAGGAATATAATCCTCTTATTTAAAATGAGCTCTACACACACCTCCAAGTCATTTATTCATTACAGATGCAGCAGAGAAGTAATGCCATTTCACCTGCATAACACGCACACAGGCAGGGGGAAAAAAAGAATATTTGGTGTTTTAAAAGTGTGTGCTGGATGTCCTGACAGACTATGTTTTGTAAATCATGTAAAATTTAAAATTTTACCAACAAAATGTATACTAAACTTGTCTTTTTGAAGAGAGAGAAGGTCAGAAGTGCCTTGAATGTTCATGAATATGTTAATGCATATTGTTTTGTAACAAATACTGTACGTTCAATCAGTAAAACTAGAGCTTAAAACATGAGGAGCTATCATTAAGAGGCACTCTCATAACAAAATATTTAAGGGTCATGTTGTTTTTGATGGCAGTAAGAAAAGGATATGAAGCTCAAAAATCAGCACTACAGCATTCAGATTCTGATTTCATTAAAAAAAAAAACATGAATCATCAGCATTTGATATTAGTGTTTAAAGGGGAATTGTAACACGAGCAGACTGTATTTCTTTTTTGGCTTCTCTTAATGTCAAAGATGATTCAGAAACATCAAAATTTTTTATACCCATACATTTTTTTGTGATTTGCACTTACTGTATCTCTGGTTTTTGGTGCAAGACAGGCCAAGGTTGGAAAGCAGTTGTGTTGTGATAGACAAAATTACACACTCAGCCGGCAAACAGGCAGATGATGTCTGTTGCAGCTCTACGTTGGATCTGCTGTCGTAGACTGAGTACAGCTGGACCACCTGGAGTAAAGAAAGTACTTCAGTGGAAAAATTTAAGTAAGTTATTACACAACACAGTTATTAGTCAACAAATGTTTCAACAATCTCATTGTCCAAATGCATATAATTAATCTTTATGCTTTTGTAAGAACAGCTTTAAGTCCTTCTTTTTTTTACATTTAGGAAAATTTGCTAAAGTAACTGGTGCAGTTGTCTTGGGGTAAGTTGAATACACCTTGAGCTGTCTCTAGCAATTTTCGTCAATATACATATTGTGATGGAGCAGCTCACACAACATTCTTTCTGTAGGGGCTGTCTTTTTATTACTTATGAGGTGGTGGCTTTGGATAAGGCTGTGACGATTGACACAAGTGCAGTTATTCAGGAGAAGTACAAGTCTTACATCTATCTCAAGGCCACTCCCTCTGATGAGAATGAGAACTTAACTGCAGGTAGTAAATGTTCATTTTCTACTGCAAAACTGGGGACTTGCAGTCAATTGTGTCTTTTAAAATGTAAAAGAATACACTTTTGTTGTTTTTAGGTACTTTATTATTTCCAAAACCAGCTGGATGATATCGTCCAGCTGGTCAGTGACACCCCCTGTTATACTTCCTGTTTTTTTGTCCTTGGTGGTATTTTTCCTGCTTTGGTGTTTAATGTTTGAGTCACCATGTTAACTATTCTCACTTCCCCTTGTCAAGGTTGCATTTTTAATGAAAATTGTTGCCACCAGCTCCTTGTATTTGTGTCATTTTGTAATTTTGACCGATTATGTATGAGAAAAGTTATAATTAAGTTGTTTGGTCAGAGCTATGATACAGTTATTTAATTGAATTCAAAGTATTGATGATAATTTCACAGTTTTGTTGTTTGGATGAGCTTTTATAGATGTGTATTATAATGATGTTATAATGTCTGTTCCAGGAATTACAAACAAAGCAAGAAAAGAGCTTCATAAAGCCGCAAGATGGTTTGTGGAAATATCATCTCGGCTTTTCTTCCAATCACTTGATGGTAAGGATCTGAAAGTTTCTCTATGAGCACCAACCATTTAAAATCTTAACACAGAGTACATAACGTGAATTTGGTAAATAGCTGCACAAATATGAATTCTCAGTAGACCATGAGGAATGCACATATGGACACCAAAGGAAGCACCTGCATTTCACGTGTACATCCTGTTTTTGAGTGTCACATAGTTTGTGTCTTTATGTGTATTTTGAGCGTCTGATGACAGTCAACATCTGTTGGATTGTTTTGTTCTTAACAGGTTAGCCATACATAGTCTAAATGTGAGTCCATATTTTGTTGTGTTGTAGATATTTATTATTTTACCATATATTCACTTGTATCCATTTTTGCCCTATTACAAATCAATAGCTGCCAAGTTGATGGCAAAAGGTTTGTACTGTAGCACCGCAACTGTGGCAATGTTACTGTCAAAAAAGTAGTGCTGTAGAAACTGTTAGTTAGCCTAGCAGACTCAGTTTGAATGTTGTTTCACTATACATTTACAGCTATTAATGGTGCTCTGGTCCACTGAGTTCTGTAAATGTTTAGTGATTCAGTTTTTTTTCTATTGTCTGTCTAGAGCACTTTTGCCATGTGGATGCAGACCCACATGAGGTGGCATTATGGGTCCTGCTGAAGAAGACACAATCAGCCAATAAAGCCGTAAGACTACTGGCTGTTCAAGAGCTTGCAGACAATCACCACTGGCATGGTAAAATAACAAAAAATGCATAATTTTGAATATAAAATGACACACATAATCTAAAGTGTTTTGACGAATGCAGACTACCAGTACCAGACAGCAGCACAAGTCATAGACCACCGGACAACTGTGGGCCTGGCCCGAAGTGCTTGTGTGGACTTAAGATTTTTCAGGCATCCACCTGCACTGCCAGACTTGGAGGAGGTGTGTATGTGTACTAAACAATGTTCTTTAGGATTCCAACAAATTTGATCTAACCTGAGCATCTAACCTTTTAAGGGTTTGTCTGCAGAGGATGGACTAAGGCAGCTGTTGGCGTCTCTGCCTCTATCTGAGGTGGACAAATGTGTCCAATACTTCACCTCGCTGGCAATCAGAGAGAGCACTCAGTCTTTGGCAGCACAAAGGGTAATAAAATATACTTGCATTTTAAGAAGAACACAAAGTAGAACAAAGCAGCTACAATCACTGACAATAACAGCAAGTTCAAGATTCAAAGATTTTTATTTGTCAGTACTTCTATATATACAGGAGAATTGAAATGCTGTTCCTCTTTCTCTTCATGGTGTGCTTAATATATAAGAAAAGAAGGAATAACTATGAAAAACAACAGCAGCAGTCTATGTACAGTAATGCTACCCGTAGTGTGAATAAAGATGAAACACAGCAATCCTATGTATAGAAAAAAAAGTAGTCATAATACCTGTAATTGCAAATTCATTCCATTAGTGGAGGTGCAGACAGTGACAGATTGGACTGCACATGACCAGTATTGCAATAACAGACAGCAGCAGGTATGGCATTTGTGCAAAAGGTTGCAATAAAGTGCAGAGGCATACAACAGCAGATGTATTACTGTTGGTGTGCCAAGGCTTTCTGCGCAAAGAGCTGAGGTAGTTATTGTGTTGGTGAGTGTGTTACGGTCCTGGGGGGGGGGGGGTAGCAGAGTTCAGGGTCCTGATAGCCTGGTGAACAAAGCTGTTTAGCCTGGAGGCTCCGGTACCTTCTCCTCGAGGGCAGAGGGCTGAAGAAGGAGTGTGAGGGGTGGGAGGTGTTGCCTGCAATGTTGATGGCTCTGCGGGTGAGGTAGATGTCCGAGAGTGGGGGCAGAGGGGCACAGATGATCTTACTGGCTGCTTTCACTGTGTGTTGTAGTGTTTTCTGGCAGGAGGTGGTGAAGCTTCCATACCACACTGTGATGCAGCTGATGAGGATGCTCTCAATGGTGCCCCGGGAAAATGAGTACATGATGGGGGGGTGGGACTCGTGCTCTCCTCAGTTTGTGGAGGAAATGGAGGTGAGTGTGAGCCTTCTTGGCCAGTGATGTGGTGTTGTTGGACCAGGAGAGGTCCTCAGAGATGTGCACCCCCAGGAACTTGGTGCTGCTCACCCTCTCCACAGCTGCTCCATTGATGATCAGAGGGGGATGCTGTGTGTGTCCTCTCCTGAAGTCGACCACAATCTCCTTGGTTTTTCCCACATTTAAGAAGAGATTGTTGTCTTTACACCACTGGACCAGTTGGCTCTCCTCATTTCTGTAGTGGACCTCTTCATTGTTGGTGATGAGGCCTACCACTGTCGTGTCGTCCGCAAACTTGATGATGTGGTTGGTGCTGTAGGCTAGTACACAGTCATGGGTCAGCAGGATGAAGAGCAGTGGGATGAGCACGCACCCTTGTCGGGCCCCTGTACTCATTGTGATGGTCTTGGAGGTGTTGCTGCTGACCCGTCCATTCTGTGGCCTCCCTGTGAGAAAGTCCAGCACCCAGTTACAGAGAGAGGTTTTGAGTTCCAAGTGTCTGAGTTTTTGTATTAGGTGCTCGGGGATGATTGTGTTGAATGCTGAGCTGAAGTCCAAGAACAGCATTTGCACATACATTGCATTACAAATTATTATGCCAATGATATTTGTCTCTGATTTTCCTAAATAGTAGATGCAAATGACAGTCAGTATAATTTTGAAGTCATCAACCGTTAGAGCATAATTCAAATTTTACTGAACAAACCTCCCAATGATAACTATTTTTTGCAAAAAAAAAAAAAAAAAACTCAAAATGCACTGTTCCAAATTATTATGCACAACAGAGTTTCAAAACATTTTACTGGTTGTAAAGAACTGAAAATGGTCATTTGTTGAATTTACAGCATTAGGAGGTCATATTTACTGAAATCAAAAGCTATTTCAGTCAAAAACTTCTTAACAGGCCAAGTTATATGTTAACATAGGACCCCTTTTTGATATAACCTTCACAATTCTTGCATCCATTGAACTTGTGGGGTTTTGGAGAGTTTCTGTGTGAATTTCTTTGCAAGATGTCAGAATAGCCTCCCACAGCTGCTGCTTTGATGTGAACTGCCTCCCACCCTCATAGATCTTTTGCTTGAGGATGCTCCAGAGGTTCTCAATAGCACTGAGGTCAGGGGAGGATGGGGGCCACACCATGAATTTCTCTCCTTTTATGCCCATAGCAACCAATGACACAGAGGTATTCTTTGCAGCATGAGATGGTGCATTGTCATGCATGAAAATAATTTTGCTACGGAAGGCACAGTTCTTCTTTTTGTACCATGGAAGTGTTACGGTATGGTGTTGATTGGCTAAGTGGTTGTCAGGTTTCAGTGGGGGGACTTTCTGAACCTGGCTGAAAAGAGTTAAGTTGGTCAATCACTCAATGAATGAGGAGACAGGCAGAGAGAGTGGGACGCTAATTTGGAATGAACGCTATGCTGTTTTCCCTTCTCCCCAGCATTTTGGATATTTTCATTGTTTTTGTTTGCGTTTTTACACAATAAAATTGAACTATCTAATAATGAGGGCTTGGAAGTCCTGAGGAGACTCCCAGCGAAGGACCAAGAGGGCTGGTCAGTAGAGTGCACGGACTGGGAGCTACATAATAGAAGCCAACAAGTAAGCTCCCGTCTTCCAGTGAAAGAATCTGACAGCCAAACATTTTCTCATATATATGCATGGGCCACCAGGCTTGGAAGCCCCTAGACTGAATATGTGTCCCCAGGCTGGTTGTGCGTGACAGAAGAAAGTGGTCAGTCAGAAACTCTATATATACTTTGCCAAGGTCATTTTCACACCTTCAGGGACCCTAAAGGGGCCTACCAGCTCTCTCCCCATGACTCCGCCACCTCCTTGCTGACATCACAGCCTTGTTGGGACATGGTGGCCATCCACCAACCATCCACTACTTCATCCATCTGGACCATCCAGGGTTGCACGGCACTCATCAGTAAACAAGACTGTTTGAAAATTAGTCTTCATGTATTTCTGGGCCCACTGCAACCGTTTCTACTTGTGAGCATTGATTAGGGGTGGCTGAATAGTAGGTTTATGCACAACTGCAAGCCTCTGGAGGATCCTACACTTTGAGGTTTGTGGGACTCCAGAGGCACCAACAGCTTCAAATATCTGTTTGCTGCTTTGTAATGGCATTTTAGCAGCTGCTCTCTTAATCAAATGAATTTGTCTGGCAGAAACCTTCCTCATTATGCCTTTATCTACACAAACCTGTCTGTGCTCTGAATCAGCCACAAATTTCTTCACAGTATGATGATCACGCTTAAGTTTTCATGAAATATCTAATGTTTTCATACCTTGTCCAAGGCATTGCACCATTTAACGCTTTTCGGCAGCAGAGAGATCCTTTTTCTTTCCCATATTGCTTGAAACCTGTGACATGCTTAATAATGTGGCACATCCTTCTTAAGTAGTTTTCCTTTAATTGGGCTCACTTGGCAAACTAATTATGACAGGTGTCTGAGATTGTTATCAGTGATCTAAAGAGCCCTGAGACACAATACCATCCATGAGTTTAATTGAAACACAAAAAATTGAATGTTTATGGCACTTTAGGAGTTCTTTGAATCCAGGTGGGTGAGGGCTGGATGGAGAGCAGCAGCAATGGCATCTCCTGTGGATCTGTTTGACCTATATGTGAACTGAGATGGGTTGTGGGAGGGAGGGTGGACTTGATGTTCTGCATGACCAGCTGCTCAAAGCTCTTCATTATGATGGAGAGCAGTGCTACAGGCCGATAATGATTGTAGCTAAATGGGACGGGCTTCTTTAGGACTGGTATTATGATAGCAGTTTTGAAACACATGGGGGCAACAGCTTGACTCAGGGAAATGTTGAAAATGTTGGCCAGGACATTCTTGAGCTCCTCCACACAGTCCTTCAGAATGCAACCTGGTATGTTGTCTGGTCCAGCTGCCTTGCATGGGTTGATCCTGGAGAGGATCCTCTTCACACTGGCCAGATCCAGACTTAGAGCCTGCTCGTCTGGAGGAGGAGTGGTCTTCTGTGCTGATGTGCTGTTTTGTGCTTCAAAGTGGCCGAAGAAGTCATTTAGGTTGCTAAGCAGTGTGATGTCACTCGCACAGGTCTGAGGTGGAGGTTTGTAGTTGGTGAGGGTCTGTATGCCATGCCAGAGAGAACGTGCATCTCTGGTGTTGCTGAAGTGGCTGGCTGTTTTCTTGCTGTACTGTCGTTTTGCTTCCTTGACGCCTCGGGACAGGTTGGCCCTAGCTGTTGTTAGTCCTGTAGTGTCATCGGCCCTGAAGGCTGCGTCCCGAGCCCTCAGGAGCCTGTGGACCTCTGCTATCATCCATGGCTTCTGGTTATCACGAACAGTGACGTTTTGCAGTGAGTGACATCATCAATGCATTTAGCTATGTATGCTACAACAACCTCAGTGTACTCCTCTATATTTGTGTGTTCATCGTGAGTGGCTGTATGCTTGAAAATGTCCCAGTCTGTAGTGCTAAAGCAGTCTTTCAGAGTATCGAAGGCCCCCTCTGGCCACACACATACCTGCTTCTTTGTTGGTCTGATGGCTCTCACTCTGGGTCTGTATGCAGGCCTTAGCAAGATGGTGACGTGATTAGAGACCCAGGTGGGGGAGGGGGGAGGCTCTGCATTCTTTCTTGTGAGTTGTGTACATCAGGTCCAGCAAGTTGTCCCCTCTTGTTGGAAAGTCCACAAGTTGGTGTTGTTTTGGCAGGAGGGCCTTGAAATCTGCATGGTTGAAGTCTCCTGCTGTGATGAGGAATCCATGTGGATGCGCTGTTTGTGTCTCACTTATGACCTGGTAGAGTTCATTTAGTGCCTTACTTCTCTCGCCGGTAATGGTGGGCGGGACATACACAGCGAATAGCAGGATAGATGTAATTTTTCTCAGTAAGTAGAACAGTCAGCACTTGATGATCATAAACTCCACCAACGGGGAACAGTGTTTGTGCACAGCAGTTGCATCTCGGCACCAAGCGTCACTGATGTAAGCACACATCCCTCCTCCGCGGGTCTTCCCTCCTTCCATGAACACCCGATCTGCATGATAGCATGTTAGCCCTGCTAACTGAATAGGAGAGTCCGGGATATTGTTGAAGTTGTCAAATCTCTTGAAGTTGTCAAATCTCAATAAGATTGTGACGTATATCTTCAACATGAGCCTGAAACTGGGGAGGGTACCACAGCTGTGGAAAACATCTTGTGTGGTACCTGTACCAAAAACTTCCCACCCCAAAGACCTGAACAGCTACAGACCGGTGGCCTTGACGTCCCACTTGATGAAGACCCTGGAGAGACTGCTCCTTGCTCACCTCCGCCCCCTGGTGGAACCAGCGATGGATCCACTCCAGTTCGCCTACCAGCATGGCATTGGGGTGGAGGATGCGGTGATCTTCCTCCTTCACCGTTCTCTGTCCCACCTGGAGAAGCCCGGGAATATGGTGAGGATCATGTTCTTTGACTTCTCCAGTGCTTTCAACACCATCCAACCGATGATCCTGAAGGACAAGCTGCTGCGCGCAGGGGTGGACCAGCACCTGTCATCATGGATCCTGGACTACCTCACGAACCGGCCTCAGTTTGTGAGAACCCGGGACTGTGTGTCCGACACGATCATCAGTAGCACGGGGGCCCCCCAGGGAACGGTGCTGGCTCCCTTCCTGTTCACTCTTTATACTGCGGACTTCTCACACAACACAACACACTGCCATCTACAGAAGTTCTCTGATGACTCTGCGATCATTGGCCTCATCTCCAATGGAGATGAAGCTGAGTACAGAGGGCTTATCCAGGACTTCGTGGACTGGTGCCATCGGAACTGCCTCCAGATCAACGCGAGGAAAACTAAGGAGCTGGTGGTGGACTGCCGCAGGCATGGGCAGCCCCTCACAGTACCAGTAAATATACAGGGAACAGACATCGAGATGGTGACATCCTATAAGTACCTGGGTATTCATCTGAACAATAAACTAGACTGGTCACACAATACTGATGCACTCTACAAGAAGGGACAGCGCAGGCTGTTCCTGCTGAGGAGACTCAGGTCTTTTGGTGTACAAGGGGCGCTGCTGAAGTCATTCTATGACACGGTGGTGGCATCAGCCATCACTTTTGGAGTGGTCTGCTGGGGCAGTGGCATTACTGCAGCCGATAGGAAGAGACTGAACAAACTGATTAAGAAAGCTAGCTCTGTCCTGGGGCAGCGCCTTGATCCGATGGAGGAGATAGGAGAGAGAAGGACGGTGGCTAAACTGTCATCTCTGCTGGAGTCCGAGTTCCACCCTATGCAGGACATACTGAATGCACTGAGGAGCTCATTTAGCAGCAGACTACATCATCCCAGGTGCACAACCGAGAGGTTTCGTAGGTCCTTCCTACCAACGGCTGTCAGACTGTACAACCTAAGCAGGGCTGCTCGCAGAGATAGCAAAAAGACGTAACAAACTAATAGTTTTTTGAATGCAAAAGATGCAATAGACTTACACAATGGTCCCCTCCGGCATACAACTAGGAACTTACCGGTCGCTATGGAGGGTGAGAATATGTATGGGCACATAATCATACCATGTAGGATAACTAAGTAGACGGTTATGCTGTTTCATTCCATCTAGCAACAATGCTCTGCACTGTGTGTGTTTATATATTTACATATTTATTCCATCTAGCTACAATGCTCAGCACTGGGTGTGTTTATATATTTATATATCTACATATTATTCCATCTAGCTACATTGCTCCGCACTGTGTGTGTTTATATACTTGCATATTTATTCCACCTAGCTGCAATGCTCCGTACTGTGGGTGTTTATATATTTACATATTTATTCCATCTAGCTACAATGCTCTGCACTGTGTGTTCATATATTCATATATTTATTCCATCCAGCTACAATGCTCTGCACTGTGTGTCTGTGTGTGTGTGTGTGTGTATATATATATTTTATAGTAATACGTACATATGTATATTAGCTGCTCTTGCTTGCTTGTTTTTTTGTTTTTTTTTTTGTTTTTTTTTTTTTCTTGCCTTCTGATTGTTGCTCTGAGTGTTGCTATCCCTGTGCTGTTGCAATCCTGGAATTTCCCCGTTGTGGGACTAATAAAGGCTTATCTTATCTTATCTTATCTTATCTTATAAAGCTAACATATCTCCTGCTACAGGGAGGTCTGTGGTGTTTTGGTGGTAATGGGCTGCCTTATGCTCAGAGCCTCTCCACTGTTCCTTCTGAAAAGGTGGAGTCCTTCTGTCTCCAGGCACTGGTACAGCACTCAAAGGTAATGATCATCATTATATAATCTAAATATGATTTAATCTAGAGAGTTTTTTTTAATTGTTTAATTGTTTAATTGTAATTTTGTAATTGCAAAAGTGCATTTTAAAGCACATTTTGCCCTACCAACATCAACAGCAACAACTATTTAAAGGTATCGCTTTGAGTGGTCTTTGTGACTAGAAAAGCGCTATATAAGTGCAGGTTAGTTAGTTAGTTAGTATCATTAACTGCAAAATTGTTAATTTCTGGATTTTAAACTTGGAAAATTTTTCCATGAAGACATGTTTACCATTAAAATACTTGATTAAAATACTAATTCTTTGTTCACCTCACAAAGAAATGTACACTACCTTTATGTAGCTAAACTCTTAAAGAAACAAGTGGATTGCACTTTGTGGGTTTTATAATGTCACAAACCATTCAGTTCTCTAAAATAACAAAAGAAATCCACCCTGACTGGCTCAGTTATTTGTGATCAGCCCATTAAAAAAACAAAAACTTTTTTTCTAGTCAGATTTGGTCCCAGTGTTATTAATGAACAGGCTGAAAACCAGCTAAAGCTTTTCAGACAGCTTTTTTTTGACATGTAGAACACAGAAATAGGCGCAGTGGCGGAGTGGTTAGCACTGCGGCAGCACAGAAACTCACCCTTGGCCGGGGGATCCTGGGTTTGATCCCAGCCCCCGACCAACAGTGATATGTGTGGAGTTTGCATGTTCTCCCCGTGTCTGTATGGGTTTACTCCGGGACTTCTCCGGTTTCCTCCCACATGCCAAAAACATGCAAGTTAGGTTAACTGGCATCAGAACTGGGGATTCTAAATTGTCCTTAGGTGTGACTGTGAGAGTGAATGGTTGTCTGTCTCTCTGTGTTGGCCCTGCGATGGACTGGCGATCTGTCCGGGGTGTACCCTGCTTCTCGCCCAAAGATGCTGGGATAGGCTCCAGCCTCCTCGCGACCCGAAAAGGATTAAGCGGAAGAAGATGAATGAATGAACACAGAAATAGTTTTTGGTCTTTAAAACTACATACAGTGGTGTAAAAAAGCGTTTACTCCCTTCCTGATTTCTCATTTTTTTGTATGTTTGTCACACTTAAATGTTTCAGATTATCAAACAAATTTATATATTAGACAAAGATAACACAAGTAAACACAAAATGCAGTTTTTAAAGGAATATTATTAAGGGGGGAAAAAATCCAAACCTACATGGCCCTGTGTGAAAAAGTGATTGCCCCCTAAACCTAATAACTGGTTGGGCCACCCTTAGCAGCAACAACTGCAATCAAGCGTTTGCAGTAACTGGCCATGAGTCTTTTACAGCGCTGTGGAGGAATTTTGGCTCACTCATCTTTGCAGAATTGTTGTAATTCAGCCACATTGGAGGGTTTTCGAGCATGAACCACCTTTTTAAGGTCATGCCACAGCATCTCGATTGGATTCAGGTCAGGACTTTGACTAGACCACTCCAAATTCTTCATTTTGTTTTTCTTCAGCCATTCAGAGGTGGACTTGCTGGTGTGTTTTGGATCATTGTCCTGCTGCAGAACCCAAGTGCGCTTCAGCTTGAGGTCACAAACCGATGGCCGGACATTCTCCTTCAGGATTTTTTTGTAGACAGCAGAATTCATGGTTCCATTTACCACAGCAAGTCTTCCAGGTCCTGAAGCAGCAAAACAGCCCCAGACCATCACACTACCACCACCATATTTTACTGTTGGTATGATGTTCCTTTTCTGAAATGCTGTGCTACTTTTATGCCGGGTGCAATGGGACGCACACCTTCCAAAAAGTTCAACTTTTGTCTCGTCAGTCCACATTATTTTCCCAAAAGTCTTGGGGATCATCAAGATGTTTTCCAACAAAACTGAGACGAGCCTTTATGTTCTTTTTTCTCAGCAGTGGTTTTTGTTTTGGAACTCTGCCATGCAGGCCATTTTTGCCCAGTCTCTTTCTTATGGTGGAGTCATGAACACTGACCTTAACTGAGGCAAGTGAGGCCTGCAGTTCTTTGGATGTTGTTGTGGGGTCTTTTGTGACCTCTTGGATGAGTCGTCGCTGCGCTCTTGGGGTAATTTTGGTTGACCAGCCATTCCTGGGAAGGTTCACCACTGTTCCATGTTTTTGCCATTTGTGGATAATGGCTCACTGTTATTCGCTGGAGTCCCAAAGCTTTAGAAATGGCTTTATAACCTTTTCCAGACTGATCAGTCTCAGTTACTTTGTTTCTCATTTGTTCCTGAATTTCTTTGGACTGCAGCATGATATCTAGCTTTGGAGGATCTTTTGGTCAACTTCACTTTGTCAGGCAGGTTCTATTTAAGTGATTTCTTGATTGAGAACAGGTGTGGCAGTAATCAGGCCTGGGTGTGGCTAGAGAAATTGAACTCATCTTTCCAAAGATGTGATAAGCCACAGTTAATTTATGTTTTAACAGGGGGCAATCACTTTTTCACACAGGGCCATGTAGGTTTGGATTTTTTTACCCCCTTAATAATAAACACCTTCATTTAAAATTTGCATTTTGTGTTTACTCGTGTTATCTTTGTCCATCCATCCATCCATCTTCTACCGCTTTTCCAGAGGTCCGGGTCGTGGAGGCAGCAGTTCAAGCAGAGAAGCCCAGACTTCCCTCTCCCCAGCCACCTGCTCCAGCTCTTCAGAGAGGATACCAAGGCGTTCCCAGACCAGCTGGGAGACATAGTCTCTCCACCGAGTCCTGGGTCTGCCCTGGGGTCTCCTCCCAGTGGGACGTGCCCGAAACACCTCAAGTGGGAGGCGTCCAGGAGGCATCCTAATCAGATGCCCATACCACCTCAACTGACTCCTTTCAATGTGGAGGAGCAGCGGTTCTACTCTGAGCCTCTCCCGGATGACTGAGCTCCTCACCCTATCTCTGAGGGTGAGTCCAGCAATCCTACGGAGAAAGCTCATTTCAGCCGCTTGTATCCGCGATCTTGTTCTTTCGGTCATTACCCAAAGCTCGTGACCATAGGTGAGAGTAGGAACATAGATTGACTGGTAAATCGACAGCTTTGCCTTAGAACTCAGCTCCCTCTTCACCACAACAGACCGGTACAACGTCTGCATCACTGCAGATGCTGCTCCGATCTGTCTGTCAATCTCTCGCTCCATTCTCCCCTGACTCGTGAATAAGACCCCAAGATACTTAAACTCCTCCACTTGGGGCAGGAGCCTGTCCCCAACCCAGAGAAGGCAATCCACCTTTTTCCGGCTGAGGACCATGGACTCGGACTTGGAGGTGCTGATTCTCATCCCAGCTGCTTCACACTCAGCGGCAAACTGTCCTAGCAAGAACTGTAGGTCATTGCTTGATGAAGCCAACAGGACAACATCATCTGCAAACAACAGAGATGGGATCCTGTGGTCACCAAGCATGACACCCTCCATTCCCTGCCTGCGCCTTGAAATCCTGTCCATAAAAATTATGAACAGGATCGATGACAAAGGGCAGCCCTGGCGGAGTCCAACTCTCACTGGGAATGAATCCGACCGAGTGTTGGCAATACGAACCAAACTCTCACAACGGTCATACAGAGACCGAATAGCTCGTAACAACAAGCTCGATACCCCATACTCCCGAAGCACCGCCCCCACAAAAAACCACGAGGGACGCGGTCGAATGCCTTCTCCAAGTCCATAAAACACATGTAAACTGGTTGGGCAAACTGCCACGAACCCTCAAGAATTCTCGAGAGGGTAAAGAGCTGGTCCGATGTGCCACGGCCAGGACGAAAACCACATTGCTTCTCCTGAATCCGAGGTTCGACCAACGGCCGGACTCTCCTCTCCAGTACCTTGGCATAGACCTTCCCAGGGAGGCTGAGGAGTGTGATCCCTCTGAAGTTGGAGCATACACTCCGGTCCCCTTTTTTGAAGAGAGGAACCACCACCCCGGTTTGCCATGCCAAAGGCACTGCCCCCGACCTCCACGTAATATTGCAGAGGCGTGTCATCCATGACAGTCCTACAACATCCAGGGCCTTGAGGTACTCAGAGTGAATCTCGTCCACCCTCGGGGCCCGGCCACCAAGGAGATTTTTAACCGCCTTGGCGACCTCAGCCCCTGTGATAGGCGAGTCATCCCCCTCGTCCACAAACCCTGCTTCCTTTGTGGAAGGTGTATCAGTGGGATTGAGAAGATCCTCAAAGTATTCCTTCCACCGCCTGACGATATCCCCAGTTGAAGTCAACAGCACCCCATCCGCACCATACACCGTGTGGACAGGGAGCTGCTTTCCTCTCCTGAGCCGCCGGACAGTTTGCCAGAATCTCTTCGAGGCCGACCGAAAGTTTTGTTCCATGGCCTCACCGAACTCCTCCCATACCCGGGGTTTTTCTTCAGCAACCACCCGAGCCGCACTCCACTTGGCCTGCCAGTACACCTCAGCTGCTTCGGGAGTCCCACAAGCTAACCAAGCCTGACAGGACTCCTTCTTCAGCTTAATTGCCCCCCTCACCACTGGTGTCCACCACTTGGTTCGGGGGTTGCCACCACGAGATGCACCGACCACCTTGTGGCTGCAGCTCTGGGCCGCCGCTTCAACAATAGAGGTGGAGAACATGGCCCATTCAGACTCTATGTCTCCAGACTCCCTCGGAATGTGGTTGAAGTTCTTCCGGAGGTGGGAATTGAAGACCTCCCGGACAGGGGCCTCAGCCAGACATTCCCAGCACACCCTCGCTATACGTTTGGGTCTACCAGGTCTGAATGGCATCCTCCCCTGCCATCGGATCCAACTCACCACCAGGTGGTGATCAGTTGACAGCTCTGCACCTCTCTTTACCCGAGTGTCCAAGACATACAGTCGCAGGTCTGATGACACGATAACAAAATCGATCATCAACCTGCGACCTAGGTTGTCCTGGTGCCAGGTGCACATATGGACACCCTTATGCTTGAACATGGTGTTCGTTATGGACAAACTGTGGTTAGCACAGAAGTCCAATAACTGAACACCACTCAGGTTCAAATCGGGCAGGCTGTTCCTCCCAATCACCCCCCTCCAGGTTTCACTGTCGTTGCCCACGTGCGCATTGAAGTCCCCGAGTAGGACAACGAGGTATCCAAGAGGAGCACCCTCCAGCACCCCAGTCAGAGACTCCAAAAAGGGTGGGTACTCTGAAACATCATTTGGTGCATAGGCACAAATGATGTTCAGGACCCGTTTCCCAACCCGAAGGCGCAGGGAAGCAACCCTTTCGTCCACCGGGGAAAACTCCAATATAGAGGCAGCAAGGTGGGAGGATACAAGAATACCCACCCCTGCTCGTCACCTCTTGCCCGGGGCAACTCCAGAAAAGGCCAAGCTCCAGCCCCTCTCCAGGAGAGTGGTTCCAGAACCGGAGCTGTGTGTTGAGGTGAGGCCACCTATATCTAGCCAGTATCTCTCAACCTCATACACCAGCTCAGGCTCCTTCCCCACCAGAGAGATGACATTCCACGTACCAAAAGCCAGTTTAGAAAGCTTGGGATCAGTCCGCCAAGGTCTCTGCCTTTGACCGCCACCTAATCCACATAGCACCGGACCCCCATGAGCCCTCCTGCAGGTGGTGAGCCCACTGGAGGGTGGACCCATGTAACTCCTTTGGGCTGAGCCCGGCCGGGTCCCATGGGTGGAAACCCAGCCACCAGATGCTAGCCATCGAGCCCCTCCCTCAGGCCTGGCTCCAGGGTGGGGCCCCGGTAACCCCATACCGGGCGGGGTACACTGAATCCTTGATCTAGAATTTATCATGAGAGTCTGTTGGATCGTTCTTAGTCTGGCCCTTCACCCAGGACCAGTTTGTCTTGGGTGACCCTGTCAGGGGCAAATTGCCCCGGACAACATAGCTCCTGGGATCACTGGGGCACGCAAACCCCCCACCACGATAAGGTGACGATCCATGAGGGGGTGTTATCTTTGTCTAATATTTAAATTTGTTTGGTGATCTAAAACATTTAAGTGTGACAAACATACAAAAAAAAAAAAGAGAAATCAGGAAGGGGGCAAACACTTTTTCACACCACTGTATGTATGTAATTTGGTGTCTGCATTGTTGGAAGCATCTCGTGTTAATGTAATTATTCCCCATGGCTTCATATGTTAATGTATCCATACATAACACTAAAACGTGTGTGTGATCTGTAGGTTCAAAGCCACTGTGACCACATAGTCGCCAGTGGAGGTCTGCAGCTCCTCCAGAGGGTTTATCAGCTCAGAAAAGACTCCCCGAAGATTCAAAGGAACATTGTTCGGATTATAGGAAACTTGACACTTAACGAGGGTGTCCATCAGGCTATTGCTCAGTCTGGTATTAAACTATGATGTAGAATTTTTTTAATGCTTCCTGAACAAAGCATTAAAATGTACCAAATTTTTTTACTCAATTTTACCTACAGGTTGGGTGTCTGTCCTGGCTGAGATGATGCAGTCTCCCCATGTCATGCATGCGTCTCATGCAGCTCGTGCTCTGGCCAACCTGGATAGGGAGACAGTGAAGGAAAAATACGCTGATGGCATCTATATCCTTCATCCACAAACACGTGACGAGTAGGAAAATAATTTCTGTCATTACTGTATATCAAATGATAAACAATGTCCAAGTTCCTATCCTTATTATCTTTGACAATGTGTGTATGTGCAGTCAGCCTATCAAAGCAGATGTTCTGTTCATCCATGGAATCCTGGGAGCTGCTTTCAAGACATGGAGGCAGAAAGATCGCAGTCTGTTAGAGGAAGAGAAGGAATCTGAAAGCAAGGATGACTATACAGACTGCTGGCCAAAGGTGACTAACAGATCCATTTCCTCCAATTACTTCTTTTAACATGAATTACTTTATTGATCAGTCACATTCTTCTCATAATAGATTCACAATTTGTGACCTGTGCTGGCAAAATGAGTCAGAATGTGCACCGTGTCATTACGAGCTACAGGCACGAGAAGTCATAAATCATGACTTTCTTTGTTTGCTAGCGGCAAGTCCCGGGAAAACCCCCATGAGTGCCTGGTATCATTGTAATGCTTTGAAATTGTACTTTCTAAAAATACATATGTTTTTGGCGGAAGACGTAACTCCCGACCGATCGAACGTGAGTTTTAAACCTAGCCAAAATATAAACAAATCAGCTTTTTCGGGGTCCATTTTTGCGCACTTCCCACAAATTAAATATCATTTTGAAGGTCTTTCAATACAGAATATGGAAAAAAAACGTTATCTCAGTTTTGATAATTTCCTCAAGGTGACTCATTTTGCCAGCACAGGTGGAATATTTGTAGAGTGGTCTCACAAGAGTTTTTATCCCCCACCAGTCAAAGCCCAAAGGGGGATTGTGTTATGGGTCCATTTGTGTCATGCGGTGGCCCTCGCGAGCCACCATAAGACGCCACACCGTCACCAGAGAGTTGCGTTAGTGTCTTTATTCACGGTGAAATCACAACAGCACAAGCCACTGAGGCTATGACACATAGTCTTCACACACAGGGAGGCGTAAGGCTAACAACAAGCTCACTCACGGGTCCACAGGGTTAGACGGTCACACCACAGACGGGCAATGTAATATAATCCATGTAGCACGATCGCTCCGACGATCAGAGACGGACACTGCTGCAAGGATGCAGCCGCTGGCGTCGGCTTAAGAAGCCGGCCGCTAACGACCGCAAGTGCAGAACAGCTGTTCAGGTCTTGACAGCTGAGCGGAAGCCTCCGAGCGCTGTCACAATAAGAGCTCGGAGAGCCGGAATAATAACGCCGCTGTCAAGACCTGACAGGAATAGCCCGAGCGCGAATAACATTAGCGCTCGGGTCATAACAGTTTGTCCCACTTTTGTGAAATCAACTTCTCCTACAGGTTCCGATTGTTTTGAAACTTGGTGCCATGGTTTGATATATACTGAGGACACACATATTGCAGTTTGGTTCTGATCGGATGATTTTGCGGGAATTGTAGCCTCTGACCTATGACCTCCTGTTTCACCTCACTTCATAGACAGTAACTGTCTTGTGAAATCAACTCCTCCTACAGTTTTGTTCCAATTATTTTGAAATGTCGTACCATGGTTTGATATACTCCAATGATGTGCCTATTGCAATTTCACTCTCATCGGATGACCCTGAGGTCAAAGGTCAGAGGTCAGACTTTCCCTAAATCTTCTCAACACAATTGCTGTGTTCGAAATGTTCACTCCCTCCCCATATAGTGTACCATATAGTGAATCAGCCATTTTGTAGTGCTGTTTGAAATCTTAACTGAAAATTTCATTCACTATATAGTACACTCAAAATATCCCACAATGCATTTTGAAAAGTAGTGTAGAACAGATGGTCACTGCATTAGCCAATATATCCCATAATGCAATGTGCAGCTAATAGAGCAGTGAGAGGACAGCTTCACATCACAACATAAATTACCTTAAGGTATTTATATTTATTAATTTAGCAAAAACAATTGGATTTAATACATATTTACTACAAATTACATGCAGGAATGTAATTCCATGCAGGAATGTAATTCGGGCTGCACGGTGGCGCAGTGGTTTAGCACTGTGGCAGCACAGTTTTACCCTCGGCCGGGGGATCGCGGGGATCATGAGATCGTGGGTTCGGATCCCAGCCCCCGACCAACAGTGAGCTGTGTGGAGTTTGCATGTTCTCCCCGTGTTGCGTGGGTTTACTCCGGGATTTCTCCGGTTTCCTCCCGCACACCAAAAACATGTAGGTTTAGGGCGCTCGCGCACGCAGCGACCAGCAGCCGGTGGCTTGTCACCAGACTGCAAACCAAGTCTACCTACGGGTACAAATAAGTAACAAAAAAAAAACAAAAAAAAAAAAAAAAAGGAATTCATTTTTTACCACCATTAGTCTGTTATGTTTTACTGTCTCACCATGATGACGTCATTAACTGCGCCATGAAAACAAGCCCAGTAGTGTCCAAAAGCTGTTAATTGTATTGTTATATTGAGTTTACTATATGGTCCACTATATCTAAATTCACTATATAGCGAGTAGGTAGGGAGGGAGTGAGTGAACATTCCGAACACAGCCTAAAACTACTGAAAGAAATGATGTAGACTTTTCAAATCGATACAGTAGTTGCATCTAATATACATCTTTGATGACTTGCACCCTCACCTAACTATCGGTTTGGGATCAAGGGGTCAAAGTTCAAAGTTATTGCAGTTGCACTATGGTAAATGCTACATTTACTATTACTATAAAACGAGTAAAGCTAGGTCCACCAAGCCTGTGACCCTGAAGTGTGACTATGGTTTTGGGATCGCAAGGTCAAAGGTTAGTATCAAAATGCCTTATAAAGTATATCTTAACAACAAAGAAAGCTAGGGTCACCAAACCTCCTACACAGTTTCACTCTGAGACCATAACATCTGACTACAGGTTTGGGGTCAGAAGGCCAAAGGTCAAGTTTGGCACACCCTATGATCTCTTACTATAGAACGTAAAGCTCTCTAGGGTCACCAATCTTGCTACCCGGGTTTATCTTGGGATTCTGACCTACAACTATGGGTTGTATACTTTGTTGTATATTCGTGGATGATGGGCTTGTCATAATTTGGTCCTGCCACAGTAATTATATTGAAAAGTTGAAAACTGCTATCTGTCAGTAAGTATTGGGATCTTCAAAGAAAACGGATACTGCACTTGCCTCAGAGTACTCGTGTTTATTAGTTTATTCCGGCAAAGGTGAAACAAGGTAATGCCATGGCTCTATGTTTTTATCTTTTTTTTTTGGCCGTCTTCAGCTCTGTCAATTCAGTCACTATTCCTACTCTGCCATTACCTGGATGATCACCAACATTACATAGAATGATCCTCAGGCCAAGGTCAGGGAAGCAAAAGCTCTTGGTGACCTCAGAGTGTGTTCTTCAGACCAGAATGAACTACTCCTTCATAGACAGGTTATTTTTTGTCGAAGAAAACATTAATCACTCACTCTTCTTCTGTGTTGTCCTTGTTTACTGACAGTCATGGTTGGCTGCTGATTGTCCTAATCTTAGAGTGCTATCAGTGGAGTACGACAGTCATCTCAGTGACTGGATGTCCAAGTGTCCTGCTGAGAATCAGAGGTGAAATATCTATAGTCTGCTGGTGATTTAACTGCATAATATTGTAAGAGCTGTTGTTAAACAGTTCTTATCTGATAATGCCAAAACTACACTATACTGACTTTTATTAATAATGTTATTGTTTTACAAAACTCATCAAAGTCCTTACTGTTTGAAGTTGTGTGAAATACCACTAGTGATATTAAATATTTTGCAACCCTATATGTTCTTGAATTTAGTATGCAGCATTCCAACTGACATCATTTTCAATATTTTTGGTTATCTCTTCAGGATGTCTTTAGCTTACAGAAGTCAAGAGCTGCTAAAGAAGTTAAAGTTGGCGGGAGTTGGAGAGAGGCCTGTGGTCTGGGTAGCCCACAGTATGGGAGGTATTTCTTTCTCACTTCTCCTTTGACAAGCACGTCTGAATTGTGCATAATTCCCTTAAATAGCTGTCAGAGATTATACTTGTATTTACCCAGTTTAAAAGCTGCACTGACTGTATTTTTGTATCCTGTTGCATTTGTTAGGATTGCTTGTGAAGAAAATGTTGCTGGATGCCTCACAGGACCCAGATATGCACGGGTTGTTAAAAAACACCAAAGGCATTATGTTCTATAGCGTTCCTCATTATGGCACCTTCATGGCAGAGTACTCTGTCAATGTTCGATATCTCCTCTTTCCCTCTATAGAAGTCCGAGAACTCTGTAAAGGTGAGGAAACAACTACTTCTAAGGCCAAATAGTTTGTATTTTATTTTTAGCTTATTCCGGCAAAACTGGAAGGAGCTAATGCGATGATGCAGCATCCGTCCGTCTGTCCACATTTCACGAGAATCACTACTCCTACTTCGCATTTGCCCCGACGGTCACCAAACGCACTCACAATGACCCTCAGATGGGTCTGCATCCAGGTTGTGCTCAAGATCAAAGGTCAGGAGATCTAGGCACTTAGGTGATTTTAGAAAAATTGCTACTCTTCCTCGGCAATTGCCCTAGTGCTCACCAGACTTACTCACAAGGATCCTCAGGTGAGTCTGCATACAAGCTGTGGTCAAGGAAAAATTAGGCAGCTGCCTTAATTCTCACCAAATTCATGTCAAATGATCATCAGCAGGGTCTGTATCAAGGTTGTGCTCAAGATCGGGGTCAAAGATCAGGATATCTTGACGTTTATATGATTTTATGAAAACTGTTACTCCACTCAGACAATTGCTTTAATTCTTAACAAACTCACACAGTGATCCTCAGGTTTGTCTGTCTCCAGGTTGTGCTCCAGATCAGGGTCAACAGTCAGGAGATCTGAGCACTCTGTGTGATTTCATCATGCCGGAATGAGCTACTCTGTCACTGGCTGTCTGGTTAACGTTTAATGTCTACTGTGAATCAGTGTATCTTGTGTTTTTTAGACTCACCAGCTCTGCGTGACCTGAATGAAAATTTTCTGAACATGGCCAAAGAAAAGCAAATTAAGGTGCTCAGCTTTGCGGAGATGCTACCAACAACCATTGGTCCCATGATCAAGATTATAGTGGTACCAAAACAGTCAGCAGGTACGTAAAACTAAAGTTATATTAATATTACAAATCATAATGTTCAATTTAAATTTTTTTTGTCATTGGATATGACAGTTCACATTCATAATTACACCTGACTTTTAACTAACTCTAAAGCGAATAAAGGTGTCATCTGAAACAGCATGCAAGTGACATCAATATGTTATTGTAAATAGTAAAATGGTAAATGGCATTCATTTACATAGCACTTTTTACTCATCTCTGGATGACCTAAGCGCTTTACAGATCCTGCTATCCACCCATTCACACACACATTCACACACTGATGGCGGAAGAGCTGCCATACACAGGTCCTGGCCTGACTCACCAGGAGCAACTGGGAGTTCAGTGTCTTGCTCAAGGACACTTTGACATGCAGACTGCAGGCAGAGCGAGAATCAAACCCCTGACCCTCCGATCAGTAGTTGGCCACACTACACCTGCGCCACAGCCGCTCTCATTGCGTCATTAACAAAAAAACATGTAGTATTTCTGTGAACACTCATTTGCCTTAAACTGAAAAAAATATGCATGTAAAGATGCGCATGGGACATTGAATGATGTCCAGAAGAAAGAAGAATCCTAGACACTGGACAGCAAACTAGCTTGCACAGATACTAACAATGGTCATTTCCGATCTGATCATTCTCAGTTCACTCACATAACCCTGTACCAGATATGTATCACAGCTGGGCAGTGTTTTGTCTGATGTGGTGGTTCTCTTCACCTTATACATCACTGACTTTCAGTACAACACCGAGTCATGCCACCTGCAGAAATTCTCTGATGACTCGGCTGTTGTTGGGTGTATAAGAGTGGGAGAGGAGGGGGAGTATAGGGCATTTGTAGACAGATTTATGGACTGGACTGAGCAGAATCACCTGAGATTGAATGTCAGCAAGACCAGAGAGATGGTGATTGACTTCAGGAAGAAGACGCCTTCACAGTCATTGCGGATTAGGGGGTAGTTTGTGGGGTAGTGGAGGACTACAAATACCTGGGTGTCGCAGTCGACAGCGGACTGGACTGAAAGTCTAACACCGATGCTGTGTACAAGAAGGGGATGAGCAGACTCTACTTTCTGAGGAAGTTGAGATCCTTCAACGTGTGCAACAAGATGTTGGAGCTTTTCTACCAGGCCGTTGTTGGCAGCGCCATCTTCTTTGCTGCTGTCTGCTGAGGTAGCAGTATCAGAGCCAGTGACACCAACAGACTTGACAAGATAATCAAGAAGGCTGGCTCTGTAATTGGTCTCAGGCTGGAGATGTTTGAATGTGTGGTGGAGAGGACACTGAACAAACCGCAGTCCATCATAGACAGTCCTGATCACCCCCTCCGCCACACACTGAACAGTCAGCGGAGTACTTTCTCCAGCAGACTACTACAGCTTCGCTGCCAAACAATTTGGTACAGGAAATCTTTCCTGCCACATGCCATTTCATTGTACAATAACTCATTTTAATGTTGAATTTTGGTTATAACAATGCTGCCATACTGCACCTTACAGTATAATTAGTACCTCGTATTTCACCCTGTGCTTTATAATCAGTCCTTCTCTGTACAGTCAGTACTATCCATTGACTCATAAGGATCATCACCTATTTAACCTAGCAGCCTATGTTGTATTTAAAGTTATCTAAGCATTTTTACTTTACTTCCCTGGGTAACTCCTTTTCTGTTATGTTGTGTGTTTTTTTGTTGGTTGGGTTGTCTGTGTCATGCTGCTGTTACACTGTAATTTCCCAGTTTGGGATCAATAAAGTACATCCATCCATCCATCTATCTATCTGTCTATCTATCTATCTATCTATTGATCGATCTATCGATCGATCTATCGATCGGAAAGATCAGATTTGTGTAATCAGACAAAAAAACCCAGAACTGTGTCATATTAATGTGAAATAAAATCAGATTTGAATCACTTCAGGTGGGTAATGTGATTGTAGCCAAAGACACATGGCACATGACTTTTTGTGAACACGAACTGATGTTGTACTCTCATAACATTGCTCTGCTTTGGTTTTAGATCTTGGCATTGGGGAGCTCATTGAGGTGGATGTAGATCACCTCAACATCTGCAAGCCTGAGAAGAAGGACTCATTTTTGTACAGACACAGCCTCAAGTTTATCCAAGAAGCACTTCAAAGCTACATCCACCACTGACTGAAACATGAAATCAGAAAAACATATATAACTTGTTAAACATTTGAAATGTAGGACGCACCATCACCCAACCAAACAAAGAATAACTGCCTCTCCTTATTTTATATTTACATGAAAATAATGTGATTACAGTTCACTTATGAGAACCTGAATTTATTTTACGCGTGGATATGTGTAAAGGTTTGTGCTTTGCTGAAGAAACTTTGGTGCTTTTTTGACTTGTCCTGCTGTGGATTGGCCAATCTAAAGTGATTATCAACTGTGTTTAAGATTATTTACATTTTACAAAATATAAATTTTGTTTACATGGAAGTTCAGTTAATGATTTAATAATTTTTACAGTTTTTCCTCTCTCAAATCAGATTTTCTTACTAACTTATCTTTGAGCACAATACTAACATATAGAGTATATTGTATTTACTTGAATATGTACTGACATGTCATTGCCACAAATGGTACTTAGTACCTTTGACCATGGAAAATGCTTAAATTTTTATTTTTATAATAATATATTTTACTGTAGCGTCATCTTGTGTGCCAAAATGTATTCCTTCCCAAGCCTTACCTCAAATGGGAGTGAATTGATACTGTATATAAGTTCAGCTTTCTTGATTTATTTGTCTGGGGCTAATCTGTCAAATAAATTGTAATCTCTAGTGCTTGAAGGTCCAACTTTCCCTACCAATTCTGTTTGATGGTAAATGGCTTAATAAATGTAACAAATTTGTTTATTTTCCCTATGCACTATTTATCTGAGCCATAAAGCCTGCTTTTGTTTTGAAAATGAATTGTGTCTAATATTGTTTCATTTACATTATACTGTACATCACTGGTCAATACAGTATTTGTTATCTGGCAGGGTTATATTTTCAAATACACATTTTGCCCTTAACCTGTTAAGTATGTATGGTATTACGTGCTCTCATCTGTTTTCACACACAGATGAGAGCAAGGAACGGTTCTATGAAGAACTAGACTGTTATTCAAGCCACTCCTCATACTGACAAGTTGGTGGTCCTAGGGGACTTCAACGCTCGCGTAGGAGCCTCATGGACCACCTGGGAGAATGTTATTGGCCACCATAGTGTTGGAAAGGAGAATTCCAATGGCACCTTGCTCCTCTCCTTGTGCGCCCAGCATCAATTATCTATTACCAACATGTTCTTCCAACAGGCGAACAAACTGAAATCCACATGGATGCACCTGCGTTCAGGCCATTGGCATCAGGTTGACTTTGTCATTACGCGACAGCGGGACATCAAGGATGTGCACCTTACCAGAGCAATGAGGGGAACGACATGTCTCTCAGACCACTGGTTGTTGCGGTCGAGAGTCACGTTCTCCTTTAAGCCCCCAAGGCGTAGGGTCCGGAAGACACCTGTGAAGAAGCTCAATGTGGCCAAGCCCGGCTCACTGGATTCCAGGACCCAACTGAAACAGCAACTTGTCACAAAACTTACTGACTTTGACAATGCCCTTTTTGAGACCGTTGACAGCCATTGGGCGTTACTTCGTGATAATATCTATGAAGCGGCGGAGGAAGTGCTCGGCTTCATCAAACGCAAGCATCGGGATTGGTTCGATGAAAATGATGTAGCAGCCATCCAATTGTTGGACCGTCTTCACCGTGCCCATCTTGAGTATGTGAATGATAAGAGCTTGATTGCAAAGAAGGACACCTACCACCATGTCCGGCAGACAGTGCAGGTTTCGCTGCATAGTATGATGGACCAGTGGTGGATTGCTAGAGCTGAGGACCTTCAGGAAGCTGCTGACAAGAACGACATGAAAGCGTTCTACGATGGCCTGAAGGCGGTCTATGGTCCGACATCACAGGGCAGTACGCCAGTGTACTCTTCGGACGGTCAGACGCTCATAAGGGAGCCGGCTCTCATCCTGGAGCGTTGGGTAGAACACTTTAATGGTGTCCTGAATTGCCAATCTGTAATCTCTGATAAAGCCATCGCACAGCTTCCTCAGAGACCTATCATGGAGGAGCTGAATGTCCCACCGACGGTTACTGAGAGTAAAGATGCCATCAAACAGACGTCTAGTGGTAAAGCAGCTGGTGGAGATGGTATCCGGCCAGAGATCTATAAGTGTGGCAGTAGCATCATCGTCACCCGCCTCGCCCAGTTATTTGCCACCATATGGGAGCAGGAGGTGGTTCCACAAGACTTCAAGGATGCAATGATTGTTCACTTGTATAAGCATAAGGGAAACCACCACTGCTGCGATAACCACAGAGGAATATCGCCCCTCGCCATCGCTGGTAAGATTCTAGCATGTGTGATCATAAACCGCCTCAATCACTATGTTGTCGACAACATCATTCCCAAGAGTCAGTGCGGCTTTCGAGCAGGACGAGGCACCATTGACATGATGTTTGCAGCCAGGTAAATACAAGAGAAGTGCCGAGAACAAAATTGTGATTTGTTCATAGTGTTTGTAGACCTGACTAAGGCCTTTGATTCTGTTGGGAGAGAGGGCCTGTGGAAGCTGCTTGCCAGGGTCGGGTGCCCTCCTAAGATCGTCAATGTCATCCGCTCATTCCATGATGGCATGGTCGGGCGGGTGGTTGAGAGTGGTTTAATCTCCGATCCATTCCCTATCATCAATGGCACTAAGCAGGGCTGTGTTATGGCCCCACTGCTCTTTAGTATCATCTTCGCTGCAATGCTCCTTGATGCCTTCAAGGACTGTGACAGGGGTGTAAGGATCCGGTTTTGCACTGACGGCAATATAGTCAACTTGCAACGTTTAAAGGCTAAAACAAAGACGTCATGCATGATGCTGTGAGAGCTTCTCTATGCCGATAACTGCGCACTCCTCGCTCACACTCTTGGAGATGAACAGTTCATCATTGACCATTTTGCTAGAGCAGCAAATCATTATGGACTCACTATAAGTATCAAGAAGACAGAGGTTTTACATCAACCTCGTCCTGGTACGCTCCCAATAAATCCTGTTATCACCATCGGTGGCGAACCCCTCAAGGCAGTTGACAAGTTCTGCTACCTGGGGGGCACCATCTCGCAGAACGCTAAGATTGATGATGAAGTTACCCACCGCATCAGCAAGGCTAGCGCATCCTATGGACGCCTACAGCATCGTCTATGGTCGAAGCGTGGCATTCGTCTTAAGCACCAAGATCAAGGTCTATCGCACCGTTGTTCTATCTACACTTCTCTATGGGTGCGAGTCGTGGACAACCTACCGCCCCCATGTGAAGAAACTTGAACAGTTTCATATGCGGTGTTTAAGGAAGCTGTGTGGAATCACGTGGCGAGACAAAGTTGCCAACACAGAAGTCATCCGCCGGTGCAATATCACCAGCATCGAGTCATTCATCATACGTTCCCAGTTGCGCTGGACCAGCCACGTTGTTCGGATGACAGATCAGCGCATTCTTAAAATCCTATTATTTGGCCAGTTGGATGAAGGGCAGAGGTCACGGGGTGGTCAGTGGAAGCGGTATAAAGACGTGCTCAAAGCCTCAAGTCGTGTGGGATTGACCCTATGACATGGGAAATGCAGGCCAAGAACTGTCCCCTTTGGCGAAAGATCTGCCATGAAGGTGTTGACCTCTTCGAGAGAGAAAGAGCTGCCCTTTTGGATGCCCGCCATAAAGCACGTCATGGTGCCGCCCAGCAACAGAGACGTCTACAGCAGTCGGTGTCATCCACTCAGCCAATTATGTACATCTGTCCCGACTGCGATATGCCATGTGCTTCACGCATCGGCCTCATCAGTCATCGCTGTCACAAGCACCCCCTTACAATTTAATGCAGCCAGAAGGCGGGAGATCCGTCATTAGCAATGGCTCAATCCATCATCATTACGTGTTTTATAATGTGTGACACCTAGATGTAGTGATCAAGGGGGTGAACACACCTTTTTTTTCCTTAGGATTTCACAGTTATCTACCGGGGGGGGGGGGGGGGCTAAAAAGTTCATACTGGTCAAATTTGCCCAAATGTGGTTTGTTTTTCAAGGATCCAAGCACTGCAACACCAATGGAAGATGTGTCTGGATCAAAGATCAGATTTGGTCAAATTTGGCCACATGAACTTTTCAACCTATGAACTTTTCAGCCCCCAACAACCGGCTACCTGTGTCTTACGGGGTCAAAATTTCAAGGATACTTTAAACCAAAGAACCCAGTTTGTATCAAAAACTTTAGCCCTCTTGTTTAGTGAAAAATGAGAACAAAGGGCTACAGATAGTGCTGTTTTTGTTGCAGGGTAACACAATTAAATTCAGTCAGTGTAAAAATATTGAACCACTAGCAGCAATACCCGGTGAATACGGCAAGCAGTGTTTAATCCTGGTGATACTACAACAAGGACCTGCTGACCAACTTCTGCCCCTCCCAGAGCTCAGCTGGGCTGCAATGAATATATAGCTTATGTTGACCTGATGTGCACCTCTCCAGAAATGTAACTACAGGTACATCTCAAAAAAATTAGAATATGAAAAAGTTCAATATTTTTTGTCACTCATTTCAGAAAGTGAAACCCATATATTACATAGATTCATTACACAAAGAGTGACATATTTCAAGTGTTTATTTTAATTTTGATGATTATGGCTCACAGCCCATGAAAACCCCAAATTCGGTTTGTCAAAAAATTAGAATCCATCCATCCATCTTCTTCCGCTTAATCCTTTTCGGGTCGCGGGGGGGCTGGAGCCTATCCCAGCATCTTAGGGCAAGAGGCAGGGTACACCCTGGACAGATCGCCAGTCCAACACAGGGCCAACACAGAGAGACAGACAACCATTCACTCACAGTCATACCTAAGGACAATTTAGAATCCCCAGTTTTGATGCCAATTAACCTAATCTGCATGATTTTGGCATGTGGGAGGAAACTGGAGAAATCCCGGAGTAAACCCACGCAGGCACGGGGAGAACATACAAACTCCACACAGATCACTGTTGGTCAGAGGCTGGGATCGAACCCAGGATCCCCCGGCCAAGGGTGAGTTGCTGTGCTGCCGCAGTGCTAACCACTTCGCTGCCCAAAAATTAGAATATTACATAAAATTAATTTTAAAAAATAGTTTTTTAATACAAATGTTGGCTGACTGAAAAGTATGTCCATGTACACACTCAATACTTGGTCGGGGCTCCATTTGGGCAGCACGGTGGTGCAGTGGTTAGCACTGTTGCCTTACAGCTAGAAGGTTCCAGGCTGGCAGGAGTAGGAACCTTTCTGTGTGGAGTTTGCATGTTCTCCCTGTGCTGCGTGGGTTTACTCCAGGGGCTCCGGTTTCCTCCCACAATCCAAAGACATGCATGTTAGTGTGGAGAGCGTGAAAAGATGAGGCTTGTAGAGGAGCTTGAAATAACGAGGTGATGTGATTCATAAACCAAAGTTTATTATCAGCTCCTCTAACAAGTCTCATCTAGGTGCAGCAGCAGAAGAAGTAAGAGAGCAAACACCTTCGGCTCTACGAACTTATACTCACACATAACAAAAGACATGCATATCAAAAGCTGACATCCCTCACTATCTTAATCCTCTCTTTTGTCTTCGTACCCCTCCACCTGGCCCTGGGGGGTCAGGGCAACCTATCCGGTCTCCACCGCAGTGCCTCGGATGCTCTTTGATCTTCACTGGCGGTTGAGACCTCTTTGTCCTGTTCTGAGGTGTGAAGTCGCTTTACATATGTAATCACCAAACATTCTCACATGCTTATACATATGTAGGTTATGGGATATATGATTAATATAGACCACAAGGCTGAGTTTATTTCTCAAATCAGATTTATTCACTTGTCTCCAACATCCTCCAAACAGAAAAAGAGACACATCCTCCCACATCTGTCCTTTTTATACCCAGGACATCAAAGTACAGAGTCACATTGTCTTTAAATCCCAAGACACAATACATCATCCTCCAGGTCTTCTCCCCTCCACCTAAAACCACTGGTGGTCAGGAAATCCCTCAAGGCCATCTCTAAAGATCACATTTTGCATCCTCCTGTTATCCCCAGGAGACCCAGACCTATTGTTCATTCTGAGACGTGAAGCAAGAGTAATATACATATGCAGCCTATGCAACTCACATATGTGTCCCACATGACCCCCCCCCAAACGTCTAAGATGAAACAATACAACACAGTCTGCATATCATGATAAAATCACAAACATCAGTCCACGTGCTGTTTGGGCTTCAATCTTCTTCCGAACTTGCTGTAAGCGGGCTTTACCACTCCCGCGGCGCCCTCCTGCTGTGGAGCTGCTATCTGAGGATGAGAACTGTTAGACAATCCCTGTGGGAGTTCTGGGGAACGCTCCCTAGGAGGTCTGCCGCGTCGAGGAGCCCTCGCCAACTGCACAGCTTCGTCAGCCATCACAAAAGCGGGTTTGAGCCTGTCTATGCCAATCATTTCCTTTCTGCCCCCCAAATCTAGCAAGAAGTGCTTATCACCTGTTTCCAGCACTCTAAATGGGCCATCATAAGGCGGGCACAAGGTTGGGCGATGCGCATCGTGTCTGAAAAAAACAAACTCCGCATTTTTTAAAGCCTTAGGCACAAAAACGCGCGGAAAACTGTGATGAACGGGGCCAGGAAGCGTGCTCGCTCCCGTGCTGCTCAGTAACCGCTGAGCAGGGGGGCACCCTGGCGCAGGATTGTCTGGGAGAAACTCCCCGGGCAGCCGAAGTGGCTGCGCAAAAACTAATTCCGCTGGGGAGGCTTTTAAATCCTCTTTAGGTGCAGAACGCAACCCCAATAAAACCCATGGTAGCCTGTCCACCCAATTTGCATCCGTAAGCGACGCCCTGAGGGCTGCTTTCAATGACCTATGGAAACGTTCGCATAAACCATTAGCCTGTGGGTGGTACGCGGTAGTGCGGTGGATCGTTACCCCCAGGCTGCGGGCCATCACTGACCAAAGCTCGGAAACAAATTGAGGACCTCTGTCGGACGTAATACCCGACGGAACTCCAAAACACGCTACCCAAGCCGCTAAAAATGCGCGTGCCACCTCTTTGGCTGTTGTTGATGCCAGTGGGACCACTTCGGGCCAACGCGTGGTGCGGTCCACCATTGTCAAAAGGTGTGTGCACCCTTGCGACGGCGGGAGGGGGCCTATGAGGTCGACATGCACATGATCGAACCTCTTAGCCGGGATGTGAAACGGCTCCAAGGGGGCTTTAGTGTGTTTGTGTATTTTGGCTCGCTGGCAAGCCATGCAGGCTGCTGCCCACTCCTTAACGTGCTTGCGCAGGCTCAGCCATACAAATTTCTCTCCTACCATTTTGACCGACGCGTGCACCCCCGGGTGCGCCAGAGAATGAATCGAGTCAAAAACGCAGCGGCGCCACGCGGCCGGCACCACAGGACGACCACGTCCCGTGGAGACATCGCAGATTAAGGGGGGCGTACCACTTTGCAGCACCCTGTTCTCCAGCCTTAACCCTGTTGGTCCAGACTGGAGCGCACACACGTCCGCGTCACTAACCTGGTCCGTGGCCATGGCTGCATAATCTATCCCCACGCAGACCGGGGCCACGCACACCTCCGCGCCGCTAGCCTGCTCCGCGGCCATGGCTGCATAATCTACCCCAACACGGACTGGAGTAGTTATGGCGCGCGAGAGACAGTCTGCCACTACGTTTAGTTTACCCGCTACATGTTGAATATCGGTAGTAAACTCGGAGATTGCAGCAGGCTGCCTCTGCTGCCGGCCTGACCACGGCTCTGAAACCTTGGCCATCGCGAAAGTCAGCGGCTTGTGGTCGCCGAACGCAGTGAAACGGCGTCCTTCCAGCCAGAACTGGAAGTGGCGAATGGCCAAGTGGAGCGCTAACAACTCCCTGTCGAACGCGCTGTATTTTCGCTCGGTATCGCGCAAAGTCCTGCTGAAAAAAGCGAGTGGCTGCCAAGCCCCGGCAACCCGCTGCTCCACAACCACCCCTATGGCCACATCTGACGCGTCAGTAGTAAGCGCTATGCGGGCCGTTGGGTCTGGGTGTGCTAACAACGCAGCGTTTGCCAAGGCTGTTTTGACCTCCGAGAATGCGCGCTCCCACTCCGGAGACCATTCGATTTTATTTGTGGGTTTTTGTTTTTTTAGCGCGGCATACAGTGGTTGCATGAGCTGCGCTGCGCGGGGGAGGAAACGGTTATAAAAATTCACCATTCCCAAAAACTCCTGTAATGCTTTGACCGTTTGTGGCTGGGGAAAATTTGTTACTGCGCGCACTTTGTCCGGAAGCGGAACCGCTCCTTCTGGAGAGACGCGGTGCCCCAAAAAATCAATCTGCGTCACCCCGAACTGACACTTCGCTGGTTTGATTATTAACCTGTGCTCTCCCAACCTCCGGAAAACTGCCGTGAGGTGGTTTTCGTGTTCCTCTTCGGACGCGCTGGCTACCAAAATGTCGTCCAGGTAGACGAACACGAAGGGGAGATCGCGCAACACCGCGTCCATCATGCGTTGGAACGTCTGCGCAGCGCCTTTAAGCCCAAACGGCATGCGCAAAAACTCGAAAAGGCCAAACGGAGTTATTACCGCTGTTTTGGGTATGTCCTCAGCGCGTACTGGGACTTGATGGTACCCGCGGACCAAGTCTATTTTAGAAAAAATGCGCGCCCCCGCCAGATGAACAGAAAAATCTTGGATATGCGGAATTGGGTAGCGGTCGTGCGCTGTAGCGTTGTTCAACCTGCAGAAATCACCGCAAGGTCGCCACGAGCCGTCAGCTTTAGGGACCATGTGAAGCGGGGAAGCCCATGGGCTGTTCGAACGCCGAATGATGCCCAACTTTTCAAGGCTGGCGAACTCCTCGCGCGCTATGGTCAGTTTAGCTGCATCCAAGCGCCGAGCTTTTGCAAAAACGGGGGGACCGGCGGTAGTAATAAAATGTTCCACTCCGTGTTTAGCGACGGCTGCTGAAAATGTGGGAACCGTGAGTGCTGGAAACTGAGTGAGGAGTGTGTGGAACTTACCGCTTGCCGTAGCGACGTTGGCTTGTGCTGTGGGCGGGGTCACTCGGGCTGCACAGGGAATAGAGTAAAAAGAGAGTGCATTAACCAAGCGTCTATTGGGAAGATCAACCAACAACCCATGTGAGCACAGAAAATCAGCCCCTAACATGTTGAAGCTCACCGCAGCTATAATAAAAGTCCACTCAAATGTACGGCCTTGCAGGGACAGAAGCAGAGTCTTCTCACCGAAGGTCTTAATGCTCAAGCAGTTCGCTGCCGATGCTCCGTGACTCCCGTGGCCTGCCAGCCGGTCAGCATAGGTTGGCATGATGAAACTCACTTGGGAGCCTGTGTCCACGAGGAATTGCCTCCCCGAACGCGCATCCGTCAAGTAGAGCAGCTTGTTCTGTTCACCGAGGGCCGCGGACGCTACCGACCCCCGGCTCTGGCATTTCCCGAGCTGTTGAACTAACACGGTGGTATACACTTGCGTGCCCTCTCTGCAAAGCGGCGATGGTAGAAACAGAGGTCATCTCCTCTGCGATGTTTGGCCTTCACCGCCGCCGTTGCCGGTGGGTCTGCTGCCGCCGCCTCTGGCCCCCTGCCATCTCCGGCCATCGCGTCGAGTCCTGTCGCTGCTGCGGTGGCCGTGCGCTGTCTGCTGGCGTTGAGAATCCGCTGTGCCTCCTGGGCCAGCGCGCGGAAGTCCCGCTGGGCCAACAACGGTGAACCGGCCAGGGTTGCTCTCGTGGCCGACGGTAGGGTTCTCAGGAAAATGTGGGTGAAGAGAAGGTCGTCGCCGTCTGAGCCCCTCAGCCTCAGCATGTCTTCCATCAGGTCGATGGGTGTGCTGTCTCCCAAGTCGTTCAGGGCCAGGAGCCTCTCCGCTCTTTCCTGGACTGAGGGAGTGAAGCGCTGGATGAGCGCTGCCTTCAGCCCGCCGTATTTGTCTTCGGCCGGTGGGCGCTGCACCAGGCTCTGCACATGTCGAGCCGTGCGGTTGTCGAGCTTGGCAATAACGTGGTAGAATTTCGTGTCATCTGCCGTTATTCCCCGGAGAGCGAACTGAGCTTCGGCCAAGAGGAACCAGGAGTCCGGGTTATCCTGCCAGAAATCTGGTAGCTTGACTGAGACTGCGTTCGCCTGGCTGGTTCCTGGCGAGTCCGGCTCGGGGGAATTTCTTTCGCCCATGATACGTCTTAAGGTCACCAGTGTGGAGAGCGTGAAAAGATGAGGCTGAGTTTATTTCTCAAATCGGATTTATTCACTTGTCTCCAACATCCTCCAAACAGAAAAAGAGACACATCCTCCCACATCTGTCCTTTTTATACCCAGGACATCAAAGTACAGAGTCACATTGTCTTTAAATCCCAAGACACAATACATCATCCTCCAGGTCTTCTCCCCTCCACCTAAAACCACTGGTGGTCAGGAAATCCCTCAAGGCCATCTCTAAAGATCACATTTCGCATCCTCCTGTTATCCCCAGGAGACCCAGACCTATTGTTCATTCTGAGACGTGAAGCAAGAGTAATATACATATGCAGCCTATGCAACTCACATATGTGTCCCACATTAGGTTAATTGGTTGTTCTAAATTGTCCCTAGATATCTGTCTCCTATAGGCCCTTAGAATAGAGGGTTAGTACTAGTGAAGCGCTTTGAGTGGTGTTTGAGACTAGAAAAAGCACTACATAAGTACAGGTCCTTATCCCCTTAATTACTGTATCAATGTGGCATGGCATGGAGACGATCAGCCTGTGGCACTGCTGAGGTGTTATGAAGGCCCAGGTTGCTTTGATAGTGACCTTCACCTCGTCTGCATTGTTGGGTCTGGTGTCTCTTATCTTCCTTTTGACAATACTCCATAGATTCTCTATGAGGTTTAGGTCAGGAGAGTTTGCTGGCCAATCACACAGTGATGCCATGGTCATTAAACCAGGTTTTGATACTTTTGGCAGTGTGTGTGTGTGTGGGGGGGGGGGGGGGGTGCCAAGTCCTGCTGGAAAAAGAAATCAGCTTCTCCATAAAGCTTGTCAGCAAAGGGAAGCATGAAGTGCTCTAAAATTTCCTGGTAGACGACCGTGCTGACTTTGGTCTTGATAAAACACAGTGGACCAACACCAGCAGATGACAAAGTTCCTCAAATCATCACTGACCGTGGAAACTTCACACTAAACTTCAAGCAACTTAGATTCTGTGCCTCTCCACTCTTTCTTCAGACTCTGGGACTTTGATTTCTAAATGAAATGCAAAATTTACTTTTATCTGGACTTCCGGTCTGGACACCATGGTGATAGCAGCTTAACGCTGAAGCTCCCAGACCCGATCCAGGAAAATACCTTGAAAATCAGATTTAACGGATTTTTGGAAGAGTGAAAATCAAAAGACAAAGTCATTATGCCTAAAGGAAAACAGAAGAAATCGACATTTACCAGGCCAAGACATGCATCGGCCAGAGAATCTGATCCGGAGGATATCCTTTCAGAAGAGGAGGAGCTGAATGAAGCTAGCAACAAGGTTAGCTTAAAAATGGTACTTAAAGAATTAAGACAATTTCGCCGAGAGTGTTGGGCCGAATTTCGTGAAATTAAAGACGAAATAAAAAGGACAAACAGCAGAGTGGACCAGGCTGAGGACCGAATCATGGAAGTAGAGGAAAGAATAAAAGGGCTGGAAGAAACCGTGCTGGAACTACACAAACGACAGTCAAGACTGGAGGCTAAGCTAACCGACCAAGAAGGAAGACTAAGAAGAGACAACATAAGAATTCATGGTCTGAAAGAAGGAGTCGAGGACGGTTTCACCACAATGGCGGCGTGGAATCCATACTGAGAGAGAAGTTGGAAATTCCCCAATCCACCAACTTGAAGATAGAAAGGGCGCACCGTACATTAGCCTCTAGGCCGTCGGCGGAAGCGCCACCAAGATCGGTGGTGGTGAAGTTCTCCAACTCCAGAATAAAAGAAAAGGTTGTAAGACTGGCTTGGCAAAAAAAAGGATTTATGCACCAAGAGAGAAAAGTTTTTGTGGAGCATGACTACGCCCCGGAGGTCCTTAAAAAGCGTCGAGAATACAACGATGCTAAAAAGGTACTACGAGAGAAGAAACTGCGCTTTCAGACTCCATTTCCGGTGAAGCTGAGGGTGTTTTACGGAGATGAGACGTGTCTACAACTCGGCAGAAGAAGCAACCACGGATATGGCGAGAAGAGGACTCCCGGTAACGGTGTATAAACCCGCAGCAGACCCGATCGAAAGAATCAAGGCTCAAACGTGGTCCACACAGAGACCCTCAAAATCCACGGGCCAGCAGCGGGAAACCCAGCGCCAGAGCTATAAGGAAAAACTGAGCGTTTTCAGGAAGGAATAACAATATTTTTAGTCAATCTGCGCATCCAACCCTCCTCCTACAAGGTAAAAACATTAAAGGAGATGCAGAATCAGCAAGTGGTAAAACATTTCATGGAACAGACATAATATTAGAAACAAATAAGTCTTTTAAAAAAAAAACTTGTTAAAATAGAAATGTGACAATGAACCACATGATCTCTCCACACTAACAAATACTGTATTAACGTGACTGTTTGCTGTGATGGTGGTGGGAGGTTGCGCACAATTTCATAGGGTATAGACATAAAAAAAAAAAAAATAAAATAAAATCATTACAAGTTCGGATTGGGATCTGAAATTCACGTTAAAAACATGGGACAACTTACAGGGGTAAGAGAGGGCCCTCAGCACGTAACGGAGGTTGAGGAATTACCCTCAGACCCAACACAACATCAAGGCTCTTCTAAGGTCACTAAAAAGACCTCAGCTCAGGAAGATCTTTTGTCAGTTTTTTGTTTTAAAGTTTTATATACTATGTTCTTAATGTTTTTTATGTTCTTAATGTTCTTTCAGTTTCTGAGTAGCATAAAAGAGGGCCACCACACTGTTATACTAAATAAGACAACACAATGGAGAAACAGCGTGTAACCAAAATAATCTCATATAATGTAAAAGGGATCCTGAATCCAGTTAAAAGATCCAAGATTCTAGGCAAAATGAAAAAAGACAAAGCAGGAATAATATTGTAACGTCGGGGGGGGGGGGGGGGCAGCGATTTCCCCAGCATGCTTTGCAACAGAGGACGTTATTGTATGTGTGTATTAAATGTTATTACTGAGTTATTATACTGCTGTGTCATTATAACTGCGTTATAATGACCCAGCAGTGTTTCATAGACAGGATTAGGGCAAGATGTACCACGTGTATAACCATGATTTAAACGGAGGTCTGGGAGAATGACCTCCCCTCCTGTCTGTGCTCAGGGTGTGTGTGAATAAAGCCTGTTCGTCACAACTATTTGCTCCTCTTCTTTGTGTGAACCTTGCCTACGTCACACTGGTGTCAGGAGTGGGATGGAGCAGATGGAAGCCAGGATCAGAATGGAGATCCAGCAGCTGGAGCGACTCATAGCTCAGCTGACGACGGACGATGGGACCGAGACACCACCCCTGGGAGCCGCTCGCTGTGACGAACAAAGCGGCGGACCTGACGGGGCCAGCGCACCCTGCCCTCTGCCTTTTTCAAGGCAGAGCGGGCAGAGCAGAGCAAACCAGCCCCGCATCCCGCCCTTTTCAGGGCAGGACGGGCTGGCGATCCCACGGCGACCAGGAGTGGCAATCGATCAGGAGGCGACCGTCCCATCCGTCTGGCAGCGGGCCAAGAACCCCCGCTTCAATGGCGAGACCCCGTTGGATGACTACCTGACCCAGGTCAAGCTGGCCGCTGCGCTGAACGGCTGGTCACCAGAGGAAACCGCCGTGCAAGTCGCGCTGGCCTTGGAAGGGAGGGCTCTTTGCACACTCTCTGATCTCCGGCCTGAGGAGCGCTACAGCTGGCCAGCGCTACAAGGAGCGCTCCGGAGACGATTTGGAAGAACGGCGGACACTGAGCACGCCCAGGAACAGCTGACCCTCTGCAGTCGAAGCAACCAGGAAAGCCTAGGAGCCTATGCTGCAGACATACGGCTGCTAACCCGGCGCAGCTACCCAGATTTCGCACCGGAGGTGGCAGAGAAGCTCGCCTCCGGAACTTCATCCAAGGTCTCCGCCCGGCCCAGCTCCAGAGCCATGTACGGATCCACGCCGCGAGCAACTGGGAGACTGCGGTGGCAGAAGCAGAGCGGGTGGAGCTGCTAATGAATCGCACAATTGAAGTGCCAACGCACAGACAAAGAACCTTCCAGGCCACGGCTGAGAGCGAGGAGGAAGAGGAGGAATTATGGCAGACCACGGCGGCGCGTCCACAGAGAAGATGGCTGCGGCGGCGCGAGGAAGGGTGCTTCCGCTGCGGAGAGCTGGGACACATCGCACGGTACTGCCCCACACCCACCCCACGATAAACTGGCTCCTCGCCAGCGTTAAACTAGAACGAGGTGGCGTGAACGGGGACAGGCCACCTCCCGCAGATGTTCCCCCCGAGGAGCCGGCGCCACGCGTGGGCCGAATTGGACACTCTCCAGGGATGTATCTACAGTGCAGCTTGGAGAAGACGTCGATCCGGGCCCTGATTGACACCGGCTCTACAATCTCCTTGGTCCTACCCGGTGTGCTGCCGGGCATGAACAAGACGGCCCCACGGGGGTGGGAACCCACCAAGCGCTGCGTCACCATGGCAGCACGAGATCGACACCAGTGAGACCAGGCCGATTCGACTCCGCCCACGCCGGCTGCCCTTTTCAAGGCGGGCAGCAGCAGAACAAAAAGTGCGAGAAATGCTGGAGGCAGATGTTATTGAGCCCTCCAGCAGCCCCTGGGCGGCGCCGGTGGTGCTGGTCAAGAAGAAGGACGGGTCGTGGCAGTTCTGTGTGGATTACCGGCGCCTGAATGACGTCACCTGGAAGGATTCCTATCCCCTGCCCCGCATCGATGACGCGCTGGACCACATCGCCGGCTCCAGCTGGTTCAGCTCACTGGATCTACGCAGCGGCTATTGGCAGGTAGAGGTGTCACCCGACAGTGGACAAGAAGTTATTTCTGTGACCACTGTGGGTTTTTCTTTCATTAACAGAGGGGTATCAACAATTTTGTCCATGGCTGTATGTTTGTATGTGTTAAAAAAAAAAGAAATTTAAACTGTTATTGTTCTGGGTGTGTTTTATTTAGTTTAGGAACACTGCAATGCTTTTAAGTTATTTATGGACTTTATTTGTTTTACAGGTGGCAGAATAATGCACCTTTTCATGTAGGGCAGGACGGTAGTCCACTCATCTCCCCTATTTTAGGTTTGTTGTGTGAATGTGTTAGGCCATTTAGTAACTTCAGTTTCAGTTTTCTTAGTGCGTGATTCGGGTCCTAAATTTGGGAGGGTCTTAATTGTGTGTGTGTGTGTGTTTTTGGACTTTTCGGGGGGGGGGGTTAATGTTGTATTTGTGCCATTATTGTGAAGTGCAGTGTAGTAGCAGCCACTTCCTCTTTCCGCCACTGCACCGCCCTATAAATGCCAGCGGGCATCTCTGTTCAGCCTCTTTGCCGATGCCCCTGCCTGGTGGCTGTATTGTGTGTGACCAACCCTTTCAATAAAGTGTTCAACTGTGCACCTGGCCTCGTCATTACAGAGGTAATTCCAACATAACAGTTTCTGTCCCCAGAATAAGTCCAACTCAAAAGTCCAATATGAATCCGTCCAAGCGTCGGGGCGGCCACCGTTGTCGGCAACCAGCACGCACGGTCCCGACCAGTGGCTTGCCAGCTTTGGTGACAGTCCCTCTTTCCGTTCCAGGCAGAAAAAGTCCAGCAAAGTCCCTCCCCTGGCAGTGGGGGTTGTATAATCATTTCTATTGACTCCCCGCCGCTACCAGGGTCTCCAGAGCCAGTTCGTGTACTGTGTGCAGACGTTCTCTCGAGCAGAATAAATAATCCAACCCCGGTTTGCTGTCCATCTCATACTGCTGCAACGGGGTGTACAATTACTGAGTTGGTCCTTTCTGATCCGTGCAGGTGTCACAGCAGTGGACATGGAGCTTCACGTCCCGACGACACCCCGGCCAGCAGAACTGTGCCAGAAGATGCCGCAGAGTCTTCTTCATCCCGAAGTGGCCCACCCCCACCGACCTGTGGATCAACTGGAGCACCTTGGGGTGGAGCCGTTGGGGGACCAGCAGCTGCCAAACGCTTCCCAGCTGGAGACTGGCACTGCCGATAGACAACCCCCTCACGACATGTAGAGGTTAGACCACTGGGAATGCAGGGCCTTGGTCTCTGGGTCCAGTGCAGACACAGCCTTCCGGGTGGGCCGCTGGTCTGTATCCAGCCACTGCCGGACCTGGGAGATGACAGAATCTCCCTCCTGCTTGCTCCAAAGCTGCTGTGTGCCAAGGGCCTCTGTGACGTCATCGCTGGGGAGAGCCAGCTGATGATCTGAAGAAGCGCTGTGAATGCCTGTGCTATCCCAGGCCATAGTGGTGACTGCCATGAGACTGCTGGGTCATGATCCTCAGCCTGCGCTGACGGTACCGGCCCGCCGATAGTGCAGGCCCCCTGGTTCCTTGTCTGGCTGTTGCCACAGAGCGTGATGGTCTGAGCCCCCAGCAGGAGGGAGGAGCTCTTTGCGCCCCATGCTGCAAGCAGATCTAGTCTAATGATGCACAGGTCCTGGATGTCTGCCAGCCAGAACGGGTGGTTTGTGTTCTGACCAGCCACTCCTCCACAAGGACCCGTCGCCCTCCCAGCCTGTCACGCTCACCGGTGGCTATGATGATGCAGCACCTGGTGGGTTCCCACCCTTGCAGTCCAAGTCTATCCGTATTGGGCAGCGCCCGGGTCAGACCAGGGAGATGGTGGAACCGGTGTCGATCAGGGCCCGGATTGGTGTGCTGTCTAGGCTGCACTGCAGGTACAGTCCTGATGATTGTCCAAGTCGGCTCAGCCGTCTATCGTGGAAAATGTCTGTGGGAGGTAGCAGGTCCCCATCTGTGCCACCTCGCTCTAGGGTTAAAGCCGGTGAGGAGGCTGATTGTCACAGTGTGGGTGCAGGGCAGTAACGCACGATATGTCTTGGTTCCCTGCAGTGGAAACATCCCTCCTCGCACCGCCTTTGCTGTACCTGGCTGCACAGCTGTGGTCTGGTGCAATTCCTCCTCGTCTTCACTCTCAGCTGTGGCCTGGAAAGCACTCTGCCTCGGCGATGACACATCAGCTGCATAATCCATCATCGGCCCCACCCGCTCCGCTTCTGCCATGGCCATCTCCCAGCTGCTTGCTGCGTGAATCCGGATGCGTTTCTGGAGCCGGGCTGGGCAGAGCCCACAGATGAAGTTCTGTAGTGCAAGCTTCTCCACCGCCTCCGGCTCGAAATCTGGGTAGCCACGCTATATCAGCAGCCGCATGTCCACTGCATAGGCTCCCAGGCTTTCCCACTTGTCCCGGCGGCGGCTGGCCAGCTGTTCCCGGGTGTGATCAGCATGGGTCACTCTCCCAAACTGCCTCTGCAGCGCTCCTTGTAGCGCTGGCCAGCTGTGACATTCCTCAGGCCAGAGATCAGACACCGTGCAGAGAGCTCTGCCCTCCAGAGCCAGAGCAACCTGCACAGCTGTCTCTTCTGGTGTCCAGCCATTCAGCGCAGTGGCCAGTTCTACGTGGACCAGGTAATCATCCAGCAGGGTTTCCACATCAAAGCAGGGAAGTTTCGCCAGTTGGTGGGTCGGTGGGATGGTCACCTCCCTGTCGGTCACTGCCCTCAGTTGCATGGGATCACCAGCTCGTACTGCCCCCGTTGGCGCTCCCTGCCCTGCCTTGAAAAAGGCGGGAAATGGGGAACACTTGCACTTTCTGATCCGCTCTGCCTTGAAATAGGCAGAAAGCGGGGTATGGTTTCTCCTTCTGGTCTGCTTCCCCATTCATTACGGCGAGCATCTCTGGGGACTGGCATGTCTGCACCGTAGTTCATCTCCGTCTCTATCTGGGTGATGAGCCGCTCAAGCCGCCGAATCTGTGCCTTGATCCTCGCTTCCGTCTCTCAATAATCCCACTCCTGACACCAGTGTGACGTTGCAAGGGTTTACACAAATAATGAGAGAGGATTGTGACGCAACAGGCTTTATTCTCCACTCACTCATGACAAAGAACAGAGGGGAGGTCATTCACACAGACACTCCTCTCATTTGGTGGCACAGATACATGATCTATTACATACAGGGAAAACAACACTATCACAACTGGTCTTATAACACAGTTATAATGGCCCAACAATAACGCTTAGAACACAGCAATAATAACGGTCTTTGGATCCTCTGCGGTGCAAAGCATGCCAGGAGAATCACAGCCCCTGATCACAGCCCCGACATTACAATATTATTAGCAAATATTAACAAAATACAGCATAGATATTTAAGAATAATTGATGTGTGCAGTATATTATAAACAAAATACAGTAAAGTGTCATGGTTCGAGCACCGATCTCGTCCGTGCTCGGGCCATGCAGTATTTTTTCCCATCTGGCGTGTGTGTGTCCCTTTTGGCTCTCCGAGCTTTCATTATGACAGCGCTCGGAAGGGCTTCCGGCTGTCAGAGCTGACAGCTGAGCTGCATTAATCGCCTCATCAGCTGCTCCACCTGGAGCCCTGCTGCGAAAAGTGCAGCAGTCTCGTCGATACTCCCCGTCGGACATCTTCGACGTTACAACCCTGCTTCTATTGTAAGTGTTCTCCATTGTAATCTGTTCTTCCTCGTCATTGTGTGAGTTATTCGTTGTAGTGTGTTTTAGCCCCCCATGGCTCGTTATTTTGTTCCTCACCTTTTCCTTTAATAAACTGTGCAAACTCACCGGCTGAGTGGCGTCTCATTGATGGCTCTTGAGGACGATCCATGACATAAAGTAGGACAGATCACACTGTCAAGGTGCGTTCAGACCAAACGCAAACAGGCATGCAGAGTGATCACATTTTAAATTGATTTTGATGTGCCACCCCAAGATTTTCATTGGCTCCCATGTGCCCCCCCCCCCCATGAAAAATTTCTGGAGGCGCCCCTGCTCACAGACAGCTGAAAGCCACTGCCCGTGAGAGCAGAGTGGATCCACGGAGGATGGTGGAGTTGCTGGGCCTGAGAGCCAGCAGCATCTGGTTTCAGGACATTTTGATTGTAGGGAACCGGAGGGTGGAGGCTTCGTCGTGATTCAGTGGCCGATCGCCTGTATTTTGGGCTTGTGGTTTACATGGCCAGCTAAAGCTTAAAGGTAGTGAAAGAATAATTCCATATTTACCTTCTGTATTTCCATATAAATCATATTTCCATATTTGATTATGTATTTGTGCATTTGTTCATTGTTCTGTTCATTGTTCATTGTTCATGTGGCCTTCAGTGTGCCCCAGAATCAGTGTGCATCAGCAGAAATAAGGATGATGCAGGTGTTCAATCTTTGTTTGGACTCATTTTGTATAGTTCCTGTGTGACTGTAGTGATGTGTGGATTCTTAGATTAAATTCTGGACACCCTGTTTGTCTCCAAGTACTCCAAGGACGTTCTCTCCCTCCCTTGCATGAACATTAAGAGCTATAAAAGACTGAGACATACAGTAGATGACCTAGTTAGAATGATAAGCGAATGGATTCTGGGGCCATTTCTGTTCATTCTCCTGGCCAGAAAATAAATCTATTCATGTAGAAGAGCTTGGAAGAACGAGGCGATGTGATATATAAACCAAAGTTTATTATCAGCTCCTCTAACAAGTCTCATCCTAGTGCAGCAGCAGAAGAAGGAAAAAGAGACCGAAAACCTTCGGCTCTATCAACTTATACTTGCACATAACAAAAGACATGCATATCAAAAGCTGACATCCCTCATTATCTTAATCCCCCCGTTATCTTCGTACTCCTCCTCATGGCCCTGGGGGGTCAGGGCAGCTCCTCCGGTCTCCACCGCAGTGCCTGGGAAACTCTTTAATCTTCACTGGCAGCTGAGACTCTTTGTCCTGTTCTGAGGTGTGAAGTCGCCTTACATATGTAATCACCAAACATTCTCACATGCTTCAACATATGTAGGTTATGGAATATATGATTAATATAGACCACAGCCCCCCCCAAACGACTAAGAAAAGGACAATAGAAAAATTCACAGTTTAAGATAATTACTATGACATACTAACTGCTACACCTCTTGCCACAGAAGAAACTTTCCAGCAGCCATGCTCCTAAGAGAGTTCAGTGGTAATCATAACAGCATAGTAAAATCACAAGTCAGTCCTAAACTGTTACAGCACAATTAGTGAACAACTGTTGAGTAGTTTGCATCAGTCTCTGTGCCGTCTGGGTTTTAATCTTCTCCCGAATCTGCTGTGGGTCCGCTTAGGCGTCCTGCTGGGACCTTCCTGTAAGGAATCTGCAGCTTGGGGAGGAGAGTGATTATTTGTTCCCTGCAGGGGGGCTGAGTCTTTTCTCTTGGGGGGTCTACCCCGCCGAGGTGCTCTCGCCAACCGTACAGGCTCGTCTCTCAACAAGAAGGCAGGTTTAAGTCTGTCAATGCTGACTGTTTCTTTTCTATCCCCAAAATCAAGCACAAAGTGTTTATCACCAGGTTCCAGCACTCTGAATGGCCCATCGTATGGTGGGCAGAAAGTTGGTTTTAAAGCTTCATGCCTAACAAAAACGAATTCAGCGTTCTTTAAAGGCCAAATGTCACATAACAGGGTACTTTAAATATCTTGAAACTAGATATAAAAGGGAACCGATCCGTTCGGGTCTTGGTGCATATGCTTCAGTAACAACGGAATATTCGTTAATTTAAAACTGCCGCGCTTGGCCTGACACGGCCCCTGGAATCGCCTGGGGAAGAAGGCAGAAGTGATGAAATCGATTGTACCCTAGTTTGATGCTTGGGGTATTTCAATTGATTGTTTATATGGAGACTGGAAGGTTGAAGTGAGCAACAAGAAAGAAAAAATTGGATATTTCACCCATACCTTAAAACGGGACTATCAGGGACAGCTGGGTAATAAGGGACACTTGTTTTCATACCTGTCAAGTGAGACGTTTTCGCCGTACTTCAACACCGTAAAAAGCGGCTATAAGGGACACCTCTCTGGGAAATTCCCCAAATGCAACTCGTGTTGTTATTGTCAAATATTTTAAGGATTCATGGGTATTTGACAATAACAACACAACTCAGCGTCCGGCGCTAAATAAAAAAAAAAAAGCAGAATTCTGTATTTGTCAGGCGATCTCTGTCTGTTCCGCAACCGCTGCACAGCTGAACGTGTTAAACCATTGTCCTAATGACTTCTCATTGTAGTGAGAATAGCTCAAGCTGAGCGATCAGCCCGCCCAGACAATTAAACTAATGAGTGACTCCACACTTCTCATGGTAGTGCGAATAGCTCCCGCTGAGCGATCTGACAGCACCAGCTGTGAGTGATCACACACAGGAGTGCTCCTCAACACACTCAGTTTTTTTTCCAGTATATTTTTTCTTTTGGGCGTACAGAAATGGCAATACACCCGTTTTTGCTAAAATTGCATTTTCACCGTATTTTCCTTAAAATATTTGACAATAACAACACGAACTACATTTAAAACATTTCCCAGAAAAGTGTCCCAAGCCGCGCTTGGCACCAAAATACGGCGAAAACGTCTCACTTGACAGGTATGCGCCTCCATTTTCATATTGATCTGGTCAATTTCTTGACAGCAGCGGCTCTCCTCCACTGTAATAATAATGGCTTCCGAAAAATCAATATTTATGGGGCGCCCTGGACAGACCCCCTTCGGCTTCGCAATTCTGGAGGCGATTAATGTCCAGTTCAATGACATTTTCCACTGGTTCTGCTCTCTGGTCATCGTTGGAACTGTTGTCATTAGACAAAGCATCTGATTCCGTCTCGGACGGCTCGAACCTGTAAGGTTCTATGCCTCTGTCACTGTCTGAACCACTGACAAAAAAAAAGACAAAACTAAACTAATTTGTTCACAATCGCTGTCACTTTCCGTCATGATTGTCCAATGTTGATAAGTGTGAATGTGGATAGGCAGGGCAGCCAGGGTACAACTGGTGATGTCAAAAACATGGGCGTGGTCTGGACTGGCTGTCACAAGCCAGCAAGCAAGGTGGGGCCTTCACCTGGTGTATTTTGTGCAATTATGTAAATACAGGTGGGTGATATGGTCTCCGGTATGAATATTTGGTTTAAGCTATGTGTATTTTATCTAAATTCGTTGTCATTTAGAAAAAAAAAATTACGTGACATTTGGCCTTTAAAGCTTGTGGGACAAAAACCCGTGGAAAAGAGTGATGTGCCGGTCCGGGGAGAGAGTCCGGTCCGCTGCTGCCTAAAAACCTCGGGGCTGGAAAATGCCCTGGCTCTGGGTTCTCTGGTAAAAATTCACCTGGGAGCCTGAGAGGTTGTGCAAAAACTAATTCTGCTGGAGAGGCGTCTAGATCCTCTTTGGGCGCAGCACGCAACCCCAATAAAACCCAGGGAAGTTTATTTACCCAATTTGTATCCGTTAGTGAGGCTCTGAGGGCGGCCTTTAAAGATCTGTGAAAACGCTCGCATAACCCATTAGCCTGAGGGTGATAAGCGGTGGTGCGGTGAATTGTCGCCCCTAAGCTGCTGGACATGGCTGACCAAAGCTCCGAGACAAATTGAGGCCCCCTATCGGACGTGATGTCCGATGGGACGCCGAAACGTGCCACCCAGTTTGTCAAAAAAACGCGAGCGACTTCCTCCGCTGTGGTTGACGCCAGAGGGACTGCCTCTGGCCAGCGCGTGGTGCGGTCTATCATTGTTAACATGTGTGTGAAACCTTGGGAGGAAGGTAGTGGCCCCACGAGGTTGACATGAACGTGGTCGAACCTTCTAGCAGGGATTGGAAAAGGCTCCAGAGGGGCTTTTGTGTGTTTGTGTATTTTGGCGCGCTGACAAGAAATGCAAGTTTTTGCCCATTCTTTTACATTTTTGCGCAGGCCAGGCCACACAAACTTTTCGGCGACCATTTTAACCGAGGCACGCACACCTGGGTGCGTGAGGGAGTGAATTGAGTCGAAAATACGGCGGCGCCATGTAGCTGGGACTAATGGGCGAGGTCGGCCGGTTGAGATATCGCATATTAAGGGGGGCACACCGTCGCGTAGACCCCTTTCCTCCAGCCTTAACCCTGTTGGTCCAGACAAGAGTGCGCGCACGTCCACGTCCCTACTTTGTTCCTCTGCCATGGCTGCATAATCTATCCCTGCATGGATTGGGGCTGCGTATGTGTCTGCATTGGTGAAGAGTTCCGCGGCTGAGGTAGTATAATCTGTCTCCTCGCGCTCTGACGATGTCACAGCGCGAGAGAGGCAATCTGCTACCACGTTAAGTTTGCCTGCCACATGTCGAATGTCTGTGGTTAACTCTGAAATTGCAGCCAGCTGTCTTTGTTGCCTGCCTGACCACGGTTCGGAAATTTTAGCCATAGCAAAGGTGAGCGGTTTGTGGTCTACAAAAGCCGTGAAACTCCGCTCTTCTAATCAGAACTGGAAGTGGCGGATGGATAAATGAAGCGCTAGCAGCTCCCTGTCAAAAGTGCTGTATTTACGCTCGGTTTGGTTTAGCGATTTGCTGAAGAATGCCAAAGGTTGCCAGATTCCGCTGACATGTTGTTCTACAACTGCCCCTATAGCTAGGTCCGAAGCGTCTGTGGTTAGCGCAATGTGGGCCGAAGGATCGGGGTGAACCAACGATGTGGCATTAGCTAGGGCGCTTTTTACTTCCGCGAAGGCGCGTTCGCGCTCCGGGGTCCATTCGACCGCGTTGGAAGGTTTTTATTTTCTGAGCGCGTCATATAGGGGCTGCATGAGCTGAGCTGCGTGGGGGAGGAAACGGTTGTAAAAATTAACCATTCCTAAAAATTCTTGCAGCGATTTGACCGTTTGTGGCCGTGGGAAACTTTTTATCGCGTGAACTTTGTCTGGAAGTGGGACTGCCCCCTTCGGAGAAACTCTGTGTCCTAAAAAATCAATTTGTGACACGCCGAATTTGCATTTGGCTGGATTGATTATTAACCCGTGCTCTTCTAGCCTCTGAAAAACCATAGTGAGATGCTGCTCGTGTTCTTCCTCAGACGGGCTGGCTACCAGCATATCGTCGAGGTAGATGAAAACAAAAGGGAGGTCGCGTAATACCGTGTCCATCATCCGCTGAAAGGTTTGAGCCGCGCCTTTGAGGCCGAAAGGCATTCGCAAAAATTCAAAAAGGCCGAAAGGGGTTATTACAGCTGTTTTAGGAATGTCCTCTGCTCGAACTGGGACTTGATGATAACCGCGGACCAGGTCTATTTTTGAAAAAATGCGCGCACCCGCCAGATGTAGTGAAAAATCCTGAATGTGAGGAATTGGGTAGCGGTCATGCGCTGTCGCATTGTTTAATCTGTGGTAATTGCCGCACGGTCTCCAAGAACCGTCGGATTTCGGAACCATGTGAAGTGGTGAGGCCCAGGGGCTTTTTGAGCGTCTAATAATGCCTAATTTTTCAAGGGTGGTAAACTCGTCCCGAGCTATGGCGAGCTTGGCCGCGGCTAAGCGCCGAGCTTTGGCAAATACGGGTGGGCCCGTTGTGGGAATAAAATGTTCAACCCCGTGTTTAGCCACTGTGGCTGAGAATTTGGGAATTGTGAGTGCTGGAAATTGGGTGAAGAGTTGATCAAACTTACCTCCTGCTGTGGTGACGCTAGCCTGCACGGGTGGTGGAGAAAGTCGAGCTGAGCAGGGAATAGAAGCAAAGGACAGTGCATTAACCAAGCGCCTGTTCGCTAGATCAACTAATAACCCATGTGCACACAAAAAATCTGCGCCCAACAAGTTAAAACTCACCGCCGCTACAACAAATGTCCATCTGTAGTTGCGGCTGTGGATGCAGAGGGGCAGGCTCTTTTCGCCAAAAGTGTCGATGGTGGAGCCGTTGGCTGCCACCGCTCCATTGCCCCGGGGGCCCATGGCCCGGTCTGCTTGGGAGGGCATGACAAAACTTAGTTGAGCTCCCGTGTCGATAAGGAACCGCTTGCCGGTGTGTCCGTCCATCACATATAAAAGCTTGCTTTTTTCGCCGAGAACCGCCGCTGTTAACGGCTCTCAGCTTCGGCGTTTTCCGGAAATTGTGAATTTGCAGGGGGGAACGCATTTGTAAGCCTTCTCGGCGAAGCGGTGGTGGTAATAACAGACGTCGCTCCGTCTGTTGCGTCCTGGCCGTGTCGCTGTCACCGCGGGCTGGCTCTGCTCAGTGATTTGTGGCTCCTCGTGGCTCCGGACATCAGCGTTGAGGTCTGCGGATGCTGCTGTGGGTGTCTGCTCCTTGCAGGCGTTGACGAGCCGTTGAGCTTCGTGAGCTAGCGTGCGGAAGTCTTGCTGGGTGCTGCATCGCATGTTGGCCAGCGTCCCTCTCATGTGTGGCGGCAGCGTACAGAGGAATATGAAATGGAAGAGGAAGTTGTCATTGTCCTCTTCTTTAAGTTGCAGCAAGTCCTCCATGAGGGCCTTAGGTCTGCCTCCTCTGTGGCCGTAGACCGCCAGGATCCTCTCGGCTCTCTCCTCGGCTGAGGGGACGTAATTTGCCACGATGGTCGCTTTCAGTTCTTCATATTTGTCCTGGGCCGGCAGCCGCTGGATTATGCTCCGCGCACATCTCGAAGTGGCGGCGTTGAGTTTGGCGACGATGTGATAGAACTTTGTATCGTCAGCCGTGATGCCCGCAAGTGCAAACTGGGCTTCAGTTTGCAGAAACCACGATGCGGGGTCTTCCTGCCAGACGTCCGGCAGGTTGACGGTGACGGCATTTGTGTAGACCATCACTGCTGTGTCTGCAGGGTGAGAGTGCCTTGCTTCGGCTCTCTACGCAGCGCTGGTGCTCGGTTGAGCCCTCTCTATCACTTCTGCCGTGGGGGAACGTCGTCCATCTGTTCCCCTGTCTGCATGGGCGCCGGCGTCTGCCTGGGTCGCCACAGATGAGTTGATCGCGGGGGAACGCCTCTGGTCCATCCTCGCGTCAGGGTCACCAGTGTAGAAGAGCTTGGAAGAACGAGGCGATGTGATATATAAACCAAAGTTTATTATCAGCTCCTCTAACAAGTCTCATCCTAGTGCAGCAGCAGAAGAAGGAAAAAGAGACCGAAAACCTTCGGCTCTATCAACTTATACTTGCACATAACAAAAGACATGCATATCAAAAGCTGACATCCCTCATTATCTTAATCCCTCCGTTATCTTCATACTCCTCCTCATGGCCCTGGGGGGTCAGGGCAGCTCCTCCGGTCTCCACCGCAGTGCCTGGGAAGCTCTTTAATCTTCACTGGCGGCTGAGACTCTTTGTCCTGTTCTGAGGTGTGAAGTCGCCTTACATATGTAATCACCAAACATTCTCACATGCTTCAACATATGTAGGTTATGGAATATATGATTAATATAGACCACATTCATATCTTTTCATCCTGCCTGGTTTTTTGACTCAGATTAATTTTAATACAAATTAATCTAACAGGTAGCCTATTAGCCCCTGAGCTATTAGCCCATGAGCTAACACTGATCAGAATCAGAATCAGAATCAGAATCAGAAAAAGATTTATTGCCAAGTACATTAACAGATCACTGATAACATATGAGAGAATTTGACTTGACACAGAAAATGAACCTGCATTTCCAGTGACACGGCTGCATCGGGGACGCGCCTGCCAACAGGATAGAGGGTACAGGTAGCATAAGAATAAGTATAATACAAGGAACAATAGGAAGGAGCAAAAAAATCATTGATTCAGAATACTGGTTGCATAATCAATCAATATTATGATTACAAGGAAAAAAAAAAGCTCTCAATGCACATTCGCAAGACAAGATTCACAGGACACAAGAGAGCAGTGTGTGTATCTTTATTCAGTTCATGGATCAATATGTGTGCACTGTTGAAGCAAGTGTTGATGATAATAAGAGAACAACAAGGGCACTTGGCAGGAGATGTTTTGTCTGGCTGCCGCCAATCGTCCTTGCGATTATCTGGGCAGGTGCTGTCCAAGGCCTTGTGCTCGATGATTTTGAAAACACAGACTGCAGACAGCCAGGAGGAATTTTCATGGGGAAATTGAGCCAAATAGGACTGATCACAGAGAAGGCTTTTTATTTCTTCTGTAGATTCAGTACTTAATCCTTCATTGCGGGGCTTTAAGTCCGTCGTGGAAAGACCTAAGCGAGACCATGATGTAATCCACCTTCCGAGACAGTTCTCCAGTTGTCGCTATCAGGGTCTTCTCCAATTTTTCAATTTGATAGATGCACCTCGCCTGGCCAGCATTTTGATAGGTTGTATCCATCTTCAGCAATTTGCAGTACACCAGGACAATCCCAGTTCCAATCAGAAAGATCCCGATCACCATTATTACGAAGACATACAAATCTTCAATATCTTCGATAGAGAGATTAGTGAGACACAAGATCCTCCAATTACTTGTGTCACGTAAATAGCCCGCTGGAGCCGTTCCTGCGGGGCAGACAGCTTCCCCCGGAGCACTTTTCCTTGTTGAAAAAATAGTGTCAATTGTGTTCAAAGCCCAGCTTATTAACTCCATAATTCGACGGTCGCAGTTAGACGCAGACAGACAACAGCAAGCTGGGATCCAGTAGTTGGGGGGGGGGAGGAAAAAAAAGTCAGAGCAAGAGAGAGGAAAAAGCGTCTGCTCTCTTGGGAGTGCGGAAGTGAAGTGAAGTGAAAGTGAAGTGATACCAGGACGCTGGCTGTAAGCACATCTTATATTGTTATTTTCTTTGGATCTTAGTCATCTCAATAGCCATCCCTGTAATCACTTGGTTCAGCAATGTGCCTCGCATCACTGCGGCCTGTCTCTCAGTGGTTTCATCGTGATTACGCAGCGGATCACACATACTGCTGTTATGCCGATAACCACCACCACCACCCCCGCCAATCCGGGGGAGTTCTCGGCATAACAGCAGGAAAAATAATAAATTTAAGAGGTAAAATTTAAGAGGAAAAATAATAAATAAAGCATTCCTTGTGCAGAAGGAAGTCCAAATTCAAAGTAAGCAATATGTCCACTCTTCCATTAACAGAAGACGTGGGACATACCCTCTCACAAACATGCACTAACACAAATTCAAAACTGTCTGTGGTCAACAGGACAGGCAGATGTGAGCTTAATGAATAATTCAGAATAGATTACAATAAATGCTAAATCACGTTAAATATGCACAGGCAGCTGGGTTAATTGTTCCAACTGAAATATTTGCAAGTTAGGCCAAGGGTTCCAAGGTTGTCATAGCCAGGAGCGGCACTGGGGTTAAGCTCCCAGTGCTCATAAAATGCTCCTTATGGCGTGCGTCTCGAAAAGCCTCTGACAACTAAGTCCAACTCCTAGCCTGCCCGTGTGGTTTAGTCTCTAAGCTCGGCGGAACTGCTTTTACTAATAGGAGAAGGGGCGAGGGCGGATCTCTGGTGCCTTAAAACCAGATGCTTTGGGTAGATGGTGGCTCGTCAACCTGGGAAGGTAGCCCATCTAGGGGAAGGTAAACCCTGATTTCAAACCTCTGCTGCCTTGCGGCATACCCGGTCATGGGAAAGGCTTCGGGAGTCAACCCTGAGGAAAAATCCGGAATCGGAGCCCCCTAAGGCAGTTCTCTGTTATGCTCAACATCGTTCTGGCAGCTCCTGCGACGGCGCTGGTGCCAAACTGTAGCAGCCCTGCTGTTCCTTTGGATTCATCAGTGACGTGGAGAGGGGGGACATGCTGCATGGGCAACATCTTGTCCTCCATATCTTCCTGCCCAGGCTTGAATCCTACCAACGCCCAACGCTGGAAGGTAGAGCACCGGATCACTGGAGAGGACACTCCAGCTTGGCCTTTGGCGTAGACAAAACACGGGGAATGACAGTTACCGGTTATAAGCCACCGCTCAATTGGCGTAGAGCGCGGCGCCAGGGGTTGTTCCCGACGGTGGGAGGGATCATTGGATCTCACTGGACAGCTACTGCCCACCTCAAGCTGGGCAGCCCCCAGCCAATAAGGTGTTGTCCCGCCACAGCTTGCTTTCCTCATTGGGTGCATGGGGATGAGGAGAAGTCCGAATAGCAGGCTGAGAACCTTCGCACCAGGCAAGACAAAAAAAACAAAAGAGACCAACTCTAAAACTGGGAACTTGGAATGTCCGCACTATGATGACAGGACTTGCTGCTAACCTCAAGGACATCAACGACACCAGGAAGACTACCATCATCAATAATGAGCTGAAGAGACTGGGAGTGGATATCGTCACTCTCCAGGAAACACAGTTGGCTGACGCAGGCACACTGAGAGAGAAGGACTACACGTTCTACTGGCAGGGAAAGGGCAGTGACGGACACAGGGAACACGGAGTGGGCTTCGCAGTGAAGAACACCTTGCTGAAGATAGTGGAACCGGGAAGCAATGGCTCTGCATGACTCCTCACCCTCCGCCTCTACACCACTCAAGGCCCAGTCACCCTCGTCAATGTGTATGCCCCAACACAGACAGCCACACCAGAGGCAAAAGACGAGTTCTACGAGAATCTCGCAACAACTGTCAGGATCATCCCCAACTCTGAACAACTCATTCTCCTTGGAGACTTCAATGCCAGAGTGGGTGCTGACCACGACTCCTGGCCCTCCTGTCTTGGACCATTTGGTGTGGGCAGAATGAACGACAACGGACAGCGGCTGCTCGAGTTCTGCACATATCACGATCTGTGCATCACAAACTCGTTCTTCAAGACCAAGCCCCAACACAAGGTTTCCTGGTGACATCCGCGCTCAAAGCACTGGCACCAGCTGGACTTGATCCTGACCAGGCGCACCTCACTGAAGAACGTGCTAGTCACCTGTTCGTTCCAGAGTGCAGATTGCGACACAGACCATTCATTGGTGTGTTGCAAGGTCAAGCTGCAGCTGAAGAAATTCCATCGTGCTAGACAGCCTGGAAAGGCACGGATTGACACCAGCAAGATGGCCCAACCAGAACTTGTTGAGCAGTTTGCCTCCACCTTTGAGAAGGAACTTGGTGTACCACAAGAAGGAGAATCTGCAAAGCAGAAGTGGGAAGAGCTGCGAAACACCATCCACCGCACAGCCTTGGCTACTTTTGGGAGGAAGACCTCGAAGTCACAGGACTGGTTTGATGCCAAGTTGACCGAGATGACCCCCATCATTGAAGCCAAGCGCTCAGCACTTGCTGAGTACAAGAAGTACCCAAACGAGAAGAACCTCCAGATTCTCAGGGCTGCGAGAAGCAAAGTTCAGCAGACTGCTCGGCGCTGTGCCAACGAGTACTGGACTCAGCTCAGCCAAGACATTCAAACCACTGCCATAACAGGGAACATCCGTGGTATCTACGATGGCATCAAGAAAGCACTTGGTCCGGCTCAGAGCAAGACGGCCCTCCTCAAATCCTCCACTGGGGAGATGATCACAGAAAAGAACAAGCAGATGGAGAGATGGGTGGAACACTACTCCGACCTCTACTCTAGACAGAACACCGTGACACCATCAGCCCTTGATGCCATCAACTGCCTGCCATCCATGGACGAACTTGACGCCAAGCCAACCATCGATGAACTCAGCAAGGCCATTAATAGCTTGGCCGCTGGCAAGGCACCCGGCAACGACGGCATACCCCCCGACCTGATCAAGCACTGCAAGACCGCCCTACTGCTGCCATTGCATGACGTCCTCTGCCAGTGCTGGAAGGAAGGTGCCATACCACAGGACATGAGGGACGCCAAGATTATCACCCTCTACAAAAACAAAGGGGATAGAAGCGACTGCAACAAATACAGGGGCATCTCCCTCCTCAGCGTTGTTGGCAAAGTCTACACACGAGTTGTTCTCGTTCGTCTACAGAAGCTTGCCGAACGTGTCTATCCCAAGTCTCAGTGTGGCTTCCGCGCTGAGCAATTGACGGTAGACACGATATTCTCCATCCGCCAACTCCAGGAGAAATACAGAGAACAGAACATGCCCCTGTACGTCGCCTTCATCGACCTCACCAAAGCGTTCGATCTGGTCAGCACAGAGGGCCTTTTCAAGATCCTGCCAAAGATAGGATGCCCACCAAAGTTGCAAAGCCTCATCGAATTGTTTCACACCAACATGCAGGGGATAGTGCAGCACGACGGCAACGTCTCAGAGCCATTCAACATACGCAGCGGAGTGAAACAGGGCTGTGTACTTGCGCCAACCCTCTTTGGGATTTTCTTTGCTATGCTCCTGAGGTATGCCTTCAGCACAGCAACAGAGGGAATCTACCTGCACACAAGATCTGACGGCAGGCTTTTCAACCTCGCCCACCTGAAAGCCAGAACCAAAGTACACGAGGCTCTAATCAGAGACATGCTGTTCGCAGACGACGCTGCAGTCGCAACCCACACACAGCAGGAGCTTCAGACCCTGATGGACCGCTTCTCCCAGGCATGCAAGGACTTTGGGCTTACCATCAGCCTGAAGAAGACTAATGTCTTGGCGCAAGGCACGGAAGCACCACCAACCATCACCATTGACGACTACGAGCTGGAGGTCGTGAATCAGTTCACGTACCTGGGGTCTACGATCAGCAACAACCTCTCCCTTGATACAGAGATCGACAAGAGGATTGGAAAATCAGCCTTCACACTCGCTCGCCTCACCACACGAGTGTGGGAGAATCCCAAACTCTCTGTCAAGATGAAGATGGCAGTGTACAATGCCTGCGTCATCAGCACACTGCTCTATGGGAGTGAGACGTGGACAACATACGCCCGGCAGGAAAAGAGACTGAACTCCTTCCACTTGCGCTGCATTCGCCACATCCTGGACATATCCTGGCAGGACAAAGTGCCCAACACAGAAGTTCTGTCCCGTGCCGGCCTTCCCTCCATGTTCACTCTACTCAGGCAGCGCAGGCTCCGCTGGCTAGGCCACGTTCACCGTATGGAGGATGGCAGAATCCCCAAAGATGTCCTCTATAGAGAACCGGCGACTGGCAGGAGAGACGTTGGCCGCCCACAGCTGCGCTTTAGAGACATCTGCAAGAGAGACATGAAGGCCCTGGAGATCAACACAGAGCGCTGGGAGGACCTTGCAACGGACCGCTCCAAATGGAGAGGCACCCTGACCAGACAGCTCAAGGCAGGTGAAGAGAGACTGACTGCTGCAGCAGATGAAAAAAGGACCCGCAGGAAGAACCGCCACAGACCCAGCAGCATGGAGACCACCCACAAGTGCGACCTGTGTGACAGGGACTGCCATTTGCGCATCGGCCTGTTCAGCCACAGGCGGTGCTGTTCCAGCAGAGTAGACGTTTAGGATTCTCTTCCATGGTCATCATAGACCAACGGAGGCCGACGAGACCAAGGGAAAACACTCACAATATACACAAAAGAGGCATGATTACAGAAACCTCATTTTAAGGGTGTTACACTAGCCAAAAAATTTAATCTAAATTAGCAATATGGAAATGTGCCACACAAATTAATGGCACAGACTGTATCTCCAAGGAAAACACTTGACTAACAAAACATCTCCTTCTAACAAAAAACAAGGAAAAAACTATCACATTGTTTCAGCAAGCCGCCATTTTGATGCATGGGGATCCCATGCATCAAAGGGGGGTACCATAATAATTAATTAACAAAAAATCCTCAGAAAGATAGATAATGAATAAAAATGATTAATAAATGATCAATAATGTAGGAAAGAAAAATATAGGTGAAACATCTTGGTAATGGAGTCACAACATTCAATCCTGGCAGAAGAATTTAAGGAGAACTTAAATTTACATCAATAACTTTGCAGGTATTTAAGAAAATTATGTGATGAAAAAATATTTGCAGATCACTGTGGAAAAAGGTCCTAAGACTTTATGAGAAATACAGTAAAATTAAGAAGGAAAAAAAGGAAAACACACAAAGGAAAGAAAAATATGTTTATAAAAAATAATAAAGTAAACTAATAAGGAAAAAGAAAAGTTGCAAATTTATGGGGAAAAGTTCCAAATGTCAAAGGAAAGTCCAATTTATGCTGATAAAGCTTACTGTGGGACTCAGTTTAAAATTTGCTATAAAGACAAAAGCAAATTTTCACTCAACTATGTAAGAAGAAAATAATGCTTAAGGGAACCTAAAGAAAAATAATTTGACCTTCCCTGCATAAACTTATCCCTTTTAAAACCTTTGCATGGATTTCATTGAGTTAAATAAGTGTGAAGGCAAAATGACAAAGGCCTTCCCTTGCACTAATCCAAATACTGCTATAGTAGCACTGAAACCCTTAACTGAAACAATATCAAGATTTACAATAGCTGAAATGATTTACTTAGATAATGGAGTACATTTTTTTTTTCCACAATATCTTTATTGAACCTTTTTTTTTTTTTAACAAACATGATACAAACAATCAAACACTAACACTAAAGTACTACAAAAAAAAAAAAATACCCTAAAAACACCAACAACCACCAACAAAATCAAGTCTTCAACAATGCTCCTCTGTTTAGTCTAGACAATCCAATACATTAGTATACATATTATGTTCACCAGTTTGGAATTTACAAGGTCCACACACATCATTCACCTTCTTCTTCAAGAGTTATGTTTAAATTTTTTACATAATCAATAAAAGGTCTCCATATATTCTCAAACACAATTTCCTTTGATTTCAGTATATATGTTATTCTTTCTAATGGAAGGTTTGTTAACATCTGTCTTAACCACTGAGTCACATCTGGTCTATGAGTCTTTTTCCATAATAGTGCAATACATTTTTTGGCATTAAGCAAACTGAGGTCTATGAATGTTCTTTCACTTTTATTGAAATTATGCTTTTCTGGGTACAGACCCAACAAAAACAGTTTAGGATTCAATATGATTTGTTTTGAGATTATTTTTTCAATTGTTACCCTCACCTCCTCCCAAAACATTCTTATTAATCTACATTCCCATAAACAATGAAATAGGGTTCCTTTACTTTCCATGCATTTTGTGCATGTATCTGGTATATTTTTGTTATATCTATTTAACTCCTCCGGTGTAACATACATCCGCATTAACCATTTGAAATGTATCAATTTAAGGCGTGCATTTATTGATTTGGTTTGAGCTTCTGTACAAGCCAATTCCCATTGTTCCTCTGAAATTTCAATTTGCAGATCTTCTTTCCAGTAGTTTAATCTTTTCAGTGAATTTTCACTTGAAGATAGTGTCAATGAGTTATAAAACTCTGAAATAATACCCTTTCTTTTACTATCTTTCATCATCATTTTTTCCAAGGATGAATAAATAGGTCGAGTGAGAGCTTTATTTTGATTTGATCGAATAAAGTTTCTAAGTTGAAGATATTTAAAAAAATGTGTTCTATTGAGATTAAATTTGATCCTCAGCTCTTCAAAAGACATTATGTTGTCTGCACATGGCAAATATAAATCCTGAATCTTTTGTATCCCTTTTAAATTCCATACTTTAAATACAGCGTCCGCTCTCCCTGGTTTAAAATATTGATTACCCCATATTGGACTAAATTGTGACAATAACTGTGGTTCTTTTAAATAGTTTTTAGCTTCACACCATATTTTGATCATATGCTTTACAAATGGATTTTTAACTTGTTTTTGTAATTTTTTTGCCGAATCTGAGTATATGAATATGGGAAGAGGTAAAGGTAAATTGTATGATTCCATTTCAGTCCAGTGAGGGAGATCATTTGATGAAAAATAATATGTCATAGACCTCAGTTGTGCCGACCAATAGTACAACATAAAATTTGGACATTTCAGACCTCCACGATCAAATGGTAAATATAATAAAGACAAACGTAATCTAGCCCTCCTGTTGTTCCATATAAATTCCACTAACTTTTTTTTTATTCTTGAGAATAGATCTAAAGGTGGTGATAAGGGAATGTATTGAAATAAATAAAGTATTTTAGGTAAAATATTACTTTTAAGTATATTGATTCTCCCGATCATCGACATTGGTAGTGACATCCATCTCTGAGTTAACTCATTGATATCTGACATTAAGGCTTCATAGTTGACACTGGCGACTGATTCTAGCTTAGGCATAATTTGGATTCCTAAATATTTAAACTGATTTACAACACTGAATTGATTTACCTCAGGGGCTGGGTAATTTCTCTGGGTCTCATTTAGCATTAATATTGAAGATTTAGTTTTATTTATTTTATATCCTGATATTTCCCCAAAATTCTTTATTAAATTCAACAAGGTTGGAATTGATTTTTTTAGATTCGACATAAACAAAATTATATCATCGGCGTACAGGGAGATTTTATGTTCTGTTGGTCCAACTTTAATTCCATATATTTGTGAATGTAAACGTATCGCTATCGCTAAAGGTTCAATTGCCATAGTAAACAGTAAAGGTGAAAGTGGACAGCCTTGTCGACATCCTCTATTGATTTTTATTGGTTTTGAAATATTGTTATTTGTTAGGATTTCTGCTGTAGCATTATTGTATATTATTTGAACCCATTTTATGAAATTATTTCCAAGTCCAAACCTTTGTAGGACTTCAAAAAGAAAGGGCCATTCAACTCTATCAAAGGCCTTTTCGGCGTCCAATGATAGGAGAGCTGTATCCGGTGCTTCTTTATTAAAATAAATAATATTAAATAGTCTTCTTACATTATGGAAGCCTTGTCTACCCTTTATAAAGCCATTCTGATCTCGATTAATAATATTTGGTAAAATTTCTTGTATTCGTCTTGCTAAAATTTTACAGATTATCTTAAGGTCGGCGTTTAATAGGCTTATTGGTCTCATATTTTCACATTTATTAGAGGGCTTACCTGGTTTTGGCAACAGTATAATTAAGGCATTATTTATGTATGATGGTAAATTATTATTTTGAAATGCTTCTAAAACCATTTCCAAAAAAGGTTTTATTAATTTATTCTTAAATTTTTTATAAAGGTCAACTGGAAGACCATCTGGTCCTGCACTTTTTCCTGATTTCATATTATCAATGGCTAGCCCAACTTCTTCTTGACTAATTTTAGACTCCAATATCTCCCTGTTTTCATTTGGTATACACGGTATAGATAGTTCGTTCAAAAACCCATTTAGTTTTGTTAAATCAGGTTCATTTTTGGTATCATATAATTTTTCATAGTAATCTCTAAAGGCTCTATTAATTTCTAAAGGATCTATAACTACCTGTCCGTTACTTATAATACTGGTAATTGGTGTTTTAATTTCCAATTGTTTAATCTGCCATGCTAATAATTTTCCTGATTTTTCACCTTGTTCATAAAAAGATTGTTTCAATCTTAGAAGACTCGAGGCAGCTCTATTCGCTGATTTTTTGTCGTATTCAGCTCTCAAAATCAGTAATTCATTCTCCAACCTTGGGTCACTTCCTGCATACACTTTTTCCTGAAGACTTTTTATTTTATGTTCCAATTTAGCTCTCTCCTCTCGAGTCTTCTTAGATTTTGATCCTGTATAACTAATAATATGTCCCCTAATAAAAGCTTTGAAAGCCTCCCACTTTACACATGCTGATGTTTGTGTAGTATTGATGTCAAAGAACTCGTCTATCTGTTTTTCTATATACTTGACAAATTCCTCATCCTGAAGCCATTTATGCTGAAATTGCCATCTACCTGATTCCTTTGTCAATTTTTTATCTACATATATTAGACAACAGGGTGCATGATCAGAAATCACGATGTTATCATAAAAGCAGTTTTGAATCTTGGACCTTAATTCTGTGGAAATCAAAAAATAATCAATACGTGAGAATGTCTTGTAGGTACTGGAATAACAAGAATAGGCTTTAACTTGTGGTTTCATTTCTCTCCATATATCTAACAATCTCAATTCTTTCATAAAATGATTAATAGTCATCCTACATCCAGTGTGCGTACAATCCAGTCCTGTTGATCTATCCACACCTGGATTCAATGTACAATTAAAATCCCCTGCTATTATATGTTGCCCTGTAAGTGATGATAAGATGAGAAATAAATTAGCAAAGAACTTCTGATCATCTATATTGGGACCATATAAGTTCACAAGATTTATATTTTCTAATAGCAAAGAACCTTGAATGATTACATATCTTCCAAATTTGTCTCCAATTACATTTTTCACCTGAAAAGGAACTGATTTATGTATGAGAGTCATAACTCCCCTGGCTCGGGATGAAAATGAAGAGGTGAATACACTTCCCTGCCATCTACTCCTAATTCTTTTAACATCCTCCTCTATCAGATGAGTTTCTTGTAAAAACACAATTCTTGAACCCATGTCCTTTATTTTATTCATAACTTGTTTAAGTTTTTTTAAATTTTGTAGACCTCTGCAATTCCATGAAGTTAAATTAAGATTAACACTTTGGTCCATGATCAATAGAGAGTTTGGGATTACCTTGCAGTGTAAACATGCTCATACAGAGAAGCAAAAACATGAGTGGTTGAACATTCATCCTACAAACTACACACAAACAAATTTCCCCTTCCCACACTTGTGGCAAACCCCCCAAAATCAAAAGAAAAATTCTGTCTCCCGATATAGCCATCGACTGTTCCACACCCACGGGGAACAGCCTAAGCCACTCCTTCTTCATCCTCCCAATCACCCCAACTCTACTGCTTTTAATGACGTAACATTAACTCTCCTCTGTAGTTTTCCAACTTAACTCCAAAATTTTTAACAACTTTGTACATCATAGTTTTTTTTTTTGTTTGTTTTGTTTTTGTTTTGTTTTTTTAATATATAATACAATCTATATTTTGTAAACTTACTATTTACTTCAAGTCAGTCAGATGCCTGTGCAAATGCTTAATTATTCTACCTTATATTTTGTTCATGCTTAGCTCCCACCAGTCTCTTCTTCTTCTTTGATCTTCTTGATGAACTCCTGCGCCTCCTCTGGGGTCTTGAAGATGTGGGTTCTGCCCTCATACGTGGTCAGCAGTCTCGCAGGATAGATTACACCATGACGAATCCCAAGGTTGCGCAGCTCCTTACGTATGGGATCAAACTGCTTCCTCAATTGTTGGATTCCTGTGGCCAAATCTGGGTAGAACCGCACCTGCTGATCCTGGTGTTTAATCTCTCCTTTAGCACGTGCAGCGTTGAAGATCTTCATCCTGTCTCTGTTGCTAAGAAACTTCATAATTAAGGTCCTCGGCGGTCCCTTATCTCTCCGTGGGCCAATACGATGTGCTTTTTCCAGAACCACTGCTGATTGCAACTCCTCGCTGCCCAGCACCTCCGGAATCCACTTTTCCAGAAAGGAACATACGTCCCGACCTTCTGATTCCTCTGGAAGACCCACCAGCCTCAAATTATTCTGTCTCGACCGAGATTCCAAATCCAAAATATTATCTTCCAGAGATTTATTTTTTTTTTCCAAAGTGCGCACCTTTAATTGAAGACGGGTGACGTCATCTTCAGCACTAGCGAGACGGAGCTCCATCTGCGCCGTTCGTTCTACACAGTCACCCAATTCCTTTCTTATTCCTTCCAACGCTGTCATAATCCCATCAAATCTAGAGGAAAAGTCCGCTCTCATTGAACTCATGGCAGCCATCAGCGCATCTGCGCCATTCCCCGCAAACATCGCACCGCCGCCAGCTTCCTCCGCCATATATGGAGTTTTGTTTGCTGCGTCACAGACCTGAAAGTCCGTTAATTTGGACTGTTTCGGCGGCTCGCTTTTTCCTTTTCCTGGTTTTCCAGCCTTAGGCTTCGCCGACATATCCTCGCCCAAATGCTGGGATACGTTCTGTCCCAAATGAGAGAGTTATTTGCCGATTTTTTTTCTCCAGGAGCAGAGCAGAGCGAGACACGTCCGTCCTACGTGGCAGCCATAACCGGAAGTGATAATGGAGTACATTTAATGGAATACACTTTGTAATTTAGGTACAGTACTCAACATTTACCTAGGAAACCACTTAGCTTACTATCAACAATCTATAGGATTAACATAATGCACAAATAGGATTATGGAAGATGGCTTAGGAAAATAATGACAAAGAAAAATAGGAAAGTTATGAATGGCAAACCCTACTATCAAAGCCATTTAACTTAGGTGATGAGGAAGGGTTTCTGGTTGATTACATGCAAAGAATGACAACTGACAGAGGTGTTATCCATGCTGCCCTTCCCAGGAGGGACCATGTGACGAAGGAACCGTGGGAGGTACACCCATCTTTTGGCCAAACCATTGGACAAAAAACTGGACCAATACTCCCTGGCAAGGAAAATACAGAGGTTATCCTGGTGACACCAACAGCTGTGAAAGGCGAAGGACGTGACTCTTGAGTGCATCTAACGCTTTACCCCACTTGGAACCCTCAGCAAGAGACTGTTTGATACACACTACAAACTCACTAAAGAAAAAAAAAATCCTCAGCAAGTGACTGTTTAACTGTTTCTCTATACAAGTGTCGGCTGACGGTGCCTTTTGGTATCCAGTAACAACTTGGATGGTGAAACAACTGTTTGTTTATCATGGAGGGGAAAAATACAAGAGGAAGAAGGGTGTGGTTGGTGTTGTTTCCTTTTCATCCTCATCATCCTCGTAGTAATACTTTTGTTTTGATTATTCTTACTTGTTCCACTGCCTATACACCATAGAGCAGGATTTATTACACACTCACCATGACTGGCTGAAAGCTCCAGGTCATTATGATCTTGTTTATGCTGACAATGTCCGGTGGAGCTATGTTAATCACACAGCTAAATCAGCTAATTGTTCGAATTGTTATGTTTGTTCCTTAATGCCACTATCAGCTGGACAAATTATCTGCTACTGCTAAAATAATGCAGCTACCACAGGCTGTCTGTTTCTTAAGAGAGGCTATATACAGAAATAACACAGCAAACATTACTTTGAATCACACCTGTCACAACATTTATCACTCCACTGATCGGAAACATGATGACACTCCTTACTCTGTGAAGGCAAGGTTAATTTTGTCAGGAAACTCCTTTTGTCCAAAGGGAAGTGGTGATGTACCTCTGGGCAGACACACTGTAAGTGTGCAACAGCTTACAGTGCGTCTCTCCCCCGTACTGCTACCTGCTTGACCAACGAAGCGGGCAAGTGTTATCCTGAAGATCTACAGTGTCAATACAGGGTGATGATGATCATGTGGTCATTGGGCGTACTCACACCTGCCCACTTTCTGGGCAGGGTTGTGTGCCCCCGTTTTGGCGACTGATTGTACCCTCATTATGTCGGCAGGCCAGGTGGGCAGGGTGTAGATTGATGCTTTCTTACCACAGGATGCTACCCTTTTTACCACATGATGCCATTTGGGGCACGGATGTACTAGAGCAATTTAAAATGAAAAGCACAGGAGCAAAGGTCCTTCATTCATTGTTTCCTTGAGTGGGAGTGGGCAAGAACACCTTATGGATTGAAACACTTACAGGCTACAATCATTTGTAAATTTTTCCTTATCTGCTTGGTCGGGTGCAAGGGAAGAAATGACGACTATGAGGCTTATGATGACACAAAATAGAATGGTTCTTGATCAATTAACCTACAATAGCACACACACACCTGCCCGTGGGGGTGTGTGTGCTATTGTAGGTGATTATTGTTGTACTTTTATCCCTGAAAATGATGCAGATGGTCATATTATTGCTTCGGCCATATGCAACTTCATTGCCTTGCAGGCTGCTTTGGCCAGGGATAATGTTACTGATGCACAGAATTGGTTAAGTTGGCTATTCTCTTCATGGAGAAGTCTCATCATGAATTTGTTAGTGATTTTTGTAGTGATAATTTTGGTCTTTTCCCGTGTCATTCCTTGTATCCGTAGTATGATGATGAGGCTTGTTTGTGTAAACTTAGTGATGTATCATGATGCAATTGGTGAAGATGATGGGGATGGTAAAGGGGCGGTACCAATCTAAGGTGTCTCTCCATGAGTCAAAGTACAGAGTAAAAGTATGACTGACATGCAGAAAACCAAGAGGGGATTCATGATAACGATGCGAAGTTGAAATGTACTACTTACAAATACACTTATGAAGTTTGAAATATTGTTTTATTTGTTTTGGGTTTTTCATATCATTTTCACTTTTGTTTTTATCACATTACACTTATTATCACATCATTAATCATTATATTCTAATTTTACACAGTTTAACTGATTTTTCTTTCCATTGATTTATTTTGTTTTTATTCCATTGTTTTTAAACTACACTACCTCTTGAATTGCTACAACAAGGAGAACACTAAATAAACTGCGATCCATCATGGACAATCCTGATCACCCCCTCCACCACACTCTAGATAGACAGCGAAGCACTTTCTCCAGTATACTACTACAGCTTTGTTTGTTGTTGTATGGCCAGGTACAGGAAATCTTTCCTGCCACATGCAATTTCACTGTACAGTAACTCACTATGATGTTGTATTCTGGTCATAGCTATGCTGTCACACTGCACCTTACAGACTAACTGGTACCTCACATTTTCACTCTGCTCCTGATAGTCCTTCTTTGTGCAATGGGATGATTCATGTGTTTATATGGGTCATCATATATTAAGCTATGATGTATATAGGTTTTATAGTCCTGTTAGTTTTATTTTCCATGGGTAATCCCTTTGTCTGTCATGTGTGTGTTTCTGTTATTTGGTTGTCTACTGTTATGGTGCTGTTACACTGTAATTTCCCAGTTTTGGATCTATCTATCTATCTGTCTATCTATCTATAAACCATATTTCCATATTTGATTATGTATTTGTGCATTTTTATTGTTCATTGTTCATTGAGCATGTGGCCTTCAGTGCGCCCCAGAATCAGTGTGCGTCAGCAGAAATAAGGATGATGCAGGTGTTCATTCTTTGTTTGGACTCATTTTGTATAGTTCCTGTGTGACTGTAGTGATGTGTGGATTCTTAGATTAAATTCTGGACATCCTGTTTGTCTCCAAGTACTCCAAGGACGTTCTCTCCCTCCCTTGCATGAACATTAAGAGCTATAAAAGACTGAGACGCGGATGACCGAGTTAGAATGATAAGCGAATGAATTCTGGGGCCATTTCTGTTCATTCTCCTGGCCAGAAAATAAATCTATTCATATCTTTTCATCCTGCCTGGTTTTTTGACTCAGATTAATTTTAATACAAATTAATCTAACAGGTAGCCTATTAGCCCCTGAGCTATTAACCCATGAGCTAACACTGATACCAGGACGCTGGCTGTCAGCACAGCTTATATTGTTATTTTCTTTGGATCTTAGTCATCTCAATTGCCATCCCTGTAATCACTTGGTTCAGCGATGTGCCTTGCATTACTGCTGCCCGTCTCTCAGTGGCTTCATCGTGATTACGCAGCGGATCACACATACCGCTGTTATGCTGATACCCCCCCCCCCCCCCGCCAATCCAGGGGAGTTCTCGGCATAACAGCACCCAGTACCCCTGGTCCCGGGCCATAAAAGCAACCGGTGCGCCAGGACAAGCGATACACCGCGGAATCACAATGAAACCACTCGGAGATGAGCCGGAGTGAACCAGGTGGTAACAGCGGTGGCTATTAGGGTGACTAAGATCTGAAGAAAATAACATTATAAGCCACACAGAGTCAGCATCCTGGTAACAGTGTTAGCTCATGGGCTAATAGGCTATCTTTAGCCCCCACTTACATCTACATGACGGACAGCGAGGTGGGCCAATAATAGAGCAGTGGGCGGGTCTCAAGGACGGCAGTGGGTTGGCTTTTTCAAAACTGGACATATATGATTTACCCGGAAGAGTCAAAAAATGTTTGGGAGAGTTTCTCTGAAAGAAAAACATCATAATTGTGTTTGGTGACGTGAACAGTTTAAGACAAGTAAATGTAGTCCACTAAGCTGTTTCACAAAAACTAAATATTACTTCTATTATACAGCAACCTACAACTTTAATTATGTGGGAAATTATCTATTAAATTGACAAACATCATATGTGTAACTCGTGGCAAAATTCGATCGAGATCGAAAGAGAATTTCTCTCTTGCCATTCACTTTAATGGAGATTTTTTTCCGATTTAAGGTTCCATACAGTGCATCCGGAAAGTATTCACAGTGCTTCACTTTTTCCACATTTTGTTATGTTACAGCCTTATTCCAAAATGGATTAAATTAATTTTTTCCTCAAAATTCTACACAGAATACTCCATAATGAACAACATGAGATTTCTGCTATTAAGCTGCAGCAAAAAAACATTCTGGACCTGGTCGAGGAGGTGAAAGCGCTGCGGATCCAGAACGCCGAGAAGGACAAGAGGCTGGCGTATCTGGAGAGCAGAGTGTTGGAACTGGAGCAGAACACCCGGGTGAACGACGTGATCATCACGGGGCTCCACATTAAACCCCGATTGTACGCGTGAGCGGTGGCCGCAGACAGCGGAGGGAGGCTTGACGCGCTGGAAGACGAATCCACGGAGCAACAAGTGGTGGCCTTCATGCAGTCCAAAGGAATCCAGCTGGACTGTAACACCATTGAGACCTGCCACCCTCTGCCCAGGAAAAACGGCGACAAACCGGCTGTGATCATGAGGTTTGTCAACAGAAAACACAAGACTGCGCTGTTAAAACAAGGTAGGAAACTGAAAGGAACGAACATTTACATAAACGAGCACCTTACAAAAGAAAACGCAGAAATAGCCAGAAAAGCAAGATACCTGAGAAAGCAGAAAAAGATTCAAAACACCTGGACATCAAACTGTAAAATATACATTGTGGCGGATGAAATATAAGTGAACCCAGTGTGGAGGCACGGAATAAGTGCAGGCACGGCGAACTGAAGTTTAAAAGGGTGTTTTATTCATCCTCCATCACGAGACTCATCCCAGCGCTGTGTAAGCGCGCTGGAGCGAGCCCTGTGTCTCTAGTAGCAGCAAGTCATCAGAGTGGTCAAAGACAGAGTAAGAGCAAGCAATATTCAGTTCACTTATATACCCAGCTAGACAATGCATGCATGGCACATTAGCATCACAGTACAGCAGGAATGCATGGGACATTTACATGAGAGTCACACATATTAATAGCAGGATTACTGGCAGGAAGGAGAGGCTGACTATTGATATCAGTCCATACATCTCACTGTTCTGCTAATTGCTCCAGCTGAGCGCTCTGCTTGACCCGAAGGCTGTGGGGGTCACCCCCCCCCCCCAGAGGGCTCAGCTGGGGGCTGAGGTGTCGATCGTCCGGCTTTGGAAGCGAGCTGCGTGGAAAGCTCTGTGCCGGAGGAGGGGGAGGGAGGAGGGTGGGGGTAGCGAGTACCGGCCCGGGACGGCAAAGTTGTCCGGGCCGCGCAAAAATTGCATGTGGACCCACGATGTTGAGGGGCTGTCCCACTGAACGTGGCAGAGGTCCACAGCGGCTGTGAGAAGAAACATTTGTCTCTGACTCCTCTCGCGGCTAAGTCCTGTGAGGATTCGTAGCGGCCATGAATAAAAAAAAACAGGAACTGAAGCTGTGTGAGGGACTTGGCTTGTTGGCTTTAGGTGCGCGCGCAGCCCTAAAGCCTTCGGGGACAGCTGATGGCTGGATTCCCATTGTGCGCCGAGGCTGAGACCCATACAAAGTCCTGTGTGCTGCGTGTCTGCTTCAGGTGTGTGAGCAGCCCTGAAGGTTCCGAGGATGGCGGTCGGCCGTGTTTCTCGGGCGTGTGCAGTGGCGGAGGACGATGGCGGTCTGTGGAGCCGGTATTGTCCCGTGCGTGGTGCGCTGTCCTCGTAACCCCCCGGTGTGTGTGCGGGGGTTTGGTGCATGGCAGGTCCGCTGTCGAGGCGAGTCAGGGCCAGGGAGCTTGCTGGAGATCAGCGTCGTCGGCGCCGATGGTCCTCCCTGTTCGGGCTGTTGCTGTCATTCGCTCGTGCCGGGTCATGGTGCGTTCTGGTCCACGCGCTGTGTTCTCCGTCGGCCCTGGAGGTCGCCGTCGTGGAGAGAGGACGAGGTGCGTGCGCGCTCGTGTGGATGTGGGAGCGCGCTGGAGCGGTGAGAGGGAGTAGATGCTCTTTGTCCCTCGGCCAGTCCCAGCGTGGATGTCCAGATCTCAGGCCAGGGTCGCACAATGACGCTTTCTGCAGCTTTCCCTGTTGTGGATGATCTCTGAGGGAGTTTGCCTGGTGTTGGTTGTGCGTCGAGGTCTCCCATGTGGCAGAAGGGAGGGCAGTCCATTCGCGTCAGGCAGCTGCGTTCGTTCGTTGTTGGAGTCACCCTCCGGAGTGTTCTTTTCTTCGGGGTCACCAGTGTGGTGGATGAAATATAAGTGAACCCAGTGTGGAGGCACGGAATAAGTGCAGGCAAGGCGAACTGAAGTTTAAAAGGGTGTTTTATTCATCCTCCATCACGAGACTCATCCCAGCGCTGTGTAAGCGCGCTGGAGCGAGCCCTGTGTCTCTAGTAGCAGCAAGTCATCAGAGTGGTCAAAGAGAGAGTAAGAGCAAGCGATATTCAGTTCACTTATATACCCAGCTAGACAATGCATGCATGGCACATTAGCATCACAGTACAGCAGGAATGCATGGGACATTTACTTGAGAGTCATACATATCAATAGCAGGATTACTGACAGGAAGGAGAGGCTGCCTATTGATATCAGTCCATACATCTCACTGTTCTGCTAATTGCTCCAGCTGAGCGCTCTGCTTGACCCGAAGGCTGTGGGGGTCACCCACAACATCAAATTAAACGGATCACCTGAAGAAGCCAAGGTCATTAACATCCGTAATATTATGGAACTGGACAAATATCAATGAATGTTATGAACTGGAGTCACAGCAACAAGAGACAACTGTAGGACACTGAAGGGATATACTCATCTGCTACAAGACATTTAACAACATGAAACAAAAGATCAACAAACAGGAACAACAGGAACTGAAAGTTTTTGAATATACAGATCACAGCCCACAGGACGTAGAATATAACATAGACCCTGATAATAATTTATTTAGCTCCATCAATAATAACTGTAGTTACTACACGGATGAACAGTTTAACACAATGGTCACATCTGATTTCAATATTTCTATGATCCACTTTAACAGCGGAAGTCTCTATGCCAACTTTAATAACATTAAAGATTATTTACATCAGTTTAAAGAGCCATTCAATATTGTGGCAATATCAGAGATGTGGCTCAGTGAAGAGAAAGGAGTGGATTTTACCATGGATGGCTATGAATTAAATTATATAAATAGAAAAGTAAAAAAAGGAGGAGGAGTTGCAATTTATGTTGACAAGAGCTTGAAATACAAGGCTGTTGAAAATCTGTCAGTAACTGTGGATGATTTATTTGAATGTATTACAATAGAAATCTGTCTGGACAATGTGAAGAATATAGTAGTGAGCTGTGTATATAGAACACCTGGATCAAACATTGACTTATTTAAGGACTGGATGGAAAAAATGTATGCAAAACTAACTCATAAAGTTATGTTCATCTGTGGGGATTTCAATATAGATCTGATGAATTCAAAACAACATAGTTTGACAGAAGAATTTATCAACACAATGTACAGTATGGGCTTACATCCAACAATTACCGGACCTAGCAGAATCACGTCACAAAGTGCCACACTAATAGATAACATATTCACAAACATTATGGAAAATAATATCAGGAGTGGGCTTTTATTGAATGATATCAGTGACCACCTGCCGATTTTTGTTGTCTATCAATGTGATTATAGGAAGAAAAAGTATACCAAAAATATTAAATATAAAAGAATAAGAACCGAAGAATCTATGTATTTACTGACAAAGGAATTATTAATACAAGATTGGAAAATAGTTTATGATGAAAATTATATAAATAAAGCATATGATAAATTTTTACAAATATTTCAATCATTGTAAAAACTGTCCTATAAAACAATACAGTGACAGACAACAACAACAACAAAAAAAATATTCCTTGGGTCACCAAGGGGTTAATAAATGCATGTAAAAAGAAGAATACATTGACTTCCGGTCTGGACACCATGGTGATAGCAGCTTAACGCTGAAGCTCCCAGACCCAATCCAGGAAAATACCTTGAAAATCAGATTTAATGGATTTTTGGAAGAGTGAAAATCAAAAGACAAAGTCATCATGCCTAAAGGAAAACAGAAGAAATCGACATTTACCAGGCCAGGACACGCATCGGCCGAAGAATCTGATCCGGAGGATTTCCATTCAGAAGACGAGGAGATGAATGAAGCTAGCAAAAAGGTTAGCTTAAAAATGGTACTTAAAGAATTAAGACGATTTCGCTGAGAGTGTTGGGCCGAATTTCGTGAAATCAAAGAAGAATTAAAAAGGACAAACAGCAGAGAGGACCAGGCCGAGGACCGAATCTTGGAAGCAGAGGAAAGAATAAAAGGGCTGGAAGATACCGTGCTGGATCTACACAAAAGACAGTCAAGACTGGAGGCTAAGCTAACCGACCAAGAAGGAAGACTGAGAAGAGACAACATAAGAATTCATGGTCTGAAAGGAGTCAAGGATGGTTTCACCACAATGGGGGCATGCGTGAAATCCTTACTGAGAGAGAAGTTGGATATTCCCCAAACCGCCGACTTGAAGATAGAAAGGGCACACCGTACATTAACCCCTAGGCCGGCGGCGGAAGCACCTCCACGACCGGTGGTGGTGAAGTTTTCCAACTCCAAAATAAAAGAAGAGGTTGTAAGACTGGCTTGGCAGAAAAAAGGATTTATGCACCAAGAGAGAAAAGTTTTCGTGGAACGCGATTACGCCCCGGAGGTCCTTAAAAAGCGTCGGGAATACAACGACGCTAAAAAGGTATTACAAGAGAAAAAAACTGCGCTTCCAGACACCATTTCTGGCGAAGCTGCGGGTCTTCTACGGCGATGAGATGTGTCTCTACAACTCGGCGGAAGAAGCAACCGCGGATATGGCGAGAAGAGGGCTCCCGGTAACGGTGTTTAAACCCGCAGCAGACCCGATCGAAAGAATCAAGGCTCAAACGTGGTCCACACAGAGACCCTCAAAATCCACGGGCCAGCAGCGGGAAACCTAGCGCCAGAGCTACAAGGAAAAACTGGCCATTTACAGGAGGGAATAACGATATTTTTAGTCAATCTGCACATCCAACCCCCCTCCTACAAGGTAACAAACATTAAAGGAGATGCAGAATCAGCAAGTGGTAAAACATTTCATGGAACAGTCATAATATTAGAAACAAATAAGTCTTTAAAAAAAAAAAAAAAAAAACTTGTTAAAATAGAAATGTGACAATGAACCACATGATCTCTCCACACTAACAAATACTGTATTAACGTGAATGTTTGCTGTGATGGTGGTGGGAGGGTGCACACAATTTCATAGGGTATAGGCATAAAAAAAAAAAATCATTACAAGTTCGGATTGGGATCTGAAATTCACGTTAAAAACGTGGAACAACTTACAGGGGTAAGAGAGGGCCCTCAGCACGTAACGGAATCTGAGGAATTTCCCTCAGAGCCAATACGCCAACATGGCTCTTCTAAGGTCACTAAAAAGACCTCAGCTCAGGAAGTTCTTTTGTCAGTTTCTTGTTTTAAAGTTTTATATACTATGTTCTTAATGTTTTTTATGTTCTTAATGTTCTTTCAGTTTCTGAGTAGCATAAAAGAGGGCCACCACACTGTTATACTAAATAAGACAACACAATGGAGAATCAGGGTGTAACCAAAATAATCTCATATAATGTAAAAGGGATCCTGAATCCAGTTAAAAGATCCAAGATTCTAGGCAAAATGAAAAAAGACAAAGCAGGAATAATATTTTTACAAAAAACCCACCAAACAGACGTGGAGCACACTAAACTCAATAGGCAAGGGTTTAAAATGATCTCTTCATCTTCATATAAGTCAGGGAGGAGGAAGGGAGTAGCGACATTGATCTCAACCAAAATTATATTTGAAAAAAAATCAGAACACAAAGATAAAGAAGGGAGATACAGTTTGGTACTTGGGCGGCTAGAGGGAGAAGATATCACCCTGCTGAATGTATATGCACCTCCAGGGGCTAACTGGAAATTTTATAAAAATGTATTTGACCTAATGATAACTAAAGCCCAAGGTTTAGTGATATGTGGTGGAGACTTCAATCTAAGACTGAATCCATACTGGGATGCATCAGGTAATTCTCCACATCAAAATAACACTCAAAGTAGGAAAACTCGGATGCCACTAAAAGAAATGGGAATCTGTGATGTGTGGAGGGAATTCAACCCCAGTGTAAAAGATTATACATTTTACTCAGCACCACATTCATCATACTCAAGGACTGACTATTTTTTTATGTTTAATAGAGACATTGGAAGAGTAAAAACATGTAAAATAGGACTGATGGATCTCTCTGACCACAGTCCGATCTATATGGACTTAAGTATCCAAAAACACACAAATAATACATTTTCTTGGAGGTTAAATTCAAATGTCCTGAAAGGACCACTGAAAGATGAATTGGAATCAGATATTCTCAGATATTTGGAAGAAAATGATAATGGAGAAGTATCCCCTTTAATACTGTGGGACGCATGCAAAGCTGTAATAAGGGGAAAGATTATTGCAAAACTGGCATTCTAAAAGAAACTGAGACAAGAAAAACTAACCACATTAGAGTCAGAACTTAAGAACCTAGAGAAAGAGCACAAAGACAACACTGATTCTAATGACTCGCTCAAAATTAAGGAAATTAAAAAACAAATAAATGAGATCTACACAATAGAAATCCAGAAGAAACTTACATTTCTGAAACAAAAATACTATGAAGCAGGCAGCAAATCTGCAAAATTACTAGCCTATAAATTGAGGAAACAAACGGAGAGAGCAATCTACAAAATCAGAGACCCAGTATCAAAGGAAATAAAATTTAGAATTCAGGATATTCATAAAAGCTTTGAGAACTACTACAAGAACTTGTACTCCCTCAAAAAACATAAAAACGCATCCGAAACATTCCTAAACACATCGAACCTTCCCCAACTTACTGAGTCACAAAATAAAACACTACTGTCAGAAATACAACCTAAAGAATTAGAAAAAGCAACTGTGAAACTTAAAGCTAACAAATCCCCAGGAGCAGATGGCTATACAGCAGAGTGGTACAAAACCTTTAAACAGCAACTATCTCCTCTCCTCCTGAAAACATTTAACTATGTCCTCCACACAGGGGAAATCCCCCCTCCTGGAGAGAAGGGGTCATTGCAGTCATACCTAAACCTGAAAAGGATAAACTAGACTGCTCCAACTACAGACCAATCAGTGTGTTAAATCAGGACTATAAGCTTTTTACCACTATCCTTGCCAAAAGGTTAGAAAATATACTGACAGACTTAATTCATTTAGACCAAACAGGTTTTATAAGACAAAGACAGACACAAGACAACATTAGATGCACTTTACACATAATTCATCATATAAAAAAATATAACTTAAGTGCAGCCATATTGGGATTAGATACTGAAAAAGCATTTGATTCGGTTGACCGGTCTTTCCTATATAGAATCTTATCCAGTTTCAATTTTCATAACAACTTCATTAGAACTATCCAGGCATTATATAAAAAATCAACAGCTAAAATAAGGATTAACGGTAAATTATCATCATCTTTTGAGCTAGAAAGAGGATGTCGTCAGGGCTGCCCCTTGTCTCCACTGCTCTTTGCAATCTTCATAGAACCTCTGAGCCAATGGATAAGACAGAATCAAAAAATTCAAGGTATTACACTTGGTCAGAAGGAACATAAAATAGCACTCTTTGCTGATGACATTTTAATATACCTGGGGCAGCCAGACACCTCTTTTCCAGAACTAATCTCAGTTTTTTCAGAGTATGGAGATTTATCGGGGTACGAATTAAACATGCATAAAACCCAAGTTTTAATATTCAACTATGATCCAAATCAATATTTACTAAGCAAACTCAAAACTAACTGGGAGATGGAATCTATGAAATATCTGGGGGTCAATATCCGGAAACAACTCAACAAAATTATAACACTAAACTATGATCCACTGGTGGCAAAAATAAAATCTGATCTAGCAAGATGGAATATGATACCATTCTTGGGTACTGCACAAAGAACTGAAGCAGTCAAAATGAATATACTTCCACGTCTTCTATACCTTTTCCAAACAATACCAGTAGAACCTCCCAAAAAAACATGGCAAGAACTGGACAGAAGGATCTCAAGATTCATATGGCAGGGCAAGAGACCTAGAATCAGATATAGAACCCTACAGCTAAACAAAGACAAAGGTGGGCTCGTGCTGCCAAATATCAGGGACTATTTTAAAGCCGCACAAATTAAAACTTTAATAGAGATATGTAACCCAGTCTACACTGCACAATGGAAGGAGATAGAATGCCAAATAACAAGTGACATCCCCCTACAGGCGATAATAGGGAACAATGCCTTACCTAAACTTTTGAATAACACTAACCCGTGGATAGAGACCCCGCTAAAAATCTGGTTTAAGATAGTCAGAGAGAATCAAACTAAAGAACCCTATCGATTTCTGCAATGGATTGCCTATGATCAAGACTTTACTCCTAATAAAACAGACACTAGATTTAAAAAGTGGAAAGAGAACGGACTGATAAAATATTACGATTTTTTTAAAGGGCAAATTTTAAGAAGTTTTGAAGATTTGAAAAAACAAAGTCTAATAAATCAAGACCTTTACAGGTTCTTTCAGCTTAGACACCACATAAACAATATACTTAAAAAGGAGGATTTGGAAAGGGCCCAGTCATGTGTTCTGAAGGTCTTCTTAATGGCATATAAAGGGATCCCAGGGATCAGATACATTTCTAAAATATACCAAGGTCTTCAAGACTTAAAAGGAGACAACACATCATATATAAAAGAGAGATGGGAAAAAGAGGGGAATTTCACTTTACAACTGGAAATATGGGAAAAGCTAAATAAACAACAATGGAAAAGTACCTCATCCCTGCAGTGGATAGAATTTGGATGGAAAAATTTGGTAAGATTTTTCAGAACACCTGCACAAAACAAATTTACTCGTAAGGGGTTGAATTGTTGGCGCTTGTGTGGTGAAGAGACTGCAAATCATTTTCATGTGTTTTGGTCATGCCCAGTTATCCACCAATATTGGACTAATGTACAGACAATATTGGGGAAAATATTCAAAATAACAGTCCCCTTTTCTTTTGTAACTTTGTATTTGGGTTTACTACCGGAATCACTGGAAAGACGAGGAGAAAAATACTTATTCACTGTTTTAATATTGGCAAGTAAAAAAGCTCTAACTAAAAAATGGATGTTGAAGGACTGTCCTTCACCCGAAGATTGGATTAACATGATCCAAGACATTTACTCGATGGAAAAGTTGACATTCGCACTGAGACAGGACATGGATGGGTTCTTGAACTTTTGGCAACCCTGGATCGCATATGTGTCTTCCATTAGATCTAATCTTTGACAAATACCATTTCAATATTGGCACCGCTCTTTGTTCCAACGCTACTCAGATGCTCTTTTATTTTTATTTATTTATTTTTATTATTTTTTTATTATTATTATTTTTGTTTTTTGCTCTTTTATTTTGTTTTTGTTCTTTTTTGTATTTTCTTGTTTGTTTGTTTTTTGTTCTTTCTTTAATTTCTCTTTTTCTTTCACTTAAAAAAAGGGGTGTTGTAATAATTATTCTTCCAATGTTGTCAAAAAACAAAAAAAAGGAACATGTGATGAAAATGTAAACAATGCAATGCTGTAATGACGTGTATACCCTTTACAAAAACTTAAATAAAAAAAAAAAGAAGAATACATTATATAAACATTTCATTAAGTGCAGAACAGTGGAGGCTGAGATCAAATATAAAAGATATAAAAATAAGCTTACTAATATAATGAGGACCTGTAAGAAAGAATATTACAACAGAATATTAGAGGATAATAAAAATAACTTAAGAGGAATATGGCAAGTACTCAATGGGATTATTAGTAATCGACCTAAGAATGCTAATTATCCAGAATATTTTATTGAAAATGGCAATTTGATAAATAATATGGAGGATGTGGTCAGTGGTTTCAATAAATTTTTTGTAAACGTTGGTCCTGAATTAGCAAAATCAATAGTGACAGCAGAAATAAACAACAGTGGTTCTGTAAATGAAATAGAAGATAGAAATCCAAACACAATCTTTTTGGGTGCAGTTACTGAAAAGGAAATTATCGAGACTGTGAGTAAATTTAAGAACAAAAAATCAACGGACTGGAATGAAATTGACATGACAATAGTGAAAAAAGTAATTGAAGGAATTGTTAAGCCACTCACCCACATCTGTAACCTGTCATTTCAAACTGGTAAATTTCCAAACAAAATGAAAATAGCAAAAGTAATACCTCTATACAAAACAGGAGACAGTCATTGTTTCACAAATTACAGGCCAGTCTCTTTACTCTCACAATTCTCCAAAATATTTGAAAAAATTTTCACTAAGAGATTGGATGATTTCATTGAAAAACACAATCTCCTTACAGACAGCCAGTATGGTTTTAGAGCAGATAAATCTACATCTTTGGCACTGATCGAACTTATAGAAGAAATTACTAGTTGTATAGATAAAAAAAAAAGTTTGCTGTAGGAGTATTTATAGATTTAAAGAAAGCTTTTGACACCATTGACCACTGAACACTACTAAGGAAACTGGAAAGGTATGGGATAAGAGGGGTCGGACTGAGTTGGGTGGAAAGTTATTTAAGTAACAGACAACAATTTGTACAAATTGGTGAGCACAAATCACCCTTCATGGACATCACTTGTGGTGTGCCCCAGGGGTCAGTTTTGGGACCCAAACTCTTTATTTTGTATATAAATGACATATGCCAAGTATCAAAAATTCTGAAATTTATTTTGTTTGCAGATGACACAAATATCCTTTGCACCAGTGAGAATTTGCAGCAGGTTTTAGAGGTGGTCACAACTGAAATGAAAAAGTTAACGCAGTGGTTCAACAAAAATAAATTATCTCTAAATCTAAAAAAACCCAAAGATTATGTTGTTTGGAAATTATAAAATAAATCATGAAATAATGGTAACGATAGATGATACCAGAATAGAAACAGTACAGGAAAATAAGTTTCTGGGAGTGACGCTAGACAATAAAATCTGCTGGAAACCTCACATCAGTCAAATCCGGGCCAAGTTAGCAAAATGTATAGGCATACTGGGGAAGACAAGACACATCCTGGACTATAAATCACTGGTCTTACTGTACAATTCACTGTTTCTACCTTATCTTAACTACTGTGTAGAAGTCTGGGGAAACACCTACAAGACCAACCTACAGTCAATATGCACATTACAAAAAAGAGCTATAAGGATAATAAATAATGTAGGATATAGAGACCATACCAATTCGTTGTTTTTAAAGTCACATGTCATAAAGTTCATCGATTTAGTTAAATTTAAGACAGCACAAGTCATGTACAGGGCAATTAATAATCAACTCCCAACTAATATACAACAAATATTTAAAAAAAGAGACAATGATCATAATTTGAGAGGAGACTTAAACTTTATAAAACCCAAGATACGAACAACCAAGAAAAGTATGTGCATATCTGTCTGTGGGGTGGATTTGTGGAACAGTCTGGAGCCGGAACTGAAACTATGTACAAACAGAATTCAATTCAAAAAGAGGTATAAACATTATTTGCTGAAAGGATATATGTTAGAAGGGTAGTATTTATATGTACGATTCACTATGCTCACTCTGGGACACTATGGGACACTATGGAATGGTGGGTGGGACAGCACTCTGTATATCTGTGTTGTTTGAGGCTGGTTTTGATGTATGGACATCAATGTATGTTAGGATGGATGGGTGTTAATGTTGATATGTACAAAATACAGTTAATTGTTTACTTGGGGTCTTAAATGTGGTAATTTGTATATAATTCACATGGGTGTATTTATGGAAAAGAGGGAGATGGAATTAATAAGTGTTCACTTCTTCCTTCTCCCTTTCAAACACTGTATACTGTTACTTCATTGCATTTGTCATTTGTTTTGTTTTTGTTATACTTTTTTGTTCGAAATAAAGTATCTATCTATCTATCTATCTATCTATCATGAAAAAAGTTTTGAGATTTTTGCAAATTTATTAAAAATAAAACACTAGACTTCCGGTTATGGCTGCCACGTAGGACGGACGTGTCTCGCTCTGCTCTGCTCCTGGAAAAAAAAAAAATCGGCAAATAACTCTCTCATTTGGGACAGAACGTATCCCAGCATTTGGGCGAAGATATGTCGGCGAAGCCTAAGGCTGGAAAACCAGGAAAAGGAAAAAGCGAGCCGCCGAAACAGTCCAAATTAATGGACTTTCAGGTCTGTGACGCAGTAAACAAAACTCCATATATGGCGGAGGAGGCTGGCAACGCTGCGATATCTGCGGGGAATGGCGCAGATGCGCTGATGGCTGCCATGAGTTCAATGAGAGCGGACTTTTCCTCTAGATTTGATGGGATTATGACAGCGTTGGAAGGAATAAGAAAGGAATTGGGTGACTGTGTAGAACGAACGGCGCAGATGGAGCTCCGTCTCGCTAGTGCTGAAGATGACGTCACCCGTCTTCAATTAAAGGTGCGCACTTTGGGAAAAAAAAATAAATCTCTGGAAGATAATATTTTGGATTTGGAATCTCGGTCGAGACAGAATAATTTGAGGCTGGTGGGTCTTCCAGAGGAATCAGAAGGTCGGGACGTATGTTCCTTTCTGGAAAAGTGGATTCCGGAGGTGCTGGGCAGCGAGGAGTTGCAATCAGCAGTGGTTCTGGAAAAAGCACATCGTATTGGCCCACGGAGAGATAAGGGACCGCCGAGGACCTTAATTATGAAGTTTCTTAGCAACAGAGACAGGATGAAGATCTTCAACGCTGCACGAGCTAAAAAAGGAGAGATTAAACACCAGGACCAGCAGGTGCGGTTCTACCCAGATTTGGCCACAGGAATCCAGCAATTGAGGAAGCAGTTTGATCCCGTACGTAAGGAGCTGCGCAACCTTGGGATTCGTCATGGTGTAATCTATCCTGCGAGACTGCTGACCACGTATGAGGGCAGAACCCACATCTTCAAGACCCCAGAGGAGGCGCAGGAGTTCATCAAGAAGATCAAAGAAGAAGAAGAGACTGGTGGGAGCTAAGCATGAACAAAATATAAGGTAGAATAATTAAGCATTTGCACAGGCATCTGACTGACTTGAAGTAAATAGTAAGTTTACAAAATATAGATTGTATTATATATTAAAAAAACAAAACAAAAACAAAACAAACAAACAAAAAAAAACTATGATGTACAAAGTTGTTAAAAATTTTGGAGTTAAGTTGGAAAACTACAGAGGAGAGTTAATGTTACGTCATTAAAAGCAGAAGAGTTAGGGTGATTGGGAGGATGAAGAAGGAGTGGCTTAGGCTGTTCCCCGTGGGCGTGGAACGGTCGATGGCTATATCGGGAGACAGAATTTTTCTTTTGATTTTGGGGGGTTTGCCACAAGTGTGGGAAGGGGAAATTTGTTTGTGTGTAGTTTGTAGGATGAATGTTCAACCACTCATGTTTTTGCTTCTCTGTATGAGCATGTTTACACTGCAAGGTAATCCCAAACTCTCTATTGATCATGGACCAAAGTGTTAATCTTAATTTAACTTCATGGAATTGCAGAGGTCTACAAAATTTAAAAAAACTTAAACAAGTTATGAATAAAATAAAGGACATGGGTTCAAGAATTGTGTTTTTACAAGAAACTCATCTGATAGAGGAGGATGTTAAAAGAATTAGGAGTAGATGGCAGGGAAGTGTATTCACCTCTTCATTTTCATCCCGAGCCAGGGGAGTTATGACTCTCATACATAAATCAGTTCCTTTTCAAGTGAAAAATGTAATTGGAGACAAATTTGGAAGATATGTAATCATTCAAGGTTCTTTGCTATTAGAAAATATAAATCTTGTGAACTTATATGGTCCCAATATAGATGATCAGAAGTTCTTTGCTAATTTATTTCTCATCTTATCATCACTTACAGGGCAACATATAATAGCAGGGGATTTTAATTGTACATTGAATCCAGGTGTGGATAGATCAACAGGACTGGATTGTACGCACATTGGATGTAGGATGACTATTAATCATTTTATGAAAGAATTGAGATTGTTAGATATATGGAGAGAAATGAAACCACAAGTTAAAGCCTATTCTTGTTATTCCAGTACCTACAAGACATTCTCACGTATTGATTATTTTTTGATTTCCACAGAATTAAGGTCCAAGATTCAAAACTGCTTTTATGATAACATCGTGATCTCTGATCATGCACCCTGTTGTCTAATATATGTAGATAAAAAATTGACAAAGGAATCAGGTAGATGGCAATTTCAGCATAAATGGCTTCAGGATGAGGAATTTGTCAAGTATATAGAAAAACAGATAGACGAGTTCTTTGACATCAATACTACACAAACATCAGCATGTGTAAAGTGGGAGGCTTTCAAAGCTTTTATTAGGGGACATATTATTAGTTATACAGGATCAAAATCTAAGAAGACTCGAGAGGAGAGAGCTAAATTGGAACATAAAATAAAAAGTCTTCAGGAAAAAGTGTATGCAGGAAGTGACCCAAGGTTGGAGAATGAATTACTGATTTTGAGAGCTGAATACGACAAAAAATCAGCGAATAGAGCTGCCTCGAGTCTTCTAAGATTGAAACAATCTTTTTATGAACAAGGTGAAAAATCAGGAAAATTATTAGCATGGCAGATTAAACAATTGGAAATTAAAACACCAATTACCAGTATTATAAGTAACGGACAGGTAGTTATAGATCCTTTAGAAATTAATAGAGCCTTTAGAGATTACTATGAAAAATTATATGATACCAAAAATGAACCTGATTTAACAAAACTAAATGGGTTTTTGAACGAACTATCTATACCGTGTATACCAAATGAAAACAGGGAGATATTGGAGTCTAAAATTAGTCAAGAAGAAGTTGGGCTAGCCATTGATAATATGAAATCAGGAAAAAGTGCAGGACCAGATGGTCTTTCAGTTGACCTTTATAAAAAATTTAAGAATAAATTAATAAAACCTTTTTTGGAAATGGTTTTAGAAGCATTTCAAAATAATAATTTACCATCATACATAAATAATGCCTTAATTATACTGCTGCCAAAACCAGGTAAGCCCTCTAATAAATGTGAAAATATGAGACCAATAAGCCTATTAAACGCCGACCTTAAGATAATCTGTAAAATTTTAGCAAGACGAATACAAGAAATTTTACCAAATATTATTAATCGAGATCAGAATGGCTTTATAAAGGGTAGACAAGGCTTCCATAATGTAAGAAGACTATTTAATATTATTTATTTTAATAAAGAAGCACCGGATACAGCTCTCCTATCATTGGACGCCGAAAAGGCCTTTGATAGAGTTGAATGGCCCTTTCTTTTTGAAGTCCTACAAAGGTTTGGACTTGGAAATAATTTCATAAAATGGGTTCAAATAATATACAATAATGCTACAGCAGAAATCCTAACAAATAACAATATTTCAAAACCAATAAAAATCAATAGAGGATGTCGACAAGGCTGTCCACTTTCACCTTTACTGTTTACTATGGCAATTGAACCTTTAGCGATAGCGATACGTTTACATTCACAAATATATGGAATTAAAGTTGGACCAACAGAACATAAAATCTCCCTGTACGCCGATGATATAATTTTGTTTATGTCGAATCTAAAAAAATCAATTCCAACCTTGTTGAATTTAATAAAGAATTTTGGGGAAATATCAGGATATAAAATAAATAAAACTAAATCTTCAATATTAATGCTAAATGAGACCCAGAGAAATTACCCAGCCCCTGAGGCAAATCAATTCAATGTTGTAAATCAGTTTAAATATTTAGGAATCCAAATTATGCCTAAGCTAGAATCAGTCGCCAGCGTCAACTATGAAGCCTTAATGTCAGATATCAATGAGTTAACTCAGAGATGGATGTCACTACCAATGTCGATGATCGGGAGAATCAATATACTTAAAAGTAATATTTTACCTAAAATACTTTATTTATTTCAATACATTCCCTTATCACCACCTTTAGATCTATTCTCAAGAATAAAAAAAAAGTTAGTGGAATTTATATGGAACAACAGGAGGGCTAGATTACGTCTGTCTTTATTGTATTTACCATTTGATCGTGGAGGTCTGAAATGTCCAAATTTTATGTTGTATTATTGGTCGGCACAACTGAGGTCTATGACATATTATTTTTCATCAAATGATCTCCCTCACTGGACTGAAATGGAATCATACAATTTACCTTTACCTCTTCCCATATTCATATACTCAGATTCGGCAAAAAAATTACAAAAACAAGTTAAAAATCCATTTGTAAAGCATATGATCAAAATATGGTGTGAAGCTAAAAACTATTTAAAAGAACCACAGTTATTGTCACAATTTAGTCCAATATGGGGTAATCAATATTTTAAACCAGGGAGAGCGGACGCTGTATTTAAAGTATGGAATTTAAAAGGGATACAAAAGATTCAGGATTTATATTTGCCATGTGCAGACAACATAATGTCTTTTGAAGAGCTGAGGATCAAATTTAATCTCAATAGAACACATTTTTTAAAATATCTTCAACTTAGAAACTTTATTCGATCAAATCAAAATAAAGCTCTCACTCGACCTATTTATTCATCCTTGGAAAAAATGATGATGAAAGATAGTAAAAGAAAGGGTATTATTTCAGAGTTTTATAACTCATTGACACTATCTTCAAGTGAAAAATCACTGAAAAGATTAAACTACTGGAAAGAAGATCTGCAAATTGAAATTTCGGAGGAACAATGGGAATTGGCTTGTACAGAAGCTCAAACCAAATCAATAAATGCACGCCTTAAATTGATACATTTCAAATGGTTAATGCGGATGTATGTTACACCGGAGGAGTTAAATAGATATAACAAAAATATACCAGATACATGCACAAAATGCATGGAAAGTAAAGGAACCCTATTTCATTGTTTATGGGAATGTAGATTAATAAGAATGTTTTGGGAAGAGGTGAGGGTAACAATTGAAAAAATAATCTCAAAACAAATCATACTGAATCCTAAACTGTTTTTGTTGGGTCTGTACCCAGAAAAGCATAATTTTAATAAAAGTGAAAGAACATTCATAGACCTCAGTTTGCTTAATGCCAAAAAATGTATTGCACTATTATGGAAAAAGACTCATAGACCAGATGTGACTCAGTGGTTAAGACAGATGTTAACAAACCTTCCATTAGAAAGAATAACATATATACTGAAATCAAAGGAAATTGTGTTTGAGAATATATGGAGACCTTTTATTGATTATGTAAAAAATTTAAACATAACTCTTGAAGAAGAAGGTGAATGATGTGTGTGGACCTTGTAAATTCCAAACTGGTGAACATAATATGTATACTTATGTATTGGATTGTCTAGACTAAACAGAGGAGCATTGTTGAAGACTTGATTTTGTTGGTGGTTGTTGGTGTTTTTAGTGCATTTTTTTTTTTTTTTGTAGTACTTTAGCGTTAGTGTTTGATTGTTTGTATCATGTTTGTTAAAAAAAAAAAAAGGTTCAATAAAGATATTGTGGAAAAAAAAAAATAAAACACTAATAAATCACATGTACATATAATGGTGTGAAAAAGTGCCCCCTTCCTGATTTCTCTTTTTTTTTTGTATGTTTCATATCAGCAAACAAATTTAAATATTAGACAAAGACAACACAAGTAAACACAAAATGCAGTTTTTAAATGAAGGAGTTTATTATTAAGGGGAAAAAAAATCCAATCCTACAAGGCCCTGTGTGGAAAAAGTGATTGCCCCCTAAACCTATTAACTGCTTGGGCCACCCTTAGCAGCAACAACTGCAATCAAGCGTTTGCGATAACTGGCAATGAGTCTTTTACAGCACTGTGGAGGAATTTTGGCCCACTCATCTTTGCAGAATTGGTGTAATTCAGCCACATTGGAGGGTTTTCGAGCATGAACTGCCTTTTTAAGGTCATGCCACAGCATCTCAATCGGATTCAGGTCAGGACTTTGACTAGGCCACTCCAAAGTCTTCATTTTGTTTTTCTTAAGCTATTCAGAGGTGGACTTGATAGTGTGTTTTGGATCATTGTCCTGCTGCAGAACCCAAGTGCACTTCAGCTTGAGGTCACGAACAGATGGCTGGACATTCTACTTCAGGATTTTTTGGTAGACAGCAGAATTCATGGTTCCATTTACCACAGCAAGTCTTCCAGGTCCTGAAGCAGCAAAACAGCCCCAGACCATCACATAACCACCACCATATTTTACCGTTGGTATGATGTTCCTTTTCTGAAATGCTGTGTTACTTGTACGCCAGATATAATGGGACGCACACCTTCCAGAAAGTTCAACTTTTGTCTCATCAGTCCACAGAGTATTTTCCCAAAAGTCTTGGGGATCATCAAGATGTTTCCTTGCAAAACTGAGATGAGCCTTTATGTTCTTTTTGCTCAGCAGTGGTTTTCATCTTGGAGCTCTGCCATGCAGGACATTTTTGCCCAGTCTTTTTCTTATGGTGGAGTCATGAACACTGACCTTAACTGAGGCAAGTGAGGCCAACAGTTCTTTGGACGATGTTATGGGGTCTTTTGTGACCTCTTGAATGAGTCGTCGCTGCGTTCTTGGGGTAATTTTGGTTGGCAGGCCATTCCTGGGAAGGTTCACCACTGCTCCCTGTTTTCGCCATTTGTGGATAATGGCTCTCACTGTGGTTCGCTGGAGTCCCAAAGCTTTAGAAATGGCTTTATTGTGGGTGGCAAGGTGTTGGACTTCTCCACCCAGAGAACAGTGGACCAAGAGAGGAGACGTCGTCAGGGGGTCCAGACTGAACAGTAAAGGCTAGGCACCCCCTGGGGAGATGAGCAGATGCCAGGCCACCAGGAGAGGAGTGAAGTGCGGCACCTGTGTAATATCATGTTAATGCGCTGCACAGGCTTAGTTCTATACATAATGTGAGGTCGGAGCCTCGGGCCACCGTGCATGTAATTAAAGGTATAAAAGAGAGATGCACAGTGGCCTGGGAGTTCTTTTTGCTATCGTGTTCTGTTAGAGGGAGAATAAAGTCTGTGTTGATCAGCTTGTTGCCTCGCCTGCATCCTTCCCTCTACATTATAACCTTTTCCAGACTGATAGATCGCAATTACTTTGTTTCTCATTTGTTCCTGAATTTATTTGGATCGCAGCATGATGTCTAGCTTTTGAGGATCTTTTGGTCTACTTCACTTTGTCAGGCAGGTCCTATTTAAGTGATTTCTTGATTGAGAATAGGTGTGGCAGTAATCAGGCCTGGGTGTGGCTAGAAAAATTGAACTAATTCAACTAATTCGGCTTTCCAAAAATGTTATAAACCACAGTTAATTTATGTTTTAACAGGGGGGCAATCACTTTTTCACACAGGGCCATGTAGGTTTGAAGTTGTTTTTTTTTTACCCTTAATAATAAACACCTTCATTTAAAAACTGCATTTTGTGTTTATTTGTGTTATCTTTGTCTAATATTTAAATATGTTTGATGATCTGAAACATTTACAGTAAGTGTGACAAACACAAAAAAAAGAGAACTCAGGGAGGGGGCAAACACTTTTTCACACCACTGTAAGTATTCACAGCCTTTGCCATGAAGCTCAAAATTGAGCTCAGGTGCATCCTGTTTCCACTGATCATCCTTGAGATGTTTCTGCAGCTTAATTGGAGTCCACCTGTGGTAAATTCACTTAATTGAACATGATTTGGAAAGGCACACACCTGTCTATATAAGGTCCCATAGTGCATGTTAGAGCACAAACTAAGCATAAAGTCAAAGGAATTGTCTGTAGACCTCCAAGACAGGATTGTCTCGAGGCACAAATCTGGGGAAGGGTACAGAAAAACTACTGCTGCTTTGACAGTCCCAATGAGCACAGTGGCCTCCATCATCCGTAAATGGAAGAAGTTCGGAACCACCAGGACTCTTCCTAGAGCTGGCCGGCCATCTAAAGTGAGCCATCGGGGGAGAAGGGCCTTAGTCAGGGGAGTGACCAAGAACCCGATGGTAACTCTGTCAGAGCTCCAGCATTCCTCTGTGGAGAGAGGAGAACCTTCTAGAAGGACAACCATCTCTGAAGCAATCCACCAATCAGGCCAGTATGGTAGAGTGGCCAGATGGAAGCCACTCCTTAGTAAATGGCACATGGCAGCCCACCTGGAGTTTGCCAAAAGGCACCTGAAGCACTATCAGATCATGAGAAACAAAATTCTCTGGTCTGATGAGACAAAGATTGAACTCTTTGGCTTGAATGCCAGGCGTCATGTTTGGAGGAAACCAGGTACTGTGGGGGTATGATGTTGGACTTCTCCACCCAGGGAACAATGGACAAAAGAGGAGGTGTCACCGGGGGTATCAGACTGGACAGTAAGGACTATGCGCCCCATGGGAAGAGGAGCAAATGCCGGAGCCGCTGGGAGAAGAAGGGTGTGAGAGCGGCACCGGCGTTATGTCATGTTAATGTGCCACACAGGCTTTGTTCTAAACATAATGTACTGTATGATGGTCGGAAGTTCCGGGTCTCGACGCATGGTATGAAAGATATAAAAGAGGAATGCACAGAGACCCGGGATCTTTTTTTTGTTGGAGAAAGGATAAAGTTTCTGTGTCGTCCAGTTCGCTGCCTTGCCTGCCTCCCTTCTCCACATTGGTGACCCTAAGACGTGCCATGGAAAGTGAGCCAAGCACTACCCCGAAGACTGCCTGGAGGGAGAGCACCAGCGCCGCATGCGTGGTCTCAGTCGAGCTCCCAGACTTCTGGCTTCACAACCTGACCGTGTGGTTTTTGCACATAGAAGCCCAGTTCGCACTCCGCGGGATAACAACGGACGATACCAGGTATTACTACGTGGTTGCTGCGCTGGATGCGCGTACCACACAACAGGTGACAAACCTACTCCAGCAGCCGCCGGCCCAAGGAAAATATGAAGCGCTCAAGAGGATGCTTCTCCAGCGCTATACCCTTTCTGACAGTGAGAGGGCAGAAAGACTTCTAATGCGTTCGGAGTTAGGGGACAGATCAGCAGTGGAGCTCATGGAGAGCATGTTGGCGCTGAGGGGGAAAGATGATGAATCTTTCCTGTTTGCCCATTTGTTTCTCAGGAACAGCTCAGCTACAGCGAGGACGATCCTGGCCAACTCGCCGCGGCTGGTTGCTAAGGACTACCACGCCCTGACACAGGAAGTAGACTGCATCATTTTGGTGACCAGAACTCTCAGCATGCAGACAGCAGCACTGGCATCCATGAGGGATTCCAGCGAGGTCAAGGAGCCGTTCGTGGTAGCCTGGACGGACACCAGAAGATGAAGAAACGGGGCGATCTCTTTTTATCATCGCCGTTTTGGCTCGAATGCCCAATGCTGCCTGTCACCATGCCAATTAAAGAAGCCGGGAAGACAGCACATTCGGAATTCAGTGGCAGCTGCAACCAATGGCGGTAGGAACAGACTGCTTTATGTCACAGACACACGTTCGGGGAGACGGTTTTTGGTGGACTCCGGCTCCCATTAGAGCCTCATCCTGCCGGTCAATGTAGACAAGGTGGCAGGACGCAGCGGTCCCGAGCTCACACCCGCTAATGGATCCACCATCAGGACATTTAGCAAGCGGACACTGACGATATGCTTACACGGAAACAACTTTCAGTGGGACTTTGTGATAGCTGTATGTTCCAGCCCCATTTTAGGCGCAGACTTTTTATGTGCTTATGGGTTGTTAGTCGATGTTGCTAACAGGAGATCAGTGGATGCTGTCTCTTCTACCTCACTATCCTGCACAGCTTGGGGAGCTGGGTTGACAACACTGGCTAACGTTATAGCTCCAGGGGGTAAGTACCAACAATTGCTCGCACAGTTCCCAGCACTCATGGTCCCGACTTTTTGGGCTACAGTAATGAAACATGGGGTTGAGCACTTTATAACGACAAAAGGCCCACCGGTGTTCGCACGACCTTGGCATTTGGACGCAGCTAAAATGGCAGGTGCGCGAGAGGAGTTTGCCAACTTAGAGCAGATGGGCATCGTCAGGCACTCCAACAGCCTGTGGGCATCCCCGCTACACATGGTGCCTAAAGCCCACGGGTCGTGGTGACCGTGCAACGATTTCCGGCGCCTGAATAACGCCACGGAACACAATCGTTATCCCATTCTGCACATCCAGGATTTTTCTGTGCACCTGGCCGAGGTGCTTGTTTTTTCGAAAGTGGATCTGGTCCACGGATGCCATCTAGTCCCGATGCGCGCGTAAGATGTTCCAAAAACAGCGATAATAACTCCTTTCGCCTTTTCGAGTTTTTATGCATGTCATTCTGATTAAAAGGCACGGCACAGACTTTCCAGAGGATGAGGGACGCAGTGCTTCACATTTTGTGGGGGTTTTTTTTGTCTATTTAGACGACATTCTGGTAGCTAGCGCATCCGACGAGGAGCACATCGCCCATCTCAAGATAGTTTTCCAGAGGTTGGAGGCGCATGGGCTGATAGTTAACCCGGAGAAGTGCCAGTTCGGCATGTCAGACATTTATTTTTTGGGCCACTGCATTTCGCCGGAGGGCGCGATTCTGTTACTGGATAAGGTGTGCACTGTGTCAAACTTTCCGCGCCTGCAGACCGTGAGAGCACTACAGGAGTTTTTGGGAATGGTTAATTTTTATAACCGTTTCCTTCCCTGGGCAGTCCAGCTGATGCAGCCGTTGTATGCCACGCTTAAAAAAAAGAAGCCCGCAGAAGCCATCTTACTAGCCATTTTACTTACACCAAAACAGCGCTTGCGGATGCTACATTGTTTGCCCACCTGAAACCATCTGCACGGATAGCGCTCACTACGGATGCATCTGTTGTTGCCATAGGGGCAGTGATGGAGCAGTATGTCTCAGGTTCCTGGCAGCCGTTCACATTTTTCAGCAGAACTTTGCATGGCAACGAATGCAAATACAGCACGTTCGATAGGGAATTGCTGGCTCTCCACCTGGCGACGTGCCATTTCCAGTTTTGGTTAGAGGGGTGCAAGTTCACCGTGTTCATGGACCATAAGCCGCTGACGTACGCAATGGCCAAAGTCTCGGAACAATGGTCAGCCCAGCAGCAATGCATTTGGCCGCAATTTCGGAGTTTACTACTGACATTCAACACGTTGCCGGTAAGCTCAACGTCGTGGCCGATTGTCTGTCGCGCACGTTAGTCTAACTGGTCTACATGGAAACAGATTTCCCCATGATGGCCGTGGAGCAAGGAGGGGATGCGGACAATTGCCCGCTCCAGTCTGCGCCTAATGGGTTAAGGCTGGAGAGCAGGGTGGTGCAAGAAGGGTGCCCTCCCTTGCTCTGCGATGTTTTCACCAGCCACCTGCACCCGGTGATTCTGATCTCTTGGTGCCGTCGCGTTTTTGAATCGGTCCACTCCCTTTCGCATCCAGGAGTGCACGCTTCGGTGAAGCTAGTGGGGGAGAAATTCATCTGGCCATGCTTGCGCAAGGATGTGAACGAGTGGGCTGCAGCTTGCGTCACGTGCCAGTGGGCCAAAGTGCACAAGCACACCAGAGCCCCCCTCGAGCCATTGCAAATCCTGGCCAGGAGGTTCGACCACGTCCACGTGGATTTGGTGGGACCCCTCCTGCCATCGCAAGGTTTTACGCACTTCTTAACAATAGTGGACCGCACCACGCACTGGCCTGAAGTGGACCCGCTGGCTTCTACCACGTTCGCAGAAATGGCTCGTGCTTTTTTGTCGGCTTGGATTGCACAGTTCAGATCCCCATTGGACATCACTTCCGACAGGGGGCCAACAATTCGTTTCGAAACTCTGGTCCGTAATGGCTCAGAGCCTGGGGGTCAAAATTCACCGCACTACCATGTACAACCCCCAGGCTAACGGGTTATGCGAGCGTTTTCATAGGTCGCTTAAAGCAGCGCTCAGAGCTTCGCTCATGGGTGCAAACTGGGTTGATTGCCTGCCCTGGGTTCTTTTGGGGTTGCACTCTGCACCTAAGGAGGATTTGGCAGCCTCCCTGGCTGCGGATCCCTGGAGAATTTTTACTGGAAAACCCCGTACCCGAGGCTGATCCGCCCACGCAATTTTTACACAGTACGGAGGCTTTTAACATAATGGGCCCAGCTCACCATTGTTTTCCCCACACCTTCATCCCAAAAAGCTTGCAGAATGGCAGTTTTGTTTTAGTCAGGCACGATGTGCACCGGACCCCGCTGCGCCCACCGTACGACGGACCTTTCAGGGTGTTGAAACCTGGGGCAAAGCTTTTTGTGTTAGACTTGGGGGGGCGTAGGGAGACCGTCTGCATTGACAGGCTGAAGCCCACTTTTGTTTTGGCAGACAAGCAGGTGGTGTTGGCCCAAGCTCCACGGTGCAGACGCTCTGGTGGCTCCGCAAGTTGGTGATCCCTTGGCAGGGCCCTGTGCTTGCGAAGCTGATGTGTTTTCTCCCCCTCCCTTTTTCCCTCCACAGACTGACGTGCCCTCCTGTACACCCCGCCAGCAGGGCGGTTCAATTGGATCAGCAACCCCCTACTACATCCGCTATGGGCGCCAGCTCAAGCCCAAAGGACAGGGGGGTTAGTGCCCTTTCTGGGTGTTCGGGGAGGTAGGGGGCTGTGTGGGGGCATGGTGTTGGACTTCTCTACCCAGGGAACAATGGACCAAAAGAGGAGGTGACACCGGGGTGTATCAGATGGGACAGTAAGGACTATGCGCCCCCCTGGGGAGAGGAGTAAATGCCGGAGCCGCTGGGAGAAGAAGGGTGGGAGAGCGGCACCACCGTTATGTAATGTTATTGTGCCACACAGACTTTGTTCTAAACATAATGTATGATGGTTGGAAGTTCCAAGTCTCGATGCATGGTATGAAAGATATAAAACAGGAATGCACAGAGACCCGGGATCTTTTTTTTGTTGTAAGTTATGTTGGAGAAAGAATAAAGTTTCTGTGTCGTCCAGCTCGCTGCCTCGCCTGCCTCCTTTCTCCACAGTACCGCTCATCATGAGGCCAATACCATCCCTACAGTGAAGCATGGTGGTGGCAGCATCATGCTGTGGGGATGTTTTTCAGTGGCAGGAACTGGGAGACTAGTCAGGATAGAGGGAAAGATGAATGCAGCAATGTGCATCATGGATGAAAACTTGCTCCAGAGCGCTTCTGACCTCAGAATGGGGCGACGGTTTATCATTTAGCAGGACAACAACCCTACACATACAGCCAAGATATCAAAGAAGTGGCTTCAGGACAACTCTGTGAATGTCCTTGAGTGACCCAGCCAGAGTCTACATTTGAATCCAATTGAACATCTCTGGAGAGATTTAAAAATGGCTGTGCATCGACACTTCCCATCCAACCTAATGGAGCTTCAGAGGTGCTGCAAAGAGGAATGGGTGAAATGGGTGAAACTGCCCAAAGATAGGTGTGACAAGCTTGTGATATCATATTCAAAAAGACTTAAGGCTGTAATTGCTGCCAAAGGTGCATCAACAAAGTATTGAGCAAAGGCTGTGAATACTTATGTACATGTCATTTCTTAGTTTTTTATTTTTAATAAATTTGCTAAAATCTAAAAATAAAAACTTTTTTCACATTGTCATTATGGGGTGTTGTGTGTAGAATTTTGAGGGAAAAAATGAATTTATTCCATTTTGGAATAAGACTGTAACATAACAAAAATGTGTAAAAAGTGAAGCGCTGTGAATACTTTCCAGATGCACTGTACGTGGAAGTAGAGGGGGGGGTGACTTAGGCTCTCTATTATACAGTCAGACTTGGGCAGAGTAGTCACAATTTGTAGCCAAGTAAAAGTAGTGTTACCTTATGATATTATTCAAGTATAAGAGTAGTGATCCAAATAATTAGTTCAGTAAGAGTAAAAAAGTATCTACTTAAAAAATGAAAGCACCACAGGTGCTGATGCCTCGGTGCTTGTGGTATAGTAGCATAAGATAAGATAAGATAAGATAAGATAAGCCTTTATTAGTCCCACAATGGGGAAATTCCAGGATTGCAACAGCACAGGGATAGCAACACTCAGAGCAATAATTGAGAAGATACGGAAGATATAAATAAGAGTAGTGGATATACATACATACACATCAATATATAAATATATATACAAAGTGCGGAGCATTGTAGCGAGATGGAATAAACAGCATAACCGTCTACTTAGTTATCCTACATAGTATGAATATGTACCCATACATATTGTCACCCTCTGTAGCGACCGATACTGTCCTAGTTGTATATACTGGAGGGGACCATTGTGTAAGTCTATTGCGTCTTTTGCATTCAGTACTATTAGGTCGTCACATTAAGTATTGTGTCAGGCCATCCATGCACAGTTTTGAAATGCTTGGTATGCGTTTATGCAGGAATGGCACTGATGTCAGTGTCACATCACACACAGGGTATATGTCATCCCAGGGCTGTACCCTGGCATTTTTGTTAAGGGGATCATAAAAGAAAAAATATAGAAGCACTTATGTGCTTCTTATCTTCACAGCTGCTCTAACTAATGACTTTCAGGTTCTCCACCATGGCCCTCAGAGAGACAAACAAGAGGAAACAAAATAACATAAAAATGTGTTATTGTTACAGATGTGATAGACGTATTTCAAAGTCAGCATAATAAAGAAATTATTACAGATGTCATGTTTCTTGTCAGCTTAATAAATTGCTTGGTTTTCTTAAAAAATGTAAAAAAAAAATGAAGTGAGTTTATTATTACTGTCATCAGGAGTGGCTTTAGTAATACTGTATCTGAGCTCTCTACAGGACTGTAAAAGTCATAAAGTGAGTGAATGACCCACATCACACGTGGTGTTTTTATAATACTGACATTAGTATTAAGTGTTTAAAAAAAATCAGCTGAACTTTAGACAAAACAATTTAACATGTTAAATTAGCAGCCGCCAGTACAAAAAAAAAAAAAAAAAAAAAAAATCGGACAAAGGTAAAAAAAAATGTCACATAACATAAGCTTTAAGAATCAAATGTTGCAGTTGTAGAAGCTATTAGTATTTTAATATTGAAATCACTCCATAATTTAAGCATAAAACTTACTTTTAAACGTTTTTTCCTTTGCTCAGCTGTCCGCTGTGGTTCGCCATGTTTTTGAGGCTAGGAATGGGGGACTTGTGGGGATCATGAAATGATGAGACTGGATTATTTCTCAGTATTGGTTTATTGCATCTCACGTCCCCAGCTCTCTCTCTCAGTCAGGAAAAAAGAGAGGGAGCTGCGGTAAAGCCCCACACATTTATACCAGCACATCAAAGAACGAATCACACACTCAAGTCAAATCCTTCTATTTACAATTAATCACTTCAGAGTCCTCTTTGCTCTTCCGTCTGACCCCAGAGGGTCAGACAACCCTTTCAGGATCTCGCCCCCGATCCTCCGTCTTCCTTCCAAGTCCGCAGGTGGTCCAGACCCATTGTCCATCTGAGGCGTGATGTCAATATACACTGCAAGCTTAAAGTCTCTCTGTGTTTGAGCCTATGCAGTCAAATATGTGAGCTACATAAGGTTACAATTATGGGCGCTACATCACCCCCACCCCCAAATGCCAAAGAATGGACACACAATAACAGTATCCTAAAGGCAATACAGCATATGTCGCCCCCTACCTGCAGAATCTACAGCACAACCTACACAGTTTGATCAAAACACACATCACTCTGCACGTAGTCTGGGCTTCAACCTCCTCCCGAACCTGCTGTACGCAGGTTTCACAGTCTGTGTTGTGCCGTCCTGCGGCAAATCTTTGGAATGAGGGGGAGAAAGGTTATTTGTCCCCTGTGGGGGCTCCAGGGACCGTTCCCTGGGGGGTCTGCCGCGTCGAGGCGCCCTCGCCGGTCGTACAGACTCGTCATGCAACACAAAGGCAGGCTTTAATCTATCAATACTGATTGTTTCTTTCCTGCCCCCCAAATGTAGCACAAAATATTTATCCCCGGTTTCCAGCACTCAAAATGGACCGTCATAGGGTGGGCGGAGACTGTGTCGCTGAGCGTCGTGCTTGACAAAAACAAATTCAGCGTTTTGTAAAGCCTTGGGAACAAAAACACGTGGAAAAGTGTGATGAGCGGGGCCCGGGAGCATTTCTGCCCCTGTGCCAATCAGAGGTCCCCGCGCCGGGGGGGGGGGGGGGGTCCCTGGTGCCGCATGGGCTGGTAGGAACTTGCCGGGCAGCCTGAGAGGTTGTGCAAAAACTAATTCCGCGGGTGAGGCATCTAAGTCCTCTTTGGGCGCCGAACGCAACCCCAATAAAACCCATGGCAGTTTGTTTACCCAATCTGCATCCGTGAGCGACGCTCTGAGGGCTGCCTTCAAAGACCTGTGAAAATGCTCGCATAAACCGTTGGCCTGTGGGTGATAAGCGGTAGTGCGGTGGACTGCCGCTCCTAAGCTGCTGGCCATTGCTAACCACAGTTCCGACACAAATTGAGGTCCCCTATCGGACGTAATATCCGACGGAACCCCGAACCGCGCTACCCAGGCTGTCAAAAAAGCGCGAGCCACCTCTGCCGCTGTGGTCGATGTTAACGGGACCACTTCCGGCCAACGTGTGGTTCGGTCCACCATTGTCAAGAGATGTGTGAACCCTTGTGACGGCGGTAGGGGGCCCACTAGGTCTACGTGCACATGATCGAACCTCTTAGCCGGAATGTGGAACGGTTCAAAGGGGGCTTTCGTGTGCCTGTGGACTTTGGCCGCCGCCCGGTGGATACATCGCAGATTAGGGGGGGCGAACCGGTTTGTAAACTCCTGCTCTCCAGCCTTAACCCTGTTGGTCCAGACAGGAGCGCGCGCACGTCTGCGTCTCCGCTCTGCTCCGCCGCCATGGCTGCATAATCTATCCCCACGTGAACAGGGGCCGCGTGCGTGTCCGCGCTGTTACTCCGCCCCGCGGCTGTGGTAGTACAATCCGCATCCGCGTGGACAGGCGCTGTTACCGCGCGTGAGAGGCAGTCCGCTACTACATTGAGCTTACCGGCTACGTGCTGAATATCAGTGGTAAATTCCGAAATTGCGGCCAGCTGTCTCTGCTGCCGTCCTGACCACGGTTCTCAAATTTTGGACATTGCAAAAGTGAGCGGTTTGTGGTGGACAAACGCGGTGAAACGCCGCCCTTCCAGCCAGAACTGGAAATGCCGAATGGCCAGGTGGAGCGCTAGCAGCTCCCTGTCAAACGCGCTGTATTTCCGCTCAGCATCGCGCAAGGATCTGCTGAAAAAAGCGAGCGGCTGCCAAACCCCGGCGACCTGCTGCTCTACAACGGCCCCTATGGCCACATCTGACGCGTCGGTGGTTAGCGCTATGCGGGCTGATGGGTCTGGGTGAGCCAGCAATGCTGCGTCTGCAAGTGCTTTTTTAACCTCCGTGAATGCGCGCTCCCGCTCCGGGTACCACTCGATCACATTGGAGGGCTTCTGCTTTTTCAGCGCAGCGTATAACGGTTGCATAAGCTGCGCTGCGTGGGGTATGAAACGGTTATAAAAATTTACCATTCCTAAAAATTCTTGCAACGCTTTGACCGTTTGTGGCTGGGGAAACTCTGCCACTGCGCGTACTTTGGCCGGTAGAGGGACTGCTTCCTCTGGGGAGATGCGGTGTCCCAAAAAATCGATTTGCGCTACGCCAAAATGGCACTTGGCCGGGTTAATTATCAACCCGTGCGCTCCCAACCTCTGAAAAACCGTCGTGAGGTGTTTTTCGTGTTCCTCCTCTGAGGCACTGGCGACTAAAATGTCGTCCAAGTAGACAAAAACAAAAGGGATGTCGCGCAACACGGCATCCATCATTCGTTGGAAAGTTTGCGCTGCGCCTTTAAGGCCAAAAGGCATGCGTAAAAATTCAAAAAGTCCGAACAGGGTTATTACCGCTGTTTTGGGAATGTCCTCTGGTCGGACCGGGACCTGATGATAACCGCGGACCAGGTCTATTTTAGAAAAAATGCTCGCTTTCGCTAAATGCACCTAAAAATCCTGGATGTGCGGAATTGGGTAGCGGTCCTGCGCTGTGGCATTGTTTAACCTGCGGTAATCACCACAAGGTCTCCACGAGCCGTCAGCCTTAGGAACCATATGTAGTGGTGATGCCCATGGGCTCTTCGAGCGGCGAATTATGCCCAACCTTTCCAGGTTGGCGAACTCCTCGTGTGCAATGGAGAGCTTAATTGCATCCAAGCGCCGAGCTTTCGCAAAAACTGGTGGGCCAACTGTGGTGATAAAGTGCTCCACCCCGTGCTTCGCAACCTTAGCTGAAAACGTGGGAACTGTGAGTGCTGTGAACTGGGTTAGAAGAGTGTGAAACTTACCACCTGCTGTGGCGACGTTGGTCTGTACTGGTGGCGGGGACACTCGAGCTGCACAAGGGATAGAACAAAAAGAGAGTGCATTAACTAGGCGTCTATTAACCAGATCCACTAACAAGCCATGTGAGCACAAAAAGTCAGCACCTAACATGTTGAAGCTCACCGCCACTACTATGAAAGTCCTTTCATAGGTGCGGCCGTGCATGGACAGGCGCAGAGTCCTTTCCCCGAAAGTTTTGATAGACGAGCCGTTCGCCGCCGTTGCCCCGTCACCACAGGGGCCAGAGCACTGGGGGGTATGTAGCAAATGAAGATGTGCCTTTCGCCCCCTGCTGTGCCAGGCTCACACCTGAGGAAGCAGGGGGCGAATGTGTTATGTGTATGTTGTGTGTTCACACTTGGTAACTGTTACGTTGTGGAGTGTGTAAATGAAGAGGCAGCTTCATGTCAGACGATTTATTACACACTCACATCTCACAAGCACAGAACAGACTGACTGGTTACCGCAAGCACTCCTCTCTATATCACAAGTCACCTTCACGAGCTTCAAGGCACTTCCTCATACACAGCACGATATTTACACTACACTTCATTCAACCCCCTCTCACCCGATTGGGCATTGTTCTCCCATGTGTATTCATTGTCTCTGTCTGAGGTGCGAAATAACCTGACTTCCATACCCCCCCCCCAGCATCTTAGATAGAACAATAGAATTTCAGTCCACATGCTGTTTCGGCTTCAGTCTCCTCCCATATCTGCTGTAACTGTGTTTTACTGCCTTCGTGGCGCTGCTGTGCCGGTGGGGGGCTGCTGGGAGTGTGTCCAACTGCGGGTGAGCCGTGGGGGGGGGGGGGGGGTTCGCTCTGTCCGTGTGGCTGCTCTGATGAATCGTTCCCCTGGGGAGTTCTCCGTGGGGGTCTTCCACGCAGAGGGGCCCTCGCCAACAGCACTTGCTCATCCGCCACTACAAAGGCGGGTTTGAGTCTGTCTATGCCAATTTTCTCCCGTCTACCCCCATGTCTAGCACAAAATGCTTATCCACTGTTTCCAACACTCTGAACGGTCCATCATAGGGTGGGTGCAATGGAGGGCGGTGGGCGTCGTGTCTGACGAACACGAACTCTGCATTCTTCAAAGTTTTAGGCACAAAAACACGCGGAAAACAGTGGTGGGCTGGGCCCGGCAGCGTGCCTGTGTTTGCGCTACGCTGCAAAAGCTGAGACGGGCAGCTGTCCAGCACGGGATTATCTGGCAGAAATTCCCCGGGCAGCCGTAGGGGCTGCGCAAAACCCAGCTCTGCCGGGGAAGCTTCCAGATCCTCTTTTGGCGCGGAGCACAACCCCAATAATACCCATGGCAGCCTGTCCACCCAATTTGCATCCGTCAGTGAAGCCCTGAGTGCTGCTTTCAGTGATCTATGAAAACGCTCGCATAAACCATTGGCCTGTGGGTTGTATGCGGTTGTGCGATGAATTGTAACACCCAGGCTGCGGGCCATCTTGGACAAGAGTTCGGAAACAAATTGAGGGCCCCTGTCGGACGTAATGTCCGACAGGACTCCAAAACGCGTCACCCATGCTGTTAAAAAAGCACGTGCTACGTCTGCGGACGTGGTTGCCGCCAGTGGGACTGCTTCTGGCCAGCGTGTGGTGCGGTCCATCACTGTCAGGAGGTGCGTGCACCCCTGTGATGGCGGGAGGGGGCCCACGAGGTCCACGTGAACATGGTCGAACCTCTTAGCCAGTACCCGAAACGGCTCCAAGGGAGGCTTCGTGTGTCTGTGTACCTTGGCTTGTTGGCACGCCACGCAGGCTGCAGCCCACTCTTTTACTTGTTTGCGTAGGCTCGGCCACACAAACTTCTCTCCCACCGTTTTGACCGACGCACGCACTCCTGGGTGCGCCAGAGTGTGAACCGACTCAAACGCACGGCAGCGCCACTCGACTGGGACCACCGGACGCGGACGTCCCGTGGAGACATCGCAGATTAGGGGGAGCATGCCGTCTTGCAGCACCCTGCTCTCCAGCCTTAACCCTGTTGGTCCAGACTGGAGCGCGCGTACGTCTGCATCGCTAATCTGCTCCGCGGCCATGGCTGTGTAATCTATCCCCACATAGACCGGGGTCACCACGGCGCAGCACTGCATCCATCATGAGCTGGAACATCTGTGCCGCGCCTTTTAACCCAAATGGCATGCGCAGGAACTCGAATAAACCGAACGGAGTTATTACCGCTGTTTTTGGTACGTCCTCAGCGCGCACTGGGACTTGATGGTAACCGCGGACCAGGCCTATTTTGGAAAAAATGCGTGCTCCGGCGAGGTGAACGGAAAAATCCTGTATGTGGGGAATCGGGTAGTGGTCGTGTGCTGTGGCGTTGTTCAACCTGCGGAAATCACCGCATGGTTGCCACGATCCCTCAGCCTTAGGGACCATGTGTAGCGGGGATGCCCATGGGCTGTTCGAACGCCTGATGATGCCCAACCTTTCCAGGTTGGCGAACTCCTTGCGCGCTATGGCCAGTTTAGCTGCGTCCAAGCGCCGAGGTCTTGCAAAAACAGGCGGCCCGGTGGTGGTGATAAAGTGCTCCACCCCGTGTTTAGCGATGGCCACCGAAAACGTCAGGACCGTGAGTGCTGGGAACTGAGTGAGCAGTGCGTGGAACTTACCGCCTGGAGCTGTGACGTTGGCTTGTGCTGTTGGCTGGGTCACTCGAGCTATACAGGGGAGAGAGTCAAAGGACAGTGCATTAACCAGGCACCTGTTAGCAACATCAACCAGTAAACCGTGTGCACACAGAAAATCAACCCCCAGGATATGGTAATTCAGTGCTGCTACGACAAAAGTCCACTCGTATGTACGGCCGTGTAGAGATAAGATCAGTGTCCTCTCACCAAAGGTCTTAATTTCCGAGCCGTTTGCTGCCAACATCATGGGGCTGCTAGATCCTGCCAGCCGGTCGGCATAGGTCGGCAGGATGAAGCTCTTCTGGGCTCCGGTGTCCACGAGGAAACGCCTCCCCGAGCGCGCGTCCGTCAAGTAGAGCAGCTTGTTCTCTTCACCGAGGGTCGCAGCTGCTACCGCCCGCCGGCCTCGGCATTTTCCCGAGCGCTTGAATTGGCACGGTGGCGCACATCTGCGTGCGTTCTCTCTGAAGCGGCGGTGGTAGAAACAGAGCGTGTCTCTCTGGCACTCCTTGGCCCCCGCTGCTGCTACCGTCGGTGGCTCCTCGCCTCCTCTGGTCGTCTCACTGGGCTCCGCCGCTGCCGCGTTGACTGTGATCGCCCTGGTGGTGAGGATGATCCGGTCCGTCTCCTGGGCTAGCGCACGGTAGTCACGTGCGGCCAGCAACGGCAAATTGACCAGAACCGCTCTCGCCACTGTTGGAAGGTTCCGGAGGAAAAGGTGGGCAAACAGAAAGTGCCCGTCGTCCGTGCCCATTAATGCCAGCATCTTCTCCATCAGGTCTACAGCCGACCCATCTCCTAACTCGGTCCGCGCCAGGAGCCTCTCCGCTCTCTCACATTCCGAGAGCGTGTAGCGCCGGGTGAGTGCAGCCTTGAGCACCTCATATTTGTTGCTGGCTGGTGGCTGATCGAGCAGGCTCGCTACCTGCTGGGCTGTGCGGGAGTCCAGCGCTGCTACCACATGGTAGAACTTGGTGTCGTCTGCTGTTACTCCCCGGAGGGCGAACTGGGCCTCGGTGTGGTGGAACCAAGAGCGCGGGTTGTGCTGCCAGAAATCCGGTAGCTTGACTGAAACTGCACACCCGTTGCTGGGGGTTCCAGTCCTGGCTGTCTGTGGAATGGCTGCTGCATCTCTGGGGCTTCCCGACCAGGCCGGCTCCGGGGTTCTCGCCTCGTGTTCCATAATACGTCTTGGGTCACCAGTGTGGAGTGTGTAAATGAAGAGGCAGCTTCATGTCAGACGATTTATTACACACTCACATCTCACAAGCACAGAACAGACTGACTGGTTACCGCAAGCACTCCTCTCTATATCACAAGTCACCTTCACAAGCTTCAAGGCACTTCCTCATACACAGCATGATATTTACACTACACTTCATTCAACCCCCTCTCACCCGCTTGGGCATTGTTCTCCCATGTGTATTCATTGTCTCTGAGGTGTGAAATAACCTGACTTCCATAATGTAAATGTGTTTACCCTGAGTGCCAGAGGCGGGAAGAAAATGTATAAAGCAGTTCACTTTGGCACTCAGAGTTAGTCTGTTTCTGTGTTGGAGGAGAAATAAACTTCTGTGTCATCAGCTCGTGTCTCGTCTGCTTTCATCCTCCACATTACAATAAAAGAAATCCACCTAAGTGCTATTTTGCTTAGCCAACATCATTCACAGCTGCAACATGTGCGCAAACTTAAAAACCAAAAAGACATCCAATTCAGCAGGTTGGGAACTTGAGCCAAACCTGGCTATCAAGCAGTGAAGTCGTCCACCTGAGAAGGTGACTAACCCAGGGTTTACCCAGAGACAACTAATCACACCTATGGCCAGTTTGGGACAGTTGAACACACGCATACATGGAGAACATACAAACTGTGGCTCCCGTGTGATTAAGACAAATACACCAAAAGTGTTCATACTGTCTTCTAAATTAATTATAGAAATAATTTATTTTCTATCAGTGAAAAAGAAATTATTTCTATAAGACATATACAGTTAAATTCAGTTTGTGTTAGTGATCGATACCTGGCTATTGTCCAGCAAAATCGTGCTTCTTCATTGGTGGAGGACGAATAAAATTTTGGCTACAACGTCGGAATCTGTGGTCGGAATACGAGGGAAAGATTGTCTCTTGGGGGCCACCGTACCGTGTATGCAATAACACTTCCTGTAAACAGCCAAAGGATCTAACAGCTGTGGATATCGATCTAGACACTGAAACGCTGTGACTTATAGGGACCATTTTTTTTTATACAAAGTCAGGTATGAGAATTTATCGGCGGTCTAGTCTGTTCAGTGTTTTGAAAATCACTATATATACGATATATATATACCGTATGTATCAGATAGCTTAGCATTTAGAGCTAACATTGAAAGCTAACTAAATGCAGCTTGTGGCAACTTTGAGCCTTGAGTTATTGTAAAATAATTATGTGCAACCCATTTTATATTTCTAGAGTAATATTGATTGCTTGTCTAAGTAAAAGAATCAGCAGCTACTCAACCTTTTTATTTGACTGTTTGAATGTGATTAGCTGCGTTTAACTGTGCTGTTTATCATCTGTTCTGTTACAGGTTTTCATTGACTGAACTAGATTCTGTCTTTGTCTAAAATGGTGAACGTACACAAAGGTGTCCTTGTTGAATGGTAAGGCTGTAAGCTTTGCAGCCTGAAAATCACTGGCATCAGCTGCGACTAGACTAGAAATAAAACTTTGCGTTGTGCTATTCTTCACAAATGTCTTATGTGTGTTTTCTTCTCGGACCAGTGATCCTGCCATGAAACAGTTCCTTCTCTACCTGGATGAAACTATGGCCTTGGGAAAGACATTCATCCTGAAGGATCTGGATGACACACACCTTTTCATCCTGGCTGAGGTGGTTCAAACCCTCCAGGAGAGAGTAGGAGAGTTAATGGATCAAAACTCGTTCCCCATCACACAGAAATGAGGCCAACTGTTGGACATTTGACTGTGTAAAAAAAACATCTTTCTTTAATGTTTGCAATGTTTTAACTGCAGACTGAAGTGGTTCATTCTTTGTTACATAAATGTGACAATATTAAAGTAAAGTCTTGACTTTTTTGCACGCTGATGTTTCTTTAATTCAAATTACCTCTTTAGTTGACATTCTATGAAACATTGAAAAAATAAAAAATGAGAAACTAAAATTAAGACCATAAAACTCATTGTAGTTATACAGCACTGAGCAGTAAAAAAAAAAAAGAAAAAAAAATGAGTGGCAGCTATATTAGTTTGTACACTACTCACAAAAAGTTAGGGACATTTGGCTTTTGGGTGAAATTTCAGGATGCACCTAAAATGCACTATAACCTTTACAGATTAACTTAATTTGACCTTCTCTAACCTTTTGAATGCACATGTCCAACTGTTTAATGTTTCAGTACTTTTTGCATAACTTGCTGTTCTTGAACAAAGTGCTTAACGGCAAAATTCACAATAGGTGTTTGATCCATGAATTGACCAATAAATTTTCTAGTTCAATTAGAATTGGTATTTAAACAGTCCTCTTCACTATGCTGTTCACATTTTGACATCATGAGACCAAGATGACACCTAACAATTGATCAACAGTACCCTCGCTATTGTGAGGCTTCAAACAGGATGTTCTCAGAGTAGCCGCTGAGCTTAGAGTGTCACAGACTGTCATCAGCAGGTTGCAACAGAGATACAGAGAGACTGTAAGAGTCACAGAAAGACATAAAAGTGCACGTCCTTTGGCCACATCCCACGCTGATGACTGCTTCATTGTGAACAGTGCCCTGTGGAACCGGATGATGAATGCCACTCAACTTCAGGCACATTTAAGGGAGGTGAGAGGCACCCAAGTGTCACGTCAGACCATTTGAAACCATTTACATCAGCGTGGTCTGCATACTAGACGACCTGCAAAGGTACCTGACCACCAGGCACAGGCGTCATCGTCTTGCATAGGCCAGGGAGCATTTACGCTGGACAAGGGATCAGTAGGTCTCAGTACTGTTCTCTGATGAAAGTTGATTCACGCTGAGCAGAAATGATGGCTGCCAATGATGTTGGAGACGTCAAGGAGAGCGCTATGCATCAGCCACTGTTGTCACCAGACCACCCTTTGGTGGTGGTGGTGGTGTTAAGAGTCTGGGCAGGTGTGTCTACTCAATACAGAGCTACCCTATGCTACCTGAATAGCATCATTAATCCAGACATTGTGCCCCTGCATGAACAACACAGGCCTAATTTCATCTTCATGGATGACAATGCTCCAGCTCATTAAAGTAGCACAATTTGGGAATGGCTGCTGGAGGCTGGGGTACCACATATGGAGTGGCCTGCACTTTCTCCAGACCTGCATCCTATAGAAAAACTATGGGATCAGCTGAGTCGGCGTGTAGAGGGTCATAACTCTGCACCCCAGAACCTCAATGACCTGAGGGCCGCCCTTCAAGAAGAGTGGAATGCCATGCTTCACCAGACAATAAGTTGACTTGTGAACAGCATGAGACGTCGTCAAGCTGTAACTGATGCTCAAGGGCACATGACAGGTTACTGAGACATTGGCACTTTTAGTTGTTGTATACCCACCACTGTTGTTGGCTTTTGTTTCAATAAATTGTTTGAGATGAGGAAATCACCATTGCATGCTTCTACTTAAATGCCCTACTTTCATGATATAATAGCTCTATAGTGTGAATTTTTCACATTTTGCGTAAATTTCACCCAAAAGCCAAATATCCCTAACTTTTTGTGGGTAGTGTGGGTGTGTGGGTGTATGCAACAAATCTGTGTCTGTCCATTCCTCAGACTGCCCTCAGATTTTATACATGCTTTGCTGAGGTTATGAGAGTGTGCATCCCCGAGTATGGAGTTGCTCAGTCAAAATATGTAATTCTTATGAATTAAAGTTTAGCCACTGCTCCGTTTCCTCATGCTCTGGCTTCTAGAAGTGTGGGCATGGTTTCGGACTGACTCCGTACTGATTTGATAATATGCAGCATCACGACCAGTCACCAGAGCGTTCTGTGAACAAAACAAGGAAGTGAAAAGTGACAAATTTGACTAGAAAGAGATAATACTGAAGATTTAATGCTTAAAAAATTATACTATAATGTTGCCGTGATTGTGTAGCTCTAAAGGATAATTTGGCATATGAGAAGAACACGAGGTGCGTGGGTACGCTGGGGGGGGGGGGGTGTAGCAGCCGGACCGCCTTACCGCAGTCCTTTGCAGGGAGCCAAGCCCAGCCCAGCCTGCCCGGTGAACGGGAGTCTCGGCTGCTACTTCACCCGTTTGCCACTGCTGTCCTTTGCGGCACCGCGGGTTCAACATGGCGCTCATCCTGGTACTGGTGTGCTCGCACGGCTATCTAAAAATTAAAAGTTAATAATAATACCACTGTGGCGGTTCGTTTTAACCTCACAACAGACTAAGGACACTCAGCCCTCTTTTCTCTGTTTTTCTGCTGCATTACTGAGAAGCAATGTGCCATTCATGTATTTGTGATGCAAACATGCATGTGTTGTGATGTAATGCGCCATTCTCTATAGTGTGCATATGGCTTGTCCTTACTGTGCTTTTTCTGAGCATCTTAGATGTGCTTTGGTGTATTAATGTCTACAGGTAGACGAGTTTCTTCTGTCTCACCTATGTGATGTTAATCGATGCCTTTCATCCTTTGTACTCATGCGTCCTGTCCTTACTGTGACCTAGAGACTCAGATCAATATGTAGATGTGCTTGTTAGCCTCTTTGTCTTGCACTTAGAGCGAGGTCTAGCTAATCTGCCCATTGTGATGTATGGCTTACAAATGCAAATACCTCCTGCCTGTTCTGTTGTCCCTTTGATCATTCTAGACTGTGGGGTATGTCTTTTTGATGTATTGTTATGATCAAGTATTTAAGGTGCAACTCTGTAACGCAATCTCTCTCTTCTTCTCTCACTCTGATCCTGCAACTGGTAGACACACACGTGTCCGCCTCTCCTTCTCTGAGAGCCTAGGGATCCCGCTCCGGGCTGCTCCACTATGCACCGGAGAGGGGATCCCGTGAAGGTGGTATGATTTAATAAAACCTGCTTAAAACCACAGCACTGCTGCTTATTTTTTCATGCCGCTTCACTGGTGACCCCTCGAACACGCACACGTTTTGTGCGAAAGCAACCTTCCGAGCTGGACAACCACACAGCTGCGTTGGTGGCCCCTTGAAGACGCACACATTTTGTGCAACGCAGCCTTCTGTTTTGGATGGCCACGCTGGCGAACCGACGCTGAAAAAAACGAGCGGCCAGCGAACACATCACCCGGGCATGAATGCTCCGTCGCAGCGGCCTACTGGTTCCCCCTCCCTGCGGCTTCAGGGAGACTTCGACGCGGAGCCAACACAGGCGAGCCGTTCTCCGGACATCACCCACGACCGGGTAAACTGCAGAAAACGTCATGGCGCGACCCTCGCCTGAGATCTGCACAACCACGCTGGACCGGCCGCTCTCACAGAGAGCGCACGCACCTCGTTCTCTCCCCAGACGGCAACTTCCAGGGCCGACGGGGAGCGCAGCGCGTGGAACTGAACGCACCATGGCCGCACGAGCGACAACGATCGTCTCCTCCCTCTCACCGCTCCAAAGCAGCTGCACGAGCCCGGGGCACAAAGATCGTCTATTGCCTCGCACCGCTCCAACGCGCCTCCACGAGCCCGAGGGACGGAGATCGTCTACTTCCTCACACCGCTCCAACGCAGCTGCATGAGCCTGAGGAACAAAAGATCGTCTATTCCCTCCCGCCGCTCCAACGCCTCTGCACGGGCCTGAGGGACTAAAGATCGTCTATTTCCTCTCAACGCTCCAACGCACCATGGCCAAATCTACAGCAACAGCTCAACCTGGATTTTATTGGCGCCGTCTGCGCTGATCTCCACCAAGTTTCTGCACCCTGACTCACCACTCCAGCGGCCCGCCCACGCACTGAACCCCCGCGCACGCATCGGGGAGTTACAAGGACGGCGCATCACGCATGGGACAAGTAATGGCTCCACAGACTGCCTTCCTCCTTCGCCGCTGCCTTTCAGGGCTGCTCGCTCACCTGAGGCACGCATGCAGCATACTGGAAGGATTTGTTAACAGTCTCAGCCACGCCACAGACCGCCATCGTCCTCCACCGCTGCCCACAGAACCTTCAGGGTTGCTCGTTCACCTGAAGCAAGCACGCAGCTCGCCACTGGATTTTTTAATGGTCTTAGCCACGGCACAACGGGATTTCAGCCGTCAGCTGTTCCCAGGAGCTTTGGGGTTGCTTCAGCACCCAAAGTCAACAGTCCCTATGCTTTGTTTACTTTTTCTCTTACAGCCGCTCCTGCTTTTCTTCATGGCCACAAGAGGAGTCAGAGACTAATTTTTCTTCTTGTGATCTCCGCACGTGCAACGGGACAAACCCTCGACGTCACGGAGCAGCAAGCAATTTTTGCACGGCTCAGGACGATTTCACAGCTCCTGCCGGCACTTACTACCCCTCCCCTCCCTCCCCCTCCGCCTGCAGCGAGCTTCTCCCACAGCTCGCTCACACAGATGGATTATCGAGGTCGCGACCCCCTGCCGCGTCCTCTGGGGGGGGAGCGTGTGTGGCGGTTCGTTTTAACCTCACAACAGACTAAGGACACTCAGCCCTCTTTTCTCTGTTTTTCTGCTGCATTACTGAGAAGCAATGTGCCATTCATGTATTTGTGATGCAAACATGCATGTGTTGTGATGTAATGCGCCATTCTCTATAGTGTGCATATGGCTTGTCCTTACTGTGCTTTTTCTGAGCATCTTAGATGTGCTTTGGTGTATTAATGTCTACAGGTAGACGAGTTTCTTCTGTCTCACCTATGTGATGTTAATCGATGCCTTTCATCCTTTGTACTCATGCGTCCTGTCCTTACTGTGACCTAGAGACTCAGATCAATATGTAGATGTGCTTGTTAGCCTCTTTGTCTTGCACTTAGAGCGAGGTCTAGCTAATCTGCCCATTGTGATGTATGGCTTACAAATGCAAATACCTCCTGCCTGTTCTGTTGTCCCTTTGATCATTCTAGACTGTGGGGTATGTCTTTTTGATGTATTGTTATGATCAAGTATTTAAGGTGCAACTCTGTAACGCAATCTCTCTCTTACTCTCTCACTCTGATCCTGCAACTGGTAGACACACACGTGTCCGCCTCTCCTTCTCTGAGAGCCTAGGGATCCCGCTCCGGGCTGCTCCACTATGCACCGGAGAGGGGATCCCGTGAAGGTGGTATGATTTAATAAAACCTGCTTAAAACCACAGCACTGCTGCTTATTTTTTCATGCCGCTTCACCACCATGATTGTGGAGCAGAATAGCCAGATTAATTGCATATCATATGTGGACACATATGCATGCTTTGACTAAATGACGACCGTGACAAAACACCCAAATACACCCCAAAACACCCAAATGGGCACATAATCATACCATGTAGGATAACTAAGTAGACGGTTGTGCTGTTTCATCCCATCTAGCAACAATGCTCTGCACTGTGTGTGTTTATATATTTACATACTTATTCCATCTAGCTACAATGCTCCGCACTGGGTGTGTTTATGTTTATATATCTATATATTTATTCCATCTAGCTACAATGCTCCGCACTGTGTGTTTACATATTCATATATTTATTCCATCCAGCTACAATGCTCTGCACTGTGTGTCTCTGTGTGTGTATATATATATTTTATAGTAATATGTACATATGTATATTAGCTGCTCTTACTTGCTTGTGTTTTTTTTTTCTTGCCTTCTGATTGTTGCTCTGAGTGTTGCTATCCCTGTGCTGTTGCAATCCTGGAATTTCCCCGTTGTGGGACTAATAAAGGCTTATCTTATCTTATCTTATCTTAAATAACAGAATAAATCATTTTTTATTTCATCATCATCATTAACGTTTATTTAACCAGGCAAGTTAGCAAAGAACATATCCTTATCAAAGGCAACAGCCTGGTAGGAGGCAAAAACCTCCTAAGGGACGGGGTAAAGGGAGAAACTTAAAAACACACAAATAACAGTAGACAATTGTTATGTATTTTGGTTTACTATGGCACCCGTCGTAGTGCTTTGCTAAAAGCATTATGGGTAACCTGTGATGTCAGAGTGTGTTGTCGTTGGCTGTGTGCTATGAGTTGCTGCTACGCTAATAAACCGTGAACATTAAGTCGATGGTCCGAGTTATTATTGTTATATTAAGTAACGTAAAGGGTGAAAGATATAACAAAAAGTGGCGACGAGGACGTCTGGACCGACACTGCAGTTCGCGACGGAGGAGAGTTTTTTTTGTCGTATTTTTTTTTTTCCCACCGCTACTTCGTGCTGACAGGGTGATACACCGCGCCACTGTGCTGAGGTGGATGCTGCGGGCTGTCTGCTAAGCGGGGAGGAGCGGAGCAGTGGAAATCGTAAGGACAAAAAAAAAAAAACTCCGTGAGTAACGCCGGAGGGAAGAAACGACGTTACAGAAAGGAGCCGCGAGGGAAAGAGCGACATTCAACCAGGAGTGTTAAAATGGCTGGAGTCATTGGCTCTATCGGGCCCTTTGATGAGAGCGCGGAACAATGGAGCTCCTATACTGAGCGCTTTGACTATTTCGTCGCGGCCAATGGAATAACGGATGAAAAGTTAGTGCCCACTTTTCTGAGTGTGATGGGTCCCAAGACATTTAACCTACTACGTAACCTCCTACAGCCAGCAAAGCCAGGCTCTAAAACCTACAAAGAACTGGTGGACACACTAACCCACCACTTCTCACCCAAGCCGCTAGTGATTGCAGAAAGATACAGGTTTCACAGACGTAACCAAGAAGAGGGTGAGTCTGTTAACATGTTTGTTGCAGCGCTACGCAAGTTAGCCGAACACTGTGAATTTAAAGATGTTTTAAATGACACATTAAGAGACAGGCTTGTGTGTGGACTACGGAATGAAGCAGCACAGAAGAAGTTACTTACAGAAAGTGATTTGACGCTTGAAAGAGCCATTAACATTAGTGTGATGATGGAGATGGCTTCCAAAGAAGCACACCAACTGCATGCTACAGGCAGAGTACATAAGCTCAACAGTGGTAAAGCCAATGCAACAGGTCCATGTTTCCGCTGTGGCAAGGTGGGACACCTTCCTAATGATTGTTGGTACAAAGAGATGGACTGTAACAACTGTGGAAAAAAAGGCCACGTGGAGAGGGCATGTAGAAGCAAAAGGAGCAAAGACAAAGGCCCAAAGACAAGGAATAAAAGTGACATGGTAAAATACAAAAAGAAAAGAAATGTTCACACAGTTAAACATGGCGAGGACAGAGTGAGCGACTCCTCAGAGGAAGAGGTGTCAACTGCAATAAATACTGTCCGGATTATGAATGTGAATGAAGGCTCAGAAGGCTTTTGGACTAAACCAAAAGTGGAGGGACATTTTATTAAAATGCAGATAGACACCGGATCAAAGGCATCACTTGTGTCGCATGGCATTTACAAGAAGTTTCTGAAACATCTTCCACTCCGACCTTCAGACACCGTCTTCAGGGCGTATACTGGACACCGAGTGCCCATGAAAGGGATGACAGAGGTAACTGTTCAGTACAATGGCCAAACTGCTGAGCTTCCAGTTTATGTTACCAAGAACAACTGTCCAGCTATAATGGGGCGTGTGTGGCTAAAGAAAATCCAACTTGACTGGCAAGAAGTAAGGAAGCTGTCACACAGTTCCACTCAGCTGCAGGCCATACTGGAAAAGCACAAAAAGGTTTTTCGTGATGAACTAGGCAGTATGAAAAAAATTATAGTGAAGCTGCATGTCAAACCTGACAGTAAACCAGTGTTTATGAAAGCCAGACCAGTGCCGTACGCCATCAGACCAAAGGTGGAGGCTGACTTAGATGCTCTGGTCAAGAATGGAGTTCTGGAGCCTGTGACAACCAGTGAGTGGGCCACGCCCATAGTTCCAGTACCCAAAAAGGACGGAGGAATCCGGACCTGTGGAGACTTTAAGGTAACAGTAAACCCTGTACTAACAGCAGAGCAGTATCCCCTTCCACTGATTGATGACTTATTTGCGGGGCTGAGTGGGGGACAAAAGTTCAGCAAAATAGATCTCAACCAGGCTTACTTACAAATGCATGTAGACGAGCAGTCACGTGAAATGCTGACTATCAACACCCATAAAGGACTCTTCAGATACTGCAGACTGCCTTTTGGCATCACATCTGCTCCAGCACTTTTTCAGTGAGCTATGGATCAAATCCTGAGTGGATTACCAGGAGTGCAGTGCTACCTGGATGATATCTTGTGTACAGGAGCAGATGATGAAGAGTATCTGCACAACTTGGATGCAACTCTCACGAGACTGGAGGAATATGGATTGAGAATCCGCAAGGATAAATGCGAGTTTTTCCAGTCATCCGTGGAATACTTAGGTCATGTGATCGATGCTAAGGGACTGCACACTGCACCATCGAAAATCACAGCCATTGTGGATGCACCTCCACCCCAAAATGTCAGTCAGCTGAAGTCTTTCTTGGGACTGCTGAACTATTATGGACGTTTCATACCAAACTTGGCATCACTATTAAAACCACTGCATAACCTGCTGCGCAAAGAGGAAGCATGGAAGTGGACAGCAAGCTGCCAGGAGGCTTTTCAGAAGGCAAAGGATGCGCTGACGGCATCAGAGGTTCTGACCCACTTCAACCCATCACTTCCGATCCAGCTTGCCTGCGACGCCTCTCCTTATGGCGTAGGGGCGGTGATTTCCCACGTAATGCTAGACGGTGAGGAAAAGCCAATCGCTTTTGCGTCAAGGACATTAAACAAGGCAGAAGCTAACTATGCTCAACTGGAAAGAGAGGCTCTGAGCATTGTGTTTGGTGTCAGAAAATTCCACCAGTACTTGTATGGACAGAAGTTTACACTTTTTACTGACTACCGACCTCTCACAACCATCCTTGGACCATACACAGGAATACCATCTCTTGCAGCGTCCCGACTGCAGAGGTGGGCGTTGCTGTTGTCAGGACACTCCTATGACATCAGGTATCGAAAGTCAGACTGTCATGGTAATGCAGATGGGTTATCCAGATAACCACTTCCTGTCATGAAGCCAGAGTCAAGCACTGTGGACATCTTCTACTTCACAGAGGTAGAAAACGCACCTGTTTCAGCTGTGCAGGTGAAAAAGGGGACTAGAAATGACCCTGTGTTGTCTGCAGTCATGGACTTGATCATTAAAGGACAACCTGCGGGTGATGACACAACCTTGAAGCCCTTCCTTGGGAAGTGGACAGAATTGTCTGTTCAGTCGGGTTGTTTGCTGTGGGGGAGGAGAGTGATTATTCCCCTGTCATGTCGAACAAAAGTGTTACAGCAACTTCACGCAGGACATAGTGGAATTGTGAGAATGAAAGAAATAGCGAGAAGCTATTTTTGGTGGCCAAACATTGACAAGCAGATTGAAGAAATAGCCAAAAGCTGTTCATCTTGTCACAAGGTACGGAACAGCCCACCATTGGCTCCTCTCCATCCCTGGGAGTTCCCACAGGAGCCATGGCATCGTGTGCACATTGACTTTGCAGGTCCGTTTGAGGACAGAATGTTTCTCGTTGCTGTGGATGCACACAGTAAATGGCCTGAAGTGGCTATTATGAGGTCAACCACCACAGAGAAGACCACAGAGGCATTAGGAGAAATGTTTAGTCGTTTTGGGTCTCCTACACAACTAGTTTCTGACAATGGACCTCAGTTGGTTTCACAAGAAATGGATGCTTTTCTACAAGCTAATGGAGTGCAGCACATTAAATCAGCTCCATACCATCCTGCGACGAACGGCCTTGCAGAAAGGTTTGTGCAGACAATGAAACATGCATTGAAAGCATCACAAGGTCAAGGAACACTGCATCAGAGGCTGCACAAGTTCCTGCTAAACTACCGCAACACTCCACATGCAATCACAAAGACAACCCCTGCTAGTCTGATGTTCAAGAGAGATCTGCGCACTACCTTTGACCTTTTGAAACCCTCAGGATTAAAGGACACTGTACAAAAGCAACAAGAGAAACAAATTATGCACAGAGAACATCGGGCAAAGGACAGAGCGTTCACGTCAGGAGAATCTGTGCTGGCCAGGAACTACAGAGGTGAACCTAAGTGGGTTCCTGCAACTGTTATTGCACAAACTGGACCAGTCTCATATACAGTTCAAACCACTGACAGTGTTTGGAAAAGGCACGTGGATCAACTCCTGCAGACACCGCCAGCGCCTGCAGAACCGTCTCTTGGATATCCTAACGATGCACTCACCAACTCACCACTTTGTCCACCTACACCAGTACAGAACTCAACCACTTCAGAGACCGGAGTTCCAGCTGGAGATGTGACATCTTCTTCTGCATCAGCACCTGAAGCAACCTCCACATTAGAAAGAACACAGACTCATGTTCCTGCAGAGCGCCGATACCCCACCAGGGAGCGACGACCTCCTGTCCGTCTGAGTTATTAGACTAGATAGTAACTGACCCACATTTATGGGGCAGAATAATCCCCAGGGGTACAGTTATGGGATGAGGTAGTCTACCCTCACTCCTAAGGTAGCATAATAATTAAAAAAAAAAAGAGAGAGAGACAAAACAAAGACATTTGGTATCTCCTGTAGGACATCTATTGTAAGGGGGGAGGAGATGTTATGTATTTTGGTTTACTACGGCACCCGTCGTAGTGCTTTGCTAAAAGCATTATGGGTAACCTGTGATGTCAGAGTGTGTTGTCGTTGGCTGTGTGCTATGAGTTGCTGCTACGCTAATAAACCGTGAACATTAAGTCGATGGTCCGAGTTATTGTTGTTATATTAAGTAACGTAAAGGGTGAAAGATATAACAACAATGCTAGTAAACCATACAGGGAAAACATAGTTGTGTACAACAGAAAGCATAAAAACACAAAAAAACAAACAAACAAAAAAAAACAGGAACAAAGCAATGTGCACATAAGGAGACAATATTAAAACCATGTGGCGAAATAATATAAATATATAAACTGTAAAATCTGACTATTAATCAAGACAATAGGGAGGATGGACTGAATACTTACTGACAAATGGGCAACACTGATGCAACAGTTGCAGCCAAACGGGTCATTCTGCTGTATATAATAATGTGACGTTCCAAGGGTTCACACAAATAATAAGAGAGGATTTGTGATGCAACAGGCATTTATCTCTCACTCGCTCATTACACAGAACGGAGGGGAGGTCATTCACACAGACGCTCCTCTCACTTATGGTGACACAGACACATAATCTATCACATGCAGGGAAAACAACACTTTAGGAACTGGTCTTATAACAGTTATAATAGCACAGCAATAATGCTTAGAACACAGGAATAATAACGGTCTTTGGGTCCTCCACGGTGCAAGGCATGCCGGGAGGATCCCCGCCCCTTTCTCACAGCCCCGACGTTACATTAATGTTCAGTGTTTTGTACTATGTAATGTTGTTAAAATATAAAAGTATGCACTGCAATGGGTCTCAAATATTTGTAAACATGTCCTGTTATAATACAGCATGAATTTATTGATAGACTATAAACTAATACATATAAACTAAAACAAATAATAATGATGACTGAACAACTCCCATTCCCCAAAGTACAAGATACACTATTGTGAATATAACTGATAAAAGATCACACAAATAAGTCTGACAAACAAATAAACAAGGGTTCTTAAACAGTCACAAATATTGGATGTCCCTGTGGTATATATTACAAATATATTCCATACCTGCATACGTTAGAGCATGTGGAAATGTGTGGGGCAACATATGCAAAGGAATTTCACACCTCTGAAAGGACAAAGGAATCTCACCGCCAAATGTGACTGTGAAGTCACAATGTGACTGTGAAATGTGTGAAGACCAATGATGTCACAGGACGCCATGGCAACAGACTTGACACCTTCACCCCCTTAGGTGAGGAGAGGTTTTCCCATCACCTCCCAAGACGGAGGGAGGAGTTAACAGGACTAATGGGGATTTAGATAACGGGGGATTTCAGCTTGTGTTTTGCATGTCTTGGATGTGTGCCTGTATTTAACCAGCGAGCTGGGCAGAATTCTTCCTCTTTGCCTTCTGCCAAGCTCTGCACCATGATGAGACAAGATAGAAGAGTTGTTCATTAAAGACTCTGCTTTTGTGATACAAAACCGCCTCGTTATTTCCAGCTCTTCTACACTGGTGACCTTGACGCGAGTATGGACCTGAGGCGTTCTTCAAGCGACTCATCCGCGGCGAATCTGACTTACGCCAGCGACAACGCAGACGAGGGAACAAGCAGACAGCTGTTCCCCCCGGCAGAGGGTACCGAGAGAGCTCAACCGAGCTCCAGCACCGCCGTGAGAGCCGAGGCAAGGCACTCTCACCCGGCGGGCACAACAGTGATGATGTGCACAAACGCAGTCGCTGTTAAACTGCCAGATTTCTGGCGAGAAGACCCAGCCTCTTGGTTTCTCCAAGCCAAAGCCCAGTTCATACTGGCGGGCATCACGGCAGACGATACTAAGTTCTACCATATCGCCTCCAAACTCGACTCCGCCACTTCGAGGTGTGTGCGAAGCTTGATCCAGCGACCACCGGCCCGGGACAAGTATGAGACACTCAAGGCGACCATCGTGGCGAATTACGTCCCGTCGGCGGAAGAAAGAGCCGAAAAAATCCTGGCAGTCTACGGCCACAGAGGGGGCAATCCAAAGACCCTCATGGAGGATTTACTGCAGCTCAAGGAGGAGGACAATGATAATTTCCTCTTTCAATTTATTTTCCTCAGCACGCTACCACCACACATGAGAAGGACACTCGCCAGTATGAAGTGCAACAATCATCAGGACTTCCGCACGCTGGCCAATGAGGCTTATCGACTCGTCAACGCCTGCAGAGATTGGACACCCACAGCGGCATCCGCAGACCTCAAAACTGACGCCCCGAACCTTGGAGAGTCACAAACCACGGAGCAGGCTCAACCCACGGTGACAGCAGCGCGGCCCAAGCGCAACAAACAGAATGACGTCTGTTATTATCATCACCGCTTCGCCGAGAAAGCCCGGAAATGTGTTCCCCCCCTGCAAGTTTACGATGTCGGGAAACGCCAAAGCCGAGGGCCGTTAACGGCAGCGGTTCTCGGCGAGAAAAATAAGCTGTTATACGTGACAGATGGACACACAGGCAAGCAGTTCCTCATCGACACAGGAGCCCAGCTGAGTTTCGTCATGCCCTCCCACGCAGATCGAGCCATGGGCACCCGGGGCAATGGAGCAGTGGCAGCCAACGGCTCGGACATCGACACGTTCGGGGAAAAGAGCCTGCATCTCCTCATTCACGGCCGCAGCTACAGATGGACATTTGTTGTAGCAGCGGTGAGTTTTAACTTGTTAGGCGCAGATTTTCTGTGTGCACACGGGTTATTAGTTGATCTAGCAAATAGGCGCCTGGTTAATGTCTTTTGCTTCTATTCCTTGCTCAGCTCGAGTCTCTCCACCACCTGTGCAGGCCAACGTCACTACGGCAGGAGGTAAGTTTGAGCAACTCCTCACCCAATTTCCAGCACTCACAACCCCCAAATTCTCAGCCACTGTAGCCAAACACGGGGTTAAACACTTCATTCCAACAACGGGACCTCCCGTTTTTGCCAAAGCTCGCCGCTTAGACGCGGCCAAGCTCAACATAGCAAGGGACGAATTTGCAGCTCTTGAAAAATTAGGCATTGTCCGACGTTCAAAGAGCCCTTGGGCTTCACCACTTCACATGGTTCCGAAATCCGACGGTTCTTGGAGACCGTGCGGAGATTACCGCAGATTAAACAACGCTACAGCGCTGACCGCTACCCCATTCCTCACATACAGGACTTTTCACTACATTTAGCGGGTGCGCGCATTTTTTCAAAAATAGACTTAGTCCGCGGTTATCACCAAGTTCCAGTCCGAGCTGAAGACATTCCTAAAACAGCGGTTATAACCCCTTTCGGCCTTTTTGAATTCCTGCGAATGCCTTTCAGCCTCAAAGGTGCTGCTCAGACTTTTCAGCGTATGATGGACGCAGTCTTACGCGACCTCCCCTTTGTTTTCGTCTACCTCGACGACATGCTGGTAGCCAGCTCATCGGAGGAAGAGCACGAGCAGCATCTCACTGCCGTTTTTCAGAGGCTAGAAGAGCACGGATTAATAATTAATCCAGCCAAATGCAAATTCGGCGTATCTCAAATTGATTTTTTGGGACACAGAGTCTCCCCGAAAGGGGCAGTTCCGCTTCCAGACAAAATTCATGCGATAGAAGGTTTTCCACGGCCCCAAACGGTCAAATCGCTACAGGAATTTTTGGGGATGGTTAATTTTTACAACCGTTTCCTCCCTCATGCAGCTCAGCTCATGCAGCCCCTGTATGACGCGCTCAAAAAAAAGAGAGCTTCCAACGCGGTCGAATGGACCCCGGAACGCGAACGCGCTTTTGCGGAAGTTAAAAACGCCCTAGCTAACGCCACCATGTTAGTCCATCCAGATCCCTCGGCCCGCATTGCTCTAACCACAGATGCTTCAGACTTGGCCATAGGGGCAGTTGTAGAACAACTTGTCAAGGGGGTCTGGCAACCTTTAGCATTTTTTAGCAAATCGCTAAACCCGACGGAATGCAAGTACAGCACTTTTGACAGGGAGCTGCTGGCGCTCCATTTATCCATCCGCCACTTCCAGTTTTGGTTAGAAGGGCGGAGTTTCACGGCTTTTGTGGACCATAAACCGCTCACTTTTGCTATGGCTAAAATTTCAGAACCTTGGTCGGGCAGACAACAAAGACAGCTAGCTGCGATTTCAGAGTTCACCACAGACATTCGACATGTAGCGGGCAAACTTAACGTAGTAGCGGACTGTCTCTCTCGCGCTGTGGCACCGCCAGAGCACGAGGAGACAGATTACACTGCTTCAGCAGCTGAGCTTTTCTCTAACGCAAACACATATGCAGCACCTATCCATGAAGGGATAGATTATGCAGCCATGGCGGAAGAACAAGGTAGTGATGCGGACGTGCGCGCGCTCCTGTCTGGACCAACAGGGTTAAGGCTGGAGGAAAAAGGGTTGTGCGACGGCGTGCCCCCCCTAATATGCGATGTTTCAACCGGCCGACCTCGCCCGTTAGTACCGGCTGCTTGGCGCCGCCGTATTTTCGACGCAATTCACTCCCTCGCGCACCCAGGTGTGCATGCCTCGGTCAAAATGGTTGCCGAAAAGTTTGTGTGGCCAGGCCTGCGCAAAAACGTAAAAGAATGGGCAAAAACTTGCATTCCTTGTCAGCGCGCCAAAGTACACAAACACACAAAAGCCCCTCTGGAGCCTTTTCCCATCCCTGCTAGAAGGTTCGACCACATTCATGTCGACCTCGTGGGGCCGCTGCCTTCCTCCCAGGGTTTCACACACCTGCTAACAATGATAGACCGCACCATGCGCTGGCCAGAGGCAGTCCCTCTAGCGGCAACTACAGCGGAGGAAGTCGCTCGCGTTTTTCTAACAAATTGGGTGGCACGTTTCGGCGTCCCATCAGACATCACGTCAGATAGGGGGCCTCAATTTGTCTCAGAGCTCTGGTCAGCCATGTCCAACAGTTTAGGGGCAACAATTCACCGTACCACCGCTTATCACCCTCAGGCTAATGGGTTATGCGAGCGTTTTCACAGGTCCTTAAAGGCCGCCCTCAGAGCCTCATTAACGGACACAAATTGGGTAAATAAACTTCCCTGGGTTTTATTGGGGTTGCGTGTGGCACCTAAAGAGGATTTAGACGCTTCCCCTGCAGAATTAGTCTTTGCTCAGCCTATCAGACTACCAGGTGAATTTTTACCAGAAAACCCGGAACCAGGGCACCTCCCAGTCCCAAGGTTTTTAGGCAGTAACGGACCGGACTCTCTACACGGTCCAGCTCATCACTCCTTTCCGCGAGTTTTTGTTCCTCAAACTTTAAAAAACGCCAAGTTTGTTTTTGTTAAGCATGAAGCCCTTAAACCAACGTTACGCCCAGTATACGATGGCCCGTTCAGAGTGCTGGAAAATGGTGACAAACACTTTGTGCTTGATTATGGGGATAGAAATGAAACGGTCAGCATTGACAGACTCAAACTTGCCTTCATGTTGAGAGACAAACCTGCACAGTTGGCGCGAGCACCTCGGCGAGGTAGACCCCCCAAGGAAAAAGTCTCAGCCCCCAGGCAGGGAACAGATAATCTCTCTCCTTCCCACACTGCAGATTCCTCACAACAAGGTCCCAGCAGGACGCCTAAACCAGCCTACAGCAGCTTTGGGAGAAGATTGAAACCCAGACTGCACAAGGACTGATTACACCACTCTGCAATTTTTCGCTAATTGTGCCGCAACAGTTTAGGACTGACTTATGATTATACTATGCTGTTATATTTTCACTGAACTCTCTTAGGAGCATGGCTGCTTGGAAGTTTCTTCTGTGACAACAGCTGTAACACATAGTATGTCTTAGTAATTACCCTAGACTGTGAATCTTTCTGTGTCCTTTCCTAGTTGTTTGGGGGGCCTGTGGTATATATTACTCATATATTCCATACCTGCATACGTTAGAGCATGTGGAAATGTGTGGGGCAACATATGCAAAGGAATTTCACACCTCTGAAAGGACAAAGGAATCTCACCACCGTGTGAAGACCAATGACGTCACAGGACGCCATGGCAACAGACTTGACACCTTCACCCCCTTAGGCAAGGAGAGGTTTTCCCATCACCTCCCATCAACTCCCAAGGAGTTAACAGGACTAATGGGGATTTAGATAACGGGGGATTTCAGCTTGTGTTTTGCATGTCTTGGATGTGTGCCTGTATTTAACCAGCGAGCTGGGCAGAATTCTTCCTCTTTGCCTTCTGCCAAGCTCTGCACCATGATGAGACAAGATAGAAGAGTTGTTTATTAAAGACTCTGCTTTTGTGATACAAAACCACCTCGTTATTTCCAGCTCTTCTACAGTCCCATTCATTTTCAGTAATTCTGTAATTAATATTCACAGAATCAAATAAATCTGTGTTCAGTCCCTTTTATATTTGTCCAAGTCTAACATGTGTGATTGCCTACATACAGGCTACACCGCTTTAAGTTCCACTTTCAAGGGCAGCCTACATTTGGGCCTGTACAGCCTTACTGGGCTACCTGTTTTCATACAAGAATATTTGCTTTCTACGGGCATGCACTAGTATATAAAATTCTTGACAGCCACATTTCCACTAAGAACATTTCTGATGAAGCTTTGGAGCAGCTGAAGTGCCAGGTGCATTTTTTGAGTTCTGTCAGGTCTTTGCTGTATTTTTTTTTTTTAAGAACATGGCCGGGGGGTCCTGGGTTCGATCCCAGCCCCCGACCAACAGTGATCTGTGTGGAGTTTGCATGTTCTCCCCGTGTCTGCATGGGTTTACTCCGGGATTTCTCCGGTTTCCTCCCACATGCCAAAAACATGCAAGTTAGGTTAATTGACGTCAAACTGGGAATTCTAAATTGTCCTTAGGTATGACTGTGAGAGTGAATGGTTGTCTGTCTCTCTGTGTTGGCCCTGCGATGGACTGGCGATCTGTCCAGGGTGTACCCTGCCTCTCGCCCAAAGACGCTGGGATAGTCTCCAGCCTCCCCGCGACCTGAAAAGGATTAAGCGGAAGAAGATGAATGAATCAAAGAACATCACATTCAGATACTGTTCATCTAATAGTTTTTTGGCCTACTGCTTTATTTGTTTTCCACTGTACAATGTCCAGGTACAAGAACTAGATTGAAATGGTGGAAAAAAGCCAACAATATTCTGTTTTCTTTGAAGATCTGAATATGTCACCGAAGGACAGCAGTTTTCAAACTTTCCATATAATTATTAGGGCAGAACCAATTTATGATAAGTGTATAATCTATGAATACACAAAAAAAATAGTTGTGTACAACCCATAGTTGTAGGTCAGGATCCCAAGGTGAACATAGTTTGGTGACCCTGTGGAGAGCGTGAAATGAAGAGGCTGAATTTATTTCTCAATTCAGGTTTATTAATAATCACGTGTCTCCAACATCTTCTCAAACAGAAAGAGAACTAACTTCCCACATCTCCCCTTTTTATACCCGGGACATCAGAGTACAGAATCACATTGTCATTCACTCCCCAGAGACAACACATCACCCCCCCCCCCCCAGGTCCTCTCTTCTCCACCTAAACCCTGGTGGTCAGGAAGTCTTCTCAGAGCCATTTCTAAAGACACATTTCACACCCCCCTGTCATCCCCAGGATGTCCAGACTTATTGTTCCTTCTAAGACGTGAGGTAACAGTGATATACATATGCAGCCTAAGCATCTCAAAAGTAATATACATATGCAGCTTAAGCATCTCAAATATGTGTGCCACATAACCCCCCCCCCCCCAAACGTCGAAGATGAAACAATACAACACAGTCCAGACAACATGATAAAATCACAACATCACTCCATATGCTGTCTAGGCTTCAACCTTATTCCGAACTTGCTGTAGGCGGGCTTCGCCGCTCCCGTGGCGCCATCCTGGAGTGAATCTGCTATCTGAGGATAAGAACTGTTAGTCAATCCCTGAAAGGGCTCTGGGGCCTGCTCTCTGGGGGGTCTGCCACGTCGAGGAGCCCTCGCCACTTGCATAGTTTCACCAGCCATCACAAAAGCAGGCTTAAGTCTGTCTACAGCAATTGTTTCCCTCCTGTCCCCTAAATCTAGCAAAAAATGCTTATCACCTGTTTCCAGCACTCTATATGGGCTGTCATAAGGTGGTTGCAGGGTTGGGCGCTGAACCTCGTGCCTGACAAAAACAAACTCGGAGTTTTTTAAAGATTTAGGTACAAAAACACGCGGAAAAGTGTGATGAACGGGGCCCGGAAGCATGTCCGCTCCCGTGTCGTTCAGTGACCGCTGAGCAGGGGGACGCTCTGGAGCCGGGTTATCGGGAAGAAATTCCTCTGGCAGATGGAGTGGTTGTGCAAACACCAACTCAGCAGGGGAGGCTTTTAAGTCCTCTTTAGGTGCAGAACGCAACCCTAATAAAACCCATGGTAGTCTTTTTACCCAATTTGCATCCGTCAGCGACGCTCTGAGGGCTGCTTTCAATGACCTATGAAAACGCTCGCATAAACCATTAGCCTGGGGGTGGTACGCGGTAGTGCGGTGGATTGTTATCCCCAGGCTGTGGGCCATCGTTGACCAAAGCTCAGAAACAAATTGAGGCCCCCTGTCGGACGTAATATCCGACAGGACCCCAAAACGTGCTACCCAAGCCGTTAAAAATGCGCGGGCCACCTCTGCAGCTGTGGTTCACACCAGTGGGACCACTTCCGGCCAATGCGTGGTGCGGTCCACCATTGTCAAAAGATGCATGCACCCCTGCGACGAGGGTAGGGGGCCTACGAGGTCGACATGCACATGATCGAACCTCTTGGCCGGGATGTGAAACGGCTCTAAGGGGGCTTTTGTGTGTTTGTGTATTTTGGCCCGCTGGCAAACCATGCAGGCTCTTGCCCACTCCTTAACGTGCTTGCGCAGGCTCGGCCAAACAAACTTCTCTCCTACCATTTTTACCGACGCGCGCACCCCCGGGTGCGCCAGAGAGTGAATCAAGTCAAAAACACGGCGGCGCCACGCGGCCGGCGCCACGCGGCCGGCGCCACACGGCCGGCACTACCGGACGTGGTCGTCCTGTAGAGATATCGCTGATTAGGGGGGGCATACCATCTTGCAGCCTCCTGCTCTCCAGCCTTAACCCTGTTGGTCCAGACTGGACCGTGCACACGTCCGTGTCGCTACCTTGATCCGCAGCCATTGCTGCGTAATCTATCCCCACGTGGACTGGGGCCGCGTACGCTTCCGCGCTGCTATTTTGTTCTGCGGCCGCAGTAGTATAATCTACCCCTGCGCAGACTGGAGTGGTTACGGCGCGAGAGAGGCAGTCTGCCACCACATTAAGTTTACCCGCTACGTGTTGAATATCAGTAGTAAACTCTGAAATTGCAGCCAGCTGCCTCTGCTGCCGGCCCGACCATGGTTCCGAAACTTTGGCCATCGCAAAAGTGAGCGGTTTGTGGTCGACAAACGCGGTGAAACGCTGACCTTCCAGCCAGAACTGGAAGTGACGAATGGCTAAGTGAAGCGCTAACAACTCCCTGTCAAACGCACTGTATTTCCGCTCGGCCTTGCGCAAGGTCCTGCTGAAAAAGGCCAGTGGCTGCCAAGCCCCAGCAACCTGTTGCTCCACTACCGCCCCTATGGCCACATCTGACACATCAGTGGTGAGCGCTATGCGGGCCGTTGGATCTGGGTGAGCCAACAACGCAGCGTCCGCAAGGGCTTTTTTTTACCTCCGAGAATGTGCGCTCCCGCTCCGGGGACCATTCGATTGCATTTGAGGGTTTTTGTTTTTTAAGCGCGGCATACAATGGTTGCATGAGCTGCGCTGCGCGGGGGAGGAAACAGTTATAAAAATTCACCATTCCCAAAAACTCCTGTAGTGCTCTGACCGTTTGTGGCTGGGGAAAATCTGCTACTGTGCGCACTTTGTCCGGCAGCAGAACTGCTCCCTCTGGGGAGACGCGGTGCCCCAAAAAATCAATCTGCGCCACCCCGAACTGGCACTTCGCTGGGTTGATTATTAACCCGTGCTCTTCCAACCTCCGGAAAACTGCCGTGAGGTGCTTTTCGTGTTCTTCTTCGGACGCACTGGCTACCAAAATGTCATCCAGGTAGACGAACACAAAAGGAAGATCGCGTAACACCGCATCCATCATGCGCTGGAAAGTTTGCGCGGCGCCTTTAAGCCCAAACGGCATGCGCAAAAACTCAAAAAGTCCGAACGGAGTTATTACCACTGTTTTGGGAATGTCCTCAGCGCGTACTGGGACTTGATGATAACCGCGGACTAAGTCTATTTTAGAAAAAATGCATGCCCCCGCCAGATGAACCGAAAAATCCTGAATATGGGGGATTGGGTAGCGGTCATGCGCTGTGGCATTGTTCAACCTGCGAAAATCACCGCAAGGTCGCCACGAGCCGTCAGCCTTAGGGACCATGTGGAGCGGGGAAGCCCATGGGCTATTCGAACGTTGAATGATGCCCAACTTTTCGAGGTTGGCGAACTCCTCGCGCGCTATGGTCAGTTTAGCTGCATCCAAGCGCCGAGCTTTTGCAAAAACGGGGGGACCAGCGGTAGTGATAAAGTGCTCCACCCCGTGTTTAGCAACGGCTGCTGAAAAAGTAGGAACCGTTAGTGCTGGAAACTGAGTGAGGAGTGTGTGAAACTTACCGCCTGCTGTGGCGACGTTGGCTTGTGCTGTGGGCGAGGACACTCGAGCTGCACAAGGGATAGAGTAAAACGAGAGTGCATTAACCAAGGATTGCAACAGCCTTGCAGACTCGCACGCTCAAGCACTACTGATGGTGGCTGCCTAAGTCTACAAGGGCTTAGGGCTTAAGATAAGATAAGCCTTTATTAGTCCCACAATGGGGAAATTGCAGGATTGCAACAGCAAAGGGATAGCAACACTCAGAGCAATAATTAAGAAGATACGGAAAATATAAATAAGAGCAGTGGATATACATACATACACAAATATATAAATATATATACAAAGTGCGGAGCATTGTAGCAAGATGGAATAAACAGCATAACCGTCTACTTAGTTATCCTACATAGTATGAATATGTACCCATACATATTGTCACCCTCCGTAGCGACTGATATTGTCCTAGTTGTATACTGGAGGGGACCATTTGCGTAAGTCTGTTGCACCTTTTGCATTCAATACTATTAGGTCGTCACGATTTTTTGCTATCTCTGCGAGCAGCCCTGCTTAGGTTATACAGTCTGACAGCCGTAGGTAGGAAGGACCTGCGAAACCTCTCGGTTGCGCACCTAGGATGATGTAGTCTACTGCTAAATGAGCTCCTCAGTGCATTCAATATGTCCTGCATAGGGTGGGACTCGGACTCCAGCAAAGATGACAGTTTAGCCACCATCCTTCTCTCTCCTATCTCCTCCACTGGGTCAAGGCGTTTCCCCAGGACAGAGCTAGCTTTCTTGATCAGTTTGTTCAGTCTCTTCCTATCGGCTGCTGTAATGCCGTTGCCCCAGCAGACCACTCCAAAAGTGATGGCTGATGCCACCACTGTGTCGTAGAATGTCTTCAGCAGCGCCCCTTGTACACCAAAAGACCTGAGCCTCCTCAGTAGGAACAGCCTGCACTGCCCCTTCTTGTAGAGTGCGTCGGTATTGTGTGACCAGTCTAGTTTATTGTTCAGATGAACACCAAGGTTCTTGTATGATGTCACCATCTCAATGTCTGTTCCCTGTATGTTTACTGGTGCTGTGAGGGGTTGTCCTTGCCTGCGGCAGTCCACCACCAGCTCCTTAGTTTTCCTCACGTTGATCTGGAGGCAGTTCCAATGGCACCAGTCCACGAAGTCCTGGATAAGTCCTCTGTACTCAGCTTCATCTCCAACGGAGATGAGGCCGACGATCGCAGAGTCGTTGGAGAACTTCTGTAGATGGCAGAGTGTTGTGTTGCGTGAGAAGTCCGCAGTATAAAGGGTGAACAGGAAGGGAGCCAAAACCGTTCCCTGGGGGGCCCCCGTGCTACTGATGATCATGTCAGACACACAATCTCGGGTTCTCACAAACTGTGGCCAGTTAGTGAGGTAGTCCAGGATCCATGAAGACAGGTGCTGGTCCACCCCTGCGCACAGCAGCTTGTCCTTCAGGATCATCGGTTGAATGGTGTTGAAAGCACTGGAGGAGTCAAAGAACATGATCCTCACCGCATTCCCGGGCTTCTCCATGTGGGACAGAGAACGGTGAAGGAGGAAGATCACTGCATCCTCCACCCCAATGCCATGCTGGTAGGCGAACTGGAGTGGATCCATCGCTGGTCCCGCCAGGGCGCGGAGGTGAGCAAGGTGAGCTTGAGGGTTTAGGGAGGAGATTGAGATCCAGCCAAAGTAAAAGGGCACTGGGAATGCCGCCCCTAACTTTGACCTTTTGACCCCAAACCCATAGTCAGAGGCCACAGGCTCAGGGTGAACCCGTGTGGGAAGTTTGGTTACCTTTGCTTTGTTTGTTGTTGCGATATAGTTTATATGGCATTTTGACCTTTGACCTTGCAATCCCAAACCCATAGTCACAGTTCAGGGTCACAGGGTGAATCTGTGTACCAAGGATGGTGATGCTAGCTTTACTTATTCTATAGTAATAGGGCATAGGGAATGCCAACCTTGAGCTTGGACCTTTGACCCAAAACACCTGCAAAAATCATCTGGGGCATGGTGACAATTAAGTTTCTGTCTTTCTGTTATTGGTCTACTCTAAACTACATTTATTACTGATGACTATGTGTTTGGGGTCCTGGCATATTTTGACATTGTGGTGACCCACTACGCTGGCACGGATTAACTCACACTCAGCGGGGCTGGAGGAAGCAGAGGACAATTTACATGCGGAAAAGAGCCACAGGAGGCAGTCAGACGGGACTGTATGCATGCGTCCTCAAGCCAACCAATGTCATGCTAATCATGTGTATTGACTGATGTGTATTAGATGACAATTGATATGCTAATGGGCCATGCATTCTCTCTGTCTGTATCACTGTATAAAAGAGCTTGTGTGACATGCCTCAGCAGCACAGCACTATAGCTCACTGAGCTACAAAGTGTGTCTCATTATGTTGGAGGAAATAAAACCTTGCACCTTTCCAGCTCGTTGCATCTCGCCTGTTCTATTACCTCCACATTGGTGACCCTAGATGTGTCATGGTGCGTCCCTCACCTGCCTCAAGTACCTCCACATTGGTGACCTGACGCGAAATGGACTATCTCTCCCTTACGCCGCACACCACATGGTGACCTGACGTGGGATGACCGTCTGCTTCGCATCCACACTGGAGCACGTGCACCTTATCCTCTCTCCATGATGGCGACCTCCAGGGCCAGACGGAGAGCGCGGTGCTGAGACCGACACGCACCATGAACGGCGACATGAGCACACCGAAGGAAACAGCCTCAACGGGGCAGATCATCGGCGCCAACTGCGTTGATCTCCACCAAGCTCCCCGACCCTGGCTCACTCCCGACAGCAGACCTCCCACAGAAGCCCTGCACGCACACCACAGGATTACGAGGACAGCGCACCTTCCAGCTATGTGGTCACTGCGCCAGACACGCGCCACGCACAAGGGACAAACCGGCTCCACAGACTGATACATCGTCCTCCGCCGCTGCACATGCCTGAGAAACACAGCTGATCGCCATCCTCGGAACCTTCAGAGCTGCCCACGCACCTGAAGCAGACATGCAGCCCGCACACAGGACTTTGTATGGGTTTCTCGGCCATGGCACACAATGGGAATTTAGCCGATTGCTGTCCCCGATGGCTTTAGGGCTGCGTCTGCACCTAAAGCCAAATCGCCAAGTCCCTCACACAGCTGCAGTTGTTTCACAGCTGCTACGCATCCTCAGGGAATTTGGCCATTCACCTTCCCCACATCCTTGCAGGACAGAGCCGCGAGAGGTGTCAGAGACTTAAGTGTTTTTTTTCACAGCCGCTGCGGATCACCGCCCCTGGTTTTCCGGGAAAGTCCCTCGCCATGGCGAATCCACACGCAATTTTTGCGCAGCCCAGACACTTTTGACGTCCCAGGCAAGCACTCACTCACCCCCCCCCCCCCCAACATTGCTCTTCTCGCACCTCACCCCCCAAAGCCTGCCGATTGCGGGACTGGAGCCCAAACGACCGGGGGGTCACAGCCCCTTTCTGAGTGTTCGGGGGGGGGAGCCCTGTGGTGACCCACCACGCTGGCATGGATTAACTCACACTCAGTGGGGCTGGAAGAAGCAGAGGACAATTTACATGCAAACAAAGAGCCACAGGAGGCAGTCAGACGGGACTGTATGCATGCGTCCTCGAGCCAACCAATGTCATGCTAATCATGTGTATTGACCGATGTGTATTAGATGACAATTGATATGCTAATGCACCATGCATTCTCTCTGTCTGTATCACTGTATAAAAGAGCTTGTGTGACATGCCTCAGCAGCACAGCACAGTAGCTCACTGAGCTACAAAGTGTGTCTCATTATGTTGGAGGAAATAAAACCTTGCACCCTTCCAGCTCGTCGCATCTTGCCTGTTCTATTACCTCCACAACATAACCTTTTGGCTAATGTTAATGTGTTCCAAAAGCAAAATCTATTCTGCAGACTTCTGGTTATGGCTGCCACGTGAGAAGGACACGTATCACTCTGCTCTGCTCCTAGAGAAAAAAAATTGGCAAATAACTCTCTCATTTGGGACAGAACGTATCCCAGCGTTTGGGCGAGGATATGTCGGTGAAGCCTAAGGCTGGAAAACCAGGTAGAGGAAAAAGCGAGCCGCCGAAACAGTCCAAATTAACGGACTTTCACGTCTGTGACGCAGCAGATAAAGCTCCATATATGGCGGAGGAAGCTAGCAGCGGTGCGGTATCTGCGGGAAACGGCACAGGTGCAGTGCTAGCTGCCATTAGTTCAATGAGAGCAGACTTTTCCGCTAAATTTGATGGGATTATGGCAGCGTTGGAAGGAATGAGAAAGGAATTGGGTGACTGTGTAGAACGAATGGCGCAGGTGGAGCTTCGTGTCTCCAGTGTTGAGGATGACGTCACCGGTCTTCAATTAAAGGTGCGCACTTTGGAAAAAAAAAAATGTCTGGAAGATAATGTCCTGGATTTGGAGTCCCGGTCGAGACAGAACAACTTGAGGCTGGTGGGTCTACCGGAGGAAACCGAAGGTCGGGACACATGTTCCTTTTTGGAAAAGTGGATTCCGGAGGCGCTGGGCAGCGCGGAGCTGCAATCAGCAGTCGTTCTGGGAAGCGCACACCGTATTGGCCCACGGAGAGATAAGGGACCACCGAGGACGCTTATTATGAAGTTCCTCAGCAACAGAGACAGGATGAAGATCTTCAACGCTGCGCGAGCTAAAGGAGAGATTAAATACCAGGACCAGCAGGTGCGGTTCTACCCAGATTTGGCCACAGGAATCCAACAATTGAGGAAGCAGTTTGATCCCGTACGTAAAGAGCTGCGCAACCTTGGGATTTGTCATGGTGTAATTTATCCTGCGAGACTGTTGACCACGTATGGGGGCAGAACACACATCTTCAAGACCCCAGAGGAGGTGCAGGAGTTCATCAAGAAGATCCAGGAAGAGACTGGTGGGAGCTAAGCATGAACAAAATATAAGGTAGAATATTTAAGCATTTGCACAGGCATCTGACTGATTTGAAGCAAATAGCAAGTTTACAAAATATAGATTGTATTATATATTAAAAAAAAACTCTATGATGTACAAAGTTGCTAAAAATTTTGGAGTTAAGTTGGAAAACTACAGAAGAGAGTTAATGCTACGTCATTAAAAGCAGTAGAGTTAGGGTGATTGGGAGGATGAAGAAGGAGTGGCTTTGGCTGATCCTCGTGGGTGTGGAGCGGTCGATGGCTATATCGGGAGACGGAATTTTTCTTTTGATTTTGGGGGGATTACCACAAATGTGGGAAGGAGGAATTTGTTTGTGTGTAGTTTGTAGGATGAATGTTCAACCACTCATGTTTTTGCTTCTCTGTATGAGCATGTTTACACTGCAAGGTAATCTCAAACTCCCTATTGATAATAAACCAAAGCGTTAATCTTAATTTAACTTCATGGAATTGCAGAGGTCTACAAAATTTAAAAAAACTTAAACAAGTTATGAATAAAATAAAAGACATGGGTTCAAAAATTGTGTTTTTACAAGAAACTCATCTAATAGAGGAGGATGTAAAAAGAATTAGGAGTAGATGGCAAGGAAGTGTTTTCACCTCATCATTTTCATCCCGAGCCAGGGGAGTTATGACTCTCATACATAAATCAGTCCCATTTCAAGTGAAAAATGTAATTGGAGACAAATTTGGAAGATATTTAATCATTCAAGGATCTTTGCTATTAGAAAATATAAATTTGGTGAACTTATATGGTCCCAATATAGATGATCAAAAGTTCTTTGCTAATTTATTTCTTATCTTATCATCACTTTCAGGGCAACATATAATAGCAGGGGATTTTAATTGTACATTGAATCCTGGTGTAGATAGATCAACAGGACTGGACTGTACGCACAATGGATGTAGGATGACCATTAATCATTTTATGAAAGAATTGAGATTGCTAGATATATGGAGAGAAATGAAACCACAAGTTAAAGCCTACTCTTGTTATTCCAATACCTACAAGACATTCTCACGTATTGATTATTTTTTGATCTCCACAGAATTAAGGTCCAAGATTCAAAACTGCTTTTATGATAACATCGTGATCTCTGATCATGCACCCTGCTGTCTGATATATGTAGATAAGAAATTGACAAAGGAACCAGGTAGATGGCAATTTCAGCATAAATGGCTTCAGGATGAGGAATTTGTTAAGTACACAGAAAAACAGATAGATGAGTTCTTTGACATCAATACTACACAAACATCAGCATGTGTAAAGTGGGAGGCTTTCAAAGCTTTTATTAGGGGACATATTATTAGTTATACAGTTTCAAAATCTAAGAAGACTCGAGAGGACAGAGTCCAATTGGAACATAAAATAAAAATTCTTCAAAAAAAAGTGTATGCAGGAAGTGATCCAAGGTTGGAGAACGAATTACTAATTTTGAGAGCTGAATATGACAAAAAAATCAGCGAATAGAGCTGCCTCGAGTCTTCTAAGATTGAAACAATCTTTTTATGAACAAGGTGAAAAATCAGGAAAATTATTGGCATGGCAGATTAAACAATTAGAATTTAAAACACCAATTACCAGTATTATAAGTAACGGACAGGTAGTTATAGATCCTTTAGAAATTAATAGAGCCTTTAGAGATTACTATGAAAAATTATATGATACCAAAAATGAATCTGACTTAACAAAACTAAATGGGTTTTTGAACGAACTATCTATACCGCGTATTCCAAATGAAAACAGGGAGATACTGGAGTCTAAAATTAGTCAAGAAGAAGTTGGGCTAGCCATTGATAATATGAAATCAGGAAAAAGTGCAGGACCAGATGGTCTTCCAGTTGACCTTTATAAAAAATTTAAGAATAAATTAATAAAACCTTTTTTGGAAATGGTTTTAGAAGCATTTCAAAATAGTAATTTACCATCATACATGAATAATGCCTTAATTATACTGTTGCCAAAACCAGGTAAACCCTCTAATAAATGTGAAAATATGAGACCAATAAGCCTATTAAATGCCAACCTTAAGATAATCTGTAAAATTTTAGCAAGACGAATACAAGAAATTTACCAAATATTATTAATCGAGATCAGAATGGCTTTATAAAGGGAAGACAAGGCTTCCATAATGTAAGAAGACTATTTAATATTATTTATTCTAATAAAGAAGCACCGGATACAGCTCTCCTATCACTGGACGCCGAAAAGGCCTTTGATAGAGTCGAATGGCCCTTTCTTTTTGAAGTCTTACAAAGGTTTAGACTTGGAAATAATTTCATAAAATGGGTTCAGATAATATACAATAATGCTACAGCAGAAATCCTAACAAATAGCAATATTTCAAAATCAATAAAAATCAATAGAGGATGTCGACAAGGCTGCCCACTTTCACCTTTACTGTTTACTATGGCAATTGAACCTTTAGCGATGGCGATACGTTTACATTCACAAATATATGGAATTAAAGTTGGACCAACAGAACATAAAATCTCCCTGTATGCCGATGACATAATTTTGTTTATGTCGAATCTTAAAAAATCAATTCCGACCTTGTTGAATTTAATAAAGAATTTTGGGGAAATATCAGGATATAAAATAAATAAAACTAAATCTTCAATATTAATGCTAAATGAGACCCAGAGAAATTACCCAGCCCCTGAGGTAAATCAATTCAATGTTGTAAATCAGTTTAAATATTTAGGAATCCAAATTGTGCCTAAGCTAGAATCAGTCGCCAGTGTCAACTATGAAGCCTTAATGACAGATATTAATGAGTTACTTCAGAGATGGATGTCACTACCAATGTCGATGATCGGGAGAATCAATATACTTAAAAGTAATATCTTACCTAAAATACTTTATTTATTTCAATACATTCCCTTACCACCACCTTTAGATTTATTCTCAAGAATTAAAAAAAAGTTAGTGGAATTTATATGGAACAACAGGAGGGCTAGATTACGTTTGTCTTTATTATATTTACCATTTGATCGTGGAGGTCTGAAATGTCCAAATTTTATGTTGTATTATTGGTCGGCACAACTGAGGTCTATGACATATTATTTTTCATCAAATGATCTCCCTCACTGGACTGAAATGGAATCATACAATTTACCTTTACCTCTTCCCATATTCATATACTCAGATTCGGCAAAAAAATTACAAAAACAAGTTAAAAATCCATTTGTAACGCATATGATCAAAATATGGTGTGAAACTAAAAACTATTTAAAAGAACCACACTTATTGTCACAATTTAGCCCAATATGGGGTAATCAATGTTTTAAACCAGGGAGAGCGGATGCTGTATTTAAAGTATGGAATTTAAAAGGGATTCAAAAGATTCAAGATTTATATCTGCCATGTGCAGATAACATAATGTCTTTTGAAGAGCTGAGGATCAAATTTAATCTTAATAGAACACATTTTTTTAAATATCTTCAACTTAGGAACTTTATTCGATCAAATCAAAATAAAGCTCTCACTCGACCTATTTACTCATCCTTGGAAAAAATGTTGATGAAAGATAGTAAAAGAAAGGGTATTATTTCAGAGTTTTATAACTCATTGACACTATCCTCAGGTGAAAACTCACAGAAAAGATTAAACTACTGGAAAGAAGATCTGCAAACTGAAATTTCAGAGGAACAATGGGAATTGGCTTGTACAGAAGCTCAAACCAAATCAATAAATGTACGTCTTAAATTGATACATTTTAAATGGTTAATGCGGATGTATGTTACACCGGAGGAGTTAAATAGATATAACAAAAACATACCAGATACGTGCACAAAATGCATGGAAAGTAAAGGAACCCTATTTCATTGTGTATGGGAGTGTAGAGTGATTAGAGTGTTTTGGGAAGAGGTGAGGGTAACAATTGAAAAAATAATTTTAAAACAAATCATATTGAATCCTAAACTGTTTTTGTTGGGTCTGTATCCAGAAAAGCATAACTTTAATAAAAGTGAAAGAGCATTCATAGACCTCAGTTTGCTTAATGCCAAGAAATGTATTGCACTACTGTGGAAAAAGACTCATGGACCAGATGTGACTCAGTGGTTAAGACAGATGTTAACAAACCTTCTATTAGAAAGAATAGCATACATACTGAAATCAAAGGAAATTGTGTTTGAGAATATATGGAGACCTTTTATTGATTATGTAAAAAATTTAAACATAACTCTTGAAGAAGAAGGTGAATGATGTGTGTGGACCTTGTAAATTCCAAACTGGTGAACATAATATGTATACTTATGTAATGGATTGTCTAGACTAAACAGAGGAGCATTGTTGAAGACTTGATTTTGTTGGTGGTTGTTGGTGTTTTTAGTGCATTTTTTTTTGTAGTACTTTAGTGTTAGTGTTTGATTGTTTGTGTCATGTTTGTTAAAAAAAAAAAGGTTCAATAAAGATATTGTGAAAAAAAAATCTATTCTGTGCCTTCTGTGGTTTTCTGTTTATATAGAAAATCAATAGTGTGCTGCATCAGTTGGTGGTAGTATGCATCGAATTGTTTGCTAGCTGATCACAAAAAAAGAAGAAGGGAATATGACCTATCTGACAGACTGACTCTTCAGCAATAACCACTACTATAGAGACTGCCCTCCAAGACCGAACCCCACGTTAGTTTTCAACAGCAGCAGATATTATCAGTCATTGTGGCCTCAGGCGAGCTGCACGCCTAATGGTCCAGTCTTCACGGTCTAGCATACAGGCAGATATTATACCCTTTATTTATATTTTTACATTAAGTGACCACCAGTAGTTGATTTAAAAAAGAGATGACAAAGGGTTTTTTGCATTGCTGAGCATGTTTTGCATTGCTGTCTTGGCTTTTTGTCGCTGTAGTCTGTTTACTTTTACTTCAGCTGTAGGAGTCAAGAATTGAGGAGACTGGATGATTTTTCCAGTAACTGCTTTAATTCTCACTCATCCTACGTCCTCTCTCGATCGGAGTGAAAAGAGACAGGACGCAGTCACACACATACATTTATACATTCATCTCTAACAATACATCACACACAAAAGTCACAATACTCAGCTACATCCTTTCATCTGTAATAGAACACCCAGAGTCCTTCTGTTCTCCTTTCCGACCCCCAAAGGTCAGGCCGGGTAATCTTCTCCCCTCTCCTGAGTCCCCAGGGGGTGCAGACACGTCTTCCTCTTGAGGTGTGAAGTCAATACACATGGCTAGCTCAAAGTCTCTCTTGGCTGAATTCAGCCAGCCACATGTGAGTTACATAGGTTATAACTATGGGCTCCACATCACTCCCCCCTTCCACGCGAAAGACTGGGCACCCACATACAGTCATACAACAGTCATACAGCACGTCACCCCCCCAACAGAATCTCACAGCAACCCAAACAACCTGACCAAAAAAAAAAAACCACATCATTCTGCATGCAGCTTAGGTTTCAATCTTCTCCTGAATCTGCTGTATGCAGGTCTCCTGCTCTGTGTTGGGCCGTCCTGCTGTGCATCTGTGGAGTGAGGGGGAGAAGGGTTATTTGCCCCCCGTGGGGGGTCCCGGGGCCGCCCCTTCGAAGGCCTGCCGCGTGAGGCACGCCCGCCGGCCGTACAGACTCGTTATGCAACACAAAAGCAGGCTTTAATCTATCGATACTGATCGTCTCCCTCCTGCCCCCCAAATCTAGCACAAAATATTTCTCCCCGGTTTCCAGCACTCGAAATGGACCGTCGTAAGGTGGGCGGAGACAATGCCGCTGAGCATCGTGCCTGACAAAAACAAACTCTGCGTCTCGTAAAGCCTGGGGCACGAACACACGCAGGAAAGAGTGATGAGCAGGGCCCGGGAGCATTTCTGCTCCCGTGTTACTCAGAGACCCCCGGATCGGGGGAAGCCCTGGTGCCGTGTGGTCGGGTAAAAACTCGCCTGGCAGCCTGAGCGGTTGTGCGAAGACCAATTCTGCTGGTGAGGCATCTAGATCCTCTTTGGGTGCCGAACGCAACCCCAATAAAACCCATGGTAGTTTGTTTACCCAATCTGTGTCCGTCAGTGATGCTCTGAGGGCTGCCTTCAATGACCTGTGAAAACGGTCGCATAAACCGTTGGCCTGGGGATGATAAGCGGTCGTGCGATGTACCGCCGCTCCTAAGCCGCTGGCCACTGCTGACCACAGTTCCGACGCAAATTGAGGTCCCCTATCAGACGTAATATCTGACGGGACCCCGAACCGCGCTACCCAGGCTGTTAAAAAAGCGCGTGCCACCTCTGCCGCTGTGGTCGATGTTAACGGGACCACTTCCGGCCAACGAGTGGTTCGGTCTACCATTGTCAAGAGATGCGTGAACCCTTGTGAAGTGGGCAGGGGGCCCACGAGGTCCACGTGCACATGATCGAACCTTTTAGCCGGAATGTGGAATGGTTCTAAGGGCGCCTTAGTGTGCCTGTGAATCTTAGCGCGCTGGCAAGCCATGCAGGTTTTAGCCCACTCCTTCACGTGCTTGCGCAGGCTCGGCCAAACAAACTTCTCCGCCACCATTTTCACCGAAGCGCGCACCCCTGGGTGCTCTAGGGAGTGCACGGCGTCAAAAACGCGACGGCGCCACGCGGCTGGCACCAACGGGCGGGGTCGCCCTGTGGATACATCGCAAATAAGCGGGGGGGAACCAGTTTGTAGATTTCTGCATTCCAGCCTTAACCCTGTTGGTCCAGACAGGAGCGCGCGCACGTCCGCGTCCTCGCTCTGCTCCGCCGCCATGGCTGCATAATCTATTCCCACGTGGACCGGAGCCGCGCGCGTGTCCGCGCTGTTACCGCGCTCTGGGTAAGCGGCCGCGCAATCCGTTTCCGCGCGGACGGGTGCTGTTACCGCGCGTGACAGACAGTCTGCCACCACATTGATTTTACCGACTACGTGCTGAGTATCAGTGGTAAATTCAGAAATTGCGGCCAGCTGTCTCTGTTGCTGCCCTGACCACGGTTCTGAAGTTTTGGACATCGCAAAAGTGAGGGGTTTGTGGTCGACAAACGCGGTGAAACGCCGCCCTTCCAACCAGAACTGGAAATGGCGAATAGCCAAGTGGAGTGCCAGCAGCTCCCTGTCAAACGCGCTGTATTTTCGCTCAGCCTCGCGTAGGGATCTGCTGAAGAATGCGAGTGGTTGCCAAACCCCGGCAACCTGCTGTTCCACTACGGCCCCTATGGCCACATCTGACACGTCCGTGGTTAGCGCTATGCGGGCTGCCGGGTCTGGGTGGGCCAACAGTGCCGCGTTTGCCAGTGCCCGTTTAACCTCTGTGAATGCGCGCTCCCGCTCCGGGGACCATTCAATCACATGGGAGGGCTTTTGCTTTTTGAGCGCGGTGTACAAGGGCTGCATAAGCTGCGCTGTGTGGGGTATGAAACGGTTATAAAAATTTACCATCCCCAAAAATTCTTGCAACGCTTTTACCATTCAAGGCTGGGGAAAATCTGCCACTGCGCGTACTTTGGCCGGCAGAGGAACTGCTCCCTCCGAGGAAACGCGGTGCCCTAAAAAGTCGATTTGTGCCACGCCAAAATGGCACTTGGCCGGGTTGATAATCAACCCATACTCTCCTAACCTCTGAAAAACTGTCGTGAGGTGTTTTGCGTGCTCCTCCTCGGAGGTGCTGGCTACCAAAATGTCGTCTAAATAGACAAAAACGAAAGAAAGGTCGCGCAACACTGCATCCATCATCCGTTGGAAGGTTTGTGCGGCGCCTTTAAGGCCAAAAGGCATTCGTAAAAACTCAAAAAGCCCGAACGGGGTTATTACGGCTGTTTTGGGGATGTCCTCTGGTCGGACCGGGACTTGGTGATAACCGCGGACCAGGTCTATTTTAGAAAAAATGCGCGCCTTCGCCAAATGAACTGAAAAGTCCTGGATATGCGGAATCGGGTACCGGTCCTGCGCTGTGGCATTATTCAACCTGCGGTAATCGCCACAAGGTCTCCATGAGCCGTCAGCTTTAGGTACCATGTGGAGGGGGGAAGCCCAAGCGGACTTCGAGCGGCGAATTATGCCCAACCTTTCCAGGTTGGCGAACTCCTCGCGCGCAATGGAGAGTTTAGCTGCATCCAAGCGCCGAGCCTTCGCAAAAACGGGTGGGCCACTTGTGGTAATAAAGTGCTCCACCCCGTGCTTCGCCACCTTAGCTGAAAAAGTAGGAACTGTGAGTGCTGGGAACTGGTGTAGAAGGCTGTGAAACTTACCACCTGCTGTGGCGACGTTGGTCTGAACTGGCGGCGGGCACACCCGAGCTGCACAAGGGATAGAACAGAAAGAGAGTGCATTTACTAGTCGTTTGTTGGCCAGATCAACTAACAAACCATGTGAACACAGAAAATCAGCACCTAACATATTGAAGCTCACTGCCGCCACGATGAAATTCCACTCATAGGCGCAGCTGTGGAAGGACAGAGACAAGGTTCTCTCTCCGTATGTCTTGATGCTGGAGCCGTTGGCCGCTGTCGCTCCGTCTCCGTGGGGTCCCGCGACCCGATCAGCATAGGTGGCAGTGATGAAGCTCCTCTGGGCTCCGGTGTCCACTAGGAATTGCCGCCCGGAGCCCGCGTCTGTAAGATAAAGCAGCTTGTTCCATTCGCCGAGAGTGGAAGCTGCTAACGGCTCCCGGCCCGGTCGTTTCCCTGCTTTTTGAACTTGCAGGGCGGGATGCATTTGTGCGCCTTCCCAGCGAAACGTCGATGGTAAAAACAGAGGCCGTCATCTCCCCTGCCACAGAATCTTGCCGCCGCCGTCGCCGCTGAGGTGGTCACTGCCGTCTCTGGCTCCACACTGCCCCCGGCCGCTGTGCCGAGGTCTGCCGCTGCCACGGAAGCGTCTTGTTCCTCACAGGCGTTGAGGATCCGCTCCGCCTCTTGGGCCAGGTCGCGGAAGTCCTGCTGGGTCAAACATCTCCTGCTGGACAGGGAACCTCTTGTGTGCGCTGGGAGGGTTCTCAGGAAAATATGTTTGAAAAGGAACGCGTCGTTGTCCGTCCCGATCATTTGCAGCATGTCCTCCATGAGGACAGTCGGCCTGCGTCCACCTCTGTCGCGCAGGTCCAGTAGCTGCCTGGCTCTTGCCTCAGACGACGGCACGAAGCTCCTGATGAGGGTGGCTTTCAGCGCGTCGTATTTGCCGACAGCGGGTGGTTGCTGCACCAGGCTCCGCACACACCGAGCTGTGCGGCTGTCGAGCGTCGCGATGACATTATGGAATTTAATGTCATCCGCTGAAACTCCCCTGAGCAGGAACCGCGACTCCACATGCTGGAACCACGAGTGCGGGTCGCTTTGCCAGAACTCGGGGAGCTTAATCAGTCTTGTGCCCCTGCTGGCATTCCCCGGTGAATCCGGGTCTGAGCGGCTGTCTCCCAGCTCTTCCATATCGATCACGAGGCTGTCCTCCAGCCTCGGCGTGCTCAGATTCATGCGTAGGTCACCAATTGTAGAAGTCAAGAATTGAGGAAACTGGATGATTTTTCAAGTAACTGCTTTAATTCTCACTCATCCTACGTCCTCTCTCGATCGGAGTGAAAAGAGACAGGACGCAGTCACACACATACATTTATACACTCATCTCTAACAATACATCACACACAAAAGTCACAATACTCAGCTACATCCTTTCATCTGTAATAGAACACCCAGAGTTCTTTCCGACCCCCAAAGGTCAGGCCGGGTAATCTTCTCCCCTCTCCTGAGTCCCCAGGGGGTGCAGACACATCTTCTTCTTGAGGTGTGAAGTCAATACACATGGCTAGCTCAAAGTCTCTCTTGGCTGAATTCAGCCAGCCACATGTGAGTTACATAGGTTATAACTATGGGCTCCACACAGCGACAAAAAGCCAAGACAGCAATACAAAACATGGGACACAAGCATGGGAATGATATTTTTAAGATTTAAAACTTGAGTTTAAAGGTAAATCCAACTTTATTGTCATTCAATCCATACAGCCAATCATGTACAGTAGAACAAAATAATGCTTCTCTTATCTACAGCGTTAATCACATCTAGAATCAGAGGGGTCGCTGCCATGCAAGGCGCCGCCACAAATTTCCCTCCTCTGTTCCATAATTGCTGAGCACCAAGCTGGATGGCAGGAAGTTCCACTTTTATGTGGCCTTCGGCATGACCCGGCTGGGATTTGAACCCAGGCCTCCCGGGTGTGGGGCAGATACTCTACCAACTAGGCCACCACTCCGGTTTAGCATGCTGAACATTCCAAAACTGTTTGCTGCTTTGTCCAATCCAGATTAATTTATTACCAGCATGGTAATCTCAATGATAACCCACAACAGATTTCAAAACAAAACAAATTTGTACATAAAATGTAATGCAGTACTAGCAAAGCATCCATTTACACACATCAAAGTGCTGCCGCCATGCAGCTGAAACACTGCAGCATGCATGAATCAATCTCCTCTGAGGAGAAACTCCCTCAATTAGCAAATACATGGTATAAAATGGATTAAAAAGGTAAAAAAAAAGTGGGCATTTAAGACACATAAACAGACTCAGGCATACTTCTACGGCCAAATAACAAGTACAATGCAACTTAAACATGAATACAAGCAGACAACGTCAAACTTGCCGCAGCAATGACCATTTTAGACATCTATTAGACATTTATTCCTGTAAAGGGAGTATTGTGTTTTAATTGGAAGACATGGTTACATGGTTACATATGTGCTTGAAACAGCTGTTACAAAAATGCCTACAGTATTGTGATGTTTCAAGGGCTCACACAATGATGAGAGAGGATTTGGAACATAGTAGGCGTTTATTTCATCACTGCCGAATTATGCAGAACAGAGGGGAGGTCATCCATACACTCACTGCACTCAGGATGACAGATACATAATCTCTCATACGCAGGGAAAACAACACTATCACAACCAGACTTATAACAAATTATAACTGACATAATGGCTGGCCCAGGGAACAGACACAGACTCAGAAATGGATTTGGTTATCTTTATTTAAACCCAATGTTAGTGTGTGCGTGTGTGAGTGTGCTGTGTAGTGTGTGTGTATGCTGGCTGGAGACTCAGAGCAGCTGGGAGGAAGCAGAGCGCCGTGCAGCCTGGCAACCCTATAACAAAGCAGACAGACAGTTAGCAGGATGTTAGCTGGGCTCACGCTGGGTGTAAACTGTGGCTTACTTGTTGCAGGGAGATGGTGGTCACCCGTTGTCCAGGGAGACAGCGCCCTCAGTCCCAATGTCGCGGCTGCTGCTGTGGTGATGGTGAGGAGAGGATGGAGTCCGCCACCGCGGGATTCCGCCTGTGCACAGGGGAGCAGTGGAAGGACAGGTGAGTAGAGGTTGGCTTACTTGTAGTGGTGGAGTGAACCTCCGGGAGTTGATGCCGAGATGGCGAGGCTGAGCGTAGAGTCAGGGATGGCGTAGGAAGACAGGAGACGTGCTTCATAGCCTGGTAGACAGAGGGCTCAGTGCAGGCCAGCGGGCTGAGTGGGTTTAAGTAGGCCTGTCCTGACGAGAAGCAGGTGTGCGCCCAGCTGAGGATGATAGCGGCTGAGAGCGAGTCATCACAATAACATGACAGTAACATGCAGAACACAAGGATTATAACCATCTATGAATCCCCCGTGGCGTAAAGCATGCCGGGAGAATTCCCTGTCCCTTATCACGGCCCCGACATTACACTGCCCACCCACCCCCCAGAACTGGTTTCTGTCCCCAGAACAATAAGTCCAACCCAAAAATCCAATACAAACCCGTCCAGGTGTCGGGGCGCCCTCCGTCATCGTCAGCTAGCACGCACGGGTCCATTAGCGTCCATTTGAGCCTCAACCAGGGTCTCCGGTCGGGATGGTGCCTCTGGCTCAGCCACGTGTGGGGTGGCTGGGTGGTACAGGGCAAGGTGGTCGCAGTGAAACACCACCACCCGGTTCCTCTTCTGCAGCCTCACCCTGTACACTACATCCAACAGTCTCTGTAGGACCACGCACGGTCCCGACCAGTGGCTCACCAGCTTTGGTGACAGTTCCTTCTTCCGCAGAAAACCCAGACTTGATCCCTGGGTGCAAAGTCTCTCCCCTGGCACGGGAGTCGTATGCTTGCTTTTGTCAACTCCCCACAGCTACCAGGACCTCCTGTGCCAGTTCGTGCACCATGTGAAGATGTTCTCTTAAGCAAAACAAATAATCCAACCCCGGTTTGCTTTCCACTCCCACACGTGCCATGGGTGCCCCACTTGATCTGTAATGGGGCATGGAAGCACTGAGTTGGTCCTTTCTGAACCGTGCAGGTGTCACAGTGGTGGACATAGAGCTCCATGTCCTGACGACACCCAGCCAGTAGAACTGGGCCCGAAGACACTGCAGATTCTTTGTCACCCCAAAGTGGCCCCACCATCCCGTGGACCAACTGAAGCACCTTGGGGTGGAGCCGTCGTGGGACCAGCAGCTGCCAGACGTGACATTGCCCAGCTGGAGATTGCCAACGCTGGTAGACAACACCCTCACAACAGCAGAGGTTGGACAACTGAGAATGCAGGGCCTTGGTCTCTGGGTCCAGCACAGACACAGCCTCCCAGGCGGGCCGCTGGTCCGTGTCTAGCCACTGCCGGACCTGGGAGACAACAGGGTCTTTATCCTGTTTGACCCCAAGCTGCTGTGTGCTGAGGGCCTCTGTGCCATCATTACTGGGGAGAGCTGGCTGATGATCTGAGGACAAGCTGTGAGCCGCTGTGCTATCCCCAGCTGCAGTGGTCTGGAGAGCAGCTACTGTGAGACTGCTGTGTTACAATCCTTAGCCCACTGGCAGCGCCGACAGTCTTCCACAGCACAACACCGCGAGGCAGGTGCAGGTGCAGGACAGTGGTATGTGATGTGGTCTGGCTTCCCGCAGCGGAAGCACCCCATCGCGTCGTCGTCGCACTCTCACCGGCCGTGCAGCTGTGGCCTGGTGCAGTTCCTTCTTGTCCTTGCTCTCAGCTGCGGCCTGGAAAACTCTCTACCTTGGTGATGAAACGTCAGCCACTGGCTCCAGCATGGGCTCTACATGCTCCGCCTCTGCTACGGCCATCTCCCAGCTGCTTTCGGCGTGAATCTGGACGTGTTTTTGGAGCTGGGCCAGGCGGAGCCCTCGGGTGAAACTCTGGAGGGCGAGCTTCTTCACCGTCTCTGGCTCGAACTCTGGGTAGCCGCGCTGTGTCAGCAGCCAGACATCTGCTGCGTAGGCCACCAGACATTCTTGACTGCGTTGCCGGCGGCTGGGTAGCTGTTCCCAGACGTGGTCAGCGTGGATCAGCCTCCCGAACTGTCTCCAAAGTGCTCCCCATAGCGCTGGCCAGCTGTGACGTTCCTCAGGCCGGAGAACGGACAGCATGCAGAGAGCTCCACCCTCCAGAACCAGTGCCCTTGAATGCAGTGGCTTGTAGTTCTGCTGCTGGCGTTCCTGATTGTGCCTTGAAAAAGGCGGAACATGGGATGCACTTGCTCCATCTGTTTCCCCATTCTTTGCAGCGGGCAGCTCTGGCAACTGGTGTGTATGCTCTGCCATCAGTTTCCATCTAAGTGATGAGCTGTTCAAGCCGTTGAATCTCTGTCTCAATTCTTGCTTCCCTCTCTCAACATTCCACCTCCAACACCAATGTGACGTTTGAAGGGCTCACACAATACGAGAGAATTTGGAACATAGTAGGCATTTATTTCATTACTGCTGAATTACGCAGAACAGAGGAGAGGTCATCCACACACACACTCACTTCACTCAGGGTGACACAGACACATAATCACTCACACACAGGGCTCACAACCAGACTTATAACACAATTATAATACGACAACAATAACGCACAGAACACAAGAATTATAACTGCCTATGAATCACCCATAGCACATGCATCCTCCTCACTGGACTGAAATGGAATCATACAATTTACCTCTTCCCTTATTCATATGCTCAGACTCGGCTAAAAAATTACAGAAACAAGTTAAAAATCCAATTGCAAAGCATATGATCAAATGAAACCAAAAAATATTTAAAAGAACCACACTCATTATCACAATTTAGCCCAGTATGGGGTAATCAATATTTTACACCAGGGAGAGCAGATGCTGTATTTAAAGTATGGAATTTAAAAGGGATTCAAAAGATTCAAGACTTATATTTGTCACGTTCAGATAACATAATGTCTTTTGAAGAACTGAGGATCAAATTCAATCTTAATAGAACACATTTTTTAAAATATTTTCAGCTTAGGAATTTTATTCAATCAAATCAAAATAATGCTCTCACCCGACCTACTTATTCATCCTTGGAAAAAATTTTGACGAAAGATAGAAAGAGAAAGGGTATTATTTCAGAGTTTTATAACTCATTGACACTATTCTCAAGTGAAAACTCACAGAAAAGACTGAATTATTGGAAAGAAGACCTGCAAATTGAAATTTCAGAGGAACAATGGGAATTGGCTTGTACAGAAGCTCAAACCAAATCAATAAATGTACGTCTTAAATTGATACATTTTAAATGGTTAATGCGGATGTATGTTACACCAGTGGAGTTAAATAGATATAACAAAAACATACCAGATACATGCACAAAATGCATGGAAAGTAAAGGAACCCTATTTCACTGTTTATGGGAATGTAGAAAAATCAGAATGTTTTGGGAAGAGGTGAGGGTAACAATTGAAAAAATAATTTCAAAACAATTCACATTGAACCCCAAACTGTTTTCGTTGGGTCTGTATCCAGAAAAGCATAATTTTAAAAAGAGTGAAAGAGCATTCATAGACCTCAGTTTGCTTAATGCCAAAAATGTATTGCACTACTGTGGAAAAAGACTCATAGACCAGATGTGACTCAGTGGTTAAGACAGATGTTAACAAACCTTCCACTAGAAAGAATAACATACATACTGAAATCAAAGGAAAATGTGTTTGAGAAAATATGGAGACCTTTCATTGATTATGTAAAGAAATTAAACATAACTTCTGAAGAAGAAGGTGAATGATGTGTGTGGACCTTGCAAATTCCAAATTGGTGAATGTATAATATGTATACTTATGTAATAGATTACCTAGACTAAATAGAGGAGCATTGTTGATGACTTGTCTTTGTTAGTGGTTGTTGATGTTTTTAGTACATATTTTTTTTTGTAGTTAGTGTTTTTTTTTAAAATTACTTTAGTGTTAGTGTTTGATTGTTTGTGCCATATTTGTAAAAAAAAAGGTTCAATAAAAAATATTGTGGAAAAAAAATAATTTAACTAATAAAACTCTGCTCCTATACAACACACAAATTAAAAAAATTTGACCCATAAAATGTCATCTTCTTACTATTATCCTTTTTTCTTTTTTCTTTCTCAATGATATCCGGAGCACTAAAACAGCAGTGATTAACTATGTACATCAAGACCTGGGTTAAAATCAAAATACATACACAATAAAACACCCTCAGTCCTTGGACGGGTCTCTCTCCAAACGCCTCTGTCTTTTGACCATGGGGCTCCTGCCACGCCGTCTCCTCTCCTCCAACATCAGATGCAGCTCATTCAGATGCCTCCAGGCCTGGTCAGACAAGCGCAGATACCCACCACTCTGGGCAGCCTCCACTTGGAACCACCTCTGGTCATCACGCCATTCGCGTGATCCGTGATCCCCTCTCATTTGGGCCTCGACCCTGGGTTGAACCTCGTCTCCAACCTGCAGGGAAGCCCTTTTCTTCTTTTCTGGATCACTCTGGTTCTGACTGGCCTCCTCCACCGATCCGGTTGACTCGCGGGTCCAGTTCATCTTTCTCTTGGCAGGCCGTCATTGCGAGCACTTTACCACCATGCTCTCAGGTGCACCCCCTCAGTCTCCAGCATGGGCACCTCATCCTTAGGGGCCACCCCGGGGGTCCCGGCGTGCTGTCCAGCACCCTCATCCAGGGCAGCAAGGTGACCGGCATCGGGTCCGTCCTGGGGTGGTGTCGCATGGCGCCGAACATGCTCTCCACTTGTCGTGTCCAGCCAGTCTGAGTCCCACACCTCCTCGTCATCTACCACCGGAGCTGGTCGGCCCCAAAGTCCACACCCCGACCACTCCTCACCCAATACATTAGCTATAGAGAACCCCAGGCTATAAAAGAGGTTGCACCCTATGATGTTAACTCCCGCAGCGGTTACATAAACACAGGCCTTGGGCACCACAATAGACTTATACCGATCCTCCATCTCCAGAAACCCCAAAACGGCCAGCCTGTTCCATCCATAGCCATAGTAGTCTCTCTGGTGCTTCCTGATTTGACGGTGGGGAAACAAACTCCACCTCACGGTCGCCAGGTTCAAAACTGAAATAATAGCTCCCGTATCCACCAACAGGGGAACCTCTACGCCATCAATTCAGTTCAATTCAATTCAATTCAATTCAACTTTATTTATATAGCGCCATTTCACAACAACAGTCATCTCATAGCACTATCAACTGTAGGGGGGAACCCCCACAGTTGCAGAAAGACCCCAGGAATCAGGCGATCCCCTGTGAGCAAGCACTTGGCGACGGTGGAGAGGAAAAACTCCCTTTTAACAGGAAGAAACCTCCAGCAGAACCAGGCTCAGGGAGGGGCAGTCATCTGCTGCGACTGGCTGGGGGGTGAGGGGATAGAGAAGAAGAAAAGAACAGACATGTAGAGAGCAAACAGCACGATGGGGACTCAATCTATGGGAGAGAACAAACAGATGTTAAAAGAAAAAATCCAGCATGACATCACACCCGATCCATCCCGTGGTCTCTGGGGAAACGGTGTGGACAATTGTTGGAGTCTTCTGCGCGGGACCCTCACTACGGAGGTATACTCTTCCTCTCTGCTGTCTTCATCACCAGGGTCCAATAACAGCGCCTTAGCTCAAGAGTCCTCTTGACCCAGGGTGGCCCCTTCAGTAAGGCCCCTCGCGATAGTCTCTGCTGCCTTGAAATGTTGAGTGAGCTCAATAGCTGCGGCCAACGTCAGTTCTCCTGGATGCGTCAAAAGCCTGGACCGGGCTGCCGGGCAGCGGATGTGTTCTGCCAGCTGGTCCCGAATCATCTCGTCCTCCAGGGGTCCGAACTTGCACTCCCTCGCCAGCTCCCAGAGGTCTGCCAAAAATCTCTTCACTGGTTCCCCTGACCGCTGGTGGCATTGTCAAAACTGGATGCGCTGGACCGTGATGCTTTCCGGCGTGCGAAAGTAGCACGTCATTAGTTCCACCACCTCGTCAAAGCTATCGGCCCCCCCCAAGGTTCTCCAGTATTCTTTGCCCCTCCATGCCTAAATTATGGATCAACACAGCCCTCGCGTGAAGCTTTTCCAGCTCGCCGAGGTTCAAAACAACCAAATAATTGGTAAATGCGGCAAACCACCGGGGCCAAGGCATGGGTGGCTCGCCCGGGGTTTCCAAAAACGGCCGAAAACTGGCAACAGATCTTTCTACCACCGCTTTTACCTCGTCGCCAAATGTAGCATCCATAGTTAGGCAATAACGAATGGATAATGGACTCAGTTTACGGAGCTTTATTAAGAATACTATTTACAATATCCTACAGGCTTATGGCACTCTCCTGCAGGCCAGGTGTTCCACGACAAAAGAGGACTGGCCTCTTCCGCCTACCTCCTTTATACTAAGAGTGTCGTCACCACCGGAAACTGGCAGTTGACCACCCTAGTCCGTTCCCCAGCCAACCCGGCCGCCATCTTACTAATACCAGCCTTTTACATACATAACACCCAGGCCAAGTGGTTGACGCATGCACACAACCATCAATTGTAGTTTCACTCCCACCCGATAAATAGCGCCAAGGCGCTAACGCGCCAGGATTTTCACCAACAAAAAAATGGTGGACTTCTTCACAAAGTTTCTCTTCTAATATAGAGTCCATTTCTACTGTTTGACTTCCAGGTTTCACTCCTTTCCCACGAAGATGCTGCTGCCGCTGTGAAAGAAAGTATGTATGATTCATGTATGTTTTTATTCTCGTTTTTCACCTCCTCGTTGTCTTCTTTGTCTACTGATGTATGCTGTGTCGATATCACCACCTCGTGAATGGGATGTCCATCTTCTTCTTCTTTTAGATTTGATTGGTGGTTGGCAACCAGCTTACAGGTGCATTACCGTCACTGACTTGATTATCATCACTCTATATCTTTGAATGAGTTCTTATAAGGAGTTCTGAACAACTCCTTATGTTTGAAAAAATTATCCGTCCTTGGACTGTGTCCTGGACTGGGAGCCTCTGTCGTGCTGAGTTCTACTTGCTTGCCAAGAATTGCGTCCCATTGTCGTAGACATGCGGAAATGGGTGGGACTTTGCCCTAGAACACCCAGGAACGTGCGCGACCGTGTGCGACAACGCGCGTCTAAGGGAGTGACGCTGTAATACCACAAACTCTAAAATATAACCCAACAGCCAGGCTTGTAACAAGTTGTACATTTTTAGAAATAAAAATTATTACCTCTTGTAAATGGGCTTTAAATTGTTTATTTGCCAGACATTTTAGTGTTTCGAAGGGGGTTAGATATCACGGTGATCCAAGTCTACATAATAACAGAATAAAATGATTATCGTGATTTTTTTTTTTCCGGATTCTTTGAGACTCTTGGATTCTTTAGTACATCCACGTTTCAAGTTTGAGGAGTCAGTTTATTATGAATGTGTCAAGCTGGTGCAAACTTGTTTTTGAGAATAATTTATTTACATATTATTACATATGCATTATTTTTTGATCATTTATTTTCAGTTAATGTAATGATGTTCTAGTTATAATTTTGATGATGACGGAAATTGTTTTTCATGTATTGTGTGTGTGTGTGTGTGTGTGTGTGTGTGTGTGTGTGTTGGCCGAGACTTTAAATTTATTATCATAATTTTGTCATTATCAGCCACTTAGGTTTGTAAAAATTCTGGCATATTATTATGACCTGTCAGTTTAATTTTCATGTAAGATGCCCAATAGCGTCACTTTTAATCATGAACCTACAAGATACAGTATGCATGCATGCATTTATTTTTGTATTAATTGAACTGATGACATTTTTGACATTTTGCAGATGTAGCAGAACGGAGACTGTGTGCAGCTTTACACAGACAGGTGAACTTTTACAAAGACTTAACTCACGAACATGAGACATCTGATATTTAATAAGAAGTATAAAGTAAAAAGGTAGGAATTATAATCAAAACTTACAATAGCTCAGCCACAGTATGATCTGTCAAAATAAAAGGCAGCCTTCAGATCACTGCTAAAAAAAAATCTGAGACAGAATTCAGTATAGTACTTTTAGACATGTACTTTTAGAGGAAGTAAAGTCAAACATGCCAAAGAAAGAACCCCCCCCCCAAAAAAAAACTTACCTGAATTTGCCCTAGTGTAAAATACTGTTGCAATCAGAATGAAATTACGATGACTGAAGCTAATAAATGTAGTCCATCCATCCATCCAGCCATCCATCTTCTACTGCTTTTCTGGAGGTCAGGCAGCAGTTCAAGCAGAGAAATCCAGACTTCCCTCTCCCCAGCCACCTGCTCCAGCTCTTCACAGAGGATACCAAGGTGTTCCCTGACCAGCTGGGAGACATACACTACTGTTCAAAAGTTTGGGGTCACTTAGAAATTTCCTTATTTTTGAAAGAAAAGCACTTTTTTTAATGAAGATAACTTTAAACTAATCAGAAATACACTCTATACATTGCTAATGTGGTAAAATGACTATTCTAGCTGCAAATGTCTGGTTTTTGGTGCAATATCTACATAGGCATATAGAGGCCCATTTCCAGCAACTATCACTCCAGTGTTCTAATGGTACAATGTGTTTGCTCATTGCGTCAGAAGGCTAATGGATGATTAGAAAACCCTTGTGCAATCATGTTAGGTCTGTAATGCTGTAATTGCTGCAAATGGAGAATTCTTTGACGAAAGCAAAGTTTGAAGGAAAAAATTATTATTTCAAATACAAATCATTATTTCTAACCTTGTCAATGTCTTGACTATATTTTCTATTCATTTTACAACTCATGGTGGTAAATAAGTGTGACTTTTCATGGAAAACACAAAATAATTGTCTGGGTGACCCCAAACTTTTGAACGGTAGTGTAGTCTCTCCAGCGAGGCCTGGGTCTGCCCCGGGGTCTCCTCCCAGAGGGACGTGCCCGAAACACCTCAAGTGGGAGGCATCCAGGAGGTATCCTGATCAGATGCCCATACCACCTCAACTGGCTCCTTTCGATGTGGAGGAGCAGCAGTTCTACTCTGAGCCTCTCCCGGATGACTGAGCTCCTCACCCTATCTCTGAGGGTGAGTCCAGCGATCCTACGAAGAAAGCTCATTTCAGCCGCTTGTATCCACGATCTCATTCACGATCATAGGACCACCTATGATATTCCGGCATCATCGGACACGCTATCATCATCATCATCATCTATCTATAAATTCAAGAAATCTTGTCAGTGTGTCTGTCTGTCAGTGTCTCACGATCATAGGACCACCTGTGATGTTCCGATGAGGTCTGCAAGCTGTCCTGTGATGTTCCTATGCTGTCTACATGATGTCCACTTGACGTCATATAAACCATAGGATTGTCGTTCCAGAATAGGGCGAGTTTGCAATTGAACTCAATGTGTCACGTATGGCTCTTGCGAGCCATAAATGAGAGCCAAGGGCTGACCAGTGAGTTTGCGTAGCTTATTGGCAAAAGGGAAAAGGAACAAAGGAACAGGGCCTCGTGGGGCCAAAACACAAATGATCATACAAGGGTATACACTTACAAACGATGCTGAATGACGAGCGGGTGGCTGGTACCAGACGAAGGGGTTCCAGCCTTACCCACGCCGGAGAAGAGCGTGGATAATCGTGCGAGGTCACAGCTCCAAATGACATATTATTCGGCCCAGGAAACACGCACGCAGGCTCAGGCAGATTTGAAAGCTTTATTGTTAACCAATGTGATGTGTACGGATGCATGTGTGAGAGATGAGGATGTATTGTAGGTGGAGAATGCAGGTCAGGACAGAGCACCACGCCGTGCAGCCAGACAACCCTATGGGCGAGAGGAGAACAGGGGTTAGCTGGGCAAACCACACAGGAGAGTGACAAGGTTGTGTGCTTACTTGTAGTAATTGTGGTGGCTGGCGTTGGCAAGGTCCCGAGCCTGGGGGACAGCGTCCTGCTGTGTGTCCGAGGAGAACGGCGAGGCAGAGGAGCGGCGAGGCGAGGGAGAGAGTGTCCGCCGCCGGGAAATCCACCTGTGCACAGGGGAAGGCTGACAAGAAAACAGGTGAGACAATAACTGACAGCTTACTTGTCGCGAAGAGGAATCAGCAGGCCTGGAGGGAAGGAAACTGCTGAAGGTATCAGTACGCAGGGAGACAGGCGGCTCCAGGCTGCAGCTCAGGGCGAGGTGGAATAAGTAGCTGCACACTAACGAGATGCAGGTGAGCGCGCAGCTGAGGTGGATGCCCGTGAGCGGCGAGTGATGTACCCCCCCCACACCAGTGCCTCCTGGTGCTGGCTTACCTGGGTGCGTCCGATGAAACTCCGCGATGAGGTCCTGATCCAACACCCACGAAGTGCGCACCCAGGATCTCCACTCTGGACCATAACCTTCCCAATCCACCAGATATTGCAGCCCACGACCTCGGAACCGGGAGTCCAAGATGGCAGGAACACCCCACGCCGGGTCACCGTCGATCATCCTAGGCGCAGGAGGAGACCTAGGAGGGGGGCAGAGTGGATTGGAAAGGACAGGTTTGATTTTAGATACGTGGAAGGTGGGACACACACGTAGGGAGGGGGGGAGGGCCAAACGCACAGCCACCGGGTTGATAATCTTTGAAATCACGAAGGGGCCGAGGAATCGCGGCGCCAGCTTCCTCTTCTCAGCCTTAAGGTTAATATCCTGGGAAGAAAGCCAAACCCGCTGACCCACCTGGTAGACAGGAGCCGGTCTTCTGTGGAGATTGGCGGTGGAACTGTTGTGCGCCGCTGTGCGTAAAAGCGCGTTCCTTGTCTTGGTCCACACACTCCGGCAGCGCCTCATGTGCGCCTGGACCGATGGGACAGCTAACTCACTCTCCTGCTCGGGAAACACGGGGGGATCGTACCCCAAGGACGCTTCGAAGGGCGACACACCAGTAGCAGAGGATCGGGCCGAGTTATGGGCGTATTCCACCCAGGTCAGGTAGGAGCTCCAGGATGATGGATTCGAGGATGTCACACAGCGCAGGGCGGCCTCCAACTCCTGGTTAGTGCACTCGCATTGCCCGTTAGACTGGGGGTGGTGACCAGAGGAGAGACTAACCGTGGCCCCCAAAGCGTTGCAAAAGCACCTCCAAACCTGGGAGACAAACTGCGGACCCCGGTCCGAGACCACGTCCAGCGGGATCCCATGCAGCCTGACGACATGTTGGACCAGGAGGTCGGCCGTCTCACGTGCCAAATGGAGACCCTGAAGAGGCACAAAATGGGCGGCCTTGGAAAATCTATCCACAATTGTCAGGACCGTGTCAAAGGTGTTAGAGACAGGGAGACCGGTGACGAAGTCTAGGGCGATGCGTGACCAGGGCCTGCCCGGGACCGGCAGGGGCTGGAGTAGACCCGCAGGTGGAGAGTTTTGGGATTTGCCGGTAGCGCACTGGGGACAGGCCCGGACATAATTGGTGACGTCCTTTTGGAGACCCGGCCACCAGAACGAGCGTTGCAGCAAACTCACCAGGCGGGTAATGCCAGGGTGGCAGGCGAGCTTGGAGGTATGGGCCCAGTGGATCACTTCTCCTCGAACCGCCGAAGGAACGAAAAGCCTCCCCTCTGGCCCCCCGCCAGGATCCGTCTCCGTCTCCTGAGCCCTAAGAATCTTGTCCTTGATGGACCAGGAAATCGCCCCCACGACGCACGAGCTGGGCAGGATGGTGTGTTCAGACTCCTCCGGGTCCTCAGGGGTGAACTGTCTGGATAGGGCGTCGGGCAACCCATTCTTCGAGCCTGGACGGTAGGTGATGGTGAATTGAAAGCGAGCAAAAAATAGAGACCAGCGCGCCTGGCGGGCATTCAGGTGCCTCGCTGACCTCAAGTACTCGAGGTTCTTATGGTCCGTCCAGACCACAAAAGGCTGGGCTGCCCCCTCTAACCAGTGGCGCCACTCCTGCAGCGCGAGCTTGACAGCGAAGAGCTCCCTGTCGCCGACGTCATAATTGTGCTCCGCCGCCGATAACCGCCCGGAGAAGAAGGCGCAGGGCCGCTTGACACCGTCCACCGGCGAGTGCTGGGAGAGCACCGCCCCCACCCCTGTGTCGGACGCGTCGACCTCCACCAGACACTGCAGCGCGGGATCGACCTGGGTCAGGACCCGGGAGGACGAGAACTCCGCCTGGAGAGTCTTGAAGGCAGTGGCCGCTTCCTCTGACCACTGGAAAGGCACCTTTGATGACGTGAGGCGGGTCAGGGGGGTGACAATGGTGCCGATGTTTGGGATGAAGCGCCGGTAGAAGTTAGCGAACCCAATAAACTGCTGCACCTGCTTCCTGGAGGTAGGCGTGGGCCACTCGACCACCGCTTTAACCTTAGCGGGGTCGGGGAGGATCTGGTTGTGTGAGATAACGAACCCCAGGAAGGAGGTGGTCCGGGCGTAGAACTCGCACTTCTCTGCTTTGATGTACAGGCAATTCTCCAGCAGCTGTTGCAGAACCCGCCTCACATGGACCTGGTGCTCCTCCCGTGATTTAGAGAAGATGAGTATGTCATCAAGATATACAAAGACAAATACTCCCAGGAAGTCCCGAAGAATGTCGTTTATGAGACGCTGGAAAACGGCAGGTGTGTTGGTGAGCCCGAACGGCATCACAAGATATTCGAAGTGGCCGCTGGGCGTCCTAAAGGCCGTCTTCCATTTGTCTCCCTCCCGGATCCTAACGAGATGGTAAGCGCTGCGGAGGTCAAGCTTGGTGAACCAGGTCGCCCCCTGGAGGGAGTGGAAGGCGGTGTCCATAAGCGGTAATGTGTAGCGGTCCTTGATGGTGATGTCGTTCAGAGCTCTGAAGTCGATACAGGGGCGTAGGGACCCATCCTTCTTTGCAACGAAGAAGAAACCCGTGCCAAGCGGGGACGAGGAGGGGCGGATGATCCCAGCGCTGAGTGACTCCTTGATATAGGTGTTCATCGCCTCGCGTTCTGGCGCAGAGAGACTGTACAGGCGGCCAGATGGCAAAGGGGCCCCTGGGCGGAGGTTAATTGCACAGTCATAAGGTCGGTGAGGGGGAAGGGACAAGGCTCTGGACTTGCTGAACGCTACCCCCAAGTCGTGGAACTCCTGCGGCACTAGAGTCAAGTCCGGGGGCTTGGAGACCGGCGCCGGCGGACGGGAGGACGGAGCACAAGCCGCCGACTGGAGGCAGATGCCCAGACAGAAGGTGCTCCAGGACAGGACACTGCCGGTTCTCCAATCCAGGACAGGGTTATGCAGCCGCAGCCAGGGGTAACCCAGAATGACACGGTCCGACGAGGAGGGCAAGACATAAAGGGTCAGATCCTCACGGTGGTTGCCGGAGATGATGATGGGGACTGGCTTAGTGCAATGCGTCACTGTTCCCAGGGGAGCGTGAGAGAGAGTGACCAAGTTAAGTGGGGTAGACAGCGGTTGGCAGGGTATGCCCAAACGGGTTGCCAGGCTTCTAGAGATGAAACTCTGCTCTGCCCCAGAATCCACCAGTGCATGTGTGAAATGCCCGGTGGAGTTGTGGCAGAAACGTATAGGCAATGTGCATGATGATAGGGGATTTGGCCGGTTAGAGTCCGCGAGGCCCCCTACAGTGACTCGCGGACCTCCCCGTTTGGCTTAACCGGGCACAGCTCCCCCTGATGCTGGTCATCTCTGCAATACATGCAGAGACCCCGTTCTCGCCGGCGTTGTCTCTCCGCAAGAGGGAGCCTAGTGCACCCGATCACCATGGCCTCTGGTTCATCGGCGGACTCCGGAGCCGGTAACGCCAGGGGGCGAGACTGAGCTGGGCGGGCGGAAGCTCCGCGCGAGCGGCTGACAGACTTTCGCTCCACGGCTCGCTCACGTAGCCTGTTGTCCAGGCTAATGGTGAGCGAGATCAGCTCGGAGAGCCACCCTGGGAGATCCCGACTGGCTAGCTCATCCCTCAGACCGGAACTGAGGCTACGGAGGAAGATACTGCAGAGAGAAGCCTCTCCCCAGCCCACCTCCTCTGCTGCCACCCGGAAGTCGACAGCGTATTCCGCCGCTGACCGGCTTCCCTGTTGGAGACTAAGAAGCCGATCAGCGAGGACGCTGTCATGACGCGAGTGGTCAAAGACCTCTAAAAAGTCCTGCACAACCAGTCATAAGAGAGGTTTGCGTAGCTGGGCTTCGTCATTACGGCGTAAGCCCAAGCTAACGCTCGCCCCTCCAGGAGATTAGCCATGTACCCGATTTGGCTATGGTCTGAGGGAAAATCCCTGGGAACGTGCAGAAACACCGACTCACACTGCAGGATAAACCCCCTCGCTCCACCGAGTTTCCCATTGAAGTGAGCGGGGGTTGGAATGGGTGTGAGACGGGTTGGCGTTCCCGAGCTAGGCTGGCCAGCCGGGAAGGTGACTGGAGCCGAAGCACCGAGAGGACCCGGAGGGAAGGCCCGCGGAGGATCCAGATGGTCTAACTGGTTAGTAATTGTGGTTAACTGGTTAAGAATAACCTGTTGTTGGTGTGCTAACATATCCACCCGAGCCTCAAGGGTGGAAAAGCGGCGTGCGAGCCCGCTGTCCACTGGGCCGCCTTGCTGGAGCCGTACTGACATATTATTCGGCCCAGGAAACACGCACGCAGGCTCAGGCAGATTTGAAAGCTTTATTGTTAACCAATGTGATGTGTATGGATGCGTGTGTGAGAGATGAGGATGTATTGTGGGTGGAGAATGCAGGTCAGGACAGAGCAGCACGCCGTGCAGCCAGACAACCCTATGGGCGAGAGGAGAACAGGGGTAAGCTGGGCAAACCACACAGGAGAGTGACAAGGTTGTGTGCTTACTTGTAGTAATTGTGGTGGCTGGCGTTGGCAAGGTCCCGAGCCTGGGGGACAGCGTCCTGCTGTGCGTCCGAGGAGAACGGCGAGGCAGAGGAGCGGCGAGGCGAGGGAGAGAGTGTCCACCGCCGGGAAATCCACCTGTGCACAGGGGAAGGCTGACAGGAAAACAGGTGAGACAATAACTGACAGCTTACTTGTCGCGAAGAGGAATCAGCAGGCCTGGAGGGAAGGAAACTGCTGAAGGTTCCAATACGCAGGGAGACAGGCGGCTCCAGGTTGCAGCTCAGGGTGAGGTGGAATAAGTAGCTGCGCACTAACGAGATGCAGGTGAGCGCGCAGCTGAGGTGGATGCCCGTGAGCGGCGAGTGATGACACCGAATAATCAGGACTGCTCCCTTTTATAGTAGTTGACAGCGCCTCAGCTGATGAGAGGTAATTGGCCTCCAGCCGTCCCATAGAGCTTGGCAGCTGGAGGCCCGCTGAGACGCTGTCAAAGTAAGAGTCAGCCTGAGGAGGAATATGGTCTGAGCGCGGATAGCAACGGCGCCTCAGCCCATGTGACACAATGAAACACTAATGATTCCAGGTGGCAAACTGGAAGACATTGTCAGTTGGGTGTATGAAGACATGACTGTTTGTGTGTGTGTCACGATCATAGGACTTGCTATGACATCATCTAAGATCACAGGCAGGCACCACTGAACGAGTGGTGATGGCAAACATCAAATGCAGGTTTCACTATGGTTACTGTTGCCAGACAGACACATCATCAAAGCTCAAAGGCAGGCATCACTGAACGAATGCTGATGTCAAAAATCAAAGGCAGGCATCAGCATTGTTACTGTTGCCATGGTAACAGTAACATTCTATGGGCATGCAGAAATGCTTGCTTACACCTGCTTTCTACGGCCATGCAGAAATACTTCCTTATACTTGGTTTCTATGGGCATGCATGGGTATGCACTAGTTCCTCTAACTCTAGGAAATATTTTATGCTCGGACAAGATTTGCATTGTAGCTAGCTTATTTCTGTGTTGGACTGATAGTGCTACATGTGTTATCATCACAGTGTGCTGCTAAAATATAACAAATTGGTAAAACCCTTTCACTTCTGGTTTTCCAGAATTGTTTTGGTGTCAGTATTCCAAAGTGCAGGTGTAGCTTTAATTAGGCTTGTGTGTTTTATGTCCTCTTTCTCCCTTCATATCCAACTCTACACTTTGTCAATGTCATGTGTCTTTGTTATGCACTTTCCTACAGAATTTCAAATATTAATACAAAAATAAAGCCATATCAATTCTTCTGTCACACCCACAATTCTTTCAACATTAATTCAAGTGGTTAGGCCACACTAAACATGTAGTAGTATAGCTATAAAGTCTGCTCAGGGCCCAAAGACCAAGGCTATGCCTGCCTATGTTTGCCATAAAATGTGATTAAAATCACTTCCATGTTGGTAGAGACCAACGTTTCAGAGTTTTTGTTTAAAGGTTCTGTATTGTAGCCTGCTGACAACCATTTGCTTTGCAATTGACTTGACCTCCTATTATTATTGTAATGCCTAAAAGACAGCAGTCATGCACTTCTTATTCCATTTAGCCATATTTATTCTGCAGAAATGAAATACAAAAAGTAAAAAATAGTCAATGCACATAATTAATTTATAAAAAGGTTAATTTATAATAAATATATAATTTATTACAAATATAATATACCTTTCTATATGTTTAATGACTTTCTTCAGATGGCAAAATAGGATAATTTAAGTATAGCCTATTTATAAACTGACTTTCCCTCAACTGAAATGCTACATCATTTGACAGGATTAATTTGCAGATGCCAGAAATGGTACCCTTGGTGCTATCTTCACAATGGAAAGACTGAAATGCATGAAATTTGCTCCAGTTAACAGTATTCTTGCCCTGACTCTCCTGCAAAAAAATGTTTTATGTTTGGACCAAGAGAAGGTGACCTTTGGGATGGAGGCATTTTCCGGCAGGATTAATTTGCAGTTGCCAGAAATTGTACGCACTGCTATCTTCACAGTGGAATGACTGAAATGAATGAAATTTTCTCCAGTTAACAGCATTCTTGCCCTGACTCTCCTGCAAAAAATATTTTATGTTTGGACCAACAGAAGGTGACCTTTGGGATGGAGGCATTTTCCGGCAGGAGTAGTTGCCAGGAAATGCATAGCGTATGATTGAAGAAATTTACTACATTTATTTCTCTCATGGATCATCACCTTATTGTGGTGGGAGGTTTGCATGCCTTGGTGATCCCAGGAGCTATGTTGTCCATGGCAATTTGCCTCTGGTAGGGTCACTCAAGACAAACTGGTCCTGGGTGATGGGCCAGACTAAGAACGATCCAACAGACTCTCATGATAAATATTAGAATAAGGATTCAGTGTACCCCGCTCGGTATGGGGTTACCGGGACCCCACCCTGGAGCCAGGCCTGGGGGAGGGGCTCAATGGCTAGTGTCTGGTGGCCGGGTTTCCGCCCATGGTACCTGGCCAGGCTCAGCTCGAAGGAGTTACATGGGTCCGTCCTCCAGTGGGCTCACCACCTGCAGGAGGGACCATGGGAGTCCGGTGTTATGTGGATCAGGTGGCGGTCAAAGGTGGAGACCTTGGTGGTTTGATCCCAGGCTTCCTAAACTGGCTTTTGGGATGTGGAATGTCACCTCTCTGGTGGGGAAGGAGTCTGAGCTGGTGCATGAGGTTGAGAGATACCAGCTAGATATAGTCAGCCTCACCTCAACACACAGCTCTGGTTCCAGAACCAGTCTCCTGGAGAGGGGCTGGAGCTTGGCCTACTCTGGAGTTGCCCTGAGTGAGAGGCGGATGAAAGGGTTGTTTCCCTGAGCCTTCAGGTTGGGAAACATCATTTGTGCCTATGCACCAAATGATGTTTCAGAGTACCCAACTTTTTTGGAGTCTCTGACTGGGGTGCTGGAGGGTGCTCCTCTTGGAGACTCCATTGTCCTACTGGTGGACTTCAATGCGCACGTAGGCAACGACAGTGAAACCTGGAAGGGGGTGATCGGGAGGAACGGCCTGCCCGATCTGAACCTGAGTGGTGTTCAGTTATTGGACTTCTGTGCTAACTCCGGTTCCGGTTCCGCCGGACCGGCGGCGCCACACGAGTCGGCTGCCTGTTGCAACAGCCTTTTCTTTTTATCTTCCTTCTTCTTTCTACACCTTTCACTCTGTATATATATCACGGACGCACGGATCGCCCCGGGGGTCTCCCGGGTCGGCGGACGGAGCCACGGTTTGCAGCGGGAGACGTTACAGCGGGGAGGAGCTAGTGCTAGCTAGCACTTGGCCGCCGCCCGGTGCTAATGGGAAACTCGACATACCGGGAGCTGTAGCGAAAACGATGCGGGTGCCAGGCCGGAGTTTAGGCGGCGTGAAAGAAATATAAGACAGAATAATAAAGAGCGATGGCAAGAACCAAGCAGACCGCCCGTAAAATCTACTGGAGGAAGAAGCCCCCCCCCCAGGAGACAGCTAGCCACCAGGGCTGCTCGGAGAGGCGCTCTGGCCACCGGCAGAGTGAAGAGGCCTCGCCGTCACGGGCCCGTGGCTCTGAGAGAGATCCGTCGCTGCCAGAAATCCACGGAGCTGCTCATCTGTAAGCTGCCCGTCCAGCGCCTGGTGAGGGAGATCGCTCAGGACTTCAAGACCGTCCTGCGTTTCCTGAGATTCGCCGTCATGGCTCTGCAGGAGACCTGCGAGGCCCACCTGGTGGGTCTCTTCTTCGCTAAGGGGGTCACCATCATGCCCAAAGACTTCCAGCTGGCCCGCTGCATCCGCGGAGAGAGAGCTTAGACTTTCTGCTGCACATTCACCAGCCATAATGCTCTGCACTGTGTGTCTATATATATACATTTATAGTAATATGGACATATGTTTACTAGATGTTGTTTTTTTCTTGCCTTCTGATTGTTGCTCTGAGTGTTGCTATCCCTATGCTGTTGCAATCCTGGAATTTCCCCATTGTGGGACTAATAAAGGCTTATCTTATCTTATCTTATCTTATCTTAACCACAGTTTGTCCATAATGAACACCATGTTCAAGAATAAGGGTGTCCATATGTACACCTGGCACCAGGAATCCCTAGGTTGCAGGTCGATGGTCGATTTTGTTATTGTGTCATCAGACCTGCGACTGTATGTCTTGGACACTCAGGTAAAGAGAGGTGCAGAGCTGTCAACTGATCACCACCTGGTGGTGAGTTGGATCCGATGGCAGGGGAGGATGCCATTCAGACCTGGTAGACCCAAATGTATAGCGAGGGTGTGCTGGGAACGTTTGGCTGAGGCCTCTGTCCGGGAGGTCTTCAACTCCCACCTCCAGAAGAACTTCGACCACATTCTGAGGGAGTCTGGAGACATGGAGTCTGAATGGGCCATGTTCTCCACCTCCGTTGCTGAAGCAGCGGCCCAGAGCTGCAGCCGCAAGGTCATCGGGGCATCTTGTGGTGGCAACCCCCGAACCAAGTGGTGGACACCAGTGGTGAGGGTGGCCATTAAGCTGAAGAAGGAGTCCTATCAGGCTTGGTTGGCTTGTGGGACTCCCAAAGCAGCTGAGGCGTACTGGCAGGAAAAGTGGAGTGCAGCCCGGGTGGTTGTTGAAGCAAAAACTCGGGTATGGGAGGAGTTTGGTGAGGCCATGGAACAAGACTTTCGGTCGGCCTCGAAGAGACTCTGGCAAACTGTCCGGCGGCTCAGGAGGGAGAAGCAGTTCCCTTTCCACACTGTGTATGGTGTGGATGGGGCGCTGTTGACTTTGACTGGGGATATCGTCGGGCGGTGGAAAGAATACTTTGAGGATCTCCTCAATCCCACTGATACGCCTTCCATAGAGGAAGCAAGGTTTGTGGACGAGGGGAACGACTCGCCTAGTACAGGGGATGAGGTTGCCATGGTGGTTAAAAATCTCTTTGGTGGCCGGGCCCCGGGGGTGGACAAGATTTGCCCTGAGTACCTCAAGGCCCTGGATGTTGTAGTGCTGTCATGGTTGACACGCCTCTGCAACATTGTGTGGAGGTCCGGGGCAGTGCCTTTGGCATGGCAAACTGGGGTGGTGGTTCCTCTCTTCAAAAAAGGGAACCGGAGGGTGTGCTCTAACTTTAGAGGGATCACACTCCTCAGCCTCCCTGGGAAGGTCTATGCCAAGGTATTGGAGAGGAGAGTCTGGTCATTGGTCGGACCTTGGGTTCAGGAGGAGCAATGTGGTTTTCATCCTGGCCGTGGCACATCGGACCAGCTCTTTACCTTCTCGAGAATCCTCGAGGGTTCGTGGGAGTTTGCGATTTGAAGGCTGCCTTTTATTTTGACAGATCACACTGTGGTTGAGCTATTGTAAGTTTTGATTATAATTCCAACCTTTTTACTTTATACTGCTTATTAAATATCAGTTGTCTCATGTTTGTGAGTTAAGTCTTTATAAAAGTTCACCTGTCTGTGTAAAGCTGCACACAGTGTCCATTCTGCTACATCTGCAAAATGTCAAAAAATATCATCAGTTCAATGAATACATTGTGGTGACCCACCACAATCTACATGGACATTCAACCTTCACACTCAGCCAGCCTGCACTAAGCAGACGACAATTTGCATACGGACAGAGAGCCCCTAGCAGACAATCAGAACAATGACTATTGTTATGCATCCCCGGATTAAGGAGAGGAAGTCGGGTGCCAGTTAATCACGCAATTGATATGTATTGACTGATATGTATATCAATATGCAAATGTGCCATGCATTCTCTCTTGTCTGTATAAAAGAGCTTGCTTTACATGCCTCACAGAACACACACACACGCACACACAGGACGCACACACATGCAGCACAGACACACAGCACAACACAGCGCTCAGCGCAACAGTGTGTCTCATGATGTTGCAGGAATAAAACTGAAACCTTCAGCTCGTAGCATCTTGCCTGAACTTATTTGTTCCTCCACACTAGTGACCCTTGACGAAGAATGGAATATGAAGCGAACACCCCGGAGATCACCCGGACGGGAAGCCCCAGCACGTGTCATGGTGCGCCCCTCGCCTGATCTTTTACCTCCACGCTGGTGACCTGACGAGGGAGAATGACCGTCTGCTCCCTCTCACCGCGCTGTGGATCACAGAGGACCAGAGAATGCCTGCAACCTCTTTATCCTCACCGGAGCGCAGCGCTGGGACCAAAACGCACCATGAACGACACGAGCGAACGAAGGAAGCAGCCTGAACGGGGACAATCATCAACGCCGGCTGCGTTGATTCCCACCGAGCTCCCCGACTCTGACTAAACTCCGGACAGTGGACCTCCCATGCACAGAAGCCCTGCATGAACACCGCAGGATTACGAGGACAGTGCAACTGCCAGTTATGTGGTCACGGTGTCAAGTGTGCACCACGCACAGGGACGAACCGGCTCCACAGACTGATACATCGTCCTCCGCCGCTGCACATGTCCAAGAAAAACGGCCTATCACCACCCTCTGAACCTTCAGGGCTGCTCGCGCACCTGCAGCAGACATGCGGCCCGCACACAGGACTTTGTATGGGTTTCTCCAGCCACGGCGCACAAGTGAATTTAGCCGATTGCTTTCCCCGATGACTTTAGGGCTGCTTCCCGCACCTAAAAGCGAACCGCCTCACACCCTCACACAGCTGCAGTTGTTTCACAGCCGCTATGCATCCTCGGGGAATTTGGCTGCTCGCTTTCCCCACATCCTCGCTGGATCGAGCTGAGGGAGGAGTCAGATAAAATGTTTTTTTCACAGCCGCTGTGGATCTCCGCCACGTTTAACGAGAAAGTCCTTCACCATCGCGGATCCACACGCAATTTTTGCGTGGCCCAGACATCTTTGACGTCCCGGGCTGGCACTCGCTTACTCCCACCCCCCTCCCCCTCCTCCTGCACAGTGCTTTTCCCGCACCTCTCTCCCTAAAGCCGGCCAATCGCCGCCTTGTTCCATTACGCACGAAACACACCAGCCCGTGCGCCCACGATCCACGGCCGTTCAAGTGCTGGAACTCGGAGCGGAGCACACTGTTTTTTCCACCCCTTCCCCGTCCCCCCACGGACTGACATGCCCTCCGACAGTACTACCGGAGCTGGAGCCCAAGCAACGGGGGGGATGGGGGGGGGTCACAACCCCTGCTGAGTGCTCTGGGGGGAGCCCTGTGGTGACCCACCACAATCTACATGGACATTCAACCTTCACACTCAGCCAGCCTGCACTAAGCAGATGACAATTTGCATACGGACAGAGAGCCCCTAGCAGACAATCAGAACAATGACTATTGTTATGCATCCCCGGATTAAGGAGAGGAAGTCCGGTGCCAGTTAATCACGCGATTGATATGTATTGACTGATATGTATATCAATATGCAAATGTGCCATGCATTCTCTCTTGTCTGTATAAAAGAGCTTGCTTTACGTGCCTCACAGAACACACACACACACACACACAGAGGATGCACACACACGCAGCACAGACACACAGCACAACACAGCGCTCAGTGCTACAGTGTGTCTCATGATGCTGGAGGAATAAAACTCTGAAACCTTCAGCTCGTAGCATCTCGCCTGAACTTATTTGTTCCTCCACAACAGAAATAAATGCATGCATGCATACTGTATCTTGTAGGTTCATGATTAAAAGTGAAGCTATTGGGCATCTTATGGTACATGAAAATTAAACTGACAGGTCATAATAATATCCTGTAGAGGCTGGGTTAATCATCTTAGACTGGATGCAGACGGTAAACAGAGAAAGACAATAGGTATGGAGATGAGAGAGATTATGGTGAGGTAGCAGGAAGAAGGAGTTGGGGGAGAAGGGATGAATGTATTGTGATGCGAGATGTCATGCAGATGTGAGATGGGCAGTTGATATAAAAGGAGAGACCCTGGTGTATTGAGAGATGCTTTTTCTGTGTATGACTGATGTGACAGTGAATAAAGTCGTCTGCTGCATAAATCTGCCTCCGTTATTTACACTCTCCACACTGGTGACCCCTTGACGAATTATGGAACACGAGGCAAGAACCCCGGAGTTGGCCCGGACGGGAAGCCCCAACAACGCGGCAAGCATCCCACAGACGGCCCGGACGGGAACCCCCAGCAACGCGTGCGCTGTTTCGGTCAAACTACCGGACTTTTGGCTGCCCGACCCGCGATCTTGGTTCCACCACACCGAGGCTCAGTTCGCCCTCCGGGGAATAACAGCAGACAACATCAGATATTACTATGTGGTTGCAGCGCTGGACGCTCGCACGTCTCAGCAAGTAGCGAGCCTGCTCCAACAGCCTCCAGCCCACGACAAATACGGAGCTCTCAATGCCGCGCTGACCCAGCACTACACACTCTCGGACTGTGAGAGAGCAGAGAGGCTCCTGAGGCGCTCCGAGTTAGGAGATGGGTCGGCGGTCGAACTGATGGAGAAGATGTTGGCGTTGATGGGCACGGACGACGGGCATTTTCTGTTTGCCCACCTTTTCCTCCAGAACCTCCCAACAGAGGCAAGGGTGGTTCTTGCCAATTCGCCGTTGCTGGCTGCGCGTGACTACCGTGCGCTAGCCCAGGAGGCAGATCGGATCATCCTCACCACCAGAGCCCTCACAGTCAACACGGTGGCGTCAGAACCCAGCAAGACGACCAGCGGAGGCGAGGAGCCGGCGACGGTAGCGGCAGCGGGGGCCAGGAAGCGCCAGAGAGACACGCTCTGCTTCTACCACCACCGCTTTGGAGAGAATGCATGCAGATGTGTGCCACCGTGCCAATCCAAGCGTTGGGGAAACGCCAAGGCCGGCAGTCAGTAGCAGCTGGGACCGCCGGTGAAGAAAACAAGCTGCTCTACATGACGGACTCGAGCTCGGGGAGACGGTTCCTCGTAGACACCGGCTCCCAAAAGAGCCTCATCCTGCCATCCTACGCCGACCAGCTAGCGGGAGCTAGCGGCCCCGAGCTGGTAGCCGTAAACAGCTCGGACATTAAGACTTTTGGTGAGAGAACACTAGCTTTATCCCTACACGGCCGTATGTACGAGTGGACTTTTGTCATAGCGGCACTGAGTTTCCCAATCCTGGGAGCTGATTTTCTGTGTGCACACGGGTTGCTAGTTGATGTTGCTAACAGACGCCTGGTTAATGCAATGTCTTTTGATTCTCTCCCCTGTACAGCTCGAGGGGCTGGGCCAATAACACAAGCCAACGTCACAGCTCCAGGCGGTAAGTTCCACACACTGCTCACTCAGTTCCCAGCACTCACGGTCCCGACGTTTTCGGTGGCCAGCACTAAACACGGGGTGGAACACTTTATCACCACCACTGGGCTGCCCGTTTTCACACGACCTCGGCGCCTGGACGCAGCTAAACTGGCCATAGCGCGCGAGGAGTTTGCCAACTTGGAAAAGTTGGGCATCAGCAGGCGCTCAAACAGCCCATGGGCATCCCCACTACACATGGTTCCTAAGGCCGAGGGATCGTGGCGACCGTGCAGAGATTTCCGCAGGTTGAATAACACCACAGCGCACGACCGCTACCCGATTCCCCATATTCAGGATTTTTCCGTTCACCTCGCCAGGGCACACATTTTTTCTAAAATAGACCTGGTCCGCGGTTACCACCAGGTCCCGGTGCATGTGGAGGACATACCCAAAACAGCGGTAATAACTCCGTTTGGCTTGTTTGAGTTTTTACGCATGCCCTTCGGATTAAAAGGCACGGCACAGACATTCCAACGCATGATGAATGCGGTGTTGTGCAATCTGCCGTTTGTGTTTGTCTACCTGGATGACATCCTGGTGGCCAGTGCGTCCAAAGACGAACATGTAGCCCACCTCAGGACGGTTTTCCGGAGGTTGGAGGAGCACAGGTTAATAATCAACCCGACGAAATGCCAGTTCGGCATGACGGGGATTGATTTTTTGGGGCACCGCGTCTCACCGAAGGGAGCGATACCCTTGCCCGACAAGGTGCGCGCCGTGGCGAATTTTCCCCGGCCTCAGATGGTCAGGGTGCTGCAAGAGTTTTTGGGGATGGTTAACTTTTATAACCGGTTCCTCCGCCGCGCAGCTTAGCTCATGCAGTCATTGTACGCCGCGCTCAAGAATCGGAAACCCGCAGATAGAGTCAAATGGACTCCGGAGCGGGAGCAGGCATTCTCTGAGGTTAAAACAGCCCTGGCAAACGCCGCACTGTTGGCGCACCTGGACCCGGCGGCCCGGATAGCGCTCACTACCGACGCCTCGGACGTGGCCATAGGGGCCATCGTGGAGCAACGCGTCGCCGGTTCTTGGCAGCCACTAGCTTTTTTTTAGCAGGGCTTTGCGCGACAGTGAGCGTAAATACAGCGCATTCGACAGAGAGTTGCTGGCTCTCCACCTGGCCATACGCCACTTCCAGTTCTGGCTGGAAGGGCGCAGCTTCACCGCGTTTGTGGACCACAAGCCGCTAATGTTCGCGATGGCCAAGGTTTCGGAACCATGGTCGGGCCGGCAGCAGAGACAGCTGGCTGCGATCTCGGAGTTTACGACCGATATTCAGCATGTGTCAGGTAAACTGAATGTGGTGGCGGACTGCCTCTCGCGCACAGTAGTGGCCCCGGTCTTCGTGGGGATAGATTATACAGCCGCAGAGCAGATTGGTGATGTGGACATGTGCGTGCTCCAGTCTGGACCAACAGGGTTAAGGCTGGAGAGCAGAGTACTGCAAGACGGCAGTCCCCCCCCAATCTGCGACGTCTCCACAGGACGCCCGTGCCCGGTGGTCCCAGTTGCTTGGCGCCGCAGAGTGTTTGAGTCAGTTCACGCTCTAGCGCACCCAGGAGTGCGTGCGTCAGTCAAAATGGTGGGAGCAAAGTTCGTATGGTCAGGCCTGTGCAAACAAGTGAAAGAGTGGGCTGCAGCCTGCGTAGCGTGCCAACGAGCCAAAGTACACAGACACACGAAGGCTCCTTTGGAGCCGTTTCGTATACCAGCTAAGAGGTTCGATCATGTTCACGTGGACCTCGTGGGCCCCCTCCCGCCATCGCAGGGGTGCACACACCTTCTGACAGTGGTGGACCGCACCACACGCTGGCCAGAAGCAGTCCGGCTGGCGGCAACCACGTCCGCGGACGTGGCGCGCACTTTTTTGACGACATGGGTGGCACGTTTTGGCATCCCGTTGGACATCACGTCTGATAGGGGCCCTCAGTTTGTTTCCGACCTCTGGTCCGCGATGGCCCGTAGCCTGGGTGTTGCAATTCATCGCACAACCGCGTACAACCCACAGGCCAATGGGTTATGCGAGCATTTCCATAGATCACTGAAAGCAGCGCTCAGGGCTTCGCTGACGGATGCAAATTGGGTAGAACGGTTGCCGTGGGTTATTGGGGATGCGTTCCGCACCAAAAGAGGATTTGAAGGCTTCCTCGGCGGAGCTTGTTTTTTCTCAGCCACTGTGGCTGCCCGGGGAATTTTTGCCAGATAATCCCGCGCCGGACGACTGCCGTCTCAGCGTTTGCAGCATAGCGCAGATACAAGCACGCTGCCGGGCCCGGCCCACGACTGTTTTCCACGCGCTTTTGTGCCAAAAACTTTGAAGAATGCGGCGTTCGTGTTTGTCAGGCACGATGCCCACTGCCCTCCATTGCGCCCACCCTACGATGGCCCGTTCAGAGTGCTGGAAACAGGGGACAAACATTTTTTGTTAGACTTGGGGAGTCGTTGGGAGAAAATATGTATAGACAGACTTAAGCCCGCCTTTGTGGTGGCGGACGAGCAAGTGATGTTGGCTTGGGCCTCTCGGCGAAGAAGACCCCCACTGAGAACTCCCCAGGTAAACGATTCATCAGAACAGCCACACGGGCAAGTCAAAGGCCCCCCCCTCGCCATTGCCCACCCGCAGACAGACACACCCCCAGGAGCCCCCCGCCGGCACAGCTGCGCCGCGGAGGCGGAAAACCCCGGTTACAGCAGATATGGGAGGAGACTGAAGCCAAAAGGACGTGAGGACTGAAACTCGGTCTGAGATTCTGGGGGGGGGCGGTGTAAAGGCTGGGTTAATCGTCTCAGACTGGATGCAGAGGGTAAACAGAGAACGACAATAGGTATGGAGATGAGAGAGATTAGACCCTGGTGTATTGAGACATACTTTTTCTGTGTATGACTGATGTGACAGTGAATAAAGTCGTCTGCTGCATAAATCTGCCTCCGTTATTTACATTCTCCACAATCCCAGAATTTTTACAAACCTAAGTGGCTGATAATGAGAAAAATATGATAATAAATTTAAAGTATCATCCAACACACACACACACACACACACACACACACCAAGACGAATCCCCCTTACAAAGAAGTTCATCTCGTTGTATAAATACACACTCAGACACCAGCTGGAATTAACACATTTTATTGGAAAGTGATGGGATAAAGTGATCAGTATAATTAAATAACAGTTATTTGTGTGACTCAAAATATGTGTCCTCTGCTTATGTTTAGGTAATATAACCAATATACCATAATGGAATATATATTGCCAAATGTGTGGCTCATTACCTGCAAAAAAGAGTGGACCTTTGTCTCAGCACAGAGAATAACAAACGGCCTGGGATTTATGAGAGGAGGCACAGCTGTGATAAGGAATGGCTGAGCCTGGGCTACTCTGACCTGGGAGGAGAAATGGCCTTCAGTGGATACACTCGGTGCCAGGAACGGACTGTTGACTCCCTCCTATGGACAGATGCACCTGGACTTTCATCTGATAATGCATGCTTTCACTTTTGTTCACTTTTGTATAAATATTCTGGGTCAGGGCCAGCATAGTCAGTCAGACTTCACGACCTGACATTGCCTGTTGTTGTCAGGGAGAGAACATTTGACCCAGCGCTGTAATTGCTATATTCAACTTGCTTAAATAAATATGTGTTCCAAGTAAACTGATCTCTTCCTTGAAAACAAACCTGGGTGAACCATCTACACACATAGACAATCTTTGAAGAGTAGACTTAGATGGTTATACAGTGATCCCTCACTTATCGCGGTTAATGGGTTCCAGAACCGACCGCGAAAAGTGAAAAACCGCGAAGCAGCGTCACCCCTAATGACGTCATCCATAAATAATACGTACGTTCATTCTCTCACTCTCTCTCTCATATGATACGTGTGTGTGTGTGTGTGTGTGTGTACGTGTACATACATACGTAGATGTAAATAAAGTGTACATAAATATGTTTTTAGAACTCTTTTATTCTTATAACAAGATACGTAACTCAAGATGAAGATGATTTACTTCACAGGTTAATGAGAGCTTTACTGCTCCTCAGGTGACGCCTCATCGTCAGGTGCTAGAAGCGCAGGATCATCGAGGGCAGCTTCCGATAGAGCTGGAGAAGCTGTAGGAGGTGGCGTAGTGGCTCGACGGGAAGTCTATTTCGCACAAAATGGCACAAGAGAACAGCAAAAAGTTCCACGCCGCGAGACTACGTAACACGAGCGATAAAGAGCAATGAATGCGGTCTTCCTTCCCTTCATGGGCGCTCGGCAGGGAGAGGAGGTGGGTGAAATGTCTCGGCCAATCAACTTGCGGGGTGAAACGTCTCGGCCAATCAACTTGCGAGATTTCCGAGCCGAGCCAACATGAGAACAGCGAACAGAGAGGTGGATTTTTTGAGTTGTGCGGCTCTCCGTGTTGATACCTGATGGTCTAATGTAGTCTCCCTGCCTTCTGCTAGCGCCCGCCCATTATTTCTCAATTTTGAATTTTTGATGAATATTTTTGAAAAATCCGCGATGCACTGAGGGCGCGAAAGGTGAAGCGCGAAGTAGCGAGGGATCACTGTACTCCTTTTATTCTAACAAAAGCTAACTCAGCAATGAACAATACATGAAAAAAACAATTTCCGTCATCATCAAAATTGTAACTAGAACATCATTACAACATTAACTGAAAATAAATGATCAAAAAATGAATGCATGCATCTTCTGTGCCAACCAATGTCATGCTAATCATGTGTATTGACCGATGTGTATTGGATGACAATTGATATGCTAATGTGCCATGCATTCTCTGTCTGTATCACTGTATAAAAGAGCTGACTTTACATGCCTCACTAACGCACTCACAACGCACTCAGAGCTCACTCACAGAGCACACAGTGCTGCTGTGTATCTCGATGATGGAGGAATAAAACTCTTAAACCTTCAGCTTGCCGTGTCCGCCTGCACTTATTTTATCCTCCACAATGTAATAATAATATGTAAATAAATTATGTTCAAAAACAAGTTTGCACCAGCTTGACACATTCATAATAAACTGACCCTCAAACCTGAAACATGTGGATGTACTAAAGAATCCAAGAGTCTCAAAGAATCTGGAAAAAAAAATCACGATAGTCATTTTATTGTGTTATTATGTAGACTTGGATCATTATGATTTCTAACCCCCTTGAAACACTAAAATGTCTGGTGAATAAATATAATTTAAAGCCCATTTACAAGCGGTAATAATTTTTACTTACAAAAATGTACAACTTGTTACAAGCCTGGCTGTCGGGTTATATTTTAGAGTTTGTGGTATTACAGCGTCACTCCCTTAGATGCGTGTTGTCGCACATGGTCGTGCGCGTTCCCAGGCGTTCTAGCACACAGACCCGCCCATTTCCGCATGTCCGCTACGATGGGATGCAATTCTCGGCAAGCGAGTAGAGCTCGGCATGACACCTCTCGTCGCCTGTGTCTCTCAGTGGCGTCGCTTCTTCTTCTTCTTCTTCTCTCGGTTACTGGTGGATAGTAAACAACTGAAAGGTTCATACCACCACCTGCTGTACAAGAGTGTAACATTATGTCATCTGAGCCCGACCCCTTAAAATATATTGTGGAGAGTGCGAATAAGGAGGCAGGTTTATGAACAGACGACTTTTATTACACTCTCTCATCAGTCATACACAGAAAAAGCATGTTACAATCAAGCATGGTTTCTCCTTTTATCCCAACCGCTCATCTCACATTTGCATGACATTTCACATCACCTTGCATGACATTTAACATCACAATACATCAATCCTTTAACCCCCTAACTCCTTCTTCCTATCTCCCCATGATCTCCCTAACTATTGTTCTCCTCCGTTTACCCTCTGCATCCTGTCTGAGATGATTAACCCAGTCTCTAATATGACTTAATCTTGTGTTATTTAAAAAAGAGAAAAGAGCCATTCTCGTGATTCTTAGTGCCTCTCCATCTCCATCTGTTCCCAGAATGCCAGTTAAATCCCATTCCCTACCGGCTTCTCGAACTTCATTTTTATTCTCTCTCTTTCATTTCCATACTTGTGACGGTGTAATAAGATGAGCTGGACATTTTCTTTTCCTCCACATTCTCTACATTTGTCACTTTCGCTTTTCCCCATGGTGAATAAAGTGCCGTTTAAGCCTGTATGAGCCAGTCTGAGTCTTGCCATAATGGTGTCTTCCCTCCTGTTTGTTGTTTTATAATTCTTTATTGCAATAGATTTTTTTGTATTTTGTAATACGATCTACCTTTATGATCTTCATCTTTTTTTTTCTCTTTTTTTTTTTTTGCCATAGCTCAGTTCCTTTTTTCTTGATTAAGGCTTTCCCTTCACCTTTTCCACAAGGCAATGGTATGGTTATTTCTTTCCCAAGGGCACTTCTTGCTAATTAGCGGCGTCTCAGTCTTGCGCATGCGCTTTTCAACGCGTTCAGGTCGTGAGAAGGCGGTGCAGTCACAAAATTTGGGCTGCACGCGGTCGTCCGCGGTCGTCCGCTGTCGAGCACTCCGGACACTAGCGGAGTGGAGACGATGACGTAAATTTCGTCACACGAGGTTTCCGGTTACACGTACGCGGACAGCAGAGGTGTAGCATGAAGCAGGCTTGAAGCGAGGGGCTGTCCGGAAATGTAGGTGGGGCTTTGGTTACCACAGAAACCAATATGGACCCCAACATGGACGATTATGAGACAGAAGAAGAGGTAGGTTTGATATTTGAATTTATTAAATGTGCAATTTATTAACTTTAGAATTAGGTAACAGCACATTTAAATACTGCCCTCTAACATGTTTTCATGAAGTCCGTTAGCTCGCCACTGAAATTACAGCAGAGCACGATTGTCTCAGCCTTAGAAGTGTTGTTTTGTTTTTCTTCTAACAGCCTGGGTTCGTCGTTGAAGACGTGAGCAAAATCGTAAAAGAGGTGAGAAAAAAACATTAATGTTATGTTTCGAGTATTTCCTTTAACCCAGAAAAGTCAGTAGCTTGCTAACAGTGTTTAACCCTTAGCGCGGCTGCCATGTACACGGTACCAGTTGCTAGGCATGATGTCACAGACCAGAACTCATGGCTGTGGTGGCAAAAATGAGTGGCAGCATTAGTTTGTATACACACACACAAAAAAAACCCAAACCCAAAATATTAATTTGCATGCAGTAACTAACACACACACACACACACACACACACACACACACACACACACACACACACACACACAACTGCTCTTTTCATTCCATCTTGTGTTAATTGACCAAAAAAAAACAAAAAAACAAACAAAAAAAACCCAGATAAGTAATTAAATGCCCAGCCAGAACGAGTCTTTCGCTTGTGTGCTTCTCGGTCTTTACCCACACCTCACTACAGTCAAGTAAATGGTGCGGTATTGCCATCTAAAGTTTAAAAAATGCACTGTGTGTACTGCTGTGTCCTAATATATGGGGGGGGGGGGGTTCATAGTAAATCACATTTGTCAAATGTGGTTTATTTTTCAACATAGTTTCCCCTTCGGTCCACGCTTCTTCCATCGGTGATGCAGCGCTTGGATCCCTGCGGCTGAAAAATAAACCACACTTGGTCAAATTTGACCACTATAAACTTTTCAGCCTATGAACTTTTCAGCTCCTCCTTGTATATCACCATATACAGTATATTGTGTGATTATTATGCTTAGCTGCATACAAACTAAAGCTGTCACAATTTTGCCACTCAGTGCTGTCTAACCATGGTGACTGCCTTATAACTACCAAGAGCTACAGTCTATGTTTAAGCAATATTACACGAAAGGGATGAATATGGTAACAATCTGGGTGTGGTACGGCTGATGCCCTCCGCTAAGTATCACACCCGGAGTTAGTATATTCATGATACCGTAATGACCTCAAGTGTAATACAGTGATCCCTCGCTACTTCGCGCTTCACCTTTCGCGCCCTCAGTGCATCGCGGATTTTTCAAAAATATTCATCAAAAATTCAAAATTTTTTCCCCGGCCCCTGTCCGGGAGGTCTTCAACTCCCACCTCCGGAAGAACTTCAACCACATTCCGAGGGAGTCTGGAGACATGGAGTCTGAATGGGCCATGTTCTCCACCTCTGTTGTTGAAGCGGCGGCTCAGAGCTGCGGCCGCAAGGTGGTCGGTGCATCTCGTGGTGGCAACCCCCGAACCAAGTGGTGGACACCAGTGGTGAGGGGGGCCATTAAGCTGAAGAAGGAGTCCTATCAAGCTTGGTTGGCTTGTGGGACTCCCGAAGCAGCTGAGGTGTACCGGCAGGCCAAGCGGAGTGCAGCTCGGGTGGTTGCTGAAGCAAAAACCCGGGTATGGGAGGAGTTCGGTGAGGCCATGGAACAAGACTTTCGGTCGGCTTCAAAGAGATTCTGGCAAACTGTTCGGCGGCTCAGGAGGGGAAAGCAGCTCCCCGTCCACACTGTGTATGGTGCGGATGGGACACTGTTGACTTCAACTGGGGATATTGTCGGGCGGTGGAAGGAATACTTCGAGGATCTCCTCAATCCCACTGACACGCCTTCCACAGAGGAAGCAGGGTTTGGGGACGAGGGGGATGACTCGCCTATCACAGGGGCTGAGGTCGCCAAGGTGGTTAAAAATCTCCTTGGTGGCCGGGCCCCGGGGGTGGACGAAATTCGCCCCGAGTACCTCAAGGCCCTGGATGTTGTTGGGTTGTCATGGTTGACACGCCTCTGCAACATTGCGTGGCGGTCGGGGGCAGTGCCTTTGGCATGGCAAACCGGGGTGGTGGTTCCTCTCTTCAAAAAAGGGGACCGGAGGGTGTGCTCCAACTTTAGAGGGATCACACTCCTCAGCCTCCCTGGGAAGGTTTATGCCAAGGTACTGGAGAGGAGAGTCCGGCCGTTGGTCGAACCTCGGATTCAGGAGGAGCAATGTGGTTTTCGTCCTGGCCGTGGCACATCGGACCAGCTCTTTACCCTCTCGAGAATTCTTGAGGGTTTGTGGGAGTTTGCCCAACCAGTTTACATGTGTTTTGTGGACTTGGAGAAGGCATTTGACCGCGTCCCTCGTGGATTTTTGTGGGGGGTTCTTCGGGAGTATGGGGTATCGGGCTTGTTGTTTCGAGCTATTCGGTCTCTGTACGACCGTTGTGAGAGTTTAGTTCGTATTGCCAACACTCGGTCGGAGTCATTCCCAGTGAGAGTTGGACTCCGCCAGGGCTGCCCTTTGTCACCGGTCCTGTTCATAATTTTTATGGACAGGATTTCTAGGCGCAGCCAGGGAATGGAGGGTGTCATGCTTGGTGACCACAGGATCTCATCTCTGTTGTTTGCAGATGATGTTGTCCTGTTGGCTTCATCCAGCAATGACCTACAGCTCTTGCTGGGACGGTTTGCCGCTGAGTGTGAAGCGGCTGGGATGAGAACCAGCACCTCCAAGTCCGAGTCCATGGTCCTCAGCCGGAAAAAGGTGGATTGTCCTCTCCGGGTTGGGGACAGGCTCCTGCCCCAAGTGGAGGAGTTTAAGTATCTTGGAGTCTTGTTCACGAGTGAGGGGAAAATGGAGCGAGAGATCGACAGACGGATTGGAGCAGCATCTGCAGTGATGCGGACGTTGTACCGGTCTGTTGTGGTGAAGAGGGAGCTTAGTTCTAAGGCAAAGCTGTCGATTTACCAGTCAATCTACGTTCCTACTCTCACCTATGGTCACGAGCTTTGGGTAATGACCGAAAGAACGAGATCGCGGATACAAGCGGCTGAAATGAGCTTTCTCCGTAGGATTGCTGGACTCACCCTCAGAGATAGGGTGAGGAGCTCAGTCATCCGGGAGAGGCTCAGAGTAGAACCGCTGCTCCTCCACATTGAAAGGAGTCAGTTGAGGTGGTATGGGCATCTGATTAGGATGCCTCCTGGACGCCTCCCACTTGAGGTGTTTCAGGCACGTCCCACTGGGAGGAGACCCCGGGGCAGACCCAGGACTCGGTGGAGAGACTATGTCTCCCAGCTGGTCTGGGAACGCCTTGGTATCCCCTCTAAAGAGCTGGAGCAGGTGGCTGGGGAGAGGGAAGTGTGGGCTTCTCTGCTTGAACTGCTGCCTCCGCAACCCGGACCTCCGGAAAAGCGGTAGAAGATGGATGGATGGATGAATTCAAAATTGAGAAATAATGGGCGGGCGCTAGCAGAAGGCAGGGAGACTACATTAGAACATCAGGTATCAACACGGAGAGCCCACACAACTCAAAATCCACCTCTCTGTTCGCTGTTCTCGTGTTGGCTCGGCTCGGGAATCTCGCAAGCTGATTGGCCGAGACGTTTCACCCCGCAAGCTGATTGGCCGAGACGTTTCACCCAGCTTCTCTCCCTGCCGAGCGCCCACCCAGCGAAGGAAGACCGCATTCATTGCTCTTTATCGCTCGTGTTGCTTAGTCTCGCCGCGTGGAACTTTTTGCTGTTCTCTTGTGCCATTTTGTGCGAAATAGTCTTCCCGTCGAGCCACTACGCTGCCTCCTGCAACTTCTCCAGCTCTATCGGAAGCTGCCCTCGACAATCCTGCGCCTCTAGCACCTGACGATGAGGCGTCACCTGAGGAGCAGTAAAGCTCTCATTAACCTGTGCAGTAAATCATCTTCATCTTGAGTTACGTATCTTGTTATAAGAATAAAAGAGTTCTAAAAACATATTTATGTACACTTTATTTACATCTACGTATGTATGTACATTTACACACACACACACGTATCATATGAGAGAGAGAGTGAGAGAATGAACGTACATATTATTTATGGGTGACGTCATTAGGGGTGACGCTACTTCGCGGCTTTTCACTTTTCGCGGTCGGTTCTGGAACCCATTAACCGCGATAAGTGAGGGATCACTGTATTTCTTTTATACAACAATTCCACAAGCTCGATTTATTAAATGACAGCAATACTGGACAAAATATTATGATTTGTTTGTTGAACCAGTTATTTTGCACAGCTGAGAAAAAAATAGTCCCCTCCAAATGTAGCCAGTAATTGTTGCTAAACATCTCACTCAGCATGAAGACATCTATTGTCATTTCACACACATGTAAACAAATTAAATATTATCAAGTGCGAAAGTAATGTGTTTTTAAAACATACCTGTTGAGTCGGTACTGCAGAAGACTCGAGATCAAAACACCGGCCATCAGAACACCGGTAGCTAGTAGTTTGCATGCTAGCGATTTAGCGCACTTTGCTCACTTTTCTTCACATTTTCAGATGAAACTAAAGAGTCCATCATCACAAAGGTATTGTGGGTTTGTTAGTCGAGATGATAAATACAACTCTAGTACTGCCTGGTTTTTAAACAGATGTGAAACAGCTTCACATGTTTATACAAGGGCAGGATGTAAGGCTTTTTTCAAAAGGGTGTGACTTCCGGGTCAGGTAAGAAATCTTTTCAAACAGCACCTCACTGTGGAAATTAAGGTATTTAGCACAGTATTGCATTTGTTGCTGAGAGTTAGTTGACAGTAAATTAGTGTTAGTAATTAATTACCACCGGAGTGGTGGCTCAGTTGGTAGAGCATCCGCCCCACACCCGGGAGGCAGGGGTTCAAATCCCGGCCGGGTCATGCCGAAGACCATATAAAAGTGGAACTTCCTGCCGTCCAGCTTGGTGCTCAGCAATAATGGAATGGAGGAGGGAAATTTATGGCAGCGGCACCTCTGATTCTACACTTGGGGTGTGTGTGATTAACACTGTAGATAGGTAAAGCACAATCTCGTTCTCCTGTACATGATTGATTGTACAGTTGAATGACAATAAAGGGTGATTTAATTTTAATTAATTTAATGGTTATATGAACACCTTTGAAGTGGAGTGATACATATTTGGTGAAACTGGAGTGGAACCATCGTGTATTTTAGTAACTCCTGGAATCCCTGTTGTCCAAGCAAATTGCTCGGTCATAGCTAACTGTTGTATAATCTGTTTCAATGCATGCACTCTAGTGTTTGATTTCTTTGTCAAAACTGTCCCTGTAGTCAGTTGAAGCAGCTATTGGAGGAAATACCTACCAGCACAGCAGAGTGAACCAATGGAGCACCAGTGTAGTGGAGCAGTGCCTCAGTCAACTGAGCAAGCTGGGGAAGCCATACAAATACATTGGTATGTAGACTGAGGCTTTAGACTTGTTATCCTGATGCTCATTATTGGATATTAAAGACTATTTCTGTTTCTCAGTCACCTGTATCATCACGCAGAAGAATGGAGCAGGTCTGCAAACAGCCAGTGCATTCTTCTGGGACAACACTACTGATGGTAAAAAAAAAAAAAAAAAATACTAGTGTATTTATATTATTTGAGTAATTCATTTAAAATATACTCCAACTAGTGCTTTGGTAACTTTAAATAATGGGGTAAATTCAACAAGAGGGGTACTTGAATCTTAATATTCTACAAGAATTTGATGTATATAATTACTTTAATGTGTAACCTTATGTTGCATCCAACAGGAAGCTGTGCAGTGAGATGGGAGAATAAATCCATGTACTGTATTGTCAGTGTTTTTGGCCTGGCCATCTGATTCTACTCCACTCTTACCAGTGCTAGAACTTAATTTATAGAACTTGCATGTAATATTTGCCCAACTGGCTATTCTTTTTTTGTGTTTGTGAAATATTTTGTGTCAAGTGGAATTCATTAAACCACCACTGTTCTGTATGTACATTTCTTTATTTACACTTGACATAACTGCTACATATACTCTCATCAAGCAACAAATATTGTAAATAGTTTAAATTTCAAAAACAACCCATCATAAACAAACTTAAGCTTGTTAACTCCCAAAGAATCAAACATGTTATATTATCGTTAAAGCATTTACAAGAAAAAGAAGTGATGTCAAGACAAGGCACCATACTGAATGAAATACATTTTTAATAGAAAACTGAAATACATTTGTTTTGGCTGCTTTGTCCATGAACTCCAGATTTAGCAACGGGTCCCACATGGTTGGCAATATAGAAAAAGAAAATAAAACTGCTTAAAATAATATATTCAACAAAAGAACATTTGAAACTTCTATACATGCTGGGATAAGAAATGATAAATCTGACAGCTCAGAAGTCCATTACCATGAAGTTGTGTGGAAAAACTAACTGAAATCCACCCACAGACACTGTTACATAATAGTCTGAAATCATTTTTTTTGCAACAAAATTCGTTAAAAGTGCAACTGCAAAGCCATTTCCCAAAACTAGAATTGTGTACCTGTATAGCTGAATCTCTCTGTGTGCAGCTGCAGCAGAATTACCTTCAGTTTTTATTATTCAACATTGGACCATGAATGAACAAATTCTGAGACACACCTGTGGTTTAAAAATGAGAAAAACAGTGATTCCATATGAAATCATCTGTCATTAACACTTCTTCCAACTGGGTTAAATATCACTTTGCAAAGAAATGCTGGCTGTGAGGGGAAAAGGAAGCGTTTTTGTTTGCAGTGAAGCAAAATTGGCTACATAGCCCACCTTTCAGAAGTACAGTACATTCAGAAGAAATTTTTAAAAATAGATTTATGTACAACTACAGTATGTCATTTAATATTACAAATGCAAAAGCATATTTGCATATTTACACAGTAGCTCCCAACATGGACATAGAAGGAAGAGTGAAACGGCCATCACAGACTCAGTCGCTGTCAGTCTCATCCTGGTATTTGGCAGTTGCTTTAATAGTGCGTCCATTTTGTAAAGGCATCTCTTCATAATCACTCCTTTACAGACACGAAAATGAGGACAGTGTTTGCATAAGTTTACACCGAATAGATTATAGACAAGAAATTTGAAAACAGTTAAAAGAAATACCCATATATCACTTCGTCATCTGAGTCATTTAGCATTGAGAACGCTGGATTGTCCTTCAACTGTGAGTCTAGGAATTTAAACAAAATCAGTGGGATTAATCCAGAATTCCTTTAACACTCCAGCAAAAAGAAGTTGTAGTATTACCTACCATAAAGGGCGTTTTTAGAGGGTGAATACACAAACGCTAATGTGTACAAGTAAAAGTTCAGCAGGCCATAGAAGGATAAAAATTCAACTGGTAGGTTTGGAGTTAAAAAAAAGAAACGCCAGACAATTTACCAATCCAACATGTTCTGATGTGAATAATGTTAAAAATCAAAAGACTTTAAAGGATATAGTTTTGATAATGAGTGGATAACTCAGCTACAAAGCTGTCCTGAAGTGCCTTGGCACCAAACCTCAGGTAAAGAATAACCATGCTGGAAGAGAAAGAACAATATGATCAACAACGTGACCTCAAAAACAAACAAACAAACAAAAATATTGAACGCACCTTATAACAAGAACCACAAATGTCAGCGCTGTTAAAAACTTAAGCCGCAGATCTAAGGATCAAAATGACTGAGCTCATTAACATTGTCATAAGTAAACAAACTGAATTCAGATATGAAAGGAATACTGCAATACCTGAGTAAGGCATGTTCTTGAGTTCAGAACAAGCTCTGACTATCAGGAATATCAGGTAGAGAACGTAGAGAGAGACGACAATCAGGAAGAAGACCTTCATCCCCTTCAGAGATAAAGGATGTCATTATTAAACTGCAGGAGAAGTTGACTTAAATTATCATTTTGAAAATTTTAGCACCTCAAAGTTGGCAATATCCACTTTGTACAGATAGGTAGGATCGTGGAGTTCATTAACCCTGAAATTCAAGAGAATAAAGATTTTTTTTCCAACGTTAAATTTTAGCTTGAATCAGGCCACTTGTGATCGAAGTCACACTTACGTCTGCCATATGCCAAGAGTAACTGCAGAGAGCCACAGAAGACCTACGATAACCAGTTTAGGGAGGTAGAATGTCAGAAATCGCCTCTCACCCTGCAGGCACAGAAGAACACACACAAAAAAAAAAATAAGAAAATGGAATAAAAGTGTTAACAGTGTGATGATTCACACATCAGGGCACCCACCTGAATCCTGATGCCATGGTAGACACAGAGCCAGAAGAGCAGCAGAGCGCACAGAAAGAGAGCCTGAAAGAAGGTGTCCAATGTCCCAGGAAACCAGCTGTTCACCAGGAATGACAGTGGGAAGAATGGATCTAAGCAGGAAGAAAAAACAAACAAAAAAAAACAGGTTAGTGTGTCTTTCACAGTCAGTAAGATTAATATGAGGGCAAATCACACTTCTTCCTAGCTTTATCAGAGACATGACACAATTCAGAGTAAAAATCCAAGCTCCTACAGTCAATCACAACAGGAAAAATATAAGTCACCAAGTCAACAAGAGTTACAGTATATGTGAAATAACAATGCACTTTTTTAGTGCTTGCTGACACACACACACACAGTGGTGTGAAAAAGTGTTCGCCCCTTCCTGATTTCTCATTTTTTTTGTATGTCACACTTAAATGTTTCAGATCAAACTAATTTAAATATTAGACAAAGCTAACAAGTAAACGCAAAATGCAGTTTTTAAATGAAGGTGTTTATTATTAGGTTGTGTGTCCACCAAATGGGTTTTTTCCGCTCTGGGCGGCTATTTTCCATTCATTCTCTTATGTAGTCCAGCGCTTACAGCGCTGAGCACCCTCAGTGCATAAACGCTCTCGGCGGTGGCCGTTTTTTGTCGCGGCACTCAGAGCTGAAAAAAGTTCAACTTTTCAGAGACTGCAGCTGAGCTTGTCAATGTGAGACCAAGCAGCCAATCAGAACTGCTGCATGGGCGGGACATAGGACGTCAGTACTAGGCTGTACTCTGACTCCTGCTTTTCGTGTCATCATATTTTATATCCAGAGCTGCTAGAAAACGTTTCCTGTCCATTGTTATTTAGAGACTGATATTTAAAAAAAAAAAAAAATCAGTAGAAAGTCTGACCATAGGAAAGCAGAAGTGTTGAGCTGAGAGTGACAAGCTGTTGCTGGGATACAGGGCACAGACTTTTTTCCCCCAGAGCGCTACACACAAACCCTGAAAAAAAGCTCAGGGCGGTCGGGCTACAAAAAAACATGTTTGGTGGACACCCAGCCTTAAGGGGGGAAAAAAATCCAAACCTACATGGCCCTGTGTGAAAAAGTGATTGTCCCCTAAACCTAATAATTGGTTGGGCCACCCTTAGCAGCAACGACTGCAATCAAGCATTTGCGATAACTGGCAATGAGTCTTTTACAGTGCTGTGGAGGAATTCTGGCCCACTTATCTTTGCAGAATTGTTGCAATTCAGCCACACTGGAGGGTTTTCAAGCCTGAACCGCCTTTTTAAGGTCATGCCACAGCATCTCAATCGGATTCAGGTCAGGACTTTGACTAAGCCACTCCAAAGTCTTCATTTTGTTTTTCTTAAGCCATTCAGAGGTGAACTTGCTGGTGTGTTTTGGATCACTGTCCTGCTGCAGAACCCAAGTGCGCTTCAGCTTGAGGTCACAAACAGATGGCCAGACATTCTCCTTCAGGATTTTTTGGGAGACAGCAGAATTCATGGTTCCATTTACCACAGTAAGTCTTCCCGGTCCTGAAGCAGCAAAACAGCCACAGACTATCACACTACCACCACCACATTTTACTGTTGGTATGATGTTCCTTTTCTGAAATGCTGTTACTTTTATGCCGGATGTAATGCGACACACACCTTCCAAAAAATTCAACTTTTGTCTTGTCAGTCCACAAAGTATTTTCCCAAAAGTCTTGGGGATCATCAAGATGTTTTCTGGCAAAACTGAGATGAGTTTTTGTTTTTTTTGCTCAGCAGTGGTTTTCATCTTGGAACTGTGCCATGCAGGCCATTTCTGCCCAGTCTCTTTCTTATGGTGGAGTCATGAACACTGACCTTAACTGAGGCAAGTGAGGCCTGCAGTTCTTTGGATCTTGTTGTCGGGTCTTTTATGGCCTCTTGGATGAGTCGTCGCTGCGCTCTTGGGGTAATTTTGGTCAGCTGGCCACTCCTGGGAAGGTTCACCACTGTTCGATGTTTTCGCCATTTGTGGACAATAGCTCTAACTGTGGTTTGTTGGAGTCCCAAAGCTTTAGAAATGGCTTTATAATCTTTTCCAGACTGATCAATCTCAATTACTTTGTTTATGTAGTGTGCTTTTCCCCCCAAACCTCCACACAGTAGCTGAAGTACGGTGAATCCAGTGATCTGTAAAGAATAAGGAGTGATCTGTGCTCCAGAACATGTTTTGCTTTGTTTAAAACTGCAATCGTTTTTGATATTTTTGCGTTTAAATGTTTTATATGCTGTTTCCAGTTAATTTTAACATCAATTATCACCCCAAGAAATTTGATTTCATTGACTCTTTCAATATCTGTTCCATCTACTTGTATTTTTATTTGTATTTTTGTTCTACAGTTGCCAAATAACATCATTTTTGTTTTGCCTAAGTTTAGTGATAACTTGTTTATATCAAACCACATCTTCAGGTTTTCCATTTCTGTTTGTCATCCAGTAGTTGCTGTAGGTATTCTCCTGCACAAAAGATGTTTGTGTCATCAGCAAACAAAAACAGTTTTAATATTTGTGACACCTTACAAATGTCATTGATATAAAGGGTGAATAATTTTGGCCCCAACACTGACCCCCAAGGGACACCACAGACAATATCCAAACATAAAGAGGATTCACCCAAACTCACAAACTGTCTCCTATTACTCAAATTACGCTTTATCCATTGCAACACAACCCCTCTGATACCATATCTTTCCAATTTTCTTTCTATCGTGATTTATTGTGTCAAATGCCTTTTTTAGATTGATGAATAGTCCAACAGCATGTTTTTTCTGATCAATGGAATGCGTTATATCCTCTATTGTATCTAATAATGCAAGTGATGTGGATCTGTTTGATCTGAACCCATACTGACTGTCAGTGACTAAATTATGTTTATCTATGAATCTGTCCAGATGGTTATTGAAAGGTTTTTCAAGAATTTTGGAAAACTGTGGAAGAAGTGAAAACAGGTCTATAGTTTGTGAAATGATGCTTGTTACCAGACTTGTACAGTAGAATGACTTTAGCTGTTTTCATTTTATCAGGGAAAATACCACTTTGAAATGATAAGTTAAATATATAGGTTAATGGCTTGGAAATCCCATCAATTACCTTTTTTACCGTTATATCAATGTCATCACAATCGGTTGACGTTTTGTTTTTACACTTCATAACAATAGCAATCACCTCTTTTTCATCCACAGGATTAAGAAACATTGAATCTGGATTCCTGTTTATCAGCTCGTCAAAGATTGTCCTAGTTATACCTTGGTCAGGAATTTTTCTGCCAGATCTGGACCAACATCGACAAAAAAATTGTTAAAACTATTAACTACACTTCCGGTTATGGCTGCCACGTAGGACGGACGTGTCTCGCTCTGCTCTGCTCCTGGAGAAAAAAAATCGGCAAATAACTCTCTCATTTGGGACAGAACGTATCCCAGCGTTTGGGCGAGGATATGTCGGCGAAGCCTAAGGCTGGAAAACCAGGAAAAGGAAAAAGCGAGCCGCCGAAACAGTCCAAATTAACGGACTTTCAGGTCTGTGACGCAGCAAACAGGGCTCCATATATGGCGGAGGAGGCTGGCAACGCTGCGATTTCTGCGGGGAATGGCGCAGATGCGCTGATGGCTGCCATGAGTTCAATGAGAGCGGACTTTTCCTCTAGATTTGATGGGATTATGACAGCGTTGGAAGGAATAAGAAAGGAATTGGGTGACTGTGTAGAACGAACGGCGCAGATGGAGCTCCGTCTCGCTAGTGCTGAAGATGACGTCACCCGTCTTCAATTAAAGGTGCGCACTTTGGAAAAAAAAAATAAATCTCTGGAAGATAATATTTTGGATTTGGAATCTCGGTCGAGACAGAATAATTTGAGGCTGGTGGGTCTTCCAGAGGAATCAGAAGGTCGGGACGTATGTTCCTTTCTGGAAAAGTGGATTCCGGAGGTGCTGGGCAGCGAGGAGTTGCAATCAGCAGTGGTTCTGGAAAAAGCACATCGCATTGGCCCACGGAGAGATAAGGGACCGCCGAGGACCTTAATTATGAAGTTTCTTAACAACAGAGACAGGATGAAGATCTTCAACGCTGCACGAGCTAAAAAAGGAGAGATTAAACACCAGGACCAGCAGGTGCGGTTCTACCCAGATTTGGCCACAGGAATCCAGCAATTGAGGAAGCAGTTTGATCCCGTACGTAAGGAGCTGCGCAACCTTGGGATTCGTCATGGTGTAATCTATCCTGCGAGACTGCTGACCACGTATGAGGGCAGAACCCACATCTTCAAGACCCCAGAGGAGGCGCAGGAGTTCATCAAAAAGATCAAAGAAGAAGAAGAGACTGGTGGGAGCTAAGCATGAACAAAATATAAGGTAGAATAATTAAGCATTTGCACAGGCATCTGACTGACTTGAAGTAAATAGTAAGTTTACAAAATATAGATTGTATTATATATTAAAAAAAAAACAAAACAAAAACAAAACAAAAAAAAAAAACTATGATGTACAAAGTTGTTAAAAATTTTGGAGTTAAGTTGGAAAACTACAGAGGAGAGTTAATGTTACGTCATTAAAAGCAGTAGAGTTAGGGTGATTGGGAGGATGAAGAAGGAGTGGCTTAGGCTGTTCCCCGTGGGTGTGGAACGGTCGATGGCTATATCGGGAGACAGAATTTTTCTTTTGATTTTGGGGGGTTTGCCACAAGTGTGGGAAGGGGAAATTTGTTTGTGTGTAGTTTGTAGGATGAATGTTCAACCACTCATGTTTTTGCTTCTCTGTATGAGCATGTTTACACTGCAAGGTAATCCCAAACTCTCTATTGATCATGGACCAAAGTGTTAATCTTAATTTAACTTCATGGAATTGCAGAGGTCTACAAAATTTAAAAAAACTTAAACAAGTTATGAATAAAATAAAGGACATGGGTTCAAGAATTGTGTTTTTACAAGAAACTCATCTGATAGAGGAGGATGTTAAAAGAATTAGGAGTAGATGGCAGGGAAGTGTATTCACCTCTTCATTTTCATCCCGAGCCAGGGGAGTTATGACTCTCATACATAAATCAGTTCCTTTTCAAGTGAAAAATGTAATTGGAGACAAATTTGGAAGATATGTAATCATTCAAGGTTCTTTGCTATTAGAAAATATAAATCTTGTGAACTTATATGGTCCCAATATAGATGATCAGAAGTTCTTTGCTAATTTATTTCTCATCTTATCATCACTTACAGGGCAACATATAATAGCAGGGGATTTTAATTGTACATTGAATCCAGGTGTGGATAGATCAACAGGACTGGATTGTACGCACATTGGATGTAGGATGACTATTAATCATTTTATGAAAGAATTGAGATTGTTAGATATATGGAGAGAAATGAAACCACAAGTTAAAGCCTATTCTTGTTATTCCAGTACCTACAAGACATTCTCACGTATTGATTATTTTTTGATTTCCACAGAATTAAGGTCCAAGATTCAAAACTGCTTTTATGATAACATCGTGATCTCTGATCATGCACCCTGTTGTCTAATATATGTAGATAAAAAATTGACAAAGGAATCAGGTAGATGGCAATTTCAGCATAAATGGCTTCAGGATGAGGAATTTGTCAAGTATATAGAAAAACAGATAGACGAGTTCTTTGACATCAATACTACACAAACATCAGCATGTGTAAAGTGGGAGGCTTTCAAAGCTTTTATTAGGGGGCATATTATTAGTTATACAGGATCAAAATCTAAGAAGACTCGAGAGGAGAGAGCTAAATTGGAACATAAAATAAAAAATCTTCAGGAAAAAGTGTATGCAGGAAGTGACCCAAGGTTGGAGAATGAATTACTGATTTTGAGAGCTGAATACGACAAAAAATCAGCGAATAGAGCTGCCTCGAGTCTTCTAAGATTGAAACAATCTTTTTATGAACAAGGTGAAAAATCAGGAAAATTATTAGCATGGCAGATTAAACAATTGGAAATTAAAACACCAATTACCAGTATTATAAGTAACGGACAGGTAGTTATAGATCCTTTAGAAATTAATAGAGCCTTTAGAGATTACTATGAAAAATTATATGATACCAAAAATGAACCTGATTTAACAAAACTAAATGGGTTTTTGAACGAACTATCTATACCGTGTATTCCAAATGAAAACAGGGAGATATTGGAGTCTAAAATTAGTCAAGAAGAAGTTGGGCTAGCCATTGATAATATGAAATCAGGAAAAAGTGCAGGACCAGATGGTCTTCCAGTTGACCTTTATAAAAAATTTAAGAATAAATTAATAAAACCTTTTTTGGAAATGGTTTTAGAAGCATTTCAAAATAATAATTTACCATCATACATAAATAATGCCTTAATTATACTGCTGCCAAAACCAGGTAAGCCCTCTAATAAATGTGAAAATATGAGACCAATAAGCCTATTAAACGCCGACCTTAAGATAATCTGTAAAATTTTAGCAAGACGAATACAAGAAATTTTACCAAATATTATTAATCGAGATCAGAATGGCTTTATAAAGGGTAGACAAGGCTTCCATAATGTAAGAAGACTATTTAATATTATCTATTTTAATAAAGAAGCACCGGATACAGCTCTCCTATCATTGGACGCCGAAAAGGCCTTTGATAGAGTTGAATGGCCCTTTCTTTTTGAAGTCCTACAAAGGTTTGGACTTGGAAATAATTTCATAAAATGGGTTCAAATAATATACAATAATGCTACAGCAGAAATCCTAACAAATAACAATATTTCAAAACCAATAAAAATCAATAGAGGATGTCGACAAGGCTGTCCACTCTCACCTTTACTGTTTACTATGGCAATTGAACCTTTAGCGATAGCGATACGTTTACATTCACAAATATATGGAATTAAAGTTGGACCAACAGAACATAAAATCTCCCTGTACGCCGATGATATAATTTTGTTTATGTCGAATCTAAAAAAATCAATTCCAACCTTGTTGAATTTAATAAAGAATTTTGGGGAAATATCAGGATATAAAATAAATAAAACTAAATCTTCAATATTAATGCTAAATGAGACCCAGAGAAATTACCCAGCCCCTGAGGTAAATCAATTCAATGTTGTAAATCAGTTTAAATGTTTAGGAATCCAAATTATGCCTAAGCTAGAATCAGTCGCCAGTGTCAACTATGAAGCCTTAATGTCAGATATCAGTGAGTTAACTCAGAGATGGATGTCACTACCAATGTCGATGATCGGGAGAATCAATATACTTAAAAGTAATATTTTACCTAAAATACTTTATTTATTTCAATACATTCCCTTATCACCACCTTTAGATCTATTCTCAAGAATAAAAAAAAAGTTAGTGGAATTTATATGGAACAACAGGAGGGCTAGATTACGTCTGTCTTTATTATATTTACCATTTGATCGTGGAGGTCTGAAATGTCCAAATTTTATGTTGTATTATTGGTCGGCACAACTGAGGTCTATGACATATTATTTTTCATCAAATGATCTCCCTCACTGGACTGAAATGGAATCATACAATTTACCTTTACCTCTTCCCATATTCATATACTCAGATTCGGCAAAAAAATTACAAAAACAAGTTAAAAATCCATTTGTAAAGCATATGATCAAAATATGGTGTGAAGCTAAAAACTATTTAAAAGAACCACAGTTATTGTCACAATTTAGTCCAATATGGGGTAATCAATATTTTAAACCAGGGAGAGCGGACGCTGTATTTAAAGTATGGAATTTAAAAGGGATACAAAAGATTCAGGATTTATATTTGCCATGTGCAGACAACATAATGTCTTTTGAAGAGCTGAGGATCAAATTTAATCTCAATAGAACACATTTTTTTAAATATCTTCAACTTAGAAACTTTATTCGATCAAATCAAAATAAAGCTCTCACTCGACCTATTTATTCATCCTTGGAAAAAATGATGATGAAAGATAGTAAAAGAAAGGGTATTATTTCAGAGTTTTATAACTCATTGACACTATCTTCAAGTGAAAATTCACTGAAAAGATTAAACTACTGGAAAGAAGATCTGCAAATTGAAATTTCAGAGGAACAATGGGAATTGGCTTGTACAGAAGCTCAAACCAAATCAATAAATGCACGCCTTAAATTGATACATTTCAAATGGTTAATGCGGATGTATGTTACACCGGAGGAGTTAAATAGATATAACAAAAATATACCAGATACATGCACAAAATGCATGGAAAGTAAAGGAACCCTATTTCATTGTTTATGGGAATGTAGATTAATAAGAATGTTTTGGGAAGAGGTGAGGGTAACAATTGAAAAAATAATCTCAAAACAAATCATATTGAATCCTAAACTGGTTTTGTTGGGTCTGTACCCAGAAAAGCATAATTTCAATAAAAGTGAAAGAACATTCATAGACCTCAGTTTGCTTAATGCCAAAAAATGTATTGCACTATTATGGAAAAAGACTCATAGACCAGATGTGACTCAGTGGTTAAGACAGATGTTAACAAACCTTCCATTAGAAAGAATAACATATATACTGAAATCAAAGGAAATTGTGTTTGAGAATATATGGAGACCTTTTATTGATTATGTAAAAAATTTAAACATAACTCTTGAAGAAGAAGGTGAATGATGTGTGTGGACCTTGTAAATTCCAAACTGGTGAACATAATATGTATACTTATGTATTGGATTGTCTAGACTAAACAGAGGAGCATTGTTGAAGACTTGATTTTGTTGGTGGTTGTTGGTGTTTTTAGTGCATTTTTTTTTTTGTAGTACTTTAGTGTTAGTGTTTGATTGTTTGTATCATGTTTGTTAAAAAAAAAAAAAAAAAGGTTCAATAAAGATATTGTGGAAAAAAAAACTATTAACTACAACATCCATATTGTATTCATCCTTATCGTTGACAACAAAAAACTCCAGATAGTGTGACTGTCTAGAGCCATTATTGATTATACTGTTCAATATGTCCCATATTCCTTTAATATTATCTTTGTTTTTATCCAGTATTCTCTTATAATAATCTTTCTTGTTATTCCTAATAATAGTAAACTTATTTCTATAATTTTTGTATTTATTTTTTGCCTCTTTCGTTCTTTGCCTTATGAATTCTCTATACAGTGCGTTTTTCTTTTTGCAGGCATTTTGTAAGCCTTTGGTTATCCATGGACATTTTTTATATTTTACTTTTTTACTTATTTGAGTTATAGGACAATTTTTATTATATAAAAATGCAAATATTTTAAGAAATTCCTCATATGCACCATCAACATCTTTGATTTGATATAGGTCATCCGAGTTATATGATATTAAGTCATGTTCTAGAGCAGCCAGCAATTCATCTGTTCTCACTCGTTTAATTTTAATTCTGTTGGGTTTAGTTTTCTTATTATAGTTCTTGCCATAGACTCTAAAAACTGGTAGGCGATCACTAATGTCATTTATTAATAGCCCACATGTTGCATTATTTTCTATGTCATTTAGCTGCGACATCAAACAAACAAGTACAACTTGTAAGATAAAATGCTTTCTTTGGGCAAAGTTTTGTTTTTAAATCAAGTATGTTTGAATATCAAGTGGCTCTCCTCCAAATGTGGCTGCTGAGCAGCACACTTCATGAAGACCTTTAATTAAATTAAATCAAATCACCCTTTGTCATTCAACCATACAACCAATTATGTACAGTAGAACGAAATTTTGTTTTATCCTATCTACAGTGTTAATCACACACACCCCCGTGTAGAATCAAAAGGGCTGCTGCCATGCAAGGCACCGCCACAGATTTCCCTCCTCCATTCCATTATGCTGAGCACCAAGCTGGACAGCAGAAAGTTCCGCTTTTATATGGTCTTCGACATGACCCGGCCGGGATTTGAACCCCTGCCTCCCAGGTGTGGGGCGGATGCTCTACCAACTGAGCCACCACTCCGGTAAAGAGTGCGGAGTGGTGGCTGAACTTTAGCTGGTTCAGTTGGTTTAGGGCTGCAACGATTACTCAAATAATTCGATTACAAAAAAGTCTTGATTCAAAATTTGTGCATCGACATGTTGTTTAATGTGGCACTTCTGGTCTATATGACCTTCTTCCGGTGCAACCTTCTTCTGGTCATGCTACCTAAATAAAACGTAGATTTGTTTAACAGCGCCATTTCAGAGCGGCATAGTGATGGGCTGGCAAAGATGAAGAAAATTTTTTTAAAAACAACAAAAATATCGCAAGTTTGGAATCATTTCAAACTCAAATTGAAGGAAAACTGCAGTGTGTACATGATAAAGTTGAGCAGCGAGCTAGCATGCTACAACGTTGGATGTTACAGTGTCTCGGCAGCAAGCATCCCACATCATGCACAGCCAGAGCACCCAAGACAAGGTGTGTGAGTTTTTAAATTAAGATAAATAGAATGTAGTCAGCTATGCTAATTATGCTTATATGACCAAAAAAAATATATAGCCACTGGATGCTAATGGTGTCTGCTAGCAGATGCTAACAGCTAGCAAACAGGACTTTATGGTGTAACGTACCATTTAAAGTTACATTCTATGCAACAGACATTGCAATAAATGTGTACCTGTGTTATTGAGTGTTTGGTACAATTACTACTGCTCTTTAGGAAAAAAAAGTTCTGCAAATGTTGGTCAACGCAAGTTTCTTTAAAAAAAAAAGTATCAGATACTCGAATAACCTTCGATTAGAGTGGGCGATTACCCAAACTGTACAATAGTTGTTAGATGCAGCCCTAAGTTGGTTTACACAAGGGGTTTTGCAGCATGTGGCTAGATGGCCCACTCAAAAATTTTGAGAAAAAGAAGACTCAAATTTATGCGGAAAATGCTGCAGATCAGTTTAGAAAAGCTGTAAAACACAACTTTAAAAGAAAGAAAATATTTTTGATCTTTTTAAAAGCGAAATTTGCACATTTAAGGGAAAAAAATACAAATTTGCAAAGAAAATCTCAAATTTATGACAAAATAAGGCTACTGTGGAGGTTAAAAAAAAAAAAAAATCAGGTGAGATGCGACGAGCTGGAAGGGTGCAAAGTTTTATTTCCTCCAACATAATGAGACGCATTTTGTAGCTCTGTGCACTACTGTGCTGCTGAGACATGACACACAAGCTCTTTTATACAGTGATACAGACGGGGAGAATGCATGGCGCATTAGCATATCAGTCAATACATATTATTAGCGTGACCACCTGGCGCCCGGATGTCCTCTCCCTCATCCCGGGATGTATACACAACAGTCCATTGTTCTGGTTGCCCCCAGGGGCTCTCGTATGTGAATTGTCCTCTGCTTCCTCCAGATCTGTGCTGAGTGTGGTGGGTCACCACAGGGCTCCCCCCAGAATACTCAGAAGGGGCTGTGACAGCCCCGCCCCCCCCCCCCTCATTTGGGCTCCAACTCCAGTAGAACTGTCCTGCTGTAGAGAAGTGTCAGAGGGCATGTCAGTCCGTGGGGGGGATGGGGGAGGGGTGGAAAAGACAGTGTGCTCCGCTCCGGGTCCCAGCATGTTGAATGGCCGTGGATCATGGGTGCACGGGGCTGGTGCGCATTGTCCGTAATGGAACCAACCGGCGATCGGCCGACTTTAAGGAGTGAGGTGCGGTTAGAGCGCTGTGGAGGAGGAGGGGGAGGGGGGTGGGAGTAAGTGAGTGCCGGCCCGGGACGTCAAAGGTGTCTGGGCCGCGCAAAAATTGCGTGTGGATCCGCGATGGTGAGGGACTTTCCCGGTCAACCTGGCGGTGATCTGCAGCAGCTGTGAAAAATTTAAGTCTCTTGACTCCTCTCGCGGCTCGGTCCAGCGAGGATGTGGGGAAGGCGAACGGCCAAGTTCCCCAAGGATGCGTAGCAGCTGTGAAACAACTGCAGCTGTGTGAGGGACTTGGCGGTTTGGCTTTTAGGTGCAGAAGCAGCCCTAAAGCCAACGGGGACAGCAATCGGCTAAATTCCCCTTGTGCGCCGTGGCCAAGAAACCCATACAAAGTCCTGTGTGGGCTGCGTGTCTGCTTCAGGTGCGTGAGCAGCCCTGAAGGTTCCGAGGATGGCGGTCGGCCATGTTTCTCGGGCCTGTGCAGCGGCAGAGGACGATGTATCAGTCTGTGGAGCCGGTTTGTCGCTGTGCGTGGCGCGCGCTTGGCGCAGTGACCACATAGCTGGAAGTTGCGCTGTCCTCGTAATCCTGCTGTGTGCGTGCAGGGCTTCTGTATGCGGGAGGTCCGCTGTCCGGAGTGAGTCAGGGTCGGGGAGCTTGGTGGAAATCAACACTGATGATTTTCCCCGTTCAGGCTGCTTCCTTCGGTTTGCTCGTGTCGCCGTTCATGGTGCGTGTCGGTCCCAGCGCTCGCTGCCCGTTCCGGAGAGCGCGCTCCAGTGTGGATGAAGAGGATGCCATGACATGTCTAGGGTCACCACTGTGGAGGTAAAAGATCAGGCGAGATGCGACGAGCTGGAAGGGTGCAAAGTTTTATTTCCTCCAACATAATGAGACGCACTTTGTAGCTCTGTGTGCTACTGTGCTGCTGAGACATGTCACACAAGCTCTTTTATACAGTGATACAGACGGGGAGAATGCATGGCACATTAGCATATCGGTCAATACATATTTATTAGCGTGACCAACTGGCGCCCGGATGTCCTCTCCCTCATCCCGGGATGTATACACAACAGTCCATTGTTCTGGTTGCCCCCAGGGGCTCTCTGTATGTGAATTGTCCTCTGTATGTAAATTGTCCTCTGCTTCCTCCAGACCTGCTGAGTGTGAGAAATGTCCGTGCAGAGTGTGGTGGGTCACCACACTACAAATTTATTGGGAAAGAGGGGCAAACTTGAGAGGGGACAAACTCATCCAAGCAATACTTTTAACTCTGCTGTTTTAACTTCCTTTTAAAGGCTCAAATACATTTTGCATCTTTATATTGATTTTCTTTTCAAATAAAAATTGCACAAAATTAGTTAAAATTTATTTCAAAAATGTATTTGTGTGCCACTGGGAGGATGCAGCTTTCAAGAAATGGTACCTCCCTGTACGAATGTAATGTGAACTGTACTGTAATATATATATATATATATATATATATATATATATATATATATATATACACACACACACACACACACACACATACATACATTTTTAATTAGTTTACATATGTCAAAATGAAATAAGCAACTTACCATTGTAAAGCAGCAACAGAGGGAGGAGAAGAGACATCCACTTTTGCTCTATCCCCCAGTCCCTCATAGAAAATTTCCTCAGTGAATGAGCAAACATACACTAGCAAAAACAGACATAAAAGCAGTGTTGGTCTTACATTTACAGAGTCTTATCTTTTGTTCACGATCATGCTTAAACAGCAAGGCTTGTTCCTGAATCCAGAAATATTCAAGACTTCAAAAGTTTAAAAATGTTCTTACGGTCACTATAAACGTCAACACCACAAAGACAAACCGGAACCAGATTTCCACTTGTGAAAAGGTGGGATTGTATGTTTTCCACTAAGGAAAAATTTGAACAATAAAAGGGAATCAAAACATTGACAGGCAATATAAAGCAATTTAAGAAAAACTCCAAAACACAGTAGGTTTTCTACTCACCACAAACTTAACCTTCATATCATATGTGATATTTTCGAGGCCTCTGAAGCTGACCCACACCTGGTACTGGGTATAATTCAGGTAAGCCAGATGTAGCACAATGATGTCATCACATTTCTGTGCGGTGACACAAAAAACCCCACAAAACCAGTGTTGGTTCGGTCCAGCTGCACAGCACGTATTATATATGTGACCCATGCTGGCAAAATGAGTCAGAATGCACACCAGGTAATTACGAGCTACAGGCACGTGAAGTCATAAATCATGATTGTTTGTTTGCTGGCGGCAAGTCCTGGGAAAAGCCCCATCAGTGCCTGGTATCATTGTAAAGCTTGGAACTCCTACTTTCTAAAAATACACGTTTTTGCGGAAGACGTAACTCAGTACCGATCAAACGTGAGTTTTCAAACCAGCCAAAATATAAACAAAATCGGCTTGCTGCTGGTCCGTTTTTGCGCAGTTCCTACAAATTACATATTTTTTTGAAGGTGTTTCAATAAAGAATATGAAAATAATGTTACCTCAGTTTTGAAAATTTCCTCAATGCGGCTCATTTTGCCAGCACGGGGTCACATATTTAACAAATGCGACATACAGAGAGCCAGGTCAATGAACAATACTCACAGCTCCGCAGTGTAGCGTCCGTGATCTCTGGTACATATCATTGACCTGCGTCACACTGGCGTCTTGCGTAACTCCCTTTAACTGAACGTTTATTTCAAATGGCTGCATGAAGTCTCCCACTAGGGTAAAAGGCAGACATAATGGTGGCCATCAACCAAAGCATTTTTACAAACTAATAATAATAAATAAAAGAGAAAGCTTTTGAGCTTCCTAGAATCACTGTCAACATTTAACTGTGTGCAGTCTTACTATTGCTGTTTTCAACCTGCATCGCACAGATGAGCCATAGCTGCTGGTTGTATGTGGTGAGGGGAGGAGAAACTAAAGTGAAGGGCCCAGTCTAAAAAAAAAAATATATATTAAACATCAGTTTTTAAATTGTTAGAAATATATATAAAAATAAATTTTAAAAAATCATTAAAAAGAATACTGCAGTGACAATGATTTAAAAAAATACTGAATAACAAAAAATGTAAAACTACATGAGCACCAGCAGTCTGGTTATGATTTGGTGTTTGAAGTATCCCAAATACATTGGATATTTCCTTCATAGTCTCCATATAATGACCAGTCTCATCAGCAGCATGGTGGTGCAGTGGTTAGCACTGTGGCAGCACAGTAAAAAGGTCACGGGATTGATTCCACCCCTGACCATCGTGGGTTCGATCCCACCCCCAGACCGACCCTTCTGTGTGGAGTTTGCATGTTCTCCCCGTGTATACGTGGATTTACTCCAGATACTCCGGTATCCTCCCACAGGCCAAAAACATGCAGATTAGGTTAACTGGCATCAACTGGAGATTCTAAATTCTCCACAGGTATGAATGTGAGAGTGAATGATTGTCTGTCTCTCTGTGTTGGCCCTGCAATGGACTGGTGATCTGTCCTGGGTGTACCCTGCCTCTCGCCCAAAAGACGCTGGGATAGGCACCAGCCCCCCCCCCCCCCCCCGTGACCTGAAAAGGATTAAGCGGTAGAAGATGGATGGATAGATGGACAGTCTCATCAGTAAGGGAATCTGTGCATGTACTGTTATGCATTCAGCTTTTATTAATCGCTGAACTATTCTACACAGCCGGTTAAAGGATGCTCTACTTGTACAGAAGTTCTCTTTCCACTTACAATCATTTAAGTCCATCATGATGATTGTGTACCACCGCTCTCTGGTCTTTCATGGGAATGACAATGTGCTATTGACAGTTGTCAAAGCGAGGGACATAATCTGTACATGCTGTTGATGTTTAGTAGAACTAAATCTGCTATAAGCCAAAGCTGCATCATTTTTAGCCACACCTGTTACACTTGCAGCGATCCTAGTTTTGTAGCTGGTGGTCTAAACATAACAAATGCATGCACAAACACAACAGAACATCTTTAATAACCGGGACACTTGTGTGACCATGTCTACAAGAATATGAAATATGAATAACCAAGTTTTTTGTGCCCTGTGAATGCCACAATCAGGATGAGGCCGCTCAGGTAAATAGTCAATTACAACTACATAATATTGATAAAGAGAATCAGAAAGTATGTGATATGACCCCAACACATTTAAAACATGACCAGTAAACTGTGCCGCTTGCAATATTGTATTACTATAATATCACAGCACAAAAACTCTACTTGAGAACTTGCACAATAAACACCTATGACAATATTCAAGAAACCAAAGATGATAAAGATCCTAAAATTGGGAAATTGGGAAATATGAATTTGATCACTGGGTTGTGTGTCTTATAACAATTACTCAATTCTAACATTGTAAAAATTTATAGAAGTGGCTATTGATACGCAAGCCATAGCCCAATACATATTGTCTATTGCTATGGAAGAGTTGATTAATCCAACAATACCTTTTCAGATCAACTCCAAGACAGCTGCCACTGTGGCTGAGGTACATAGTATGGTTGGTGGACCTGTGATCAGAAGGTTGCTGGTTTGCATCCTGCTTTCGGCGCCTTGCCCACACCCTTTTACTTAATATGAGATGGAATTTAGAATTAAAATTAAGTGATTAGCCTTAGGATTTGGGAATGAGTATGGTGAATTTTTTTTATTTATTTAAGAGGTTAGCCTTAGGATTTGAGAGTGGGTAAGGTTAAAAAGGTAGTAAATAGATATTAATTAAAAATTTGAAACATAAATGACTCAGATTTCTATATCTGTAACCTACTGTCTTTAAGATACGCATTAATAGAACGTACTGGCCAATCAGATTCGAGCTGTATCTGTAGCAAGAATTCTATGAGTACGGTTCCATATCCATAGCCACTGCCAAAATTTATTTGATAAGCTGACTGATTTTCTTTCCAGATTTTTAAAAGTGAGTTGTCTGTTTAGTACAAGTTCACAAGTTATACTGGCAGGTGGAAACAAATGCTAAAACAATCAGTCACTGGTATTCCATGCCAGTGTATTGAAGAGAAATGATCCAATACCTACATCTACAACTTTTCACTAGGAGAGTGTAATTCCTCTAAATATGCAAAGACATCTGTAATTTATCTGTTATAAATATACCACATCGTCGACAAAGACTCACCTTAAGAGAAACATTTTTTGTAATGAACTGATCTCCGTTGTGCGCTTGCTCTGAAATAATCCTTGGACCTAGAAATACACATACAAAAACAACCAGTCGTTTGTCCATAGAAGAGACTTGACCCCAAAGAGAAGTGGATAAAGAAATCGAACCTAGATGCATATGACACGACATCATGAGCTTTGACCAGTAATGTTTATCAGCCATACCTGCGATCCCAATGAAGACTGTCAGGCCGAAGCAGAGGAAGAATACCACGAAAACCAGAACAAAGTGTCTTTTAGACAGGGTGTACAGCCGCATGGGGGCCAGTCTGTCACACAACACAGCAACAAGGAAGTCATGAGGAAGGAAACGCTTCAGGTAATGTGTGTTTTGTGGTCAAAGTTGCCAGCAAAAAAGCCTGTGGTTCAGAGGCGGATATGTCAACACTGCTAGCATCTGTGCTACTTCAGGCTAGCAGAGACAAAGCTGTGCTCAGCGAGGCTTCAACGGTGATTTTTCTGATTCTGCTGAGCATCACTTACCCGTACAGCTCCATTTGGGTCGGCTGGCGGCGTTTGGTGGCGTAAAATGCAGCGAAATTTCGCACCGAATCTACACATCCGTGTGCAGCATCAGCCTGCGACAACTGGAGCGCAACGTCACCAAGGGGGTGGGACTAAGATCACATGGCGTCAAAGCGCAGGAGGAACTTTTCTTTAACTAATGAGAAGCACCTAAGAGCTTAACACTAATTATTATTAAAAAGATAGATCTGTCAAGAGCTGAGCAAGTACTGACTTATTAGAATATAATTACTATAAGAAAAAAGAAGAAATTATTATAAATTTCAATAAATTAAAAGAAGAAAAGGGTAGGACTATCTCAGAAGGTGCAGTGAAGACAGGCAATTTGGGACATCAAGTAAAACTGAAAAAATACGATTTTGTTTCTTGCACTATTCAAATATTGACAGTCAAACACAAACATGTTAATGCATTGTTGCTTCAAATGTCCTGTCCGTGAAAGAATAACCTTGATTGGTGACGAGAATGGGCAGAACAAATATTCAAACCGGACAGTCACTGAAAGAGTAGCTCGTTCCGGCCTGGGAACGAGCCTGGGAGTGCTCAGATCTCCTGATCACTGACCTTAACCTTGACCTTGAACACAACTTGGATGTAGACCCACTTGAGGATCGTTGTGAGTTTTCGGCTCCCACACTGTGTAAGCACCAAGAGACGCTCGGTCCACATTCTGGATACAAAAAATGTGGGCTGCTGGTCCTGTGTCTTACCCATTGCATGCACTGTGTAGCCACATATGATATACACTGCCTGGCTCAAAAAAAGTCACTACCTGGATCTAACTAAGCAAATATTATTTTAGCGCCTCCCATTAGTCGGGTCTAGGCTCAGCAACATTGTGTGTTCAAAGAATGAGGTCTGCTGACTACCTGAATATACTGAATGACCAGGTTATTCCATCAATGGATCTTTTTCTTCCCTGATGGCAGGGGCATATTCCAAGATGACAATGCCAGGATTCATCGGGCTCAAATTGTGAAAGAGTGGTTCAGAGGTCATGAGACATCATTTTCACACATGGATTGGCCACCACAGAGTTCAGATCTTAACCCCAATGAGAATCTTTGGGATGTGCTGGAGAAGACTTTGCACAGTGGTTGGATTCTCCCATCATCAGTACCAGATCTTGGCAAAGAATTAATGCAACTCTGGATGGAAATAAATGTTGTGACATTACAGAAGCTTATCGAAATGATGCCACAGCGAATGCATTCCGTAATCAAAGCTAAAGGCAGTCCGATGAAATATTAGAATGCGTGACTTTTTGGGGGGGGCCAGGCAGTGTATAATCTGTCAGTTTCTCTCCACAACCACAACATTATTAGATTTTAAAGATGCACTCCAGTGGCTATAAATCCCCTATAAAAATCTACTTTGTCTAAAATGGTATCTTAAGTCGTTATTAACAAAAAACTTTCACTGTTTTACAGTTTCATGTCAAAATACCCCCCCCCCCCAACACCAGAATCAGTGATTACTAGGCCCAACAACATAACACAAGGCTAATAGTGGCTAGCGCTACATTAAACAGCTTAAATCCTGTGATAAAAAGACTTACTGGTTGAAGGACATGCGCAGTTGTATGCACGACAGGGGCGAAAGTCCCATTTCATTGTTGGGAGGACAATAAACAGGAAAATTTGAGAGCTTAATTTTTGAGGGGGACATAAAAAAATGCAATTTTTTTTTTTTTTTGCTGTGTTGTCTGATACTTTCTCAAATGTCTTATATAATGGTATTTGAGACAATTATGTCATTGTTCCTTATTAGTCCATATCCTACCTATCTACAGGTTTTTATATGATCAACCAGCAATACCAAAAGTTGTATTGGGTAGTCGGTGTCAATTACACCATATATGATCTAACAAAATGTCTTTGCTCACCATGAACACTGGTCTGATCCCCACCACAGCTGCTTTACAAGAATTTAAAGCTCAAAATAAGTTCTAAAACTAGAAGAAACACCTTAATGAATAACTAAACTACATCAAACTATTCTTCAAAAATATGTGTTTATTAACAAGCAACAACAAAACAAAATCTCAGTATGTCTTAAAACAAGGGCTGCCAAACAATTTTTTTTAATCAGATTAATCATTGTGATACTGTAGATTAATTTACAGTAATTATGATTAATACCAATCCATTATTACTTATGTTTCTTTTTGTGGAGGCAAAAAGTCTCATGACAGAAGAAATGAACAAATATAGACAAAAATGCATCAAAATAAACAAAATGAGCAAAGAAAACAAACACAATTGGCAGCAAAATCTAGAAAAAAAATAAACAAAAATACACAAATTGTATGGGCAACAGCATATTTGAACCACTTTTCTACAGCGAAAAATGCAGAAAATATTACTCTCATATCATATCATACCAAATGTATTATTTACAATCTAAACAGAAATGTCCCACTCCTTTTTTTTATCCTGATGATTTTTCATCATCATTGATGATGCCAGATAAGGAAACAGTTTGTGTCTGCAATGAGGGAATGTGCACTTAAAACACATCCTCCTAACTATCTAAAGGGTCATCCATGCATTTTTATTACATTTGCAACATTTTACTTATTCATTTGGCTCTTTTTTGTATAGTAGCAATTGTACAGGAAATGGGCCAAGCTTCTTGAAGTAAATGCACTCTTTGGCTCCTAACAGAGGGGGGAAATATCTTGCACACTCTTTGGAACACCATGTCATAACAAACTGGTCTCCATCTCTCTAAACAAAAGAACCAAATGTTTTTCTTCTGGTGTCACTGGATCCAACAAACTCCTGGCAGATCATTTTTATGTCCAGTTTCTTTAGTCTCTCCTTACGGACTTTACAGACAACCACATTGTTCAGTTTGTCATGGACCATAGTAGCCCGAAGCCAACTCTTAAGTCTGCGCAGTGCACTAAAACTCCTCTCAACAAGACAAGGGACAAATGAGATGAAATATCGCTTTCCATGTTCTGTATGTGATTGATGAAAACATGGACTGATAAATAACTTATTAACCGCTCACACATTAAGCTTTCAATGCACTTACTCACTCCGAACCGTTATCTGTCTGAGCTGCCTCTCTGTCTGCATGTGTGTTGGAGCCGCAGCAGCCCCGCCCGTGGGGGAGAAACAGATTGTACTAAACCACTGTGAGGATGGGAACGGGGGGGGGGGGGGGGGGGGGGGTTCCAACCTTTCAATAGTTATAAATGTCAAACAATATGTTTTTAAGTCGCACCACTTTTATTGTGCCTTCATTGAACATTACTGTGCTATTCAAATAAAAAAATGTTTGTGTTTACAATGTCCTTTTTTTGTGGGGGGACAACTTTATGGAAGGGGGACATGACCCCTGCGTCACCCCCCTTCCCCGGGATTTACACCCTTGATGCACAGTGGCCCAGGATAATGACTGAAATTGCATTGGTCCTTAAAAGCAATTTAATGGTAAAACCCAACTTAATTTGGATCAAGTTTTCAAAGTAGTTTGTTAAAAAATGCTAACTAGCCTGGAGGATAACATCAGGCCAGAGTGTCCTGATTGGCTCAACACTACCCACGTGACAGCACAACGAACAGTTATGTCAGCAAAAATGTTCTGTCTCAACTCACCTTTTCTCAGGGGGCGGGGCTTAAGTGAAACTTTACAGCAAAAAATAACAGAGATATGAGACATTTGAGCGATTTTTGTTCTAGATATGTCTTGTAAGTCATAAAAACATGTTATAGATATGTTAACAAGAAAAAAACTTGATTTTTGGCAGTGTCACTTTAAATGTTTAGGAACTTTATGGCATCACTGTGTGCAATACAGTAGTATCCTAAAAGGTGAACTATGAAGAAATTGCAGGTGATTACTAGCAACACTAGATGGCTGTAATGAACCCCCCCAATCCACTACGCCAAATGAAATTCCATAACATTTTTTTACTGATGACCTATGATGACTTCTTCAAGTCTGTCTACTCCAAATGAACCGGTAATTAATTGATATCATTACATGTTCATGTTCTGCTACTCTAAAAATTAATGTAATTAAGTTACAACACAGGGTTTTTGACTCTGAGCTAAAAACTGGTTGATACTCACCCTGTTGGTATAAAAAGGTATTTAACACTTTCATTAGCCCGGCAAACATCATAAATAAATTCATAGCTGTGCAATATCGTAAATTATCATGTTTTGCATGACAGCAAAAAAGATGTTTCTTTACACTCTTAATTATATTTTTAGGTATTTCTGGAATATTTGAAAGTAGAAAATACTGCATTTTCTACCAAGAAGAAGTAGCAATTTTTCTGAAATCACATAAGTGCCCAGATCTCTTGACCTTTGACCCTGACCTTGAGCACAACTTGGATGTAGACCCACCTGAGGATCATTGTGAGTGAGTTTGGTGAGCATCGGGGCAATTGCCTATAGGAGTAGTGATTTCCTTGAAATGTGGACGGATGGACGCCACGTCATCACGTCATCACAGTAGCTCCTTTTGGCTTTGCTGGAATGAGCTAAAGAGGACTAATCCAAGAATTTACAACAGCATACCCTGTTGCATCATGACTTTTTTTTTTGTAAGGACAATAAGGATCTAACTCCAAAACTGGTTCTCAGATATTTTTTTTTTGTTAATTATCCATTTTTTAATTAATAGGGGATGTTTTTGAACTGAAAATTGCATTATTCTAGACTCCCAGGTACCATAAATCATGACTTACTATTGTGTGTTGCACTGTCAAAGTAGAGACTTTGTTTTTGCATATTTGTCACCTAAGAAAGATTAAGGTTGGTTTAATGAGCCCATGCAGACCAGAACATGTACTTGTGTACATTAGGGGTGTTGGAAAAAAGACACAGTCTAACATCATGATATTTTGTGGTTGTGATACTGTATCAATACAGTTATTGTGATACTTTATTAAAATTATTAATGTTGTAAATACAAACTTACAGTACCTATTTAGGTACCAGAATAATAAAAAACAACTGACATTTTTCAGTCCACTAGATAGTGGAAAATGCTCATGGTGTGGCGGGTTTGGGAAAACCCCCACAACAGGCTAAGGACAGTCAGCTCGCTACTCCTGGTTTTTTCCGCTGCACTGCTGTGATGTAATGTGCCATTCATGCATTGTGATGTTAATGTGCCATTCATGCATTGTGCTCATGTGTCCTGTCCTTACTGTGACCTAGAGACATGCCCATACCAACTGCTGTGAACGCTCTTTCATGTATTGTTGTAACTGGGTATATATGCTGCACGACTCTGTAACTCATTCTCTCACTCTTCAACTGCTGCTGTTGACACTCACTCTGTGTCCCTCTGCTGAGAGCCTCCGGCTCGCTCCCGGCGCGCATACACGGCACCGGGCGGCGCTCGTGATGGCGGTATGATTTAATAAACTTGCTTAAAACCTCTCAACGCTGCTTTATTTCATGCCGCTACACTGGTGACCCGTTCTTCATGATGAGATCTGCACGTCTGAGATCTGCTCATCCACGCTGGACCAGCCGCGCTCGCAGCTCCTCCACACGAGAGCGCATGCACCTCGTCCCCTCTCCACGACGGCGACCTCCAGGGCCGGCGGAGAACGCAACGCGTGGACCTGAACGCACCATGGCCGAGCGGTGACAAAGATCGTCTCCTCCCTCTCACCGCTCCAACGCATCTGCACGAGCCCGAGGGACAAAGATCGTCTATTCACTCTCACCGCTCCAACACACCATGGCCAATCTGCAGCCACAGCTCAACTTGGATATTATCGGCGCCGATTGCACTGATCTCCACCAAGATTCTGGACCCTGACTCGCCCCTCCAGCGGCCCACCCACGCACGGAACCCCGGCACACGTACTGGGGAGTTACGAGGACGGCGCACCACGCACGGGACAAATATGGCTCCACAGACCGCCAGCATCCTTCGCCGCTGCACACAGAACCTTCAGGGCTGCTCGCACACCTGAAGCACGCACGCAGCTCGCCCACAGGATTTTCTAATGGTCTCAGCCACGGCACATAAGGGAATTCAGCCGTCAGCTTTTCCTGAGGGCTTTAGGGCTGCGCCCGCACCTAAAGTCAACACGCCAAGTCCCTCTGCTTCTATTTTTTTCTTACAGCCGCTACGCAGCCTCGCCGCTCCTGTTTTTCTTCATGGCCATGAGAGGAGTCAGAGACAAATTTTTCTTCTTGTGATCTCCGCACGTGCAACGGGACAGCCCCTCGACGTCGCGGAACAACAAGCAATTTTTGCGCGGCCCGAACGATTTCGCCGTCCCCGGCCGGCATTTACTACCCCCCATCCCCCTCCACCTTCGCCGGCACAGAGCTTTCCCTGCTCGCTGCCAAGCTGCACTATCGAGGTCTCGGCCCCCTGCCGAGCCCTCTGTGGGGGAGCGTGTGGCGGGTTTGGGAAAACCCCCACGACAGGCTAAGGACAGTCAGCTCGCTACTCCTGGTTTTTTCCGCTGCACTGCTGTGATGTAATGTGCCATTCATGCATTGTGATGTTAATGTGCCATTCATGCATTGTGTTCATGCATCCTGTCCTTACTGTGACCTAGAGACATGCCCATACCAACTGCTGTGAACGCTCTTTCATGTATTGTTGTAACTGGGTATATATGCTGCACGACTCTGTAACTCATTCTCTCACTCTTCAACTGCTGCTGTTGACACTCACTCTGTGTCCCTCTGCTGAGAGCCTCCGGCTCACTCCCGGCGCGCATGCACGGCGCCGGGCGGAGCTCGTGATGGTGGTATGATTTAATAAACCTGCTTAAAACCTTCACCACGCTGCCTTATTTCATGCCGCCGCAATGGTCTAGTCAGGTCAGCACAGCAAAGGAGTGACTCCTGAGATCTGTCCAGAAGTTAAGACAAATGGGAAATAGCAATATATGATATCACAATAATCAGTGCATCGTAAACTTGTGATAATATCTATCTATGGCCCGAGCATTGTGATAACATCTTATTGTGCACCCTCTGATGATTCCCACCCCTAATGCATATCAAACAAAATTTTATGTACAGTGGCAATGTTTGTGCATATATGTCTCTCTCTCGTGGTCATGTGTGAATGTCAAAGTCTTTAAAAAAAAATACAGTGGTATGAAAAAGTGTTTGCCCCCTTCCTGATTTCTCCTTTTTTTGTATGTTTGTCACACTTAAATGTTTCAGATCATGAAACAAATTTAAATATTAGACAAAAATAATACAAGTAAACATAAAATGCAGTTTTTAAATGAAGGTGTTTATTATTAAGAGAAAAAAATTCCAAACCTACATGGCCCTGTGTGAAAAAGTGATTGCCCCCTAAACCTAATAACTGGTTGGGCCACCCTTAGCAGCAACAACTGCAATCAAGCATTTGCGATAACTGGCAAGGAGTATTTTACAGCTCTGTAGAGGAATTTTGGCCCACTCATCTTTGCAGAATTGTTGTAATTCAGCCACATTGGAGGGTTTTCAAGCATGAACTAAGGTCATGCCACAGCATTTCGATCGGATTCAGGTCAGGACTTTGACTAGGCCACGCCAAAGTCTTCATTTTGTTTTTCTTAAGCCATTCAGAGGTGGACTTGCTGGTGTGTTTTGGATCATTGTCCTGCTGCAGAACCCAAGTGTGCTTCAGCTTGAGGTCACAAACAGATGGCCGGACATTCTTCGTCAAGATTTTTTGGTAGACAGCAGAATTCATGGCTCCATTTACCACAGCAAGTCTTCCTGATCCTGAAGCAGCAAAACAGCCACAGACCATCACACCACCACCACATTTTACTGTTGGTATGAAGTTCCTTTTCTGAAATGCTGTGTTACTTTTACGCCAGATGTAATGGAACACACACCTTCCAAAAAGTTCAGCTTTTGTCTCGTCAGTCCACAGAGTTTCTTCCCAAAAGTCTTGGGGATCATCAAGATGTTTTCTGCCAAAACTGAGACAAGCCTTTATGTTCTTTTTGCTCAGCAGTGGTTTTCGTCTTGGAACTCTGCCACGCAGGCCATTTTTGCCCAGTCATGAACACTGAAATTAACTGAGGCTAGTCAGGCCTGCAGGTCTTTGGATGCTGTTGTGGGGTCTTTTGTGACCTCTTGGATGAGTCGTCACTGCGCTTTTGGGGTAATTTTTGTCGGCTGGCCACTCCTGGGAAGGTTCACCACTCTTCCATGTTTTTGCCATTTGTGGATAATGGCTCTTACTGTGGTTCACTGGAGTCCCAAAGCTTTAGAAATGGCTTTATAACCTTTTCCAGACTGATAGATCTCAATTACTTTGTTTCTCATTTGTTCCTGAATTTCTTTGGATCGCAGCATGATGTCTAGCTTTTGAGGATCTTTTGGTCTACTTCACTTTGTCAGGCAGGTCCTATTTAAGTGATTTCTTGATTGAGAACAGGTGTGGCAGTAATCAGGCCTGGGTGTGGTTAGAGACATTGAACTCAGCTTTCCAAAGATGCGATAAACCACAGTTAATTTATGTTTTAATGGGAGGTGGAGGGTCACTTTTTTACACAGGCCCATGCAGGTTTGGAATTTTTTTTACCCTTAATAATAAACACCTTCATTTAAAAACTGCATTTTGTGTTTACTTGTGTTGTTTGTCCAATATTAAAATTTGTTTGACAAACACTTTGTCACACCACTGTACTTTATTCTGCAAAAATAAAATGCAAAAATCTTCACAAAAAATAATGTAGAGATTCATATCAAACTGTCAAAGTAGCAGTGAAGGTGAATCCCTGTACTCTTTCTTCTTTCTGTATTTGGTTTTTGAAAGGAAGACAGAAAAACCGGAAATAGCCATTGGCCTTGTCAAAATAACATTGGAATTGAGCCAAAACAAAACAATAGATCTGATTTTGTTAGTTGTTGGTTTTTTTTTCATTTTATTGTTTTGGTCACCATGTCCCAAAAGCCAGTTTAGGAAGCTTGGGATCAGACCGCCAAGGTCTCTGCCTTCGACCGCCACCTGATCCACATACAGTATCTCACAAAAGTGAGTACACCCCTTACATTTTTGTAAATATTTTATTATGTCTTTTCATGGGACAACACTGAAGATATGACACTTTGATACAATGTAGTCAGTGTACAGCTTGTATAACAGTGTAAATTTGCTGTCCCCTCAAAATAACTCAATACACAGCCATTAATGTCTAAACCACTGGCAACAAAAGTGAGTACACCCCTAAATGAAAATGTCCAAATTGTGCAAAATTAGACATTTTCCCTCCCCGGTGTCATGTGACTTGTTAGTGTTATAAGGTCTCAGGTGTGAATGGGGAGCAGGTGTGTTAAATTTGGTGTTATCGTTCTCACACTCTCTCATACTGGTCACTGGAAGTTCAACATGGCACCTCATGGCAAAGAACTCTCTGAGGATCTGGAAAAAAAAATGAATTGTTGCTCTACATAAAGATGGCCTAGGCTATAAGAAGATTGCCAACACCCTGAAACTGAGCTGTAGCGCAGTGGCCAAGATCATACAGCGGTTTAACAGGACAGGTTCCACTCACAACAGGCCTCGCCATGGTCGACCAAAGAAGTTGAATGCACGTGCTCAGTGTCATATCCAGAGGTTGTCTTTTGAAAATAGATGTGAGTGCTGCCAGCATTGCTGCAGAGGTTGAAGGGGTGGGGGGTCAGCCTGTCTTTGCTCAGACCATACGCCGCACACTGCATCAAATTGGTCTGCATGGCTGTTGTCCCAGAAGGAAGCCCCTTTTAAAGATGATGCACAAGAAAGCCCGCAAACAGTTTGCTGAAGACAAGCAGACTAAGGACATGGATTACTGGAACCATGTTTTGTGGTCTGATGAGACCAAGATAAACTTATTTGGTTCAGATGGTGTCAAGCGTGCGTGGCGGCAACCAGGTGAGGAGTACAAAGACAAGTGTGTCTTGCCTGCAGTCAAGCATGGTGGTGGGAGTGTCATGGTTTGGGGCTGCATGAGTGCTGCCGGCACTGGGGAGCTACAGTTCATTGAGGTAACCATGAATGCCAACATGTACTGTGACATATTGAAGCAGAACATGATCCCCTCACTTCAGAAACTGGGCCACAGGGCAGTATTCCAACATGATAACGACCCCAAACACACCTCCAAGATGACCACTGCCTTGCTAAAGAAACTGAGGGTAAAGGTGATGGACTGGCCAAGCATGTCTCCAGACCTAAACCCAATTGAGCATCTGTGGGGCATCCTCAAACAGAAGGTGGAGGAGCGCAAGGTCTCTAACATCCACCAGCTCTGTGATGTCATCCTGGAGAAGTGGAAGAAGATTCCAGGGGCAACCTGTGAAGCTCTAGTGAACTCCATGCCCAAGAGTGTTAAGGCAGTGCTGGAAAATAATTGACACTTTGGGCACAATTTGGACATTGTCACTTATGGGTGTACTCACTTTTGTTGCCAGCGATTTAGACATTATTGGCTGTGTGTTGAATTATTTTGAGGGGACAGCAAATTTACACTGTTATACAAGCTGTACACTGACTACTTTACATTGTATCAAAGTGTCATAGCTTCAGTGTTGTCCCATGAAAAGATATAATAAAATATTTACAAAAACGTGAGGGCTGTACTTTTGTGAGATACTGTAGCACCGGACCCCTATGGGCCCTCCTGCAGGTGGTGAGCCCACTGGAGGGTGGACCCATGTAACTCCTTCAGGCTGAGCCCAGCCGAGTCCCATGTGCAGAAACCCAGCCACCAGGCGCTAGCCATCAAGCCCCTCTCCCGGGCCTGGCTCCAGGGTGGGGCCCTGGTAACCCCATACTGGGTGGGGTACACTGAATCCTTGCTCTTACATTCATTATAGGAGTCTGTTGGATCATTTTTAGTCTGGCCCTTCACCCAGGACCAGTTTATCTTGGGTGACCGTACCAGAGGCAAATTGCCCCAGACAACATTGCTCCTGGGATCACTAGGGCAGGCAAACCCCCCATCACGATAAGGTGATGATCCATGAGGGGCACGTCCCACTGGGAGAGACCCCGGGGCAGACCCAGGACTCGCTGGAGAGACTATGTTTTCCAGCTGGTCTGGGAACACCTTGGTATCCTCTCTGAAGAGCTGGGGAGAGGGAAGTCTGGGCTTCTCTGCTTGAACTGCTGCTTCCGTGACCCAGACCTCTGAAAAAGTGGTAAAAGATGGATTGATAGATGGTTGGATGTTTTGGTCACAGGTTTAAACCTACTTATCCTTTTTTTTTGTAAAGTATCAGATATAGCTGTTGATTTTGTCAGTGATGTTTGATTTACAGAAATTATTACAATGACCTTTCAAAAAAAAAAAATTAAAAAAAATCACACAATGCAAATTGTAAAGGCATGTGGGCTTTTTCTTGTTTTGGTAGCTTCCAGTTCTTACTCCTGGCTGTGACCAAAACAATAAAATGAAAAAAAAACAAAAAAAAAAAAACCCAACAACAACAAAAAACAAAAAATAGCAACAACTAATGAAATCAGATCTGTTATCCCGCTTTGGGTCAATTCAGATTTTATCTTGACAAGGCCAAAACCACATAATGGTTAAGGTTAGGTTATTTCACTTATTCCATTTTCCTTTCAGAAACAATATTGAAAGAGTGAAGTATACACCAATTAAGGTGGTAGAAGCTGTTTTTGGTAATCTACTAAAAGTTTCCCAAATGATCTAGGTTCAGTCTAAACATTGCATATGCAAACCATTTAATTTCATCCCCACCGAAGCATACCTCAATTTTTAACATTTCTATATTTTATATTTTGTATGGCACGTGCTTTATATGCACTCTCTATTGCATCTATAGTTTAAATGTACTCTAACACAGTGTACTTGTTTGACAGTTAAGATAAAGGACATTTAACACAAGTCATATTCTCAGGCCCAAGATCTGATCTTCTCGCAATGTGTTAGCAGGATTATGCAAAAACTACAGGACGGATTTTGATGAGTTTCACCAGAGGTGCCCCTTGGGCTACGTATGAACCCATTAGATTTTGGAGGTGATCCATGAGCATATATCTCTACCAAGGCCCTATCTCACATTATACAACAGTTAATTCTGACCGAGCAATTTGATTGGACAATAGGGATTCCAGGAGCTACTATAATCTGCAATAATTGCACTGGATATATATCACTCTGTTTCAAAGGTATTCTAGTAATGTTAATTACTAACAGTAATTTTCTGTCAGTTCTCTGACAATTGCAATACTGTTTTGGATACCGTAATTTCCACAGTGAACCGCTGTTTGACAAGAAATTATACATCCGTGACCTGGAAATCCCACCCTTTTGCAAAGGTCTACTTCCATCTACCCCATCATTTTAAGATCATTAAGCGATTTCACATCAGGCAGTGCTAGAGTTTGATTTTTGTCTCGATTAACAAACCACAATACCTTTGTCGTGCTGGACTCTTTGTTTCATCTGAAAATGCAAAGAAAAGTGAGCAAAACGTGCTAAATTGCTAGCATGCTAACTACTAGCTTCTGGCGACTGGTATTGGATATGTTTTGATCTGGGATTTTCTGAAGTATCAACTTAACAGGTATGCTTTATAAACACATTACTTGTGCACTTGACAATATTTAATTTGTTTACATGTGTATGTGAAATGACAACAGATGTCTTCATGCTCATTGAGATGTTTAGCAGCAGTTACTGGCTATAGTCACTACCTTCAGAAGGGACAGTTTTTTTCTCAGCTGCGCAAAATAACTGATTAAACAAACAAATCATAATATTCTGTCCAGTATTGCTGTCTTTTAATAAATTGTGCTTTCGGAACTGTTGTATAAAAGTAATATTACACTTGAGTTTGGTACGGTATCATGACTATACTAACTCCAGCAGGGTGTGATACAGAGGGCACAAGCCACATCACACTGCTGGAGATCGTATATTCACGATAACAAACTCACTCTCGTGTAATATTGTTTAAATGTATGGACAAATGGAGTGAGGGAAGTGTTATGTCGGTAAACGAGAACCAAGGATGAGGCTGGATGTTGAACTGAACAAGACTTTATTGTTGACTCACTCTCACCGTACAAGCGCTCCCGCCAGGCAGAGGTGAGGTCAAAGAGACCACCCCTCCTACTCACAGCCCTCTTATACACCGGGTGGCGGCGGAACCGGAAAGGTGGAGCCAATACCTGTGTCACACAGTAATATATCCCCAAAAAAAACATAACACCCCCCCCCCCCCTTCAAAAAATGGTCCAAACACACACATGCAATCGAGATCCTCCCCAATTTGGAACCTGAATCACACACTAACATTGAAAAAATATTTGAAACCCATAACAGACACACAAAACAACTAAAGTTGGGGCGGGGGGGGGCAGGTGGACTACTGTTCCACCCCCACACGGCTAGACGGATTGTTCTGCCGTCTCTACTAAAACACAGTCCATTAACAAAAAACTGCCGTGTTCCTAAAATAAACAGTAGAAAACACAAAACAATCCCATTAACAGAAACAATATACAATAATATAGAACCCGGTTATCCCCCATTCCAACATCATGCAATAAACAGATTGCCCAACCATCAGTCTGCCCCAGTAAAGGAACCACCCCCCGGAAAACAATCAGACGGTTCCCCTCCAGAGCACCTTCTTTTCTTCGCACCAGGGGATAACCCACGTCGAAGCCCAAACACTTCCTTCTACTCTGTAGTGTGCCGCAACTCATTGGGGTGCCTCCATGAGCCATCAGACAGCTGGAGATAGCCATCCTCCCCAACAGCCACCACCTGCGGTCGCCCCTGGTCATCTTGCCATCTGCTCTTGCCTCAAACACCTCTCGACCAGGCCTCCTCCCTGGGTTGAACCACATCCACAACCCATAGAGGAGCCTGACTCAGCTTCCAATGTCCCTGTTTGGCATGCCGTTTTACTGTGCCAGCCAGTCCTGCACCGCTCACTTTCATTTTCGCCGCTGGTGAAGCCGTTGTGATCCCTTGATCCTCGGTACCTTCCAGCCAAACTCCAGAAGTAGAATGAGTCATCCACTCGGCTCCACCCACCGTCACGGGCATCCCATCTCGACGCCCAGTTCCCTCAACTCGGGTTACTTGGACACTGGCACCGGGACCCTCCCGCGATGGCCCTGGGTGGGGTTGGTCCTGCTCATCGTCCAGAATACTAGGCCAAGGCTCGTCCCATACTGCATCGTCCACCACTCGCGAAACCGGCCGGTCCCACAAACCATGGCCCGACCACTCTTCTCCAGCGCCACTGGTGATGGTGAAGCCCAATCCATAAAAGAGGTCACACCCCATAACATTCTTGCCACAAGCAGTCACTACAAACTTCAGGTTGAACACCTCCGCCGACTTGTACCTCGCCGTCAGTTCCACCAAACCCACCGTGGCCAATCTTCTTCAACCATACCCACACAGCGGTGCTGAATGACCCCTTACTCAGTAATATGGGAAGAAACTCCTCACAGTAGACCAATTCAGCACGGACCTCACAGCACCTGTGTCAATCAGTAACGGCACCGCCACCCCGTTCAGTTCCACCACACAGTAGGTACGACCATCGGTGCTTGGGGAGACGGTGTGGATGACCGTGGGAGTTGGAGCGGGGGGTCCACTTTACGTCTTCAGTCCCCTCGCTCGAACCTATTACAGGCCCTGGTAAAATGATGCAGGAATCCGCACTTGCCGCAGCATTTTCCTCTTGCCGGACACTCTCTAGTCTTATAACGGTGCTTGGTGAACCCACAACCCAAACACCTGGGCGATCCCGGAGTGGACCTTATCTTCACAGCATTAGCGCTTTCCTCCTCATCCTCCATGCTATCGTTGCTGTCCGGGTCCACTGCCTGCGCCGTCGACTGTGATTCAAAATAGTGAAGTGTCGCTCTCTTGTCGAGCTCTCATGATAGCTTGTCTGCTGCCTCACACTGCTGAGCTAACTTGATGGCCATGGCTAACGTCAGCTCGCCCGAGTGTGTGAGAAGCTTTGACCTAGCTGCTGAGCAAATGGTATGTTCCGCCAACTGGTTGCGGACCATCTCTTTCTCTAATGCTCCAAACTGGCAGTCCCCGGCCAGCTGAAGTAGGTCTGCAACATACCGCTGCACTGACTTGCCGGTCCATTGGTGGCGCTGCCGAAACTGAATCCTCCAGACGATGACGTTTTCCGGGGCGCACCATTAGCTCAACCACATCTTCAAAACTATCACTGTCACCCAAGGTACTAAGGATACGTTGTCCTTCCATTCCCAAGTTGTGAACCAACACAGCCCATGCCTGTAACTTCTCCAGCTTACTAAGGTTCAGTGCCACCAAATAGTTCTGGAATGGGGCGAACCACCTCGCCCAAGGGACTGGCGGCTCACCGGGAACCTCCAAAAACAGCCGAATATTAGCAATTTCCCTGTCCATACTTTTATCCTCGTCGCCAAATGTTATGTCAGTAAACGAGAACCAAGGATGAGGCTTGATGTTGAACTGAACAAGACTTTATTGTTGACTCACTCTCACAATACAAGCGCTCCCGTCAGGCAGAGGTGAGGTCAATGAAACCGTCCTTCCTACTCACAGCCCTCTTATACCCCGGGGGGCGGCGGAACCGGAAAGGTGGAGCCATCACCCATGTCACAAAATAATATGTCCCAAATAACAACATAACAGGAAGGACGGTACTGTGGCACACATATTTGAGTTGCTTAGGCTGCATATGTATATTACTGTTGCCTCACGTCTTAGAATGAACAATAAGTCTGGGTCTCCTGGGGATAACAGGAGGGTGCAAAATGTGATCTTTAGAGATGGCCTTGAGAGACTTCCTGACCACCAGGGTTTTAGGTGGAGGGGAGAAGACCTGGGGGACGATGTATTGTGTCTTGGGATTTAAAGACAATGTGACTCTGTACTTTGATGTCCCGGGTATAAAAAGGACAGATGTGGGAGGATGGGCCTCTTTTCTGTTTGAGAGGATGTTGGAGATACGTGAATGTGAATAAACCTGAATTGAGAAATAAAACTCAGCCTCACCTTTTCACACTCTCCACACTGGTGATCTTAAGACATATCATGAACAGAAGAAATTCCCCCGAGCTGGACTCGCCAGGAACCAGCCAGGCGAATGCAGTCTCAATCAAACTACCAGAATTCTGGCAGGACAACCCAGACTCCTGGTTCCTCTTGGCCGAAGCTCAGTTCACTCTCGGGGGAATAACGGCAGATGACACGAAATTCTATCACGTTATCGCCAAGCTCGACAACCGCACAGCTCGACATGTGCAGAGCCTGGTGCAGTGCCCACCCGCTGGCGACAAATACGGCGGGTTGAAGGCTGCGCTCATTCAGCGTTTCACTCCCTCAGCCCAGGAGAGAGCAGAGAGACTCCTGGCCCTGAACGAATTGGGAGAAAGCACGCCTGTCGACCTGATGGAAGACATGCTGAGGCTGAGAGGCTCAGACGACGACGATTTCCTTTTCACCCACATTTCCCTGAGAACCCTACCGTCAGAGACGAGAGCGACCCTGACAGGTTCACAGTTGTTGGCCCAGCGGGACTTCCGCGTGCTGGCCCAGGAGACACAGCGGATTCTCAACGCCAGCAGATGGCCACCGCAGCAGCGACAGACCTCGGCGCGACGGCCGGGGATGGCAGGGGGCCAGAGGCGGCAGAGGCAGACCCACCGACAATGGCGGCGGTGAAGACCAAACATCGCGGAGGAGACGACCTCTGTTTTTACCATCGCCACTTCGCAGAGAGGGCACGCAAGTGTATACCACCGTGTCAGTTCAAGAGCTCGGGAAACGCCAGAGCCGGGGGTCGGTAGCAGCCGCGGCCCTCGGTGAACAGAACAAGCTGCTCTACTTGACGGATGCGCATTCTGGGAGGCAATTCCTCGTGGACACAGGCTCCCAAGTGAGTTTCATCACGCCAACCTATGCTGACCGGCTGGCAGGCCACGGGAGTCACGGAGCATCGGCGGCGAACGGCTCGAGCATTAAGACCTTTGGTGAGAGGACTCTGCTGCTGTCCCTGCACGGCCGTACATTTGAGTGGACTTTTATTATAGCTGCGGTGAGTTTCAACATGTTAGGTGCTGATTTTCTGTGCTCACATGGGCTGTTGGTTGATCTTCCTAATAGACGCTTGGTTAATGCACTCTCTTTTTACTCTATTCCCTGTGCAGCTCGAGTGTCCCCGCCCACAGCACAAGCCAACGTCGCTACGGCAGGCGGTAAGTTCCACACACTACTCACTCAGTTTCCAGCGCTTACAGTTCCCACGTTTTCAGCAGCCGTCGCTAAACACGGAGTGGAACATTTTATTACTACCGCCGGTCCCCCCGTTTTTGCAAAAGCTCGGCGCTTGGATGCAGCTAAACTGACCATAGCGCGCGAGGAGTTCGCCAACCTTGAAAAGTTGGGCATCATCCGGCGTTCAAATAGCCCATGGGCCTCCCCGCTCCACATGGTCCCTAAAGCTGACGGCTCGTGGCGACCTTGCGGTGATTTCCGCAGGTTGAACAACGCTACAGCGCACGACCGCTACCCAATCCCCCATATCCAAGATTTTTCCGTTCATCTGGCGGGGGCGCGCATTTTTTCTAAAATAGACTTGGTCCGTGGGTACCATCAAGTCCCAGTACGCGCTGAGGACATACCCAAAACAGCAGTAATAACACCGTTTGGCCTTTTTGAGTTTTTGCGCATGCCGTTCGGGCTTAAAGGCGCTGTGCAGACGTTCCAACGCATGATGGACACGGTGTTGCGCGATCTCCCTTTTGTGTTCGTCTACCTGGATGACATTTTTGTAGCCAGCGTGTCCGAAGAGGAACACAAAAAACACCTCACGGCAGTTTTCCGGAGGTTGGGGGAGCACGGGTTAATAATCAACCCAGCGAAGTGTCAGTTCAGGGTGACGCAGATTGATTTTTTTGGGACACCGCGTCTCTCCAGAAGGAGCAGTTCCGCTGCCGGACAAAGTGCGCGCAGTAACAAATTTTCCCCAGCCACAAACGGTCAAAGCATTACAGGAGTTTTTGGGAATGGTGAATTTTTATAACCGTTTCCTCCCCCGCGCAGCGCAGCTCATGCAACCACTGTATGCCGCGCTAAAAAAACAAAAACCCACAAATGCGATCGAATGGTCCCCGGAGCGGGAGCGCGCATTCTCGGAGGTCAAAACAGCCCTGGCAGACGCTGCGTTGTTGGCACATCCAGACCCAACGGCCCGCATAGTGCTCACTACTGACGCGTCAGACGTGGCCATAGGGGCAGTAGTAGAGCAGCATGTTGCCGGGGCTTGGCAGCCGCTTGCCTTTTTCAGCAGGACTTTGTGCGATACCGAGCGAAAATACAGCGCGTTCGACAGAGAGTTGTTAGCGCTCACTTGGCCATTCGCCATTTCCAGTTCTGGCTGGAAGGTCGTCGTTTCACTGCGTTTGTCGACCACAAGCCGTTGACTTTCGCGATGGCCAAGGTTTCGGAGCAGTGGTCAGGCCGGCAGCAGAGGCAGCTGGCTGCAATCTCACAGTTTACGACCGATATTCAACACGTAGCGGGTAAACTTAATGTAGTGGCAGACTGTCTCTCGCGCGCCGTAACTGCTCCAGTCCGCGCTGGGGTAGATTATACTGCCATGGCCGCGGAGCAAGCTAGTGGCGCGGAAGTACGCGCGGCCCCAGTCCGCGTGGGGATAGATTATGCAGCCATGGCCGTGGATCAGGTTAGCGATGCGGACGTGTGCACACCCCAGTCTGGACCAACAGGGTTAAGGCTGGAGAGCAGGGTGCTGCAAGATGGTACGCCCCCCCTAATCTGCGATGTCTCCACCGGACGACTGCGTCCGGTGGTGCCGACCGCGTGGTGCCGCCGCGTTTTTGACTCGATTAATTTTCTGGCGCACCCAGGGGTGCGCGCGTCAGTCAAAATGGTAGGAGAGAAGTTTGTGTGGCCGAGCCTGCGCAAGCACGTTAAGGAGTGGGTAAGAGCCTGCATGGCTTGCCAGCGAGCCAAAATACACAAACACACTAAAGCCCCCTTAGAGTTGTTTCACATCCCGGCCAAGAGGTTTGATCATGTGCATGTCGACCTCGTAGGCCCCCTCCCGCCGTCACAGGGGTGCACACATCTTTTGACAATGGTGGACCGCACCACGCGTTGGCCTGAAGTGGTCCCACTGGCATCAACCACAGCTGAGGAGGTGGCGCGTGCGTTTTTAACGGCTTGGGTAGCGGGTTTTGGAGTTCCGTCGGATATTACGTCCGACAGAGGTCTGCAATTTGTTTCCGAGCTTTGGTCAGCGATGGCCCGCAGCCTGAGAGTAACGATCCACCGCACTACCGCGTACCACCCTCAGGCTAATGTTTTATGCGAACGTTTCCATAGGTCATTGAAAGCAGCCCTCAGAGCGTCGCTTACGGATGCAAATTTGGTAAACAGGCTACCGTGGGTTTTATTGGGGTTGCGTTCTGCACCTAAAGAGGACTTAAAAGCCTCCCCAGCTGAGTTGGTGTTTGTGCAGCCGCTCCGGCTGCCCGGGGAGTTTCTCCCGGATAATCCTGCGCCAGAGTGCCCCCGTGCTCAGCGGTTACTGAGCGACACGGGAGCGAGCACGCTTCCTGGCCCCGTTCATCACAGTTTTCCGCGCATTTTTGTACCTAAGGCTTTAAAAAATGCGGAGTTTGTTTTTGTCAGACACGATGCTCATCGCCCAACCCTGCGACCGCCTTATGATGGACCATTTAGAGTGCTGGAAACAGGTGATAAGCATTTTTTGCTAGATTTGGGGGGCAGGAGGGAAACAATTGGCATAGACAGACTCAAACCTGCTTTTGTGATGGCTGACGAAGCTGTGCAGTTGGCGAGGGCTCCTCGACGCGGCAGACCTCCCAGGGAGCATGCCCCAGAACTCCCACAGGGATTGACTAACAGTTCTCATCCTCAGATAGCAGATTCACAGCAGGATGGCGCCGCGGGAGTGGTAAAGCCCGCTTACAGCAAGTTCGGAAGACGGTTGAAGACCAAACAGCACGTGGACTGATGTTTCTGATTTTATCATGTTATGCAGACTGTGTTGTATTGTTTCATCTTAGACGTTTGGGGGGGGGGGGGGCGTCATGTGGCACACATATTTGAGTTGCTTAGGCTGCATATGTATATTACTGTTGCCTTACGTCTTAGAATGAACAATAAGTCTGGGTCTCCTGGGGATAACAGGAGGGTGCGAGATGTGATCTTTAGAGATGGCCTTGAGAGACTTCCTGACCACCAGGGTTTTAGGTGGAGGGGAGAAGACCTGGGGGACGATGTATTGTGTCTTGGGATTTAAAGACAATGTGACTCTGTACTTTGATGTCCCGGGTATAAAAAGGACAGATGTGGGAGGATGGGCCTCTTTTCTGTTTGAGAGGATGTTGGAGATAGGTGAATGTGAATGAACCTGAATTGAGAAATAAAACTCAGCCTCATCTTTTCACGCTTTCCACAGTACCTTGGCGGAGGTATCCACTCGTCGAGTGCCCCCTGGTTATGTTTAGCACACTGCGCAATTTTCTAGAACATTTATTTATTTCACCTAAACCTCTTAATTCAGCAGTTTAACAAGCTTTATTTGTGTTTAAGACACATTTTTAAAAGTAGACGTTGAAACTGCAGATACTGCCTTCAGACTGTCAGTGTATTTTGGTTGAATAAATCCGCACTGATATGCTAATAAGGAAAAACGCTTTCCCTTATTCTAGTTGGTCATAATAAAAATAGGACAACTGTCGCCACAAAACACACAGATGTTACGGGCTAAAACAAGCAAATCACAATTCACACTAGGCAATAAGACGTGATATATCCGAAATATATGTGTATTTAGCAGAGACGTACCGATAAAACCGATCATCGCGGTAGGGAGTCAGCTCCTCCTTCAGCTCGTTGTAGGCCTCCTGTATCCTCCTACAGAAGTACTTCAGCTCGCTGTATAGAGGATTTTCCAAGCCGGATGAGTAGTCGCTGTCCATTATTATTATTAGGCCTGTTATATGTGATCAGACAGACCCTCCTGGTGAAAAATGGCGACGAGGGAAAAACAGTCCCCGGCCTTTCAGTAGAGCCAGCGTGGCCACCTGCTGCCTGTATTGGCCACGGCGGTAAATCAAAAGTGCAACCGAAGCTGTTTTGTTTGTGCAGGTTTCGAGAGAGAAAAGGAGAGGGGGCGTCGGCGGCTTTTGAAAGGAAGTAGCAGAAGAATGGAGGGTCACGTGATCGGGGTTCAGCACCACGGACAGAGAACCAACAGACAGACAACCCATCCTGCAGTCTCAGCCTTCACTGTGCATAATAGAAACATTAAAGGTACAGCGTATATAATGTTTGGGTAATCTGAATTTGTTTTCATTGATGTACTGTACAACCACGCTTAACGGTCCCATTCTCTGAACTAGAAAAGCACTCAGAGAGCGCAGACCTCCGCCAAGCGCCACAGTTCCCCCCATACAGTGTTTGTGTGTACGTTTTCAGATTCCTTGAGCATGAAAACATATGACTAGCAATTGGATTGACAATGATTATTATTTGTTTATTTTACAGGGACAGTGCAATAAACAGACAATTAATCAATGACAATCAATCTGATAGTGATAGGATTAGTGGTTCAGTAGTAAAAGCATTGCCTCCTTGGCGGAGGTAATTAACTGAAGTGTTGCTGTTGTGTCCATGTCCTCCACTGACGGATGCAGATTGGGTAGCCAGGTTGCCGTGGGTTTTATATTATATTATTGGGGTTGCGCTCCGCGGCAAGACAGAATTTAGAAGCTTCCCCGGCAGAGAGCTCGTTTTTGCGTAGCGCCTATGGCTGGCCGGGGAATTTCTGCCAAATAATCCTGCGGCGGACAGCTGCCCGTGTCAGGTTTTGCAGCTGCGTGCAAACACAGGCACGCTGGCGGGCCCTGGCCACCAGTGTTTTCCGCGTGCTTTTGTACCTAAAACGTTGAAGAACGCAGAGTTTGTGTTGGTCAGACACGACGACCAGCGCCCTCCATTGCGCCTGCGCACATGTTGAAAATGGCCGTATGTCACAGTGTTAAAAAATGCTTTAAAAAATTCCTGTATCCAGACGGTGATGCGGATCATCCCCAAAATTTAATCAGTTCTTCCTTGTACCATTTCCAACAATGCCTGAAAGTTTCATGGAAATCTGTCCAAGACTTTTTGAGTTATCTTGCTAACCAACAGACAGACAGACAAACAAACACACAGACAAACCTCGGCAAAAACATAACCTCCTCCTGGCCTTCGGCCTGGCGGAGGTAAATATTGTGTTTCTGTAGGTTTTGACCTCCTGAAATGCAAAAACACACTGCCTTTATATGGGTTCTGTCTGTGATGAGCCAGTGTAACCCTTCAATGTCTGCTCCTGTACATCACGAAAAGGAAAGCCCAGCCCTGACACCCACCTGCTGGCCTGTTATGGGCAACAAGGAGACCCTAACGCAAACTCTGTAAGCAAGATATCTTGGATTTTAAACAAAACCTATTGCTCTGTTCTGGTCATTTCACTACAGATTCATTCCAAAACGTTGCCAAGTATAACTTAGATGTTGTCAAAAACTGTTCTACTTTAAAATATTCCAGAAATGCCTAAGAATATAATTAAGAGAGTAAAGAAACATCTCTTTTGCCATCATGCAAAACTTGATAATTTATGACGCTGGAGAGCTATGAACTCATTTGTTTGCCAGGCTGATAAAAATGATAAATACCACTTTATACCAGCAGGGTGAGTATCAACCAGTTTTCAGCTCAGAGTCAAAAATCCTGTGTTGCAACTTAATGACATTAATTTCTAGAGTAGCAGAACATGAACATGTATTATCAGTTAATTACCGGTTCATATGGAGTAGACAAACTTGAAGAAGTCATCATGGGTCGTCAGTTAAAAAAAAAACCTTTATCATATGTGGTTTGGCTGAGTGAATGGGCGGGGGGGGGGGGGTTGTTGTTCATTACAACCATCTGGTGTTGCCACCTTTAAGGATACCACTGTATTGTATACAGTGACGCCACAAAATCCCTAAACATTTAAAATCTAATAATGCAGGGAGAAAGACATTACTGTATACAGTGCATCAGGGAAGTATTCACAGCGCTTCACTTTTTCCACATTTTATGCTACAGCCTTATTCAAAAATGTGATAAATACATTTTTTCCTCAAAATTCTACACACAATACCCCATAATGACAATGTGAAAAACCTCACTGAGTCCTTCAAAGCAGCAGAAATTTTTCTGTACCCTTCCCCAGATTTGTGCCTCGAGACAATCCTGTCTTGGAGGTCTACAGACAATTCCTTTGACTTCATACTTGGTTTGTGCTCTGACATGCACTGTCAACTGTGGGACCTTATATAGACAGCTGTGTGCCTTTCCAAATTATGTCCAATCAACTGAATTCACCACAGGTGGACTCCATTTAAGTTGTAGAAACATCTCAAGGATGGTCAGTGGAAACAGGATGCACCTGAGCTCAACTTTGAGCTTCATGGCAAAGGCTGTGAATACTTATGTACATGACATTTCTTTTTTTTTTTAATTTTTAATAAATTGGGAAAAATCTAAAACCAAACTTTTCCACATCGTCATTATGGGGTATTGTGTGTAAGAATTATAAGGGGAAAAATTAATTTAATCCATTTTGGAATAAGGCTGTAACATAATAAAATGTGAAAAAGTGAAGTGCTGTGAATACTTTCCGGATGCACTGTGCAGCGATGGTCCGTCAGTTCCACTGTAGGTTCCCTGCTTTAAGACCAAGCACCACCTTGTGTAAACTCCAGTCCAACAGCTTGCTAGACCAGATGAACACATGACATTAACCGACAAATGACACCATATTTTTCAGAAACAATAACATTTTATTCAAAAGAGGAGTGACATTTAGTTATAAAATAATTTACATGGCATGCCTTACTGTCCATTCACTAAAAACGTTCAGCCACCACAGACTCAGATCCCCCCCACCCCCAGTGTTTTTTTTGTTTTTTTTTCACCGACATCTACAGCTACAAATACAAAGCACAGATCTTTTCTGAAGAAAAGCCAAGTCCTACTGTATCTACAACAGGTCGGTTTAATGTCAATCCTGAAACAAGTCCATTGGCAATGCTGAACATGAACTCAGTGGCTTTCACTAATGAACGCATGTGAATAATGTGTGCATGTATGAGGAGCCATGAGCACATTCGCGCTCGAAGGGAATGGATTTAACACTGACGAGATTGGTAGACGGCACAGCTGAACACAGACACACTTCGACTTGACACTTACACTCTATGGAACTAGTCTACAAAGTACAATAAACTGAGCACCGACTCATACACATCTTTTTCATCCAACAGAAACCTCACAGGACACTGTAAATATGCCTGTTCCCGTCCCTCGTACGAATCCCAACGTCCCCACCTCACAACTCGGACTACACTTGTCTAAAAAAGCCAAAACAAAAACAAAGAAATGCTGAGAAAGCTCCACAATATACAGTATGTATAGACATTTTTTCTTCATTGGGAAATAATCTTATAAATAAAATGTACAGACCAGCAACTGAGATGCTAAACTAAATGAAGAGTATCAAAAGCAATGACAAAGGATTTATTCTGCTACAAAAGTATTGCACAACTAACACAAAGATGATTTTAACCACATGCTCATTATCATTTTCCATGATCAGCTTATGCCCCCCCTCCCTCCCCATCCCTGCTAACAGACATGCATTATCTTGTAACATGGACCCACAATCACAATAATCTCATCAACATAAGAATTAAACAGAAAAGGTCCAAAAGTGAAGTCACACTTCCCTCCAAGGCCCATTTATTCTGAACTACAATTTGGCACGAATATTTGAGCTGACAGGTTATCACATTTGCCCAATTCTACTAATTTGGGGGCAGGGGTATTATGCCTTTCATTAATTTGCTTTATAAAAAGGAGGATGCCCCTAATTACCCAAGACAAACTTCTAATATTAAGGCCAGGAAAAGAGGGAGTAATCCCTGTAAGCCAAAAGCTCGGGGTTTAGACTGCTCTGAACATCATTTTTTCCATTCTTTACTGATAAATGAGCAGACACTTGCTCATCTCATCAGTTCCTTCTCTTTGTGAGGGGCAACCAATCAGAAGAAAAATCAGCTTAAATAATAATATTGATACAGACAAGATCATGGGTATTTATTTTTAATTAATGAAGTTACTCCAGTTGAGTAAATGGGTTAAAAAAAACAACAACAACAACCCCCCCCCAGACTCAGAAATGGAAAGCAGAACAGGTCCCCTGTCAACCAGTGTAACAGAGTTTCATTTTTATTTAGTCAAAATCACTATTGCAGATATTTGCAATGTGCCTTAATATTTACTAGTCTACACTCCTGCCAGATGATTTTAGTTGAACAGCTGTCTTGCTGACTAAAACACAGAGTCAGCTGTTTAAACTGGTAGATTTCTACACCTCCATTCTTCATTTTAACTCGGACTTCAAAGATTTAGTGAAAATGACATCAGCTCAACTGTTAAGGTTGCAACTGAACCGAACAGTACTACAGCTTTGCTCCATACCAGATATTACACTGAAATAGTGGAGACAGGCGTAAACACATTTGTCAAGGTCACCCAGGTCTCGCTATGACATTTTGACACGTGTCTGATATGTATTTACATGACTTCTGACAAGAATATGAAATGGCATAGGTGAAATATACAAAAATATTTCCTGTACCTTGCTTACAAGTTTAATGTGGTCTTAAAGAGCAGGGACAGCTCCCACAAACCCCAACTACATACTCACTTCACAGAAGTGACAGCAGGTGACAAATCACTTCATGCCACAGGTTTAGTTGTTCAGTCTAGGCCTTGGTGACTCTTTGGTGCTTATGTCACCATATATAGATAATAAGTACAGGATATATCTGTACATCACTCCCCCTGAATTATCCATGCTACACAGCAATAGTTAAATTCAGTCTCCCAAAAATAAAGCAGGTAGGAAAACTGTGATGACAGGATATGACAAATATGTCTTACAGTGACAACAATGTTCAAATTTGGATCACAATACTTAAACAACATGTACATATAAATTAACCCATGAAGCAGATTAGCATTTCTTCTTCCTTCAGAGTCCCATGTGTGTGGGGGGGGGAAACACTTCCCCGCAGCTGTATTGGCTCCTTTACCTTCCCAGTGGCAGACCTTTCACAACAGTGATACGTCTGTTAGTAGTACTTCTAAAAAAATGCATATATCTATACCTGCAGCCAGGATGAGCTGCAATATATTTTTCAAAAAGTAGTGAGCAAAAACACACAAAAAAGACCCTCCTACCACTTATGTTCAGTCATTTAAAATCCTAAAAGCAAAAGCAGTACAATAAAGTGGTAACTGTTTCACTAAAGGTTTGTACAGCAATGGATTTCAGTGCCCAGTAGTACCTGTGCACTCTGGGGAAAAGAGGTTTGATCTCCAGAGTGTGGGTTTTTCAAGTATTACTGCTGCTTCTTTTCAAAACTGCACCTCGATGATCCTTCTGTCAGCTAACAGATCAGCTATCACATCTATGAGCTTCTTCTAGCTAAAGCAGCATTTATTTGCATGAAGATTACCAAAGCTCGGCTCTTTGGCCCTACATGCACCGCAGGGCATCACTTGCCACCAAATGAAGTAGACCTGACCGCACCCTTGACACTTAAAAACAATGCTTTGTGCGCCAACTCTAGCGGCAGCATTGTGTAGTGCAGTGTTGCCTTCTACGGCCAGAGCTGATCTTAAGTTTCTATCCAAAAATCCATCTCAATAGTTTATCAATTTCAAATGAAATAACTGTACCCATTCAGCACATTGCATTTAAATCTGAGATACGTCCCAGGGTAGGTGTGGGTAAAGACATCTCATTTGAGGCGCTGAGTGACATTAGCCAATGCCACTGCAAAGGCCTGGACAGCAGAGAAGGGATACTGGAAGTCCAGGATATAGGCATTGCCATCAATCCTACCAAACTGCATCACCTGGGAAGAGAACGAGAAGCAAGTTCATTCCAACTAACAATCATGACTAACGGATCGTTTAATTTGCTAAAATGTACAGTATAAAGACCTTTTCTGTTACCTAAACTGAAGTGGTCTTACCTGTCTGCCTTCCAGTTCTATCTGAAAGTTCTTAGCAGACTCCTGTGTGACCCGGCCACCGAAGTCTAGCTGGTAAACCTGAGTGGCTTCATTCCACAATGGCTGTTTGTTTGCCATGACATAAACAAACCCCTGGCTGCCAAGCCCTCTGTCCTCCTTCTCGTTGGCTTTTCGGCATTTGATCTCATCAAGCTCACTGGCAGCCCTCATGCTTCTCTTACTCTTCCAGCCCTTCTTGCTGCTCTGGCACTGATTAAGTAACTCATCCCCACTGATAAAAAGCTCTGGCTCACTTTCTGAACTATCCTGGAACTCTCTATTGGCAGCAGCCTTACTCAGCTTCTTAGCTTTCAACTGTTGCTCTTTCTGTCCCTTTAGCTTCTTTTTGTCCCTTACTCCAAGCCGTGGACTGGAGATGAGCGAGTTGAAATCACCCAGGGCTCTGCCCTCCTTTTTTGACTTGCTCCCTTCAGTCAGTGGTGGCACATTTGCCTCGTCACTCCGACCATCCACCCGCTTGCGGTTCTTCTTGCTGAATTTCTCAGAGCGCTGTGGCACAGGGCTCTCTGTCAAGGACAGAACCTCTTGAAAACTTTCTCCAGCTTCTGCCATGGCCTCTTGTAATCCCCCATGACTCTGCAGCTCTACTGGTGGTGGTGGAGGTGGAGGAGGAGGTGGTGGTGGTGGGGACGAGATATTTTTGTCTCCTGCTAAGTGGGAGGCTTTGGGTGGCACTGCAGGGCTGGGCATCGGTGGGCATGAGTTATAGGTACCCCAGGGTGTGTGGAGGGCAATGGGAGGAGGAATGGGAAGCCCAGCACATGCACTTCCTCCAGGATACATAGGTGGGAGGGGGCAGCAGGCAAGATTAGCTAAATTTGCAGGGTAACCTGGTGGTAGCACAATGGTTGCATCCTGCTGTGTGAAGGGAACAGGTGCCACCAACTCTTTTGGTGAAGAGCAGGGGCGCGGTGACCCAGGGATGGGTTGGAGCTGAGCTCCAGAATAGGATGATACAGAAGGGTACTGAAGAGAGATTTGGTAACCTGTAGCAGCTGCAGCAGCAGCTTGGAATGATGCAGCACTCGGGCTGGTTGGGGATTTGGGAGAAAGGACAAAAGGCAGCCTGGTTACATCCAAGTGTTGAGCTGGGCTAAGAATTAGGGGAGGTGGTTTATGTGGTACAGGGGGGACAGGGGAGTTTAAAGTTGCTGTCCGTTCCTGAGGAATCCACACCTCCTCAGTGGCAGATGGATCCCACTGATATGGGGGTGGGCGTTTGACAACCAGCCCTGACGCATCACTTCCTCCAATTGCCAAATGCCTCAGTGACTGGTTCACCGTTTCATCCTCAGTGAATGCTGAATTAACATAGTCGGCCCTGTCTCTGTTACTGCTTCCTCCTGCTGCAGCTCCAGAACCGTCAAGTGAACTCAGATTATTGGAGGATTGGGAAGTCAGGAGAGTAGCACTGTTGGAGTGAACAATAACTGTGCTGTGAGGTGCCCCAGTCCCTGGAGGAAAATCTTGCCTAATAATTGTTCCTCCAGCTATTCCATTAGCGCTCCCAGGGGCAGTGGTGCCAGAGCCACTGCTACACTGACTGCAGGTGTATAAGGCAGTTGGCACCCTCTGTTGGAACGAGGCTGCTAGTGCACTACTGTTTTTAGCCTTTGGTGGCAAAGGTCGAGGGGGTTCCAGCATCTGGGAAACTTTGAGCGCCGCCTCCCGGCTGTTCCTCCTGAGGGTGGCGTGGATCTGACCACTGTCAAGCCTCTGTCCAGTGCTCCTGCCTGCAGCACTATTTTGATTGGCTGGGTCAGGGTATGGAGGCGGGTCTCCACTAGGTATAGAATAGCGAGGAGCAGTGAGTCTGTTGAGTGTAGCAGAAGTGTAGGGCAACTGGATCTTTTTGTCAGCTGAAGATGAAGAGGAGGTGACCCTGAGAGTGGCTGAGCTGCCAGGTCCCTGGAGTGTGTAGACATTCTGATTGCAGACAAGGCGTGTTCGAGGACGACATACTTCTTCCACATTCCCACTACTGTCGAATGTGGTTATCCTCTCATAGCCCAGTGGTGTGGGGTACTGTGTTTGTTGCTGACCTGAAGGATGAAGTGGGAACTCTCCCTTTTTGAGACAGAGGTCACCAGGAGGAGGGCTAGTACTGCTGCCCCCTCCTGCACCAGATGCAGCATTTGAAGATGAAGTGGATGCAGAAGCTGAGGCTGAGGCAGCAGCAGCACTTGCTGCTGCACCGGCCACAGCAGCAGCCACAGTTCCCGGGTAAGGAGGTGGGGGGTTCATCTTGCTTATCTCTAGAGGAGCACTGAACACCACTGTATCACCCTCAGCCAGCTGTGGAGTTGACCGGGTAGTTTTAATTTTCAGTAAGTGTTCATGTTCACCACCCACTGTTCGTTCAATTATTAAATCTGCAGGTGGTGGGGGAATCTGGATCTGCAGGGCCCCTGGCTGTAGCGGGTGCAAGGCTGCACCCGAAGGCTGTCCTGATGACACTGAAGAAACGGGGATCTGAATTTGAAGCTGGTGCTGAAGCTGATGATGGTGCTGCTGCTGTTGCATTGGCTGAGACTGAAACTGATGATGCATCTGTTGTTGCTGCTGCTGCAGTTGTTGAATTTGTTGATGCTGCTGCAGGTGAATGTGCTGCTGGAGTTGTTGTTGCTGCAGCTGCTGCTGTTGTAAGTGCTGGAGCTGCTGCTGAATATGTTGTTGCTGGAGATGCTGTTGGTGCTGGAGCATCTGCTGCTGCTGGAGTTGGTGGTGATGAATTTGTTGTTGGTGGTGTTGTAGTAACTGCATTTGTTGTTGTTGCAGCTGCTGCTGCTGCTGACTTGTTTGTTGTGACTGTTGTTGTGAAGGATGATGAGAAGGAGGTGGTCCCACCATTAGGCGACCGACTTCCAGTCCACCAAAAATCACCTGTCCAGGACTGGAGTACCTGGTGGGTACTGTGTATTGGGCTGTCAGGATGGAGTCTTGGCTTTGGTCTGACCCAGTGGCAGCTGCTGCTGTTGGGGTTGCTGTGGGATTGGTTAAGACGTCAAGCTGAACATTTTGGTTTGCTAGGAGCGACTGGACCAGACCAATGCTTTGTGCGGGGGACATGGCTTGGGCAGGACTATGGATGGGAGCAATAGGGATGTTAACAGTACAAGGTGGGTTATCATCGGTACCACCAACAGGACCCGTGACTGGGAGGTCATCTTCATCTTCACTAAAAACATTGGGGCTGAAGACGGGCAGGTTAATGTAGTCCATGGAGATCTTACGCACTTCTGGCAAGTATATGGTCATCTGTCTGGGCTGCAGATGGAGGAGGCTTGTCTTGTAAATAACTATTGAGTGAGGAATGGAGGAAATAACAGGTAAAAATCAAGTAATTCATATTTGAAATGATTATATTTTTTTATTAGGTTAAATGTATGAACACAGTTTGTGATTGACTACCTGCACCCAGATTGGTTGGCAAGAATGTCGCCAGCCCCACGATCTTGAACTTTGTTCCCCAAATATTGGATGTGACCTGAGCAAGGTAATTTTGCTGTAGCAACAAAATACATAATCATAAATATACAAGCAAACAAAGACAGCTGCCTCCTATACTGGCCTCTCATTGGCTTCTAAATCAGCAGACGCAATGTTACTTTTACCTGAGTGATGTCATCTAAAGGAAATTCTCTTCGTGTTAGACTGGGGGACCCAATTGAGGGTTTCCGTATGGGTAACCGTGGTGACCTTGAAATCTCCTGTGTAGCCCGGGACATTTTAGGGGACTTTCTGGGATCAATGTTGATCCTGTTGGTAAAGGGACAAACTAAGTCTCTACAGAGAAGGTAGCAAATAAAAAAAAAAAAATGCTTAGGCATGCAATAAAACAAAAAGCAAACAAAACACAAGCTAAAATGAATCACTAATGCAAATTTTTACAACAGCAGAGCAAGAGCAAGTTTGTCATGGCTGGGATGTCAATTTGCATATTGTATCTCTGAAATATACACAGTTAAAATTATTCAGTATAAAGTTTCAGTACAGTAGCACTTGAAGCACTTTAATTTAGCAGCATTTATTCTCATTTTTATGTTGTAGGATGTGACAATTGCTACATAGAAAACAAATCTTAAATTTTGTGGCTTGTTCCCCTTTCCTTAAAATCCAGATTGTCAATGACAAAGCAACTCATTCCAGAATGATGCAACCCACTCAAGAATGCTCGGATATCCTGATCTTTGAGCATTACCTGGATTCAGACCCACCTGAGGATCAGTGTTAATGAATTTGGGGAGCATCGGGGCAATTGTTTGGGAGGAGTAGCAATTCCTGTGAAATGTGTATGAACAGACGGACACAGCACCACTGCATTAGCTCCTTTTGGCTTTGCCAGAAAGGACTAAAAGACCATCTTAAATAATCTAACAACCTGAATTTATGTAAGCAAATAAATGTTCAAGATTTTTAAGTTTATAAATGCTTCTTAATTTATTATCTTAACTAAATAATACATTCAACCTTGTGTGCAACCAGTGGTGTGCCAAAATCACATGGACACCTGCTGCAAATGAGTCAGGGAACACAGCTGTATCATGCTGACAGAAATACAAATTACTTAGAAACCACGTGAAACGGCACGCCCATGGTGACCAGTTACCTTGGAAGTTTTGGGGATTTGCTACCCCGGGATATCTTGGGAGACTTCTTTCCAACCCAGTCATCACTCAGCTCAATGTCGCTGGAGTCTGAGCAGTTACAGCTGTCAATCATGGCTGATATTAGGCTGTTGCCATATATCTCATCTGAAGAGACAAAATATAAGCATGACATTTGAAGACAGTTTAGTTAACTTAAAGCTGAACACAGCAAATACTGTAAGCACTATCGCAGGGTAGTCTTAGTGAATATTATGATAGAAATGCAAAAGAAATTTTCAAATTTACTTGAATATATTACATTTTCATTGAGACTATAGTTTTTAAACTGAGGGACCTTTATTTTCATTACCTATCCCCAATAACCTTAACAGGCCTGACTATAGATATCTACAGGTATAGGCAAGATAAATTTAAGATTTTTTAATACAACTATTAATTACTTAAAAACAAATCTGTGATGGAAATATATACAAGTATATGTTATTGGAGTGGTTGCTATCTAATACACACACCTACTATTAAAATTCAATGATTTTATACATAAAAAAATATAAACTGATAAGGTTAATGAAAAAACCATCAGACTCACAGATATCCTGTACTATTCTACACAATTCCTACAACCAAATATTTCAATCCATTCTCACTAAACCCTTATTTCAGTATTTATAATTGTCCTTCTCTTTCTCAGTCATATGGAGTCTGTAAACCAGAGCTGCTGCTCCAGTTTAGGTCAAAGTTAATTTATTTGATGGACATTAAAAGTGTGAATGGGCTGGAAGCTTTTCATGGCTGGCTTCATTTATCACTATGCGGGGGGGGAAGCATGATTTATGAGGAACCTAACGGCCATCAAAGCCCCCATTAAGCAGCTTTTAATTAACATGGGCCCAGTCTAGCTTATGTGACTAAAACACGCTCGCTCACTCAGTGCCAACTTAAGAAACTGTGGAAAACTACTGCAGGCGAAAAAAACCCCAGAAGAAAGCTGCTGATGGATCATTATGATGAAATAATTCAGAACATGAGTACAAATAAACCACAGAACAATTTACAAGTTTCTCATCAGTATCAAAGTATATTTGGGTTTATGCATTCACAGAAAATAAAACCTTTGGGCTGATATGAACAATGTAAATCTCACCTGCTTTCCCATCCGTCTTTGGGTCCATAATAACAAATTCAGGGCGGAGTTTACTTATTCGTCGGCCCTTAAGTATGGGAACCAGACCTCCCAGATACTCCAGATACAGAGTATAGCAGGGCCCCCCCACCTCGGGATTATCCTCCGTACGCTTCATCGTGCAGTGCAGACGCTCGTTCCCTGCTGTTGGGTAGCTCACAAAATCACGCATGTTGTTGGGATCAGGGATAGGAGGCTGAAAATATAAAAAAAAGTTTAATAATGCTTCAATATTGAAAATGCTTTGCTACTTTTTTGCATTAAATCCTATTTACAGTGTACATGTACAACACTCAGGCTCAGCGTTACCTTGATGGTGGGGACAAAAGCAGTGGTGACGTAAGAGCACAGCCGGGAAGGCATGGTGAGCTTGGCAACGTCTTTTTCCTCCTTCACTGCTGTGGCAATCCCCTGCTGGCAGAGTAGCTGAAGAGCTGCAACACGGTGCTCCACCCGAACAACATAGAGGGCCGGGCCCGATGCCAAGAACAGACGAGAGTCCCGGTGACCCCAGCAGAGTGTAGTGATGGGACGCTACAGTGTGAAGACCAGCAGACACAATACAGAAGGCACAGCAGTTTTCACAAGGTTAATGAAAGCATCAAAGATAGGTGACTGTAAAGGTCTCTGACTGTTACGGCTGTAAAATTTCTTCAAATTCACATGTACAGGTACATCTCAAAAAATTAGAATATCATGAAAAAGTTCAATATTTTTTGTCACTCATTTCAGAAAGTGAAACCCATATATTATATACAGTAGATTCATTACACAGAGTGATATATTTCAAATGTTTATTTATTTTAATGATTATGGCTTACAGCCCATGAAAACCCCAAATTCAGTTTCTCAAAAAATTAGAATATTACATAAAATTAATTTGAAAAAATAGTTTTTTAATACAAATGTTGGCTGAATGAAAAGTATGTCCATGTACACACTCAATACTTGCTCGGGGCTCCTTTTGGATTAATTACTGTATCGATGTGGCGTGGCATGGAGGTGATCAGCCTGTGGCACTGCTGAGGTGTTATGAAGGTCCAGGTTGCTTTGATAGTGACCTTCAGCTTGTCTGCATTGTTGGGTCTGGTGTCTCATCTTCCTCTTGACAATACTCCATAGATTCTCTATGGGCTTTAGGTCAGGAGAGTTTGCTGGCCAATCAAACACAGTGATGCCATGGTCATTAAACCAGGTTTTAATACTTTTGGCAGTGTGTGGGGGGACGGGTGCCAAGTCCTGCTGGAAAATGAAATCAGCTTCTCCATGAAGCTTGTCAGCAGAGGGAAGCATGAAGTGCTCTAAAATTTCCTGGTAGACGACTGCGCTGACTTTGGTCTTGATAAAACACAGTGGACAAACACCAGCTGATGACATGGTTCCTCAAATCATCACTGACTGTGGAAACGTCACACTAAACCTCAAGCAACTTAGATTCTGTGCCTCTACACTCTTTCTCCAGACTCTGGGACTTTGATTTCCAAATGAAATGCAAAATTTACTTTTACTGTATCTGAACAGAGGTCATCTGCTGGTGTTGGTCCACTGCGTTTTATGAAGACCAAAATCAGCACAGTCGTCTACCAGGAAACTTTAGAGCACTTCATGCTTCCCTTTGCTGACGAGCTTTATGGAGAAGCTGATTTCATTTTCCAGCAGGACTTGGCACCTGCCCACACTTCCAAAAGTATCAAAACCTGGTTTAATCACCTTGGCATCACTGTGTTTGATTGGCCAGCAAACTCTCCTGACCTAAAGCCCATAGAGAATCTAAGGAGTATTGTCAAGAGGAAGATGAGAGGGGACTTCCGGTTATGGCGGCTGCCTAGAAGGACACGTATCACTCTGCTCTGCCCTTGGAAATAAAAATTCGGCAAATAACTCTCTCATTTGGAACAGAACTTTTCCCAGCGTTTGGGTGAGGATATGCCGGTGAAGACTAAGGCTGGGAAATCAGGAGGGGGAAAAATTGAATCGCCGAAGCAGTCCAAATTAACAGACTTTAAAGTTTGTGGCGCAGTAGAAAAAGCTGCGGATATGGCGGATGAAACTAGCGGTGGTGCGGTAACTGCTGCTGCTGACGATGACGGCACAGGTGCAGTGCTGGCTGCCATTAGCTCAATGAGAGCAGACTTTTCCGCTAAACTTGATGGGATTATGGCAGCGTTGGATGCAATGAGAAAGGAGTTGGGTGACTGCGTGGAGCGAGTGACGCAGGCGGAGCTTCGTGTCTCAAGTGCGGAGGATGAAATTAGCGAACTTCAAATAAAGGTGCGCACTTTGGAAAAAAAAAAATAAAGATCTGGAAAATAGTGTTCTGGACTTGGAATCTCGGTCCAGAAGGAACAACCTGAGGCTGGTGGGTTTACCGGAGGGAGCCGAAGGTCGTGATTCATGCTCCTTTTTGGAGGGGTGGATCCCGGAGGCGCTGAACAACGCGGAGCTAAAATCATCAGTCGTCTTGGAAAGCTCCCACCGAATTGGCCCACCGAGAGGTAACAAGGCAGCACCGAGGACGCTAATTATGAAGTTTCTCAGCTACAGAGACAGGATGACGATCTCCAACGCGGTGCGGGCCAAAGGAGAAATTAAATACCAAGATCAGCAGGTGCGGTTCTACCCAGATTTGGCCTCAGGAATCCAACAATTAAGGAAGCAGTTTGACCCCATCCGCAAAGAACTGCGCAACCTTGAGATTCGTCATGGAGTGATTCACCCTGCAAGACTTCTGGTCACATATGAGGGCAGAACACGCATCTTCAAGACCCCCGAGGAGGCGCAGGAGCTCATCAAGAAGATCCAGGAAGAGACTGGTGGGAGCTAAGCATGAACAGAATATAGGGTAGAATATTTGAGCATTTAACTGATTAGAAGCATATAACAAGATTACAAATTATAGAATGTATTACATATTAAAAAAAAAAAAAAAAAGTACAAAATTGCTAAAAAATTCTGGAGTTAAATTGGAAAATTACAGAAGAGAGTTAATGTTACGTTATTAAAAGCAGTAGAGTTAGGGTGATTGTGAGGATGAAGAAGGAGTGGCTTTGGCTGTTCCTCGTGGGTGTGGAACGGTCGATGGCTATATCGGGAGACGGAATTTTTCTTTTGCTTTTGGGGGGATTGCCACAAATGTGGAAAGGGGGAATTTGTTTGTGTGTAGTTTGTAGGGTGAATGTTCAACCACTCATTTTTTTGCTTTTCTGTTTGAGCATGTTTACACTGCAAGGTAATCCCAAACACCCTATTGATTATAAATCAAAGCGTTAATCTTAATTTAACTTCATGGAATTGCAGAGGTCTACAAAATTTAAAAAAACTTAAACAAGTTATGAATAAAATAAAAGACATGGGTTCAAAAATTGTGTTTTTACAAGAAACTCATCTAATAGAGCAAGATGTAAAAAGAATTAGGAGTAGATGGCAAGAAAATGTTTTCACCTCATCATTTTCATCCCGAGCCAGGGGAGTTATGACTCTCATACATAAATCAGTCCCATTTCAAGTGAAAAATGTAATTGGAGACAAATTTGGAAGATATGTAATCATTCAAGGATCTTTGCTATTAGAAAACATAAATTTGGTGAACTTATATGGTCCCAATATAGATGATCAAAAGTTCTTTGCCAATTTATTTCTTATCTTATCATCACTTACAGGGCAACATATAATAGCAGGGGATTTTAATTGTACATTGAATCCCAGTATAGATAGATCAACAGGACTGGACTGTACGCACAATGGATGTAGGATGACCATTAATCATTTTATGAAAGAATTGAAATTGATAGATATATGGAGAGAAATGAAACCACAAGTTAAAGCATACTCTTGTTATTCCAATACCTACAAGACATTCTCACGTATAGATTATTTTTTGATCTCCACAGAATTAAGGTCCAAGATTCAAAACTGTTTTTATGATAACATCATGATCTCTGATCATGCACCCTGCTGTCTAATGTATGTAGATAAGAAATTGACAAAGGAACCAGGTAGATGGCAATTTCAGCATAAATGGCTTCAGGATGAGGAATTTGTTAAGTATATAGAAAAACAGATAGACGAGTTCTTTGATATCAATACTACACAAACATCAGCATGTGTAAAGTGGGAGGCTTTCAAAGCTTTTATTAGGGGACATATTATTAGTTATACAGGTTCAAAATCTAAGAAGACTCGAGAGGAGAGAGTCCAATTGGAACATAAAATAAAAATTCTTCAAGAAAGAGTATATGCAGGAAGAGATCCAAGGTTGGAGAACGAATTACTGATTTTGAGAGCTGAATATGACAAAAAATCAGCGAATAGAGCTGCCTCGAGTCTTCTAAGATTGAAACAATCTTTTTATGAACAAGGTGAAAAATCAGGAAAATTATTAGCATGGCAGATTAAACAATTAGAATCTAAAACACCAATTACCAGTATTATAAGTAACGGACAGGTAGTTATAGATCCTTCAGAAATTAATAGAGCCTTTAGAGATTACTATGAAAAATTATATGATACCAAAAATGAATCTGACTTAACAAAACTACATGGGTTTTTGAATGAACTATTTATACCGTGTATTCCAAATGAAAATAGGGAGATACTGGAGTCTAAAATTAGTCAAGAAGAAGTTGGACTAGCCATTGATAATATGAAATCAGGAAAAAGTGCAGGACCAGATGGTCTTCCAGTTGACCTTTATAAAAAATTTAAGAATAAATTAACAAAACCTTTTTTGGAAATGGTTTTAGAAGCATTTCAAAATAGTAATTTACCATCATATATGAATAATGCCTTAATTATACTGTTGCCAAAACCAGGTAAGCCCTCTAATAAATGTGAAAATATGAGACCAATAAGCCTATTAAATGCCGACCTTAAGATAATTTGTAAAATTTTAGCAAGACGAATACAAGAAATTTTACCAAATATTATTAATCGAGATCAGAATGGCTTTATAAAGGGAAGACAAGGCTTCCATAATGTAAGAAGACTATTTAATATTATTTATTCTAATAAAGAAGCACCGGATACAGCTCTCTTATCACTGGATGCCGAAAAAGCCTTTGATAGAGTTGAATGGCCCTTTCTTTTTGAAGTCTTACAAAGGTTTGGACTTGGAAATAATTTTATAAAATGGGTTCAGATAATATATAATAATGCTACTGCAGAAATTCTAACAAATAACAATATTTCAAAATCAATAAAAATCAATAGAGGATGTCGACAAGGCTGTCCACTTTCACCTTTACTGTTTACTATGGCAATTGAACCTTTAGCGATGGCGATACGTCTACAGTCACAAATATATGGAATTAAAGTTGGACCAACAGAACATAAAATCTCCCTGTATGCCGATGACATAATTTTGTTTATGTCGAATCTTAAAAAATCAATTCCGACCTTGTTGAATTTAATAAAGAATTTCGGGGAAATATCAGGATATAAAATAAATAAAACTAAATCTTCAATATTAATGCTAAATGAGACCCAGAGAAATTACCCAGCCCCTGAGGTAAATCAATTCAATGTTGTAAATCAGTTCAAATATTTAGGAATCCAAATTGTGCCTAAGCTAGAATCAGTCGCCAGTGTCAATTATGAAGCCTTAATGACAGATATTGATGAGTTACTTCAGAGATGGATGTCACTACCAATGTCGATGATCGGGAGAATTAATATACTTAAAAGTAATATTTTACCTAAAATACTTTATTTATTTCAATACATTCCCTTACCACCACCTTTAGATTTATTCTCAAGAATTAAAAAAAAGTTAGTGGAATTTATATGGAACAACAGGAGGGCTAGATTACGTCTGTCTTTATTATATTTACCATTTGATCGTGGAGGTCTGAAATGTCCAAATTTTATGTTGTATTATTGGTCGGCACAACTGAGGTCTATGACATATTATTTTTCATCAAATGATCTCCCTCACTGGACTGAAATGGAATCATACAATTTACCTTTACCTCTTCCCATATTCATATACTCAGATTCGGCAAAAAAATTACAAAAACAAGTTAAAAATCCATTTGTAAAGCATATGATCAAAATATGGTGTGAAGCTAAAAACTATTTAAAAGAACCACAGTTATTGTCACAATTTAGTCCAATATGGGGTAATCAATATTTTAAACCAGGGAGAGCGGACGCTGTATTTAAAGTATGGAATTTAAAAGGGATACAAAAGATTCAGGATTTATATTTGCCATGTGCAGAAAACAATGTCTTTTGAAGAGTTGAGGATCAAATTTAATCTCAATAGAACACATTTTTTTAAATATCTTCAACTTAGAAACTTTATTCGATCAAATCAAAATAATGCTCTCACTCGACCTATCTATTCATCCTTGGAAAAAATGTTGATGAAAGATAGTAAAAGAAAGGGTATTATTTCAGAGTTTTATAACTCATTGACACTATTTTCAAGTGAAAACTCACTGAAAAGATTAAACTACTGGAAAGAAGATCTGCAAACTGAAATTCCAGAGGAACAATGGGAATTGGCTTGTACAGAAGCTCAAACCTAATCAATAAATGTACGCCTTAAATTGATACACTTCAAATGGTTAATGCGGATGTATGTTACACCGGAGGAGTTAAATAGATATAACAAAAATATACCAGATACGTGCACAAAATGTATGGAAAGTAAAGGAACTCTATTTCATTGTGTATGGGAATGCAGATTAATAAGAATGTTTTGGGAAGAGGTGAGGGTAACAATTGAAAAAATAATCTCAAAACAAATCATATTGAATCCTAAACTGTTTTTGTTGGGTCTGTACCCAGAAAAGCATAATTTTAATAAAAGTGAAAGAACATTCATAGACCTCAGTTTGCTTAATGCCAAAAAATGTATTGCACTATTATGGAAAAAGACTTATAGACCAGATGTGACTCAGTGGTTAAGACAGATGTTAACAAACCTTCCATTAGAAAGAATAACATATATACTGAAATCAAAGGAAATTGTGTTTGAGAATATATGGAGACCTTTTATTGATTATGTAAAAAATTTAAACATAACTCTTGAAGAAGAAGGTGAATGATATGTGCGGACCTTGTAAATTCCAAACTGGTGAATATAATATGTATACTTATGTGTTGGATTGTCTAGACTAAACAGAGGAGCATTGTTGAAGATTTGATTTTGTTGGTGGTTGTTGGTGTTTTTTAGTGCATTTTTTTTTTTTGTAGTACTTTAGTGTTAGTGTTTGATTGTTTGTATCATGTTTGTTTAAAAAAAAAAAAAAGGTTCAATAAAGATATTGTGGAAAAAAAAAAAAAAAAGAGGAAGATGAGAGACACCAGACCCAACAATGCAGACGAGCTGAAGGTCACTATCAAAGCAACCTGGACCTTCATAACACCTCAGCAGTGCCACAGGCTGATCACCTCCATGCCACGCCACATTGATACAGTAATTAATCCAAAAGGAGCCCCAACCAAGTATTGAGTGTGTACATGGACATACTTTTCAGTCAATCCACATTTGTATTAAAAAACAATTTTTTTTAAATTAATTTTATGTAATATTCTAATGTTTTGAGAAACTGAATTTGGGGTTTTCATGAGCTGTAAGCCATAATCATCAAAATTAAAATAAATAAACACTTGAAATATATCACTCTCTGTGTAATGAATCTATAAAATATATGGGTTTCACTTTCTGAAATGAGTGACAAAAAATATTGAACTTTTTCATGATATTCTAATTTTTTGAGATGTACCTGTACTTGTACATGTACGTTTTGGAATGAATAATGAGCTCCCTCAAATTTTAAACTGACACTGAATTACAGAATTAGTGCACTGCAGCAACAGACTATTTTAGACTGTGTGAGAGCAGCAGGGGCAATTTAATGATATACTTAATTATTATTTCACAGGTTACTTTGAAAACCTAACAAACCTTAAACACTTATTATAATGTGAACATTATACTAGAGAGAGCAGCCCAGAACCATGTGCGATGGTGAGGGGTCGTCGATGGCCTATGCCCCATGGTGAGCCATGGACTTAAGTAAGTAACGTGAACACTGAAAACAATATTGTGTATACTTCAGTTTTTCCCACAGCGGGAAGTTGTTTGACAAGAGACAGTCCTCACAATCCAGACTTCTGTGACCTGGATGTTCTACCTTGTCAACATCCAGGTTAAAACTTCACAGTTAGCCCGAGTTCAGTGTCAGCTGATATACAGTTTCTAGTAAAACCTCAAAGCATAATGCTAGCTCCCTATGCTTTATTTAATTTTTAGATGCTAAGAAAAAGTGGGTGAAGTGCAGAGAAACAAACACCAGAATGGAGCTAGCTTAGCATTTAAGATAAGCCTTTATTAGTCCCACAATGGGGAAATTCCAGGATTACAGCAGCATTTAGCAGAATTTAGCCCATACATCGGCTCCGCAGTGGCAAACAAAATGGATGAGCTGAGGTTGGCTTTATCTTGACAATCAGCCACTCGTAATACTATGTATTAGGGCTGGGCGATATGGTTTTTAACACACACAGAAAACACATGACACGATTGTAACCAGAATATGTTCATTTTACACTATTTTTTATTTTTTAAAATTTTGCACAGTAATATTGCATAATGGAACTTACCATTTGAAGTATTGTACAACCAAGGCTTGAATATGGGAATATTGGGCCAGCTGGGGTCCCACCTAGATGTCCCGTGTTTGGACTTTTTACTGGTGTCATCCTTCTCTCCTCCCTCTGCTCTCACCTCTCCTGGACCCTCTGCCTGAACACTTTCCTCTCCTTGGCTCTTCTCTTCTGTCTCATCTTTCCCTCTCTGAGCCCTGTCTAATTCAGGTTCTCTCTCTGTCTATGGTGGTATACAAAAAGGTTAGAAAATACCAAGTGTCATGTTTTGTCCTGCAGGATTTTTTTTCATGGTTTACATAATTAACCAAAATGTGTATTTTTTGTATTTTTATTCTAGTGTTTCTTTTTTCCATTGACGAGTAGGAAAGGGAAAAAAACATTCATAATAGTAATTTACTCATTCATACTTAAATTATATGATCAGAGGTGGGTATAGTAGCTAGAAATTCTACTCATGTAAAAGCAGTGACTATGAAATTAATAATTAAAAGCGGACAACCAAAAATTTCTAGTTAAGGGTACAAAGAGCACCCACTTAAAAACCTGAGTAATGACTTCAGTCTTGAAGGTTTGAGGTTTTTCTCCAAAATTTATTACAATTTTCTTATAGTTTTCTACTTTTCTCTGTAAATTTATCTAAATTTGCAACACTTTTCCTCAAATTTGTAATTTTCTCTTGAAAAATTACGACTTTTCTTGTACATTTGAGACTATTATAAATGTGGATTATTATATGGCTAATTTTTTATCTTTTTTAATCCAATCCAACTTTATTTATAAAGATTTTTAAAAACAATAGTTGACAAAGTGCTGTACATCAACAATAAATAAAATATAAAATCAATAAAATACAGCTTAAGTACAAAACAGCACAAACAAAACAACAGTCATACAATAGAAACATTAAGAACAAATAAAATCCCTGTCTCAAACTGGGTCAAAAGCCAGAGAATAAAAATGGGTTTTAAGAGGAGTTTTAAAACTGGGCAGTGAAGAGGCCTGTCTGATGGACAACGGCAGATTATTATAAATTACTGGTTTTCTAATAAATTTGAAAGAGAATGTGGCAAATCTTTTACCTTTTTCCTCATGCAATTTAACTTTTGACCATAATTTTGTAGAACCAGAGCAGAACAATAACTTTAACTTTGAATTCAAAGAAATATAATTAAAATTATATTTAAAGAAACAAATTAACTTAAATGACCAAATATGCAGTTATTTCTGTTATAATATTTCTACGTATTTATAATTTTTTTAGAAATCTCTTCACCAACCCGACAGCAGGAAAAGCCTCCCTTATTTTGGAATCCAAATGTTGGAACGTTTAGTTTGTCTGAAGGCTGCTGACAGATTAAAGTCATTGACTTCGTGAATTTCCGTCATCTTTAACTTGCTAGGTACATAATAGTGAACATAACTTAATATTGTAGTGGCTGGTGAAATATATACTCAGCAATTCATCAGTCCCCCTTGCCTTTCCCTTCATATGAAGCTGGCTGCATATGAATTCTAACAACATCTCTTAGCTCAGCGACTCTTCCATTATTGCTCCCGTTTCCAACGGGTTAAAACCATGATAAATGCCTCCAGTGTTTACACACCTCTTCTGATTTTTTTCTGCATTTAAAGTACTTTAATAAACTCATGTTTCTGTTGGACAGCCACACTAGCAAGACACTCTGCCTGACTGGAAAGCTCGCGTGGGCGGGGCGCTTCTAAACTCCACGCGGATGATGGCCACGCGCGTTGTTCATGTGCGCACCTGTGGAAAGTCATTGCTTCATATATTTTTCTTAAATTTATATCTCCTCATTAGCGTGGCGGTAATTTTTCTGGCGAGGTGGGCCGCCATCCAGAAATGTTAACAGAGGAAACACTGTTGAAATTATTTTGCTCAAGTCTACTTTCCACTGCAGCCGGTGTGTGTGTAATTTCACCCCCCCCCCCTTCCCCACACTCTGCCAGTGTTGCCAGATTGTGCATAAAAAAAACACAACATATCTGCTCCATGAAAACAGGCTCAAAAAAAGCAGTTTCTAAAGAAAAAAAAACTGCAGAAAAAAAGACCCGGCAACAACCCTGATATGAAACACCCTATTCCTTTTTTTTACATTGCGCACACCACTGAAGAGAGAGAGAAACACCATTTCAGTTCTCCTGTATGTCCTGTACATATAGTAGTATTGACAAATAAAATCTTTGAATCTTGAAAAACGGCACGAGAAGAGGCAAGGGAGAGCGACTGAGTGCAGCTGTGTGAGAGGAAAGGAGAGAGAAGCTTCAACCGGACAAATAAATGTGAGAGCCTATACTGCTGTGACAATTTATGCTCGATATTCGTGATAAAGGCATTGTATGTATCACGCTTAGTAGATGCATCGATATAATGAATATATTCGGTGTATCACCCAGCCCTACTATGCATTACTTGGATATTAAATTATGTTTAAGGGTTTGTGGAAATAACTGTTTACTGATTGTTGGTCTTAAACAAAATATATGTATTTGAGGATGCCAAAACTTACAATTTAATCCCTAGGACCTTTGAAAACCTTTAAGTGACCCGACTTATTTATCAAAAAAAAATTCCTACTGATATTTGCACCTGTGCTGGTGTGTCCAGTGTGTAGATGTGTTCACCCCGAACATTGTAAAACTTGACAATGGCATTCCTTGTAGGTGGGGGACAGGAGGAGTCAGGGGGCGAAAGTGTCCTCTCTATTCCTGCCACTGCTAGGAGATCACCCTGTGAGCACCACTGCACCACCACATCTGCAGCACAGGACACACAAAAAAGCTGATGTTATTAACACAGATGAGAAGCCAAAAATGAAAAGAAAAATTACTGTAAGACTCCCACAGACCTTTGAGACCAGTTCGGATGAGGGCAGGGGAGAGGTCATCGTAGTTGTTCATCAGGCTGATGTCTCCAGAGGTGAAGCTGACCGTCAGCAGTGGCTTCTGACTATGCACTGAGAAAAGATGCAAAAACAACAACCATCTTAGACACGCAGTTTGAGAAAAATAGTGAGGGGTTAAACTGGGTACTCAAAATCATCTGTGAGCTACTGCTTATAAAATGTTTTTCAACTGAAATGAAGCAGCAGGTAAGGCTGACAGGATCTATGATTATATTTGCACGAGTGTATAATCTATTTACCACAAGCTATGAATCAATTTCTGGAGTATAAAAGAAGTCCTTTATATCAAAGAAGTGTGTGTTCTCTTCTATGGATGACATTAACCCATGTTTTCATGGTAGTCCACAACAATCAAACCTCAAGAAAGGAGCTTTATTTCTACACTAAGGCACAACTACTGTAGCTTCTCTGACACATTTGAAAGATATAGAAAAAACCTGCAGGTTTCAATCCTACTGCTAGATGTCACTAAATCCCATCTGCTTGTCATAACGTGATCAGTTGGCTGTCATTATTTAACATAAAATGATTGGGCTGCTATCTTATCTATGTGATCTGTGTGATTAGCTGAATAAAAACTCATTTCTACAAGTACATCTGGGCTTTAAAGTAACGCCCAGCCTTTTGAGAGCTGTCCAAAGAGACCCTGCCACCACAACCAAAAAGAAAAGGTAGCTCATTGAAACGGTACAAGTGTGACACAACCACAGTGAAAACTTTCAACTAGCAAAACTGGACCAAAAGATTTTAATTAAAAAAATCTGATGAATTTACTCCAAAACTTGAAAATAGCTTCTTGATTTGGAATGGTAAATCATGTCAGGAGTGAAAGGTAGACTAGAAGGTTGCTGTAGTAATTAGCATCGGCTAAAAAATGCAGTGTGAGGTGAAGATAAAGTCATGTGACTGGTGAAAAGCTGCGTGCAAAGCAGCATCAATGCTCTGTGTGTCTGAAGATTTGTGGTCAGTGTGGATTGTATTGTGTGCTGTACTGCTCCAGGACCAAGGAAGAAAAACTCCACAACACACTACTGAGTGTTTAATGTGGTCACTATTTTTTTGTGAAAATGTATATAACAGCAATATCTATGCTATAATTTGGATTCTAATCAATATATTTGTTCCACTGCAGCAACAATTTTGTCATCTAATCCATTTGTCCATAAAGTCAAACACTTCCAGTAAATAATAATCCTTTCATCCATCCATCTAATATTGCAATTATTTCAAGCTCTCAGATTTTGTCATTTGATATTTTGAAGACCTTGCACAGAAATAATCTCAGATCGTATAAATTCACTATAAATAAAACACCTTCAAACACCCTTCCATATGTGTTCCATTAAAATATCCTTGAGCACGTCCTTGCTGTGTTCAGCAGTGACCCAAATAGTGACATGAATTAAACAACCACCTCTGCTTTTAATGCCACTACATCCCTATAGCACACAGTTTACAGAGTGTTGCACTGCTATCTGATGCACTACAGTGGTACAAAACAAATACTGAGTGTTGTGTTCTACAGTGTTGTGCTCAAGAGTCATCATTATAGCCTTACAAAGAGACCTGCCAGAGAAGAGGTGGCCTGCTGTCTCAGGCAGGTTGTCAAATTGAGAAATAATTTCTATTGGGACTAATCAATTCCTAGTGAATTATTTAATTAGTGGATTAGAGCAGGGGTGTCAAAGTAATGGCCCGTGGGCCAAACCCGACCCACCAGAGAGTCCAAAGTGACCCACAGGATGAATTTGCAAAGTGTGGAAATTAAATAATAGACGATAAGAGCAGTAATTTTTCAATAAAGTAACTGCTACTCCCAATTTGTCTATTTGGGGTTGCACAAGAGTAGCAGACACAAAGGTGATCCCCGATTTCCACCGATTCCACTTGCAGTCTGTTATCCCTTCTCCACCATCACAGATCGCTAAAGATATGCAGCAAGTCTTTTTTATGGATGCCAGATCCAGCACACTGAAATGTCACAGTATGTACTGTATTTATTAATTGTTCTTTAAAAATACATTTAACCCCATGTCTCACAGTGCGGCGGGTGCTGGGGGGGGGGTTCACGACCATGCCAACAGTTGGTGGTTCACTGGGGTTCGTGTAGGGGGTTGCGCAACAGTTCACTGCTGTTTGGCGGATGTTTTTACAGTCAGAACCAGTTTTTCTTAAAATTTTTTGAACATGTTCGAAACAAGAGAAGCTGCCAGCTGATGACAGCAAGCTGTCGGGGCACCAGTGGTCTGGACATTTGTGGGTGCTTGCCGCTCTGTGAGATACAGGGGTTAAGGACTGCACATAATTTTCTGAGGTGTACTCCTCCACGACTGTATCAAAGAAGATAAAAGAACTCTGACATAAACACTTTAGAGAATTAACACCGAGGGGCTACTTACGCTGGCATGGCTTGCTTCCTTGTTGTTATCACATGATCGCAATCAGTCTCTCTCGGGCTGTCTTTGTCTCTCTCAAGCTCTCGCGGATTTTCATATAATTCTCGCATGATCTTGTCATGTGCTGACTTGTGTTGCATCAAATACAAACAAGTTCCAGGACTAAACAGTAGATGGCAGCAACACAATATCTGGTTCCTTAAATGGCATTTGTTTTTATCATGATTAAGATATTGTTCGTCAGCAGTGTTAAGTTTAAAGAGAGCAGAAAAGAAAAAAAAAATCAGGTTGTTCATATTTTGATGAAAATAATCATTCTGGTTGTTCCTGTTTTGTAAAAGATCAATGGTTCAATAAATGTAAACATTTCATAATGTATAGTATCTCACAAAAGTGAGTACAACCCTCACATTTTTGTAAATATTTTATATCTTTTCATGGGACAACACTGAACATATGACACTTTGATACAATGTAGTCAGTGTACAGCTTGTATAACAGTGTAAATTTGCTGTCCCCTCAAAATAACTCAACACACAGCCATTAATGTCTAAACCGCTGGGAACAAAAGTGAGTACACCCCTAAATGAAAATGTCCAAATTGTGCCCAATTAGCCATTTTCCCTCCCTGGTGTCATGTGACTCGTTAGTGTTACAAGGTCTCAGGTGTGAATGGGGAACAGGTGTGTTAAATTTGGTGTTATCGTTCTCACACTCTCTCATACTGGTCACTGGAAGTTCAACATGGCACCTCATGGCAAAGAACTCTCTGAGGATCTGGGAAAAAAAAAGAATTGTTGCTCTACATAAAGATGGCCTAGGCTATAAGAAGATTGCCAACACTCTGAAACTGAGCTGCAGCATGGTGGCCAAGACCATGCAGCGGTTTAACATGACAGGTTCCACTCAGAACAGGCTTCGCCATGGTCAACCAAAGAAATTGATTGCACATGCTCAGCCTCATATCCAGAGATTGTCTTTTGAAAATAGACATATGAGTGCTGCCAGCATTGCTGTAGAGGTTGAAGGGGTGAGGGGTCAGCCTGTCAGTGCTCAGACCATACGCCGCACACTGCATCAAATTGGTCTGCATGGCTGTTGTCCCAGAAGGAAGCCCCTTTTAAAGGTGATGCACAAGAAAGCCCGCAAACAGTTTGGTGAAGACAAGCAGACTACGGACATGGATTACTAGAACCATGTCCTGTGGTCTGATGAGACCAAGATAAACTTATTTGGTTCAGATGGTGTCAAGCGTGTGTGGCGGCAACCAGGTGAGGAGTACAAAGACAAGTGTGTCTTGCCTACAGTCAAGCATGGTGGTGGGACTGTCATGTTTTAGGGCTGCTTGAGTGCTGCCGGCACTGGGGAGCTACAGTTCATTAAGGGAACCATGAATGCCAACATGTACTGTGACATACTGAAGCACAGCATGAGCCTGTCCCTTCGGAAACTGGACCGCAGGGCAGTATTCCAACATGATAACGACCCCAAACACACCTCCAAGATGACCACTGCCTTGCTAAAGAAACTGAGGGTAAAGGTGATGGACTGGCCAAGCATGTCTCCAGACCTATACCCAATTGAGCATCTGTGGGGCATCTTCAAACGGAAGGTGGAGGAGCGCAAGGTCTCTAACATCCACCAGCTCCATGAAGTCGTCATGGAGGAGTGGAAGAGGATTCCAGTGGCAACCTGTGAAGTTCTAGTGAACTCCATGCCCAAGAGAGTTAAGGCCGTGCTGGAAAATAATGGTTGCCACACAAAATATTGGCACTTTGGGCACAATTTGGACATTTTCACTTAGGGGTGTACTCACTTTTGTTGCCAGCGATTTAGACATTAATGGCTGTGTGTTGAATTATTTTGAGGGGACAGCAAATTTACACTGTTATACAAGCTGTACACTGACTACTTTACATTGTATCAAAGTGTCATATCTTCAGTGTTGTCCCATGAAAAGATAAAATATTTACAAAAATGTGAGGGTTGTACTCACTTTTGTGAGATACTGTACTTGTATTTCTTTGTACTAAAACAAACAATGAAATTTGGAGTTGCCATTAGGTTGTTTTGCTATTATTTTACTGGTGTGGCCCACTTGACATTACATCCGGCAGTATGTGGCCCCCAAGCTAAAATTAGTTTGACACCCCTGGATTAGAGCATATCCACCACTCAAGCACATTTTCTTTCCCACTTCTCCTGTGGTGAAAAAAATAGTACTGCAGGAGATGGACAATCCATCAACAGTACCACCTAAGCAACTGAGACTATTAAATGGTAAATGGCGTTCAATTATATAGTGCTTTTTACTCATCTCTGGATGACCAAAGTGCTTTACAGATCCTGCTATCCACCCATTCACACACTGATGGCAGCAGAGCTGCCATGCACAGGTGCTGGCCTGACCCACCAGGAGCAACTGGGGGTTCAGTGTCTTGCTCAAGGACACTTCGACATGCAGACTGCAGACAGAGCGGGAATCAAACCCCTGATCCTCCGATGAGTAGTTGGCCACACTACACCTGTGCCACAGCTGCCTCCAATTAACAGAAGGGGGAAAAAAAGGCAAAAAACAGGAACCCATAAAAATTTGCACGCAATATGGGCTTGTGTTCAGTGTAAAATCAGGAGGGGGTGCATATCATATGACGTGACTTTATATCTTTGGGTAGTTGCTTTGGTCCTAGTGTACCAGATGTTCTCCATCTACAATAGTTATACTTTTATAGAGATACTAAAACCACATTATTATTCAGTGAACAGACCGAGGAAACACTCAACATGTATGCTGAAAAATGCAAATAAACCATGATGACTTCTGTCAGAATTAAATAAGGAGTCTCAGAAACACATCTGTCCTTTATTCCAGACAGCTCTGGCTGTCACAGAACAACACAGATCTTTGATACGCATATTTTGGATGAGAGAGAGCGAGAGAGAGAAAGAGAGAGAAGGAAATAGGGAGGAAGTTAGAGAGGGAAAAGGGGAGGAGTGAGGGAGAGAGAGAAAGGAAGAGAGGGAAGGAAGTAGGGAGGGAGATAGAGAGGGAGAGAGAGAAAGGGGGAGCGGGGGGGAGAGAGAGAGGAGCTGGAACTCCACTGAACAGGATTTTATCTCAAGGTTAACACATCTTGATACATCTGAACTTGAACAAACTCAGATCTAAGCAAGTATGTGTAATTGGTGAAAGAAATGAAATGTAATATCATATTCTGAATTAATTTTCTATCAAATTCCCAAAAGTTGTTAAACCTAGATCAACCAAATGAGACGACAAAATTAAGTCAACTGCATAGTGGTGTGGACCAATTCAGTGTTTAAGTTAGCTGACTGATCCAGCTTCTTAACCAAAAACAACAGTCTATCAACTACATTTTTCCCCCCGTCATCGAGTACAACACACATTTTTTAAGACAAGCTCTTCAATCTTACTATTAAAGAGCTGTCACTCCTCACCAGTCACATTTTGGTGGTTTTTCCATTTTTTGTGACCTATGTTAGTCATCATTCTGCTTTCACTCCTTTTGTCTCTTGGTTAGACAAATGTCAAAAGTGCAGGTTCTCATGAGGACAACAGGACAAAAGCCAACCAATAACATGCAAGGAAAATAGCCTAAACAAGACATGTTGGAAGTGAGCAAGAGTGAATGAATTCCCTTTGTGAGTGAGGTTTAAAATATGTCCAGAGTGGTGTTTATTAAACTCATGACTCTTAAAGGACAAAGCTATAACTGTAACCTTAGCTTCAGATGATCAACTCTCTCCATAGGATGACGAAGTCACAACATATGTAGCTTATGTCCACCGTTACCCCAACAGACTGCTATGATGATGTGAAGATGATAACGGTATACAGAAGTTTCTGCTCGATTTCTTTTGTGTGTCTGCTTTCCTGGGTCGCAGAATTCACGAATATTGAGACTGGCTGAAAGGTTCAAGGATTAGTTATTAATAAATTGTCCAAGTTTGGACTGGTGGCCCTACGAGTGTTTCCCTCTTGTTTGTGAGTGTTTGCAGGGGTCCACCGCAGACCTTGCGACAGATGTGCTTATCTGCCAGTGACATGCACTACCAGGAATGAGTTTGTCTTGGCCTGTCCTTGCCACTGATAATACCTCTATCTGCCAAGAATGTGCCGCTAGTCCAGCAAAAGCTAGCAGTACTCAAATACTTTGCAAGCAGTTTCATGAAATGGTCAGTCAGAGAGCAACCCATACCGGCTCGGACGTCACCCGGGTTAACAAGGTCAGGAGTTCCTGGCAGCGGAAGGCGAAGGACAGAGCTGCGTAGAGGAATCTGATCAGACCTAAATGAAACAGTCATTGTCGCCCCCGACAGACTGATATGATGATGATGATGATGACGACGACTGGTGGTCAGTGGTTCATTTATTCAAGTCATTATTCTTCAGTGACCCTCATGTATATTATCCGTCATCCGGGGGACCAACAGTGCACTGGGCTTCACTCCTTTCTTCACACTCAATGAAATATTTCTGCTGGTCATTAACATCTGTTTGTTCTCTCCCATAGACTGAATCCCCGTTGTGCTATTTGCTCTCTTCATGTCTGTCCTTTTCTTCTTCTCTGTCCCCTCAACCCCCAGCCAGTTGCAGTAGATGACTGCCCCTTCCTGAGCCTGGTTCTGCTGGAGGTTTCTTCCTTCTAAAAGGGAGTTTTTCCTCTCCACCGTCACCAAGTGCTTGCTCACAGGGGATCGCCTGATTGCTGGGGTCTTTCTGCAATTGTGGAGGTTTCCCCTACAGTTGAAAGTGCTATGAGATGACTGTTGTTGTGAAATGGCGCTATATAAATTAAGTTGAATTGAATTAAACTAAGCTTCCCAAAATTCTGGAAACTGCTGCTGCTGTGCACACTCAGCTTATACAGCTGCTCTAACCCAACACAAACCAGAATGAATCTGGTCAAAATTGCCAGAATAAACAGATAAAACTTTCATCCAAAGGAAATTTCTTTTTTTTCTCGTATTTATAAGTATTTTTTTGTTAGAAAAAAATATTAAAACAAAATTATTATTAAATAATAGGAAAACAGAGTAAGTTTGTAACAGATATTATCATGTCATCAATTAAATGGCTGGAGGTAGTTCTAATTTGAACATTGTGCTCCTGTGGTGATTTACAGCAGATTAAAAAAAAAAAAAACAAACACCAAAAATAATTATTTAAATACAACATAACATTCTGTTTATTTGGCTAGTTGTCAGCTTTGCGTATAATAAAGACTTAGTGTGTACACACACACAAACAAACACACACACACACACACACACACCATATATGAGCTGAAACAATTAGTCGACATCGTCGATAACATCGATCATAAAAATTTGTTGATGCAAATTTTTATTGTTAATAAATCCTTTAATTTTAAAGTTTATATGCACACTGCAGAAATGTTCAGTTTACTGTAACTGTTAAAGCGAAGAAGAAGAGGAACGCATCATGACGACATGGAGAAGGCTAAAAGTTTTCAAAGTAAGATAAGATAAGCCTTTATTAGTCCCACAACAGGGAAATTCCAGGATTGCAACAGCACAGGGATAGCAACACTCAGAGCAATAATTTAGAAGATAAGAAAATAAGAGCAGTGAATATACATATGTACACATAAATATAGTATATACACAGGGTAAAGTATGGGAGGATTTTACCGAAAATAAATGAATGAAACAAGTTAAATGTAGACTGTAAAGCAGTGTTGTCATATCACAGCTGCACTACAGCGATGCATCCATTCCCTTCTCCTCTCCGTTCCTCCGTCTCCAGCCACCTGTCAGCAGACTGCACCGGTAAGGTTAGCAAGTACTGTTAGCACTTCTTATTTTCCAGTGAGCGACTCGCTCAGCTTTAGAAAACTGACTACACTATTGGTGTGTGCTGTTTAAGTAGTTTACCTGTTGTCGGACAGTTAATCTCTCTTACGATGGTTGCTGACAGCTGAGATGCTTTAGTTATGCTAGCTATATGTTAACTGCAGTAAATGGGTGAATTACATGAGCAACTTACTCTTTTTCGTATTCTCTATTATTGTCACTGTAATATCAGCCTTCATTCTGAATGTTAGTGCATCTTGGTAAATTAGAATACCATGATTTGTAATTTAATTAAAAAATGATAACCATAATCATCACAAATAAATTTAAAATGGCTTAAATATTTCACTGTATGTATAGTGAAGGCTCACATTCCTGCACTGATACTTGAAAAAAAATTATGGGACTGGAAGAAGTTCTTTTAATTTTCATTTGAAGCCTAATTAAACTTTTTTTTTTTCCAATATATTTTTATTAAAATCAGTTTCAGAAATTACAGAGAAGTTTGCATAATACTTCTTGAAACAAGAAATAAAGATACAGTTATTAAGCACATATACGTATATGTATATAAGATCTAATAGTGCATCAACAAATACTTCACACTTAAGCACCAGATATTATTATTTTTATTTTTATTTTTTTTTTTTTTATATCCCCTAGAACAGGGGTCACCAACCTTTTTGAAACCAAGAGCTACTTCATGGGTATCGAGTCATATGAAGGGCACCAGCTTGACACACTCCTCTAAAATAACAAATTGTATATATATATATATATATATATATATATATATATACACTGTATATACTGTATATATATATATATATATATATATATATATATTCTGGGCTTCTCTGCTTGAACTGCTGCCTCCGCGACCCGGACCTCCGGAAAAGCGGTAGAAGATGGATGGATGGATGGATATATATATATATATATATATATATATATATATATATATATATATATACTGTATATATATATATATATATATAATTATCAATAACTTAGAGTGGGTAACAAACAAGATTAATATTCAACACTTTATTTTTATTAATCTCAGCAATTGTTCAGATGATCACTTCTACATTTCATTAAAAAAATGTCCAGTTTTCACCAGTCCCTTTTAACCATAAAAAACTAAACCCTTTTAATTCATGAACTATGTTGAACCATGTTTGAAAAAGTTATGCAACATTTAAGAAAAATCAACTTTCATATTAAATAAATCTTATCACATTTTTAACTGAACAAATCTGCTGCAATTCTGCTCAAAATCTGTTACATTTAATAAACACTTTTGTGTGTTCTTCTTCACTGGAATTATATCCATACAGTTCTTGCCAAGAATCATGCTGGAGTAATAACCAGCGCTGTCCTTTCATGAGAAGAAACTAAACAGCGCTGAGTGCGCTTATATGCACGGTTGCGCAGTGGTTAGCACCGCGGCAGCAGTTTACCCTCGGCCAGGGGATCGTGGGGATCGTGGGTTCGATCCCTGCCCCCGGCCAACAGTGATCTGTGTGGAGTTTGCATGTTCTGGTGGTGCATGTTCTGGTTTTTCATGCAAAAACATGCAGGTTAGGGAGTTAAGAGGCGCTTGCGCACGCAGCGGCTGGTGGCTTGTCACCGGACTGCAGAACAAATCCACCTACGGGTACAAGATAAGTCCAAAAAAAAAAAAAAAAAAGAGTGGGTAGTGAAGTGTCGCTCCACATAGTGGCGCTTCGCCGTCGCCGTGCAAATGAAACACACGCAGCTTCCTTTCACGGTAGTAAAAAAGAACTCTTCATTTTTTTAAATATCTTCAACTTAGAAACTTTATTCGATCAAATCAAAATAAAGCTCTCACTCGACCTATTTATTCATCCTTGGAAAAAATGATGATGAAAGATAGTAAAAGAAAGGGTATTATTTCAGAGTTTTATAACTCACTGACACTATCTTCAAGTGAAAATTCACTGAAAAGATTAAACTACTGGAAAGAAGATCTGCAAATTGAAATTTCAGAGGAACAATGGGAATTGGCTTGTACAGAAGCTCAAACCAAATCAATAAATGCACGCCTTAAATTGATACATTTCAAATGGTTAATGCGGATGTATGTTACACCGGAGGAGTTAAATAGATATAACAAAAATATACTAGATACATGCACAAAATGCATGGAAAGTAAAGGAACCCTATTTCATTGTTTATGGGAATGTAGATTAATAAGAATGTTTTGGGAAGAGGTGAGGGTAACAATTGAAAAAATAATCTCAAAACAAATCATATTGAATCCTAAACTGTTTTTGTTGGGTCTGTACCCAGAAAAGCATAATTTTAATAAAAGTGAAAGAACATTCATAGACCTCAGTTTGCTTAATGCCAAAAAATGTATTGCACTATTATGGAAAAAGACTCATAGACCAGATGTGACTCAGTGGTTAAGACAGATGTTAACAAACCTTCCATTAGAAAGAATAACATATATACTAAAATCAAAGGAAATTGTGTTTGAGAATATATGGAGACCTTTTATTGATTATGTAAAAAATTTAAACATAACTCTTGAAGAAGAAGGTGAATGATGTGTGTGGACCTTGTAAATTCCAAACTGGTGAACATAATATGTATACTTATGTATTGGATTGTCTAGACTAAACAGAGGAGCATTGTTGAAGACTTGATTTTGTTGGTGGTTGTTGGTGTTTTTAGTGCATTTTTTTTTTTTTGTAGTACCTTAGTGTTAGTGTTTGATTGTTTGTATCATGTTTGTTAAAAAAAAAAAAAGGTTCAATAAAGATATTGTGGAAAAAAAAAAAAAAAAGAACTCTTCCTCCCGCTCACTTTGAAAATGATAAATTTTCTGTCTTTTTTTTGCCATGTTTTGGGGATAGGAAACTGCACTGCGCTCACCATCTCCACTGCCCGCTAGCTTACACTCCACAAGCGCGAAGGTTTTGTCATGCGCACAATACTGACCTTTGAACTAGGTCAGATTCACCTTAACTTTACGTATAATAAACATATTTTCATTTTTTTTATTTTTAAGACATTGTCATTTTAAAATCTATATAAATGCAAGTGTGATTTTAAAAAATAGCGGCAGAAAAAATTACATCTTAGACGCAGCTCACTTGCCAGTTGTGCTATTTTTAGAACAGGCCTGCGGGCGACTCATGTGGTCCTTGCGGGTGACATGGTGCCCGCGGGCACCGCGTTGGTGACCCCTGCCCTAGAACAACCCCCCCACCCCAGCTCACAAAATCAGTAGAGGAAGTACCTCAACAGGTGTATAATATGAAACAAATACACATAACAAAGTAGGAAATAAAATTACAAAAATATATATATAACAAGGCATATGCTGACATTATTAGATGGGTAAGACTTTTAGATTAGAAAAGTGAGATATAAAACATTGCCATTTCTGGTAAAACCTTTCTGTGCATCCTCTTATCGTATATTTTATTTTCTCAAGTTTTAGAAAAAACATCATATCTTTGAGCCATAGTGAAATTGAGGGATATCTGACAGATTTCCAATGCAGCAATAAAGTACGCCTTGCTATTAAGGATGTAAAGGCCACAATATCCCTTTGTGCCGAATTCAAAACTAAGAGGAGTCGGGAATCCCAAATATGGCAATAAATGGAGAAGGCAGCAGAGTCACTTGAAGAACCGTGGAGATAATTGTAAAGTAAAGCCTAATTAAACTTTTAAACTTCTAGACCCAGCAAGGTTTCAAACAGGATGGACTAGCTTGTTATTTTCTTTTTTTTTGACTTTAATGGAGTTGAATATTCCTCTAGTTTGTTTTTAACACGCAGTTACAACAGCCTTTATGGAGCAGCAGAGCTGCGATTTGAGTTTTTACACTTTAACATCTATTATTTAATTGTGTTGCAACAAACACTTCTGATTAAGCTGTCAAGTTCAAGTTTCCAACTCATGTTTGATGGGTCATTATTTTATTTAGCTATGGGAACTTTTTATAATAGGGTACATTATATTAAGGCAGAGACTGAAAGTGATTTTCACAGATATGCAGGCTTAAACAGGTGAGGTAAAACATGACCTAGAGCCCCAAACAGGAGCTGTGCGAGCAGGAAGCTGAGTTGGTAGACATAAGAGAAATAATCATGATTAGTCAACTAACCGAAAAAATAGTCATTAGATTAGTCGACTACTAAAATAATCATTAGTTGCAGCCTTAAGGCCCAATTAAACTTTTAAACTTCTAGACCCAGCAAGATTTCAAACAGGATGGACTAGATTGTTATTTTCTTTATTTACTTTAATGGAGTTGAATATTACTCTAGTTTGTTTTGAACATGCAACATTACAACAGCCCTTTATGGAGTAGCAGAGACTGATATTTGAGTTTTTGCACTTTATTTTGGGGGTTAAAGGATTGGATAGGTTGCTACAAACACTTCTCATTAAGCTGTCAAGTTCAAGTTTCTAACTCATGTTTGATGGGTCATTATTTTATTTAGCTATGGGAAATTGTTATAATAGGCTATGTTATATTAAAGCAGAGACTAACAACAAAGTGATATTCACACGTCTGTAGGCTTAAACAGGTGAAGTAAAACATGACCTAGAGCCCCGAACAGGAGCTGTGCCAGCAGGAAGCAGAGATGGCAGACATGAGAGAAATAATCGCGATTAGTCGGCTAACTGAAAAAAAAAAAAAAAAAGTTGTTAGACTAGTCGACTACCAAAATAATCATTAGTTGCAGCCCTAACATGTACAGTATATCCACTACTCACAAAAAGTTAGGGATATTTGGCTTTTAGGTGAAATTTCAGGATGCACCTAAAATGCACTATAACCTTTACAGGAGAACTTAATTTGACCTTCTCTAACCTTTTGAATGCACATGTCCAACTGTTCAGTGTTTCAGTACTTTTTGCATAACTTGCTGTTGTCTAACAAGGTGCTCAACGGCAAAATTCACAACAGGTGTTTGATCCATGAATTGACCAATTCATTTTCTGGTTCAATTAGAATTGGTATTTAAACAGTCCTCTTCATCATGCTGTTCACATTTTGACATCATGAGACCAAGACAACACATAACAATTGATCAACAGTACCTCGCCACTGCGAGGCTTCAAACAGGATGTTCTCAGAGGGAAGTGGCCACTGAACTTAAGAGTGCCACAAAGTGGTGACTGGAAGAGTCAAAAAGGCATAGAACTGGACGTCCTTTGGCCACATCCCACGCTGATGACCACTTCATTGTGAACAGCGCCCTGTGGAACCGGATGATGAATGCCACTCAACTCCAGGCACATTTATGGGAAGTGAGAGGCACCCAAATGTCATGTCAGACCATTCGAAACCGTTTACATCAGCGTGGTCTGTGTGCTAGACGATCTGCAATGATACCTGACCACACCACCAGGCACAGGCATGGGCCAGAGAGCATTTACGCTGGACAAGGGACCAGTGGGCCTCAACTGTTCTCTGATGAAAGTCGATTCACACTGAGCAGAAATGATGGCTGCCAATGATGTTGAAGATGCCAAGGAAAGTGCTATGCATCAGCCACTGTTGTCACCAAACGAGCCTTTGGTGGTGGTGGAGTTACAGTCTGGGCAGGTGTGTCTAGTCAATACAGAACTGCCTTACACCTTGTGAATGGTACAGTAACAAGCTGATACTACCTGAATAACATCTTTAATCCAGTCATTGTGCCCCTGTTTGAACAACACAGGCCTAATTTCATCTTCATGGACAACAATGCTCCAGCTCATCGAGGTTGCATCATTAGGGAATGGCTGCTGGAGGCTGGGGTACCTCAAATGGAATGGTCTGCACTTTCTCCAGACCTGAATCCCATAGAAAACCTATGGGATCAGCTGAGTCGCTATGTAGAGGTTCGTAACCCTGCACCCCCCAACCTCAATGACCTGAGGGCTGCCCTTTAAGAAGAGTGGAATGTCATTGCCTCAGCAGACAATAAGGCTTACGGTCACACTGCAGGTTTTAATGCTCAATTCTGAGTTTTTTAGCACAAATGTGACCCATATCTGATTTTTTTAATGACAGTCTGAACGGCACAGATCTTTTTTTTTTTTTTTTCACACCAGACCCAGGCCATTTTCATATGTTGTCCTAATTTGGATACGCAGCTGATATTTTCCAAAGCGTCCTCAGTCTTTAACGGTCATGTCGCACGTCATCCGACTTTTTCCTCAATGAAGTAAGACAGATGCTACAATTCTGCGGTGGAGGATGCAGCAAGCATGGCAGACACAGCTGATTTATACTCTCTTTTTAATCAATCTTCTTCCCTTCATCACTGGTTCGTAATTTTGTCGGCTCCGACTGCACAACAGCTTTAAAATTTCGGGGAGGGGGGCTGAAACCGTCAGACAACCAGGCACGCAGTAATGGCACATTTACGGCCCTTTTTACTGGACGCTGCAAATTCCTTTTTCCCTGTAAACAGCACACTGTGAGTCCTGGCTGCTGTAATATCCAAAATGTAAAGTTAATACCAACATGACTGTGGAGCGGAATGGCCAGATACCGGGATACAAGAGAGGGGTGTCTAGCGGCTTCTCCTTCCTGTGCGGGACCGCTGCTACTGGTACGAGTCGCGCTGTTTAGGGCCCGAGCCACTGACAATGTCAGTGGGCGAGAGCCCTATTGTAATTGCTAAGACTCTTCATTATTAACCTTATTTATACAAGTAATCCCATTAAGACACGGGGGTCTCATTTTCAAGAGAGCTGTTTAATCGATCAGTTCTGTTAAAGCACAGCTGATCACAGCGGTCACCTGGCATGTAGAGGAATGAAGCTGGTCTCATTTATTTTGTGCATAATCATTTCTGAATTATTTTTACATTTTATTTTGCTGTGCTGCATCAAGGTAAAGAAGTTCCATCTCCCTCAATCCTTCGGGCCTCATATTTACTTCTGTAAACAACGCTGTGTCTGACATTACGTTTTCTTCTGCGCATGCGGGTCACTTCATAGCTGGAGACCGTTCATACTGGAGTCTGATACGGTCGCATTTAAATTATAATGTGAACGCCCACACAAAAAAAAACGGATCTCGGCAAAAAATCTGAATTGAGCATTAAGACCTGCACTGTGACCGGAGCCTAAGTCGACTTGTGAACAGCATGAAACGTCATTGTCAAGCTGTAATTGATGCTCAAGGGCACATGACAAGTTATTGAGGCACTGACATTTTTTGTTGTGGTATACCCACCACTGTTGTTGGCTTTTTGTTTCAATAAATTGTTTGCGATGAGGAAATCACCATTCCATACTTTTACTTAAATGCCCTACTTTCATGATATAATATTGCTGTAGCGTGAATTTTTTTTACATTTTCCATAAATTTCACCTGAAAGCCAAATATCCCCAACTTTCTGTGAGTTGTGTGTGTGTGTGTGTGTGTGTGTGTGTGTGTGTAATTAATTTTTTTTATGATGGATTATAATGGGTCATAACAGAATTTTTACAACTATCTGTCATCTTGACGGATAGCAATAAATCCTAGCACAACCTCTTCTTGCGACATTGTGGACAAGGCAAGAAATGAACCAGGAACTTTATGTTTCAACTGTATGGTACCCAACACAGTAGGAAACACAAATATTGGAAGTAAGAGGCTTAAAAGACCATAGTTTGTTTGGTTTTTTTCCTCTTCAAAAATCGAGCTGCATACCTTGGGGTGGGGTGTAGTCATCAGAGTCTGTGTCGCTCTCACTGCTGTCCTCCAACAGGAAACTGGGGTAGTTCCAGGACATGCTGACGATACCGTCCGACTCATGTAGCAGTATGTGTGCCAGCATGCGCCCATGGCAGTCCATCACTATTACCTGTCCATCTGCAGTACCAAATAACACCTGGCAGAGAAATAAACTTTTATTGGTTGGAAATAAAAGAACAAAAATGGAAATGAGACAAGACTGTGAATAAAGAAAATACAAGCAAATGGACATAAATGGATTGAAGGCAAATAAGGACAGAGACACATACACAGACTGAAAGTCAAAAGGCATCTTATCAAAACTGACAACTTAGCAACCTGACAGCAAAAACACAGCCGAACAAAAACAACACATTCAAGAGAATAAACACTTGCTGTCAATCACAAATCTTTCTTTGGGGCCACATTTACTTTCTGAAAGTCTACATACTAATAAAAATATCTATCTACATAATAATTTAAAATATCTAGATTTGTTAACATTCAGAGAGATTAGCACAAAGAAAGTATTTAAAAACTGTAGTATATTATTGTGTTACCTGCTGGTCATCAGGAGTCCAAATGCCACAGGTAATTTGGCTCTCCAGGTTGATCTCAGAGGACCAGTGTCTCTGCCCACTGACGGAGCCCACCAGGACAAAGCCATCTCGGTAGGAGATTAGAGCCTGTGTGCCATCATGTGACCAGGTGAAGTCACTTACCTACAAGAGGCAATCAAAATTAAATGTTAGCCCCATGTGCATCCAATATTTTCCAATAATCTACTGGCTTTAAAATGGGTGGGAAAAACAAAAACAAAACATAATGGCCCTCATTTATAAACAGTACACAGAAATCGGAGCACATCTGGGTGCAAATATGATTGCACGAAAAGGTCTATGTTGTATTCAGGGCTTGACATTAACACCCACCCACGGCAGGTGGAAGTCACCGCTAGCGGGTAAGCCAGCCAGTCCCACTAGCCACTTTGGCGGGTTGTAGTTTCCTCAAGCAACATCTAAATGATAAGTCTATCACAGTGTGAGACTAAAACTACAACTCCCATCATTCAATCATTGATAGATGGATCAGAGCATCATTTAAATTCCACGCCCATGTCTTGCCCCCAGAATTTATGACACAGCGGAATGAAAAATGTCAAAAGAGAAACTTCTCAGTCATGGAAAGTGACATTATCATAAGAGAAGGGATAAAAATAAATAAGTGCTGTGTAGCAACATCAAAAGTCTCATTCAATGCAAAAGAACCACATTTTGGAAGAGACTGAGGCTGCGCAACACCACTGGTTTGACCAGCTGAGGGTTATAAATTAAATCTGTACAGGCGGGATTTATTTGTGTATTTGGGTTATATTGTGGTGACCCACCACAATCTACATGGACATTCAATCTTCACACTCAGCTAGCCAGCAGGAAGCAGAGGACAATTTGCATACGGACAGAGAGCCCCCAGGAGACAATCAAAACAATGGACTATTGTTTTATTGTTATACATCCCCGGATTAAGGAGAGGAAGTCCGGGCGCCAGTTGGTCACGCGACTGATATGTATTGACTGATATGTATATCAATATGGAAATGGGCCATGCATTCTCTCTCTTTGTATAACATGTATAAAAGAGCTTGCTATACATGCCTCAATAGCACACACAGCACAACACAGCGCACAGTGCTACAGTGTGTCTCATGATGTTGGAGGAAAATAAAATCCTGCCACCTTCCAGCTCGCTGCATCTCGCCTGAACTTATTTTTCCTCCACACTGGTGACCCTTGACGAAGAATGGAACATGAGGCGAACACCCCGGAGATGACCCCGAAAGGGAAAGCCCCAGCACGCGTCATGGTGCAACCCTCGCCTGATCTCTTCCCTCCACACTGGTGACATGACGAGAGAGAATGACCGTCTGCTCCCTCTCACCACGCTGTGAACACAGAGGACCAGAGAACGCCTGCAACCTCTTCATCCTCTCCGGAGCGCAGCGCTGGGGACCAAAACGCACCATGAACGACACGAGCGAACGAAGGAAGCAGCCTGAACGGGGACAATCATCGACGCTGACTGCGTTGATTTCCACTGAGCTCCCTGACTCTGACTAAACTCCGGACAGCAGACCTCCCGTGCACAGAAGCTCCGCACGCACACCCCAGGATTACGAGGACAGCGCAACTGCCAGTTATGTGGTCACGGCGCCAAGCGCGCACCACACACAGAGACGAACCGGCTCCACAGACTGATACATCGTCCTCCGCCGCTGCACATGCCCAAGAAAAACGGCCGATCGCCACCCTCAGAACCTTCAGGGCTGCTCACGCACCTGGAGCAGACATGCAGCCCACACACAGGACTTTGTATGGGTTTCTCAGCCACGGCGCACAAGGGGAATTTAGCCGATTGCTTTCCCCGATGACTTTAGGGCTGCTTCCCGCACCTAAAAGCCAAACCGCCTCACACCTTCACACAGCTGTAGTTGCTTCACAGCCACTACGCATCCTCGGGGAATTTGGCGGCTCGCCTTCCCCACATCCTTGCTGGATCGAGCCGCGAGAGGAGTCAGATAAAATGGTTTTTTTTTTTCCCCACAGCCGCTGTGGATCTCCACCAGGTTTACTGGGAAAGTCCTTCACCATTGCGGATCCACATGCAATTTTTGTGCGGCCCAGACACCTTTGACGTCTCGGGCCGGCACTCACTTACTCCCACCCCCCTCCTCCTCCACAGTGCTTTTCCTGCACCTCACTCCCTAAAGCCGGCCGATCGCTGTTTTGTTCCATTACGCACGAAACGCACCGGCCCGTGCGCCCACGATCCACGGCCGTTCAACGTGCTGGAATCCGGAGCTGGAGCCAAACGACCGGGGGGGAAGGTCACAACCCCTGCTGAGTGTTCTGGGGGGAGCCCTGTGGTGACCCACCACAATCTACATGGACATTCAATCTTCACACTCAAGCTAGCCAGCAAGAAGCAGAGGACAATTTGCATATGGACAGAGAGCCCCTAGGAGACAATCAGAACAATGGACTACTGTTATACATCCCCGGATTAAGGAGAGGAAGTCCGGGTGCCAGTTGGTCACGCGATTGATATGTATTGACTGATATGTACTGTATATCAATATGTAAATGTGCCATGCATTCTCTCTCTTTGTATAACATGTATAAAAGAGCTTGCTATACATGCCTCAATAGCACACACAGCACAACACAGCGCACAGCGCTACAGTGTGTCTCATGATGTTGGAGGAAAATAAAACTGCAACCTCACAGCTTGTCGTACCTCGCCTGAACTCATTTTTCCTTCACAATATTAACTATACACCCACAAAAGTGGTCGGACTTCACGTAGAGCAGTGGTTCCCAACCTTTTTCCCAGTAGCCCCCCGCCTGTGTCACAGACGTGCCGGGGCCCCCCTAGCCCGCACGATCACGCCAGAGGAATTAAGTCATTTTAGAACATTTATTTAGGAAAAAAAATAACATCAGTTTTATGCTTAACCTATTCCATTTGTTCTGAAATGTAGATTTGTTTTCCTTTATACTTAAACTAAATTGAATTATATGAACATGTGTATCACACACAGACAAAAAATAAACGTGGCAAATGACTGCAATGGTATTAAAATATTTGTCCTTTTGTTTTAAGACAGCATTACTTTTAAACATGGCTTTTTTGACACCAGAAGGCAGTCCTGAGTCTTCACTGTTCATTATCAGTGACAAAGTTTTCATCTTTGGCAGAGGTATGAAACAGAAATGTTAACAAGAAGATGTCCCTTGTGAAAGCAAACATTTCTAACAATCAAAATAGTGGGTATACCCACACATGACCACATAAATCAGTAAAGGCCTAAAAGTCAGTCAGTATGGGTCTAATGGTAGTAGGCCTAAAAACACTCATCATACACAAAGAACAATTAACACTGCAAAAAAAATTCAATGGTTCTTTGCTTTTTACTCTCTCCAGTCTGTTGATTCAAAAAAGAATATTAATGTTTACCTTGAGCTTGCATGTCTCTGACCAGTGATGCGATGTTTGGAGTGATAGTGGTGATAGGCATGCGGACTTGATCAGCTGCTCACCAATATTGTGTGGCTTTTTTGCCTTTGCAGTGAGCAGCGCACAGTCGAATGATGCTTCAGTTGCTGAGTAAATCACTACCTGCCCCTTCAGAGGATTTTCTGATATCCCTGTGTCTCCTTGCAAGCGCCAGGTGCCGTTTCCTCTCAGAAAAATCCCGACTTACACCAATGGTCTCTCGGTGTTGAGTCTCCTGATGCCATCTCAGTTTGCTAGGCTTCATGCTGTCATTAGCTAGCTTTTCACCACAAATAACACATTCTGATAATTTATAAATTCTGAGAATAAATCCATAGTTCAGGTAACTGTCAATACATTGTCTGTTTTTCTTTTTTAACTCCAAGGGGTCCTCCGCACATTTACATTTCTCAGGCATTGTGGAGGATGGAATGAGACAAGATAGCGAGCTGCACGACACAGAACTTTATTTCTCCTCCAACACAGAAGAGAACAGAATAACTGAGTGCCTGAGTGAACTCCTTTATACATTTTTATTCCCGCCTCCAGCACACAGGGTAAACACATTAACAGACTGAAAGACATGTACACACATTAACATAACATTGACACACACGTCACAGAGCAGGTCTTGCTACAATACATTCCCACCCCTGCATCCTCAGGTGCAAACCTGGAGCTGCGGGGGCAAAAGGCACGTCTTTGTTTGTTTGGCTCCTCTCACCTTTTCTCCATTAGCATCTCTAACCATCTTCCCCACCAACCTCCCTGTACTGGGTGGAGTGCCATGTTTTTTTTGTGTCCACACACCATCCTCTTTCTTTATTTGATGTCATTCATGCATTTTTTTTACCCATGCATTTCATAAAACTGTCTGGTTGGTTAATGAGGAATCTTGATTTCCAAGTCTGGATTATATCAACCATAAATCTGTCATTTGGGGCATTCCTTTGCCAAACAGCAGAAAAGGGAGAATGACTAAGTCCTGGAGAAGGAATTAACTTCCACTTTATGGCCGATGGATAGTGTTACAACTCTGGTCCTTGGGTGATAGAAGCAGCTCATGACCAGACTTTCGAGTTGAAACAATTTTCTTCAGCAAAGAATTATTTTATAAATTGAAACCAAGAGGGTTGACGCTACATTTGATATAAAATAATTCTCCCACACAGCCAGGATTCTTTGCTGCACGGAAGTCTACAGCAACTTGAAAATTTGCATACCCCAACTCAGAGCTGATGTGGGATTTGAGAGCACCATACAATCATGTTCAGATTGATAAATACTGATCTGTACGTTAAAATTAATGTACGGCCACTTTTTCATCTTATGGACGTTTGATAAATGAGGGCTAATAAGCATGCATTGACCTGCTAAAAAACAGACTGGCACCATGTGTCAGACTCAGTTCAGTGGATGACTACATTCACTTGATCAAGCCATCCATCTTTTATTGCTTATCCAGGGGTCCCAGTTGTCGGGGCAGCAATTTAAGCAGAGAAGCCCATACAGCACCAATGACCCCTCTGGCAGGTGGTGAGCCCACTGGAGGGTAGACCCATACATCTCTTTCTGACTGAGCCCAGCCAAGTCCTATGGGCACTTGCCATCGAGTGCACTCTGCACCAGTAACCAAGCAAGGTACACTGGATCTCTGAAGTTTTCCTGGGGATCCACTGGGCTGCTTTTGGTTGAGCCCTTCATACCGGACCAATTTGCCTTGGGAGACCCTAGCAGAAGTGAGGTGCCTTTGACAACATAGCCCCTGGAATCATTACGGTGCACAAAACCCTCCACCATGATACAGCATCAGTCCACAGCAGGGTGATCAAGCCATATTGTTTTAAATTCTTGGACTTTTGCACTGTTGTACAGTAACACTGTTTAAATACCTGTTAGTTCTGCTGCTTTAAAAAAAATGTTTATAACCATTTACATCCTCTGTTAAGCTTTTACAAATATTTTATTTCTGTAGATTCACTGTAAGTCCAGTGTCAGTAATATGATTTACTGACCGATTCTTTTCATGTCTAATTTCTGTCTCTTACCTGGGCCCCTCTGTCATTGACCAACTCCACAGACCACCGGCCTTCATATTGGATCCAAACAAAAATCCCTCCGTCTGTGTCACAAGTGGCCAGCTTCTGGAAGGGCTCGTTCCACCGCACCAATACCACCTTAAAAAAAAACAAAACAAAACAAAAAAACAGGTAGACACGACAAAATCAGTAGCAATTCAACTGGATCTTCAGCACCTTGCTGGATATATTGCAGAAAATCAAGAACATAACTCGCCAGTAGAAGGACATGTAATGCTGGCTGTGGCTGTTGAACTCATAGACTAGGGACATCTCTTGAGACTGTGCAAGAAAGCTGGTTGCAATAAATTACTGCAAAAGAAGCCGATATCTGCACTGCCAACAGCTAACCACAGTATGAATTTAAGCAAGCCAAAAAAAAAAAAAAAAAGATTTTGAAAAAAGGAATATTTTTAGGAAAAAGAGAACCTTTTGATTCTGCAAGTCTAAAGGTTGATCAAGATCTCGTCATTATTCTTATGGACAGATAAGCAGCTAACTGCTATAGTGGGTGTTTGAACAGTGTAGCTAGATTTACCATCTTCTCACTAAAAGTTAAACATTCTGCAAACAAGTGTCAAAACATTGCAGCTGCTACCCAGTATAAGTGAGATATAGTGATATGGTTCCAATTCAAATCCAATTTGACATGATGTGGTTCCAATTCAAATTAAAGAATATCAGGCATCAAGCTTTTACTGAACAGTGGAACATTGGTCAGCACTGCTGCCTCACAGCTGGAAGGTTTCTGGTTCAAATCCCTACGCTGGCAGGGGTTGGAGCCTTTCCGTGTGGCATTTGCATGTTTTCCCTGTGTCTGTCATGCTCCAGTTTCCTCCCACAATCCAAAGATATACATGTTAGGTAAACTGACTTTAGGCAGACCAGTAGGTTGACGTAGTTACTAGTTAAGTGCTTTGTGTGTCTTTGGGAATAAACAAAGCACTATATACATACATGCCCTTAGCCTGACTGGCCTACAGATAAAACAGCAGGGGAAAAAAGGCACTGTAATCACCATCATGTGCACTGGAAGCACATATACACATTGCGAATGTGTGGAGACAAAAACATTGAATATATCTCACATGCACTGCTGCTTCAACCAACAGATAATGTTGTGAGATGAACAGCAACAGTGTCTTATAAACATGGTACGAAGAAAACGCTAAACTCTTGCCTGCACCCTCTCTGAAACTAACCCTAAATTGGCATAAACTGAATGCCTAAAAACAAAATCCATGTTCCCACATTTCAAGGACCTAAATATAGGATCAAGCAAGATGGAAATAAATCATCAAGTGGGTTAGCCTCATTATGAAAAAAAAAAAAAAAAGAACTGCCAATATCCTAAATAATACAAACATGGATACCATCACTTGTCTGTGTACTCTTGTCCAGAAGCACATTTTTAATTCAAAGATATGAACAGGTATTAACTTCTGGATAACTTTATACTGGTAAGAATTTGTTCTATTAAAAAATAATTCCACAATTAATATCTGAAAGTAATAAAGTATGTCCTAAAGAAGAGAGGCAAGTCAAATAAAAAATAAGAAGGCTATGCTTGTGCAGGCAGTTGAAAATATATCATAGTTAAAAAAGACATTCTACAGAACAATATATCTTCTGCCAGCAGTGATTCAAAAGCCTAGGCTGCTGTATTTGCCCCGAAGTCAGTGGATATAAAGATGGATCATTACTGGCTCAGCTATGAGCTGCAGAAGATAAAAGTATTAACGCTGCCTGACAACAGAGTAGATCAAACTGTTTCGAGCCAGTTTCTGTCATCATTGCCCATCCTTTAAGGCACGCGTTACAATCTATCCAACCCCCTATTCTCTGTGCATCTTTTGTAGCGTGACTCAGCCTATTCCCAGAGGAATAATCCTAAGAAGGCAGCAGCTCTGCTCTCACTGTGCAAAACACGTGGGCTGAACATGCTCAAACACACAGCACAGGGCAGGTTTTAATGGGGCGTACATGCTCTGACTGCAAGTTCCACAGATCAGTGGCTGAGAACTGAATAAGCTAGCCCAGCCTTGACCATTGTGAACTTCTAACCCCTCAAACGGATGTTCACATTGATGACCAGAGAGGCACACTGTCAGTTCTCATAGGAGATTATTTTATTTTACAACTTCTTCAATTATGACAAATGTCAAATAACTGCAGACCAACTCACATGCAGCTTCAACAGCACCCTCTCCTATAGTAAGAGGTAGGCCACCTTTTCTAGCCTTTCTCCAACGACCCTGACCTACTTACTAACACAGAGGAGAACTCTACATAACTACAAAATATCAAATATTCAGTAAAATATATTTTAAATAATTACCAATACAATAAATATTATATAAATAACACAAAATCAATATATATCAACTTTATTACTATTAAGCCTAAAAACCCAGTGAACACCTTTGAACAACTACCCATAACACTCCCCCCCATCCAGTTCTTCCCTTGGTTTCTCCTGGAACCTTTCAATGGTGCTCGGACCCCCGGGGACTCATTTGCCCAAACACCCTGGAAGAGGCCAGTGCCGTGTTCGGAATGTTCACTCACTCCCTCCCTCCCTACTCGCTGTATAGTGGATTTAGATATAGTGAACTATACAGTAAACTCAATAGAACAATAAAATTATCAGCTTTCAGACACTACTGGGCTTGTTTTCGCGGCCCGGTTAATGACGTCATCATGGTGAGACAGCAAAATGTAACAGACTAATGGTAAAAAATGAATACCTGCATGTAATTTGTAGTAAATATGTATTAAATCATTTTTGTTGAATTATCAAATATAAATACCTTAAGGTAGTTTATGTTGTTATGTGAAGCTCTCCTCTCACTGCTCTTGGCTGCGCATTGCATTATGGGATATATTGGCTAATGTAGTGACCATCTTAATGTAGTGTACACTACTTTTCAAAATGCATTGTGGGATTTGAGTGTACTATATAGCGAATTAAATTTTCAGTTAAGATTTCAAACAGCACTACAAAATAACGGTTGATTGACTATACGATTCACTGTACTATACTCATATAGAACACTATATGGGGAACAAGTGAACATTTTGAACACGGCACAAGACAAGAAGAGGTAAGTGAAGGCTTTCAATTACTTTGCACTTTGACAAACTACACTAAAAACAAACAACTGTACAATACACAGTCCTCCATTTTCACCACGTGTACTTTCTTGCAGGTGCTGCCAATCAAGGTACCTGCCAGCCTGGAAAACAGATGTTTTAAAACTATTAAAATGTTCAATAAATAATACAGGACAACTGTAGTGTAAGTGTTCTTATAAAAATGTCAATAAATAATTCAGACCTGTTGTGTTAAAGTTTTTTATGTGCAAATGCTCATTTAAAGTGCAAAGTGCCAGTCAAAGTGCAAATGTGCATATATTAGTTCTCAAATATCTAAAACCCAATTTCTATAAGTAACGAAGGATCTCTTCGTGACAACAATTTATTCCCACAATATCCTTTTCACCCCTGAGCAGCATCCTACACTTAATAGTAACTAAAGTGATACTATTTATTGTGCCTTTGTTTACATCTTGATTAGACACTTTACAATAATTTTCATGTCCAGTTTACACATATGCTACTTCCTCAGTGACCATGGAAATTTTAACAATCCTTGGAAAAAACAAAATCAAAGTAAATTGTTCAATTAACCAAGATATTGATATGAGGTCACATCGCCCAGCTCTGTTCAGAAGTTTGTAAAACTTAATTCTAGTCCACTGGTATAATATCACAGTCTCAGTGGAGAGGGGTGGACAGATTTCTCCTCCTGTGTGGACAAGACCAAAATGGACACCATTTCCATAATGAATCTCTGGTCCCCCTGCAGGGGGCATTTGTTCAAACTAGTGTATAATCGGTGAGAAAAAAAACAAGTTTGTTGCAGCTCAACAGAAAAGGTCTATAACATTCTGAATTGCCTATATTCACGGACCATTAAAAACAGCCTTCCATCTATCAGGCAGGCACCGCACTCATTCATGCAACGGGGCTCACGAGATACAAAGGCATAAAGGCTTTGACGGAAGTACTGACAAAAATGTGGAATTTCCAAGCACACGGACCTTATTGGGAGAACAAAAATCCATGTTGGTACTCCATTTCCGCCTGCAACCTCAAGTCGAAATAGATTTTTCAGATGATGCAATATAATGCATTAGACTTCCAACCACCAGGAGGGGGAAAAAAGACTTTAAACTGCATACAAGTAATGAAAAATACTAAAGTGATAACCGTAAGTTAAATCCTATGCCTCACGTGTTTGCACACTTGCACCCTGTAGAGGTGAGGAACAACTGTTTGTAAATTTAGAACAGTCTGGGGATTAGTGTGAGCTGGTCAGGCAGCCTACAGACAGCTGAGCACCTTGCTGTGGCAAAGTGATCTGGTAGATCTGATGCCCCATGGAAAATAACAGGGTAAGGTAAGGGCCAAGAATGTGTGCCAATATATAAAGTCTTTGGCTTAAAAAAAATAAACAATAAGAGAAGTGTAAAAGATGCTCTCTCAAATGTGGTGAAATGTGAAAAGCTGCACCTCTACCAGTCAAGAGGACATGGCATTCATTTATCTCACTATTCAAGGTCAAGGTAAACTTATGACATGGTGATATGATGGTCTGATATGGTGACGAGTACTACAGATGCAATGCTTGCTTCAAGAGTGTTGATGGAGAAGTATAGAGAAGATCAGAAAGAGTTCCACTGTGTCTTTATGGACACATCATATGCTAGAGAAAGTATATGATAGGGTGCCAAGAGAGTAAGTGTGGTACTGTATGAGGAAGTCAGGAGTGGCAGAGAAGTATGTGAGGGTGGTGCAGGACATGTATGAGGAGAGCGACACAGCAGTGAAGTGTGCTGTAGGAATGACAGATGGATTCAAGGTGGGGGTGGGCTATGTAGACAGTTTATGTAGGACAATGACTTCATTATGAAATGTAAGAGAATTTTTAACATTCTGCTAATCAGAGCTAAAAGCAGACAGCTGGTAGCTTAAGTGCATGAAGTGTTTCATTTAATCAAACCATACAGCTCTGCGCGTCCATGGTGAGGTTCAGGCACAACCAAAACAATAGTGTGTTATTTGTGGTCAGTTCACATAGTGAAGCTTTAATGTACATCTACAAGACAATTTTAAAGTCTGAGAGGACACTCTTTTCAGTTACCTCAAAAAAAAAAGAAAAAGAAAAAAAAAAATCAAATCGGGGAACAGCTTTAGGTTGTGGTGGAGTCAGCAGAACCATGACATTTTGGCAATTTAGTGTCACTGATCTGAAGTCATGAGCCATAATACCATGGTACAAGAATGTTTTTAAAATAATACTACGAAAATTAAATCTGCTAAAATTACTTTTTAACCTATATGTGCTTTCTTCACACAAACCTAGAACTGCAGCTTCAGAGACTTCATGAGTAATGAATCAATAATATTGAAAGGATTACTTTGTCTTTAACAGTGGAACGGGACAGAGAATGACCAAGCAAGAACAAAGCTCCCCACCCACCCACCCACCCGCACACACACCCTCTCGTTCTGACATGATATTAAATCAGACACAAAACCCAATTTGAGAAAAGCGCTGTGCTGTGCCGATACAAAAGCAAGAAAGTCAGAATGAGCAAAGTGGGGCGGGATGATTTGCAACGAAACAGAAAGACAATGGGATGAGACCTTCGGGGAAGTAGATTCTGAGATGTTCATGAGTAGGTCAAGTACATAATAAAATTTTAATGGATAATAATATCCACTAATAGCATTTACATTGGCTATAACTGTGTGCTGTAAAGTTGGATCAGATTATCTGTAGGCAAACTGTATTTTATAAATGTCTGTGCAAGTTATGTTACTAATGAAGACCAGGGACTTCATGCATTTGTTTCATGCCCAGGCTGGCAAGGGTTGGAACATTTCTGTGTGGAGTTTGCATGTTTTCCCTGTGTTGCGTGGGTTTACTCCAGGAGCTCTGGTTTCCTCCCACAATCCAAAGACAATCATGTTAGACTAATTGGTCATTCTAAATTGTTCCTAGGTATCTGCCTTCTATAGGCCCTAAGAAGAGAGGGTTAGTACTAGTGAAGTGCTTTGAGTTGTCTTTAAGACTAGAAAAAGCACTATATAAGTACAGGTCCTTATCCCTTATGTGTTAATTATTCTGAGCCTAATACTGCTAACCTTTAAAGTAGAACTGAACCCACCTTTTGGCGCAAAAAGTAGAATAGCAGATTAATTCCTTATTACCTATTGTATTTTTCAACACATAAAAGAAATTTTTAGGCCGTGCGATGGCCAAGCTATAAGCCGATAAACTTTTGCCTCTGGCTGGCAGTGCCAAACAAACCGGAAGTAGTGCAGACGACGCTGCGTGACATCACGAGTGTGATCCCTAAACAAAACAACAATGGCAGATGATAGTTCCAGCAGTCAAGAAAACCAGAGTTTTCAGAGTGAAGAGGCGTTCAGGATCGGTGACGAGACAGAGGAGGATGCAGGAGTGTGGCAGGTGGCAGGCGTACACAAGGGCGAGCCCGGGAGACAGAGACCTAATGCACCTGTGACAGCAGCTGGCAGACGGCGATGCAGAGGCGAGGTCCGCCGCCGGGGAATACAGTGATCCCTCACTTATCGTGTTTAATGGGGACCAGAACCGACCGCGAAAAGTGAAAAACCGCGAAGTAGCGTCGCCCCCCCCCCCCCGTCACAAGCACTATTTTGCACAAAAAGGCACAAGAGAACAGCGAAAAGTGCCACTAAGCAACACGAGCGATAAAGAACAATGAATGCGGTCTTCCTTCTCTTCCTTCCTTCTCTCTGCAGGGAGAGAAGCTGGGTAAAACGTCTCGGCCAATCAGCTTGCGAGATTCCCGAGCGGTGAAGAGGTGGGCGGAGAGGAGTGGAGCGGTGGTCAGAGAGGTGGATTTTGAGTTGTGCGGGCTCTCCGTGTTGATACCTGATGTTCTAATGTAGTCTTGGAGACTACATTAGAACAGACATTAGACTAGTCTCGGATATTATACCTATGATGAAAATTGGAGACCTCTCATCTTTTAAGTGGGAGAACTTGCACAATTGGTGGCTGACTAAATGAAACAATTTAAAATAAACAGAGATATACAACCACCTAACAGCAACACGATGAGTTTACAACTTCCCACACACAGCAAAACACATATGATAAAACAAACATCACAACTAGCAGATGACAAGATGAAGACAGTAGCAGATAATTTGCCCAAAACCTCCATTGTGGCCAATATGCCCTTGTGAACATCCTTGCAGTCATTGTCATGCCTGTCTGTGATGTTCAGATCTCATGGAGAATAAATGCGCTCCAAGTGACGAGCTGCTCACTCTGTTCAGCATCTTGTGTGCTCTACTGGGAGTAGAAAAAGCAGATTGTCAAAAAAAAAAAAAAAAAGATCCATTTTGACAAACACCCCATGGGATTATTCTGCAACATCACAAGTAAAGCTGTAAAGAAAGATGTAAAACTTGCCACATTCTTCCTTTTCAGCTTCTTTTAAGTGTTGTGCAACTGACACATTTACAGCCTAGAGTGAGCAGCTCTGTTCAAATAAGTATAAAAATACTAACAGGGCATCTGTGGCCACATTTTCTTTAATTTCATCTCTCTATTAACTGTCTGGTTGATTTATTTATAGACTACAAAGCTTTGTTACACTCATTTAGGCGTCACTCATCCACATATCAGGAGACTCAAAATCTGGGATGGTGACTATTTACTGCTCTGTTTAATAATAGCCAAATTAAAATGTGATATAATTTAACAAGTTGCATTAGAAAAAAAAACATGCAAATGATCTTGTCCATTTTAGGTCTAACTTATCATGCATGCTACAGCTCATACACAACATGTGCTACACCAAGTTTCTGCTTCCAGTAGTGTGACTGCATAGCATAGTGAAACAAAAGGTTAAGGATGGATGCATTTGTATCACTAATAGGGCTGGGTGATGATTAACTAAACATTTCGCCTTTGTTTCAGTCAGTGAATTTTTAATTTTTCCTCCCTCATATACACAACCATATGTAAGCAGGTGTCCCATATATTACTACAATTATTTATTCAATGTAATAATTCAATTATTTTATGAATAAATATGAATAGTTTGTAAATAAATATCTCTCACAGATGGAGACAAATTTATAGATAATCTTCTTGCTTTTATTATGAAGGTTTCCATTTCCTGAACTCAGACCAGAGCAGATAGTAGCTCCATTCTCATCTGCTAGCATACAGACAGGGCATGATTTTTAACTTCATAATGTGAAGGTGATTCAGTTCAATTCACCTTTATTTATACAGCGTTATTTCACAACAACAGTCATCTCATTGCACTAACTGTAGAGGAAAACCCCACAATTGCAGAAAGACCCCAGCAATCAGGTGATCCCCTGTGAGCAAGCACTTGGCGACGGTGGAGAGGAAAAACTCCCTTTTAGCAGGAAGAAACCTCCAGCAGAACCAGGCTCTGGGAGGGGCAGTCATCTGCTGCAACTGGCTGGGGTGTGAGGGGATAGAGAAGAAGAAGAAAAGAACAGACACGTAGAGAGCAAACAGCACGATGGGGACTCAATCTAAGGGAGATAAACAGATGCTAATGACAAGCAAAAATATTTCATTGAGAGTGAAAAAAGGAGTGAAGCCCAGTGCATTGTTGGAGGTCCCCCGGCTGTCTAAACCTATTAGCAGCATAACTAAGGGAGGGTTCAAGGGCACCTCTTTCCACCCAAACTATAGGCTTTGTCAAAAAGAAAAGTTTTAACCCTCTGAGTGTGTGAATTTGTGTGCCCCAAGTGATAGAGTGCGGCACTGCATCTGTCGTCTCACTGACATGATCACCTGCATTGGGGATTTGTACTGATTTGCCAGTTTCAAAAGGTGGCAGACAACTGTTGGAAGACTCAATGGATGACACGTAATACACCAAAGAAGAAGAACTCCTCATTTCCTTTTCCTGTTCTTAGCATTTTAGCCCAGAAAGCTAATATGGCCGCAATCGGTCAAGGTCACTTTCTCGGCTTTGTACGCGGAAAATAGCCGTGGGATAAAAGCAAAATTTATATGGGGCTTTAAATGACCGACAGAACGCAAAATAAGGACCATGATGGGTGAAAATGCGACCATGCCAGCCAGTCCCCCTTTGTCAAAAGTAAGTGAGAAATTTTTGTTTTTTTTAAATATTGTACTGATTTCTTGTTCATATACTTTGAAGATAAGATGATGAGGTACCTCTGTACAAAAAACGGTGTCAAAAGACTGAACCATTCTTTGTGTAAATACGTCCAAAGTCCAGTTTTGACCGAGTTATGGAATTTAAAGAGGTGCCGTGGCATTATGCAAATTAGATGCATAAATTTATTCCTATCTGAAACTTTGGATCATATTTTAATATCTTTCTAATTGACAGTAAGCCATTATCTCTTACCACTTTCAAGTTATAGCCTTGGAAAGCTGAACTATTTTACTGACAAAAAATATTTACCACTCTTGGCCACTAGGGGTTATGTTGCAATTCAGCGACAGACACACACATAGGGTTAACCCTATTCTTAAAAACAGAGATCGAGTCTGTCTCCCGAATCCAGATTGCCAGATTGGCAGCTGGTTCCAAAGGAGAGGAGCCTGACAACTGAAAGCTCTCCCTCCAATTGTACTTTTAGAGATTCTAGGCATTACAAGTAATCCTGCATTTTGGAAGCGTAGTGCTCTGTTAGGATGATCAGGTACTATCAGATCTTTTAAATAACAAGGGGCCTGATCCTTTAGAGATTACTATGAAAAATTATATGATACCAAAAATGAACCTGATTTAACAAAACTAAATGGGTTTTTGAACAAACTATCTATACCGTGTATTCCAAATGAAAACAGGGAGATATTGGAGTCTAAAATTAGTCAAGAAGAAGTTGGGCTAGCCATTGATAATATGAAATCAGGAAAAAGTGCAGGACCAGATGGTCTTCCAGTTGACCTTTATAAAAAATTTAAGAATAAATTAATAAAACCTTTTTTGGAAATGGTTTTAGAAGCATTTCAAAATAATAATTTACCATCATACATAAATAATGCCTTAATTATACTGCTGCCAAAACCAGGTAAGCCCTCTAATAAATGTGAAAATATGAGACCAATAAGCCTATTAAACGCCGACCTTAAGATAATCTGTAAAATTTTAGCAAGACGAATACAAGAAATTTTACCAAATATTATTAATCGAGATCAGAATGGCTTTATAAAGGGTAGACAAGGCTTCCATAATGTAAGAAGACTATTTAATATTATTTATTTTAATAAAGAAGCACCGGATACAGCTCTCCTATCATTGGACGCCGAAAAGGCCTTTGATAGAGTTGAATGGCCCTTTCTTTTTGAAGTCCTACAAAGGTTTGGACTTGGAAATAATTTCATAAAATGGGTTCAAATAATATACAATAATGCTACAGCAGAAATCCTAACAAATAACAATATTTCAAAACCAATAAAAATCAATAGAGGATGTCGACAAGGCTGTCCACTTTCACCTTTACTGTTTACTATGGCAATTGAACCTTTAGCGATAGCGATACGTTTACATTCACAAATATATGGAATTAAAGTTGGACCAACAGAACATAAAATCTCCCTGTACGCCGATGATATAATTTTGTTTATGTCGAATCTAAAAAAATCAATTCCAACCTTGTTGAATTTAATAAAGAATTTTGGGGAAATATCAGGATATAAAATAAATAAAACTAAATCTTCAATATTAATGCTAAATGAGACCCAGAGAAATTACCCAGCCCCTGAGGTAAATCAATTCAATGTTGTAAATCAGTTTAAATATTTAGGAATCCAAATTATGCCTAAGCTAGAATCAGTCGCCAGTGTCAACTATGAAGCCTTAATGTCAGATATCAATGAGTTAACTCAGAGATGGATGTCACTACCAATGTCGATGATCGGGAGAATCAATATACTTAAAAGTAATATTTTACCTAAAATACTTTATTTATTTCAATACATTCCCTTATCACCACCTTTAGATCTATTCTCAAGAATAAAAAAAAAGTTAGTGGAATTTATATGGAACAACAGGAGGGCTAGATTACGTTTGTCTTTATTATATTTACCATTTGATCGTGGAGGTCTGAAATGTCCAAATTTTATGTTGTATTATTGGTCGGCACAACTGAGGTCTATGACATATTATTTTTCATCAAATGATCTCCCTCACTGGACTGAAATGGAATCATACAATTTACCTTTACCTCTTCCCATATTCATATACTCAGATTCGGCAAAAAAATTACAAAAACAAGTTAAAAATCCATTTGTAAAGCATATGATCAAAATATGGTGTGAAGCTAAAAACTATTTAAAAGAACCACAGTTATTGTCACAATTTAGTCCAATATGGGGTAATCAATATTTTAAACCAGGGAGAGCGGACGCTGTATTTAAAGTATGGAATTTAAAAGGGATACAAAAGATTCAGGATTTATATTTGCCATGTGCAGACAACATAATGTCTTTTGAAGAGCTGAGGATCAAATTTAATCTCAATAGAACACATTTTTTTAAATATCTTCAACTTAGAAACTTTATTCGATCAAATCAAAATAAAGCTCTCACTCGACCTATTTATTCATCCTTGGAAAAAATGATGATGAAAGATTGTAAAAGAAAGGGTATTATTTCAGAGTTTTATAACTCATTGACACTATCTTCAAGTGAAAATTCACTGAAAAGATTAAACTACTGGAAAGAAGATCTGCAAATTGAAATTTCAGAGGAACAATGGGAATTGGCTTGTACAGAAGCTCAAACCAAATCAATAAATGCACGCCTTAAATTGATACATTTCAAATGGTTAATGCGGATGTATGTTACACCGGAGGAGTTAAATAGATACAACAAAAATATACCAGATACATGCACAAAATGCATGGAAAGTAAAGGAACTCTATTTCATTGTTTATGGGAATGTAGATTAATAAGAATGTTTTGGGAAGAGGTGAGGGTAACAATTGAAAAAATAATCTCAAAACAAATCATATTGAATCCTAAACTGTTTTTGTTGGGTCTGTACCCAGAAAAGCATAATTTTAATAAAAGTGAAAGAACATTCATAGACCTCAGTTTGCTTAATGCCAAAAAATGTATTGCACTATTATGGAAAAAGACTCATAGACCAGATGTGACTCAGTGGTTAAGACAGATGTTAACAAACCTTCCATTAGAAAGAATAACATATATACTGAAATCAAAGGAAATTGTGTTTGAGAATATATGGAGACCTTTTATTGATTATGTAAAAAATTTAAACATAACTTTTGAAGAAGAAGGTGAATGATGTGTGTGGACCTTGTAAATTCCAAACTGGTGAACATAATATGTATACTTATGTATTGGATTGTCTAGACTAAACAGAGGAGCATTGTTGAAGACTTGATTTTGTTGGTGGTTGTTGGTGTTTTTAGTGCATTTTTTTTTTTGTAGTACTTTAGTGTTAGTGTTTGATTGTTTGTATCATGTTTGTTAAAAAAAAAAAAAAGGTTCAATAAAGATATTGTGGAAAAAAAACAAGGGGCCTGATTATTTAGAACTTTGTAAGTGAGGATTTTAAACTTAATTGTAAATTCTACGGGAAGCCAATGAAGGCCACAACCGGACAGATACATTCTCTCTTTCTAGTACCCGTTAAAACTCTAGCTGAAGCATTTTGGATCAACTGAAGACTTTTTAGAGATGTTTTAGGATGGCCTGATAATAGTTACAATAATCTAATCTAGAGCTAACACAAGCATGGATTAGTTTCTCAGCATCACTCTGAGACAAGATCAGGGATCCCTCTGGCAACATTTCTACAGTGGGGTAAAAGAGTATTTAGTCAGTCACCAATTGTGCAAGTTCTCCCACTTAAAAGATGAGAGGTCTCCAATTTTCATCATAGGTATACCTCAACTATGAGCGACAAAATGAGGAAAAAAAAATCCAGAAAATCACATTGAAGGATTTTTAATGAATTAATTGGTAAATTCCTCGGTAAAATAAGTATTTGGTCAATAACAAAAGTTCATCTCAATACTTTGTTATATACCCTTTGTTGGCAATGACAGAGGTCAATCTGTAAGTCTTCACAAGGTTTTCACACACTGTTGCTGGTATTTTGGCCCATTCCTCCATGCAGATCTCCTCTAGAGCAGTGATGTTTTGGGGCTGTCGCTGGGCAACACGGACTTTCAACCCCCTCCAAAGATTTTCTATGGGGTTGAGATCTGGAGACTGGCTAGGCCACTCCAGGACCTTGAAATGCTTCTTACGAAGCCACTCCTTTGTTGCCCGGGCGGTGTGTTTGGGATCATTGCCATGCTGAAAGACCCAGCCACGTTTCATCTTCAATGCCCTTGCTGATGGAAGGAGGTTTTCACTCAAAATCTCACAATACATGGCTCCATTCATTCTTTTCTTTACATGGATCAGTCGTCCTGGTCCCTTTGCAGAAAAACAGCCCCAAAGCATGATGTTTCCACCCCCATGCTTCACAGTAGGTATGGTGTTCTTTCTCCTCCAAACACGACAAGTTGACTTTTTACCAAAAAGTTCTATTTTGGTTTCATCTGACCATATGGCATTCTCCCAATCCTCTTCTGGATCATCCAAATGCTCTCTAGCAAACTTCAGACGGGCCTGGACATGTACTGGCTTAAGCAGGGGGACACATCTGGCACTGCAGGATTTGAGTCCCTAACGGCGTAGTGTGTTACTGATGGTAGCCTTTGTTACTTTGGCCCCAGCTCTCTGCAGGTCATTCACTAGGTCCCCCCGTGTGGTTCTGGGATTTTTGCTTACCGTTCTCATGATCATTTTGACCCCATGGGGTGAGATCTTGCGTGGAGCCCCAGATCGAGGGAGATTATCAGTGGTCTTGTATGTCTTCCATTTTCTAATAATTGCTCCCACAGTTGATTTCTTCACACCAAGCTGCTTACCTATTGCAGATTCAGTCTTCCCAGCCTGGTGCAGGTCTACAATTTTGTTTCTGGTGTCCTTTGACAGCTCTTTGGTCTTGGCCATAGTGGAGTTTGGAGTCTGACTGTTTAAGGTTGTGGTCAGGTGTCTTTTATACTGATAACGAGTTCCAACAGGTGCCATTAATACAGGTAACCAGTGGAGGACAGAGGAGCCTCTTAAAGAAGAAGTTACAGGTCTGTGAGAGCCAGAAATCTTGCTTGTTTGTAGGTGACCAAATACTTATTTTAGCGAGGAATTTACCAATTAATTCATTAAAAATCCTTCAATGTGATTTTCTGGATTTTTTTTCTCCTTTTGTCTCTCATAGTTGAGGTATACTTATGATGAAAATTGGAGACCTCTCTCATCTTTCAAGTGGGAGAACTTGCACAGTTGGTGGCTGACTAAATACTTTTTTACCCCACTGTACGTGGCGGGCTGCCACCCTTGAAGTTATGCAGCCACGCTAACAGGAAATATAAATTTAAGAAAAATAAACTAACGAATGACGTGTCGCAAACACGCACACGAACAACGCATGTGACAGTCATCCGCGCACAGGAGTTCAGAAGCGCCCCGCCCGCGTGACCGTCAAGTCGGCAGGCAGAGCGTCGCTGTCCGAGAGAAGCATGGGCTTATTAAAGTACTTTAAACGTGGAAAAAAAACAGAAGAGGTATGTCAGCAATGGAGGCATTTATTGTGGTTTTAACCCACTGGTAACGAGAGCAATAATGAGTCGCTTAGCAATTCAATTCAATTCAGCTTTATTTATAATGCACCACATCACAACAAAAGCCGTCTCGTGGCGCCACAGTGCAGGAAAAGAAAAACAAACAAACAAACAAAAAAAACCACACAGTCACAGAAAGACCCAGCAATCAGACGATCCCCTATGAGCAAGCACTAAGCAACAGTGGAGAGGAAAAACTCCCATTTGGAAGGAAGAAACCTCTAGCAGAACCAGGCTCAGGGAGGGGCAGTTGTCTGCTGCGACTGGCTGGGGATGAGGGGATAGGGAGGATGGAAAGGACAGACATAAAGAACATAGCAGTAAGATGCCAAGTACAATATTGGAGGTCAACCAACAATATGGATCACATAACAATAGAACAAGAATGGGGTTAAAAGACACAAAAACCCTCCTTAAACGAAAGCTACATTAAAAAGGAACGATTTTACCCCGTTCTTAAAAACAGAGACCGAGTCTGACTCCCGGACCCAGAGTGGTAACTGGTTCCAGAGAAAAGGAGCTTGGTAGCAGAAGGCTCTGCCTCCCACCGTACTTCTGGAGATTCTGGGCACCACAAGTAAGCCAGCATTTTGGAAGCGTCAAACAGCAAGCAGGTGTGGTTAGGCTCCATAATATGCAGGGAAAGTTAAGAGTGACTGATGAATTGCTGAGGATTTACTTCACCAGCCACAACAATATTAACTAATTTCTGCTCATTATTATGTACCTGGCAAGTTAAGATGACCGAAATTTACGAAGTCAATGACTTTAATCCGTCAGCAGCCTTCAGACATACTAAATGTGCTAACATTTGTATTTCAAAATAAGGGAGGTTTTTCCTGCCATCTGGTTGGTGAGGAGAGTTCTCAAAAACTGTAAATCTATAAAAATACCACAAATAACAGAATCTTTGGAAAGTTAAATATTTTTTTCTTTGAAATCGGAGTTAAATTATTGTTCTGTTCTGGCTCTGCAAAATTATGGTCAAAAGTGTAAATTGTATAAGGAAAAAAAGTCAAAATTTTACCCCAATCTGTTTCAGATTTATATTAAAAAAACCCAGTAATTTTATATAAAAAAAGCCCAGACAAAAATTAGCTCTAAATTAATCCACAAGTTTATACTAAAGTCTCAAATATACAAGAAAAGTCATAATTTTACAAGAGGAAATTACAAATGAGGAAAATGGTTGCAAATTTACGTAGATACATTTACAGAGAAAATTAGAAAACTATAAGAAAATTGTTATACACTACCGTTCAAAAGTTTGGGGTCACTTAGAAATTTCCTTATTTTTGAAAGAAAAGCACTTTTTTTCAATGAAGATAACTTTAAACTAATCAGAAATACACTCTATACATTGTTAATGTGGTAAATGACTATTCTAGCTACAAATGTCTGGTTTTTGGTGCAATATCTACATAGGTGTATAAAGGCCCATTTCCAGCAACTATCACTCCAGTGTTCTAATGGTACAATATGTTTGCTCATTGCATCAGAAGGCTAATGGATGATTAGAAAACCCTTGTGCAATCATGTTAGGACTGCAATGCTGTAATTGCTGCAAATGGAGGATTCTTTGACGGAAGCAAAGTTTGAAGGAAAAAATTATTATTTCAAATACAAATCATTATTTCTAACCTTGTCAATGTCTTGACTATATTTTCTATTCATTTTGCAACTCATGGTGGTAAATAAGTGTGACTTTTCAAGGAAAACACAAAATAATTGTCTGGGTGACCCCAAACTTTTGAACGGTAGTGTAAATTTTGAAGAAAAACCTCAAACCTTCAAGACTAAAGTCATTACTCAAGTTTTTAAGTGGGTGCTCTTTGTACTAGGGCTGGGAATCATCAGTAATTTCCAGAATTGATTCAATTCCAATTCTTGAGGTTCTGAATTGATTCAATTTGATCTCGATTCAATGAGGGAAATTACCATTTTAATAGCTACAGTATTTTACTTGTCAGGAAAAAAAAAAGTTGTGACATTTTTAGAGGCTTTTTGCACTAAAAGTTGTGTGAGGAAGTACAGATTTTTAAAATTGCTGCTTTTTTAATAGTTTACACTCAGTGATGCTATTCTATGCAACACCACAAGAACAGCACAGGATTGCCAAAAATTTACTGTTAAACAGTGATTTATTGAGAATTAAATGCTCAGTAAAGTTATCAAAAAATGACCAACATTGTATTCTTGCTGAGAACTTAAATAAAAAAAAGAAAGAAAAGAATTAGCCATTACAGCCATTATGAATTGCATTGAATGGATGTTAAGAGTATGGAGCAAATTATGGCAGCACCTTCTTGAATCTTGAATTTAAAAATTAAGACCCCTGAAAAATTTGAGGTCGTCTTCTGTGCTGAAATCCACAACAAAGCAGGGATGGCTCCTCCACTGGCAACCTCTTCCCTTCAGAACGACTCAGTGCAGGATGGATCTTGGAGTGGAAACCCAGTCTTCACAGATCTTAAGGAGATGAAAAGGAGATATTTCAAAGTAAAATTAATCATATTTTTAAATCCCCACACCACAGGAGAGTTTAATAATTTAGTTTCTTTTATTTTTTGTTGTTTATATTTTAACTACAAATTAACTTTCAATTGTTGAAAAGGGTTTTAATTCATTTCCTGGGAAGATTTGTTCATTTCAATTTAGTTCGTACAGTTTAGTTTGTATTGCAGCCTTTATTAATTCTGCCATTTTCATTTTATTGTGATTTTTATTATTATCTTCAAATCTCTCATTTCAGTGCTATAAGTCTATAATCTCATAAAATATACCTTTATTCTGCACTTATTTACAGCACTTAACCAACAGTTAACTACTGTGTCCATAGTTTGTAAAAGAAAACACCATCATGCTGGATGAATTATTAATTTATGACACAAATGTTAAAACAAATGATATTTTACTTACAATCTCAGCAGCTCCAAGTCTCCCTCTCTGTTCACGAGTTTCAGCTAGTCTCCGTGCATTTTCCGTTTGAAGTGTTTATCAATCATCGACTTTATGTTCTAACACAGTGCTGCACGAAGTATAAAACTGTTTACCCCCACTTTATGAAAAATATTCAGAAACTGTTGAGGACAGTCTTTACGGTGACCTTTGTTGATAAATTAAGAAACATGCACAAGTGATGGGAAGGCAGGCTCCAGAGCTTCGAGGGTGCTCCAAGCTTATCCAGGAAATATTTGGCGAAGCGCGTTTCGAGGCATGTATTGCTGACATATGTGTTGACGTCGTACCACGTGACTAGGTCAGGAAGCCATTCATGATTTTGCATGCAACATGAAATAAAGTGAGCAGCAATACACAATGGAAATCCCCGTCCCTCACATTTTGTGTTGTTGATGTTTGACTGTGTAAGGGATTTGTCACAGCCAATTTTCAGATGGAGCCAGCAGCAAAAACACGAACTTCTCCCGTTTGGGAACAGTTTGAGCTAATTTCTCCCATTGATGTATTTTCCACAAATAGTGGATACTGATTGTAACTGACGTGGTGGCTTAGCGGTAAAGCAACTGCTCTACAAGTGGAAGGCTGAGGTTCAAATCCCAGCTGTGTCATTCTTGTGATTTTATTTTCATTTGCAAGGTGAAGTGTCTGTTGTGTTTCAAAGAGCTTGGATCATTATGCTGAGGCACTACTGCTATTGTGCCCTGCATGAGAATAAGGACAGCGGTGAATATACTGGGAAAGACAGTATAAGACTGCTGAAAAGTTTTTATTTCTTAATAAAAATGGATAGGTAGTACAAGTACACGAAGTAGCACAGGCACATTCACTGTAGTCACCACAGTTTTATTATTTTTTTCCCTTATGGTCATTGATCTTTCTTAAGAGAGTGCATTTAATGAAATGAAAAAAAAAATACACACTAAACCAATAATACCCTTGTAAAAATCTCCATGTTGTATACGTTTTGTCCACTAGATGGCCTGGTAGAGAAAATGAAGTTTCACATGAGGCCTCATCAATATGAGCCATTTTGACAAAACACCTCAAGTCCTCCAGAAAGCCTCATCTGGCCATCACTAACACGCACATCAACAACTCCGCTCATGTAAACACAGAAGTAAAGACGTGAGCATGTGCCACAGAGGACTCTTGCTGGATGAGAACAGTTTTAACACCACAGAAGAAGAACCAGCACATCCGTTAGCTTGTTAGCTGTTAGTGCTCCGGGTGTTTCTTGTTCTTTGCCGCGGTTCCTGGCTCACTGGCCCAGTTTCGACCCCATCAGACTCAGCAGATGTTCACAGACATAAAAGCATTATATTAACCCCTTGCACTCTGGTCAATTTCCCTAAAAACGCCAAAAAAATAACGTACCCAAAGTAAATCAAAAGCTGTTCTTCAACCCTTTGCAGCATCTTCATGGGGTTGGTCTCATTTAAAAGAAAACACTTTGAATTTTTGGCAAAACAGTCATAATCTCTCTAAGTGCTCCTGCCACTGAGTAACAGTCATCTAAACATACTGAACTTGAAGAAAATAAATTTCGCCTGGGTGTTTTTTTGGATACAAATGCTTGCAAATAACACACAGCTTCGGATACTGGCTGGAAAATGCAACAGAAATGTAGAACCAAGTGTTATCCAGCTGAGGTCAAAATTTTGTAACAATACCACAAAAAATGAATATATTATACAGCTTTTTTCTTAGGTTGTTCCCAGGCGTTTTTGAACTGTGCCAAATTGTGCCAAATGGCACAGTTTTGAAAAACGTCTAACTTTTGAATGATTCAATATAGAAGCTTCATCTTGGGCTCTAATGAAAGGTGAAGGGCTGTGTGTGTGGGAGGGGGGTTGTTTATTCATTCATGAATGAATGAATGAACAAACAAGCCCCCCCACACAAAGAAGCATGCCACGTAAAAAATGTGTGGCTTTTTTTTTTTTTTTACAAGAAAAAATAACCTACAGTGCACTAAAAATTATACTAAAATATTTGTAATGTACAAGATAACAACTCCCCCCCCCCACTACAGAGGACGGACATCGCCCATCGCTACATGACGGAAAGCGGTGACGGTGCGCCGCGGTCTACTACGCACAGTTGGACTAAAATATCTGCAATATATCTGCAATCCGCTACAGAAGAGTAGCGGGGGGGGAGGGCATTCGCAACATGATGGACCCGGACCGCTCCGGTCCGGGTCCGTCATGTTGCGATAACGCACAGTTGTAATTTACTGATCGGTCAAAAGTCATTTGGATTACAATTTTCAGGGATAAAGAATAATTTAGCTTATAACACTTACTTGCTCACAACAGCAAAGTCGCTGGCGAACTTCTCTTCCTCATTGTCAGACGAACATGACGCTGGTCCACTTGTTACGGACTCGTGGTTCTGGTCACGCGACCCAGTCAAACCATAATTCCATTATTGCGGTTTTGCGCTTCCATGATTGCGGTTTTGGCGAACGATTTTTCAAAACAAATAAGAACAGTAATAAGAAAAAAAAGACTGGCAAACACCTGTGTGTCACCCAGCCTTACACAAAACAGCCTTCGAACTTCTGTGCTTCAATTGGCTGGCTGTATTCACAGCCGTTGGTAGGCGGGTCCTTCTTGCTAGGTTTTCAGTCATTGGTTCTTCAAGGTTTCAGAAACCCAGTTCAAGGCTCTTATTAGTCGAATGAGAGGTCAATCACATCTAAACCAATCAAAGCACTCCTTTGGCTTTCTGTTCGCGGCTGTGTCTGTAGTGGAAGAACAGAAATGCAGCTTTTTTTTTCAGTGCGCTCTAGGACGCAGCGCCCTCGTGCGCTCTAGGATGCAGAGACTTGTCCGCCCGCGGTACACCGGAGTGCAAGAGGTTAAAAGATCGATTAGCGGATTTTGTGGATCGATATCGGCTCAGTCAAACATGGATCGATCCAGATCGTTGAATAGATCTTTTGAACCCATCCCTACTTTGTACCCTTAACTAGAAATTTTTGGTCGTCTACTTTTACCTATTAATTTCATAAGATAACATTGCTTTTACACAAGTAGAATTTGTGGCTACTATACCCACCTCTGATCATATAATTTAACCCCTTGCACTCTGGTCAATTTCCCTAAAAACGCCAAAAAATAACATACCCAAAGTAAATCAAAAGCTGTTCTTCAACCCTTTGCAGCATCTTCATGGGGTTGGTCTCATTTAAAAGAAAACACTTTGAATTTTTTGGCAAAACAGTCATAATCTCTCTAAGGGCCTCTTTCCACCAAACCCGTTCCAGTGCTTAAATGGAGCCAGAGCGTCATCAGCACCAGGTCTTTGGTTTTCCACCGACTAAAGCACCAGTCCTGGGCTCCCAAAAGTGTGGCTATCGTGGCCCCAACTCCTAGTTGGGCCAATGGCAGCACCAGTTTATGTTGGTTACGTCCACAGCCATGGGCGTGGCTAACTGACCAGCTTCAAAACATTACTGACCGCCATGTTGCTTTCCAAACAGTGGAGCACGCAATGGATTCCAAAACCAAACAGATTTAGAGCGAAGAGGAGACAAATTTCTTGGCTCTATGGACATAAGCAGAAGTACAAGAACAGCTGGAGGGGGCCACTCATCTGAACTGTTTTGGAGGATCGGCCAGCCAGCCGGACCATCGTCACTGCCGTGGATTAGTCTGGACAACAAACTGCTTAAAACACGCTGGTAAGTGTATTGTCTTTAAAATGCCAGATGTTAACCAATATATGTATACATATACGTATATCCGCTTGTATTGGTATGTAATGGCCAAAGTGCGGATATTTTTTTAGTCACTCTTGTGGCTATAGTATTTTTGGTTAGCTATGCTAACAAGCTAACAGTACTTTTACTACGACCAAACGTTTGTCCTCGCCATAAAGAAATGAACAGGTCGTCTCTGCTGACAAATGTCTATCGCTTGTATTGATATGTAACGGCCAAAGTGTGGATTTTTTTTTTTTTTTTTTTTTTTTTTTTTACTCACTCTTGTGACTATAGTATTTTTGGTTAGCTATGCTAACAAGCTAACCGTTTTTAGCACGAATGTTTCCTCGCCATACAGAAATGCGCGTTTGAGAAACTAGAACAGAAATCTTAGCATCTTAGAGAATACTTTTTTTATAAAGACATCCAGCGCAAAATACGTTTTTTGTGGTATGAATACTGTGTATGAATGGGTGCCTTGCATTATGTTATGGGAGATTTTTCTACCAGACACTAGTAACGTCGTCTTTTTTACTATTTTGGTAATATTTCCATAATCTTAGGCCATTTTTTTTTTTTTTAAATTTCACTCGTGTTTAATTGTATGTTGTGTAACCGTATTTTATCTAATCCTTCTCTTACTTTATTGCACAGTAGCCTGGTGGATCACCTACAGTTTCATTGTACTGTACAACTTTACAGTACAATGAAGTTTCATCTATTCCTATTCTTCTATTCCATAATCAGACATTTAAGCTTTGCTAACATTGATATTGAATAAAATTGTCTTCTATGTCTGCACATTTAATGGAAGGCTTAAGTTGTTCACTGCACAAACTAAAACACTTTTTTTTAATATATATATTTACAGATTTATCACAGCTGGATGATGAGGGAGAACCAGCCAGACCTGTGGTGTCCAGCTCCAAGCTTGTCTTCCTCCTGCTCTTCTAATCAGACCAGATTAGGTAATTTAAGATAAGATAAGCCTTTATTAGTCCCACAATGGGGAAATTCCAGGATTGCAACAGCACAGGGACAGCAACACTCAGAGCAACAATCAGAAGGCAAGAAAAAACAACATCTAGCAAACATATGTCCATATTACTATAAATGTATATATATAGACACACAGTGCAGAGCATTATGGCTGGTGGATGTGCAGCAGAAAGTCTAAGCTCTCTCTCCGCGGATGCAGCGGGCCAGCTGGAAGTCTTTGGGCATGATGGTGACCCCCTTAGCGAAGAAGAGACCACCAGGTGGGTCTCGCTGGTCTCCTGCAGAGCCATGACGGCGAAACTCAGGAAACGCAGGACGGTCTTGAAGTCCTGAGCGATCTCCCTCACCAGGCGCTGGACGGGCAGCTTACGGATGAGCAGCTCCGTGGATTTCTGGTAGCGACGGATCTCTCTCAGAGCCACGGACCTATGACGGCGAGGCCTCTTCACTCTGCCGGTGGCCAGAGCGCCTCTCCGAGCAGCCCTGGTGGCTAGCTGTCTCCTGGGGGGCTTCTTCCTCCAGTAGATTTTACGGGCGGTCTGCTTGGTTCTTGCCATCGCTCTTTATTATTCTGTCTTATATTTCTTTCACGCCGCCTAAACTCCAGCCCGGCACCCGCTTCGTTTTCGCTACAGCTCCCGGTATGTCGAGTTTCCCATTAGCACCGGGCGGCGGCCAAGTGCTAGCTAGCACTAGCTCCTCCCCGCTGTAACGTCTCCCGCTGCAAACCGTGGCTCCGTCCGCCGACCCGGGAGACCCCCGGGGCGATCCGTGCGTCCGTGATATATATACAGAGTGAAAGGTGTAGAAAGAAGAAGGAAGATAAAAAAAAGGCTGTTGCAACAGGCAGCCGACTCGTGTGGCGCCGCCGGTCCGGCAGAGCCGAAACCGGAAATAATCACCTACGTTGATTATTACACCTACACCTACAGTATGTTCAGATCATTTTGATTTTGTGTACTTTATTGATCCCCATAGGGGAAATTGAGGGCATCCACCTGGATGGATCATGACCCATTCACACAAAGGAGGGAGTGAATTAAACCAATTACACACTTGAATTGAATGTTGTGATGCCACTAACAGTAAATGGATGTTGAATAGACACATTCAATCTTGGATTGACGATTCCTGCATTTTTCAGTGTGTGGTTATTTTATATTGCTTATTTTTGTACTTTAAAACAGGAAAACAGAAGTGTGACACAAACATGGACCTCCTTCTTGACTACGGTCAGATGAGACAGCAGGAGCAGAGCAGGAGGGAGGAGCAGCTGAACTTCGCTTTGCTGCAAAGCAGACCAACACCCTTGTTGGACTGATGGGACGTGTTGTGTCTGTTCTTGAGGGACTGTAAAAAAAGTAACTATCACAGCATTGATATTTTTGGCTGTGTGTACATAATATTTCATATGTAGCAGTCTGAAGTTTTTGCACATTTTGGAAATAAAAGCTTTCTTTCCTTAAGTGTTTTTCTGCTTCTACATTGTTATCCTCACACCAAACATATTTAGGTTCAGGTTCCTTTATTTGTACCCGTAGGTAGATTTATTTTGCACTCAGGTGACATCCATATTTACAAACTACAGTTACATTCAACATGAACACAAACACAGGCACACATGAAGCTGACTATAGACATGATAAAAGTACTCAAGGCTCCACCAATCAGGACATAAGACAAAGAGATAAGAGAAAAACATGAGAGAAGGGTCATATTAAAAAGTTAGACTTTACATTTCATATGCATGAAATATAAAGTTATTTAGGACAATGCAAATCACTATAACATTGTATTGGTGGGAAGTGAAAGTACAAGTACTGAATTACTGCACTTAAGTTCATTTTTCCAGGTATTGGACAATATATCAGGTATTTGTGGACTTAATCATATTTTTGACAACTTTTTTCACATTTTTTAAAGAACAAGCAGCAACAAACTTTAAATCTATGTACTTTTTCTGTGGAAAATGTTCCAAGTTGCCAGCTTCAAAAATGATGAGTTTATCTTGTTTTGACAACGTACCACATGACATTCTGTCAGCTCTGGACAAGATCATTTCTGGGGAAAGAACTTTGAACACTTTACAGTCTGTCTCTTGTTATCCCTACATGAATAAAAACTTGAATCAGTACTTTAACCAGAATAGATGACAAGTACAGGAGGGTATACCTTTCACAACTCTGTAGTTTGGAGGTGCATAGAATATGCATTTATACAGTATCTTCATGTATATATGCAGTAAATATATACATTTTTCCATGTAACCTTGTGACTGCATTATTTTAATTGCTTTTAATCCCAGATCAAGTTTGTTTATTGTTGAAAATGCATCATAAGTGTTAAATATATCTTGTTATACCTAACTAAGTACTTTGGTGACACATGGGGAGTGCATAATTGTATAGCATCTTAGACAAGAACAAAGAGCAGAGTTTCCCTGGGAGATAACAGGGAGGTGTGAAGGTTGAATGCAGTGTGATCTTTTGTGTGTTAGAAACATCTAGAAGGATGTTAAAGGATTAAGGAAGTGAATGCAATGTGACCTTTGGTGTGTTAGAAGCTTCTAGAAGAATGCCATGCTTTTTAAGAGGAGAGTCTCTGCTGAGTATTCATTCTGTCTATGCTTCTTGTGTGAGATGTGTAATAAAATGTCTGAATCATATCCGCCTCGTTATTTACACGCTCCACACTGGTGACCCAAGACGAATCATGGAACACAACGAAAGACCTCCGGAGCCAGCCTCGATGGGAACCCCCAGCCACGCATGTGCTGTCGCGATCAAGCTACCGGATTTTTGGCAGCACAACCCGCGCTCCTGGCTCCACCTAGTCGAGGTGCAGTTCGCCCTCCGGGGGATATCGGCGGATGACACAAAATTCCACTATGTGGTCGCAGCGCTCAATGCCCGCACGGCTCAGCACGTAGAGAGCCTGCTCGATCAGCCACCAACCGACAACAAGTACGGCGCGCTGAAGGCTGCACTCATCCAGCACTTCACACTCTTGAATGGTGAGAGAGCAGAGAGACTCCTGACTCGGACCGGGTTGGGAGATGGGTCGGCCATAGACCTGATAGAGAAGATGCTGAGGTTAAAGGGCACAGATGACGACCATTTCATTTTTACCCACCTCTTCCTCCGGAACCTTCCGTCAGCGGCAAAAGCGACCCTGGCCAATTCACCGTTGCTGGCCAAGCGGGGGCTATCGTGCGCTAGCCCGTGAAGCAAACCGGATCATCGTCGACAGCAGGGAGTTCACAACCATTGCAGCAGCGATGGAGCTCGGCGCGACGCCCGGAGGAGGCGAGGAGCCATCGACGGCAGCAGCAGAGCCACCGACAGCAGCAGCAGCGGGGGCCAGGGAACGCGGGGGAGACACGCTTTGCTTCTACCACCGCCGCTTCGCAGAGAGGGCACGCAAATGTATACCACTGTGCCAATTCAAGCGACTCAGGAAACGCCAAGACCGGGGGTCGGTAGCAGCCGCGACCCTCGGGGAGGAGAACAAGCTGCTCTACTTGACGGACGCACGCTCGGGGAGGCATTTCCTCGTGGACTCCGGCGCCCAGAAGAGTTTCATCCGGCCGACCTACGCTGACCGGCTGGCAGGAACTAGCGGCCCCGAGATGGCAGCAGCAAACGGCTCGGGGATTAAGACCTTTGGTGAGAGGATTCTACTCTCGTCTCTACACGGCCGTACATTTGAGTGGACTTTTGTCATAGCAGCAGTGAATTTCCATATACTGGGGGCTGATTTTCTATGTGCACATGTTTTGTTGGTAGATGTCGCTAACAGACGCCTGGTTAATGCACTGTCTTTTGACTCTCTCCCCTGTATAGCTCAAGTGACCCGGCCAACAGCACAAGCCAACGTCACAGCTTCATGCGGTAACTTCCACACACTGCTCACTCAGTTCCCAGCACTCACTGTCCCGACGTTTTCGGCAGCCATCGCTAAACACGGAGTGGACCATTTTATCACCACCACCGGGCCGCCCGTTTTTACAAGACCTCGGCACTTGGACGCAGCTAAACTGGCCATAGCGCGCGAGGAGTTCGCCAACCTGGAGAGGTTGGGCATCATTAGGCACTCAAACAGCCCATGGGCTTCCCCGCTACACATGGTCCCTAAAGCTGAAGATTCGTGGCGACCTTGCGGGGATTTCTGCAGGTTGAACAACGCCACAGCGCACGACCGCTACCCAGTTCCTCACATTCAGGATTTTTCCATTCACCTTGTAGGAGCGCGCATTTTTTCTAAAATAGACCTGGTCCGCGGTTACCACCAAGTCCCAGTGCGCGCTGAGGACATACCCAAAACAGCGGTAATAACTCCGTTCGGTTTATTCGAGTTTTTGCGCATGCCTTTTGGGCTTAAAGGGGCTGCACAGACATTCCAACGCATGATGGATGCAGTGCTGCGCGATCTCAATTTCGTGTTCGTTTACCTGGACGATATCTTAGTAGCCAGCACGTCCGAAGACGAACACGAAACCCACCTCACGACGGTTTTCCGGAGGTTGGAAGAGGACGGGTTAATAATTAACCCAGCGAAATGTCAGTTCGGGGTGATGGGGATTGATTTTTTGGGGCACCGCATCTCTCCCAAGGAGCAGTCCCGCTGCCTGACAAAGTGCGTGCAGTAGCAGATTTTCCCCGGCCGCAAACGGTCAGGGCACTACAAGAATTTTTGGGAATGGTGAATTTTTATAACCGTTTCCTTCCCCGCGCAGCGCAGCTCATGCAACCACTGTACGCCGCGCTCAGAAAACAGAAACCCGCGGATAAGGTCGAATGGACCCCGGAGCGAGAGCGGGCGTTCTCGGAAGTCAAAGCAGCCCTGGCAAATGCCGCATTGCTGGCACATCCAGACCCAACGGCCCGCATAGCGCTCACCACTGACGCTTCAGATGTGGCCATAGGGGCGGTCGTGGAGCAGCGCATAGCCGGGGCTTGGCAGCCGCTCGCCTTTTTCAGCAGGACTTTGCGCGACAGTGAACGTAAATACAGCGCGTTCGACAGGGAGTTGCTGGCTCTCCACCTGGCCATTCGCCACTTCCAGTTCTGGCTGGAAGGGCGCAGTTTCACCACGTTTGTTGACCACAAGCCGCTAACATTCGCGATGGCCAAGGTTTCAGAACCGTGGTCGGGCCGGCAGCAGAGACAGCTGGCCGCGATCTCAGAGTTTACTACCAATATTCAGCATGTCTCGGGTAAACTGAATGTAGTAGCAGACTGTCTCTCGTGTGCCGTGGCGGCCCCAGTCTGCGTGGGGATAGATTACGCAGCCATGGCCGCGGAGTAGGTTAGTGACGCGGACGTGCGCGCGCTCCAGTCTGGACCAACAGGGTTAAGGCTGGAGAGCAGGGTGCTGCAAGACGGCATGCCCCCCCCTAATCTGCGATGTCTCCACGTGGCACCGCCGCGTGTTTGACTCGATTCATTCTTTGGCGCACCCGGGAGTGCGCGCGTCGGTCAAAATGGTAGGAGAGAAATTCGTGTGGCCGAGCATTCGCAAACAAGTGAAAGAGTGGGCGGCAGCCTGCATGGCATGCCAACAAGCCAAAGTACACAGACACACGAAGGCTCCCGTGGAGCCGTTTCCATCCCGGCTAAGAGGTTCGACCATGTTCACGTGGACCTCGTGGGCCCCCTCCCACCATCACAGGGGTGCATGCACCTTCTGACAATGGTGGACCGCACCACGCGCTGGCCGGAAGTGGTTCCACTGGCGGCAACCACAGCCGAGGAGGTGGCGCGTGTGTTTTTAACAGCATGGGTGGCGCGTTTTGGAGTCCCGTCGGATATTACATCCGACAGAGGCCCTCAATTTGTTTCCGAACTCTGGTCAACAATGGCCCGCAGCCTGGGTGTCACAATTCACCGCACAACCGTGTACAATCCACAGGCTAATGGGTTATGCAAACGTTTTCATAGGTCATTGAAAGCGGCTCTCAGGGCGTCACTGACGGATGCAAATTGGGTAGACAAGCTACCGTGGGTTTTATTGGGGTTACATTCTGCGCCTAAAGAGGATCTGGAAGCTTCCCCGGCTGAACTCGTTTTTGCGCAGCCACTTCGGCTGCCCAGGGAGTTTCTTCCAGATAATCCCGCACCGGGCAGCTCCCCGGCTCAGCTGTTGCAGCGTAGCATAGACACAAGCACGCTGCCGGGCCCTGCTCACCACAGTTTTCCGCGCGTTTTTGTGCCTAAAACTTTGAAAAACGCGGAGTTCGTTTTTGTCAGACACGATGCCCATCGCCCTCCACTGCGCCCACCTTATGATGGACCGTTCAGAGTGCTGGAAACAGGGGACAAGCATTTTTTGCTAGATATGGGGGGTAGGAAGGAAAAGATTGGCATAGACAGACTCAAACCCGCTTTTGTGGTGGCGGACGAGCAAGTGCTGTTGGCGAGGGCCCCTCGGCGTGGAAGACCCCCACGGGGAGCTTCCCAGAGAAAAGATGCCCCAGAGCACCCACACGGACAGACTTTTACCCCTCAAACATCAGCCCCCCAGCATGACAGCGCCACGGAGGCGGTGAATCCTGGTTACAGCAGATACGGGAGAAGACTGAAGCCCAAGCAGCATGTGGATTGATGTTTAATGATTCTACCACAGCATATGGACTGTCATTCTATTGTTCTATCCAAGATGCTCGGGGGGGTCGTTTGGTGACACATGGGGAGTGCATAATTGTATAGCATCTTAGACAAGAACAAAGAGCAGAGTTTCCCTGGGAGATAACAGGGAGGTGTGAAGGTTGAATGCAGTGTGATCTTTTGTGTGTTAGAAACTTCTAGAAGGATGTTAAAGGATTAAGGAAGTGAATGCAATGTGACCTTTTGTGTTAGAAGCTTCTAGAAGAATGCCATGCTTTTTAAGAGAAGAGTCTCTGCTGAGTATTCATTCTGTCTATGCTTCTTGTGAGAGACGTGTAATAAAATGTCTGAGTCAAACCGCCTCGTTATTTACACGCTCCACAGTACTGTTTATCTGTTGAAATATATATATTTACCGGCTAATATAACCCATAACAATATGGCCCCTGGCGATCATTTTTTGGGACAGCTGATCACTTTTTGGCATGACATAACAGGCGACCTCCGTCTCGTAATGCGCCGTAACACCACCTATTACAGAACTGACATAAATATTATGTTTAAAAGTGTAGTCAATGCTCACGCTACAGACTTTATCTAACAACGGCTGATAACTGAAATATTGATGATTACTGGTGTCCTTAAACGTAGCCACGGTTCTCTGCCATTAAGAATAGAACTGTTTTTGGATGGCAATACAGGTTTGGAATAAAAGCAGCGCTCCCAAAGAGACAGCAAGCTCCTACATGTTGACAAGCTAGCGCTGCTACTTCTTCTTCTTCTCTCAGTTACTGGTGGATAGCAAACAAGTGAGAGGTGCATACCGCCACCTTCCGTCTTCTCTGGTGTTCTGCGGGGGTTGGGCGCTTCACACTACGTAATGACGTAGCCCTGACATAATTCCCGACTAGCTCCATATCGGTGGAAAACCAACTGGTTCTTATGAGCCACTCCAGAAGAACTGGTTAAGCACTAGCACCAGCCCCAGAACCAAACTAGCACTGGAACCGGTTTGGTGGAAAGAGGCCCAAAGTGCTCCTGCCACTGAGTAACAGTCATCTAAACATACTGAACTTGAAGAAAATAAATTTCGCCTGGGTGTTTTTTTGGATACAAATGCTTGCAAATAACACACAGCTTCAGATCCAGGCTGGAAAATGCAACAGAAATGTAGAACCAAGTGTTCTCCAGCTGAGGTCAAAATTTTGTAACAATACCACAAAAAATGAATATATTACACAGCTTTTTTCTTAAGTTGTTCCCAGGCGTTTTTGAACTGTGCCAAATTGTGCCAAATGGCACAGTTTGGAAAAACGTCTGTAACTTTTGAATGATTCAATATAGAAGCTTCATCTTGGGCTCTAATGAAAGGTGAAGGGCTGTGTGTGTGTGTGGGGGGGGGGGGGTTGTTTATTCATTCATGAATGAATGAATGAACAAACAAGCCCCCACACACAAAGAAGCATGCCACGTAAAAAATGTGTGGCTTTTTTTTTTTTTTTTACAAGAAAAAATAACCTACAGGGCACTAAAAATTATACTAGAATATTTGTAATGTAGAAGATAACAACTCCCACCCCCCCCTCGCTACAGAGGACGGACATTGCCCATTGCTACATGACGGAAAGCGGTGACGGTGCGCCGCGGTCTACTACGCACAGTTGGACTAAAATATCTGCAATAATATCTGCAATCCGCTACAGAACAGTAGCGGGCGGGGGGGGCCTTCACGGTCCGGACGCGGCACACGCCGCGGTACACGCTCTGTGCGCCACGGTCTACTACGCACAGTTGGACTAAAATATCTGCAATATATCTGCAATCCGCTACAGAAGAGTAGCGGGGGGAGGGGGGCGTTCACAACATGACGGGGGGGGCCGTTCACAACATGACGGAGCGGTCCGGGTCCGTCATGCACAGTTGTGCATGACGGACAGTTGTGCATTACGGACCAACTGCATGACAGTTGTGCATTACGTAATGCACACGTAATGCACGACAGTTGTGCATTACGGACTGTAATGCACAGTTGTAATTTACCCATCGGTCAAAAGTCATTTGGATTACAATTTTCAGGGATAAAGAATAATTTAGCTTATAACTTATCTGTCCACAACAGCAGCGTAGCTGGCGAACTTCTCTTCCTCATTGTCAGACGAACATGAAGCTGGTCCGCTTGTTACGGACTCGTGGTTCTGGTCACGCGACCCGGTCAAACCATAATTCCATTATTACGGTTTTGCGCTTCCATGATTGCGGTTTTGGCGAACGATTTTTCAAAACAAATAAAAACAGTAGTAAGGAAAAAAAGACTGGCGAACGCCTGTGTGTCACCCAGCCTTACACAAAACAGCTTTCCAACTTCTGTGCTTCAATTGGCTGGCTGTATTCGCAGCCGTTGGTAGGCGGGTCCTTCTTGCTAGGTTTTCAATCATTGGTTCTTCAAGGTTTCAGAAACCCAATTCAAGGCTCTTATTAGTCGAATGAGAGGTCAATCACATCTAAACCAATCAAAGCACTCCTTTGGCTTTCTGTTCGCGGCTGTGTCTGTAGTGGAAGAACGGAAATGCAGCTTTTTTTTTTTCTTCAGTGCACCCTAGGGCGCCCTCGTGCGCTCTAGGACGCAGAGATGTGCCCGCCCGCGGTACACCGAAGTGCAACAGGTTAAGTATGAATGAGTAAATTACTATTATGTTGTTTTTTCCCCTTCTCTTTCCTACTCTCTCAATGGAAAAAAAAACCAAAACACTAGAATAACTAGAAAAGAACTCAGAGTGCATACCTCCGCCAAGGCTCCTTCCGTTTCTCATGGATCACCTCCAAAATGTAATGGGTTTGTGTGTAGGCCTATAGCCACTTGTGGTGAAAATTGCATCAAAGTGTGTCCATCAGTTTTGGAGTATTGTTGCTAACACACTGTGAGAAGATAAGAGCCTTGGCTGAGGTATGCATCGTCAGATCATCACCAAAATATAATGGGTTCCTCTCTAGCCCAAGAACCACCTCTGGTGAAAATTTCATCGAAATCCATCCTGTACTTTTTGTGTAATCCTGTTGCACAAATACAAACAAAGCCCTTGGTGGAGGTATGCACTCTCAGATCATCACCAAAATCTAATCATTTCTTCCTTGTCCCATTTGGGACCTGTAGGCCGTGAGCAGCTCCCTCAAAATGTGGCTAGAAAATGATTTTCGTGGCACCCAACTGGGAACTACGGGATCTTTGATGATTTCTATGTAAAAAAAAAACCTGCTGAATCCGAAAATCGATGTTCCCACTGTCAAAGGTGTGGATAGCTATGTCAAATTTGCATAAATCCAAGATGGCTGCCACGACTAACCAAGGGAAAGAATGGCCTAACATTTCAACCAGTCTACCTAGAAACACGTTTGAGGCCTCTTTTTCGGATAATGTTGAGCTGAAGAATCGATTTCTGAGGTCGACTGTGTGATTGAGGGTCAAAGAACCACGCTAATTTGCATAAATCCAAGATGGCTGCCATGGATGGACTAACTTTTTAGCCATTCTACCTAGAATCACGTTGGAGACGTCCTTTTCGGCTAAGGTTAACCCGAGGAATCGATTTCCGAGGTCATTAGTGTGACTGAGGGTCAAAGAACCCCGCTAATTTGCATAAATCCAAGATGGCCACCATGGGTGTGGATGGGCTATATTTTGAACCGCTCTACCTATAATCACGTTTGAGACGTCTTTTTCAGATAATGTTGACCCGAGGAATCGATTTCTGAGGTCAGATATGTGATTGAGGTTCTCCACTAATTTTCATAAATCCAAGATGGCTGCCATGAATGGCCTAACTTTTTTATCAGTACAACTAGAATCACGTTTGAGACATCATTTTCCGATAATGTTATGCCCAGGAATCGATTTCTGAGGTCACTTTTGTGATTGAGGCTCAAAGAACTCCACTCATTTGCATAAATCCAAGATGGCCGCCACAGGCATGGATAGTCCAACTTCTTAACCATTCTACCTAGAATCACGTTTGAGACGTCTTTTCTGCATAATGTTGACACGAGGAATCGATTTCTGAGGTCAAATATGTGATTAAGGGTCGAAGATATGAGAAATAACATACCAGAAGATTAAATAGACATTATTTTTCTTTAAACTTTCACCACTCCAAATTGTAAGATCTACCAATTTTCTTACCAGCATCACATGTCTCAGCTTGCATCAGTTTTACAGTGACAAGATTTGTCCGTGGCCCTTCTCTGAGCGTTTCCTTCTTGCAGATGATGCAGATGTTTGGCAACACATTGCTTGACCTTGCAGATGCTTGGCTGATGGTTGCTGCAGCATGGTGAGATCGCAGTCGCTTTTTAGGAGATGGTGTTGGGGGACTAAGTTCTGGTCCGCTTTGCTCCTGAGGCTCAGGAATGTGGGCTTCGGCCAGTCGTTTTTTACGAGCTTCAGCACATTCCACTCTTGTTTTGCCCGTAAAACGGCTATAGCACACACGATGGTAGCCAAATGTTGGATCAAGGTTGTTTAGATCTGAAAACATATCATATGGACCATAGGGTATTATAACATTAGGCCTACCTTGTACCCATATAGATATAAAACATATACAGATTGCAGATAATTTTCACATTAACAGTGAGCTTATAATAGAGACCTTGTGCAACCTAGTCACTGCTCAATGTAAACTTGCAAAATGGCAAGCACAGACCATGTGCCCATATTTATTGAGAGCATAAAGTATACAGGCGACTGCTGCTGCCATGAGTTTAACCTTTCTTGGGTGACACATCACAAACATATGGGCTTTCCTTAACAGGCCATTTTCCATCTGCCTAAGGCTTGATAGTATGGGTGTGACTATGTGCAAACTATATAAATGTATGCCCAAACTTGTTCCTCCCTCACCTACAAGTACACTGCACCCCTTGGGCTTGGGCTGAGAAGTACATCCAACCCTCAGACTCAGAGTTAAGCTCATTGGGATTGCTACCCTTTTCCCATTTGAGCTACTTTGTGGTAGTGGTATATTTTGACTATAATTCAGGCCCAGGGTGGGTTCTGGAGATAGATGCATCATCAGAGTGAGTCGATCTGCATCATCTAGATCTATACTAGAACTATGTTACCTGGCACCCAGAGTCCCTTGGTTATTAGCCTCCACACCCCCAGATCGGCCTACTCGGAGTGTTAGACCAGGACTAGGTCACCCTGTGAGCGGTTGACAAAGGTTTTAGACATCTAGGGTTCCATTTTAGTTCATATTTAGAGTTACAAATGATCGGAGCCAAACGACTCCAGGGCACACGCAGTACGACCATAAACAATGGCTGCCACTCACCTTTCTCGAACAAGTCGCGACGTTGTTCTGCTACTTTCTGTGGGGTCCGTCAAGTACAAGCCATTTTTGGGTACACTCATGTACTTTTGCCCACGATGCTTCAGTAAAACGAGTGATATTGCCCGAAAACTTATCGGAAATGTGAATAACACAGGAGAGGCTTTCAGCGCATGCTACCCCTGTGAGCGCTGCCATTTTGTTGTCACATGACCAAAGGGATGACGATGATTGGTTAAAACGTCCCGGACTGGGCCATGTTTAAGGTAGCCAGACAATTATTACCGACTGACTTCAATCGCATTTTTCATACAGCTATCCACACCTTTGGAAGTGGGAACATTGATATTTTGTCTTACAATAATGTAATCTTAATTTAGAAACACTAAAATTTTAGTTCCCCGTTGGGTGCCACGAAACTGAACGAAAAGTGGCAGCTGTTCACAGCCTACTGTCCTGAAAATTTCATCCAAATCCGTTCATAACTTTTTGAGTTATGTTGGTAACAGACAGACAAACAGTCAAACCCCGGTAAAAACATAACCTCCTTGGCGGAGGTAAAAATACAAATTTTTGTCATTTATGTAAACCATGACAAAAAAATCCTACAGGACAAAACGTGACACTTGGTATTTTCTAACCCGTTTGTATACCACCATAGACAGAGGAAGAACCTGAATGAGACAGGGTTCAGAGAGGACAAGATGAGACAGAAGAGAGGAGCCAAGAAGAGGAAAGTGTTCAGGCAGAGGGTCCAGGAGCGGTGAGAGCAGAGGGAGGAGAGAAGGATAACACCAGTAAAAAGTCCAAACACAGGACATCTGGGTGCAACCCCAACTGGCCCAACAGTCCAACATTCAAGCCTTGGTTGTACAATACTTCAAATGGTAAGTTCCACATGCAAAGCTACTGTGCAAAATTTAAAAAAAAGAAATAAATAGTATAAAATTAACATATTTCCGTTACAAGAGTGTCATGCATTTTCTGCCCCCACCTCCCCCGGGAAAAATATGTTGCCACCGCACCAAGGTCTTTAAGCCAGAGGAAACACTGAAGATGGTCTTAATTTTGGCAATATTACACAAATGATAAAAAGCAGTCTTGGAAACAAGTTTAATATGTGAATTAAAGAACAGATCTTGATCAAAAGTAACGCCAAGGTTCATCACAGAACTGTGAGGAGAGACAGTAACCCGATTCAAACTAAGAGATCGATTCGGGAAAGTGTTTCTAAGGTTTTTTGGGGGCAACTAGAATGACTTCAGTCTTATCTGAATTTAACAGCAAGAAATTGCAAGTCATCCACGCTCTGATTTCCTTAAAACAAGCCTCTAATTTGATTCATGGATTACTGTCATCTGGCTTCACTGACAAATACAATTGTGTATCATCTGATAACAATGGAAATGTATAGATCAAGTATGATATTATGACTGATTGTACCAAAAGCTGCACTAAAGTCTAAATGAACAAGTACAGAAACAAGTCCATTATCAGATGCTATAAGATAGTTGACCTTCACTAAAGCTGTTTCAGTACTATGATGAATTCTAAACCCTGACTGAAACTCTTCAAATAAACCATTTTCCTGCAAGTGGTCTAATAGTTGCATCACAACAACTCTTTCCAAAATTTCTGAAATGTAAGGCAGATTAGAAATTGGTCTATAGTTAGCTTAAACTCCTGGATCCAGTGTTGGCTTTTAATTAACGGTGTTATTTACAGCAGTTTTAAAAGCATGGGGTACGTGGCCTAATGTTAATGAAGAATTGATTACACTGGTCAACACCAAATTTATTGTGCAAGTTTTTTTTAGCTGATTTAGGACAATTTTGATGTGCTGAATCCAAAAATCACATTGGTTTTGCTCAATCAGGTCAACTTTTTGAATTATGGCCACATGTTGTTTTAAACATTTTTTGTTTACATGTACGGGTATTTTCACTTTATATGATGCAAAATTCTTTTTTATGTCTTGAAATTCTCTGAATTTTGAACAATGATGACATAATGTTCAATTTACATGTACTTACCTTTATATAAACGTAAGTACATGCACATTACTAAGTAAATAAAGGTTTTTACTTAGCACCTGATACGAGAAACAAATGTCATTTTCGGATTCAGCGGTGCAAAATTGTCTTAAATCAGTTGAAAAAACACAGACAACTTACAAAAAAAATTATTTTTGTAACCCTGTGTTATTTGAAGAATAGAGCTACCTATAAATGGGAAGACTTCTTTAAATAACCTGGTAGGAATAGGGTCTAGTAGACGAGTTGAAGGCTTGGATGAGGAAATTATTTTATCTAACTCTAAAAGGTCATCCATCTTCTTCCGCTTAATCCTTTTCGGGTTGTGGGGGGGCTGGAGCCCATCCCAGCATCTTTGGGCGAGAGGCAGGGTACACCCTGGACAGATCACCAGTCCATCGCAGGGCCAACACAGACAGACAGACAACCATTCACTCTCACATTCATACCTAAGGACAATTTAGAATCCCCAGTTTGATGCCAATTAACCTAACTTGCATGTTTTTGGCATGTGAGAGGAAACCGGAGAAATCCTGGAGTAAACCCACGCAGACACGGGGAGAACATGCAAACTCCACACAGATTGTTGGCCGGGGGTTGGGATCGAACCCAGGATCCCCCGGCCAAGGGTGAGTTGCTGTGCTGCCGCAGTGCTAACCACGCCTCTACCACACTGCCCTCTCTAAAAGGTCAGTTGGAGTAAATTCATCCAAATGAATGTCATTTGGAGGAATTGTAGTCGTTACTGTATTTAAATTAATGGAGGGAAGGATCTAACTGATTTTATCTCTGATAAATGAATTTTTATTATTGAAGAAGTTCATAGAGTCCTGACTAGTATTGAATTGAATAACTTTGTCATTGCACACAAGCACAACGAGACATTGTTTAGAGCAGGGGTGTCCAATCATGTGCCATGGAGGGCCAAGACCCTGCAGGTTTTACCTCCAACCAGTGTCTTCAGCAGCAGATTTCACTGAATTTCTTCCCAGTGATTGCCGATAAGTGAAAACACCTGCTGAAGAGACTGGGTAGAAGAGAAAACCTGCAGGGTCTTGGTCCTCCATGGCACATGACTGGACACCCCCGGTTTAGAGCAAACCTAAGACGCCACCACTCAACATATTAATAAACAAATACAAATCAAGCAGCATCAGTTACAAATACAATACCATTTAATAAGAATACCATTATTCTACCTCCTCAGGTCCAGAATTTCTTCAAAATTAGTTAATGCACCTGACTATACATAAATATGTGTGTAATTCACAATGCTGATATACAGAGTAAAATGCACAGGTTGCGCTATTGCATATTTAATGTATCACAAAAATGTACATACTGTAATTGATTACAAAACCCAATGAGGGTGAGTCCAACTGTGAAAATGTGCACATGTGCATACATGCTTGTGCGCAGCAGTCCATATAAAATCCAATACAAATAAATTCAGCTTGAAGAAATAAAAAATTTGAGACTATTCATTAATGTGACAGCATTAGGATAGAAACTGTTCTTCAGCCTGCTGGTATGGGCATACAGGGATTTGTAACGCTTACCGGATGGTAAGAGTGTAAAGAATCTATGTCCAGGATAAGTTGGATTCCCTGCAAATGCTCACAGTAAGCTCTAAAGGAATGCTAAATTTGACAGAATCCTGACTCTTTGTCAGCCTGGCTACAGTGTGGAAAGGAAACCTGGGACTATTTTTTTTCTCTTCTATTAATGCAGAACAATCAGATGTTCTGGCTTTCCGAAGAGATTTTTATAAATTAGAAGTTGATTTCTCCAGGCTCGAAAAATTTTTATCTCATTTAGTGAAGCGCCATTTTCTTTCTAATTCGCGAGTCTTCTGTTTTAGCTATGAGTTTCTGTGTTGAACCAAGGAGTCAGAAATCTCCGATTAGACTTTTTCTTTTTTAAAGGAACCACCATGTCCAGAGTCTAATGGAGAAAACTAACACTATCTACCATGCTATCAATTACAGAAGGAGTAAAATCTTCATAATTTATCTCCATTGTGTCAACACATGGGATTGAGGAATATGATAAAAACCATCTGCTTAAATTTGGTAACAGCATCATCTGACAGACATCTACTGTAGTAATATAGTCAGAACAGTCAGAAATAGTAAACTCAAAAGTTAACAGATAATGGTCTGACAGTACAGGGTTATGAGGAGACACTACCAGATTTTCTATTTCTGTGCCATATGTCAGCACAAGGTCCAATGTGTGGTGGAGATAGTGGGTAGAACTTTCTACTTTCTGAAAAAACCCCACTGAGTTAAATATTGGATTAAATGTCATATTAAGGCAATCACTATCTACATGTATATTAAAGTTCCCTACTTTAATTATTCTATCCGATTTAAGTACCAAATCAGTTAAAATTCTGCAAATTCAGATAAGAACTCTGAGTAAGCTGTGGGAGGACAATAAACTATCGCAAATAAAATCGGTTTTAACTAGAGGTGAGAAAAAAGATTGATTCAGTGATGGATCAAGATACTTGGCACTGGCGATAATGCTCCGATCCATAAATGCACGGATTGATCTTTTATTTAAAAAAAAAATGCACACATACTTTTGGGTTATCAGTTAATCAATAGTGTTTTCAGTCCACTAGATGGCGTAAAGTAAACACCCAGTCAAGTGAAGTTATAACTTGTCTGATTTGCAGCCAGCTTTGAAAGTTAGGAAGCAGTTAGTTCAAAGTTAGCTCAAATGTCAGGCCTTTTTTGGATTTTATAACAAAGATGGAAGGAAAGACCTTGACATGACACACAACCCGCAAGAAGTGCTGCATGATAAAGAAAAAACACTCAGAATACGGCGGGCCACACATGTCTCGGAGCAGCATTAGCAATAACTAAGCTAAAGCGATACCGACATGGAGCTTTTTCTCCAAGTGTCAAGTAAGTAAAGTTTATTTATGAAGAGCTTTTCAGAGACATAGTCACAAAGCGCTGCACAATAAATCAGAATAAAAGGAAGCTGATAGATTAAAAATCACTTTAAAAATACAAAAACAAGTTAAAACACAAGATTAAAATAATTTAAAAATATCAGACTTACCATTAAAAAGCAGTTGAAACAACAGAAATCCTAGTTAAAAAAAGTTTTAAGATAAGATAAGATAAGATAAGCCTTTATTAGTCCCACAACGGGGAAATTTTAAGCTGCTTTTTAAAAGAGTTCACACAGTCAGCTAGACATCTGTTCCAAACGCTGTCCACCACCCTCCCTGTGTGCAAAGATGTGTCGCCGTAGAAAATGAAGCCCTGAGAATACTTTATTATATGAAAGTATATGAAAGTATATGAAAGTCAACAGTTCTACTTTGGGACATGATTTGAGGTTGAATAAGATGAAAAAATCTGAAACATATGGGATCACGATACTCGATTATTGCAATATCGTGATTATCGTTGACTAGTGATAGGATCGAATCACGACCCAAGAATTGGGATCAGAATCGAATCGCGAGATCCCTCGCAATGCCCACCCCTAGTTTTAAACTAAAATTGCTAAAATGCCCAATACTGAGGACCAAGCCCTCAAAGAAATTATACCGTGTTTTTTGTTTTACATTTAGTAATTTGGAATGATAAATTGTTGCGACTCCTCCTTCCCAACCAATATTTATTGGATTTTGACAGTTAAAAATCACCAGTGGGAGTCGATTCATTTAAATCAACATAATCCTCTTGCTGTCACCAAGTCTCTGTAAGGGATAGTAAATCGATCTGATGATCAATTAACAAATCACAGACAAGCAGAGAATTGGGAGTTAGAGACATAATATTTAACAAACCGCATGTAATTTTTTTTCCACAATATTTTTTATTGAACCTTTTTTACAAACATGGTACAAACAATCAAACACTAACACTAAAGTAATTTAAAAATTAAAAAAAAACCCCACTAACTACAAAAAAAAAAAAAAATGAGTCTAGGTAATCTATTACATAAGAATACCTAATATACATTCACCAGTTTGGAATTTGCAAGGTCCACACATATCATTCACCTTCTTCTTCAAAATTTATGTTTAATTTCTTTACAAAATCAATGAAAGGTCTCCATATATTCTCAAACACATTTTCCTTTGATTTCAGTATGTATGTTATTCTTTCTAGTGGAAGGTTTGTTAACATCTGTCTTAACCACTGAGTCACATCTGGTCTATGAGTCTTTTTCCACAATAGTGCAATACATTTTTTGGCATTAAGCAAACCGAGGTCTATGAATGTTCTTTCACTCTTATTAAAGTTATGTTTTTCTGGATACAGACCCAACAAAAACAGTTTAGGGTTCAATGTGAATTGTTTTGAAATTATTTTTTTCAATTGTTACCCTCACCTCTTCCCAAAACATTCTGATTTTTCTACATTCCCATAAACAGTGGAACAGGGTTCCTTTACTTTCCATACATTTTGTGCATGTATCTGGTATGTTTTTGTTATATCTATTTAACTCCACTGGTGTAACATACATCCGCATTAACCATTTAAAATGTATCAGTTTAAGACGTACATTTATTGATTTGGTTTGGGCTCCTGCACAAGCCATTTCCTATTGTTCCTCTGAAATTTCAATTTGCAGGTCTTCTTTCCAATTATTCAGTCTTTTCTGTGAGTTTTCACTTGAGAATAGTGTCAATGAGTTATAAAACTCTGAAATAATACCCTTTCTCTTACTATCTTTCGTCAAAATTTTTTCCAAGGATGAATAAGTAGGTCGGGTGAGAGCATTATTTTGATTTGATCGAATAAAATTTCTAAGCTGAAGATATTTAAAAAAATGTGTTTTATTAAGATTGAATTTAATCCTTAGTTCTTCAAAAGACATTATGTTATCTGAACGTGACAAATATAAGTCTTGAATCTTTTGAATCCCTTTTAAATTCCATACTTTAAATACAGCATCCGCTCTCCCTGGTGTAACATATTGATTACCCCATATTGGGCTAAATTGTGACAATAAGTGTGGTTCTTTTAAATATTTTTTGATTTCACACCCTATTTTGATCATGTGCTTTACAATTGGGTTTTTAACTTGTTTCTGTAATTTTTTAGCCGAGTCTGAGTATATGAATAAGGGAAGAGGTAAAGGTAAATTGTATGATTCCATTTTAGTCCAGTGAGGAGGATCATTTGATGAAAAATAATATGTCATAGACCTCAGTTGTGCTGACCAGTAATACAACATAAGGTTTGGACATTTCAGACCTCCACGATCAAATGGTAAATATAGTAAGGACAAACGTAATCTAGCCTTCCTATTGTTCCATATAAATTCCACTAACATTTTTTAATTCTTGAGAAAAGATCTGAAGGTGGTGGTAAAGGAATGTATTGAAATAAATATAGTATTTTTGGTAAGATATTACTTTTAAGTATATTAATTCTCCCGATCATCGACATTGGTAGTGACATCCATCTAGTAACTCATTAATATCTGTCATTAAGGCTTCATAGTTGGCACTGGCGACTGATTCTAGTTTAGGCAAAATTTGAATTCCTAAATATTTAAACTGATTTACAACATTGAATTGATTCACCTCAGGAGCTGGGTGACTTCTCTGGGTCTCATTTAGCATTAATATGGAAGATTTTGTTTTATTTATTTTATATCCTGATATTTCCCCAAAGTTCTTTATTAAATTTAACAAGGTCGGAATTGACTTTTTAAAATTCGACATAAAATTATGTCATTGGCATACAGGGAGATTTTATGTTCTGCTGGTCCTACTTTAATTCCATATATTTGTGGATGTAAACGTACTGCCATCGCTAAAGGTTCAATTGCCATAGTAAACAATAAGGGTGAAAGTGGACAGCCTTGTCGACATCCTCTATTGATTTTTATTGATTTTGAGATATTGCTGTTTGTTAGGATTTCTGCTGTAGCATTATTGTATATTATCTGGACCCATTTTATTAAATTATTTCCAAGTCCAAACCTTTGCAGGACTTCAAAAAGATAGGGCCATTCGACCCTATCAAAGGCCTTTTCAGCGTCCAATGATAAGAGAGCTGTATCCGATGCTTCTTTATTGGAATAAATAATATTAAATAGTCTTCTTACATTATGGAAGCCTTGTCTTCCCATTATAAAGCCATTCTGATCTCTGTTAATAGTATTTGGTAATATTTCTTGTAGTTGTTTTGCTAAAATTTTACAGATTATCTTAAGATCAGCATTTAATAGGCTTATTGGTCTCATGTTTTCACATTTATTAGGGGGTTTACCTGGTTTTGGCAACAGTATAATTAAGACATTATTCATGTATGGTGGTAAATTACTATTTTGAAATGCTTCTAAAACCATTTCCAAAAGTGGTTTTATTAATTTTTTAATTTTTTAGAGGTCAACTGGAAGACCATCTGGTCCTGCTCTTTTTCCTGATTTCATATTATCAATGGCTTGCCCAACTTCTTCTTGACTAATTTTAGACTCCAGTATCTCCCTGTTTTCATTTGGAATACACGGTATAGATAATCCACCAAAAAACCCATTTAGTTTTGTTAAGTCAGTTTCATTTTTTGAATCATATATTTTTTCATAATAATCTCTAAAGGCACTATTAATTTCTAAAGGATCTATAACTACCTGTCCATTACTTATAATACTGGTAATTGGTGTTTTAAATTCTAATTGTTTAATCTGCCATGCCAATAATTTTCCTGATTTTTCACCTTGTTCATGAAAAGTTTGCTTCAATCTTAGAAGACTTGAGGCAGCTCTATTCGCTGATTTTTTGTCATATTCAGCTCTCAGAATCAGTAATTCATTCTCTAACTGTGGGTTACTTCCTGCACACACCTTTTCTTGAAGAATTTTTATTTTACGTTCCAATTGGACTCTCTCCTCTCGAGTCTTCTTAGATTTTGAACCTGTATAACTAATAATATGCCCCCTAATAAAAGCTCTGAAAGCTTCCCACTTTATGCATGCCGTTGTTTGTGTAGTATTAATATCAAAGAACTCATCTGTTTTTCTATGTACTTAACAAATTCCTCATCCTGAAGCCATTTATGCTGAAAATGCCACCTACCTGGATCCTTTGTCAATTTCTTATCTACATATATTAGACAGCAGGGTGCATGATCAGAGATCACAATGTTATCATAGAAACAGTTTTGAATCTTGGACCTTAATTCTGTAGAGATCAAAAAGTAGTCAATACGTGAGAATGTCTTATAGGTATTAGAATAACAAGAATAGGCTTTGACTTGTGGTTTCATTTCTCTCCATATATCCAGCAATCTCAATTCTTTCATAAAATGATTAATGGTCATCCTGCATCCATTATGCGTACAGTCCAGTCCTGTTGACCTATCTATACTGGGATTCAATGTACAATTAAAATCCCCTGCTATTATATGTTGCCCTGTAAGTGATGATAAAATAAGGAATAAATTAACAAAGAAGTTTTGATCATCAATATTGGGGCCGTATAAGTTCACCAGAATTATATTTTCTAATAACAAAGATCCTTGGGACTTCCGGTTATGGCTGCCACGTAGGACGGACGTGTCTCGCTCTGCTCTGCTCCTGGAGAAAAAAATCGGCAAATAACTCTCTCATTTGGGACAGAACGTATCCCAGCATTTGAGCGAGGATATGTCGGCGAAGCCTAAGGCTGGAAAACCAGGAAAAGGAAAAAGCGAGCCGCCGAAACAGTCCAAATTAACGGACTTTCAGGTCTGTGACGCAGCAAACAAGGCTCCATATATGGCGGAGGAGGCTGGCGGCGGTGCGATTTCTGCGGGGAATGGCGCAGATGCGCTGATGGCTGCCATGAGTTCAATGAGAGCGGACTTTTCCTCTAGATTTGATGGGATTATGACAGCGTTGGAAGGAATAAGAAAGGAATTGGGTGACTGTGTAGAACGAACGGCGCAGATGGAGCTCCGTCTCGCTAGTGCTGAAGATGACGTCACCCGTCTTCAATTAAAGGTGCGCACTTTGGAAAAAAAAAATAAATCTCTGGAAGATAATATTTTGGATTTGGAATCTCGGTCGAGACAGAATAATTTGAGGCTGGTGGGTCTTCCAGAGGAATCAGAAGGTCGGGACGTATGTTCCTTTCTGGAAAAGTGGATTCCGGAGGTGCTGGGCAGCGAGGAGTTGCAATCAGCAGTGATTCTGGAAAAAGCACATCGTATTGGCCCACGGAGAGATAAGGGACCGCCGAGGACCTTAATTATGAAGTTTCTTAGCAACAGAGACAGGATGAAGATCTTCAACGCTGCACGTGCTAAAGGAGAGATTAAACACCAGGACCAGCAGGTGCGGTTCTACCCAGATTTGGCCACAGGAATCCAACAATTGAGGAAGCAGTTTGATCCCGTACGTAAGGAGCTGCGCAACCTTGGGATTCGTCATGGTGTAATCTATCCTGCGAGACTGCTGACCACGTATGAGGGCAGAACCCACATCTTCAAGACCCCAGAGGAGGCGCAGGAGTTCATCAAGAAGATCAAAGAAGAAGAAGAGACTGGTGGGAGCTAAGCATGAACAAAATATAAGGTAGAATAATTAAGCATTTGCACAGGCATCTGACTGACTTGAAGTAAATAGTAAGTTTACAAAATATAGATTGTATTATATATTAAAAAAACAAAACAAAAACAAAACAAACAAAAAAAAAAAACTATGATGCACAAAGTTGTTAAAAATTTTGGAGTTAAGTTGGAAAACTACAGAGGAGAGTTAATGTTACGTCATTAAAAGCAGTAGAGTTAGGGTGATTGGGAGGATGAAGAAGGAGTGGCTTAGGCTGTTCCCCGTGGGTGTGGAACGGTCGATGGCTATATCGGGAGACAGAATTTTTCTTTTGATTTTGGGGGGTTTGCCACAAGTGTGGGAAGGGGAAATTTGTTTGTGTGTAGTTTGTAGGATGAATGTTCAACCACTCATGTTTTTGCTTCTCTGTATGAGCATGTTTACACTGCAAGGTAATCCCAAACTCTCTATTGATCATGGACCAAAGTGTTAATCTTAATTTAACTTCATGGAATTGCAGAGGTCTACAAAATTTAAAAAAACTTAAACAAGTTATGAATAAAATAAAGGACATGGGTTCAAGAATTGTGTTTTTACAAGAAACTCATCTGATAGAGGAGGATGTTAAAAGAATTAGGAGTAGATGGCAGGGAAGTGTATTCACCTCTTCATTTTCATCCCGAGCCAGGGGAGTTATGACTCTCATACATAAATCAGTTCCTTTTCAAGTGAAAAATGTAATTGGAGACAAATTTGGAAGATATGTAATCATTCAAGGTTCTTTGCTATTAGAAAATATAAATCTTGTGAACTTATATGGTCCCAATATAGATGATCAGAAGTTCTTTGTTAATTTATTTCTCATCTTATCATCACTTACAGGGCAACATATAATAGCAGGGGATTTTAATTGTACATTGAATCCAGGTGTGGATAGATCAACAGGACTGGATTGTACGCACATTGGATGTAGGATGACTATTAATCATTTTATGAAAGAATTGAGATTGTTAGATATATGGAGAGAAATGAAACCACAAGTTAAAGCCTATTCTTGTTATTCCAGTACCTACAAGACATTCTCACGTATTGATTATTTTTTGATTTCCACAGAATTAAGGTCCAAGATTCAAAACTGCTTTTATGATAACATCGTGATCTCTGATCATGCACCCTGTTGTCTAATATATGTAGATAAAAAATTGACAAAGGAATCAGGTAGATGGCAATTTCAGCATAAATGGCTTCAGGATGAGGAATTTGTCAAGTATATAGAAAAACAGATAGACGAGTTCTTTGACATCAATACTACACAAACATCAGCATGTGTAAAGTGGGAGGCTTTCAAAGCTTTTATTAGGGGACATATTATTAGTTATACAGGATCAAAATCTAAGAAGACTCGAGAGGAGAGAGCTAAATTGGAACATAAAATAAAAAATCTTCAGGAAAAAGTGTATGCAGGAAGTGACCCAAGGTTGGAGAATGAATTACTGATTTTGAGAGCTGAATACGACAAAAAATCAGCGAATAGAGCTGCCTCGAGTCTTCTAAGATTGAAACAATCTTTTTATGAACAAGGTGAAAAATCAGGAAAATTATTAGCATGGCAGATTAAACAATTGGAAATTAAAACACCAATTACCAGTATTATAAGTAATGGACAGGTAGTTATAGATCCTTTAGAAATTAATAGAGCCTTTAGAGATTACTATGAAAAATTATATGATACCAAAAATGAACCTGATTTAACAAAACTAAATGGGTTTTTGAACGAACTATCTATACCGTGTATTCCAAATGAAAACAGGGAGATATTGGAGTCTAAAATTAGTCAAGAAGAAGTTGGGCTAGCCATTGATAATATGAAATCAGGAAAAAGTGCAGGACCAGATGGTCTTCCAGTTGACCTTTATAAAAAATTTAAGAATAAATTAATAAAACCTTTTTTGGAAATGGTTTTAGAAGCATTTCAAAATAATAATTTACCATCATACATAAATAATGCCTTAATTATACTGCTGCCAAAACCAGGTAAGCCCTCTAATAAATGTGAAAATATGAGACCAATAAGCCTATTAAACGCCGACCTTAAGATAATCTGTAAAATTTTAGCAAGACGAATACAAGAAATTTTACCAAATATTATTAATCGAGATCAGAATGGCTTTATAAAGGGTAGACAAGGCTTCCATAATGTAAGAAGACTATTTAATATTATTTATTTTAATAAAGAAGCACCGGATACAGCTCTCCTATCATTGGACGCCGAAAAGGCCTTTGATAGAGTTGAATGGCCCTTTCTTTTTGAAGTCCTACAAAGGTTTGGACTTGGAAATAATTTCATAAAATGGGTTCAAATAATATACAATAATGCTACAGCAGAAATCCTAACAAATAACAATATTTCAAAACCAATAAAAATCAATAGAGGATGTCGACAAGGCTGTCCACTTTCACCTTTACTGTTTACTATGGCAATTGAACCTTTAGCGATAGCGATACGTTTACATTCACAAATATATGGAATTAAAGTTGGACCAACAGAACATAAAATCTCCCTGTACGCCGATGATATAATTTTGTTTATGTCGAATCTAAAAAAATCAATTCCAACCTTGTTGAATTTAATAAAGAATTTTGGGGAAATATCAGGATATAAAATAAATAAAACTAAATCTTCAATATTAATGCTAAATGAGACCCAGAGAAATTACTCAGCCCCTGAGGTAAATCAATTCAATGTTGTAAATCAGTTTAAATATTTAGGAATTCAAATTATGCCTAAGCTAGAATCAGTCGCCAGTGTCAACTATGAAGCCTTAATGTCAGATATCAGTGAGTTAACTCAGAGATGGATGTCACTACCAATGTCGATGATCGGGAGAATCAATATACTTAAAAGTAATATTTTACCTAAAATACTTTATTTATTTCAATACATTCCCTTATCACCACCTTTAGATCTATTCTCAAGAATAAAAAAAAAGTTAGTGGAATTTATATGGAACAACAGGAGGGCTAGATTACGTTTGTCTTTATTATATTTACCATTTGATCGTGGAGGTCTGAAATGTCCAAATTTTATGTTGTATTATTGGTCGGCACAACTGAGGTCTATGACATATTTTTCATCAAATGATCTCCCTCACTGGACTGAAATGGAATCATACAATTTACCTTTACCTCTTCCCATATTCATATACTCAGATTCGGCAAAAAAATTACAAAAACAAGTTAAAAATCCATTTGTAAAGCATATGATCAAAATATGGTGTGAAGCTAAAAACTATTTAAAAGAACCACAGTTATTGTCACAATTTAGTCCAATATGGGGTAATCAATATTTTAAACCAGGGAGAGCGGACGCTGTATTTAAAGTATGGAATTTAAAAGGGATACAAAAGATTCAGGATTTATATTTGCCAGGTGCAAACAACATAATGTCTTTTGAAGAGCTGAGGATCAAATTTAATCTCAATAGAACACATTTTTTTAAATATCTTCAACTTAGAAACTTTATTCGATCAAATCAAAATAAAGCTCTCACTCGACCTATTTATTCATCCTTGGAAAAAATGATGATGAAAGATAGTAAAAGAAAGGGTATTATTTCAGAGTTTTATAACTCATTGACACTATCTTCAAGTGAAAATTCACTGAAAAGATTAAACTACTGGAAAGAAGATCTGCAAATTGAAATTTCAGAGGAACAATGGGAATTGGCTTGTACAGAAGCTCAAACCAAATCAATAAATGCACGCCTTAAATTGATACATTTCAAATGGTTAATGCGGATGTATGTTACACCGGAGGAGTTAAATAGATATAACAAAAATATACCAGATACATGCACAAAATGCATGGAAAGTAAAGGAACCCTATTTCATTGTTTATGGGAATGTAGATTAATAAGAATGTTTTGGGAAGAGGTGAGGGTAACAATTGAAAAAATAATCTCAAAACAAATCATATTGAATCCTAAACTGTTTTTGTTGGGTCTGTACCCAGAAAAGCATAATTTTAATAAAAGTGAAAGAACATTCATAGACCTCAGTTTGCTTAATGCCAAAAAATGTATTGCACTATTATGGAAAAAGACTCATAGACCAGATGTGACTCAGTGGTTAAGACAGATGTTAACAAACCTTCCATTAGAAAGAATAACATATATACTAAAATCAAAGGAAATTGTGTTTGAGAATATATGGAGACCTTTTATTGATTATGTAAAAAATTTAAACATAACTCTTGAAGAAGAAGGTGAATGATGTGTGTGGACCTTGTAAATTCCAAACTGGTGAACATAATATGTATACTAATGTATTGGATTGTCTAGACTAAACAGAGGAGCATTGTTGAAGACTTGATTTTGTTGGTGGTTGTTGGTGTTTTTAGTGCATTTTTTTTTTTTGTAGTACTTTAGTGTTAGTGTTTGATTGTTTGTATCATGTTTGTTTAAAAAAAAAAAAAAAGGTTCAATAAAGATATTGTGGAAAAAAAACAAAAAAAACAAAGATCCTTGGATGATTAGGTATCTTCCAAATTTGTCTCCAATTACATTTTTCACTTGAAATGGGACTGTTTTGTGTATGAGAGTCATAACTCCCCTAGCTCGGGATGAAAATGATGAGGTGAACACATTTCCTTGCCATCTCCTCCTAATTTTTTTTTTTTATTTTTTATTTTTTTTTTTTACATCCTCCTCTATTAGATGAGTTTCTTGTAAAAATACAATTTTTGAATCTGTCTTATTTTATTCATAACTTGTTTAAGTTTTTTTTAGATTTTGTAGACCTCTGCAATTCCATGAAGTTAAATTAAGATTAACGCTTTGATCTATGATCAATAAGGAGTTTGAGATTACCTTGCAATATGAACATATACAGAGAAGCAAAAACATGGATGGTTGAACATTCATCCTACAAACTACACAAAAACAAATTCCCTTTCCCCACATTTGTGGTAATCCCCCCAAAATCAAAAAAAATTCCGTCTGCCGTTATAGCTAGTGACTGTTCCACACCTGCGAGGATCAGTCAAACCACTCTCTCTTTCTCCTCTCAATCACCCTGACTCTACTACTATTTTTAATGACATTAACTCTCTTCTGTAGTTTTTTCAACATAACTTCAAAGTTTTATAGCAACTTTGTACATCATAGCTGCTTTTTTTTTGTTTATAATACAGTCTGTATTTTGTAGACATGTTATATGTTTCAGATCAATCAGATGCCTGTACAAATGCTTAAATGTTCTACCTTTATCATGTTCATGCTTAACTCCCACCAGCCTCCTCTTGGATCTGCTTAATGAGCTCCTGCACCTCTTGAGGGGTCTTAAAGATGTGGGTTCTCCCTTTATATGTGACCAGCAGTCTTGCCGGATGAATCACTTTGTAACGAATCCCGAGGTTGCGCAGCTCTTTGCGGGCGGGGTCGAACTGCCTCCTTAATTGTTGAATTCCTGTGGCCAAATCTGGGTAGAACCGCACCTGTTGATCCTGGTATTTGATTTCCCCTTTAGCTCGCACCGCGTTGGTGACCGTCATCTTGTCTCTGTAGTTGAGGAACTTCATAATCAGCGTCCTCGGTGGTGTCTTATCATCTCTCGGTGGGCCGATTCGGTGAGCACTCTCTAAAACGACCGATGACTGCAGGTCCGCGTTGTTCAGTGCTTCTGGAATCCACTTTTCCAAAAAGGAACATGGCTCCCGTCCCTCCGCTCCCTCCGGGAGGCCCACCAGCCTCAAATTATTCTGTTGTGAGCGGAATTCTAAGTCCAGGACATTATCTTCCAGACGTTTCCATTTTAATTCCAGTGTTTGCAACTTTGATTGTAGGCTGATCACGTCATCTTCAGCGCTTGAAATTCGGAGCTCCGCCTGCGATACTCGTTCCATACAGTCGCTTATTTCCTTTCTCATTCCTTCTATCGCTGCTATAATCCCATCAAATTTAGACGAAAAGTCTGCTCTCATGGAGCTGATGGCAGTGAGCACCGCACTCGTCCCCTCCTCAGCAGTTCCCGCTCCGCCGCTGGCTACATCCTCCGCCATAGTCTGTGAAGATTTTTCTGCTTCGTCACGAGCGTGGAAGTCTGTTAGTTTGGATTGTTTTGTCGAATTACTTTTTCCTCCGCCTATTTTCCCAGCCTTGGTCTTTACCAAGGTTCCAAGGTTGTCATAGCCAGGAGCGGCACTGGGGTTAAGCTCCCAGTGCTCATAAAATGCTCCTTACGGCGTGCGTCTCGAAAAGCCTCTGACAACTAAGTCCAACCCCTAGCCCGCCCGTGTGGTTTAGTCTCTAAGTCCGGCGGAACTGCTTTTACTAACAGGAGAAGGGGTGAGGGCGGATCTCTGGCGCCTTAAAACCAGATGCTTCGGGTAGATGGTGGCTCGTCAACCTGGGAAGGTAGCCCATCTAGGGGAAGGTAAACCCTGATTTCAAACCTCCGCTGCCTTGTGGCACACCCGGTCACAGGAAAGGCTTCGGGAGTCAACCCTGAGGAAAAATCCGGAGTCGGAGCCCCTAAGGCAGTTCTCTGTTGTGCTCAACATTGTTCTGGCAGCTCCTGCGACGGCGCTGGTGCCAAACTATAGCAGCCCTGCTGTTCCTTTGGATTCATCAGTGACGTGGAGAGGGGGGACATGCTGCATGGGTAACATCTTGTCCTCCATATCTTCCTGCCCAGGCTTGAATCCTACCAACGCCCAACGCTGGAAGGTAGAACACCGATGCGCATCGGCCTGTTCAGCCACAGGCAGTGCTGTTCCAGCAGAGTAGACGTTTAGGATTCTCTTCCATGGTCATCATAGACCGACGGAGGCCGACGACGGTCTTTACCATATCCGCACCTAAACGCTGGGATGGGTTTTTGTTCCAATTAAGAGAGTTTTAGCAATTTTTTTATTTTTAGGAGCAGAGCAGTGTGAAACACGTCTTCCTACGTGGCCGCCACAACCGGAACCGCATTTAATTTTTAAAATTATGAGGAGGAACAGAGGCCAAGTCATTAGAAAGGCTACATTCAAGATTCAAAGATTTTGTCAATACTTCACTGTGTACAAGACATACAGGAGAATTGAAATGCAGTTTCTCTCTCTTAGTGGTATATGTAATCATCATCATCATCATCATCATCATCATCATCATCATCATAGCAGTCTGTCGTGGGCGACAATGACTTGTATGTAATAGTTAAGAAAAAAAGGAATAAGGATGAAAACAACAGCAGTCTATGTACAGTAATGCTACCCGTAGTACAAATAAAACAGCAATCCTATGTACAGTAATATGTGGGTTTTATCAGCTTTTTGTTTAATCACTTTAGGATGCTTATGCCTTATATTTTTAATTACTTTAGAGGAAGCAGACAGTGATTCTCTGATGGGGGAGACAGAGGCTAAATTGAGGGGTGGCAAGTGGAGAGAAGCTGCAGAGAAGTGTGTAAGACTATGACTCTGCTTCTTGGTCCCAATTCTGAATAGTAGTCAAGGCTTTGGAACTTTGGATAGAAATGATGCCAGATTGTTAGATAAATGAGACGCATTATCCAAGATGGGATGGATGCCATCTCGCCCAACAAGACCAGGTTTTCCCCAAAATGAGGTCCAATTGTTTATGTAGCCCACATCATTTGCAGAACACCACACAGACAGCCCAGTGGCTGAAGGATGACACGCAGCTAAACATGTCATCATTGGTCAGGTTGGCGAGGGGCCCAGACAATACTACAGAGGCCGACATCATTTTGGCAAAGCTACAGTGGTTATAAAAAGTCTACACACCCCTGTTCAAATGCTAGGTTTTTGTGATATAAAAAATTGAGACCAAGATGAATCGTTTCAAAACTTTTTCCACCATTAATGTGACCTATAACCTGCACAACCCAATTGAAAAACAAACCGAAATCTTTTAAGAGGAAAAATAAAAAACTTACAATAACCTGTTTGCATAAATATGCACACCCGTAAAGTGCTGATGACATGTTTTTGACATTTTTTAGCATGTTGTGTAAACCCAAAAGTCATCGTCTATGATCAATATAATATTTACAAGAGCGCCTGCATAAACTAGTTATCATCAAAAAAACAGCAGCCGCTGACTGGACTGTGATGCCGCCAACCGAATTAAGGGCGGCACCCCCATGACGTAAGTGGGAGAACGGACTCCGGTGTTGTTGACTGGAATGACAGCAGCTTTGTAGCTCAGTTTCTCGGGTTTCTTGTTTTAATTTTACGGCTACGCCTTCGCGTTGTGTCGCAGGCTTAGATAAACAGCAAGCCGTGAAAGACCACATCACACGCTTCAGCTCCAACTGTTATAAGCCTCCTCCGCTCCTCGTGCGCTTTTATGCAGGAGGAGCGCATGAGGAGGGGAAGGATTAATGGATTTATGTGCAGCTTTGACCTACTTTCTGTGACCCCATGCTGACATCTCGCCGGTCCGGCCACGTCCCCTCTATCATTATCACCAGCTCATTCAAACTCCTGCTGATCATGTTTCCCGCTCCTCGCCCAGGTGCTTCTCATCACACCATCACCAGCAGTGCGTGTCCTTCGCGGCCCGTTTGCCAGTCATGCACTGATGGTCTATAGTATTGTCATTTGTGCTGTTTGTCTGCCAGTATTTTCAGCACTCTCACGACGCGCTAGTCACTCCATGTTCGCCGTGGCTCTCGTGCGTCCTTGGAGCAATGTCGGCTCTGGGGCGCACCTGTTGCAAACACGTCTCCTCTCATTCGTTCGCTGGGCGATGCCGGCCCCCGAACGCCATCAGCAAGTGTGTGTTTCTTGTACGTCTTCACCTTTCAGGGAACGGTCTGTCTTTCTGTATTAAATGTGCTGTGGTCCTCGTTATTTCATCCTCCCTCTCCCTGCCCTGCGTAAGAGCACACGGAGGGTCATGATGAATGGATTTATGCGCAGAATTCAACACAGCACATGTATTGAACATAAGAATGATGACAACAGTTCCCAAAAAGGTGAAGACCCACAAAAATAAACACAAACACCCACAGTTGGAGTTTGGGGCCAACATCACCCAGTGAACATGGAGAGGAGACGTGTTAACCACGGTTGCGCCCCAGGGCCGACATCGCTTCAAGGGGCACAACAGAACCACGGCTGTGTGGAGCGACCAACACATCGCAATAGCGCTGGCAACACTGGCTGGCTGACAACACAGGAGATGATGCACACAAACCGTGAACAGCTGACTGTCAAAGAGAGAGGGCGCGTGTGTTCGGACTGGCAAATCTTGGACAGTGCCCACTTGAAAGTGGCTCAAAACGCACATAAAACACATGTACAAAACAAAAACAACAAGAACTCAAAATATAATCCATAATAAACCTGATGCCTGAGCCACAGAGAATATACTGCTATGATTTTCTTGAAAAATCGGGTTTAAATAAATTATATTTATGAACAAATAATTTGTTGCAATATCTGTAACAAAAGAATAACACTGGTGTTCCCCTGCCGTGTGTTTGTCGCTGCTGCTGCGGTGGGCATGTGTGCCTCTCCACCGTTACTCCGAGTGTGATTGGCTTGGCACAACGTCCGCTTGGCACGGCTCAAACCTATACGGTCTGATGCCCCAGATTCTTCACTATCATCCCATTCTTCAGAACTATAATCGTCTGAAGATTGGACAACACAAACCAATTCCAGACTCCATGTGCTGGAACCATCGTTGATGTTTTCTACCGCTTCCATCCTGTGTGTACAATGAGCAGCCAAGCGCTGTGTTCTCCCAATGACGTGACTACATGGCAGTGGGGTTTTCCAGCCACTGATGTAATTGGTGACGTGGCGCTCATGAAAACGTTGGATATTCGCGTGAAAAAAAGCCTGTTTGACTTAGAACTTCACAGATCAACCTATTTTGTCATATTGTATTATGTGTTGAAAAATTAGAGGAAGTCAAGAACGTGTCATCAGCACTTTAAACTAATGCTTTGTTGCAGCACCTTTGGCTTTTATTACAGCATTCAGTCTTTTTTGGGTAGCAGTCCATCAGTGTGACACATCTTGATGTGGCAATATTTGCCCACTCTTCTTTGCAAAAACGCTCCAAATCTGTCAGACTGCGAGGGCATCTCCTGTGCACATCCCTCTTCAAATCACCCCACAGATGTTCGATTGGATTCAGGTCTGGAATCTGGCTGGGCCATTCCAAAACCTTAATCTTCTTCTGGTGAAGCCATTCTTTTGTTGATTTGGATGTGTGCTTTGGGTCATTGTCGTGCTGAAAGATAAAGTTCCCCTTCATCTTCAGCTTTCTAGCAGAAGCCTTAAGGTTTTGTGCCAACACTGACTGGTATTTCGAACTGTTCATAATTCCCTCCACCTTGACTAAGGCCCCAGTTCCAGCTGAAGAAAAACCGCCCCAAAGCATGATGGTGCCACCACCATCCTTCACTGTAGGTATAGTGTTCTTTTGGTGATGAGCAGTGTCGTGTTTGTGCCAAATATACCTTTTGGAATTATGGCAAAAAAAGTTCAACCTTGGTTTCATCAGCCCAAAACACATTTCCCACATGCATTTGGGAGATTTCAAATGTGTTTTTGCAAAATGTAGCCAGGCTTGGATGTTTTTCTTCGTAAGAAAAGGCTTCCGTCTTGCCACCATACTCCATAGCCTAGACATATGAAGAAGATGGGAGATTGTTGTCACATGTACTGAACAGCCAGTACTTGCCAGAAATTCCTGCAGCTCCTTCAATGTTGCCATCAATCTCTTGGCAGCCTCCCTGACCAGTTTTCTTCTCGTCTTTTCATCAATTTTGGAGGGACATCCAGTTCTTAGTAACTGTCACTGTTGTGTCATATTTTCTCCACTTGATGATGACTGTCCTCATTGTGCTCCACGGTATATTTAATGCCTTGGAAATTCTTTTGTACCCTTCTCCTGACCAGTACCTTTGAACAATGAGATCCCTTTGATGCTTTGGAAGCTCTCTGCAGACCATGACTTATGCTGCAAGATGTGACTACAAAAATGTCAGGAAAAGCCTATTAGAACAGCTGAACTTTATTTGGGGTTAATCAGAGGCACTTTAAATTGTGGCAGGGGTGTGCTGACTCCCATTTAACATGAGTTTGAATATCATTGGTTAATTCTGAACACAGCCACATCCCCAGTTATAACAGGGTATGCATATTTATGCAAACAGGTTATTGTAAGTTTTTTTTAATTTTTCTCCTTAAAAGATTTCAGTTTGTTTTTCAATTGGGTTGTACAAAGATTATAGGTCACATTAATGGTGGAAAGTTTTGACATGATTTATCTTGGTCTAATTTTTTACAACACAAAATCCTAGCATTTGAACAGGGGTGTGCACACGTTTTATATCCACTGTACACACAGATTCCAAGCTAAGGTTTGTGACTTCCGACTGCTGGAGTTGGATGTCGTTAATGCCGGCGTGGATAACAATTGTGGCGTATTTACCATTACTTTTAGCCAGCATTGTCAAATTTGATTTGATGTCTCCTGTTCTCGCCCTGGGAATGCATTTGACTATGGCTGCTGGAGTCTCCAGTTTCACATTTCTGACTACAGAGTCACCAATGAGCAGAGTTTTTTCCTCAGCGGGTGTTCGCTGAGCGGGGAAAATCAATTAGAAATGTGAAGAGGTTGGTGGTGAACCAGGGGCTTGCGACTATTTTTCCTTCTCACCGTCACCCACCCTTTCTCCCCTGGTTGCTCAGAAGAGGGTGTTGAAGGATGGCTAGGAGGCCCTATGCTACGATGCTCCGCTGCAACTAAAGGCAAGTTGTCATTAACTGGCATTGACAGTGTTTCAATGCAGCGGAGCGGGGATTCCAAATCACACAACCTTGCCTTGAGTGCCTCAAAAAGACAACATTTATTACATTTACCATTGTAGCTAAAAGAAGCAGCAGTGTAGCTAAACATCTGACACAAAGAGGGCACCAGAGGAGGAGAGGAAGGCGAGCCAGTAGCCATAGCTAGTGGCTAACCCAAAGCTAACACAATACACAAACACTGATGAAAGATGAACAGAAAGCTACACAGGGTGATTAGGTGACACTGAATGCACACACAGGTGCAAGAGTCTTGTTAAACAGCAGTAAGAGATGACTGTAGATTTTAAAAAAGCGATTAAAAGTAATAATCCTCAGGAGAAGGAGGAGAGCTAAGCGTAGCTAACCACACAGACTGCCAGAGATTATTGGCAATATATTATAATAATTTTATAATATACACACTACCGTTCAAAAGTTTGGGGTCACTTAGAAACGTCCTTATTTTTGAAAGAAAAGCACTTTTTTTCAATGAAGATAACTTTAAACTAATCAGAAATACACTCTATACATTGCTAATGTGGTAAATGACTATTCTAGCTGCAAATGTCTGGTTTTTGGTGCAATATCTACATAGGTGTATAGAGGCCCATTTCCAGCGACTATCACTCCAGTGTTCTAATGGTACAATGTGTTTGCTCATTGCGTCAGAAGGCTAATGGATGATTAGAAAACCCTTGTGCAATCATGTTAGGACTGCAATGCTGTAATTGCTGCAAATGGAGGATTCTTTGACGAAAGCAAAGTTTGAAGGAAAAAATTATTATTTCAAATACAAATCATTATTTCCAACCTTGTCAATGTCTTGACTATATTTTCTATTCATTTTACAACTCCTGGTGGTAAATAAGTGTGACTTTTCATGGAAACCACAAAATAATTGTCTGGGTGACCCCAAACTTTTGAACGGTAGTGTATATTATAATATTATTGGCAATATATTGCCAATGCAACTATTACCAATGCTCTTAAAGCAGATCCAGATCTCTGTCTGGCTTTGGGCTTCCTTAGCATCACACAGTGTGTTCAGAGCCTGCTGCTAACAGGATACATCCAATGGGAAACATGAGATGAGAGGTTCCATGAATTTGTCTGAACTAGTGGTGTGATTCCATGGAGGGACTCACTTAAATACCAGCTGATTATTGTCCAATTATTCACCATCACAAAGCACCATTATTTCATTTTGAATTTAATTGTGCTAAGTTAGCCTCCACATACAGTGGCGTGAAAAAGTGTTTGCCCCCTTCCTGATTTCTCATTTTGTATGTTTGTCACACTTAAAACGTTTCAGATCATCAAACAAATTTAAATCTCAGACAAAGATAACAAGTAAACACAAAGTGCAGTTTTTAAATAAAGGTGTTTATTATTAAGGGGGGGGGGGGGGGAAACCTACATGGCCCTGTGTGAAAAAGTGATTGCCCCCTAAACCTAATAACTGGTTGGGCCACCCTTAGCAGCAACAACTGCAATCAAGCATTTGTGATAACTGGTAATGAGTCTTTTACAGTGCTGTGGAGGACTTTTGGCCCACTCATCTTTGCAGAATTGTTGTAATTCAGCCACACTGGAGGGTTTTCGAGCATGAACCGCATTTTTAAGGTCATGCCACAGCATCTCAATTGGATTCAGGTCAGGACTTTGACTAGGCCACTCCAAAGTCTTCATTTTGTCTTTCTTAAGCCATTCAGAGGTTGACTTGCTGGTGTGTTTTGGATCATTGTCCTGCTGCAGAACCCAAGTGCACTTCAGCTTGAGGTCATGAACAGATGGCCGGACAGTCTCTTTCAGGATTTTTTGGTTGACAGCAAAATTCATGGTTCCATTTACCACAGCAAGACTTCCAGGTCCTCAAGCAGCAAAACAGCCCCAGACCATCACACTACCACCACCACATTTTATTTACTGTTGGTATGATGTTCCTTTTCTGAAATGCTGTGTTACTTTTATGCCGGATGTAATGGGACACACACCTTCCAAAAAGTTCAACTTTTGTCTTGTCAGTCCACAGAGTATTTTCCCAAAAGAAAAACCCACAATGAGAACCCGAGATTGTGTGTCTGACACGATCATCGGTAGCACGGGGGCCCCCCAGGGAACGGTTTTGGCTCCCTTCCTGTTCACCCTTTATACTGCGGAATTCTCACACAACACAACACACTGCCATCTACAGAAGTTCTCCGACGATTCTGTGATCGTCGGCCTCATCTCCAGCGGAGATGAAGCCGAGTACAGAGGACTTGACCAGGACTTCGTGGACTGGTGCCATCGGAACTGCCTCCAGATCAACGCGAGGAAAACTAAGGAGCTGGTGGTGGACTGCCGCAGGCAAGGACAATCCCTCACAGCACCAGTAAACATACAGGGAACAGACATTGAGATGGTGACATCATACAAGTACCTTGGTGTTCATCTGAACAATAAACTAGACTGGTCACACAATACCGATGCACTCTACAAGAACGGACAACGCAGGCTGTTCCTACTGAGGAGGCTCAGGTCTTTTGGTGTACATGGGGCGCTGCTGAAGACATTCTACGACGCGGTGGTGGCATCAGCCATCACTTTTGGAGTGGTCTGCTGGGGCAACGGCATTACAGCAGCCGATAGGAAGAGACTGAACAAACTGATCAAGAAAGCTAGCTCTGTCCTGGGGCAATGCCTTGACCCAGTGGAGGAGATAGGATAGAGAAGGATGGTGGCTAAACTGTCATCTCTGCTGGAGTCCGAGTCCCACCCTATGCAGGACATATTGAACGCACGGAGGACCTCATTTAGCAGTAGACTACATCATCCTAGGTGCGCAACCGAGAGGTTTCCCAGGTCCTTCCTACCTATGGCTGTCAGACTGTATAACCTAAGCAGGGCTGCTTGCAGAGATAGCAAAAAAACGTGACAACCTAATAGTATTGAATGCAAAAGACGCAACAGACTTACACAAATGGTCCCCTCCAGTATACAACTAGGACAATATCAGTCGCTACGGAGGGTGACAATATGTATGGGTACATATTCATACTATGTAGGATAACTAAGTGGACGGTTATGCTGTTTGTTCCATCTTGCTGCAATGCTCCGCACTTTGTATATATATTTATGTGTATGTATGTATATCCACTGCTCTTATTTATATTTTCCGTATCTTCTTGATTGTTGTTGTGAGTGATGCTATCCCTGTGCTGTTGCAATCCTGGAATTTCCCCATTGTGGGACTAATAAAGGCTTATCTTATCTTATCTCTTATCTTAGAAATAACTTGAATCTGACAAAAGTGGTAATAAATAAAAATTCTATGAAAATTAACCAATGAAAATCAGACAATGCTTTTGAATTGTGGTTCAACAGAATTATTTTAAAAAACAAACTCATGAAACAGGCCTGGACAAAAATGATGGTACCCCTAGAAAAGATTGAAAATAATGTGACCATAGAGACATGTTCAACCAAGATGTGTCCTCTAATTAACATCACAGGTGTCTACAAACTTGTAATCAGTCAGTCGGCCTATTTAAAGGGTGACAAGTAGTCACTGTGCTGTTTGGTGACATGGTGTGTACCACACTAAACATGGACCAGAGGAAGCAAAGGAGAGAGTTGTCTCAGGAGATTAGAAAGAAAATTATAGACAAGCATGTTAAAGGTAAAGGCTATAAGAACATCTCCAAGCAGCTTGATGCTCCTGTGACTACAGTTGCACACATTATTCAGAAATTTAAGATCCACGGGACTGTAGCCAACCTCCCTGGACGTGGCCGCAGGAGGAGACGGATAATACGAATGGTAACAAAAAAGCCCAGAACAACCTCTAAACACATTCAAGGTGAACTCCGAGGTCAAGGTACATCAGTGTCAGATCGCACCATCTGTCGTTGTTTGAGCCAAAGTGAACTTCATGGGAGACGACCAAGGTGGACACCACTGTTGAAAACAAATCATAAAAAAGCCAGACTGGAATTTGCCAAACTGCATGTTGACAAGCTACAAAGCTTCTGGGAGAATGTCCTATGGACAGACGAGACAAAACTGGAACTTTTTGGCAAGGCACATCAGCTCTATGTTCACAGATGCAAAAATGAAGCATACCAAGAAAAGAACACTGTCCCTACTGTGAAACATGGAGGAGGTTCTGTTATGTTCTGGGGTGTCTTGAATCTGTGCAGGGTACAATGAAATCTCAAGACTATCAAGGTATTCTAGAGAGAAATGTGCTGCCCAGTGTCAGACAGCTTGGTCTCAGTCACAGGTCATGGGTCTTGCAACAGGATAATGACCCAAAACACACAGCTAAAAACACCCAAGAATGGCTAAGAGTGAAACATTGGACTATTCTAAAGTGGCCTTCTATGAGCCCTGATCTAAATCCTATTGAACATCTGTGGAAGGAGTTGAAACATGCCGTCTGGAGAAGGCACCCTTCAAACCTGAGACAACTGGAGCAGTTTGCTCATGAGGAGTGGGCCAAAATACCTGCTGAGAGGTGCAGAAGTCTCACTGACAGTTACAGAAATTGTTTGATTGCAGTGATTGCCTCAAAAGGTTGTGCAACAAAATATTAAGTTAAGGGTACCATCATTTTTGTCCAGGCCTGTTTCATGAGTTTGTTTTTTAAAATAATTCTGTTGAACCACAATTCAAAAGCACTGTCTGATTTTCATTGGTTAATTTTCATAGAATTTTTATTACCACTTTTGTCAGATTCAAGTTATTTCTGTGACCATTGTGGGTTTTTCTTTCATTAACAGAGGGGTACCAACAATTTTGTCCACGTGTGTAAGTGTGACAAACATAAAAAAATGAGAAATCAGGAAGGGGGCAAACACTTTTTCACACCACTGTAGTTCCTACAGCAACAGAACACCTGTGCTTTACGACAAAACTGAAAGCTTGTGGTGGATGCTTTTATGCCAAGTAGCTTTGCAGTGCCAACCTCTCTATCACGGATGATCTTTAGCGTAATCAAACCCCCAACTCCAAGCATTAGCAAGTATCACTCTCTGTCCGACATACACAGGGAGAAAGTCCTTTTTCGGCTCTGCTCCTAATAGATGTCCATCAGCGTAAGATCAGGCATTTACTTACATTACCCAAATTGGTCCTAGTCCAAAATACACATCCATTCAGATACTTGCCCATATGGAAATGATGACGGAATGCTCAGGTATATACACATCAACACAGCCAAACTTTATGATGTTGGTATGGGTATTGATCTTGGCAGCACTTGACACCTGCAGAATGAGTTCATATTGCATTTCTGTGAGTGTGTGCATTCATTCACAATATGAATTCAACTAATCTGTGTGAAAGGAGACTCGTCAGCAGCAATGATGACACTGTTCAATGACAATGTCAACAATTAAAGGATGAGACTGTCAGAAGACAAGGATGCCTTTAATGCTGAGTGAACAGCTTTTTACATGTGTTGACAAACACTGCTTAAAGTAAAAAAAAAAAAAATGTTGGCATGTTGGTTTTGGTTAAATTAAAAGAGCAGAATGAGGTCAATGTGCAATTTTCTTAGTGCTAAGATATGCAAATAATTTCCATATCAAAACAAATTACATAAGACAGTAAACAAATCTGTAACAGAAATTATACAGGCAGTGTAAATTCCACCACTGTAGGAATAATTATGCATAGCATAGACAATTTTCCAAAGAATGTGTTTATGGCTTTATACTAAACCAAGAATGGAATTGGACAGAGCCTTTATTGCTCCCATTGCTGGTGCTGGGATGAGGAGGGGAGGTGATATGCCTTTTTCTCTGATGGCTGAGTTTAATGTGTAAAATAAACCATCTTTATTGATGCAGCACACACTTACCTTGCGAGTCCTGCAGTAAAAATCAGAGACATTGTATAATAGTAAATGGCAATGTGTAGAACAGCATGAGCTTGGCAAAAAAAATCATCTCATCTGCACAACCCCATACATCAATCTTAAAAAAAAAAAAAAAAAAAAAAAAAAAAAGATAAGGCATCTTGTGCACTGGGCCAAGAAGCAAATTTTGCATAAACTGCAACTTTACAATTCATTTAGGAAAACATATAACCAAAGAAATTGTTTTTCAATAAATGACAAATAAAAGTGAAACCAGTATTTACAATTATCAGTGCTAATATGAACTTGAATACACAAAAAATGAATGTAGTATGTGATCTTAACCAGCTCAAACAGATGGACAATTGAAAATTTGCTCCTAAATTTGAGTATGCTCCAAACTGAATACTATATCAACAGATTGAATGCAAAAATTAAGTTCATGGGGCATGTTCAAATGGGCAGAGTTATGACATTTCTGCTGCGTTTCGGTCACTCCGTGTAGGGAGCTATCCACTCTCCCCTCAGCTGCCTAGAATGCTGACACAGCACTTCACTCCATCTGACCAACAGCTACGCCCACAAAAGGAGAAAACGCAACCTGTGTGTAATCTCTACTTGAGCCAACTCTGTTATATACTGACAAGAGTATTCACACATGTACAGCGGATTTTCGACAGGAACATTAGTCAACTGATCTCTCAGATCTAACTAAATGGCCTCAGCACACTGGTGGAGAGAAACTACGGAGTATTGCCATTATAAGAGATAAGATCATTGCCACAGACAGGAGCACACTAGTAGCAGCATGGAGGGTAAGTGTGAAACTGCAAAGTGAGGTGCCACTGGGGTTAAACACGCCCTTTATCCAGCTAAAACACTAATGGTGAACCAACTCCAACGGACCTAATCAAATCATAATCAACTGATACTGGAAAAGAATCAACCAAAATACATCTGAAAACAGGAGTGGAAAAGCATGAACATAAGTGAAGAATCCTTTGCGCTTGACAGCAGTGCACGATTCACTTCTGAAATAATGTGACTGATCAGTCTGTTCTAACTGCATCAGCAATCTATTAATAATGATTAAGCATAGTGATGATGACCAGTCTTGGCTTTTTTTTATGCTGCACTGGATAATTTTGCTACAAAGTGAGGTGTAGGTATCTATTATTAATAGATTAAGTACAGAAAAACAGGTAACACAGTAGCTTGAAAATGTGCTCTACTAAACAGAAAAAAAACCAATTACTGCTCTCAACAGTTCATGAAAAATTCACATGTAGATGCTATATTAAAACATTTAACATTACTAGCAAAGTTAACCTTAATTGTATTTTATCTAACACTTCTGAAAAACAATTTTACTCAAACAGGCTAACACACACTCTTACCTCGCTGTTGTGCCCTCTGAGGTTGAAGTTTACTCTCTGCAGGGTGGGACGGTCCCGTCGACAGTGGCTGGATGTGAAAGTGACCCCAACAACCCCTCTGCTGTTCCCAGTTGCGAGCCAGCCCTCCTCGTAGTAGCGTTTCCTGCACACTGGCTTCTCCTTCTCGCTCTTGGGCACTCTGCCCTTCCAGGACAGGCACAAGATGTTTGAGTCGCTGCAGAGGACCGGGCCATGCTCCACAGCAGCGTACATCCCCACAGCTCTCTGCACCGCCCGTGAATGAATAAGAACCCAGAGGGACGCTGATCACACTTCGTTGTGTGTGAAGCCGTGAGAACGTTGCATAGTACTCACGCCTTTCCTCAGTAGTGATTAGAGGTGATCAACAGTGTCTTCCCCCAAAAATCACGAAGAGGCCCTCGAACACTGGACTTCAGCACCGTCCATTTATCGATTTGATGTAGCCGAGCAGGCTGCATACACGCAACAAAAGGCACTCAAGTCATTTTGATACCTTGTTTCAGTGAGAAGGCAACAAAGGAAAATCCACTGTGGCCAGTCCCAGAGACGCCGTCACAGCTGAGCAAAAACAAACTTAAATGGATAAACTTGGATAAGCCACATGCACTCCAGCAAGTCGTGATGCCAGAAAAGACTTCTTAGTGCCCGTTTTCCGTGCTCCACGTCCTCCTCATCTGAGCGCAGGCTGTGAGTGGAGGGGAGGAGGAGCAGGGACTCCTCTCCATCAGCTGTCAGCCCGCAAAAGCGCCTGTTCTCCCGGTAACGTCATCACGTCAGTCTATCCGCATTTTGCCAAGCTGAGGGGATTCCATAGAGCGATGCTGGGTGGTAAATAAAAAGAGTGTCATTATCATGTCAAAAAAAAAATATATATATATTAAAATAGATAAACGCAGGTACGCAACTTAAATACCCCGACAGGTAATTTAAATATCAATGCACCACTCCAAAATGACCTTATTACTTAAAGAGCAACAGCTAGAGTTCGAGGACTATCCTGTTAAGCGGAAGGATATTTAACTTTATTAAGACGAGCACCGTACAAAAGCGAAACAGTACACAAGGGATGTTGAAGCGGCCTCTCGCGGCCAAAAATAGACACCAAATACAAAAATAAAAGCAAGGAAAAATGCTAGCTGCAAAACATAAAGAAGAACAGAACATTAAATACATATTGAGGGTAAGAAAATAAACCCAAAGACATGCGTAGCAGGAGAAGAGAAGCGGTCGGGCACGCAACAACCTGTTCCCTGGCAACAAAGAGACACCTGGAAAACCGCGGCTGCTTGGAAAGATGTATTTGACACGGAAATTAGATCATTTGAGAGCAGACACGAACCCCACCAACTCCCAATATAGTTAAATTACAGACAAAAATTAACATCCCATCCAACTGTAACTCGTTAAAAAAATGTCATAAAACACACCACTTTATTCTAACACCAATGTGGACAAATATCCACAGATTTGTTTACATACAGCCGAACGACAATGGCTGGAGCCAGTGAGATGGTGCCGAATTAACCGAGCCATCTAGCACGGCGAGCGTCCCGCTAGCTACAGTTAGCTGGAGCCTAGATAAACTGGGATAGAATTATCTGATCAAAACATATCAGTCACAATGGTAATGTTCCCCCTGTTGATTTGCCTGCTTTCTACTGAAACTGTAACCTAACCGTGATGTTTTGTACCACTGCAAGCTAACCCCAACTTATATTTGTTCAACATCCACAAAGAACCAGAGAGCTAACCGGCTAACAGAACCTGAACCACCATCAGCGGCGGAGACTGGCTCTGTCCATCCGCTGCTGCCACTCATCACCGCCAGGCTACGGCTAGCATTTTTAGCCGACTTTTTAGGGCAATGGCTGTATAATATCAACACAAAGTTGGTCAAGTTAACCACGGCCCAGTGGCATGGAGACGAAGGGGAAAACAACAGACAAATGTGATCAACAAAGGCAAACATTACTTAACAGCGAAGGAGCTTACCTCGGCTGTGTCCCGCTGCCTCAGCCTGCAGCCTCCTACTGGAAGGGCCCTACCACAGCTGGGTCACATGAACACTTATTATTATTATTATTAAACAATGGTCACGTTATTACAGCAATGTTAAAAAAAAATTAAAGGTTAAGAGGTTGCATTTAATAATGTGTTCAAAATAATCTTGGTAATGGCATATTTTCCAAAATAGTCAAATTGCATACATTTAATAGAGTGTGTCTTTTTTCATCAACAAATGTGAACAATATCTTATGTTGGAAAAAAAACACTTTTGACCTTTAATTCCTTAAAACAAGTCTTACATTAACCAGAATTATTTTTTACAATATCTTAGCTACTCAAGCTAGATATATTGATACTAATGAAATACTAATATTAACAAATATTATAGTGCTGCCTCGTGCTTGAGAAAAACGAGTTGATTAATGTTTAGGAACTTAAAACTTCAACATGTACAAAGGACAGTTTTAAGTGGTGCATTCATTCAAAACAACTTTTTCAATGTCTTATTGACAATAGTATTTATTGTCACCATTTATATTTTGTCTGTTGTAAATTATATTCTTTGAATACAATTTGTTTTCTTTATTTAACTCAATACAAAATTGTTCTGTTATACCTAGTCAAATAGGAGCATTTTTATGCCTAATCTCTAAAAATCTCCATACTTTTTATTTGAAAGATTTTTTCAGTTCCCCGTTTGTTTTTCGGGCAAGATTCCAAGTTATTGATTCATCCCTCCGTACACACGAGGGCAGTACAGAGAAACTATGCTCACTTTTTTCACTTCCCCTGAAAGATGGCTGCTCGTATGGTTCTCCGACAAGAATTGTCCTGTTTAGCAAGGATTTTGACTAGATGTTCACGTTTGGTATGAATAAATACCATTTCTTTTTTCACGATTTACTAAAACTATAATTATTTAGACTGAGAAAATGAATGTATCTTCGTTAGTCTTACCATGTGGCGTCTTTAACAGGGAGGCTGCTGAAGTGAATGTCGTCTGTTTCTGTCTAATAGATGTTTCTATTTCCAGGGACCCAAAGGTTTATCAGCCTTTTCCAGTAACAGCAAATGTAGCAGAACCAGGTAAGGCACTGCTTTACTCATTTTCGAGGTTCAGATAAAAAAACAAAACAAAACAAAAAGCAAAACATAGTGTAGAGTATGTGGCAGAAATCATTACTTTTTGAAACTTGATGATGATGATGATGATGAATCATTATTTCGGATAGATTAGATTAAAAGAAAGGAACAGAACAATATATCGGGGGGGGGGGGAATTCATTTTTGATTAAACATTTTTCATCATTTGTGATTTTACATGTCGTTTTGTATATATGTTTGGAGTATTTCTTCCTTTAGTTTTTGTTTAAATTGTCCAAGCGTTATACATGATTTTAATTCAGGTCCAAAAGCGTTCCACAGTCTGACTCCTTGCACTGAGACACAGTGTTGCTTGGCGGTAGTTCTCACTGAAGGTTTTTGAAATACGCATGTTCCTCTGAAATGATATTGTTTCTCCCTTATTTGGAACAACTTTTGGATATTTGCGGGCAGTGAAAGCTTGGGATCAGTCCGCCAAGGTCTCCGCCTTTGGCCGCCACCTAATCCACATAGCACCGGACCCCTATGATCCCTCCTGCAGGTGGTGAGCCCACTGGAGGGCGGACCCATGTAACTCCTTCGGGCTGAGCCCGGCCGGGTCCCATGGGTGGAAACCCGGCCACCAGACGCTAGCCTTTGAGCCCCTCCCCCAGGCCTGGCTCCAGGGTGGGGCCCCGGTAACCCCATACCGGGCAGGGTACACTGAATCCTTGATATACAATTTATCATGAGAGTCTGTTGGATCGTTCTTAGTCTGGCCCTTCACTCAGGACCAGTTTGTCTTGGGTGACCCTATCAGAGGCAAATTGCCCTGGACAACATAGCTCCTGGGATCACTGGGGCACGCAAACCCCCCCACCACGATAAGGTGACGAACCATGATGGTCCTCAGCCGGAAAAAGGTGGATTGTCCTCTCTGGGTTGGGGACAGGCTCCTGCCCCAAGTGGAGGAGTTTAAGTATCTTGGGGTCTTGTTCACAAGTGAGGGGAAAATGGAGCGAGAGATTGACAGACGGATTGGAGCAGCATCTGCAGTGATGTGGACGTTGTACCAGTCTGTTGTGGTGAAGAGGGAGCTGAGTTCTAAGGCAAAGCTGTCGATTTACCAGTCAATGTACGTTCCTACTCTCACCTATGGTCACGAGCTTTGGGTAATGACCGAAAGAACGAGATCGCGGATACAAGCTGCTGAAATGAGCTTTCTCCATAGGATTGCTGGACTCACCCTCAGAGATAGGGTGAGGAGCTCAGTCATCCGGGAGAGGCTCAGAGTAGAACCACTGCTCCTCCACATTGAAAGGAGTCAGTTGAGGTGGTATGGGCATCTGATTAGGATGCCTCCTGGACACCTCCCACTTGAGGTGTTTCAGGCACGTCCCACTGGGAGGAGACCCTGGGGCAGACCCAGGACTCGGTGGAGAGACTATGTCTCCCAGCTGGTCTGGGAACGCCTTGGTATCCTCTCTGAAGAGCTGGAGCAGGTGGCTGGGGAGAGGGAAGTCTGGGCTTCTCTGCTTGAACTGCTGCCTCCGCGACCCGGACCTCCGGAAAAGCAGTAGAAGATGGATGGATGGATGGATGCGGGCAGTGATAGATTCTTCACTTTAAACATTATTACTGCAGTTTTAAAATCAACCAGATCTTTCAACTTGAGAGCTTTTAATTCAAGAAAAAGTGGGTTTGTTGGTTCCTTGCAAGCACCTTTGTTTATTATTCTAATAGCTCTCTTCTGAAGCATAAAAACTGGATATATGTTTGTTTTATATGTATTTCCCCATACTTCAGTACAATATGTCATGTATGGGAGTATTAATGAATGATACAAAGTATATAGTGTGGGTTGATTCAGCAAATATTTCACTCTGTGTAGTATTGTGATTGATTTGGATATTTTACCTTTAATATAATCATGTGACTTCCAACACAATTTATTATCAATTATTACTCCAAGGAATTTAATTTCGGATACCCTTTCAATCTCTACACCATTTACACTGAGTTTAGATACTGAGTTAATTAAGCTTTCCTAATTCCTTTCCGAGTGTATCCAAAAGTTGTTCCAAATTGCTTCCACTGCATAATAAATTAGTGTCATCTGCAAACAATATTAAATACATTTTTTCCGAAGTGTTAAATATATCATTTATATACAGATTGAATAACAATGGCCCCAAAACTGAACCCTGTGGGACTCTACAAGTAACCTTTAGTAACTGCGAGTTTTTGCCACCAACACATACATACTGATATCTCTTCTTTAAGTAACTACATAACCAGGACAGTGCTACCCCCAATACCATAATTTTGTAGTTTCTTTAACAATAATTTATGATCCACTGTATCAAATGCTTTTTAAAGATCCAGGAATACCCCAACTGAGTACTCTTTATTTTCTACAGCAGTTGATATTTTTTCTGTAAATTCCATTAGAGCAAATGCAGTTGTCCTCTTGTGTCTGAACCCATATTGCAAAATTGTTGGTACCCCTCTGTTAATGAAAGAAAAACCCACAATGGTCACAGGAATAACTTCCGAGTCTGACAAAAGTGGTAATAAATAAAAATTCTAAGAAAATTAACCAATGAAAATCAGACAATGCTTTTGAATTGTGGTTCAACAGAATTACTTTAAAAAACAAACTCATGAAACAGGCCTGGACAAAAATGATGGTATCCCTAGAAAAGATTGAAAATAATGTGACCATAGGGACATGTTCAACCAAGATGTCCTCTAATTAACATCACAGGTGTCTACAAACTTGTAATCAGTCAGTCGGCCTATTTAAAGGGTGACAAGTAGTCACTGTGCTGTTTGGTGACATGGTGTGTACCACACTAAACATGGACCAGAGGAAGCAAAGGAGAGAGTTGTCTCAGGAGATTAGAAAGAAAATTATAGACAAGCATGTTAAAGGCTATAAGACCATCTCCAAGCAGCTTGATGATTAGTGTTCATCTGTACTTATTCAAGTCAGTGAGATCTCTCATTATTATGGACTTTGCTTCCTCAGGTGTTCCATTTAGTTTGATCCAGACTCTATAGTTTCTTGTCCATGTTGCCTGTATCTTGTTTTGTCTTTTCACCATCTGTGCTATTTCAGCATTAGTCTTTGTTAAATGTTCATTTAGGTAAACTTCTGTTCCCCGTAGTTTTCTGGCCTGCCTCAGTATGTCAGTTTTTACTCTTCTGTTCACAAAACGCATCGCAATTGATTTGTTTTATTATCCTTTCTAGGTAGTGTATGGCAGGCTGAAATTGCATTTACTTCAACCTTTATGTTTCTGCTTTCAAGGAACCGAAGCACCTGGTTTTTCAAGGAGACCGATTCACTTGGGGGAGCCTCCTCACCTCTCATTCCTGCCGTAGCATGATTGATATTTAATGTCTAGTCCACTAATTAAATCATTCATACGAGTATATTGTTCAAGATCCTCGATGTGTCACTCGAAGTCAGCAATTTTGTCTCTTTCCTTAATTGTTAATTTCGGCTCCCGGACTTCCTCCATTAGCCCTAATAATTTGGACTGTTGATTGGCCACTTTAGTAAGTTCTTCTGACATGAAGTTCAGAGATTTTTTAATCTCTTCCATTTCCTCTTTCTTTGGTGGCTTTTTTTACTGACCTGATAGCAGGATAATTTCTGCTGGTGCTGCCGGTATCTGGTCCAGTTGACCTCAGATCCGGCTGGCGCTTCAGTGCTGCTAGCTCCACTGCTTACTGCCGCTGTAGTTGAGCTCCGATTCGGCTGGGGCCTCGGTTAGCTCCTCCGCTTACTGCCGCTGCAGTTGAGCAGCTTAATAAAAGCTATTTGGAATTTTGTGAAAACCTCGAACTTCTTTGTTTCCTTTGGTCAGTGTGAGACAGCCTCTTTTGTAGAAATGTGTATTGACAAAACTTTTTTTGCAGAGTCCCAGTGACCCCCAGCACTTCCTTTCACACAGCATCAATATTGTCATCAACGCCAGCAGTAAGCTTTCACAATCATACACTCCTTAATAATAAAATAGAAATCCTATAGGTCTCTAGTAAACACTTGAAGTAGCTCATATTTGCTGTAATTAAATTTCCTTTATTTGCTCTTTTATCCAGATCACAGTCACAGAAGAACCAGACACCTTGTTTCAGAAGGTGGCTGTTTTGGTAAAAGGCCATGATAGAGCTGTACTGGACAGCTATGAGTTCTTTGCCACCATGGCAGCTAAAGAGCTGGGTATCAACATTGGGAAAGTGTAAGTCTTAGCAGTCACAGATTAGTGCACAAACTACAGTGTCTCATTTAATCCTAATAGTCTGTTTTTTTTCCTTCTGCTACAGATTTGAACCTCCTAAGGACATAGAAAAGTTAACACTCCTGAAGTCGGTGCACATCTATAAGAAACACCGGGTCCAGTATGAGATGAGGACACACTACCGATGCATTGAGGTAAGTAGTGTTAACTTCAAATTTAACTGCTTTAAATAAACTTCTCCTTAGACACATCATTAGGTTCATAATTGGGTAATATGCCTCTCCCCCAGCTTTTACATATCACAGGCTGTACAGCTCAAGTTTATCTAGAGTACATTCAGAGGAACCTCCCTGAAGGTGTAGCCATGAAGGTGACAAAGGTAAGGCACAGCAAAGCTGGATCTACACAGCGGTTAGCTTTCATCTGGCATGTGGTTCACAACTGGATAAGAAAATAATCCTGTATTTGTATTTATGCCATCAGACTGCCATGGAGAAGATTCCGGATCACATCCTTGAACCCATGTGGAAAGGCAACCCCACAGATGACAAGTCCAGTTCATGAATCTAGCTAACAGATGTTTGAATTTTTATATTGCTCTTGTTCAACTAGCTGCACTGATGTGTTAATATGTGGACAGGTAATGTAAAACAAGACCAACACACACATTTATTCAGTAAATTTATTGGTAAACTTGCATACATATATGGACATGTACAAAACACTTTATAAAAAAACTGTATACTCATTGAGCAACTGAGATTTGAGTGTAGCTGCCTGTATTGTGGGATTATTTTTTCTGTTGTTTGAAATGGCTACTTCATTTATTAAATGTGTCAGTTCATTGCTGCAATACTTGACATTGTCTTTTCCTCTCAATAGTCTCATGTCTATGCAATATGAACATAAGTTAAATTTCCTTTTGAAATCCTACAGCTTGACAATGCTTCTTTCAGGAGGCAAATTTATTATGATCTCTCTTAAATTTCAACTGATTTGTAAATCAGTTTGCCCAATTCCAGCCTTATTAAAGCACCCCCAAATCATCACTGGTCCTCCAAATTTCACAATGGGTATGAGACATTAGTTTGTAAGCTTTTCCAGGTCTTTGTCCAACCATTAGATGACCAGGTGTTGGGCAAAACTGGAAATTGGACTCGGTAGATTACTTTACCCTGTCTACTGCTGTGCAATCCTTGTGGTCTTTTGCAAACCTCAGCCTGGCTCTTCTTAGCTTGTCAATGATGGACTTTTTTATAGTTTTGCATGACTTCAGCCTGCACCAAGGAGCCTGTTTCAAGCAATTCTTGCCATACGCTACACCCCAGCTGCCATTTACCATCCTTTTTAATAGGTCACTTTTGTGATCCTACCATTGTTGAGTGACAGTCGAATGAGTTTTTGGTCATCCCAGTTTGTGGAAACCCTCTGCCAGGCTGTAGCTTTGTTCCACTGTCTGCTGCTTGATCTTGTTCTTATGAACTGGCACCTTAGAAATTTGTATTTTAGAAACAACCTGATACTCACCATATTCCTCCTTTAAGTAAAGCTGAATTTGCACCTTCCTTTTCCTCACTCCAAACTTTCATTTTGAACTGTTTGACATGGTCAGTTATTTTTCCATTCTTTTGAGGTATGCTAGCAGAGTTGTCAGCCTACAGCTGGATTTAATTTAAGAGGGTAATGACAAGCACATTCCTTGGTTAAAAAAGAATTGGTTCAAGTGATCAACTAATCTGTACCTCTTTAAGGTGAGTGAGGAGTGCTTGTGTTGGAATTCAACAGATACTGGAATGGCTGCCACACATGTAGAGATGCTGAATAAAGAACATTTAATTAGTCCCTTAATTTTTCCCCATGAGTTGTATAGCACACTGAATCCTTGTGGCGGTGTTCACAAACTGGAGATTTGTGATGATGAGGAAATACAGGTGCATTCAGACCAAGTTTAAATTGCATGTAAACTCAATGCAAAGATGCCAACAGACGATCTGCATCCAAGTTGCAGACTGGCAGGGCTGCCTTCAGAACGTCTCCAGGTTCTTTTCTACCTGCTGTGGAAATCCCCAAAATGTTGTCATTTAAAGATTTTTATTTGTCAATACTTCTATAGGTACAAGACATACAGGAGAACTGAAATGCCTTTTCTCTCTCTCTTAGTGGTGTGTGCAATATATAAGAAAAGGAGTATGGATGAAAAACAACAGCAGCAGTCTATGTACAATAATGCTACCTGTAGTGCAAATGAAGATAAAACCCAGCAATCCCGTAGTACAAAAAAAACCCCGATAAAACCCAGCAATCCTATATACAAAAAAGTGGAGCCGTAATATCCATAATTACAAGTTCAATGTGGTAGTATACGTAGGTGCAGAAAGTGACAGAATGGACTGCACATGATCAATATTGCAATACAGATAGACGGCAACAGGTATGGCATTTGTGCAAATGGTTGCAGTAAGGTGCAGAGACATGTTTAGGTTTACAACATTATCCGGCAAGGCTTACAGCTGGGAAAATGTCACTGTCTCCTTCAGAAACTGCACTTGGATAATTACTGTCTACAGTGCTAGCCTACTTGCACCTGGAATACATGGGTGGATAAACTGATAAGTCGTTTCAGCTGCAGAGCTCCGGTCCATCTGTCTTGAGTCCCATTTTCAAACTAGTTTACTCTCCAGTGTTGATACTACTCCAGTGGCAGCAGAATCAAAAGGCTGATTAGCTATCATTACCAAATCCCTCGGATTGGAATTCACATTACATGTATTTGCACATTGCAAAAAAAATCATGTTTGGTGTGAATGCACCTTAGCAGCATTACGCATTAAGAGATTTTGTGCCATTTGTACATTTGTTGTTGATACTCTCTTCTGACCAGCAAATGAAAGATGACTTACCACAGATATTTTCACTTGATTCTTGAGCACTGGTAATACAAACAGTGAACAACAGCTTCGTGTTACTGAAGATGATGAACCAATTAGGACTGGGCGATACGGCTTTTAACATGTATTGTGATACATTTAGCGCAGGGATGTCCAGTCATGTGCCATGGAGGGCCAACACCATGCAGGTTTTACCACCAACCACTGTCTTCAACAGCAGATTCTACTGAATGCTGATAAGTGAAAACACCTGCTGAAGAGACTGGAGAAAACCTGAAGGGTCTTGGCCCTCCATGGCACATGATTGGACACCCCTGATTTAGGGTTTCATTGCGCTATTTTGAGATCTCCCAACTACTGTATAAATGCAAATGTAAAACCTTTGCATAACATGTAGGGGTGCTGGAAAAAAGAATCAAAATTCTCATTTTACACGATTCAGAATCGATTCACAAAAATTAAGAATCAGTTTATATATATATTTGCAGTGGTGCCTGTGTCCTATCACGTGACACATATTGCTGCTTCATGATACACAATTACCCACTGACGTTACCAATGCAGGAGAACCATGCAGAGTAGCTTACTAGTTAGCAGCCGGATGAAATGGTCGGAATAAAGAAAAAAATGGAGCGGTAAGAAATTCAGCCAGTCCTATCTCCAATGAAGGCAAGTGCGTACGCACGTTTCTGTTTCTACAATATTCCGGGAAAGAAAGCGCTAGACACGACACATGTAATATGTAAAGTTTGCAAAATAAAAGTCAAGTACTTTGGTAACCCCAAAAACGCTGGGGCTCACATTAACCGCCATCACCCAGCGCTGAAAGAAGTGGAAAAAATTGTAAGACCTCCTGCAAAACAACGCACATTGCACCACTTTAACAAACTCCCAGCAAATTCTGAAAGGGCAAAAAAAAAAAAAAAAATCATGAAATCTTGTAACAGCACTTTATTTTGTTTTATAACTTTAATTTGTATTTTAAGTCTCTGAATAATCCTTGATCTAGAATTTATCATGAGAGTCTGTTGGATCGTTCTTAGTCTGGCCCTTCACCCAGGACCAGTTTGTCTTGGGTGACCCTATCAGAGGCAAATCAGAGCCCCACCCTGGAGCCAGGCCTGGGGGAGAGGCTCGATGGCTAGCGTCTGGTGGCCGGGTTTCCACCCATGGGACCCAGCCGGGCTCAGCCCGAAAGAGTTACATGGGTCCGCCCTCCAGTGGGCTCACCACCTGATCCCAGGCTTTCTAAAATGGCTTTTGGTACGTGGAATGTCACCTCTCTGGTGGGGAAAGGAGCCTGAACTGGTGTACGAGGTTGAGAGATACCGGCTAGATATAGTCGGCCTCACCTCAACACACAGCTCCGGTTCCAGAACCAGTCTCAGCTCCGGTTCCAGAACCAGTCTCCTGGAGAGGGGCTGGAGATTGGCCTTTTCTGGAGTTGCCCTGGGCGAGAGGCGATGAGCAGGGGTGGGTATTCTTGTATCCCCCCATCTTGCTGCCTCTACACTGGAGTTTTCTCCAGCGGACGAAAGGGTTGCTTCCCTGCGCCTTCGGGTTGGGAAATGGGTCCTGACCATCATTTGTGCCTATGCACCAAATGATGTTTCAGAGTACCCACCCTTTTTGGAGTCTCTGACTGGGGCGCTGGAGGGTGCTCCACTTGGAGACTCCAATGTCCTACTGGGGGATTTCAATGTGCACATGGGCAACGACAGTGAAACCTGGAAGGGGGTGATTGGGAGGAACAGCCTACCCGATCTGAACCCAAGTGGTGTTCAGTTATTGGACTTCTGTGCTAACCACAATTTGTCCATAACGAACACCATGTTCAAGCATAAGGGTGTCCATGTGTGCACCTGGCACCAGGACACCCTAGGTTGCAGGTCGATGATCGATTTTGTTATCGTGTCATCAGACCTGCGACCGTATGTCTTGGACACTCGGGTAAAGAGAGGTACAGAGCTGTCAACTGATCACCACCTGGTGGTGAGTTGGATCCGATGGCAGGGGAGGATGCCATTCAGACCTGGTAGACCCAAGCGTATAGTGAGGGTGTGCTGGGAACGTCTGGCTGAGGCCCCTGTCCAGGAGGTCTTCAACTCCCACCTCCGGAAGAACTTCAACTACATTCTGAGGGAGTCTGGAGACATGGAGTCTGAATGGGCCATGTTCTCCACCTCTATTGTTGAAGCGGCGGCCCAGAGCTGCGGCCACAAAGTGGTCGGTGCATCTCGTGGTGGCAACCCCCGAACCAAGTGTTGGACGCCAGTGGTGAGGGGGGCCATTAAGCTGAAGAAGGAGTCCTATCAGGCTTGGTTGGCTTGTGGGACTCCCGAAGCAGCTGAGGTGTACCGGCAGGCCAAGCGGAGTGCAGCTCGGGTGGTTGCTGAAGCAAAAACCCGGGTATGGGAGGAGTTCAGTAAGGCCATGGAACAAGACTTTCGGTCGGCCTCGAAGAGATTCTGGCAAACTGTCCGGCAGCTCAGGAGAGGGAAGCAGCTCCCTGTCCACACTGTGTATGGTGCGGATGGGGCGCTGTTGACTTCGACTGGGGATATCGTCGGGCGGTGGAAGGAATACTTTGAGGATCTCCTCAATCCCACTGATACGCCTTCCACAGAGGAAGCAGGGCTTGTGGACGAGGGGGATGACTCGCCTATCACAGGGGCTGAGGTCGCCAAGGTGGTTAAAAATCTCCTTGGTGGCCGGGCCCCGGGGGTGGACGAGATTCGCCCTGAGTACCTCAAGGCCCTGGATGTTGTAGGGCTGTCATGGTTGACACGCCTCTGCAACATTGCATGGAGGTTGGGGGCAGTGCCTTTGGCATGGCAAACCGAGGTAGTCATTCCTCTTTTCAAAAAAGGGGACCAGAGGGTGTGCTCCAACTTTAGAGGGATCACACTCCTCAGCCTCCCTGGGAAGGTCTATGCCAAGGTACTGGAGAGGACAGTCCGGCCGCTGGTCGAACCTCGGATTCAGGAGGAGCAATGTGGTTTTCGTCCTGGCCGTGGCATATCGGACCAGCTCTTTACCCTCTCGAGAATTCTCGAGGGTTCGTGGGAGTTTGCTCAACCAGTTTGTTTACATGTGTTTTGTGGACTTGGAGAAGGCATTCGACTGCGTCTCTCATGGTTTTTTGTGGGGGGTGCTTTGGGAGTATGGGGTATCGGGCTTGTTTCGAGCTATTCGGTCTCTGTATGACCATTATAAGAGTTTGGTTCGTATTGCCAACACTCGGTCTGACTCATTCCCAGTGAGAGTTGGACTCCGCCAGGGCTGCCCTTTGTCACCAATCCTGTTCATAATTTTTATGGACAGGATTTCTAGGCGCAGCCAGGGAATGGAGGGTGTCATGCTTGGTGACCACAGGATCTCATCTCTGTTGTTTGCAGATGATGTTGTCCTGTTGGCTTCATCCAGCAATGACCTACAGTTCTTGCTGGGATGGTTTGCCGCTGAGTGTGAAGCGGCTGGGATGAGAATCAGCACCTCCCAAGTCCGAGTCCATGGTCCTCAGCCGGAAAAAGGTGGATTGTCCTCTCCGGGTTGGGGATAGGCTCCTGCCCCAAGTGGAGGAGTTTAAGTATCTTGGGGTCTTATTCACGAGTGAGGGGAGAATGGAGTGAGAGATTGACAGACGGATCGAAGCAGCATCTGCAGTGATGCGGACGTTGTACTGGTCCATTGTGGTGAAGAGGGAGCTGAGTTCTAAGGCAAAGCTGTCGATTTACCAGTCAATCTATGTTCCTACTCTCACCTATGGTCACGAGATCGCGGATACAAGCGGCTGAAATGAGCTTTCTCCATAGGATTGCTGGACTCACCCTCAGAGATAGGGTGAGGAGCTCAGTCGTCCGGGAGAGGCTCAGAGTAGAACCGCTGCTCCTCCACATTGAAAGGAGTCAATTGAGGTGGTATGGGCATCTGATTAGGATGCCTCCCACTTGAGGTGTTTCGGGCACATCGCACTGGAAGGAGACCCCGAGGCAGACCCAGGACTCGGTGGAGAGACTGTCTCCCAGCTGGTCTGGGAACGCCTTGGTATCCTCTCTGAAGAGCTGGAGCAGGTGGCTGGGGAGAGGGAAGTCTGGGCTTCCTGTACATTCCTGTAACTGTACATTGACTGCATACGGTCAGGTACCACTACAATTTAAATCGATGTTCAAAGTAGCTGTGATAGAATTTACTTTTGTTTTTTTAATGAATAGTCTATATTTCTAGAATGCAGGAGGGCGACCAAACCAACACACTGTAAAAGCTGTCAGGAATTGTGATATGCTGAAAAGGAAAATTTTCAAAATTTCACTTGTGTACAATTTCATTTTTGAAACTCACAAGTTTTCAAGAAATAAAAAAACAGTTACTGTACTAACCTAAGCCTACTTTTTTCATTTAACCATTTTTATTGCAAATCAGTAGATGTAATTTTTAAAAAATATAACCCCCCAAAACATCAACACACTGTACTCTGCTTTCAAGCTTACCTCAGCATTTTTATTTTTTTTTTTTGCAGTGCAGTGGAATTTTTTTTTTCTGAGATTAGTGGGGTTTCATATTGAACTGGGAGCCAAATGCAAATTGAAAATCGTTTTGAATCGAATCATGACCTCAAAAATCAAAATCAAATTGAATCATGTGATTTCTAAAGATTCACAGCCCTAATAAAATGACTACAGCATAATATAAACAGACCTGTGTATTGCATTTTTTTCAAACTGCATACAAAAAGAGGGGATGAAGTCAAGTTAAAGTTAGCAAACTGTTGAACCAGTCAGGCAACACCACTCCTAAATTTGCAACCAATCAGAATAAATGGTAGGCCTTCCTATTATGGCCTATAATAAAAAAACAATAAAAAGAAGAAAGGACTCAACACAATAAAAAAGTGCATTAAGCAAGAATTCTAGAGAAAGATATTTTAAAACCATATAAATTAAAGTCCACTTTTTCTGTTAGATCAGTTTTTTTACCAATAGGGGCCCATCCATGTCTTTGGCAGTATAATTTGTGACTGCAGTTGTGATCTATTTTCATTTTGCACTTTTGTTGCCAAGTTTTCCAAATGAAGAAGCCATAGTCATTTTCCTTATGCTGGTTCCTTTTTTATTTTTTGTAGGGACTACCTGGGATGTTGAGCGGGTTTTAATACATTCCTCATATTCATACCTGCAAACTCAGACGGACTGAAAAAGAGGACAAACTAACCCCACCCCCCCCAAACATTTAGTGATTTTAACATGTAAATTGTACATTCTGGTGTACTCTTAAGAAAATTAAGGGAAAAGACACTTGCTTCAGATAAAGTGCATTATTAATAGCGTTTAACACACATTAACATCCTATAAAATAATTAAACATTTTACACAATGACCACTTTTATTTCAAGTTTTTTTTGTATGACATAAGAATGACCTTTTTATTTAATATTTCATACTTAGTCATTTGGTTGAGAATACTTACATACTTATATAACTCAAGTTTTGAATGCGGAACATGGGTCACATTTTGGGTGTTATTACTGCTTTTACTGGATCTGAATACTTGTGTCGAGAGTCAGACCTGGCCACAGTTAACCGTAATGGCGGTCTCATTCTGCACATCTATTTAAACAGCTAAGCCTACAAGCTTATATTTCATGAATAAAAACATTTTTCTCAATAAATTTGGGTTCAGAAGACTAACTAACTAACTAACTAACCTGCACTTATATAGCGCTTTTCTAGTCACAAAGACCACTCAAAGCGCTTTCATTAATACTAACCCTCTATTCTAAGGGCCTATAGGAAACAGATATCTAGGGACAATTTAGAACAGCCAATTAACCTAACATGCATGTTTTTGGCATGTGGGAGGAAACCGGAGAAATCCCGGAGTAAACCCACGCAACACGGGGAGAACATGCAAACTCCACACAGATCACTGTTGGTCGGGGGCTGGGATCGAACCCACGATCCCCACAATCCCCCGGCCAAGGGTAAACTGTGCTGCCGCAGTGCTAACCACTGCGCCACCGTGCAGCCCCAGGTAAGAGATTGATGTAGAAGTGTCAGAATCATTATCAAATGTACTGTTTCAGAGTAAACTCAGCCAGAAGACAGGAAAAAGCTATAATTTTCAGTTCCGCTTAAAAAAATGTAATATAACTATATTTTACATGATTAGTGCAGTGTTTAATGCTTTTTTTTTTTGCGGCGCGACCTGTTCTACCCGGGGGACCCTCAGACAGGTTGGAATCATATAATACGGATGCAGTGGAAACAGCGTTCCCAGAATTATTCACTTTGATCTGAGCAATATTAGGCTAACGTTAAAACACAATTCACGGATGTTAACTGACCCCTTAACAAACACAAGAGCTTTCCATTAAACATGCTGGAAGATGTGCCGTTAGAAAAAAGGATCACAACACACTTTATCAACATTAAGTTACACAGCATATTGTATCATAGGCAGGAAGATGGTGACAATTCCAAGCTCCTGCTGATGATCCATCCTACAGCTGGCCGCACAAAAGACAACGCAGTTATCTTGATTATGATTGGCCAAATGACGACGCATGATGTGTTCCCAAGATATTTTATTGTGTAGATGACTGTCCCCCATTGTTTCTGAAAGCTCTGTTTCAGGAAAACTGCCGGTGGCTGCCCCCCGAAAAAAAATATTTGGATCTACACGATTCATGACATATTTGGGATTTATTTTGGCCATTTTTGCCAAAAAGCGACTAGTTTGCAGGTATACATATCGTAGTAGAGGTGGTGAAACAAATTATTGGAACTGCTGTCTTTAAAGACAAGGGCTTTGCAACATACAGTATTTTATACAAAACTGTATTTTGTCCAGTTTCTACCTTCTAAAATTTGAACCACTGCCATTGCAAATGAGCCAGAGCATTTTTTCTCCTTGGAATAATCTCATTCAACTCTGCTTCCACTGCAGTCAGTGCCTGTGTGTCACTTCACCATTTTTCACCCTTTCCCCACATTCTGCCAGTGTAGCTAGATTGTGCACAAAAACAAGTGCCTCTGTGCCACGAAAACAGGTTCGAAAGAAGCAGTTTAAGAAAAAAATTGCAGGAAAAAAAAAAAAACGACCTGGCAACGACGAATGTATCGATATAACAAACATATCTGGTGTATCGCCCAGCCCTTGAACCAATATGCAAAAGCAATTAGTTTCAAGGATACTGTGAAAAAAACTTGGATGTCAAATGTTAACTGCTTCTGTGTGCATGCACCCCATTTACCCATCTGTTCAGATATCAGAGTAAAGATTTATTTGTTAAAACATATGTTCTTTGTCTCACCAATCCTTGTGTGGTAGCTCCACTTCTGTCCTGAAAGAGAGAATCTTCTGGTTTCAGAGAGGGACAGATTTAGGAATTAAGACACAAGAGGAGGCTCACCTTTTCAAGTGAAGTGCCGAACCTCAGGTGTCATGCCGCTGGTGAAGAAGGGGAGAGCTGTGAGGGAGGGCCTGGGTTCCTGGGCCCCGGGAGGTTAACTGTACTGAGTGCCCCCCTTCAGGAGACAACAACAGTCAGTCTGTTACAATTAACCACAGGCAAAAACCAAAAAAAAAAGGGGGGGACTGCAAAGGCTGAAGATGTAGCAAAAATGTACTGAAGAGATGGAAAAAGACAGGAGGGAGAGTGTAACATTTGTCTGTAGCCATTAACTGACCACCTCTTGGATCTGCAGCCGTACATTTATACTCTATCTGAAAACAGTATTTCTTCTGGGGTAAAAATGTAACAATTGTCTGCAACATAAAATATCAAAAAAATGGATTTGTTATAGCCTTGTAAAATCAGCAGGGGGTAGATATTTATGTGATGAATCTACTAAAACTGCAAAACCAGGTTCTCAGTGGAAAAAGTTGAATTTTAATTAATGACAAAGCATTGCACCTCAGGGGTACATTATGCCATGGAGGGAGTGAATGTATGAAGCTTTTTAAACCATTATTTTTGCAGCTCCATTTCTTTTGTTGCATAACAAGGTGCTGCAACTTCACAAATGTCAAAAAATTGATTAAAATATAAAAGCATACAAATATACAAGCAGCAATATTTAGTAGTAAAGATTATACTGTATGATAAAATAAGATTCATCACCCCACTTTGTAGTCACATTTTACCGACAAATTAAACAAGCAAAATATGACAATCCTTGGTCATATCAGAGTGTTCTGTGCAGATTATGGCCTCCTTTTAGACATGCTACCACTGATTGTTTCTTTCCTGTTTTTTATATTGAGACATGACATCGAGTCATTTTAATGCCTTGCAGGTGGAGCGGTTCTTAGTCCTCCAGTCAAATCTACATGGTACAGTATATGACAGTATTCTACAACCCCAATTCCGGTGAACTTGGGATGTTGTGTAAAATGTAAATCAAAACAAAATACAATGATTTAAAAATCCTTTTCAACTTATATTCAACAGAATACACTACAAAGAAAAGATATTTAACGTTAAATTGATAAACTTTTTTTTCAATATTCAATCATTTTGAATTTGATGCCATCAACACATTCCAAAAAAGTGGGGACAGGGGCAAGAAAAGACTGGGAAATTTGAGGAATGCTCAAAACACACCTTTTTGTAACATTCCACAGGCGAAGAGGTTAATTGAAAACGGGCGAGTGTCACGACTGGGTGTAAAAGGAGCATCTCCACAAGGCCCTGTAGTTCACATGCAAGGATGCAGTGAGGTTCACCGGTTTGTGAACAACTGTGTGGGCAAATAGTCCCAACAGTTTAAGAACCTTTCTAAGAACGTACAATTGCAAGGAATTTAGAGATTTCACAGCACGGTGGCGGAGTGGTTAGCACTGCAGCAGCACAGCAACTCACCCTTGGCCGGGGGATCCTGGGTTCGATCCCAGCCCCCGACCAACAGTGATCTGTGTGGAGTCTGCATGTTCTCCCCGTGCCTGCGTGGGTTTACTCCAGGATTTCTCCGGTTTCCTCCCACAGGCCAAAAACATGCAAGTTAGGTTAATTGGCATCAAAACTGGGGATTCTAAATTGTCCTTAGGTATGACTGTGAGAGTGAATGGTTGTCTGTCTCTCTGTCTTGGCCCTGCGATGGACTGGCGATCTGTCCAGGGTGTACCCTGCCTCTCGCCCAAAGATGCTGGGATGGGCTCCAGCCCCCCCCCCCCCCCGCGACCCGAAAAGGATTAAGCAGAAGAAGATGGATGGATGGATCATCTATAGTCCATAACATCATTAAAAGATTCAGAGAATCTGGACAAATTTCTGCACATAAGCAGCAAGGCTGAAAACCAACACTGAATGCCCCTAACCTTCGATCCCTCAGACAGCACTGCATTAAAAACTGGCATTCTGTAAAGGATATTACCATGTGGGCTCAGGAACACTTTGGAAAACCTTTGTCAGTTAACACAATTCATTGCTACAAGTTAAAACTACCATGCAAAGCAAAAGCCATATATCAACAACACCCAGAACTGTCACCAGTTGTTCTGCGCCCACCCTCATCTGAGATGGACTGATGCAAAGTGGAAAAGTGTGCTGCGGTCTGAGTCCACATTTCAAATTGTTTTTAGAAATCATAGACGTTGTGTCCTCTGGGCTAAAGGAAAAGGACCATCCAGATTGTTATCAGCGTTACATTCAAAAGCCAGCATCTGTGTTGGTATGGGAATGTATTAGTGCCAATGGCATGGGTAACTTGCACATCTGTGAAGGCACCATTAATGCTGAATGGTACATACAGGTTTTGAAGCAACATACTGTATGCTGCCATCCAAGCAGTGTCTTTCAGGGACGAACCTGCTTATGTGCACAATGTGGCTTGTCATCGTCTTGCTGAAATATTACAACAGCGTGGCTTCGTAGTAAAAGAGTGTGGGTACTAGACTAACCTGCCTGCAGTCCAGACTTGTCTCCCATTGAAAATGTGTGGCACATTATGAAGCGCAAAATACAACAACAGAGACCCTGGACTGTTGAGCAACTGAAGTCATACTTCAAGTAAGAATGGGAAAGAATTCCACCTACAAAGCTTCAACAATTAAGTGTCCTCACTTCCTAAAGGATTACTGAGTGTTGTTAAAAGGAAAGGTGATGTAACACAGTGGTAAACATGCCCCCGTCCCAGCTTTTTTTGGAATGTGCTACAGGTGTTAAATTCAAAATGAGTGAATATTTGCAACAAAAAAAAAGAAAGTTTATCAGTTTGAACATTAAATATCTTGTCTTTGTAGTATATTCAATGGAATATAGGTTGATAAGGATTTTTAAATCATTGTGGGGTTTTTATTTACATTTTACACAACGTCCCAACTTCACCAGAATTGGGGTTGCATATTAAAAGCAATTATTACTTTATTTAATATGCCTTTTTTCTAACTAGTATTCAGTTTCAGCCCTCAGCAGGCCTATACAGATAAAGGGATGCACCAAATCCCAAGCTCCTGACAGGCTCATGGTCCTCCAGATTAAAAATACATTACAGTATAAATTACAAAGATTATTACATTAGTCTTAACTTATATGAAATGTTCACTTTAAAATATTGCATACATTAGCTTACAGCAGCAGAGATGTAAATTGCTAAGACAACTCTCAGGCTTGTTTGTGATTGTGAATGAACAAAAAAAAGAAGAAAGATTTAATTTTTTACTTTTATTTTTCTTTCACCTCTAACTCTCAATGGTTCTCAAAACACATTCACAGGTTCACAAAAGTTATGTTAATTACAGTGATGGAGGACTAACAATTCAAAAACTAAATACAGTCAAAAATAACTGGAGCAAATACGAATGGAATTTGCTTTCATTAATAAAAACTACCATATGTATATATATTTATGTGTGTATACTACTCATTTATAATGCCTCTTGTCATTACACAATAGATTGCTGGAGACAAACATGAATGTTCTAAACAGTAATACTCATAACTTAAAATAGCTGCACATAAACAATATAAATACTCATGAATACTTGACAAGTTTGATATTAACTTGGAAAAAAAAACTGCTGCACTGTTTGGTGATATTATATTACATAACTATTTCAATGTAGCATGAGGAAAGGTTAGGGAGGTCCAGCGTCATCTAAACTAATAATCAACAGTGGTGCTCGAGGGCTGTTGTGCACTCTAATCAATTTCCCCTCTCCCCCACCTTTAAACATACAGTGTCACCCATTTTAAGTCTTTATTAGGAATTAGTTTTCTTAAGGTTCACTGGGTGACTGTGACAAAAAACACAGAACATTTAATGAGTTTTAACATTATTCTCTTTAACAACTTTTCTACACAGTGACAAACTGTCTCTTTTGTAACCAACAGAACCTGGGAATTAATTTACATAAACAAGTTGTGAGTCCTTTTATATGTCCATTTTCACATTGTTCCATTGCCAGTAGACAATACCAATAAACCAGACATTTGGCCACAGTATATATTTTTTTTAAGATACTCAAAAGATATTCAGACTTTTTATATAAACACATACTTGAGGGGCGACTGCACCACTCTAGGCCGCATCTACATTAACAACTGCTTGGTTAAAGTTTTTAGGGCAGGCTGTATTAAAAGCGTCGGCCACCAGGGGGGCCTGGCCACCTCTGGCCTCTGCCAGGTGGGGGGTGAGGCGGAGGAGAGACCGGTCCATTGTGGTAGCTGTGTAAAAGGATAAAATCACACATTGGATTCTTGGCTTACGCCAATAGGGGGCACACTCTGATAAGAGCAGCCATCTGAACTACTCCAGGGGAGTAAGACTCCCCCGCTCATTCAACTGAGAAGCTTTGAAATTCAAAATACAGTTTCATGATTTTCCATTTCATAATCCATGCACTATTTAGTAGTCTAGCTCCCAAAATTTAGCAGTAAGTATATTTTAAATTACTGGCTTAGCATTCTTTAAATTTACATTTGCTATGTTAATAAACTAGTAACTCTTGATATTACTTTAGTCATTCTATTTGATAAACGAGACAAAGATGGAACTATTAAATGGCAAGCTTAAGAAATAAACTAAGGGGGATTTAAGCAAAAGAAGAGGGAGGGATAGTGGATATATGTCACAAGCCTCTGTGCTTTTATTTAGAAATGAAGTACTGCCAGTTTTTACAAAACTGTAAGCAGCCTTAAAATTCTTACTAAGTACACAACTTTGTCAAGGAGTCAAAGTGTGCAAGCAAAGTCCAGAGAATCATGACTTTCAAAGAAAGGTCAGGCATGGTATCAGTATTGCAAAAAAATCTTACCCTCTTGGCCCACGGGGGAGGAAAGGGCGTGGAGGTCCAGGAGGTGGCATTCCATGGCCTCGAAGGTGGGGTGGACGCCCTCTAAAAGCAGGATGACCTGGAGGAGGAGGTGGAGGTGGTCCATGCCTAGAAACAGGCACATGCACAGCAATGATAACAGATATTCTGTACATTTTTTACATAGAAAGAATCATTATGTAATCATTAACAGATTATCTTATTTACTATTGCTCTGAGTGCTGCTATCCCTTTGCTGCTATAATCCTGGAATTTCCCCATTGAGGGACTAATAAAGGCTGATGTTATTGTGAATACAACTGTGAGATCAGATGTGCCATTTTGGGATTTGTTTTGTGTATATAGTGTTAGATTACCTGTGCATGGGTGGAAAGGGACCTCTGAGGTGCATAGGAGGGGGTGGTGGGGGAGGAGGTGGGGGAGGGCCCATGCCCATTGGTCCACCCCTACCTCGATGACCCCTGAGGTCTGGGTAAGGCCGCATCCTACCCATTCCTCTGCAAGCAAAGAAGAGACATAAAGTTAATGTCAGGGTTTCTACAGGAATGCCATTTAATTCAATTTATGAACATTTCTAATGCCATGCACAACCCACAGGAAACATACCAATTGAGGGTGGAAAAATTACATTTTGGGGTGTTACTTGCTTACAAAATTGAGGAACTTTTACAATTTTAAGGATTAAAACTGTATGTCTCATGCCCAAAAATATTATAAAACACATTAAATGGATTTCACTTTAATATGTACATTTTAATATGTACATGTATTTTTACAAACAATGTACAAGATGTACAAGCGCTTTGAGATGTCACTTGACATGTAAAGCACCATATAAATGTAATCCATTATTATTAAGATATAATATCAGACAAGAGGGAGTCATGTTGTATAGAATATCACACTAAATGGACACAAGCCCAACAGAGCGAGTGTCAAAGGTATCACTGCATGCTAATATTCATTTTTTTTTAATTTATTTAACCTTTATTTATACAAGGGAGTTCCACTGAGAGGCAACCTCTCTTTTTCAAGGAAGGCCTGTTCACACTCACACAGTTACACGTTCACACCTGGAAGCTGCCCAGTACAACCACAGACTGACCTGTGGCCACTGAGCAGCTCCACCAGAGCAGTTGGGGTTAAGGGCCTTGCTCAAGGGCACCACAGTGGGGTTAATGAGGGTGGGCACTGCTACATGATCTGTCACAAATTGCTTGCACGAAGTTCCCCCAAAAAACACACACATTTGAAAAGAAAAACAAATATATGGGTCTCCTGCCAAAGGTCTATTAGAGTTTGCTCATTTTCTCAAATCCACAACAACACAACTGTGCTCTCCATCAGGGATTGTGATTTTTGAGATTGTAAGATCTCCACCTCTTCATGTTATCCTGTGGCTTGCGCTGTTACTGGCTTTAGATCTTTGCCAACTGGCCCAGACTGGAGTCAGCTAGCATCTTTAATCAAGTCTTTGAGGTGTTCACATAGGGATTTTAGTACACATGAACACCAACTTCTTCAGTTGTTGCTGATGTAGTGTCAACATCACACTAATAGATTCAGAGCCACTGTTTTTATTCTGAAAGCAGTTTAAAGTCCATGCTGTTTGTGTTCCTGTATTAGCTTCATTTTTGCCCTTATCAAATTACGTTAAAACGCAGATGCATTATAATATAGCATCAAGCTAGCAACTGACAACTGTATATGTTAGGCATGTACAACATACACGAAATACAACTGGCAATTAAGTGTTACAGATACAGAAATGAATGCCATGCCAGAAACAGATCTTGAGAAAAAAAGTACTTCCTGGGGAATCAACTTTAATGCCTTTCAAGGCTTTAATCTCTCTCTCTCTCTCTCTCTCTCTCTCTCTCTCTCTCTCTCTCTCTCTCTCTCTGTTGCCGAGGGAGGAGGGCCGAAATAGGGAAGTCCGTGTTTTGTTTGGACTTTTTTTTCTATTTTTTATTACTGGCCGCATATTCAGTTTTTGTTTTTTTTGCTGGAGGATGGCGCATCACCGTCTCAGGTGTTCCTCCTTTCATCACTGACGAGCAGTTGGAGACGGAGCTCCGCAGATTTGGGAAGTTTGCAGGCCCGTTTAGAACTGTGGGTTTGGGATGCAAGGATACCAAATTGAAACATGTAAAATCACTCAGGCGACAGGTGTTCATGTTTTTGGACTCGCCCACTCAAACACTTGAAGTGTCCTTCCGGGTCAAACATGGGGACGGCTCCTACATGGTGTATGCAAACTCAGGACAGATGAAGTGTTTTGAATGTGGAGACGTGGGCCATAAACGGTTCGCTTGTCCGCACAAGCAGCAGGCGGGAGGCTCTGATGGCGCCGTGGCTGACGCCGGCGGTGCGGCCTCCGCTCACGCCGCTACTGCGGACGGCGTTGCGGGGCCTTCCGCCGGTCCTGCTCCGGAACCTGTTGCTGTGTCTGTGGACAGCCCGGCTGTGGCGCCCGCAGCCCAGCTTACGGTTGGGAATGACGCCCAAACAGTCACTGATGGTGCGTCACAATCTAGCTGTGAGAAAGAGCTTGTGACATCAGTGGCTGTGGTTCCGGTGGCTGCTACCGTTTCAGAGCAGCCACCGTAACAGCGCCAGTCAGCTGTTGTAGATGGCGTTCAGGAACATGTAGCTCATGATGAATCAGCTGGGCCAGCTGAATCAAACAGTCAGCCAGCCACGTTGTGCTGACGAGGGAATGGATTTTGATTCTGACACTGTGTCTATTGGGGCAGCATGCAGTAGAAAAACAAGTTTGTATTCACTGGAAGAAATAAATATTTTTCTGGATGAAACCTACAACAGAGCCATTAAAGTCACTGATTACTTCAGTGACACTGATAAATTTATTAGGTCTGTTAATGTGCTAAAAAGGCAGGTTGGTCTTGACCTCCTGGATGAAAGAAAACGTTTTCGCCTTAAAAAGCACCCAACAGCCCTGCGTAAATCAGCAGGAGGACAAAAGGTCAAGCGCGCCCGACAGATGGAATAACTTACATGGGCAAAGCACGGTGTTCCTTATATCTATCTCTCTATGCAAACCATAAAATTAGGATCCTTAAACATCAATGGTGGGAGGACCAATCATAAGAGGGGATTAATTAGTGACCTGTTCAGACAAAAAAATCTTAACATTTTGTTTTTGCAAGAAACTCATACCACTTCAGCAGATGAAGTGGACTGGGGCTTGTGGTGGAAGGGCCCTTTTTCACTCAGTCATGGTACAAATTTTAGTGCAGGAGTAGCCATTTTGTTTGGGGAATCTGCGAATGCAACAGTTTTATCTGTGGTGGAGGTGGTGAAGGGCAGGCTGCTCCTTGTTAGGGCCGAAATAGGGAATTCCGTGTTTTGTTTGATCAACGTTTATGCTCCAAATCAGAGTTCTGAAAGGGTTGCCTTTTTCAATACACTGACAAATGAATTGCTGAGCTATCACCAAGACCAACTTGTTGTTGCTGGTGATTTCAACTGTACCTTGGATTTCAATCTGGATCACACTAATGCAGAACCTCATCTGCGGTCTTCTCAAGTTTTAAAAAATATCACTGTACAGTTCGACCTATTGGATACATGGAGAGTTAAACATGCAAACACTAGACAGTATACCTGGGTCAGAGTCACAGATGATATGGTCAGTGCTGCTAGATTAGACAGAATATATGTTTCTCAAACCTTTGGCCCGGGAATCCTCCACAGTAACATAAGTCCCGTCAGTTTTATAGATCATCATCTGGCCTCTGTGGTGTTAATTAGCTCACCAGGGGAAAGAAATAAATCTTATTGGCACTTCAATAACAAGCTCCTTCAGGACACCACCTTTTGTCAATATTTTGTGTGTTTCTGGGAACACTGGAGGACCACAAAGCCTCGTTTTAGTTCCCTGGAACAGTGGTGGGAGGTTGGCAAGGTGCAAATTCGCATTTTTTGTCAACAGTATACTGCAAACTCGACTGCCATCATCAAAACCAAAGTCGGTGAACTTGAGGACACTGTCAAGAGGCTGGAGGACAGTTTGGTTAGGGATCAGGATTCTACCGCAGGTCCTCTGTTGCAGGAGAAGAGATCAGCCCTGAGCTCTTTCCTGCAGGAAAGAGTGAAGTGGGCACTTGTTAGGTCATAGTTTACTCGCCTGCAGGACATGGATGCCCCAACATCTTTTTTCTTCAATCTGGAGAAGTCTGCTGCAAAAAAGAAGTTGATGACTTGCTTAAAACTCCCAGATGGTCAAATGACTACAAATCCATCTGAGATGTGGTGCCATGCAGTGGATTTTTACGGGGCCCTGTTTGGTGCAGAACCATGTTGCATAGAATCTCAAAACCAACTCTTTGAAGGTCTTCCCATGCTCAGCCCAGAGGACAGGGCTGCTCTGGACTGTGAATTGACTTTGGATGAGTTAACTGTAGCAGTTAATCAAATGGCTCTGGGACGTGCACCTGGACTTGACGGTCTTTCTTCTGACTTTTTTAAGCATTTTTGGGATATTATTGGATCAGACTTTTATGACGTTCTAACTGCCTGTTACAGAAATGGCACTTTACCTGTCTCCTGCCGGCGTGCAGTACTATCTCTGCTGCCTAAGGAAGGGGACTTGGCCTTGCTTAAAAACTGGAGGCCTGTGGCTCTTCTTTGCACGGACTACAAGGTGCTTTCTAAAGCCCTGTCAAATAGACTGAAAAATGTATTGGATTTCATCATAGATAGAGATCAAACATATTGTATTCCTGACCGAACCATTATGGACAATATTTTTCTCGTACGTGACGTTCTTCATCTCAGTAAATGTTACGATTTAGAGTTCGGTATTATGTCTTTGGACCAAGAAAAGGCTTTTGATAGGGTTGACCATTCTTATTTGTTTTCCACACTGAAGGGGTTTGGTTTTGGCAATATGTTTTTGAGGTGGGTCAATCTGCTATATACTGGAGCTGAGTGTTTGTAAAGATGGGGGCAGGGCTGAGTCGGCCAATCCCTGTACGTTGGGGAATAAGGCAGGGTTGTCCAATCTCAGGTCAACTGTATAGCTTGGCTATTAAGCCTTTGCTGTGCAGGTTGCGCACTCAGCTGGGTGGTTTGATTCTGCCGGGGCCCTCCAGCAGTTGTCGTCCAATCGTCTTGTCTGCTGATGCGGATGACGTCAACATTTTCATCACATCCCACAGGGATGTACAGTGTCTGGTCGACACTTTATCTATTTATGAAAAAGCATCTTCTGCACGGGTAAACTGGGCCAAGAGTGAGGGTCTATTGGTGGGCCAGTGGTAACATCAGGACATTCCTCAGCTATCTGGAGGTCTTCTGTGGGGGAAAGCTGGTCTCAAAGTGTTGGGGGTATTTTTGGGTTCTGAGGACTTTGAACGCAAGAACTGGGAGGGAATTAAGGAGAAGGTCTGTGCTTGCTTTTCTAAATGGAAATGGTTGCTACCACAGCTGTCATATAGGGGAAGGGTTCTGGTCGCCAATAATCTGGTCGCTTCGGCTCTTTGGCATAGGCTTATTGCTTTGACACCGCCCAGGAGCCTGGTTGAGGAGGTTCAGAAGATCATCGTGGATTTCTTTTGGTCTGGTCGACATTGGGTCCGTGCGGCTGTTCTCTACCTGCCTGTTGCCGAGGGAGGACGGGGCCTGGTGGACATACAGTCCAAGATCGCCTGTTTTAGGCTTCAGACTGCACAACGGCTCCTTTACGGATGTGGCCCCTGCTGGATGGACACTGCAAAACTGCTCCTGAGGAGAGTTGGCCGCTTGGGCTATGATAAGCAGCTTTTCCTCGTGAAGTCCAGGGAGGTGGACCTTACTGGACTTTCTGCTTTCTACACATCTGTCTTGCATGCATGGCAAGTCTTCACCGTAGACCGCATTCCTGAGGAGACACCAGGCATGTGGCTGTTCGAGGAACCACTGTTTTTCAATCAATTCATGGACACTCAAGTGCTGCAATCTGTTAGTCTGCGAACTTGTTTCAGAGAGGCACGCTGTACCAAGCTTGGTCATCTTATGAAGATGTCAACCACGTCGATAGAAACGCTGGGGCGGAGTGCCAACATTACATCTGTCAGACTGGTGCATAGGGTGGTGAAGGAAGTGTGTGCTGCCCTGCCATGACCGCTTAGAGCATTTGCGGAAAACCAGACTCTCTCCACTCAATGGGATGAGGGCACTGTGTCCAACTTTCCTGCCCTTTCCATAAGTCCAGCTGTGGGAGAGTGGCAGGAGGGAGAGGATCACCTGCTATCCTTCAGAAATCCTCGTCTGGGCAAGTTCCAGTTTGTGGGGACGAAGACGGTGTATCACATCTGTGTGAAAGTTCTGAATCTGCGCTCTCTGACGGATGTGAAAGAGTCGAAGTGGGCGGAGTTTTTGGGGCCGGTATTCTCCCCGAAAGGCAGCTGGCGGTCCATGTACAAGCTCCCTATTGAGAAACGGACGGCAGATCTCCAGTGGAGGATTGTTCATGGGGCAATAGTTACGAATAAATACAGAGCACACCTGGATCCTAATGTGGGGGAGGAATGTTTGTTTTGTTCCCAAGTTGAGACCCTGGAGCATTTGTTTGTTCAGTGTTTTCATTTATCTGGCCTTTTTGATCTTCTGAAAGTGTGGTTTCATGATTTGGGTGAATGTTTCTCTTTTGGTTTGTTTATTTACGGGCCAAAGTATAAAGTGGCAAAGAAGTCTGTGCACACTTTGATGAACTTCCTATCTGGTACTGCTAAACTTGCCATCTGGCTGACAAGGAAAAATCGTGCTACTAACACTGGCAATGTGGATCCTGTGTTTGTTTTCAAGGCCTTGTTAAAAGTCAGACTCCAGGTGGAGTACTCTTACTATAAAATGGTGGACAATTTGGAGGTATTCACCAATAGATGGACTGTATGGAATATTTTGTGTTCGGTGGGAGAGGGGGATGAGTTATGTTTGCACTTTTGAAATGTGAGACACTTGGTGGAATGATATTAGTGATCTTACATTTTTGACTTGTACAATAAAGGGATTTTTTAAACCTCAACCTCTCTCTCTCTCTCTCTCTCACACACACACACCAATTCAATGACTTGTAATACTTTAAAATTCCCTGCGGAAACCCAGGATACAAGCCAATTTAACAGACAAAAACAGACTTTTTAAATATTGTTAACATACATTACACTCTTAAAGAAGAGCTTGTTTTCCCTCAAATCAATCATTTGTTTACATTCTCTATACAGTGATGTGAAAAAGTGTTTGCCCCTTCCTGATTTCTCATTTTTTTTGGTATGTTTGTCACACTTAAATGTTTCAGATCATCAAACAAATTTAAATATTAGACAAAGATAACACAAGTAAACACAAAATACAGTTTTTAAATGAATGTGTTTATTATTAAGGGGAAAAAAATCCAAACCTACATGGCCCTGTGTGAAAAAGTGATTGCCCCCTAAACCTAATAACTGGTTGGGCCACCCTTAGCAGCAACAACTGCAATCAAGCGTTTGCGATAACTGGCAATGAGTCTTTTACAGCGCTGTAGAGGAATTTTGGCCCACTCATCTTTGCAGAATTGTTGCAATTCAGCCACACTGGAGGGTTTTCGAGCATGAGCCGCCTTTTTAAGGTCATGCCACAGCATCTCAATCAGATTCAGGTCAGGATTTTGACTAGGCCACTCCAAAGTGTCATATTCCTGGGGCACGGGTTAGAGCCGTGCCCAGCTTCTCTGCCAGGTGAACATTGTATTGCTTATTTTCTGTTATTTCTTAGTTTACTATGATTTTTGTATTTTTCTGTATTACATTTTCTGTTTCCGGTCTGTTTATTTTGACAGCGCTGTGCAGCTTCCGGTTGCCTATTCCTTGGGCACAGCTGCTGCCAACTGACCACTTATGAGCTACACCTGTCTGTAATCACTGTATGGGTATTTCAGTGACGCGACGACTCCTGTTCGTCGCCGTATCCTACTCTTGACTACTCTCTTTTGTTGTTCCCACTGTGGCCAATCTTCATGGTTTGGGGTCCTGCTGTAGAGGTAAGTTTAAGTCCTGGGTGCCGTTTTCTCCCTATTTGTCTCAGCCGTCGAGCTCCATTGCTCTTGGGTCTCCAGCTGAGTTTTTTCCCTCTGATTTGGCATTCCCAGTCTTTTGGCACCACAGACGTTGAGCCCAACTTGCCTCCAGCATTTGTGTTTTTTTCATTTCCCTTTTGGGTGTTTATATTATTCGTTATCTGTGTGTGTGCTGCTGCTTATTGTAGGAGGCGGCACCATAGTCTGACGTAGCCTCCTTCATTCATTTTTTTCTCCAGCTGTTTCCCTACATGTTGTGCTCAGTTTCTCGCCACATGTATAACTGGTAATTTGTAGGTTTGCTGGCGATTACACTTGCCATAGTTTGGCTATTTCTGCTGCCTATTCCTCTGTGTATTCCCAGGTTGGCCGGCGATCACGTTTGCCTTAAACTATTCTCGCCAACCTGTACTCGCCTCCCTTCTGTATTGTGTGTGTCTTTATGTTTTGTTAATAAATGTGCAAAAATCGCCAACGTGCGCGTGGTGTCCAATTTCTCGCCCGTTTAATGGGCAATTCATGACACAAAGTCTTCATTTTGTTTTTCTTAAGCCATTCAGAGGTGGACTTGCTGGTGTGTTTTGGATCACTGTCCTGCTGCAGAACCCAAGTGCGCTTCAGCTTGAGGTCATGAACAGATGGCTGGACATTCTCCTTCAAAATTTTTTGGTAGACAGCAGAATTCATGCTTCCATTTACCACAGCAAGTCTTCCAGGTCCCGAAACAGCAAAACAGCCCCAGACCATCACACTACCACCACCACATCTTACTGTTGGTATAATGTTACTTTTCTGAAATGCTGTGTTACTTTTACGCTGGATGTAATGGGACACACACCTTTCAAAAAGTTCACCTTTAGTCTCGTCAGTCCATAGAGTATTTTCCCAAAAGTCTTGGGGATCATCAAGATGTTTTCTGGCAAAACTGAGACAAGCTTTTGTTCTTTTTGCTCAGCAGTGGTTTTCGTCCTGGAACTCTGCCATGCAGGCCATTTTTGCCCACTCTCTTTCTTATGGTGGAGTCATGAATACTGACCCTAACTGAGGCAAGTGAGGCCTGTGGTTCTTTGTGGATGTTGTTGTAGGGTCTTATGTGACCTCTTGGATGAGTCATTGCTGTGCTCTTAGGGTAATTTTGGTTGGCCGGCCACGGCTGGGAAGGTTCACCACTATTCCATGTTTTCACCATTTGTAGATAATGGCTCTTAATGTGGTTCGCTGGAGTCCCAAAGCTTTAGAAATGGCTTTATAACTTTTTCCAGACTGATAGATCTCAATTACTTTGTTTCTTATTTGTTCCTGAATTTCTACTGAATGCCTAGCTTTTGAGGATCTTTTTGTCTACTTCACTTTGTCAGGCAGGTCCTGTTTAAGCGATTTCTTGATTGAGAACAGGTGTGGCAGTAATCAGGCCTAGGTGTGGCTAGAGAAATTGAACTCAGTTTTCCAAAGATGTGATAAACCACAGTTAATTTATGTTTTAATGGGGGGGTAATCACTTTTTCACACAGGGCCATGTAGGTTTGTTTTTTTTTACACTTAATAATAAATACCTTCATTTAAAAACTGTATTTTGTGTTTACTTGTGTTCTCTTTGTCTAATATTTAAATTTGTTTGATGATCTGAAATATTTAAGTGTGACAAACATACCAAAAAAAAGAGTAATCAGGAAGGGGGCAAACACTTTTTCACACCACTGTATGTGTTTTCACAGTGTGAGTTTATATACCTCATGGGTCCAAGCCCATTCATGGCTCCATCCTTCATTTGACCCCTCCCAAATCCTGGTGGACCAAAGCCTTTCATCATGCCCCGTCCACCATGCATGCCCCCTCGACCCATGCGTCCCCCTCGACCACGACCTCTGGCCCCACGACCTCTGAGGAAATAAAAACGTAAGAAAACAGACACCATCCCAGTGGTTCAAATCCATTCACATGACATCATAGGCAACATATGTGAATAGAGAAGTAAAGTTTCCCTTTGTAACTCAAAAAACACAACACACTGTCACAAATCCAGCATAAGATTATTACACATTTCATCAAATTGAGGTCAAAACCATTATGTTAAGTCATGGGTGTAGAGGGTTCACTGTATCACAGATTATCTTATTCTTTATCCTTGACATAGTGCTCTCTCTGCCTTTGTAGGGCACAACAGTGAATTGTGTCCATTATCCTTGTATACAGAGTGCATCCACAAAGTATTCACAGCGCTGCACTTTTTCCATATTTTATGTTACAGCCTTATTCCAAAATTGATCAAATTAATTTTTTTTCTCAAAATTCTACACACAATACTCCATAATGACAACATGAAAAAAGTTTTTTTCTTTTTACATTTTTGCAAATTTATTAAAAACAAAAAACTAAGAAATCACATGTACATAAGTATTCACAGCCTTTGCCAAGAAGCTCAAAATTGAGCTCAGGTGGCTCTTGTTTCCACTGATCATCCTTGAGATGTTTCTACAGCTTAACTGGAGTCCACCTGTGTAGTGGTAAATTCAGTTGATTGGACATGATCTGGAAAGGCACACACCTGTCTACATAAGGTCCCACAGTTGACAGTGCATGTCAGAGCACAAACCAAGCATGAAGTCAAAGGAATTGTCTGTAGACCTCCGAGACAGTCTCGAGGCACAAATCTGGGGAAGGGTACAGAAAATTTTCTGCTGCTTTGAAGGTTCCAATAAGCACAGTGGCTTCCATCATCTGTAAATGGAAGAAGTTCAGAACCACCAGGACTCTTCCTAGAGCTGGCCGGCCATCTCAACTGAGCGATCGGGGGAGCAGGGCGGTCAGGGAGGAGACCAAGAACCTGATGGTCACTCTGTCAGAGCTCCAGTGTTCATCTCTGAAGAGAGAACCTTCCAGAAGGACAACCATCTCTTCCGCAATCCACCAATCAAGCCTGTATGGTAGAGTGGTCAGACGGAAGCCACTCCTTAGTAAAAGGCATATGGCAGCCCACCTGGAGTTTGCCAAAAAGCACCTGAAGGACTCTCAGACCATGAGAAACAAAAGTCTGGTCTGATGAGACAAAGATTAAACTCTTTGGTGTAAATGTCAGGCATCATGTTTGGAGAAAATCAGGCACCGCTCATCACCAGGCCAATACCATCCCTATAGTGAAGCATGGTGGTGGCAGCATCATGCTGTGGGGATGTTTTTTCAGCAGCAGGAACTGGGAGACTAGTCAAGATAGAGGGAAAGATAAATGCAGCAATGTACAGAGACATCCTGGATGAAAACCTGCTCCAGAGCACTCTTGACCTCAGACTGGGGTGACGGTTCATCTTTCAGCAGGACAACAACCTTAAGCACACAGCCAAGATATCAAAGGAGTGGCTTTAGGGCAACTCTGTGAATGTCCTTGAGTGGCCTAGCCAGAGCCCAGACTTGAATCCAATCGAATATCTCTGGAGAGATGTGAAAATGGCTGTGCACCGACGCTTCCCATCCAACCTGATGGCGCTTGAGAGGTGCTGCAAAGAGGAATGGGCAAAACTGCCCAAAGATAGGCATGCCAAGCTTGTAGCATCATATTCAAAAAGACTTGAGGCTGTAATTGCTGCCAAAGGTACATCAAAAAAGTATTGCGCAAAGGCTGTGAATACTTACAGTACATCCATGTGATTTCTTAGTTTTTTATTTTTAAAAAATTTGCAAAAATCCCCCCCCCCAAAAAACATTTTTCATGTTGTCATTATGGAGTATTGTGTAAATAAAGTTTGACAAAAATTTATTCCATTTTGGAATAAGGCTGTGACATAACAAAATGTGGAAAAAGTGAAGCGCTGTGAATACTTTCTGGATACACTGTACCAATACAATTTTTAATAGATGCCTTGATATAAAGATGACAGTTCACTAATGAGAAAAAAAAATTGCTGTTCATCAGTAAACATTGTGTGTCCATGAACAGAATATAATGTTTTAAGTAACAGCAAGAGAGACCTTGATTTGATCCCAGTAGCAGCCTTCTCGGATTCATTCTTGGGAGTTTTTGATGTTTCTGAGACCTTGTCTTTTGTATCAGCATCCATCTAAAATGATTCACGTCAACACAGAAAACATTACGATGAAAACTGTTATAAATGGTATTGATGAACACAAACAATTGAATGTCTTCCACACAATACATTGCATAGCTGTCTCCAGTAGTCACCAACTGGTAGACTCTGGCACAGATTTCAGACACTTAAAAAAATCTGTGTGATGCAAAGGAGTGATTACTACAAAATAAATATTTTCTTTGCCTTCTTTAATAGAAACAATGACTAAACTAATTCATAGCTGAGGAAAAAAACATGTCAGAGATTTTTTTTTCAGACCTCAGCAGAAGTAGGTTGACTTGAAGTTGACAGATGAATACCCCTGGCTCTAAAAGACAAAAGTTAAATAGAAAAAAAAAAGTATATGTACAGTATCTCACAAAAGTGAGTACACCCCTCACATTTTTGTAAATATTTTATTATATCATTTCATGGGACAACACTGAAGATATCCGTTTCGGGTCGCGGATTAAACGGAAGAAGGTGAATGAATGAATGAATGAATGAACACTGAAGATATGACACTATACATTGTAGTCAGTGTACAGCTTGTATAACAGTGTAAATTTGCTGTCCTCTCAAAATAATTCAAAACACAGCCATTAATGTCTAAACCATTGGCAACAAAAGTGAGTACACCTCTAAGCAAAAATGTCCAAATTGTGCCCAATTAGACATATTCCCTCCCCGGTGTCATGTGACTTGTTCGTGTTACAAGGTGTCAGGTGTGAATGGGGAGCAGTTGTGTTAAATTTGATGTTATCGCTCTCACACTCTCTCATACTGGTCACTGGAAGTTCAACATGGTACCTATGGCAAAGAACTCTCTGAGGATCTGAAAAAAAGAATTGTTGCTCTACATAAAGATGGCCTAGGCTATAAGAAGACTGCCAACACCCTGAAACTGAGCTGCAGCACAGTGGCCAAGACCATACAGCAGTTTAACAGGACAGGTTCCACTCAGAACAGGCCTCACCATGGTCGACCAAAGAAGTTGATTGCACATGCTAAGTGTCATATCCAGAGGTTGTCTTTTGAAAATAGACATATGAGTGCTACCAGCATTGCTGCAGAGGCTGAAGGGGTGGGGGGTCAGTTCTGTCAGTGCTCAGACCATACGCCACACACTGCATCAAATTGGTCTGCATGGCTGTCGTCCCAGAAGGAAGCCCCTTTTAAAGATGATGCACAAGAAAGTGTGGCGGCAACCAGGTGAGGAGTACAAAGAAGAGTGTGTCTTGCCTACAGTCAAGCATGGTGGTGGGAGTGTCATGGTTTGGGGCTGCATGAGTGCTGCTGGCACTGGGGAGCTACAGATCATTGAGGGGAACTATGAATGCCAACATGTACTGTGACATGCTGAAGCAGAGCATGATCCCCTCCTTTCGGAAACTGTGGACTGCAGGGCAGTATTCCAATATGAAAACCACCCCCAAACAAACCTCCAAGATGACCACTGCCTTGCAAAAGAAACTGAGGGTAAAGGTGATAGACTGGCCAAGCATGTTTCCAAACCTAAATCCTACTGAGCATCTGTGGGGCATCCTCAAACGGAAGGTGGAGTGCAAGGTCTCTAACATCCACCAGCTCTGTGATGTCATCACGGAGGAGTGAAAGAGGATTCCAGTGGCAACCTGTGAAGCTCTAGTGACCTCCATGCTCAAGAGAGTTAAGGCAGTGCTGGTAAATAATGGTGGCCACATAAAATATTGACACTTGGGCACAATTTGGACATTTTCACTGAGGTGTGTACTCACTTTTGCTGCCAGCGGTTTAGACAGTAATGGCTGTGTGTTGAGTTATTTTGAGGGGACAGCAAATTTACGCTGTTATACAAGCTGTACACTGACTACTTTACATTGTATCAAAGTGGGTGCACGGTGGTGCAGTGGTTAGCACTGCGGCAGCACAGTTTACCCTCGGCCGAGGGATCGCGGGGATCATGAGATCGTGGGTTCGATCCCTGCCCCCAGCCAACAGTGATCTGTGTGGAGTTTGCATGTTCTCCCTGTGTTGCGTGGGTTTACTCCGGGATTTCTCCGGTTTCCTCCCACATGCTAAAAACATGCAGGTTAGGGATATGGGGCGCTTGCGCACGCAGCGACCGGCAGCTGGTGGCTTGTCACCAGACTGCAAAACAAATCTACCTACGGGTACAAAATAAGTAATAAAAAAAAAAAAAGTGTCATATCTTCAGTGTTGTCCCATGAAAAGATATAATAAAATATTTACAAAACTGTGAGGAGTGTACTCACTTTTGTGAGATACTGTGTGTGTGTGTGTGTGTGTGTGTGTGTGTGTGTGTGTGTATGTGTATATATATATACAGTATATACTGTATATATATACAGTATATATATAAACAAAAATGAGGGTGTTTATAAAGAGCTGTTTCACATTTTTACAAACAAGACAGGCTTCTATCCTGAAGTGATAACTTTATATGAATTTAAACCCCTATTTATATCAGAAAAGCGCCGCACTTGTACTAGAAAGCTCCTGTTGACTTACAGTGGGGCAAAAAAGTATTTAGTCAGCCACCAATTGTGCAAGTTCTCCCACTTAAAGGCCAAATGTCACGTAACAGGGTACTTTAAATATCTTGAAACTAGATATAAAAGGGAACCGATCCGTTCGGGTCTTGGTGCATATGCTTCAGTAACAACGGAATATTCGTTAATTTAAAACTGCCGCGCTTGGCCTGACACGACCCCTGGAATCGCCTGGGGAAGAAGGCGGAAGTGACGAAATCGATTGTACCCTAGTTTGATGCTTGGGGTATTTCAATTGATTGTTTATATGGAGACTGGAAGGTTGAAGTGAGCAACAAGAAAGAAAAAATTGGATATTTCACCCATACCTTAAAACGGGACTATCAGGGACAGCTGGGTAATAAGGGACACTTCTCTGGGAAATGTTTTCATACCTGTCAAGTGAGACGTTTTCGCCGTACTTCAACACCGTAAAAAGCGGCTACAAGGGATGGCGGAGCAACAAGGGACACCTCTCTGAGAAATGCCCCAAATGCAACTCGTGTTGTTATTGTCAAATATTTTAAGGATTCATGGATGTTTGACAATAACAACACAACTCAGCGTCCGGCGCAAAATAAAAAAAAAAGCAGAATTCTGTATTTGTCAGGCGATCTCTCTCTGTTCCGCAACCGCTGCACAGCTGAACGTGTTAAACCATTGTCCTAATGACTTCTCATTGTAGTGAGAATAGCTCACGCTGAGCGATCTGCCCGCCGCGGCCATCAGACTGATTGAGTCCACACTGTAGTGATAATAGCTCAGGCTGAGCCATCTGCCAGCACCAGCTGTGGGGGATCACACACAGGACGTGTTCCTCAACACAATTTTTTTTCCCCGTATATTTTTATTTTGGGCGTACAGAAATGGCAATACGCCCGTTTTTGCTAAAATTGCATTTTCCCCGTATTTTCCTTAAAATATTTGACAATAACAACACGAACTACATTTAAAATATTTCCCAGAAAAGTGTCCTCCACCACTCCGCCGTCCCCCACAGCCGCGCTTGGCACCAAAATACGGCGAAAACGTCTCACTTGACAGGTATGCGCCTCCATTTTCATATTGATCTGGTCAATTTCTTGACAGCAGCGGCTCTCCTCCACTGTAATAATAATGGCTTCCGAAAAATCAATATTTATGGGGCGACCTCGACAGACCCCCTTCGGCTTCGCAATTCTGGAGGCGATTAATGTCCAGTTCAATGACATTTTCCACTGGTTCTGCTCTCTGGTCATCGTTGGAACTGTTGTCATCAGACAAAGCATCTGATTCCGTCTCGGACGGAACCATCTGTCCGAACCGTCTGTCTGAACCACTGACAAAAAAAAAAGACAAAAAAAAAAAGACAAAACTAAACCAATTTGTTCACAATCGCTGTCACTTTCCGTCATGATTGTCCAATGTTGATAAGTGTGAATGTGGATAGGCAGGGCAGCCAGGGTACAACTGGTGATGTCAAAAACATGGGCGTGGTCTGGACTGGCTGTCACAAGCCAGCAAGCAAGGTGGGGCCTTCACCTGGTGTATTTTGTGCAATTATGTAAATACAGGTGGGTGATATGGTCTCCGGTATGAATATTTGGTTTAAGCTATGTGTATTTTATCTAAATTCGTTGTTATTTAGAAAAAAAAATTACGTGACATTTGGCCTTTAAAAGATGAGAGAGGTCTCCAATTTTCATCATAGGTATACCTCAACTATGAGAGACAAAATGAGAAAAAAAATCCAGAAAATCACATTGTCTGATTTTTAAAGAATTTATTTGCAAATTATGGTGGAAAATAAGTATTTGGTCACCTACAAACAAGCAAAATTTCTGGCTCTCACAGACCTGTAACTTCTTCTTTAAGAGGCTCCTCTGTCCTCCACTCGTTACCTGTATTAATGGCACCTGTTTGAACTCATTATCAGTATAAGAGACACCTGTCCACAACCTCAAACAGTCAGACTCCAAACTCCACTATGGCCAAGACCAAAGAGCTGTCAAAGGACACCAGAAACAAAATTGTAGACCTGCACCAGGCTGGGAAGACTGAATCTGCAATAGGTAAGCAGCTTGGTGTGAAAAAATCAACTGTGGGAGCAATTATTAGAAAATGGAAGACATACAAGACCACTGATAATCTCCCTCGATCTGGGGCTCCACGCAAGATCTCACCCCGTGGGGTCAAAATGATCATGAGAACGGTTAGCAAAAATCCCAGAACCACACGGGGGGACCTAGTGAATGACCTGCAGAGAGCTGGGACCAAAGTAACAAAGGCTACCATTAGTAACACACTATGCTGCCAGGGACTCAAATCCTGCAGTGCCAGACGTGTCCCCCAGCTTAAGCCAGTACATGTTTAGGCCCGTCTGAAGTTTGCTAGAGAGCATTTGGATGATCCAGAAGAGGATTGGGAGAATGTCATATGGTCAGATGAAACCAAAATAGAACTTTTTGGTAAAAACTCAACTTGTCATGTTTGGAGGAGAAAGAACACCATACCTACTGTGAAGCATGGGGCTGGAAACATCGTGCTTTGGGGCTGTTTTTCTGCAAAGGGACCAGGATGACTGATCCGTGTAAAGGACAGAATGAATGGGGCCATGTATTGTGAGATTTTGAGTGAAAACCTCCTTCCATCAGCAAGGGCACTGAAGATGAAATGTGGCTGGGTCTTTCAGCATGACAATTATCCCAAACATACCGCCCAGGCAATGAAGGAGTGGCTTCGTAAGAAGCATTTCAAGGTCCTGGAGTTGCCTAACCAGTCTCCAGATCTCAACCCCATAGAAAATCTTTGGAGGGAGTTAAAAGTCCATGTTGCCCAGCGACAGCCCCGAAACATCACTGCTCTAGAGGAGATCTGCATGGAGGAATGGGCCAAAATACCAGCAACAGTGTGCGAAAACCTTGTGAAGTCTTACAGAAAACATTTGACCTCTGTCATTGCCAACAAAGGGTATATAACAAAGTACTGAGATGAACTTTTGTTAGTGACCAAATACTTATTTTTCACCATAATTTGCAAATAAATTCTTTAAAAATCAGACAATGTGATTTTCTGGATTTTTTTTCCTCATTTTGTCTCTCATAGTTGAGGTATACCTATGATGAAAATTGGAGACCGCTCTCATCTTTTTTTTTTTTTGTAACTTAAGATTTTTATTCATTTTTCATTATATATATTGCATTCAGATCACAGTCTACATTTAAAAAAAACAAAGGGGCTAGAGTAAAAAAGAAAAAGGAGGAAAAAAAAAAAAAAAAAAAGGGGGGGGGACAAATGTTGGAGCATCAAGTTTTTACTTTCCATCTCTTAATTCTTCTGGTTTTTCCAGCGTCTTTGGTTATTCTTTCAATATCTGTCTCGTTGTTGCACTTTGTAGTGTGTCCATTTCCGCCATTTTTTTTCCCATAGTCCTTCTTGCATTCTTTGTCGATATGTTAGTTTTTCCATCATACGTATGTCCTCAATAATGTCAGTCCATTGCTCTTGGTCAGGAAGAACTTCTGATCGCCATTTTTTTGTGATTGTTTTTTACATGCAATCAACAAGATTTTAACTAGATATCTGTCCTCAGCCTGTATAACATTGTCTCTTTTAAGATCACATAGGTACATCAAGTTACAGTTCATTGGTATATTATATCCTAATATCCTCTGTATTGTCACATGTATAGATTTCCAGAATGATGAGATTTTGCAGCATTTCCAAAACATATGCGAGTGGTCTGCATTTTGAGCCCCACATCCCCTCCAGCATATAGATTGGGTATTTGTATACTTTCCTTGAATCTGTGGTGTAATGAAAAAGCGAATCAGGTTTTTCCATCCAAATTCCCTCCATGTTCTTGAATTTGTTGACGTGTGTTGTGTTTTCCATATTTCCTGCCAGCTTTCTTCTGTTATGTTTAAATTGAGCTCTTTCTCCCATTTCTCCTTTATATAGTTACTTGAATGATTGTTTGCCATAAGTTTCTGATATAGCTTTGAAATAATTCTTGTTTTATTTCCTGTATATGAGCTTAAAATGAATTGTATAATCTCGCTCACATCTGTTTGGAGGTTATGCCTAATCTTCTTCATATAATAGTCTCTCATCTGCAGATATCTGAAGAATTCCGATCTTTCTAGTTTAAATTTTCTCCTGATGTTTACAAAGCTCCCGAGATCTTTTTTTCCGATATTGCCCCATGCTGTGATTCCCTTGTTCACCAGATTTTTGTATCCCCTATCTTGTTTTGCCGGTTCAAACTGACTGTCAAATGCTACCCATTTTAATAGTTTTATGTCTTCCTTTATATTATACTTTTGTACTATTTTATACCACAGTTCTAAAGTAAATTTAGTGATTGGGTCTATTTGTTTGATTTGCTTATATGCATCTTTATCTCCTATTATGCTTTGTACTGGGAGTCCCTCAATTTCCTTTTCCATTTCTTTCCATTTTGCCTCATATCCCTCGTCACACCAACATATGATATATCTTATTTGTGCTGAGTAGTAATATTCCTTTAGACTCGGTAGGCCCATGCCTCCTTTCTCTTTTGGTAACTGGAGAGTTTTATATTTCACTCTTGGTTTTTTACCTCCCCAAACAAATCTCGATATCATCCTGTCCCACTTTGAGAATCGGGCATCTGGAATCTCTGTTGGTATAGCCTGGAAGAGGTAAAGTAATCTAGGTTGTATGCTGATTTTGACTGTCTCAATTTTTGAATTCAGATCCATATTTAAGATTGACCATCTATCAATATCTTTTTTTATTTCTTGTTCCAACCTATCATAGTTTGCTTTATAGATTTTGCTTAGATCTTTAGGTATGTTCACTCCAAGGTATTTTATTTCTTTTTGTTTCCAGTTTAGTTTGATCTTATCAGTTATCTGGTTTAGAGGGTTATAGTGGAATGTCAGTATTTGTGTTTTTGTTATGTTTATCTTGTATCCTGATAATTTTCCAAAATTTTCTATCAAGTTCATCATTTCCATTATTGATTCATCTGGTTGTTCAAGGTAAACTATAATATCGTCTGCAAATAGCCCAATCTTGTGTTCCGCCCCCTTTATTGTTACACCTTTTAATTTCTTATTTTGTCGTATCGCTTGAGCCAGTGGCTCTATGAACAGAGCAAACAAGGTGGGCGATAAGCAGCATCCCTGCCTAGTTGATCTTTGTATATTTACTTTGTCTGTTAAGCTACCGTTTATCTTGATTCTTGCCACAGGTTCTTGATACAGCGTCCTTATGCATTGTACTGATTTTTCGTTAAATCCAAAGCGTTCCAGCACACTATATAGGAATTTCCAGTTAACCCTGTCAAATGCTTTTTCTGCGTCTAAACTCATTATTACTGCGCTTTTCTTTTCTTTATGTATTTGATTAATTATATGTATTGTTCTCCTGATATTGTCATGTGTTTGGCGTCCCTCTATGAAACCAGTTTGATCATCTTCTATCAATTCCGTCAAGAATGTCTTTATTCGTTTACATATAATTGTTGTATATATTTTATAATCCACATTTAATAAAGAGATTGGCCTATAGTTTCCGCATTGTTCTCTATCTTTCCCTGGCTTTAAAATGACTGAAATAATGGCTTCGTTCCATGATGGAGGTATTTTGTTGTTGTTCAACGTCCAATTAAATGACTTTAGAAGCTGAGTTCTTCTATAAACAGTTTATAAAACTCAGATGGGTATCCATCACTACCTGGTGATTTACCGTTTTTAAGTGACTTAATCACATCTCTAATCTCTTGTGTTGTTATTTCTGCTGTTAGCTTTTCATTTTGTTGATTTCCTATTGATGGCAAGTCCAATGTGCATAGAAATTTTTTAATATCTTTAGTATTTGTTTCTTCAGGTTGCGAGTATAGTTCTTGGTAGAAATTATGGAATATTTCTTCGATGTTTTCTGGGTTAACTGTGGTTTTATTTGTGGTGGGGTCTTTAATCTTATATACATTATTCATTGTTTGTTGTTTTCTTAACCGTTTTGCCAGCAGTTTTGTGGCTTTTGGTCCCGTTTCATAATATTTTTGCTTTAGATATCTATTTTTCCTTTCAATTTCATCCATTTGTGTTTCTTTTATCTTTATTTTTTCTTCTTTAATTTCTTGATATATTTTTGGGTCATTTGTGCTTTGATGTTTATGTTCTAATTCCCTCAGTCTCTCACATCTTTGTTCATATGCTTCCAGTTTAGTCTTATTTGCTTTTCCTGTTTCAACAATTAATTTACCTCTTAACACGGCTTTTAGTGCATCCCATAGTATTGTTGGGTCCACTTCTTCATTGTCATTCTCTTGGATATATTCATTTATGTTTACTTTTATTCTTTCTTTCATTTTATCATCATTTAACAGTCCTACATTAAGTTTCCATGTTGTTTGTCGTTTTCTATTGTTTAAATTTATTTCCATGTATATAGGATTATGATCTGATATTTCTGCCCCTCCAATCCGACAATTTCTCACCCTGTGTCTGTCATCTTCATTCATAAGGAAGTAATCTATTCTAGAGTGTACTTTATGGACTGCTGAATAATGTGTATAGTCTTTTTCGAGTGGGTGCAGGTCCCTCCAAATGTCTACCATACCCATTTCTGCCAGTGAGGTTCTTATGAATTTTGTTACATGTTTTTTTGTCTTCTTAACACTTGTTGTATCAATTTCATGATCCATGACAGCATTTAAGTCTCCTCCACAAATTAGGACTCCTTCACTGTGTGTTGCTATGAGATCAAACAGATGTTGAAAAAAACCCTTGTCACTTTCTGGTGGGGCATAGATGCTCACTAATGTGATCTGCATTCCATCTATGCTACCCTTTATTATTACATACCTGCCTTCTTTATCCTGGATTTCCTGTTCACATTCAAATTGTATTTTATTTGAGATTAGTATCATAACCCCCCTTTTAGTTCCTCCCTTAAATGAACTGTAGTAGGAGTTCTTATAGCCAAATCTCTTTAGTTTCACATGTTCTGTCTTGCTCAAATGTGTCTCTTGCATAAATATAATTTCGGCTTTTTCTTTCTTGAATTTTCTTATTATTCTTTCCCTTTTAACAGGTGAGTTCAGACCATTCACGTTTAGTGTTATTATCTTAAGATTTTTTTCCCCCTCATGGATCGTCACCTTATCGTGGTGGGGGGGTTTGCGTGCCCCAGTGATCCCAGGAGCTATGTTGTCCGGGGCAATTTGCCTCTGATAGGGTCTCCCAAGACAAACTGGTCCTGGGTGAAGGGCCAGACGAAGAACGATCCAACAGACTCTCATGATAAATTGTATATCAAGGATTCAGTGTACCCCGCCCGGTATGGGGTTACCGGGGCCCCACCCTGGAGCCAGGCCTGGGGGAGGGGCTCGAAGGCTAGCGTCTGGTGGCCGGGTTTCCACCCATGGGACCCGGCCGGGCTCAGCCCAAAGGAGTTACATGGGTCCGCCCTCCAGTAGGTTCACCACCTGCAGGAGGGATCATGGAAGTCCGGTGCTATGTGGATTAGGTGGCAGTCAAAGGCGGAGACCTTGGCGGACTGATCCCAAGCTTTCTAAACTGGCTTTTGGTACGTGGAATGTCACCTCTCTGGTGGGGAAGGAGCCTGAGCTGGTGTACGAGATTGAGCGATACCGGCTAGATATAGTCGGCCTCACCTCAACACACAGCTCCGGTTCCGGAACCAGTCTCCTGGAGAGGGGCTGGAGCTTGGCCTTTTCTGGAGTTGCCCCGGGCGAGAGGCGACGAGCAGGGGTAGGTATTCTTGTATCGCCCCACCTTGCTGCCTCTATATTGGAGTTTTCCCCGGTGGACGAAAGGGTTGCTTCCCTGCGCCTTCGGGTTGGGAAACGGGTCCTGACCATCATTTGTGCCTATGCACCAAATGATGTTTCAGAGTACCCACCCTTTTTGGAGTCTGTGACTGGGGTGCTGGAGGGTGCTCCTCCTGGAGACTCCATTGTCCTACTGGGGGACTTCAATGCGCACGTGGGCAACGACAGTGAAACCTGGAGGGGGGTGATTGGGAGGAACGGCCTGCCCGATCTGAACCCGAGTGGTGTTCAGTTATTGGACTTCTGTGCTAACCACAGTCTGTCTATAACGAACACCATGTTCAAGCATAAGGGTGTCCATATGTGCACCTGGCACCAGGACACCCTAGGCCGCAGGTCGATGATCGATTTTGTTATCGTATCATCAGACCTGCGACCGTATGTCTTGGACACCCGAGTAAAGAGAGGTGCAGAGCTGTCAACTGATCACCACCTGGTCGTGAGTTGGATCCGATGGCAGGGGAGGAAGCCATTCAGACCTGGTAGACCCAAACGTATAGTGAGGGTGTGCTGGGAGCGTCTGGCTGAGGCCCCTGTCCGGGAGGTCTTCAACTCCCACCTCCGGAAGAACTTCAACCACATTCCGAGGGAGTCTGGAGACATGGAGTCTGAATGGGCCATGTTCTCCACCTCTGTTGTTGAAGCGGCAGCCCAGAGCTGCGGCCGCAAGGTGGTCGGTGCATCTCGTGGTGGCAACCCCCGAACCAAGTGGTGGACACCAGTGGTGAGGGGGGCCATTAAGCTGAAGAAGGAGTCCTATCAAGCTTGGTTGGCTTGTGGGACTCCCGAAGCAGCTGAGGTGTACCGGCAGGCCAAGCGGAGTGCAGCTCGGGTGGTTGCTGAAGCAAAAACCCGGGTATGGGAGGAGTTCGGTGAGGCCATGGAACAAGACTTTCGGTCGGCTTCAAAGAGATTCTGGCAAACTGTTCGGCGGCTCAGGAGGGGAAAGCAGCTCCCCGTCCACACTGTGTATGGTGCGGATGGGACACTGTTGACTTCAACTGGGGATATCGTCGGGCGGTGGAAGGAATACTTCGAGGATCTCCTCAATCCCACTGATACGCCTTCCACAGAGGAAGCAGGGTTTGGGGACGAGGGGGATGACTCGCCTATCACAGGGGCTGAGGTCGCCAAGGTGGTTAAAAATCTCCTTGGTGGCCGGGCCCCGGGGGTGGACGAGATTCGCCCCGAGTACCTCAAGGCCCTGGATGTTGTTGGGTTGTCATGGTTGACACGCCTCTGCAACATTGCGTGGAGGTCGGGGGCAGTGCCTTTGGCATGGCAAACCGGGGTGGTGGTTCCTCTCTTCAAAAAAGGGGACCGGAGGGTGTGCTCCAACTTTAGAGGGATCACACTCCTCAGCCTCCCTGGGAAGGTCTATGCCAAGGTACTGGAGAGGAGAGTCCGGCCGTTGGTCGAACCTCGGATTCAGGAGGAGCAATGTGGTTTTCGTCCTGGCCGTGGCACATCGGACCAGCTCTTTACCCTCTCGAGAATTCTTGAGGGTTCGTGGGAGTTTGCCCAACCAGTTTACATGTGTTTTGTGGACTTGGAGAAGGCATTTGACCGCGTCCCTCGTGGATTTTTGTGGGGGGTGCTTCGGGAGTATGGGGTATCGGGCTTGTTGTTACGAGCTATTCGGTCTCTGTACAACCGTTGTGAGAGTTTAGTTCGCATTGCCAACACTCGGTCGGAGTCATTCCCAGTGAGAGTTGGACTCCGCCAGGGCTGCCCTTTGTCACCGGTCCTGTTCATAATTTTTATGGACAGGATTTCTAGGCGCAGCCAGGGAATGGAGGGTGTCATGCTTGGTGACCACAGGATCTCATCTCTGTTGTTTGCAGATGATGTTGTCCTGTTGGCTTCATCCAGCAATGACCTACAGCTCTTGCTGGGACGGTTTGCCGCTGAGTGTGAAGCGGCTGGGATGAGAATCAGCACCTCCAAGTCCGAGTCCATGGTCCTCAGCCGGAAAAAGGTGGATTGTCCTCTCCGGGTTGGGGACAGGCTCCTGCCCCAAGTGGAGGAGTTTAAGTATCTTGGGGTCTTGTTCACGAGTGAGGGGAAAATGGAGCGAGAGATCGACAGACGGATTGGAGCAGCATCTGCAGTGATGCGGACGTTGTACCGGTCTGTTGTGGTGAAGAGGGAGCTTAGTTCTAAGGCAAAGCTGTCGATTTACCAGTCAATCTACGTTCCTACTCTCACCTATGGTCACGAGCTTTGGGTAATGACCGAAAGAACGAGATCGCGGATACAAGCGGCTGAAATGAGCTTTCTCCGTAGGATTGCTGGACTCACCCTCAGAGATAGGGTGAGGAGCTCAGTCATCCGGGAGAGGCTCAGAGTAGAACCGCTGCTCCTCCACATTGAAAGGAGTCAGTTGAGGTGGTATGGGCATCTGATTAGGATGCCTCCTGGACGCCTCCCACTTGAGGTGTTTCAGGCACGTCCCACTGGGAGGAGACCCCGGGGCAGACCCAGGACTCGGTGGAGAGACTATGTCTCCCAGCTAGTCTGGGAACGCCTTGGTATCCCCTCTGAAGAGCTGGAGCAGGTGGCTGGGGAGAGGGAAGTCTGGGCTTCTCTGCTTGAACTGCTGCCTCCGCGACCCGGACCTCCGGAAAAGCGGTAGAAGATGGATGGATGGATGGATGGATCTTAAGATTTTTACCCATAATCATGTTTTTCCATTTTTTTAACTTGTGCTCCTAGCCCCTTTAACAACAAAAATAACACATATTTATATAAAAACACATTAAAAAATCTCGACCTCCGTACTTTGGGCCTTTCTTCTGCCCACTGGTCCCTGTTGGTGGGTGGAGGGATTGTCCTCACCGAGTGTAGGGCCCTCCCTAGACCTGTATTTACTATCCAAGAAATAGTCATTAGTCTAGAAATGTCCAACAAATATCACTTAAACCTCTCCTAGCCGTCTGTTTCTCTTTTACCTTGTCTTCTTGGCCTTCATTTCTTCTGTCTTTCTTAATCTTTGTTATAATCTAGGCTTTCAGTTGAAAGCCTTGTAGTCTTTCCTGGGCCCGCTGCGCCACGTCTCCCCCCGTCTTTTGCCGTTCACTCGCCTCCACTCCGGCTGTCGTGATGCGTTCAGGGCCTCCGCTGCTCCTACCGTTTCCTCCGGCACGTACACCTCAAGGCCCCGCTCCATCATGTCCTGCGCTGCCTCTCTGGCTGTGTTGTAGGTTCTTACGCCGTTCTCCCAATGAATCCTCATCTTCGTTAGCGGCGTTTGGAATCTAATTTTTTTTTCTTTCAGCGTTTTTTTAATGTTGGCATATTTCTTCCGCTGCTGCACAATTTCCGCCGGGTAGTCATGATCAAAGAATATCTGCTTGTCGCCGATTCGTATCTTTTTTTTCCACGCTCGTGTCAGGATTCTTTCCTTTACATCATATTTCAGAAAGTTTACCACAACTGACCTGGGTGTAGAGCGTGGGTTCGGGTTCTGTGCCGAGGCTCTGTGCGCTCGTTGAATCTGCAGATCCGCTTCGCTGGGCAGTTCCAGCTCTTTTTTTAAGAACTGATCCATGAATTTCGTCATCGAGTTGCCTTCTATGCCCTCCGGGATCCCGAAGATGCGTATATTGCCCCGTCTGGACCTGCTCTCCAAGTCGGTTACTTTCTCCTGCATCCTCTGCATTTGTGCCGTCAGGGTCTGCAGCTGTTCGCTTGCCTCGCTATTCCAATCTTCCAGCTCTGATATTCGGGCCTGCGCTTCTGTCATACACGCCCGCTGGGAGCGCAGCTCCTCCATGTTTTCTGCTAGCTTGCGCTCCATTTCTCTTCGGAGGCCCATAATTTCTTCCTTAATCTCTTTTTTCAGCTCCTCCTTAAGAGCCGCTAAATCCTGTTGTAGCTGCCGTTTGAAGTCTCTCAACTCTTTACCCAAACTGGCGATGCCAGTGTTCATGGTATCGAGTTTTGTGTCTTCCATTTTCTCTGCTGCGGTCACCTCGTTTTTTTGGGCCCCGTGTTCAGCGGTTTCTCCTGCGTTGTTGAAGAGGAATTCTTTAATTTTACTCTGCTTTTGTCCTTGTGCCCGGCTCCTTCGTGTTTTCATCCCTTAGTTTATTGATTCGCTTATGTCGAGTTGGCCATTTACCGATGATTTTTAATCCGGCTAGGGAGAGCTCTCTGTTTAAGCGTTATGTCTCTCCGCCATCTTCCCGGAAGTCGGAGACCGCTCTCATCTTTTAAGTGGGAGAACTTGCACAATTGGTGGCTGACTAAATACTTTTTTACCCCACCGTATAAAGTAAGATAAAGTAAGCAAAGGGCCAGTTGTTGGACAAATGGTTCTGAATGTGCTGACATCCATCCATCCATCCATCTTCTACTGCTTTTCCAGAGGTCCGGGTCGTGGAGGCAGCAGTTCAAGCAGAGAATACCAGACTTCCCTCTCCCCAGCCACCTGCTCCAGCTCTTCAGAGAGGATACCAAGGCGTTCCCAGACCAGCTGGGAGACATAGTCTCTCCAGCGAGTTCTGGGTCTGCCCGGGGGTCTCCTCCCAGAGGGACGTGCCCGAAACACCTCAAGTGGGAGGCGTCCAGCAGGCATCCTGATCAGATGCCCATACCACCTCAACTGGCTCCTTTCAATGTGGAGGAGCAGCGGTTCTACTCTGAGCCTCTCCCGGATGTCTGAGCTCCTCACCCTATCTCTGAGGGTGAGTCCAGCGATCTTACAAAGAAAGCTTATTTCAGCCGCTTGTATCCGCAATCTCGTTCTTTCGGTCATTACCCAAAGCTCGTGACCATAGGTGAGGGTAGGAACGTAGATTGACTGGCAAATCGACAGCTTTACCTTTGAGCTCAGCTCCCTCTTCACCACAACAGACCGGTACAACGTCCACATCACTGCAGATGCTGCTTCGATCTGTCTGTCAATCTCTCGCTCCACTCTCCCCTCGCTCGTGAATAAGACCCCAAGATACTTAAATTCCTCAACTTGGGGCAGGAGCCTGTCCCCAACCCGGAGAAAACAATCCACCTTTTTCCGTCTGAGGACCATGGACTCGGATTTGGAGGTACTGATTCTCATCCCAGCTGCTTCACACTCAGCGGCAAACCGTCCCAATAAGGACTGTCGGTAATTGCTGGATGAAGCCAGCAGGACAACATCATCTGCAAACAACAGAGATGCGATCCTGTGGTCAACAAGCATGACACCCTCCGTTCCCTGGCTGCGCCGAGAAATCCTGTCCATAAAAATTATAAACAGGATCGGTGACAAAGGGCAACCCTGGCGGAGTCCAACTCTCACTGGGAATGAGTCCAATCAAGTGTTGGCAATACGAACCAAAACTCTCACAACGGTCGTACAGAGACCGAATGCCTCGTAACATCAAGCCCGATACCCCATACTCCTGAAGCACCCCCCTCAAAAAACCACGAGGGACGCGGTCAAGTGCCTTCTCCAAGTCCACAAAACACATGTAAACTGGTTGGGCAAACTCCCACGAACCCTCGAGGATTTTTGAGAGGGTAAAGAGCTGGTCCAATGTGCCACAGCCAGGACAAAAACCACATTGTTCCTCCTGAATCCGAGGTTTGACCAACGGCTGGACTCTTCTCTCCAATACCTTGGCATAGACCTTCCCAGGGAGGCTGAGGAGTGTGATCCCTCTAAAGCTGGAGCACACCCACCGGTCCCCTTTTTTGAAGAGAGGAACCACGCAATGTTGCAGAGGCGTGTCAACCATGACAGCCCTACAACATCCAGGGCCTTGAGGTACTCAGAGCGAATCTTGTCCACCCCTGGGGCCTGGCCACCAAAGAGATTTTTAACCACCTTGGCGACCTCAGCCCCTGTGATAGGCGAGTCATCCCCTTCGTCCACAAGCCCTGCTTCCTCTGTGGAAGGCGTATCAGTGGGATTGAGGAGATCCTTGAAGTATTCCTTCCACCGCCCGACGACATCCCCAGCCGAAGTCAACAGCGCCCCATCCGCACCATACACAGTGTGGACAGGGAGCTGCTTCCCCCTCCTGAGCCGCCAGACAGTTTGCCAGAATCTCTTCAAGGCCGACCGAAAGTCTTGTTCCATGGCCTCACCGAATTCCTCCCATACCCGAGGTTTTGCTTCAGCAACCACCCGAGCTGCACTCCGCTTGGCCTGCCGGTACACCTCAGCTGCTTCGGGAGTCCCACAAGCCAACCAAGGCTGATAGGACTCCTTCTTCAGCTTAATGCCTCCCCCTCACCACTGGTGTCCACCACTTGGTTTGGGGGTTGCCACCACGAGATGCCCCGACGACCTTGCGGCCGCAGCTCTGGGCCACTGCTTCAACAATGGAGGTGGAGAACATGGCCTATTCAGACTCCATGTCTCCAGACTCCCTCGGAATGTGGTTGAAGTTCTTCCGGAGGTGGAAGTTGAAGACCTCCTGGACAGGGGCCTCAGTCAGATGTTCCCAGCACACCCTCACCATACGTTTGGGTCTACCAGGTCTGAATGGCATCCTCCCCTGCCACTGGATCCAACTCACCACCAGGTGGTGATCAGTTGACAGCTCTGCACCCCTCTTTACCCGAGTGTCCAAGACATACGGTCGCAGGTCTGATGACACGATAACAAAATCGATCATTGACCTGCGACCTAGGGTGTCCTGGTGCCAGGTGCACATATGGACACCCTTATGCTTGAACATGGTGTTCATTATGGACAAACTGTGGTTAGCACCGAAGTCCAATAACTGAACACCACTTGGGTTCAGATTGGGCAGGCCGTTCCTCCCAATCACCCCCTTCCAGATTTCACTGTTGTTGCCCACATGCGCATTGAAGTCCCCCAGTAGGACAATGGAGTCTCCAAGAGGAGCACTCTCCAGCATCCCAGACAGACTCTACAAAAAGAGTGGGTACTCTGAACCATCATTTGGTGCATAGGCACAAATGATGGTCAAGACTCGTTTCCCAAACCGAAGGCGCAGGGAAACAACCCTTTCGTCCACCGGGGAAAACTCCAATATAGAGGCAGCAAGGTGGGGGGATACAAGAATACCCACCCCGGTGAAACTCCAGAGTAGGCCAAGCTCCAGCCCCTCTCCAGGAGACTGGTTCCGGAACCGGAGCTGTGTGTTGAGGTGAGGCCAACTATATCTAGCTGGTATCTCTCAACCTCCTGCACCAGCTCAGGCTCCTTCCCCACCAGAGAGGTGACATTTCACATCCCAAAAGCCAGTTTAGGAAGCTTGGGATCAGACCGCCAAGTTCACTGCCTTTAACCGCCACCTGATCCACATAGCACCGGACCCCCATGATCCCTCCTGCAGGTGCTGAGCCTACTGGAGATGGGCATTGTAACATACTGACATGTTACAATGAAAATAGGAAGTGGCTATGTGGTAAGCCATAGCCCAATATGCATTGTCTATTGCTACTTAAGCGCTGACCAATCCAACAAAGCCTTTTCAGATCAACTCCAAGCCAGCTGCAGCTGTGGCTTCAGTAAATAGTATGGTGGACCTGCAATCGGAAGGTTGCTGGTTTGAGTCCTGCTTTTGGCGCCTTGCCCACACCATTTCATGCAATATGAGATGGAATTTAGAATTAAAATTAAGAGGTTAGCCTTAGGAATTGGGAGTGGGTATGGCTAAAAGGGTTTTAAGTAGATCTTAATTAACATTTTGAATCAAATAAATGCCTCAGATCTCTGTACCTGTAGCCTGCTGCCTTTAAGATATGCATTAATAGAAAGTACTGGCTAATCAAATTCGAGCCATATCTGTTGCAAGAATTCTATGGGTACGGTTTCGTATCCATAGCCACTGCCATGAAAATATCAGTAAAATCCATGAAATCTACCGATGACATTCCATTTTTTTTTTTTTTTTTTTGCAGGTCACTTATACATTTAATTGGGAGAATCTTGGTGGAGGTGAACTACAAATCAGCTTGCATTAAGTGCACTAGCTGGGGGCAGGCTAAACGCAGGTTTTAAATAAGAAAAAAATAAAAGAAAAAAGTGAGGGTGTGGACTTGTTTAAGCTCGTCACACAAAATGCATCCTTTCAGAGTTTTGTGTTTGGATTGAAATTTTCCATGGACAGGGTATGTGTTGCCCCCCCACCCCCACCCCCCATAGATCGCCACCTTATCGTGGTGGGGGGTTTGCGTGCCCTAGTGATTCCAGGAGATATGTTGTCCGGGGCAATTTGCCTCTGGTAGGGTCTCCCAAGACAAACTGGTCCTGGGTGAAAGGCCACACTAAAACTGGATTTATGGACCTGCACCCACGAGATGCAGCTGCGTCGATGCACCATCAACGCAGCAGTGACGTGTGTTCCTATTGCCTCGCCTGACATGTTGGGCGACGTAAGTCGTAAGAGCTGTGATTGGTCCGCTTTGTCTTCTCCTTCACATTTCCTAGTTCTTGTCGCTGCTCCGCTCTGCGGAGGCACAACTTCCAAAGCGAGTCAGCTAAACAACGGTCCAAATTCAAAAGAATATTGAAGAAGTAAGTACATACAGAGGGCAGTGCGGTGGCGGAGTGGTTAGCACTGCAGCAGCACAGCAACTCACCCTTGGCTGGGGGATCCTGGGTTCGCTCCCAGCCCCCGACCAACAATGATCTGTGTGGAGTATGCATGTTCTCCTCGTGTCTGCGTGGGTTTATTCCGGGATTTCTTCGGTTTCCTCCTACATGCCAAAAATGTGCAAATTAGGTTAATTGGCATCAAAAGCTGGGGATTCCAAATTGTCCTTAGGTACGACTGTGAGAGTGAATGGTTGTCTGTCTGTGTTGGCCCTGCGATGGACTGGTGATCTGTCCAGGGTGTACCCTGCCTCTCGCCCAAAGATGCTGGGACAGGCTCCAGCCCCCCCGCGACCCGAAAAGGATTACGCGGAAGAAGATGGATGGATAAGCACATACAGAACATTTTGTGGCTTGTCATAACCCCAGTAATTACACAGATTGTCAAATACAATCTTGGTCATTTTTTGACAATTTTACTGAGCATTTAATTTTAAATAAACCACTGTTTAACAAGAAAAAAAATTCTGCAACTTTTATCACAACTTTTTGGAAAAGCTCCCACAAATTCAGGCTTTTTGGGCTGCAACAATCACAAAAACAGCCCACAAAATCATAGAGGGACTGAAATACAGTGAGACTGTGTATACATGCTTCATGCATTGAATTTGTTTATTAAGGGCGCATTCAGACTGCAACTGTTTGGTCTGGACCAAAGGACTAAACAGTGGCTTCCACGGATAGTTCAGTTCATTTGGTGCCACCTGAACGTGCGTTGGAACTCAGAACTCAGAACTCAGAAAAGATTTATTGCCAAGTACATTAACAGATACTGATAACAGATCACTGATAACATACGAGGGATTTGACTTGACACTGAAAATGAACCTGCATTTCCGGTGACACGGCGGCATCTGAAACGCGCCTGCCAACAGGAGGGTACAGGTGGCATAAGAATAATACAATAGGAAGGATCAAAAAAATCATTGACTCAGAATAGTGGTCACATATGATCAATATTATGATTACAAAGAAAAAAAAAGCCCTCAATGCACAATCAGCAGACCAAAAAGTTCACAAGACACAGAGAGAGCAGTGTGTGAGTCATCTTTATCGTCAGTTGTGTGGATCAGTATGATTGTAATGTTGGAGTGTGAGTGTTGTATCAGTTAAGAACAACAAGGACTCTTTGGCAGGAGATGTTGTGTCTAACTGCTGGCAGTTTTTTGTCCTTGGCCAAGCAGCTGCCTGTCCAAGGCCTTGAGCTCAATGTTTTGAAACAAAGACTGCAGATTATCAGGAGGATTTTTTGTGAGGGAGCCGAATGAAGCCGAATGGTACTGAACACAGAGAAAAACTTTATATTCTCTTGCAGATTCAGTACATAATCCTTCATTGCTGGGTGTTGAATCTATCTTGGATGTCCTTAAGCGAAACCATGATGTAATCCACCTTCCGAGACAGTTCTCCATTTGTCGCTATGAGGGTCCTTTCCATTTTTTCAATTTGATGGATGTACCTCGCCTGGCCAGCATTTTGATAAGTTGTATCCATCTTCAGCAATTAGCGGTACACCAGGACGATTCCAGATCCAATCAGAACGATCCCAATCACCATTACAGCGAAGACGTAAAGATCTTCTACATCTTCGATAAAAAGATCAGTCAGGCACAAGAGCTTCCAATTACTTGTCTCCCGTAAATAGCCCGCTGGAGCCGTTCCTGCTGGGCAAACAACCTCCCCCGGGGCACTTTTCCTCGTTGAAAAGATAGTGTCAATTGCATTCAAAGTTCAGCTTATCAATTCCATAATTTCTTTCGATAATCAGCAGTAAAAACGCAGACAGACGACAGCAAGCTGGGATCCAGTTAGTTGGGGGGAAGGAAAAAAGTCAGAAGCAAGAGAGAAGCAAAAAGGCGTCTGCTCTCTTTGGAGGCGGAAGTCAGAAGTCTGGTGCGCACTAAACAAGCGGAGTCTGGGCCCCCTGAAAACGGGGGTTTTGGTTCTCTTGCAGACGAAGTCTGGTGTGCTCCGATTGCAGTGTGAATCCAAACGGAGCATCCAGCGGACCAAAGGGCGGAAGTGCCCCTCGGTGTTTGTGTAACCACAGCAACATGTAGTCTGAGAAGAGTAAGTGGCATTTACTGTAGTACATTTGGGGTAGAAATAAAAAACAAAGACAGCCACGTGAATCCGAGAAATCCTTTTACCAGTAAAAGCTGAGGAGAAAAGTTAAAAAATGTCTCGTTTGTGGCAGGCAAACAACCTGGCTGAAGGGAACGGATTTCCGTTTTTGATCCTGGCCAACTGATGGGCCTGATTTTTCTTCTTCGCCGAGATTGTTTTCTTCCTGGTCAGTAGTGGTTTCAGCTACAGCGCCCCAAACAAGCAGTTGTTTTAACTGTGCGATGTTGTCCAGGCAGTTTGGTCCGCTGCAGTGTGAATGCAAACCAAACCAAACGAAGGTGTGAAAATTCTCGGCATTCCCCACCCAGTCCAATCCAGACGCCCGGACTATCCTGGTCTGAATGCAGCCTTACTCTGGGTTCTTAACTTGACACTACATACCCTTTGCACTAAAGAAAGCACTCATTAGCACTTTGTGAAATCATAAAAAGTGCATTATTGTAACTGATTTTGGGCCATTTCTTTATGTGATAATTTATGTGTTAACAATGTTAAGAATGTTCCTCGAACAATCTGCAGCATTAGGTCTCAAGAATTTTTTTCCTGGCAATATGGCTGTTAAAATGGAAATTTCCCTGATTGAATTGAAATTGAATCAATTCAGAACCTCAAGAATCAGAATCGAATTGATTCTGGAAATTTGCGATGATTCCCAGTCCTATTCACGAGTGAGGGGAGAATGGAGCGAGAGACTGACAGACTGATCAGAGCAGCAGCTGCAGTGATGCGTCTGTTGTGGTGAAAGAGGGAGCTGAGCTCTAAAGCAAAGCTGTCGATTTACCGGTCAATCTACGTTCCTAGCCTCACCCACGGTCATAAGCTTTGGGTAATGACTGAAATAACAAGATTGCGGATACAAATTAGTTTTTTCCATAGGATTATTGGACTCACCCTTAAACTGGATTTATGCACTCGCATCACATTGATACCATTACCAACGTACATCGCTGATGCAGTGATCGGCAATTTTTTCTTGTGAGCTGGGTGGAATGCGTCGTTCCGTTGCCAAAACGAGTTTTAGCTGATGTGTAGAGTTAATTGTGTTTATCGTGTGTTTTTGTTTATCAAATAGCAATGGACAAGAGCATATTGTGATGGAGTTTTCATAAGATCGCTGCACAAAGAAAAAGAAAAGAAGTCGGAGAAAACAGTGCGTGCGGCTACCGCTGCTGCCATTTTTGACAATCTGTGTAATTACTGGGGTTATGATGAACCATAAAATGTTCTGTATGTGCTCACTTCCTCAATATTCTTTTGAATTTGGACTGTTGTTTCACCAACTCGATTTGGAAGTTGTGCCACCGTGAATGGGCAGTGTGGAGCAGCAATGAAAACCAGGAAATGTGAAGGAGGAGCCGAAGCGGCCCAATCACAGCTCGTATGGTTTGCACCACCAGCGTGCAACTCTCCTCTAGGGAGGTGCATGTTGGGCAACGCAAAGTGATAGTGCCTCAATGCTGTGTTGCATTGAAGCGGGTGCATAAATCCAGCTTTAGAGATAGGGTGAGGAGCTCAGTCATCCGGGAGAGGCTCAGAGTAGGACCCTCTGCTCCTCCATATCAAAAGGAGCCAGTTGAGGTGGTTTGGTGCCTCCTGGACACCTTTCACTTGAGGTGTTTCAGGCACATCCCACTGGAAGGAGACCCCAGGGTAGACCCAGGACACACTGGAGAGACTATATGTCTCCCAGCTGGCCTGGGAACATCTTGGTATCCTCTCTGAAGAGCTGGAACAGCTGGTCAGGAAGAGGAAAGTCTGGGCTTCTCTGCTTGATCTGCTGCCTCCACAACCTGGACCTCTGGAAAAGTGGTAGAAAATGGATGGATGTGATGTGTTGTCTGCTGCAGTGGTGGTTGGGTTTTTTTTGTACCAGGCACAACAGCTGTTCTGGACAATTATTTTGCCCCTGTGGAATCTACAATACAGTCTCACTGGTTGACAGTATACGTTTGCAGACAGATGGTATGTAGCGGCGAATACTTTGGTTCGTCTGATCGTGATATGAAGGGCACTGTAGAATTACTAGAATACATACATTATGAATCACCTGGATATGCAATTATAAGTAAAAGGCTACCAAGTCAAAGTCATGTGAACAATGGACGCGTTTGTTATCCTAAAGGCAGTGGCTATGGATACATAAGCTGTAACCATAGAATGTTTTCTACAGACACTGCTTGAATCCGAATGGTCAGTTGGTGTCATGTGACTCTGCATGCTGTACCTCATTTACAAAAATCTACTAATAGGTTCTATTAATGCCGTGTCTTCTGCAGGAGCGGCTATGGATACTAAACCATACCCATAGAATTGCTTGCTCCAGATATGGCTCAAATCTGACTGTGTCACGTGATACGCGTACCGCATTCACAAAAATCTATGAATATATTGTATTAATGCAGTTGCCCTACATTCATTCTCTATTGCTACAGAAGAGTTGGTCAAGCTGACAAAACTTTTTCAAATTAGATCACAGCCACTGTAGTATCAGGGAAGCGTGGGGTCTACCTGTGATCCAAAAGTGAGGAGTTCCTCTCCTGCTGTCACCGCCTGCTGTCTTTGTAATGAGTGTGTGTGAATATGTGATTTATACAAATGGGTAGATAACACTGGTCAACACCAAATTTATTGTCTTAAGTTTTTTTTAGCTGCTTTAGGAAGTTTTGATGTGCTGAATCCAAAAATCACATTGGTGTTGCTCAATCAGGCCAACTTTTTGAACTATGGTCACATGTTTTTTACGTTTTTGTTTACACTAGTGCATACCCGTGCATGCCCGTAGAGGGGATGCATTGGAACAGAATTCTTGCCAGTTACAGGACAGTTGGTATAGCAACTCAACACTAAGTGGCAATCACATGTGATGGCTTTTGTATGCAGCAAAACATAAAAATCACACAAAATATGCCCTGCCATCTGGGGCTGTTTGCCCCTGCTTGTTACTTCTTCTCCTGCCTGTCACTGTTCTGTGTTATGTTGCTTGCCTGTGTATATACTGTATATGTCTTTTAGGCAGTCATGTGCTCTGTCTATGTGCCGTCATATACAGTGGGGCAAAAAAGTATTTAGTCAGCCACCAATTGTGCAAGTTCTCCCACTTAAAAGATGAGAGAGGTCTCCAATTTTCATCACAGGTATACCTCAACTATGAGAGACAAAATGAGAAAAAAAAAATCCAGAAAATCACACTGAAGGATTTTTAAAGAATTTATTTCCAAATTATGGTGAAAAATAAGTATTTGGTCACCTACAAACAAGCAAGATTTCTGGCTCTCACAGACCTGTAACTTCTTCTTTAAGAGGCTCCTCTGTCCTCCACTCGTTACCTGTATTAATGGCACCTGTTTAAACTCGTTATCAGTATAAAAGACACATGTCCACAACCTCAAACAGTCAGACTCCAAACTCCACTATGGCCAAGACCAAACAGCTGTCAAAGGACGCCAGAAACAAAATTGTAGGCCTGCACCAGGCTGGAAAGACTGAATCTGCAATAGGTAAGCAGCTTGGTGTGAAGAAATCAACTGTGGGAGCAATTATTAGAAAATGGAAAACATACAAGATCACCGATAATCTCCCTTGATCTGGGGCTCCACGCAAGATCTCACCCCGTGGGGTCAAAATGATCACAAGAACGGTGAGCAAAAATCCCAGAACCACACGGGGGGACCTAGTGAATGACCTGCAGAGAGCTGGGACCAAAGTAACAAAGGCTACCATCAGTAACACACTACGCCGCCAGGGACTCAAATCCTGCAGTGCCAGACGTGTCCCCCTGCTTAAGCCAGTACATGTCCAGGCCCGTCTGAAGTTTGCTAGAAAGCATTTGAATGATCCAGAAGAGGACTGGGAGAATGTCATATGGTCAGATGAAACCAAAATAGAACTTTTTGGTAAAAACTCAACTTGTCGTGTTTGGAGGAGAAGGAAGGCTGAGTTGCATCCAAAGAACACCATACCTACTGTGAAGGATGGGGGTGGAAACATCATGCTTTGGGGCTGTTTTTCTGCAAAGGGACCAGGACGACTGATCCGTGTAAAGGAAAGAATGAATGGGGCCATGTATCATGAGATTTTGAGTGAAAACCTCCTTCCATCAGCAAGGGCACTGAAGATGAAACGTGGCTGGGTCTTTCAGCATGACAATGATCCCAAACACACTGACTGGGCAATGAAGGAGTGGCTTCGTAAGAAGCATTTCAAGGTCCTGGAGTGGCCTAGCCAGTCTCCAGATCTCAACCCCATAGAAAATCTTTGGAGGGAGTTGAAAGTCCGTGTTGCCCAGCGACAGCTCCAAAACATCACTGCTCTAGAGGAGATCTGCATGGAGGAATGGGCCAAAATACCAGCAACAGTGTATGAAAACCTTGTGAAGTCTTACAGAAAACGTTTTGACCTCTGTCATTGCCAATAACAAAGTATTGAGATGAACTTTTGTTATTGACCAAATACTTATTTTTCACCATAATTTGAAAATAAATTCTTTAAAAATCAGACAATGTGATTTTCTGGATTTTTTTTCCCTCATTTTGTCTCTCATAGTTGAGGTATACCTATGATGAAAACTGGAGACCTCTCTCATCTTTGAAGTGGGAGAACTTGCAAAATTGGTGGCTGACTAAATACTTTTTTACCCCACTGTAGACATCATCTGGTGGGTCTTCTTCGTTCAGACCACTGAAGGGTCTCCTCCTGTCTCAGACGGCTGTGTTGTTCACAGTCATGCCTGCGGCGTACTGGTGGAACCTGAGGTGTTTCATGTTCATGGCATCTTTTCTGACATGCAGCAGTTCTCATTCTATTGCTCTCCATCTGGTGGGTCTTCTTCTTCTTCGTTCAGACCACTGGTTGAGGGATAGGTGCGTCGTAATTCTAGTTCATGGGCACGATCCTGAAAAAGTGGCTTTTGACCCTGTTCAGGAAGGCCCATGCACGCCCGTAGAAACTGGAGCACCCGGAGAAAATCAGTGCTTTGCTTGGCATTTTACACATTTGTAGTACCGGTACAGACTGGCATTCGTCAAGGCATGGCGAGTCGTCATATGATGTTACACATTTGCCGTCATGTAGGCATGGCAAGTCGTCCTATGATGCCTGAGTTCATAGGACGTGCTATGATGATGAGGCAGAGATCATAGGCCGTCCTATGATGTCCTAGAAGCGTGCTTTAAAGTCTGTCGTACCCTATGCTGGTGAAGGGTGTCCTCCTGTCTCAGATGGGTGCGATGTATTGCTGGAACCTCAGGTGTTTCATCTTCATGGCATCTTTTCTGACGTGCAGCAGTTGTTGTCATTCTATTGCTCTCCATCTGGTGGGTCTTCTTCTTCTTCTTCTTCATTGAGACCACTGGTTGAGGGATAGGTGCGTCGTAATTCCAGTTCATGGACAGGATCATGAAAATCATAAAGACACATAGGACGTCCTATAATGTTCAGGCAGTGATCGTATGACATCATAAAGACACACATGTCCTATGCACATAGACAAATCTGTGTGATGTCATTAAGACAAATCGTCCTATGATCTCTGTGGTCTATGTGACATCATAAAGACACATTTGTCGACAGACAAATCTAAGTGTGACATCATAAAGACAAATCGTTCTATGATCTCTGTGGTCTATGTGACATCATAAATCATCATGGGCTGCACGGTGGCGCAGTGGTTAGCACTGCGGCAGCACAGTTTTACCCTCGGCCGGGGGATTGCGGGGATCATGAGATCGTGGGTTCGATCCCTGCCCCCGGCCAACAGTGATCTGTGTGGAGTTTGCATGTTCTCCCCGTGTTGCGTGGGTTTACTCCGGGATTTCTCCGGTTTCCTCCCACATGCTAAAAACATGCAGGTTAGGGATACGGGGCGCTTGCGCACACAGTGACCGGCGGCTGGTGGCTTGTCACCAGACTGCAAAACAAATCTACCTACGGGTACAAAATAAGTACAAAAACAAAAGACATTTGTGTTCTATGATGCCTGAGATCAAAGGATGTCCTATGATGTTCAGGCAGAGATCATAGGCCGTCCTATGATGGCCTATGAAAGCAAGAAATCTGTGTCTGTCGCAGAGACCATAGGATGCTCTATGAAGCGTGACACACACAAGACACACAGAGATTTCTTGCTTTCATAGGCCATCCCATGATGTCCTATGAAGCGTGACACACACACACACACACAGATTTCTTGCTTTTATAGAGTGATGATGAAGTGATGTACGGGTATTCTCACTTTATATGATGCAAAATTCTTTTTTATTTCTTGAAATTCTCTGAATTTTGAACAATGGTGACATAACATTCAATTTAACAGGTACCTACCTTTATCAATGTCTACTATTCAATATACAGAACTGTACAACTGCTGTATAACTGCTTACAACTTAGCATAAAAACCTGACCTGATCGAGAGAAACGGATGTCATTTTCGGATTCAGCGGTGCAAAATTGTCTTAAATCAGTTAAAAAAACAGAACTTAAAAAAAATATATTTTTGTTATGTTGTGTAATCGAATCTGTTAAGTACTTTGGTCATCCAGTTTTTTTTAAAAAACCTATATAAAAGAAAGCCATTTTATTTTTACATGAGATGGAATTTAGAATCCTAAATGAACATTAAGAGGTTAGCCTTCAGGATTTACCAAAGGTTAAAAGGGTAATACAGACGTGGACAAAATTGTTGGTACCCCTCTGTTAATGAAAGGAAAACCCACAATGGTCACAAAAATAACTTGAATCTGACAAAAGTGGTAATAAATAAAAATTCTATGAAAATTAATCAATGAAAATCAGACAATGCTTTTGAATTGTGGTTCAACAAAATAAACACAGGCCTGGACAAAAATGATGGTACCCTTAACTTAATATTTTGTTGCACAACCTTTTGAGGCAATCACTGCAATCAAACGATTTCTGTAACTGTCAATGAGACTTCTGCACCTCTCAGTAGGTATTTTTGATTTTTTTTATTTTGTATACTTTATTAATTCCCCAGAGGAGAAATTGAGCCACTGTACGGCGCTATCCCTTTACCATTCACACACACATTCACACCTAGGGCCACTTTAGAGTCTCCAATTAACCTAACCTGCATGTTTTTGGCCTGTGGGAGGAAACCGGAGAACTCCCGGAGTAAACCCACACAGACACGGGCAGAACATGCAAACTCCACACAGATCACTGTTGGTCAGGGGCTAGGATCAAACCAGGGATCCCATGGCCAAGGGTGAGTTGCTGTGCTGCCACAGTGCTAACCACTGTGCCACCGCACCACCCATTTTGGCCCACTCCTCATAAGCAGACTGCTCCAGTTGTCTCAGGTTTGGAGGGTGCCTTCTCCAGATGGCATGTTTCAGCTCCTTCCACAGATGTTCAATAGGATTTAGATCAGGGCTCATAGAAGGCCACTTTAGAATAGTCCAATGTTTCGCTCTTAGCCATTCTTGGGTGTTTTTAGCTGTGTGTTTTGGGTCATTATCTTGTTGCAAGACCCATGACCTGCGACTGAGACCAAGCTGTCTGACACTGGGCAGCACATTTCTCTCTAGAATACCTTGATAGTCTTGAGATTTCATTGTACCCTGCACAGATTCAAGACACCCTGTGCCACATGCAGCAAAGCAGCCCCAGAACATAACAGAACCTCCATGTTTCACAGTAGGGACAGTGTTCTTTTCTTGGTATGCTTCATTTTTGCATCTGTGAACATAGAGCTGATGTGCCTTGCCAAAAAGTTCCAGTTTTGTCTCGTCTATCCATAGGACATTCTCACAGAAGCTTTGTGGCGTGTCAACATGCAGTTTGGCAAATCCCAGTCTGGCTTTTGTATGATTTGATGATGTTGTTTTTTTCTGCACTGTGGCGCCACGAGACAGCTTTTGTTGTGATGTGGCGCAGTATAAATAAAGCTGAACTGAATTGAATTGTTTTCAACAGTGGTGTCCTCCTTGGTCATCTCCCATGAAGTCCACTTTGGCTCAAACAGCGACGGACGGTGCGATCTGACACTGATGTACCTTGACCTTGGAGTCACCATGAATGTGTTTAGAGGTTGTTCTGGGCTCTTTTGTTATCATTTGTATTATCTGTCTCTTCCATTTTTCATCAACTTTCCTCCTGCGGCCACGTCCAGGGAGGTTGGCTACAGTCCCGTGGATCTTAGATTTCTGAATAATATGTGCAACTGTAGTCACAGGAACATCAAGCTGCTTGGAGATGGTCTTATAGCCTTTACCTTTAACATGCTTGTCTATAATTTTCTTTCTTATCTCCTGAGACAACTCTCTCCTTTGCTTCCTCTGGTCCATGTTTAGTGTGGTACAGACCATGTCACCAAACAGCACAGTGACTACTTATCACCCTTTAAAATAGGCCGACTGACTGATTACAAGTTTGTAGACACCTGTGATGTTAATTAGAGGACACATCTTAGAGGACACATCTTGGTTGAACATGTCCCTATGGTCACATTATTTTCTATCTTTTCTAGGGGTATCATCATTTTTGTCCAGGCCTGTTTCATTCGGCTTTCACCGGGCTCTGTGAGTAAACTGATTAACGTTTCTTTTCATGGTTCGCTGCTACGCTTTACCCGAAACGTTTGCTAAGCTAACGCTAGTCGTAGCACCTAACACCGACACGAAGCGACTCTGTCCCCGGTGATTGGGGCTCGCCGGAGGAACTAACCGAGGCAACAGTTGGACGGGAGCCGGATTGGAGTTCGGGTGCAGCGGTTGTGGGAGACAAGGACCAGTGGAGGACCACCGGGGCCCCAGCCAGACAAGAGCCTGAGTTGGAGCCCAGTTACAGCAGCGGGGCTCAGCGGAGGATCTACTGAGGAAGACGGCGGTAGGTGGCTGGGCTCAGCGGAGGAACTACCGGGACCCCAGCTGGACAGGAGCAGGATCGGAGCTCAACTACAGCGGCGGCGGGTGGCGGGACTCGGTGGAGGAGCGGCCGGTACCCCGGCTGGACATGAGCTCACTTGCAACGGGACTAGCAGCGGAGGGGGCTAGCTGAGGTCCAGCTGGATTCGAGGTCGGTCGGATCGGATACTGGCGACACCAGCAGAGATAGTTTTTACTATCATCAGGTCAGTAAAAATGCCACCAAAGAAGGAGGAAATGGAAGAGATCAAAAAATCTCTGAACTTCTTGTCAGAAGAACTGACCAAAGTGGCTAGTCAGCAGACTAAAATAATAGGGCTAGTGGAAGAAGTCCGAGAATTAAAATAAACAATTAAGGAAAAAGACAAAAAAATTGCGGACTTGGAGCGACGCGTCGAGGATCTTGAACAATGTTCTCGTATGGATGATCTAATTATAAGTGGACTAGACATTAAATACCAATCATATGCTCATGCTACAGCAGGATTGAGAGGTGAGGATGCTCCCGCAAGTTAATCAGTCTCCCTGGAAAACCAGATGCTTCAGTTCCTTGATAGTAGAAATATAAAGGTTGAAGCAAATGCAATTTCAGCCTGTCATGCTTTACCCAGAAAGGATAATAAAACAAAGAAATCAATTGTGATGCGCTTTGTGAACAGAAGGGTAAAGAATGACATACTGAGGCAGGCCAGAAAGCTACGGGGAACAGAAGTTTACCTAAATGAACATCTAACAAAAACTAATGCTGAAATAGCACGGCAAGCACGGATGCTGAAAAGACAAAAAAAGATACAGGCAACATGGACAAGAAATTGTAGAGTTTGGATCAAACTAAATGGAACACCTGAGGAAGCAAAGAGTATAATAATCAGAGAGATCACTGACTTAAATAAATATAGATGAACACTGATTAAGAAAATTAAGAGACTATGATAATCCATATCCACACACACAGCAAGAATAGCTCTTCTGTGACACCATGTCAATGTACTTAAAAAAACAAAAACTAAAAACAAACAAAACTTATGACTGACTTGAGTAGACATCAATTATCCCCAGTTGGAGGAAGTCATTTGACACAGAGTGAGGAAATTCAAACTCTGAAAATATGCCATTATGCTGAACATAAACTACAAGAGATGGAGAATGATATTGATCCTGACAACCACTTTTTCAATAATATTCATAATCATAAGATAAGATAAGCCTTTATTAGTCCCACAATGGGGAAATTCCAGGATTGCAACAGCACAGGGATAGCAACACTCAGAGCAACAATCAGAAGGCAAGGGAAAAAAAAAAAAAAAAAAAAAAAAAAAAAAAGCAAGCAAGAGCAGCTAATATACATATGTACATATTACTATAAAATATATATATATACACACACACACAGACACACTGAAAAGCAATTCAAACGTCAAGTGTAACTAGATGGTAAACTATCAATAATACACTTCAACAGCAGAAGTCTTAACAAAAACTTTCCACAGATTCAGGACTATTTAAAACAGCTGGACAGAAAATGTACAGCTATCGCAGTCTCTGAAACTTGGCTTAATGAAGAGCAGGCTCCTCTGATGGCAATAGAGAAATATCAGATGTTTCATATTAACAGATCTCAATAAAAGGGTGGTGGTGTTGCACTGTATATTGATTACCTGTATAGGTGTAAGCTTGTAAATGGAATGTCCTTTGCACTACCAGGGATTTTGGAATGTGTTACTGTTGAGATTGACCAAGATAAAACAAAAAATCTAATTATAAGTTGTATATATAGAACGCGGGGAACTTGCATTGAGACAGTCAGAGATAAATTAGTCGAGCTGTACAATAATATTACTAGTAAGAAAATGGTAGTAATTTGTGGAGATTTCAATATTGATCTACTAAATCCATATCAACAAAATGTAATTACAGAGTTCATGAATTCTATGTACAGTATGAGTCTATATCCCACAATAACACATCCCAGTAGAATCACAGTTCACACTGCTACACTTATTGACAACCTGTTTGTTAATATTATTGATAAGAAAATAGAAAGTGGATTATTGATAAATGATATAAGTGACCATTTCCCAACCTTTGCATTTATCCATGGCCACACAGGGGCCAATACAGAAAAAATTTTAAAATCGTTCAGATACAAATCAGAAAATGCAATCAGTTCTTTCAAAGAGGACTTGCTGAAGCAAGACTGGACAAAAGTCTATGTATCAGATGTAAATGAAGCCTATGACACATTTATAAACACTGTAACCACTCTTTATGAAAAAAATTGTCCATTAGTAAAGAAAAAGCCTAAACATAAATTTGCCGATAAGCCATGGTTAACCAAAGGATTACAAAAGGCGTGTAAAAAGAAAATTTATTATATAAAGCTTTCCTAAAGAAAAGGACAAAAGAAGCAGAGCAGCGGTATAAAACATACAAAAATAAGTTGACATATATAATAAGATGTAGTAAAAGAGACTATTACAGTAAAGAACTGGAGAAAAACAGAGACAATATTAAAAATACATGGACAATACTTAACAATATTCTTGGAAATAAAAACAGAAATACAAGCTACCCAACCGATTTTTCAAAAAATAAAATGACTCAGAGTGTGAATGCAGTTTCACCTGCAGATGAATTTAATAACTTTTTTGTTAACATTGGTCCTAATTTGGCTCAAGAAATACCCATTACGGCACCTACAGGTGAAACAATCAGTAAAAACACTGCTATAAAAGACTCCATTTTCATAAAGAACACAGACGAGAGAGAGGTCATTGAAATTGTTAAATTGTTTAAAAGTAAAACATCTACGGACTGTGATGGTATTGACATGCTCTTAGTCAAAACTATTATCGAATGCTTAGTGAAACCACTGACGTATATCTGTAACCTGTCTCTCCAAACAGTTATATTTCCCAATACAATGAAAATAGCTAAAGTAATTCCGATATACAAGACGGGTGACAGAGGGGAATTCTCAAACTATAGACCAATTTCACTATTGCTGCAATTTTCCAAGATACTTGAAAAAATATTCTATGAGAGAGTTGACAACTTCATACTGAAGAATAATTTATTGTGTGAGCAGCAATATGGGTTCAGACACAAGAGGACAACTGCATTTGCTCTAATGGAATTTATAGAAAAAATATCAACTGCCGTTGAAAACAGAGTATTCAGTTGGGGTATTCCTGGATCTTAAAAAAACATTTGATACAGTGGATCATAATTTATTATTAAAGAAACTACAAAATTGTGGTATTAGGGGGTAGCACTGTCCTGGTTATGTAGTTACAGTACTTAAAAAACAGATATCAGTATGTATGTGTTGGTAACAAAAACTCAGTTACTGAAGGTTACTTGTGGAGTCCCACAGGGTTCAGTTTTGGGGCCATTGTAATTCAACATGTATATTAATGATATATGTAAAGTTTCAGAAAAAATGGATTTAATATTGTTTGCTGACGACACTAATTTATTATGCAGTGGAAGCAATTTGGAACAACTTTTGGATACACTCGGAAAGGAATTAGGAAAGCTCAAACTGTAGTTTGATTCAAACAAATTAACGCTCAATTTAAGTAAGACAAAATTTATAGTTTTTAACAACCATCACAACAACTTAGTATCTAAACTCAGTGTAAATGTTGTAGAGATTGAAATGGTATCCGAAACTAAATTTCTTGGAGTAATAATTGATAACAAACTGTGTTGGAAGTCACATATTAATTATATTAAAGGTAAAATATCCAAATCAATTGAATCGGTGAATTCAAAAAGGGCCCAAGTCCCCATTGAAAAAGTGTGGACTTGGGCCCTTTTTGAATTCACCAATTCAATTGCAATACTACACAGAGTGAAATATTTTTTTTTTATTTTTTTTTGTTACTTATTTGTACCCGTAGGTAGACTTGGTTTGCAGTCTGGTGACAAGCCACCGGCTGCTGGTCGCTGCGTGCGCGAGCGCCCTAAACCTACATGTTTTTGGTGTGCGGGAGGAAACCGGAGAAATCCCGGAGTAAACCCGCGCAACACGGGGAGAACATGCAAACTCCACACAGCTCACTGTTGGTCGGGGGCTGGGATCGAACCCACGATCTCATGATCCCCGCGATCCCCCGGCCGAGGGTAAAACTGTGCTGCCACAGTGCTAAACCACTGCGCCACCGTGCAGCCAAATTGATTTGCTCAATCAACCCACACTATATACCTTGTATCATTCATTAATACTCCCATACATGACATATTGTACTGAAGTATGGGGAAATACATATAAAACAAACATACTGTATATCCAGTCTTTATGCTTCAGAAGAGGGCTATTAGAATAATAAACAAAGCTACTTACAGGAAACCAACAAACCCACTTTTTCTTAAATTAAAAGCTCTCAAGTTCAAAGATCTGGTTGACTTTAAAACTGCAGTAATAATGTTTAAAGTGAAGAATCTATCACTGCCCGCAAATATCCAAAAGTTGTTCCAAATAAGGGAGAAACAATATCATTTCAGAGGAACATGTATATTTCAAAAACCTTCAGTGAGAACTACCACCAAGCAACACTGTGTTTCAGTGCAAGGAGTCAGATTATGGAACGATTTTGGACCTGAATTAAAATCATGTACAACTCACCCGACCTACTTATTCATCCTTGGAAAAAATTTTGACGAAAGATAGTAAGAGAAAGGGTATTATTTCAGAGTTTTATAACTCATTGACACTATTCTCAAGTGAAAACTCACAGAAAAGACTGAATTATTGGAAAGAAGATCTGCAAATTGAAATTTCAGGGGAACAGTGGGAAATGGCTTGTGCAGAAGCTCAAACCAAATCAATAAATGTACGTCTTAAACTGATACATTTTAAATGGTTAATGTGGCTGTATGTTACACCAGTGGAGTTAAATAGATATAACAAAAACATACCAGATACATGCACAAAATGTATGGAAAGTAAAGGAACCCTGTTTCACTGTTTATGGGAATGTAGAAAAATCAGAATGTTTTGGGAAGAGGTGAGGGTAACAATTGAAAAAATAATTTCAAAACAATTCACATTGAACCCTAAACTGTTTTTGTTGGGTCTGTATCCAGAAAAACATAACTTTAATAAGAGTGAAAGAGCATTCATAGACCTCAGTTTGCTTAATGCTAAAAAATGTATTGCACTACTGTGGAAAAAGACTCATAGACCAGATGTGACTCAGTGGTTAAGACAGATGTTAACAAACCTTCCACTAGAAAGAATAACATATATACTGAAATCAAAGGAAAATGTGTTTGAGAATATATGGAGACCTTTCATTGATTATGTAAAGAAATTAAACATAACTTCTGAAGAAGGTGAATGATATGTGTGGACCTTGCAAATTCCAAACTGGTGAATGTATATTATGTATACTTATGTAATAGATTACCTAGACTAAACAGAGGAGCATTGTTGTTGACTTGCTTTTGTTAATGGTTGTTGTTGTTTTTAGTACATTTTTTTTGTTGATGTTAAGTTTTTTTTTTTATTTTTAAATTACTTTAGTGTTAGTGTTTGACTGTGTCATGTTTGTAAAAAAAGGTTCAATAAAAAATATTGTGGAAAAAAAAATCATGTACAACGCTTGGACAATTTAAACAAAAACTAAAGGAAGAAATACTCCAAACATATCTACAAGAGGACGTGTAAAATCACATAAGGATTGTCATATCCAGTCTGCGTTGTGTTGTAGCTTAGTTTTTTGTCACATTTTGTCTTAGCTATGTTCTGAATTGTAATCGCTCTTGTTTTGTTTTTCTTTTGAATTCTTGGATGGAATATGGGTGGGCAATATAAGCTGCGGCTTCAGCCATCATCCATTTCGGATAACTTATGTTGAACTGTATAATCAGAGGACTTATTGTCTAATTTGACCTTGTTGGATTTTCTTCCCCCTTTGTTATATTATTCTGTTTCTTTTAATCTGTACTTTTATCTATCCGAAATAAAGATTCTTTCATTCATTCATTCATTCATTCATTCATGAATTTGTTTTTTAAAATAATTCTGTTGAACCACAATTCAAAGGCATTGTCTGATTTTCATTGGTTAATTTTCATAGAATTTTCATTTATTACCACTTCTGTCAGATTCAAGTTATTTCTGTGACCATTGTGGGTTTTTCTTTCATTAACAGAGGGGTACCAACAATCTTGTCCACATTTGTAAATAGATATTATTCATATAGAGATATCTGTGTTTGTTTTTAAACTGGACCTGTGAGTCCGTTTGGGGAAACATCTTTCGTACCTGCAGACCACAGAGGCTGGAGTTAGGGAAATCGAAGGCTTTTATCAACAATTGAAGAAAGGTATTTCTCATGTTAATGTAGGACCTCAAATGTGTATAGTGAGGTTTTGGCAGAATATAAAGAGAAGAATAATGAGAAGTTATCAGAATGAGCAGGTATGATCCTGCAGTATTTTATTACACAACGACCCCCTGAAGAAACACTACAATAACACAGAAGTGTTACATTAACCCATATTGTTTCAATTTTTAAAATTAATATCTACTATCTTTTTAACCTTACCCTTTCCTACATCCTAACCTCTTTATGTTAATTTAGGATTCTAAATTCCATGTAAAGGAAAAATGGGATTTGTTTATATAGCTCTTCTTTTTTAAAAAAAAAATCTCTGGATGACCAAAGCACTTAACAGATTTGGTTATCTAGGGGGACTGAAAAGTTCATAATGGTCAAATTTCACCAAATGTAGTTTATTTTTTAACACAGTCTCCCCTTCGGTCCACACACTCCTTCAATTGGTGTTGCAGCACTTGGAACCCTGCGGTTGAAAAATAAACCACATTTTGACCACTATGAACTTTTCAGCCCCCCCATACATCACATATTCACACACAACATTGCAAAGACAGTGGGCAGCGACAGCGGCAGACAAACCCCACACCTTTTGATCACAGGTACACTACAGTCTTCCCCTACACTACAGCGATTGTGAGCTGATCTGAAAAGGTTTTGTCGGATTGATCAACTCTTCCGTAGCAACAGACAATGCATATTGGGCTCCAGCTTACCTATCCATGGATCTTTTCACAAATGCATAATGGTGGCTGCTTGTGATGCATTCGGCAAAGTATCCTGGGATTGTTTGGGGGCAAAGCTGAGCCACATCAATGCACTGGCTATATATTTCTAGAATTTTTAAATTTTAAGATAAGATAAGATAAGATAAGCCTTTATTAGTCCCACAACGGGGAAATTCCAGGATTGCAACAGCACAGGGATAGCAACACTCAGAGCAACAATCAGAAGGCAAGAAAAAAAATAAAAAAAAAAAAAAATAAAAAAAAAAACAAGCAAGCAAGAGCAGCTAATATACAGTACATATGTACATATTACTATAAAATATATATACACACACACACACACACAGACACACAGTGCAGAGCATTGTAGCTGGATGGAATAATATGTAGATATATAAAAACACAGTGCGGAGCATTGTAGCTAGATGGAATAAATATATAGATATATAAATATAAACACACCCAGTGCTGAGCATTGTAGCTAGATGGAATAAATATATAGATATATAAATATAAACACACCCAGTGCAGAGCACTGTAGCTAGATGGAATAAATATGTAAATATATAAACACACACAGTGCAGAGCATTGTTGCTAGGTGGGATGAAACAGCATAACCGTCTATTTAGTTATCCTACATGGTATGATTATGTGCCCATACATATTCTCACCCTCCATAGCGACCGGTATGTTCCTAGTTGTATGCCGGAGAGGACCATTGTGTAAGTCTATTGCATCTTTTGCATTCAAAAAAAAAAAAAAAAAAAAAAAAAAAAAACTATTAGTTTGTTACGTCTTTTTGCTATCTCTGCGAGCAGCCCTGCTTAGGTTGTACAGTCTGACAGCCGTTGGTAGGAAGGACCTACGAAACCTCTCGGTTGTGCACCTGGGATGATGTAGTCTGCTGCTAAATGAGCTCCTCAGTGCATCCAGTATGTCCTGCATAGGGTGGAACTCGGACTCCAGCAGAGATGACAGTTTAGCCACCGTCCTTCTCTCTCCTATCTCCTCCATCGGATCAAGGCGTTGCCCCAGGACAGAGCTAGCTTTCTTAATCAGTTTGTTCAGTCTCTTCCTATCGGCTGCAGTAATGCCACTGCCCCAGCAGACCACTCCAAAAGTGATGGCTGATGCCACCACCGTGTCATAGAATGACTTCAGCAGTGCCCCTTGTACACCAAAAGACCTGAGTCTCCTCAGCAGGAACAGCCTGCGCTGTCCCTTCTTGTAGAGTGCGTCAGTATTGTGTGACCAGTCTAGTTTATTGTTCAGATGAATACCCAGGTACTTGTAGGATGTCACCATCTCGATGTCTGTTCCCTGTATATTTACTGGTGCTGTGAGGGGCTGCCCATGCCTGCGGCAGTCCACCACCAGCTCCTTAGTTTTCCTCGCGTTGATCTGGAGGCAGTTCCGATGGCACCAGTCCACAAAGTCCTGGATAAGCCCTCTGTACTCAGCTTCATCTCCGCTGGAGATGAGACCAACGATCGCAGAGTCATCAGAGAACTTCTGTAGATGGCAATGTGTTGTGTTGTGTGAGAAGTCCGCAGTATAAAGAGTGAACAGGAAGGGAGCCAGCACCGTTCCCTGGGGGGCCCCCGTGCTACTGATGATCGTGTCGGAAACACAGTCCCGGGTTCTCACAAACTGAGGCCGGTTCGTGAGGTAGTCCAGGATCCATGATGACAGGTGCTGGTCCACCCCTGCGCGCAGCAGCTTGTCCTTCAGGATCATCGGGTGGATGGTGTTGAAAGCACTGGAGAAGTCAAAGAACATGATCCTCACCATATTCCCGGGCTTCTCCAGGTGGGACAGAGAACGGTGAAGGAGGAAGATCACCGCATCCTCCACCCCAATGCCATGCTGGTAGGCGAACTGGAGTGGATCCATCGCTGGTTCCACCAGGGGGCGGAGATGAGCAAGGAGCAGTCTCTCCAGGGTCTTCATCAAGTGGGACGTCAAGGCCACCGGTCTGAAGCTGTTCAGGTCTTTGGGGTGGGAAGTTTTTGGTACAGGTACCACACAAGATGTTTTCCACAGCTGTGGTACCCTCCCCAGTTTCAGGCTCATGTTGAAGATATACGTCACAATCCCACACAGCTGGTCTGCACAGGACTTGAGGAGCTTTGCGCTGATGCCGTCCGGTCCCGGCGCCTTCCTCGCCTTGATCTTCCTCAGCTCCGTCCTCACCTGGGTCTTGGTCAGGGTCAGGATGGGGGGCTGTGTGTTGGGAGTGGGGGGGGTGTCGGTGGAGTGGGGAGTGGGTAGCAGGACTTGATTTCTTAGAGGCAGCAGTGGTTGTTGTGCAGACAGGGGGGAGGGCGGTTGGTCAAATCTATTGAAAAACAGATTCAGGTTGTTCGCCCACTCCCTGCCCCCCGTGGCCTGGGGGGAGGTATTCTGGAGCCCCGAGATGGTTTTGAGGTTTCTCCAGACCCCGCTGATGTCGCTCTGTTGCAGCTTGTCCTCCATCTTCTTCCTGAAGCTGTCCTTGCCTTCTCTGATCTTTCTCCTCAGCTCCCTCTGTACGGACTTCAGCATCTCCCTGTTCCCCGACCTGAAGATCCTCTTCTTCTCTCTCAGAAGTGTTTTTATCTCAGGGTTGATCCAGGGTTTGTTGTTTGAGTGACGCCGTATGGTCTTGGTGGGAACGGATTTGTCCACACAGAAGCTGAGGTAGCCCGTGAAGGTGTGAATGAGGCCATCGATGTCCTCACCATGTGGATCGCAGAGCTGCTTCCAGGCAGTGGCTTCAAAACAGTCCTTTAGAGTGTCCATTGTCTCCTCAGACCATAACTCCACAGTGTGCATGGCCGGAGGTTGTCTGTGCACTAGGGGTTTGTACACCGGTCGGAGATGAACCAAGTTGTGATCCGATCTCCCAAGTGGGGGGAGTTGTGATGAGGTGTACGCCTCCTTAGTGTTTGCGTAGAACAAATCCAGTGTTTTATTGTCTCTAGTGTGGCATGTGACATACTGGGTGAAAGTGGGCAGAATGGGAGACAGTGAAACGTGGTTGAAATCGCCTGAGATGAGGAGAAGAGCATCTGGGTGTTCTGTCTGCAGCCTGCTGGTTAATGAATGGATGACGTCACGCGCTGTCCCAGCGTTCGCCGTCGGATTTGCATAAACAACAATGCAGATCACGTGTGAGTGTTCTCTCGGGAGATATGTAGGCCTCATGCTAACAGCTAGCAACTCAATGTCTTTGCTGCAGTGTCGTTGTTTAACAGTGATATGTCCCGGTCTGCACCAGTTGTTGTTAACATACATTATCACTCCACCGCCCCTAGTTTTGCCACTCTCTGGTGTTCGGTCAGCTCGTATCGTGTGAAAACCCTCCAGCTCAATGTTAGCATCTGCTGCTAGTTCAGTTAGCCACGTCTCAGTAAACAAAAGGAGAGAGCACTCCCGGTAAGTGCTATCATAACGGGAGATAGCCGCTAGCTCATCTAACTTTCCCAGTATCGACCGTACATTTCCCATGACAACAGATGGAAGGGAGGGTCTGTACCTTATATTTTTTGTCCTCCGCCTTACTCCAGCCCGGCAGCCGCGGCGTTTTCGCCTCAGTTCTCTCGGTATGTCGAGTTTTTCCAGTGGGACCGGGTGGCGGTTAAATGCTAGCAGCTCTTCCCTGTTATATCGTATCCTGCTATAAACAGTGGCTCCGTCCACCGGCTCAGGAGACATTTGGGACGATCTGTGTGTCCGTGATATAAGTGGGGTGAAAAAAAAAAAAGTGATCAAAAGAGAGAGGAAGGGAAAAAAAAAAAACTCGGAATCGAGCCGCTGTTGCAAAAGGCAGCCGACTGGTGTGGCGCCGAGAGGAGAAAAAAAAAAAATAAAAAAAAAAAAATATGTTTTTTATGTTTTAATATGTAAATTCTGATGGCAGGTTAAAGATGATTGTATTGTACAGTATACTACTATCCATTGGCACTTAACCTGAGGGACAATATACTCCAGGGTTTCCTCTGGTAACATTTCTCGGTGGCGGCCCACTTCGCCAGAAATATTACCGCCACGCCAAGGAGATATGAATTTATTAAGAAAAATATATGAAGCCCCCTCATGGATCATCACCTTATCGTGGGGGGGTTTGCGTGCCCTAGTGATCCCAGGAGCTATGCTGTCCAGGGCAATTTGCCTCTGATAGGGTCACCCAAGACAAACTGGTACTGGGTGAAGGGCCAGACTAAGAATGATCCAACAGACTCATGACAAATACCAGAACAAGGATTCAGTGTACCCCGCCCGGTATGGGGTTACCGGGGCCCCACCCTGGAGTCAGGCCTGAGGGATGGGCTCAATGGCCAGCGTCTGGTGGCCGGGTTTCCACCCATGGGACCCAGCTGGGCTCAGCCCAAAGGAGTTACATTGGTCCGCCCTCCAGTGGGCTCACCACCTGCAGGAGGGATCATGGGGGTCCGGTGCTATGTGGATCAGGTGGCGGTCAAAGGCGAAGGACGAAAACCACATTGCTCCTCCTGAATCCGAGGTTCGACCAATGGCCGGACTCTCCTCTCCAGTACCTTGGCATAGACCTTCCCAGGGAGGCTGAGGAGTGTGATCCCTCTAAAGTTGGAGCACACCCTCCGGTCCCCTTTTTTAAAGAGAGGAACCACCACCCCGGTTTGCCATGCCAAAGGCACTGCCCCCGACCTCCACGCAATGTTGCAGTGGCGTGTCAACCATGACAACCCAACAACGTCCAGGGCCTTGAGGTACTCGGGGCGAATCTCGTCCACCCCTGGGGCCCGGCCACCAAGGAGATTTTTAACCACCTTGGCGACCTCAGCCCCTGTGATAGGCGAGTCATCCCCCTCGTCCCCAAACCCTGCTTCCTCTGTGGAAGGCATATCAGTGGGATTGAGGAGATCCTCGAAGTATTCCTTCCACCGCCCGACGATGTCCCCAGTCGAAGTCAACAGTGTCCCATCCGCACCATACACAGTGTGGACAGGGAGCTGCTTTCCCCTCCTGAGCCGCCGGACAGTTTGCCAGAATCTCTTTGAGGCCGACCGAAAGTCTTGTTCCATGGCCTCACCGAACTCCTCCCATACCCGGGTTTTTGCTTCAGCAACCACCCGAACTGCACTCCGCTTGGCCTGCCGGTACACCTCAGCTGCTTCGGGAGTCCCACAAGCCAACCAAGCTTGATAGGACTCCTTCTTCAGCTTAATGGCCCCCCTCACCACTGGTGTCCACCACTTGGTTCGGGGGTTGCCACCACGAGATGCACCGACCACCTTGCGGCCGCAGCTCTGGGCAGCCGCTTCAACAACAGAGGTGGAGAACATGGCCCATTCAGACTCCATGTCTCCAGACTCCCTCGGAATGTGGTTGAAGTTCTTCCGGAGGTGGGAGTTGAAGACCTCCCGGACAGGGGCCTCAGCCAGACGCTCCCAGCACACCCTCACCATACGTTTGGGTCTACCAGGTCTGAATGGCTTCCTCCCCTGCCATCGGATCCAACTCACCACCAGGTGGTGATCAGTTGACAGCTCTGCACCTCTCTTTACTCGGGTGTCCAAGACATACGGTCGCAGGTCTGATGACACGATAACAAAATCGATCATCGACCTGCGACCTAGGGTGTCCTGGTGCCAGGTGCACATATGGACACCCTTATGCTTGAACATGGTGTTCGTTATGGACAGACTGTGGTTAGCACAGAAGTCCAATAACTGAACACCACTCGGGTTCAGATCGGGCAGGCCGTTCCTCCCAATCACCCCCTTCCAGGTTTCACTGTCGTTGCCCACGTGCGCATTGAAGTCCCCCAGTAGGACAATGGAGTCTCCAAGAGGAGCACCCTCCAGCACCCCAGTCACAGACTCCAAAAAGGGTGGGTACTCTGAAACATCATTTGGTGCATAGGCACAAATGATGGTCAGGACCCGTTTCCCAACCCGAAGGCGCAGAGAAGCAACCCTTTCGTCCACCGGGGAAAACTCCAATATAGAGGCAGCAAGGTGGGGCGATACAAGAATACCCACCCCTGCTCGTCACCTCTCGCCCGGGGCAACTCCAGAAAAGGCCAAGCTCCAGCCCCTCTCCAGGAGACTGGTTCCGGAACCGGAGCTGTGTGTTGAGGTGAGGCCGACTATATCTAGCCGGTGTCTCTCAACCTCATACACCAACTCAGGCTCCTTCCCCACCAGAGAGGTGACATTCCACATCCCAAAAGCCAGTTTAGGAAGCTTGGGATCAGACCGCCAAGGTCTCCGCCTTTGACCGCCACCTGATCCACATAGCACCGGACCCCCATGATCCCTCCTGCAGGTGGTGAGCCCACTGGAGGGTGGACCCATGTAACTCCTTCGGGCTGAGCCCGGCCGGGTCCCATGGGTGGAAACTCAGCCACCAGACGCTAGCCTTCGAGCCCCTCCCCCAGGCCTGGCTCCAGGGTGGGGCCCCGGTAACCCCATACCGGGCGGGGTACACTGAATCCTTGATATACAATTCATGAGAGTCTGTTGGATCGTTCTTAGTCTGGCCCTTCACCCAGGACCAGTTTGTCTTGGGAGAACCTATCAGAGGCACATTGCCCCGGACACCATAGCTCCTGGGATCACTAGGGCACGCAAACCCCCCCCACCACGATACCATCACAAATAATATCTAAAAATGAAATAGCCACTATAAACAAGCACAAGCCAACAAACAATCCCATACTGCTTTGCGTGTGTCAAAGATGGCGGTATTTGCGAAAAGGTCCATAGATAGTGCCTATCCTTAACCCATGAAGAAGCAGGTGAGCCTGTATGAGTTCCTCAGCATTAACCCAACAAGACAAAATCCCTGTTTAATGAATAAAATTCGAGATATAAAGTTTATTAAAACTGCTTAGCAGACTTCCGGTTATGGCTGCCACGTAGGACGGACGTGTCTCGCTCTGCTCTGCTCCTGGAAAAAAAAAAATCGGCAAATAACTCTCTCATTTGGGACAGAACGTATCCCAGCATTTGGGCGAGGATATGTCGGCGAAGCCTAAGGCTGGAAAACCAGGAAAAGGAAAAAGCGAGCCGCCGAAACAGTCCAAATTAACGGACTTTCAGGTCTGTGACGCAGCAAACAAAACTCCATATATGGCGGAGGAGGCTGGCAACGGTGCGATATTTGCGGGGAATGGCGCAGATGCGCTGATGGCTGCCATGAGTTCAATGAGAGCGGACTTTTCCTCTAGATTTGATGGGATTATGACAGCGTTGGAAGGAATAAGAAAGGAATTGGGTGACTGTGTAGAACGAACGGCGCAGATGGAGCTCCGTCTCGCTAGTGCTGAAGATGACGTCACCCGTCTTCAATTAAAGATGCGCACTTTGGAAAAAAAAAAAAAATCTCTGGAAGATAATATTTTGGATTTGGAATCTCGGTCGAGACAGAATAATTTGAGGCTGGTGGGTCTTCCAGAGGAATCAGAAGGTCGGGACGTATGTTCCTTTCTGGAAAAGTGGATTCCGGAGGTGCTGGGCAGCGAGGAGTTGCAATCAGCAGTGATTCTGGAAAAAGCACATCGTATTGGCCCACGGAGAGATAAGGGACCGCCGAGGACCTTAATTATGAAGTTTCTTAGCAACAGAGACAGGATGAAGATCTTCAACGCTGCACGAGCTAAAAAAGGAGAGATTAAACACCAGGACCAGCAGGTGCGGTTCTACCCAGATTTGGCCACAGGAATCCAGCAATTGAGGAAGCAGTTTGATCCCGTACGTAAGGAGCTGCGCAACCTTGGGATTCGTCATGGTGTAATCTATCCTGCGAGACTGCTGACCACGTATGAGGGCAGAACCCACATCTTCAAGACCCCAGAGGAGGCGCAGGAGTTCATCAAGAAGATCAAAGAAGAAGAAGAGACTGGTGGGAGCTAAGCATGAACAAAATATAAGGTAGAATAATTAAGCATTTGCACAGGCATCTGACTGACTTGAAGTAAATAGTAAGTTTACAAAATATAGATTGTATTATATATTAAAAAAACAAAACAAAAACAAAACAAACAAAAAAAAACTATGATGTACAAAGTTGTTAAAAATTTTGGAGTTAAGTTGGAAAACTACAGAGGAGAGTTAATGTTACGTCATTAAAAGCAGTAGAGTTAGGGTGATTGGGAGGATGAAGAAGGAGTGGCTTAGGCTGTTCCCCGTGGGTGTGGAACGGTCGATGGCTATATCGGGAGACAGAATTTTTCTTTTGATTTTGGGGGGTTTGCCACAAGTGTGGGAAGGGGAAATTTGTTTGTGTGTAGTTTGTAGGATGAATGTTCAACCACTCATGTTTTTGCTTCTCTGTATGAGCATGTTTACACTGCAAGGTAATCCCAAACTCTCTATTGATCATGGACCAAAGTGTTAATCTTAATTTAACTTCATGGAATTGCAGAGGTCTACAAAATTTAAAAAAACTTAAACAAGTTATGAATAAAATAAAGGACATGGGTTCAAGAATTGTGTTTTTACAAGAAACTCATCTGATAGAGGAGGATGTTAAAAGAATTAGGAGTAGATGGCAGGGAAGTGTATTCACCTCTTCATTTTCATCCCGAGCCAGGGGAGTTATGACTCTCATACATAAATCAGTTCCTTTTCAAGTGAAAAATGTAATTGGAGACAAATTTGGAAGATATGTAATCATTCAAGGTTCTTTGCTATTAGAAAATATAAATCTTGTGAACTTATATGGTCCCAATATAGATGATCAGAAGTTCTTTGCTAATTTATTTCTCATCTTATCATCACTTACAGGGCAACATATAATAGCAGGGGATTTTAATTGTACATTGAATCCAGGTGTGGATAGATCAACAGGACTGGATTGTACGCACATTGGATGTAGGATGACTATTAATCATTTTATGAAAGAATTGAGATTGTTAGATATATGGAGAGAAATGAAACCACAAGTTAAAGCCTATTCTTGTTATTCCAGTACCTACAAGACATTCTCACGTATTGATTATTTTTTGATTTCCACAGAATTAAGGTCCAAGATTCAAAACTGCTTTTATGATAACATCGTGATCTCTGATCATGCACCCTGTTGTCTAATATATGTAGATAAAAAATTGACAAAGGAATCAGGTAGATGGCAATTTCAGCATAAATGGCTTCAGGATGAGGAATTTGTCAAGTATATAGAAAAACAGATAGACGAGTTCTTTGACATCAATACTACACAAACATCAGCATGTGTAAAGTGGGAGGCTTTCAAAGCTTTTATTAGGGGACATATTATTAGTTATACAGGATCAAAATCTAAGAAGACTCGAGAGGAGAGAGCTAAATTGGAACATAAAATAAAAAGTCTTCAGGAAAAAGTGTATGCAGGAAGTGACCCAAGGTTGGAGAATGAATTACTGATTTTGAGAGCTGAATACGACAAAAAATCAGCGAATAGAGCTGCCTCGAGTCTTCTAAGATTGAAACAATCTTTTTATGAACAAGGTGAAAAATCAGGAAAATTATTAGCATGGCAGATTAAACAATTGGAAATTAAAACACCAATTACCAGTATTATAAGTAACGGACAGGTAGTTATAGATCCTTTAGAAATTAATAGAGCCTTTAGAGATTACTATGAAAAATTATATGATACCAAAAATGAACCTGATTTAACAAAACTAAATGGGTTTTTGAACGAACTATCTATACCGTGTATTCCAAATGAAAACAGGGAGATATTGGAGTCTAAAATTAGTCAAGAAGAAGTTGGGCTAGCCATTGATAATATGAAATCAGGAAAAAGTGCAGGACCAGATGGTCTTCCAGTTGACCTTTATAAAAAATTTAAGAATAAATTAATAAAACCTTTTTTGGAAATGGTTTTAGAAGCATTTCAAAATAATAATTTACCATCATACATAAATAATGCCTTAATTATACTGCTGCCAAAACCAGGTAAGCCCTCTAATAAATGTGAAAATATGAGACCAATAAGCCTATTAAACGCCGACCTTAAGATAATCTGTAAAATTTTAGCAAGACGAATACAAGAAATTTTACCAAATATTATTAATCGAGATCAGAATGGCTTTATAAAGGGTAGACGAGGCTTCCATAATGTAAGAAGACTATTTAATATTATTTATTTTAATAAAGAAGCACCGGATACAGCTCTCCTATCATTGGACGCCGAAAAGGCCTTTGATAGAGTTGAATGGCCCTTTCTTTTTGAAGTCCTACAAAGGTTTGGACTTGGAAATAATTTCATAAAATGGGTTCAAATAATATACAATAATGCTACAGCAGAAATCCTAACAAATAACAATATTTCAAAACCAATAAAAATCAATAGAGGATGTCGACAAGGCTGTCCACTTTCACCTTTACTGTTTACTATGGCAATTGAACCTTTAGCGATAGCGATACGTTTACATTCACAAATATATGGAATTAAAGTTGGACCAACAGAACATAAAATCTCCCTGTACGCCGATGATATAATTTTGTTTATGTCGAATCTAAAAAAATCAATTCCAACCTTGTTGAATTTAATAAAGAATTTTGGGGAAATATCAGGATATAAAATAAATAAAACTAAATCTTCAATATTAATGCTAAATGAGACCCAGAGAAATTACCCAGCCCCTGAGGTAAATCAATTCAATGTTGTAAATCAGTTTAAATATTTAGGAATCCAAATTATGCCTAAGCTAGAATCAGTCGCCAGCGTCAACTATGAAGCCTTAATGTCAGATATCAATGAGTTAACTCAGAGATGGATGTCACTACCAATGTCGATGATCGGGAGAATCAATATACTTAAAAGTAATATTTTACCTAAAATACTTTATTTATTTCAATACATTCCCTTATCACCACCTTTAGATCTATTCTCAAGAATAAAAAAAAAAGTTAGTGGAATTTATATGGAACAACAGGAGGGCTAGATTACGTTTGTCTTTATTATATTTACCATTTGATCGTGGAGGTCTGAAATGTCCAAATTTTATGTTGTATTATTGGTCGGCACAACTGAGGTCTATGACATATTATTTCTCATCAAATGATCTCCCTCACTGGACTGAAATGGAATCATACAATTTACCTTTACCTCTTCCCATATTCATATACTCAGATTCGGCAAAAAATTACAAAAACAAGTTAAAAATCCATTTGTAAAACATATGATCAAAATATGGTGTGAAGCTAAAAACTATTTAAAAGAACCACAGTTATTGTCACAATTTAGTCCAATATGGGGTAATCAATATTTTAAACCAGGGAGAGCGGACGCTGTATTTAAAGTATGGAATTTAAAAGGGATACAAAAGATTCAGGATTTATATTTGCCATGTGCAGACGACATAATGTCTTTTGAAGAGCTGAGGATCAAATTTAATCTCAATAGAACACATTTTTTTAAATATCTTCAACTTAGAAACTTTATTCGATCAAATCAAAATAAAGCTCTCACTCGACCTATTTATTCATCCTTGGAAAAAATGATGATGAAAGATAGTAAAAGAAAGGGTATTATTTCAGAGTTTTATAACTCATTGACACTATCTTCAAGTGAAAATTCACTGAAAAGATTAAACTACTGGAAAGAAGATCTGCAAATTGAAATTTCAGAGGAACAATGGGAATTGGCTTGTACAGAAGCTCAAACCAAATCAATAAATGCACGTCTTAAATTGATACATTTCAAATGGTTAATGCGGATGTATGTTACACCGGAGGAGTTAAATAGATATAACAAAAATATACCAGATACATGCACAAAATGCATGGAAAGTAAAGGAACCCTATTTCATTGTTTATGGGAATGTAGATTAATAAGAATGTTTTGGGAGGAGGTGAGGGTAACAATTGAAAAAATAATCTCAAAACAAATCATATTGAATCCTAAACTGTTTTTGTTGGGTCTGTACCCAGAAAAGCATAATTTCAATAAAAGTGAAAGAACATTCATAGACCTCAGTTTGCTTAATGCCAAAAAATGTATTGCACTATTATGGAAAAAGACTCATAGACCAGATGTGACTCAGTGGTTAAGACAGATGTTAACAAACCTTCCATTAGAAAGAATAACATATATACTGAAATCAAAGGAAATTGTGTTTGAGAATATATGGAGACCTTTTATTGATTATGTAAAAAATTTAAACATAACTCTTGAAGAAGAAGGTGAATGATGTGTGTGGACCTTGTAAATTCCAAACTGGTGAACATAATACTTATGTATTGGATTGTCTAGACTAAACAGAGGAGCATTGTTGAAGACTTGATTTTGTTGGTGGTTGTTGGTGTTTTTAGTGCATTTTTTTTTTTTTTTTGTAGTACTTTAGTGTTAGTGTTTGATTGTTTGTATCATGTTTGTTAAAAAAAAAAAAAAGGTTCAATAAAGATATTGTGGAAAAAAAACTGCTTAGCAAGCAGTGGCGAACAATGACACCAACTAGCTAGAATTTTCCTGTGTACACCAGGGCTCCGTCTAATACCTGGAAATACCATCACTCGAGAAGAACTAGTAAAAAAATAAACCTCGCTGTATGGTAGAAGATAATCAACAGTAACGGATACATTTAACGTCTGTATATCAATGGAAACCTGAAATTAATAAGTCCAAAGACAAGCGTGTACTGAAGCTAAGCGATAGAGGTATAACAAGGAAAAAAGGGGCGTTACTGTGCTAACGCTCCGGTGAAATGTTCGTTCCGTGTTTTAGTAATCGCCAATGTACGATGACTTACTTCAGTCGGTAGTGCTGGCGAGGTAGAGTCAAAACACAGGTTTCTTATTCAAGAAAACATAAAATGCATACAACTGAAAAATATAAAATGTAAAAAAAAAATAAAAAACTCTCGTACCTCTCTACGTTTTGAAATGGCGGATAAGACACATTCTGGGTCAGGATGGGACTACTTTACGTTAGAATAACGCCCAACGAGAGGAATCTCGCCTTCTGATTGGTTCTTTACTGCCCTCAATCAAGTTGCGTTTATGATTCTAAGCTGCTCATTGGAGGAGTTGTCCGACACAGTACCAACTATCTTTATAGAGGCAGAAGAGGTTTGATTAATTTGGGAAAACAGGCAAATATATAGAGAAGTCCTTGGGTCTCTCTGACCAGTTCAGTCCGTCCGTCCATCCATCCATCTTCTACTGCTTTTCCGGAGGTCCGGGTCACAGAGGCAGCAGTTCAAGCAAAGAAGCCCAGATTTCCCTCTCCCCAGCTCTTCAGAGAGGATACCAAGGCATTCCCAGACCAGCTGGGAGACAGCTCTCTCCAATGAGTCCTGGGTCTGCCCTGGGGTCTTCTCCCAGAGGGACGTGCCCAAAACACCTCAACTGGGAGGCGTCCAGGAGGTATCCTGATCAGATGCCCAAACCACAGTTTATTACACAGTTCAGTACACACAATCACAATCATGGGAAAGAGTACTGACGTGACAGTTCAGTACACACAATCACAATCATGGGAAAAACTACTGATGTGACAGTTGTTCAAAAGACAATCATCAATACACTTCAGTAGGGCAAACCACAGAAGTCTATTTCTGCATAGGCTGGCTGTTCACAGAGTGCAGTGCCGTATCAAAGCAGAAAGAATAGAAAGCTGACTGGAAGAAAAAAGTGTGGTACAAAAAGGTGCAGAAGCAACAAAGATGACTGTGGCCTTGAGAGGATTGTCAACAAAATTTGGAAAGAGTCTGCCCTTTGGCGGCGTCTTGCGGTTAAACATCACTCAAAGTCATTATTTATACTTGAGGTCTGTTTTTTTTTTTTTAGCAATATGCACGTAAAGCACCACGTTTATGCCCAATAATAGACTAGGTTAAGGTTAACTGCATGCAATAAATTTGCTTTTTAGCTCCCTCTCCCTCCTGCCAGCATGCAGCCAAGCACACATACAGGAACAAATTTGGGCAAATCCCATTTTGATATATAGCAAGTGAGCTGTATTACACTGTACCAGCATATTTAAACAACTAGGAATAAGCCAGTATCTCCAAACTTTTTGTAACTAATAGAATATAGGCTGTGGCTATGGATACAGAACCATACCCATAGAATTCTTGCAACAGATAGGGCTCAAATCTGATTGGCCAATACGTTCTATTAATGCCTATTAATCTATTAATCTTAAAAGCAGCAGGCTGCAGGTACAGAAATCTGAGGTATTTATTCGTTTCAAAATTTGAATTAATATCTATTTATTACCTTTTTAACCTTACCCACTCCAAAATCTTAAGACTAACCTCTTAATTTTAACTCTAAATTTTATCTCATATCAAGTAAAATGGTGTAAGTGCTGATAGCAGAACACAAACCAGCAACCCACTGATCACAGACCCACCATACTATCTACTTAAGCCACAGTGGCAGCTGGCTTGGAGTTGTTTTGAAAAGGATTGTCAACTCTTCCGTAGCAATAGATATTTCGTATAGGGATACAGCTTATGCATCCATAGCCACTGAAGCGACTCCTGCCTCCGACCATTCATAGAGTGTTTAAATGTAAATGTACCTAAATATTGCTTGTCATTACTGCAGATTTAAACTGTAATTAACTTTAAACTGTTCTGTCATGTTCACGATCTGCAAATGCCTTTCAAGCACATTTTTTAAAATGTGAGTAAAAGTCACCCATCATAGATTTAACTTAATGAATCATGAATTCATATCTTTAAGCTTCAGATTAGATTTCCTAACTAGAAAAGCGCTCAGAGAGCGCATACCTCTGCCAAGACTCCTTCCGTCCCTCATGGATCACCTCCAAAATGTAATGGGTTTGTGTGTAGGCCTAGAGCCACTTCTGGTGAAAACTGCATCAAAGTCTTTGCATTAGTTTTGGAGTATTGTAGCCAACACACTGTGAGAAAACAGGAGCCTTGGCGGAGGTATGCATTCTCAGATCTTCACAAAAATGTAATGAGTTCGTCTCTAGCCCAAGAGCCACCTCTGGTAAAAATTTCATCCAAATCCATCCAGTAATTTTGGAAAATTGTTGCTAACCCTCTGTGAGAAGATAAGAGTCTTGGCGGAGGTATGCATTCTTGGACCATCACCAAAATGTAATGGCTTCCTCTTTTATCCATGGAAATTTCACCTCTGGTGAAAATTTCATCCAAATCCATCCAGTAGTTTTTGTGTGATCCTGCTGCACAAATACAAACAAAGCCTTTGCTGAAGATATGCACTCTCAGATCATCACCAAAATCTAATCATCTGTTCCCCATTCCATTACACACCTTTCCTTAAAATTTCACCAAAATCTGTTCATAACTTTTCGAGTTATGTTGCTGACAGACAGACAAATAAACAAACCAATGCTGGCAAAAACATAACCTCCTTGGTGGATGTAAAAATTTGGATGAGTTAATTAAATTAATTTATTATCCTATCTGTTGTTTAGACAATTTTTTTGAATAACAAAAAAATATGAAAACTGAAAAGCTGAAGTTCACCTTAAAAAATCCCTGTCATGTTTAATTACAAGAAAATGCCATTTATTTTTTTGATAATTATAGACTTCAATTAAAAGGCAAGTTTTACGTTTAAGTTATGGACTGACTCACTCTGTAGGTCGGTCTACAAAATTATTATGATGTGGAAGATGTGAAAATGACGAGGCAGCGTTCTTTCTCAGAGTCAGCTTTATTCACATCTCCATCATTTCAAAGCAGAAAAAAAGAGAGATTGAAACAGTAAACTCTCGTCCTTAAATATCAGGGACTTCACACCTCATAGATCACATGTCCCACAGACCACCTTGCATAATTAAAGACAGTCATAATGCATTTCCCTCCATGATATCACTTCCACTGTCTCCCACGCATCCTTTAATCGACCCCCCACAGTCTCCAGCCTTGCATAACAAAGCTAAGCTTCCTGCCTTTGTTCTGACCTAAAATGCGAGTCACAGAACCGGTCCAACAGGTCCATTGAGTGTTCACCCCACAAGCCCCCCCAGCATTTTAGAAAAACAGAACAACAAGAAAATAACCACATGCATGCCGTGATAGCATCAATACACATTAGTCCACATGCTGGATAGGCTTCAGCCTCCTGCCGAATCTGCTGTAGCTGGGGTTCGCTGTCGCGCTGGGGATTTGCCATCTGGGGGCGGAAACCCTTTGTCAGTCTCTGCGGGTGTTCTGGGGAAACATTACTTTGGGAAACATTACTGTGTGAAACCCTCCGTGGTGGTCTACCTCACCGCGGGGCCTTTGCCAACAGCACTTCCTCCTCTGCCACCACAAAAGCGGGTTTAAGTCTGTCTATGCCAATTTTCTCTTTCCTACCCCCCAAATCTAGCAAAAACTGCTTGTCCCCTGTTTCTAGCACTCTGAATGGTCCGTCATAAGGCGGTCGCAGCGGGGTTCAATGCGCATCGTGTCTAACAAAAACAAACTCTGCGTTCTTCAAAGTTTTAGGCACAAAAACGCGCGGAAAACTGTGGTGCGTGGGGCTGGGCAGCGTGCTTGATTCTATGTTACTCCGCAACAGCTGAGACGGGGAGGCGTTTGGCACAGGGTTATCTGGGAGAAACTCCCCAGGCAGCCGGAGTGGCTGCGCAAACACGAGCTCCGCTGGGGAGGCTTCTAGGTCCTCTTTAGGTGCAGAATGCAACCCCAATAACACCCATGGTAACTTGTCAACCCAATTTGTATCCGTCAGTGACACTCTGAGAGCCGCTTTCAATGACCTATGAAAACGTTCGCATAACCCGTTAGCCTGCGGATTGTACGTGGTTGTGCGGTGAATTGTGACACCCAGGCTGTGGGCCATTGTCGACCAAAGCTCGGAAACAAATTGAGGGCCTCTGTCGGACGTAATGTCCGACGGAACGCTGAAGCGCGCCACCCAAGCTGTTAAAAACGCGCGCGCCACTTCCTCGGCCGTGGTTGATGCCAGCGGGACCACTTTAGGCCAGCGCGTGGTGCGGTCCACCATTGTCAGAAGATGTGTGCACCCCTGTGACAGCGGGAGGGGTCCAACGAGGTCCACATGAACGTGATCAAACCTCTTGCCGTGCAGGCTGCTGCCCACTCTTTGACCTGTTTGCGGAGGCTCGGCCAAACAAATTTCTCTCCCACCATTTTGACCGACGCGTGCACTCCAGGGTGCGCCAAGGAATGAACCGAGTCAAAAACGCGGCGGCGCCACGTGGCCGGTACCACTGGGCGCGGCCGTCCAGTGGAGACATCGCAGATTGGGGGGGGGCATACCATCTTGCAGCACCCTGCTCTCCAGCCTTAACCCTGTTGGTCCAGACTGGAGCACGCGCACGTCCGCGTCATTAACCTGCTCTGCGGCCATGGCTGCATAATCTAACCCTACGCTGACTGGGGCCGCCACAGCGCGCGGGAGGCAATCTGCCACTACACTGAGTTTGCCCGCCACATGCTGAATTATCAGTGGTAAACTCTGATATCGCGGCCAGCTGTCTCTGCTGCTGGCCTGACCACGGTTCCGAGACCTTGGCCATCGCGAATGTTAGCGGTTTGTGATCAACGAACGCGGTGAAAGCGCGTCCTTCCAGCCAGAACTGAAAGTGGCAGATGGCCAAATGGCGAGCGAGCAGCTCCCTGTTGAACGCGCTGTATTTACGTTCGCTATCGCGCAAGGTCCTGCTGAAAAATGCGAGGGGCTGCCAAACCCCAGCTACATGTTGCTCCACGACCGCCCCTATGGCCACATCTGACGCGTCAGTGGTGAGTGCTATGCGGGCCGTTGGGTCTGGGTGTGCCAACAACGCAGCCTTTGCCAAGGCTGCTTTCACCTCCGAGAACGCTTGGTCCCGCTCTGGGGACCACTCAGTCTTATCTGCGGGTTTCTTTTTTTTGAGCGGGGCATACAGCGGCTGCATGAGCTGCACCGCGCGGGGGAGAAAACGGTTATAAAAATTCACCATTCCCAAAAACTCCTGCAACGCCCTGACTGTCTGCGGCCGGGGAAAATCTGCCACAGCGCGCACTTTGTCAGGCAGTGGGACTGCTCCTTCGGGGGAGACGCGGTGTCCTAAAAAATCGTTCTGCGCCACCCCGAACTGACACTTCGCTGGGTTGATTATTAACCTGTGATCTCCCAACCTTCGGAAAACTGTGGCCAGGTGTTTATCGTGTTCGTCTTCGGACGCACTGGCTACTAAAATATCGTCCAGGTAGACGAACACGAAAGGGAGATCGCGAAGCACCGCGTCCATCATGCGTTGGAACGTCTGAGCAGCCCCTTTAAGTCCAAATGGCATACGTAAAAACTCGACTAAACCAAACGGAGTTATTACCGCTGTTTTGGGTATGTCCTCAGCGCGCACTGGGACTTGGTGGTAACCGCGGACCAAGTCTATTTTAGAAAAAATGCGCACCCCTGTCAAATGAACCGAGAAATCTTGGATATGTGGGATTGGGTAGCGGTCGTGCGCTGTAGCGTTGTTTAACCTGCGAAAATCCCCGCAAGGGCGCCATGATCCGTCAGCTTTCGGGACCATATGTAGGGGGGAAGCCCACGGACTGTTTGAACGTCGGATAATGCCCAACTTCTCCAGGTTGGCGAACTCCTCGCGCGCTATGGCTAGTTTAACTGCGTCCAAGCGCCGAGCTTTTGCAAAAACGGGCGGTCCGGTAGTAGTAATAAAATGCTCCACCCCGTGCTTAGCGACTGTTGCCGAAAATGTGGGGACCGTGAGTGCTGGGAACTGAGTGAGCAGTGTGTGGAACTTACCGCCTGCTGTTGTGACGTTGGCTTGTGCTGTAGGCGGGGCCACTCGCGCTGCACAGGGGACAGAATCAAAAGAAAGTGCATTAACCAGGTGCCTGTTAGCGAGATCAACCAACAACCCATGTGAGCACAAAAAATCAGCCCCCAGCATATTGAAATTTACTGTTGCTACAACAAAAGTCCACTCATATGCACGGCCGTGTAGAGACAGAAGCAGAGTCTTCTCACCAAAGGTCTTAATCTCCGAGCCGTTCGCCGCTGTCACCAAGGGACCTCCGGAACCCGCCAGTCTGTCCGCGTAGGAAGGAGTGATGAAACTCAACTGGGAGCCTGTGTCGACGAGGAACTGCCTCCTGGAGCGTGCGTCCGACAAGTAGAGCAGCTTGTTCTCTTCCCCGAGGGCCGTGGCTGCTACTGACCCCTGGTCTTGGCGTTTCCCAAACGCCCGAACTGGCACGGCGGTACACACTTGTGTGCCCTCTCTGCGAAGCGGCGATGGTAGATACAAAAGACGTCCGGTCCACGCTCTCTGGCCCTTGCAGCTGCCGTCGTCGGTGAGTCTGGCACTGCTGTCTCTGGCCTCCTGTCGTCTGCGGTCGTCGCGCCGAGTTCCGCTGCAGCGGCCGTGGCTGCACGCCGCTTGGTGGCGTTGACAATCTGCTGTGCCTCTCGGCCCAGCGCGCGGTAGTCCCGTAGGGCCAACAGTGGCGAACTGGCCAGAACCGCTCTTGCTGCTGATGGTAGAGTCCTGAGGAAGAGGTGGGTGAAAATGAAGTGATCATCGTCAGAGTCTTTCAACCTCAACAACTTCTCCATCAGGCTCGCGGGCATGTCGTTTTCCCCCTCCGTCAGCGCCAGGAGCCTCTCTGCTCGCTCCTCCGCCGAGGGGGTGAATTGCTGGATGAGTGCAGCCTTCAACGCGCCGTATTTGTCACTCTCCGGCGGCTGGTCGATCAGGCTCTCCACATGCTGGGCCGTGTTGTTGTCCAGCTTTGCGACTACATGGTAGAATTTCATGACATCTACCGATATCCCCCGGAGGTTGAACTGCGCCTCCACTGCATTGAACCAGGAGCGCGGATTGTTCTGCCAGAAGTCCAGTAGCTGGACTGTAGCGGCATTCGCTTGGCTGGGGGCTCCTGACGCGGCTGGCCCGGGGGAATTTCTTTCTTCCTTGATACGTCTCGGGGTCACCAGTGTGGAAGATGTGAAAATGACGAGGCAGCGTTCTTTCTCAGAGTCAGATTTATTCACATCTCCATCATTTCAAAGCAGAAAAAAGAGAGATTGAAACAGTAAACTCTCGTCCTTAAATATCAGGGACTTCACACCTCATAGATCACATGTCCCACAGACCACCTTGCATAATAAAGACAGTCACAATGCATTTCACCACCTTGCATAATAAAGACAGTCACAATGCATTTCCCTCCATGATATCACTTCCACTGTCTCCCACGCATCCTTTAATCGACCCCCCACAGTCTCCAGCCTTGCATAACAAGGCTAAGCTTCCTGCCTTTGTTCTGACCTAAAATGCGAGTCACAGAACCGGTCCAACAGGTCCATTGAGTGTTCACCACAATGAAATCAAAAGTATACCGTACGTAGATTATTTTGCCGAATGATCATTTTCACATCTTTTATTGACTGATAAGTGGACCACACATGCTTAAGAGTATATTTAAACACATGTATGAGTGTTAAATGTAAACATTTCATAGGCCCAAACCATTTAAAAGACTTCAAGTTCTTATTAAGGAAAATAAGGAATTCTAAATGGACCTCTAACACATTGTCAGACATAGCAAGGATGCTGCACCTCAAGGCCTTCCAGTGTTCCTTCAGGACGAGCCCAACAAACTTTTCAAGCAATATCTAGTAAGTATTACATATCACAATAGGGCAACAACATGCACCCACATCTTTCATTTCCTTTGATTCTAAGCTTCAGTGTGTTAATGTGTGTAATGAAAAGAAGCAAGAAATTCCTGAATTTCTGAGATGCTCACGAATGCCCCCAAGTGTAATGTAGTTGACATGATGCACATGACCACACCTCACATGCACTGTCTCAAGCTCTGACACAGACAGAAATAGGGGTGGTTTTTCTCAGGACTGCTGATAAAAATTATAATTCTAGAAATACTAACTCTTTTTGACTCTATTACACAGCATGTGACTGGTGTAAAAAAGCTGCAGTGTTGTGTTTGAAACTCAATAATAATCTAACAGATTATGGATTTACATTCTTTAGATCCCACTGGTCAAACCAACATATCTGAGTCACTAAATGTGTCCAAATTTCTCTGGTTTCATTTGTTTTTAGGATTAATTCACTAGTTAGGAAAAAAATACAACACATGACAACAGTGATAAAATTTTTCTTCCCCTTTTTTCACGTATAAAAAGTAAAAGGAAAGGAAAGGTTTGAGGCCTTCTAATGTGTAGATTCCTTTTGCATCCTGTTGTAATGCTTTAATGTTTTTATGTAAAACACTTTGAATCGTCTTGTACACAAAATGTGCTATACAAATAAACTTGCCTTGCCTTCTCCACATTAAATGAATTTAATATCTTGCAGACTGGATTAGAAGTATTGGTGGGTCGGATGTGACCCGTGAGCTGTCATTTGATGAAAGTCTAAAATGTCATGTTTTAATTTGTTTGGCTTCATGTTGTCAGAAGCTTGTATTCTAAAACACAAGACACTGTTGACTCTCTTCATTACTCACCTTTGTACTGGTGAAACTGGGCACTCCTTTCACAAAAATTTCTCTGTGCCTTCTTAACAGTGTAGTGTAGGCATCATGCCTTGCTCCCTCCCATGCCCCCTAGTTTGGGAACCCCTGCTTTAGTGGACCATAGAATGTGACTTACAAATCACCTTCTAACACTGCTGTTTTTACAGCAGCCTGATCCCAAAGATGAGCCAAGATATACACTTGAGACATTCAACACATCTTCATGGAAAATAGCTCTGATTGCACACAGCGTGTGCGGTCACTGAAGAACAAATTCTTACTTTAAACCTATGCAATGCACTTGGTTGTATGGACAGCTTGGGTCTGTTCTTTTAAACAGATGTTTGACAACTGGTTGATTTGAATACTTCACTTGAATGTTTAGCTGTTAATGTATGTCTCTCTCCGGTAATGAATTTCAACATTGCAGTATTGTACAACCCACCATCACACAATTCTTCCTTTTATAATGAATTAAGTGATCTGGTTAAACAACTTGAGAAGAACAGAGAAACAATAATTCATGGTGACTTTAATATCAACTGGTCTGATAAAAAAGACAAACAAAAACTGAAAAGCCTCATGACTAAATTTAATTACCAGCAAATCATCAAAGGACCCACCAGGATAACCAAACAATCCAGAACACTTATTGACATGGTATTTACTAATAAACCAGAACGAATAACCAGAACCTATAATCTTGTAACTGGTCTCTCAGATCATAACATGGTTCTTGCTGTCAGGAAACTTACTAAAAAGCGACTACAGTATTTTGGGGGAGTCGATATTGACAAATCAAATTTTATTATCCCCAAATCAAAAAATGAGGAGTTTGAACATTACTTAGAGAATCAAAATTGGGAGCAGCTCATGTCAACATGTGAAGTAGATGATTGTTGTAATTTTATAACTGCAACAATCACAAAGTCTATAGAAAAATTTTCAAAGCAAATTAAAAGTAGACAACAGAAGATTAGCCTACCATGGTTAAATAATGAAATAAGAAAACTTATGAAGAGGCGAGACTATGCACTGAAAACATCACTAACCTCCAAACTACAAAATGATCACCTTGTGTACAAAAGTTTAAGAAATAAAGTGGTACATGAGCTGCGAAAATCAAAAATATCTTATTACAATAAACTGATAGATCATGCAAAGGGTAACAACAGTTCCCTATGGAGGCATTTAAATAACTTAACTAATAAAAAAAACGATCAGAAGGGGGTAAAGGAACTTAGAATCAATGGCAAGACCGTCAGTGACAAGGCTACTTTGGCAAATGAATTTAATTCACACTTTGTGGGCTCTGTGGAAGACTTAACAAAAATTTTTGTGCTGCCAAATGTGCTCAACAACACAAATTCCATACTTCCAACAGATACTTTTCACATCGATGAGGTAAATGAGAAGTTAATTGCTGGTATTGTTAAAACACTGTCAAACTCAAAAACTAATGATATCTACAATATGAGCACCTCCTTTCTCAAAATGCACAGCAAAATATTAATCAAACCACTGACTCATCTCATTAATCTCTCCATTAGGTCTAGTACATTTCCATCTGGCTGGAAAAAAGCTGTCGTCATACCAGTTCATAAATCAGGCAGTAAAGACGATATATGCAATTACCGCCCAATCTCTATCTTACCAGTCCTATCTAAGGTTCTTGAAAAAGTTGTAGCTACACAGCTGATAGACTACTTACAAGACAATCAACTTCTTCATCCACATCAATTTGGTTTTAGACCAGGATACTCAACAGAAACAGCAAATTGTTGCCTTATTGAAAACGTCAAACAGTCCTTGGACAGGGGTAATGTGGTAGGAGCTGTTTTTCTAGATCTCAAAAAGGCTTTCGATACTGTAAACCACAGTTTGCTTTTATCCAAAATGGTATCTTTTAACTTCTCCCCAAATACATTAGAATGGTTTGCATCTTATCTCCAGAATAGAGAACAGTGTGTAAAAGTTCACCAGGATAAATCCTCATTTTTAAACAACCGCATGGGTATCCCACAAGGGTCCATTCTTGGTCCTTTACTTTTCAGCATTTTTATTAATGACCTGCCGTTACACTGCTCAGCTGCAACATGCCAACTTTATGCAGATGATGCAGTTATTTACACAGCTGCCAAGACTCCAGCACAGGCTGCAGATGTACTGTCTACAAGTATGGTTGATGTCCAAGAGTGGCTCCTCAAGAACCATCTATTGCTGAACCTTCAGAAAACAGTCTCAATGTGCTTTTCAATCAAAAAATGTAACCTGCAACATTTTAAAGTTAATATACATGATCATGACATCAGTTTAGTTACAGAATTCAAATACCTTGGCATTGTACTAGATCCTCAACTCAAATTTAATCTTCATATAAAGAAAATTTCAAAAACAGTAAAAAAAAATCTGAACTGCTTTAAATTAATTAGATATTACATACCTTACGAAGCAGCTGCACTGTATATGCATTCTATGGTTTTTTCTCATATATCATACTGTTTGACAGTCTGGGCTCAAGCAGCCCCTTCCACAATAAGACATATAGGTTCATTATATAATCAAACCCTAAAAATCTTGGACAAAAAGCCCATTAGGTGGCATCACTGTAATGTTTTAAAAAAATACAACCTATTGAGTTTTGAGAGCTTCATTGACCTCTGTCTTCTGAAATTAACGTTCAAATGTTTTCATAAATCAGCACCCGAGCCACTTGCTGGTTTTGTCCAAAGACAGGACAGCAGCAGAGCCACCAGGAGTTCTGTTAACAATAACTGTAAAATATTCCACCGCAGAACCACATTTGGACAAACAGCTTTCTCTATAAAGGGCAGTCACATCTGGAACACAATGCCAAATGAAATTAAAATAATAACGGACTTTAAAACATTCACTAAAAATGTTAAAAACTGGCTGAAAAATAAACAAGAATGTATTCATGTATGAATTAATTGTCTGCAAAGTGAGAGTGAATGAAGGGAAGGAATAAATGTGTTTGTTTATAGTGAGTGACGGAGGGAGGAAGGCCTGAAATAGGCAAATGTGAGTTATGTTATATGTGTTAAATGTGAGTCAGGCTGTTATATTTGTGTATTTATAATATTTATAATATTTATGTTAAATGTGAGTCAGGCTGTTATATTTGTGTATTTATAATATTTATAATATTTATAATTGTGTATTTATAATTTTTCTGCATTGATGTATGTGGTTATTGTGTATATTTTTTATCTTGATTCTTTTTTCTAAAGCCCATCCAGGGACAAGAGTTGCAAATTAGCTAATAGCTATACACTCTATGTGCAACACATCAGATTGATTGTCTTTGATTAATTGTCTATGTTTATTGCACTGTCCCTGTCAAATAAACTAATCTACTACTACTACAACTGTGGTTTGAAGTTGTGTTATGGTGGTATATTGCTCTCGTTGTTGTCACTCTTGGCAGTGTTGACATATCCTGTTTGGATTCTAGTTCTGATGTTGGTGGCTGTCCTTCATTTCATGTGTCATTAAGGTTTGCTGTACTGGTCTTAATGAAAACAATTCGTTTAACTACCTGATCTGACTTTGTAGGCTACCTCCAATTTGTATACACAGTGGACTTTGAGTACAGTCAAATAAAAGTATGGAGGAAATGCACTTGAGAACAATGTATTTTATAAAATGTAATTGTTTATTTATTAATTGTAGTTAAAAATTATTGTGGGGTTGATAAGCTTTTGGTAGTTCTGTGAATCACACTTTAGAATTCTTGATGAATGAGGTTATAAATCCTAATCAGCAAAATCAAAACAAAAATGTTTGAAATATTTCACGCGTAAGGAATAAAAACAGACTAGAAAAAATTTATATGAAAGTTGACTTTTGAAATTAAATTATGAAAAAGAATTTCCGCAATTTTTTTTTCAGATGTGCCTGTATATTCAATACATAAAGACATTTCTTATATATATGTTTTGAATTTCAAAAATAATTATCACTATTAAGAATAACTTAAAAGCAGGTATAGATTTAACAGTTTTGAATTAATGATTCAAAACAACGTTCTAAGTGAAACTTGTTTTTGTTTTAACTATACAAGCATTTTTAGTAATAATTGTTTATGCAGTTTTGTAATCTAAAGAATGTCATTTCAGACTTTTTAAGCACTTTGATTTTGTGAGGGAAATAAACCAGTCTACAAATTTATAACACATAGCACATATTTATTGCAAAAGTTCAAAACATGCTTCTAAAGTTAAACTGGATCTGACAGCAAATTTAGTTTGAACAATATTTTCAAAAAGTTTAATGCATGAAAAACTTGGGATATGCACCAAGACACATTATGGTAACTAGAAGCACTCAGAGAGCGCATACCTCCGTCAAGTCTCCTTCCATCCCTGATGGATCACCTCCAAAATGTAATGGGTTCGTGTGTAGGCCACGAGTCAGTTCTGATGAAAATTTCATCCAAATCCATCGAGTAGGTTTGGAGGATTCTTGCGAACACACTGTGAGAAGATGAGAGCCTTGGTGGAGGTATGCATTCTGGGATCGTCACCAAAACGTTATGGGTTCCTCTCTAGCCCAAGGACCACCTCTGGTGAAAATGTCATCCAAATCCATCCAGTAGTTTTTGTGTAATCCTGCTGCACAAATACAAACATGGTCCTTGGTGGAGGTGTGCACTCTCAGATCATCACCAAAATGTACTGGATTCATTCTTGGCCCAAGGACTACCTTTGGTGAAAATTTCATCAAAATTCATCCAGCAGTTTTTGCATAATCCTACAAACAAACAGACAGACTAACTACCTGGATTACATTACCTCCTTGGCAAAGGTAATTAGTTCGCACACAATAAAACAAGGGAAAAAATATCACACAGCTTCTTCAGTTCTAACACAAAAAAGAAAGACATTATCTTATGATGAAATTTCTCAAAATGTTATCTTAAGCCCAGAAATTAGTTCGAAAAATATCAAAGCAGCAACTATAAACCATGCGAGGAGAAAGCAGTTCCATATAAAAAAAAAAAAAAACGCACTAAATAATATTCACACCACATGTCTGGATGAAAGAAGGAAGAAAATGAAACCAGGTGACAGTTCTGATTCCTGGAGGTCGAAAGCTAACTTGTTCAGCTTGGTGCGTAAAAGCAGTCCATTACGCGTCCATTACGCGCGGCCCAGGAGCTCTGAGAGCTTGTTGATGTATTCGATGGTGCATTTGAGCGTCTGTATCTTGGTCAGGGGCTGGCCTCTCTTGCTGTAGTCCGGAGGCAGATAGTCCCGGAGCTGGTGTAGAGCCTCTGCAAGACACCTCATCCGCATCTTCTCTCTCTCACTGGCCTTCATGCGTCGTTTGGTGGACATCTTTGACTTTCTTTGTCTCTGCAGCTGCGGTGGCGGGGGAGACGATTTGCGCCCTTTAAATGCGAAGGGGAAACCCTTGATTTCTTGGTGCTGGCTTGAGTAGAAGCTGGCCGGGGACTCTGGAGAGGAGGCCTGGGGTGACCCTTTAATTCCTCCCAAAGGGTCGCCCTCGTATTTCCATTCAGACAGTATTTCTGCTTTGAAAGCATCCAGGTCCATGCTTGAACTCTCCAATGGACGCGCAGCGATATTGGCAGTCAGCGTGAGTGAAATTGATCGTGCTGTCGCGTTTTTATACCGAAGCTGATCTCCGGAGGTTTACAGGTGATAAAAACAGTTCAAAGAAAATTACAAGCGCCGAAGTGCGGCTTTGCCCTATAACATCTACTCCGTTAGCTCCTCGGTGGGGTGTGAATACGGCTAAACAGGCGGATGATGCGATGGAAAGAAAAATAATTGGGCACCTTTAGTCTTTAAAGTCTGCTCGACGACAATTATCAGTTTGATGTGATGTGACTAATGAGGGAACATGTGGCTCCTGTTTCATCACACCTCTGGCAGGCCAGAGACCTGCGTGCGCCCTCAGACCACCACCACCACCACAGAGAGAGCTGGGTGGAGAAGCCACAGTTACGCTCAACTCAAACTAATGTTATCTCACTCAAATAGTGTTGAGAAATAAATAAAAACACTTGAATAATAGTATAATGAAAAAAGTTATCCGCTAGTGAGTACAGCTTTACTTTCACTAATTTGTGACCTTTATCTGGGAAGTCTTTACTTGTCGATCTGAAACTTTTTTTTTCGATTAATGCCACCCTTCTTATGTAAATTTTCAACTATTCACTAAGGTTGGCAACTTTTAACCACAATTTTGTGTTTTTCCTTTTGCAACTTTTTTCCTCATATTTGAGACTTTGTTTAAAACGTTTTTTTTTTTCATAAAATTGAGATTTAAAAACATAGACTTGAAACATTTTCAACAAAATAGTAGTCGTGAAAAAATTAGGACACCCTGTATAAGCCTGTGTGTGTGTGTTTTTTAACATATTTGGACATATGGATATTTGATATCAATGTTAAAAATACTGGGAGATTCATGTAATACAACTAAACAATTAAAAATGAATTAACTTTTTTTTCAGATTTTCTGTAAAATGTAATTCTAAACAAATAGTGTGGAATAAATTAGGTCACCCCACATTCATTCCCACTTAAAATGGCTAAAATAAATGTTAAAAAATGCCAGTAAAGACGAAAACAAGGTTAGACAGATATGTGAACATTTCTTAATAAAGAGCTGGATATTTTTTCACATGACTAACTTTTTAATTCATAAATTTGTGACTTTCTTCTCATAAACTGCCAGGTTGTTATTTTTGTGAATTTGCTGGCAGTTTTGGCATTTCACTCTTACCAGTTTGTGAGGTTTTTCTTTTGAAAGTGTTGGTTTGATGAACATTAAATATAAACTTTTCACAGGTATCTAGTAATATAATCCAAATCATCTCATGAATGCAATAATAAATGAAATGTTCTGATCCAGAATAGAGAAACTCTGGTTTCAATGAAAAGAATTTACAAATTTACTGAAATACCCAAAGATACAGTCATTTCTAGTTAGACCAAGTTATTAAAGTTTCATTACATTTCTTACTGGTTTTCAAATCAATGAAATCAAAAGTAACTTAGTATGATCAAACTTGAGTAAACCTGCAGATTTTTCGACATAAATATACTCAAATAGGAGTAGAAACTACCCTGTAATAAAACTACTCAGTAAAATTTAGTGAAAGGGTTACTTGGATGCACTTAAGTACAGGTAATCTTGAAAAGTATACTTTTCAACATTTCCTTTATCAAAACTGAGATCTCCCTAAAAATGAATATTCCTGATGTTGAAAACATTCACTAAAACATTTATTAGAATTTGTAATATTTTTAGGGAAATTGTCAGTTTCAAGAGACAACTTCCACAGAAACAGCTGCACTATCCTGACTGACTTTTTGTGACATTTTATGTATATCCACCATTATTCTGTGAGAAAAAGGAAAAAACAACATTAGACAGAAAAGGGCTGAGTTAGTTACTTGGGTAAACGATGCATCTGTCACCAAGCCCCTCCCTACCTTTTGTGTCTGAAAAGGTGTGAGATCTCACTGTTAATCAAGGGGACCAGCACTGGTCAGCTGTAAAAAAAAACAATGCTTTTAGGGTCCCCCCCCCCCCATGCCTCCTCCCTTCACCTCTTCAGAAGTGACATGTCAAAACAGAAAAAAGTAGAAACAAGTACTGTATGTCATATTTACACCGAGCAAACCTACAACCTTAAACTAATGGTCAGCATTCAATACTTAAAACTGTCATTGTACTGTTATACGCCAATTATCCCAGTAACATTGAAAGATTAATCAAATTTAACATTAAGTGTGAATATAATCATTAAGATAGTGAAAAATCTCGCTAAAGGTCAGTCATCAAAAGTTTTATCCAAGCAAAATTTTGATTTCTGTATACTGTAGTTGAACTGAACGGCCCACAGTGAATCAATGTTAAAATTTAAACTCAAAGGAACAGAGTGTAGCTGATATTAAAAATGGGCAAACCACACTGGGAAAAACGTGTTTTATTTATTTTGGGACCAACTGTCCATTTAAGACAGAAAAAACAAGAAATAAAATTGAAAAACCTCAAATTTTAGCAGCTGGAACCATCAAATGTTTGACATGTTTGCCTTATAATACTTTATTACTGGACTGTAAACATAAATACAGCTCTTTTATGTCTAATAACCTTGATTTTAATTTGTCTTAATGCATGTTTTGTTTTACTGCACGTCTCCAAAGTCAAGAATGGGCTTACAAAGTTAAAACAAATGCTTACATGATGCCATTTTTCATCCTGTAACTGCGCTGTTCACTTCTTGAATTTCAGCTTCAATCTCTCTGCCAGTGGCAGCGGACTCTCACTACAAATCACCGAGTCGTCGCTGTCTAACACAACGGCAGGTGATGCAGGAGTCTGAAGGAACACACTGTCACTCATATCAGCTGCCGGGCTGTCCTGACAATTCTTTTTAGGTGATGCAGATGTACTGTTCTTGTCTGTGTCTTCATTGCTTCTCTGAGGGTTTGGGTTCTTTAACTGTAGACCGTGAGCAGGTTTTTCAGTAGGTTTCAGGGCAGAAACTGGTTTCAGAGGGAAGTCTGACATGTAGCAACCTTTGATATTGGTTATGTTCTTGGGTTTTGTCCATCTATGAGGTCCAGACTGCTGGTTCTCCACGTCGCTGTCTTCGCCGGATGAACACACACTCCTCTTGATGCTCAGGTCCTTATTGTTGCTTTGACCCAGACTGGAGAGGCACTGCTGTGGTGCAGCAGGGAAAGACGAAACGGTTGTCCTAACAAACTTATATTTGTGTGGAGGCTTTCTGGAGTCGCCTTTGTTTTCCTTGTTCTTATACTGAGCTTGTGCTGCATGATGTGTCTTTGTTTCAGTTATTGTTGTTAAATATTGGCTTTTATCTGAGAATGGTTTGCTTCTGTTAGCACCAGACCGAATGCTGTCTTTGCTACAGTTTCCAGATGTGTGTCCTTCTGGTTTTGACTTGGAACTGTATTCAAGAGTGCAGCTTTCATACTCCGGTCGCTTTGAGAGTGCATCGCCGTTTACATCGATGCAATTCACAGTTTTGGCTGCATTCTTCATCAGCACTCGATCCTGTAGAGGACACTCCATGAAGTTTACAGACTTGATAACACTTGCAGGTGCTCGTTCTGTGCATTCCTTGATATTGTTGTCTGAGGCTTCATTTAGTCCAGGCTCAACTGTGTAGCCTGCAGCGGCTTGTGGGGAGCATGTGAAGGACGAAGCATCCCAGTCGATATTGCTGAGGTGTAGAACACCTATCACAGCAGAGACTGAGGGTGAAGCTACTTCCTCACAAGTGGTGGGACTAGCATGCAGATTTTGGCGGTCTCCTTTTTTATTATGATGCTGCTTACAGTTTACTGGAGTATTCAGATCTGTTTGATCTGTGTCTGGAGCGGCGTCGAGACGGGTTTGAGGTTGAGCCTCAAGAGTCATCTGAGCCAAGAGATCAGAAATACCCTCAGAGGAATCATATGGTTTTTCCTTTTTCATTTTCGACTTCTTTTCTGTAAAGTGAAATTTAAAAATGAATGTCAGAAGTGATCTGAAAGTCTGATCATAATCCTTCACAATACATTATTTGAGATAAGGCCCATGGTTTCCCTGGCAACTATTGAATAGATCTTCAAATCATTTATAGCCAAAGGAAAAGTTAATTGCCATTTTATTATTCCACACAAAAATCTTCAAAGACAAACATTAAACTTAATGATGTAAGCTTTTACAACTCTAAATAAATAAATGGAAAAAATAGTCTTACTCTTGGTCTTGTTCTCTTCGGCCAAAGCTTTCTCTCTCAGGTAGCTCTCAACCACATCTGGATAGGCCACACGAAACACAGACTCTTCCTCCACGGTCCTCACCTCATGTTGATCTTCCACCGGGTGATAGTCAGGAAAGGCATAATGCTCTGCAAAACAGATGTCAAGGTCAGCTTCAGTGGTGAAATTTAATTTATATATGAAGAAAAATCTAGTTCAGTCTTTACATTATTGGGGAAACGGCAATTACATCATCCAAAAATGTCAATACTGAAAATAATCTTTGAAACTTTTTCTTGAGCCCAAAGTGGTGCATCAAATTTGTCAAATAATAAAACTTTTTTTTTCTTTTACAGGACAAATGGTCGGTTAATTTGGCCCACTGAATTCTACTTAATTGTTATGGAGGTATAATTTCTGTATGGTTGCTAAAAATAGACAAGAATCTACTTAAAGTATACGTGTCAAGAAAACAAAATTACACAGCATTTGAATGACTCCGTGAAGGACTAAAACAGCCAAAATACTAAAAAAACAAAACAAAAAAACAACAACAACAACAACAGCCTAGATACAGTTAAAGACACAAGAAAAGTCACTAAAATACAGTCACTAGCCACTTTAATCAGTACACCTTGATTGTCTTGATACTGTCTTGGCTCCCCATTTCCTTCAGAATTGCCATAATTTTTCATGGCATAGATTCAACAAGGTGCTGGAAATAGTCCTCAGAGATACAGTTTCTATAGATTTGTTGGCTACACATCCATGGTGTTCCATCGATGCATCTATTCTTTCATATTGTTTATGCCAAGTTCTGATCTTGCTATTCAAATGCTGCAACAATAACTGAGACTCAGACCAGGCAACAATTTTTTTTCCAGTGTTCTTTTGTCTATAGCCACGGTTTCCTGTTCTTTGCTGACAGAGGTGGCACCAGCTGAGGTCTTCGGCTGCTGGAGCCCATCTACTTCAAGGGTCAATGTGCTGTACCTTCAGAGATGTTCTTCTGTATACATCAGTTATAATGGCTACTTATTTGAGTTACTGTTGCCTTTCTCTCAGCTCAAGCCAATCTGGCCATTCGCCTCTGACCTCTGGCAATAACGAATCATTTGGGCACAGAGAATTGGTTCTCACTGGTCTCAATAAGAGAAAATATCGATTCTCTGTAAACCCCAGAGATGTTCGTCTGTGAAAATCCCAGTAGATCAGCAGTTTCTGAAATACTCAGACCAGTCTGTCTGGCATCAACAACCCTGCCATGTTCAAAGTCACTTAAATCACTCTTCTTATTCTGATGCTCAGTTTGATCTTCAGCAGCTTGTCTTGACCATGTGTATGTGCCTGAATGCACTGAGTTGCTGCCATCCAGTTGGCTGATTAGATATTTCAATTAACAAGCAGTTGAACAGGTGAACCTATTACAGTGGCCAGTGAGTGTAAAAAATATTGATATTTCTTTTAACTGCATTCTTAATTTCTTCTGAACTCATTTAATTTGCAAGCTTTTTTCATCTTGTTATCAATCATCTCTCAAATCACTTATATCACTCACAGATCATGCCAGTTTTTTTTTTACCAGTTTGTTTTACACATTTAATAAATACATAAAATGTCTTTTATTACTATTGTCTTTTGTTTTGCTAACAGGATTACCCAAAAACTAACTGAACTAAAATTTTAACTGAAGAGCAGCTTGCCTAATGTTAGAAGTAACTTATTTTTGGTGGTGATCTGGATCATGATATTGGTTCAAGATTTTTTTTTTTAAAAATTGATTAGAATGGGACTTCCGGGAAGATGGCGGAGAGACATAACGCTTAAACAGAGAGCTCTCCCTAGTCGGATTAAAAATCATTGGTAAATGGCCAACTCGACATAAATGGATCAATAAACCAAGGGATGAAAACACGAAGAAGCCGGGCACACGGAAAAAAGCAGGGTAAAATTAAAGAATCCCTCTACAACAATGCAGGAGAAATTGCTGAACACGAGGCCCAAAAAAACGAGGTGACTACAGCAGAGAAAATGGAGGACGCCAAACTCGATACCATGAACACTGGCATCGCCAATATAGGTAAAGAGTTAAAAGACTTCAAGCGACAACTCCAACAGGATTTAGCAGCTCTTAAGGATGAGCTGAAAAAAGAGATGAAGGAGGAAATTATGGGTCTCCGAAGAGAAATGGAGCGCAAGCTAGCAGAAAACATGGAGGAACTGTGCACTCAACGGGCAGGTATGACAGAAGCACAGGCTCGAATATCGGAGTTGGAAGACTGGAAGACTGAGGCAAGCGAGCGGCTGCAGACCCTGACGGCGCAAACACAGAGGATGCAGGAAAAAATAACCGACCTGGAGAGCAGGTCCAGACGGAGCAATATACGCATCTTCAGGATTCCGGAGGGCATTGAAGGCAACTCGATGACGAAATTCATGGATCATTTCTTAAAAAAAGAGCTTGAGCTGCCCGGTGAAGCGGACCTGCAGATTCAACGAGCGCACAGAGCCTCGGCACAGAACCCGAATCCAAACTCTACACCCAGGTCAGTTGTGGTAAACTTTCTGAAATACGACATAAAGGAAAGAATCCTGACACAAGAGTGGAAAAAAAAGATACGAATCAGCGACAAACAGATATTCTTTGACCATGACTACCTGACAGAAATTGTGCAGCAGCGAAAGAAATATGCCAACATTAAAAAAACGCTGAAAGAGAAAAAAATTAGATTCCAAACGCTGCTAACGAAGATGAGGATTCATTGGGAGGACGGCGTGAAGACATACAACACAGCCAGAGAGGCAGCGCGGGACATGACGGAGCGAGGCTTTGTGGTGAGGAAGCGGCTGGAGCAGCGGCGGCACTGAACGCATCACGACAGCCGGAGTGGAGACGAGTGAGCGGCAGAAGACGGGAGACGGACGTGGCACACCGGGCCCAGGAAAAACTGCAAGGCTTTCAACGGAAAGCCTAGATTATAACAAAGATTAAGGAGGACACAGAAGAAATGAAGGCCAAGAAGACAAGGTAAAAGAGAAACAAACGGCTAGCAGAGGTTTAAGTGATTTTTGTTGGACATTTCTAGACTAATGACTATTACTTGGATAGTAAATACAGGTCTAGGGAGGGCCCTTCACTCTGTGAGGTCATTCCCTCCACCCACCAACAGGGACCAGTGGGCAGAAGAAAGGCCCAAAGTACGGAGGTCGAGATTCGTTAATGTGTTTTTGTATAAATATGTGTTAGTTTTGTTGTTAAAGGGGTTAGGAGCACAAGTTAAAAAAATGGAAAAACATGAATATGGGTAAAAATCTTAAGATAATGACATTAAACGTGAATGGTCTGAACTCACCTGTTAAAAGGGAAAGAATAATAAGAAAATTCAAGAAGGAAAAAGCCGAAATTATATTTATGCAAGAGACACATTTGAGCAAGACAGAACATGAGAAACTAAAGAGATTTGGCAAGAACTCCTACTACAGTTCATTTAAGGGAGGAACTAAAAGGGGGGTTATGATACTAATTTCAAATAAAATACAATTTGAATGTGAACAAGAAATCCAGGATAAAGAAGGCAGGTATGTAATAATAAAGGGAAGAATAGATGGTATGCAGATCACATTAGTGAACATCTATGCCCCACCAGAAAGTGACAAGGGTTTTTTTCAACAACTGTTTGATCTCATAGCAACACACAGTGAAGGAGTCCTAATTTGTGGAGGAGACTTAAATGCCGTCATGGATCATGAAGTTGACACAACAAGTGTTAAGAAGACAAAAAAACATGTAACAAAGTTCATAAGAACCTCACTGGCAGAAATGGGTATGGTAGACATATGGAGGGACCTGCACCCACTCGAAAAAGACTATACACATTATTCAGCAGTCCATAAAGTACACTCTAGAATAGATTACTTCCTTATGAATGAAGGTGACAGACACAGGGTGAGAAATTGTCGGATTGGAGGGGCAGAAATATCAGATCATAATCCTATATACATGGAAATATATTTAAACAATAGAAAATGACAAACAACATGGAAACTTAATGTAGGACTGTTAAATGAGGAGAAAATGAAAGAAAGAATAAAAATAAACATAAACGAGAATATCGAAGAGAATGATAATGAAGAAGTGGACCCTACAATACTATGGGATGCACTAAAAGCCGTGTTAAGAGGTAAATTCATTGTTGAAACAGGAAAAGCAAATAAGTCTAAACTGGAAACATATGAACAAAGATGTGAGAGACTGAGGGAATTAGAACGTAAACATCAAAGCACAAATGACCCAAAAATATACCAAGAAATTAAGGAAGAAAAAATAAAGATAAAAGAAATATAAATAGATGAAATTGAAAGGAAAAATAGATATTTAAAGCAAAAATATTATGAAACGGGGCCAAAAGCCACAAAACTGCTGGCAAAACGGTTAAGAAAACAACAAACAGTGAATAATGTATATAAGATTAAGGACCCCATCACAAATAAAACCACAGTTAACCCAGAAAACATCGAAGAAATATTCCATAATTTCTATCAAGAACTATACTTGCAACCTGAAGAAACAAATGCTAAGGATATTAAAAAATTTCTATGCACATTGGACTTGCCATCAACAGGAAATCAACAAAATGAAAAGCTAACAGCAGAAATAACAACACAAGAGATTAAAGATGTGATTAAGTCACTTAAAAATGGTAAATCACCAGGTAGTGATGGATACCCATCTGAGTTTTATAAACTGTTTATAGAAGAACTCAGGCCACAGCTCCTAAAGTCATTTAATTGGACGTTAAACAACAACAAAATACCTCCATCATGGAATGAAGCCATTATTTCAGTTATTTTAAAGCCAGGGAAAGATAGGGAACAATGCAGAAACTATAGGCCAATCTCTTTATTAAATGTGGATTATAAAATATATACAACAATTATATGTAAACGAATAAAGACATTCTTGACGGAATTGATAGAAGATGATCAAACTGGTTTCATAGAGGGACGCCAAACACATGATAATATCAGGAGAACATTACATATACTTAATCAAATACATAAAGAAAAGAAAAGCGCAGTAATAATGAGTTTAGACGCAGAAAAAGCATTTGATAGGGTTAATTGGAAGTTCCTATATAGTGTGCTGGAACGCTTTGGATTTAACGAAAAATCAGTACAATGCATAAAGACACTGTATCAAAAACCTGTGGCAAGAATCAAGATAAACAGTAGCTTAACAGACAAAATAAATATACAAAGATCAACCAGGCAGGGATGCTGCCCATCGCCCACCTTGTTTGCTCTGTTCATAGAGCCACTGGCTCAAGCGATGTGACAAAATAAGAAATTAAAAGGTGTAACGATAAAGGGAGCGGAACACAAGATTGGGCTATTTGCAGACGATATTATAGTTTACCTTGAACAACCAGATGAATCAATAATGGAAATGATGAACTTGATAGAAAATTTTGGAAAATTATCAGGATACAAGATAAACATATCAAAAACACAAATACTGACATTCCACTATAACCCTCTAAACCAGATAACTGATAAGATCAAACTAAACTGGAAACAAAAAGAAATAAAATACCTTGGAGTGAACATACCTAAAGATCTAAGCAAAATCTATAAAGCAAACTATGATAGGTTGGAACAAGAAATAAAAAAAGATATTGATAGATGGTCAACCTTAAATATGGATCTGAATTCAAAAATTGAGACAGTCAAAATCAGCATACAACCTAGACTGCTTTACCTCTTCCAGGCTCTACCAACAGAGATTCCTGGTGCCCAGTTCTCAAAGTGGGACAGGATGATATCGAGATTTGTTTGGGGAGGTAAAAAGCCAAGAGTGAAATATAAAACTCTCCAGTTACCAAAAGAGAAAGGAGGCATGGGTCTGCCGAGTCTAAAGGAATATTACTACTCAGCACAAATAAGATATATCATATGTTGGTGCGACGGAGGATATGAGGCAAAATGGAAAGAAATGGAAAAGGAAATTGAGGGACTCCCAGTACAAAGCATAATAGGAGATAAGGATGCATATAAGCAAATCAAACAAATAGACCCAATCACTAAATTTACTTTGGAACTGTGGTATAAAATAGTACAAAAGTATAATATAAAGGAAGACATAAAACTATTGAAATGGGTAGCATTTGACAGTCAGTTTGAACCGGCAAAGCAAGATAGGGGATACAAAAATCTGGTGAACAAGAGAATCACAGCATGGGGCAATATCAGAAAAAAAGATTTTGGGAGCTTTGTAAACATCAGAAGAAAATTTAAACTAGAAAAATCGGAATTCTTCAGATATCTGCAGATGAGAGACTATTATATGAGGAAGATTAGGCATAACCTCCACTCAGATGTGAGCGAGATTATACAATTCATTTTAAGCTCATATGCAGGAAATAAAATAAAAATTATTTCAAAGCTATATCAGAAACTTACGGCAAACAAACATTCAAGTAACTATATAAAGGAGAAATGGGAGAAAGAGCTAAATTTAAACATAACAGAAGGAAACTGGCAAGAAATATGGAAAACACAACACACATCAACAAATGCAAGGACATGGAGGGAATTTGGATGGAAAAACCTGATTCGCTATTTCATTACACCACACATTCAAAGAAAATATACAAATACCCAATCTTTATGCTGGAGGGGCTGTGGGGCTCAAAATGCAGACCACTCACATATGTTTTGGAAATGCTGCAAAATCTCATCATTCTGGAAATCTATACATGTGACAATACAGAGGATATTAGGATATAATATACCAATGAACTGTAACTTGATATATTTATGTGATCTTAAAAGAGACAATGTAATACAGGCTGAGGACAGATATCTAGTTAAAATCTTGTTGATTGCATGTAAAAAAACAATCACAAGAAAATGGTGATCAGAAGTTCTTCCTGACCAAGAGCAATGGACTGACATTGTTGAGGATATACGTTTGATGGAAAAACTAACATATCGACAAAGAATGCAAGAAGGACTATATGAAAAAATAAATGGCGGAAATGGACACACTGCAAAGTGCAACAACGAGACAGAAATTGAAAGAATAACCAAAGACACTGGGAAAACTAGAAGAATTAAGAGATAGAAACTAAAAACTTGATGCTCCAACATTTGTCCCCCCCCCTTTTTTTCTTTTTTCTTTCTTTCTTACTCTAGCTCCTTTTTTTAACCACTTGCACTCCGGGCAATTTTCCTAAAAATGCCCAAAAATAATGTGCCCAAAGTAAATCGAAAGCTGTTATTCAACCCTTTGCAGCATCTTCATGGGGTTGGTCTCATTTAAAAGAAAACACTTTGAATTTTTTGGCAAAAAAAAACAATCTCTCTACGTGCTCCGACCACTGAGTTACAGTCATCTAAACATACTGAACTTGAAGAAAAAAAAATTGGACACAGTGTTTTTTTGGATACAAATGCTTGTAAATAACACACAGCTGTCCGATCCGGCTGGAAAATGCAACAGAAATGTAGAACCAAGTGTTATCCAGCTGAGATCCAAATTTGGTAACAATACTACCAAAAATGAATATTTTACACAGCTTTGTTCTCAGGCTGTTCCCAGGCGTTATGGAACTGTGCCAAATGGCACAGTTTGGAAAAACGTCTGTAACTTTTGAATAATTCAATGTAGAATCTTCATTTTAGGCTCTAATGAAAGGTCACACTCAGGGCTGTGTCTGTGTGTGTGTGTGTGGGCGGGGGGTCGCCCCCCCCCCCGCTACCAAGGACCAAATTCGGCCCTCGCTACATGATGGAATACACTCTTTTTTTTTTCCTTGCATGTTTTCACAGCGGCCCCCCCCCCTCGCTACTGTGTGTGTGTGTGTGTGTGTGGGGAACCGTGAACGGACCATGAATGCCCCCCCCCCTCGCTACAGAAGAGGGCCATCGCTACATGATGGAATAGACTGATATGCTTCCCCCCCGCGGACCGGGGAGCGTTCGGACCGTGCCCCCCCCCCGCTCCTCTTCTGCAGCGGGGTGGGGGGGGGCGTTCACGGTCCGAACACGGCAAATGAACCGTTTATCGTGGCACACGCACTTCGTATTTCGTGCGCAGTACAGTTGTAATTTACCGATCGGTCAAAAGTCATTTTTGGATTACAGTTTTCAGGGATAAATAATAATTTAGCTTATAACACCTTACCTCTTCAAAGCAGCAGAGTCGTGGCGAACAGCTCTTCCCACGCGTCAGACGAACGCGACGCTGCTCCGCTCGTGGATCCCGATCAATATAATTCCATTATTGCCGTTTTGGTGAATGATTTACGACTTTTGTCGTCGGCCTCCGTCTATTCTGCTGGAATGAGTGCAGGTCCCACTTGTGGGTGTTTTCCATGCTGCTGGGTGAGCCTGGGTCTGTAGGAGATTCGTACAGAGTCCTTCTGCAGCAGTAAATATCGCTTCACCCAGCCAGAATTTCTGTGCTTCAACTGGCTCCTGCGTTCACAGTAGGCGGGTCCTCCTTCCTAGATTTTCATTCATTGGTTCTTCAAGGTTTCAGAAACCCAATTCAAGGCTCTTATTAGTCGAATGAGAGGTCAATCAGATGAACTAATCTGTTCGCGGCTGTCTCTGCAGTTTTTTTTTGAGTGGCGCTTGGACGCTACTACATCACCATCACCACCATCATGCGTCATGCGCACGAGGGTGCTCTCGCGCACCCTCGTGCGTCATAGGACGCAGAGACTTGCCCGCCCGCGGAACAACGGAGCGCAAGTGGTTAAAATATAGACTGTGATCTGAATGTAATATGTATGATGAAAAATGAATAAAAATCCAAGTTACAAAAAAAAAAAAATTGATTAGAATGTAGTGATAGTAGGGAGCAGGTGGAAAAGAACCTGGAAAAGTGCACTAGAGAGAAGAGGAATGAAAAGTCAGTAGAAGCAAGATAAAATGAGAGGGAGGCAGGTGTAACAACAAAGACACAAGGAGTAGCGGTAGTCAAGGTAGATGAGTTTAAATACCTGGGATCAACAATTCAATGCAATGGACAGTGCAGAAGAGAGGTGAAGATGAGAATGCGGGCAGGGTGGAGGTGAGTGTCGGGGTGATTTGTTATGAGAAAGATAGCAGCTAGATTGAAAGGGAAGGTGAGAACTGCTATCATATATGGTTTGGAGACAGTGGCACTGACGAAAAGACAGGAGGCAGAGCCGCAGATGCTAAGATTTTCCATTCAGAGTGACGGAATTAGAAATGAGTGTATCAGAGGGGCAGCTTAGGTCGAGCGGTTTGGAGACAAACTAAAAGAGGCAAGGCTGAGATGGTTTGGACATGTGCAGAGGAGGGATAGTGGATATATTGGACAAAAGATGTTGAAGGTGGAGCTCCCAGGCAGGCAGAAAAGAGGAAGACCACAGAGAAGATTCCTGGATGTAGTGAAGGAGGACATGAAGAGTGTTGGTGTTATAGAGGAAGATGCAAGGGATAGGGTGAGATGGAGGCAGATGATTTGCTGTGGTGATCTTTAAGGGAGCGAGGAGGAGGGGGGAGGGGGAGGAGGAGGGAGGAGGGAGGAGGAGGGGGAGGAGGGAGGCGGGAGGAGGAGGAGAACTGATGAACTGATTTTTCCTTTTTTTTTTTTTTTTTCCTTTGAAAGACAAAAGTAAAATAGAAAGATGTCTTTACCTTCTTTACATGTTTCAACTGCACTGCAGCCTTCATCAGAAGAGTCAGCTGATTGCTGCCAGGTGACATTTATCAGCTGATTTTCGTAGGCGGGGCCAGCTCAGCAGATCTGTCAGATCCACCGAGCCGGCCCCGCCTCCCGCCGTCAGATGGTCTCTGGAGAATGTGGTCCCAGGTGTGAGAAAGCATAAAGGCCCCCTCATCTCGGTTCATGGTGTCTTTTCCCCGCTTTCTGATCTCTATTGCCTCCTTGATCCAACGTTTGTGTCTGTTGCTCTCCGATCCAATAATTTTTGTGTTGTCCCAGTCCATGATGTGATTATTTCTTTTGCAGTGGTCCGATATAGCTGATTTTAATGTTTCTTGTTCTGCTTTTTCTTTTTGTGATCTTGTGAGTCGTCCTTGCGTTTCCTTCTCACATTCCTTTTGGTGTTCTTTTTTTCTTGTGGTGAATAATCTTCCGGTTTCTCCAATGTAGGTTTTGTTACATGATCTGCATGATATTTCATATAATACATTGCATTTATTGTCTTGTTCTATTCTGTCCTTGGGGTGTACTAATAACTGTCTTAATTTTTTGTGTGGTTTGACTGCTGTGTTTATTTTGTATTTTTTCATGATCCTTTGAATTGGTTCCGTGATCCCTCGTATGTATGGTATAGTTATGGTTTCCTTGTTTTTGATTTCAGCTTTTGTTCTGTGTCTTGTGTCCTGTTTATTTTCTTTGTTTTTGACTTGCTGTTTCCCTTTGTTTATGGCCCATACTGGATATTGGCAGCGTATAAGTGCATGTTTTATGTGTTTTTCCTCTTCCTGTCTGTCTTCTTGTTCCGTGATGATGGTGGCTCGTTCATATAATGTCCTGACGACTGATAGCTTGTGTGCTGTGGGGTGTTCCGATGTCCAAAGTAGGTATTGATCTGTGTGGGTTGGTTTCCTGTAGACTGTGATTTTTATGCACAGTCTACAGGAAACCAACCCACACAGATCAATACCTACTTTGGACATCGGAACACCCCACAGCACACAAGCTATCAGTCGTCAGGACATTATATGAACGAGCCACCATCATCACGGAACAAGAAGACAGACAGGAAGAGGAAAAACACATAAAACATGCACTTATACGCTGCCAATATCCAGTATGGGCCATAAACAAAGGGAAACAGCAAGTCAAAAACAAAGAAAATAAACAGGACACAAGACACAGAACAAAAGCTGAAATCAAAAACAAGGAAACCATAACTATACCATACATACGAGGGATCACGGAACCAATTCAAAGGATCATGAAAAAATACAAAATAAACACAGCAGTCAAACCACACAAAAAATTAAGACAGTTATTAGTACACCCCAAGGACAGAATAGAACAAGACAATAAATGCAATGTATTATATGAAATATCATGCAGATCATGTAACAAAACCTACATTGGAGAAACCGGAAGATTATTCACCACAAGAAAAAAAGAACACCAAAAGGAATGTGAGAAGGAAACGCAAGGACGACTCACAAGATCACAAAAAGAAAAAGCAGAACAAGAAACATTAAAATCAGCTATATCGGACCACTGCAAAAGAAATAATCACATCATGGACTGGGACAACACAAAAATTATTGGATCGGAGAGCAACAGACACAAACGTTGGATCAAGGAGGCAATAGAGATCAGAAAGCGGGGAAAAGACACCATGAACCGAGATGAGGGGGCCTTTATGCTTTCTCACACCTGGGACCACATTCTCCAGAGACCATCTGACGGCGGGAGGCGGGGCCGGCTCGGTGGATCTGACAGATCTGCTGAGCTGGCCCCGCCTACGAAAATCAGCTGATAAATGTCACCTGGCAGCAATCAGCTGACTCTTCTGATGAAGGCTGCAGTGCAGTTGAAACATGTAAAGAAGGTAAAGACATCTTTCTATTTTACTTTTGTCTTTCAAAGGAAAAAAAAAAAAAAAAAAGGAAAAATAATTGAAAGAAGACAAAATGAACCTGTTTGACGTATTATGATGAACTGATTGCTCTCCAGAAGGCATTTACTGTTACATATCCAGAAGGACTAATCCACAGGTTTCTTTTGTGGTCATCTGCATGCATGTTCATGCACTGACTACACATGCAATGCTGTTCTGTGAGATGTAAACTGAACTTTCCTTGCTGCACAAATTTAAGGTGCCATAATAAAAGATCTGACCTTCAGCTCCAGATCAGCTTGGCTAGATACATTTAATTGTCTTTAAAAAGGTCAATATCAGTGAAGTTTGTATTTCTAATCAGTGTTTTTACTTTAACCTTCCTTCAGGATTTCTTTTTAGAAGAGTCAAAGGGGGAACACATTCTACCTTGCTGGAGGTTAGTGCTGTCTGTGTGCTTCTAGTTTTTAACATTAGTAATATGCATTTACTAAAATAGAGGCACTGAATATTTATATTAGTTTATCTACAGTACTTCCACAGCAGCTGGAGTGGTGGACAAGTGGTAGAACATCCACACCACAGCTGGAAGGTTGTGGATTCAAGCCCAAGTCGGGTCATACCAAAGCCCATAGCTTGGTGCTCAGCATAAATAGAACGGGAAAAGGAAAGTTGGTTAGTCAGCCACAAGAAGAAGAAAAAGCCAGTGTACTCCTAGTGCCAGTCTGAAGCCTGAGTAAATGGGGAGGCTTGCATCAGAAAGGGCATCTGGCAGTAAAAATCCTTGTTCAATCAAATATGCCAACTCATGATCCACTGTGGCTACCCCTAATATATGGAGAGCCACCAAAAGAAGAAAAAGAACAAGACTTACAGTACTTCCACAAGTACTGTAAAGATTAGTAAAAAGGTTTAAGAAAAATCCCATTTCATCTCACCCTGCAAAAACTGGAAAAACCCAACAAACTCCCATCTGGTGAAGTGCAGTCCTCTTCACTCCATTTATTTCTTAAATGGTCTGGGGGTCTTTGACCTAGACAAACTAGCCACCACATCAGTGTAACCTTTCCAACATTAAACAAACTATAAAACAGCATATACACTGTCATCATTTAAACAGCCACATTACAGTTAAAATGTTTGGTAAGCGCGTTACACCTGCATGAGCCAAAATCCCATACAGACTTTCTAAATTCCCGTTTTATTTTGGATCAGGGACAATACATAAACTTGTTTTAATCCTGAATAACAAACGAGGAACAATGTGAAAGAGCGCAGTGAGACTTTCCCAGGCCAGCGATGTCAGACAAGTTTGCTAGTGAAGTGGACTTTGATACGACCAATTTCCCAGCTGCAAAAGGAAGCCACTTTAGCACCTACAGTCTGCTGTGACTGATCTGTCACCTCTGAACACTCACAGCCAAGCACCAACAGACAACCCGGTGACAAGCGCCCTGCACCCCAACCCTAAATTAAGGCAGCAGCCACTCTACACAACTCCAGGTTTATCCCAACATCAGGCAAGATTCAGAAAGCTCATGATTGAAATTGTGTTTTCTTTCATCATAGGATTTAAACTCACCTGGTGCACTCCAGATGACTTCAAAACAGGCAACAGCATTCCTCACTCTTGGTTTAAATATTCTTTGTTGGGAAAAATATAAAGCATGTTATAAATGTAATGGGGCTCTCTTTATAACAAAATGTTTAACAGTCTTTTCTCTTTACCGTATTGGCTTGATCTGGGAGGTCACGTCTCTTCCACATTTTCTGTTCATCAGCTGGGTGTAGGTCATCAGGACTAAAACCTTTTCACTGGTGTAGTGCTTCGGCCACTCCATTTTATCAAAGGCAAATTTCTAGATAGAGAAATACAAATACTTACATGAAAATGAATGAACAGCTAGCCTTACAACAACCAACAACATAAAGAAAGAATCACCTGCATCATCAGCATATTTGGTTGTCTTCTCTTGAAATGCAGCACAGGTTTGTCTTTGGAAACCAGAAACTCATTGATGATCTGCAAGATATAGCTGAGGTTATTAAATTCCACGACAGTGATAATGGCAGTTAATTTAATAAAAAAAAAGTCTTACCTCGGTAAAAGGGAATTGTTGATTTGCCAGAACTTTCCTAAAAACAAACAAACAAACAAAAAAACATTTTGACCTCACAGTTCACAAGTATAACATGTAATCAGTGTCATCAGGGTTATGGTGCATTTAGACAGATTTTGTATTTGTTGCATCAGATGTGTTAGTGTTGCAATTTTAAAACATCAGTCTTTTTAGAATAGGTTTAATAACATCTGTCTTTCATGAGTCAACACTTAAGAAATTTAATTTATTGTGTTATCTGCAATTTTCAATATGAAGAAGGAAAATTATCAGCATTTTGCTGTAACTTCCCAGTTCCACTGTATTTAAAAATTACCCTTTGTACAGTGCATCTGGAAAGTATTCACAGCGCTTCACTTTTTCCACATTTTCTTATGTATTTGATTAAATTATTTTTTCCCTCAAAATTCTACACACAATACCCCATAATGACAATGTGAATAAAGTTTTTTTTTTTTTTTTTTTTAGATTTTTGTAAATTTATTAAAAAACATATGACTAGCAATTGGATTCACAATGATAGAATTAGTGGTTCAGTAGTTATTGACGAAAATGGTATTTTCCGTAATGGCGGTTTAGCGCCACAGTTCCCCCCATACAGTGTTTGTGTGTACATTTTCAGATTCCTTGACCATGAAAACATATGACAAGCAATTGGATTGACAATGATAGGATTAGTGGTTTAGTAGTTATTCACGAAAATGGCATTTTGCGTAATGGCGGTTTTCTTGTGGACGGTGATCCGGATCACCACCAAAATGTAATCATCTGTAGGATACCCCATTTCTGACAATCTGTGAAAATTTCATGAAAATCCGTCCATAACTTTTTGAGTTATCTTGCTAACAAACAAACAGACAAACAAACAAACAAACAAACCAACACCGATTATCACATAACCTCCCCCTTTGGCAGAGGTAATAAAAAAACTAAGAAATCACATGTACATAAGTATTCACAGCCTTTGCCATGAAGCTCAAAATTGAGCTCAGGTGCATCCTGTTTCCACCGATCATCCTTGAGATGTTTCTGCAGCTTCACTGGAGTCCACCTGTGGTAAATTCAGTTGATTGGACATGATTTGGAAAGGCACACACCTGTCTATATTAGGTCCCACAGTTGACAGTGCATGTCAGAGCACAAACCAAGCATGAAGTCAAAGGAATTGTCTGTAGACCTCCAAGAAAGGATTGCCTTGAGGCACAAATCTGGGGAAGGGTACAGAAAAATTTCTGCTGCTTTGAAGGTCCCATTGAGCACAGTAGCCTCCATCATCTGTAAATGGAAAAAAATCATAACCACCAGGACTCTTTCTAGAGCTGGCCGGCTGTCTAAACTGGGGAAAAGGGCCTTAGTCAGAGAGGTGACCAAGAACCCGATGGTCATTCTGTCAGAGCTCCAGCATTCCTCTGTGGAAAGAGAACCTTCCAGAAGGACAACCACCTCTGCAGCAATCCACCAATCAGGCCTGTATGGTAGAGTGGCCAGATGGAAGCCACTTCTCCTTAGTAAAAGGCACATGGCAGCCCACCTGGAGTTTGTCAAAAGGCACCTGAAGGACTCTCAGACCATATGAAAAAAAAATTCTCTGGTCTGATGAGACAAAGATTAAACTCTTTGGCATGAATGCCAGGTGTCATGTTTGGAGGAAACCAGGCATCACTCATAACCACGCCAATGGTGGTGGCAGCATCATGCTGTGGGGATGTTTTTCAGCAGCAGGAACTGGGAGACTAGTCAGGATAGAGGGAAAGATGAATGCAGCAATATACAGAGACATCCTGGATGAAAACCTGCTCCAGAGCGCTCTTGACCTCTGACTGGGGCAACAGTTCATCTTTCAGTAGGACAATGACCTTAAGCACACAGCCAAGATATCAAAGGAGTGGCTTCAGGACAACTCTGTGAATGTCCTTGAGTGGCCTAACCAGAGTCCAGACTTGAATCCAATTGAGCACCTCTGGAGAGATCTGAAAATGGCTGTGCACCGACGCTTCCCATCCAACCTGATGGAGCTTGAGAGGTGCTGCAAAGAGGAATGGTCCAAACTGCCCAAAGATAGGTGTGCCAAGCTTGTGGCATCATATTCAAAAAGACTTGAGGCTGTAATTGCTGCCAAAGGTACATCAACAAAGTATTGAGCAAAGGCTGTGAATACTTAAATACATGCGATTTCTTTTTTTTTTCCCCACAATATTTTTTATTGAACCTTTTTTAACAAACATGGCACAAACAGTCAAACACTAACACTAAAGTAATTTAAAAATTTAAAAAAAAAACACTAACAACAACAAAAATGTACGAAAAACAACAACAACCATTAACAAAAGCAAGTCAACAACAATGCTCCTCTGTTTAGTCTAGGTAATCTATTACATAAGAATACATAATATACATTCACCAGTTTGGAATTTGCAAGGTCCACACATATCATTCACCTTCTTCTTCAGAAGTTATGTTTAATTTCTTTACATAATCAATGAATGGTCTCCATATATTCTCAAACACATTTTCCTTTAATTTCAGTATATATGTTATTCTTTCTGGTGGAAGGTTTGTTAACATCTGTCTTAACCACTGAGTCACATCTGGTCTATGAGTCTTTTTCCACAATAGTGCAATACATTTTTTGGCATTAAGCAAACCGAGGTCTATGAATGCTCTTTCACTCTTATTAAAGTTATGTTTTTCTGGATACAGACCCAACAAAAACAGTTTAGGGTTCAATGTGAATTGTTTTGAAATTATTTTTTCAATTGTTACCCTCACCTCTTCCCAAAACATTCTGATTTTTCTACATTCCCATAAACAGTGAAATAGGGTTCCTTTACTTTCCATACATTTTGTGCATGTATCTGGTATGTTTTTGTTATATCTATTTAACTCCACTGGTGTAACATACATCCGCATTAACCATTTAAAATGTATCAGTTTAAGACGTGCATTTATTGATTTGGTTTGAGCTTCTGCACAAGCCATTTCCCATTGTTCCTCTGAAATTTCAATTTGCAGGTCTTCTTTCCAATAATTGTCTTTTCTGTGAGTTTTCACTTTACTTGAGAATAGTGTCAATGAGTTATAAAACTCTGAAATAATACCCTTTTTCTTACTATCTTTAGTCAAAATTTTTTCCAAGGATGAATAAGTAGGTCGGGTGAGAGCATTATTTTGATTTGATCGAATAAAATTTCTAAGCTGAAGATATTTAAAAAAATGTGTTCTATTAAGATTGAATTTAATCCTCAGTTCTTCAAAAGACATTATGTAATCTGAACATGACAAATATAAGTCTTGAATCTTTTGAATCCCTTTTAAATTCCATACTTTAAATACAGCATCCGCTCTCCCTGGTGTAAAATATTGATTACCCAATATTGGACTAAATTGTGACAGTAAGTGTGGTTCTTTTAAATATTTTTTGGCTTCACACCATATTTTGATCATGTACTTTACAATTGGATTTTTAACTTGTTTCTGTAATTTTTTAGCCGAGTCTGAGTATATGAATAAGGGAAGAGGTAAATTGTATGATTCCATTTCAGTCCAGTGAGGAGGATCATTTGATGAAAAATAATATGTCATAGACCTCAGTTGTGCTGACCAGTAATACAACACAAAGTTTGGACATTTCAGACCTCCACGATCAAATGGTAAATATAGTAAGGACAAACGTAATCTAGCCTTCCTATTGTTCCATATAAATTCCACTAACTTTTTTTTAATTCTTGAGAATAGATTTGAAGGTGGTGGTAAAGGAATGTTTTGAAATAAATAAAGTATTTTTGGTAAGATATTACTTTTAAGTATATTAATTCTCCCGATCATTGACATTGGTAGTGACATCCATCTCTGAAGTAACTCATTAATATCTGTCATTAAGGCTTCATAGTTGGCACTGGCGACTGATTCTAGCTTAGGCAAAATTTGAATTCCTAAATATTTAAACTGATTTACAACATTGAATTGATTTACCTCAGGAGCTGGGTGATTTCTCTGGGTCTCATTTAGCATTAATATTGAAAATTTTGTTTTATTTATTTTATATCCTGATATTTCCCCAAAGTTCTTTATCAAATTTAACAAGGTCGGAATTGATTTTTTAAAATTTGACATAAACAAAATTATGTCATCGGCATACAGGGAGATTTTATGTTCTATTGGTCCTACTTTAATTCCATATATTTGTGGATGTAAACGTACTGCCATCGCTAAAGGTTCAATTGCCATAGTAAACAGTAAAGGTGAAAGTGGACAGCCTTGTCGACATCCTCTATTGATTTTTATTGATTTTGAGATACTGCTGTTTGTTTGGATTTCTGCTGTAGCATTATTGTATATTATCTGGACCCATTTTATGAAATTATTTCCAAGTCCAAACCTTTGTAGGACTTCAAAAAGATAGGGCCATTCGACCCTATCAAAGGCCTTTTCGGCGTCCAATGATAGGAGAGCTGTATCCGGTGCTTCTTTATTGGAATAAATAATATTAAATAGTCTTCTTACATTATGGAAGCCTTGTCTTCCCATTATAAAGCCATTCTCATCTCGGTTAATAATATTTGGTAATATTTCTTGTAGTCATTTTGCTAAAATTTTACAGATTATTTTAAGATCAGCATTTAATAGGCTTATTGGTCTCATGTTTTCACATTTATTAGGGGGTTTACCTGGTTTTGGCAACAATATAATTAAGGCATTATTCATGTATGGTGGTAAATTACCATTTTGAAATGCTTCTAAAACCATTTCCAAAAGTGGTTTTATTAATTTATTCTTAATTTTTTTATAGAGGTCAACTGGAAGACCATCTGGTCCTGCTCTTTTTCCTGATTTCATATTATCAATGGCTTGCCCAACTTCTTCTTGACTAATTTTAGACTCCAGTATCTCCCTGTTTTCATTTGGAATACACGGTATAGATAATCCACCCAAAAACCCATTTAGTTTTGTTAAGTCAGTTTCATTTTTTGTATCATATAGTTTTTCATAATAATCTCTAAAGGCACTATTAATTTCTAAAGGACCTATAACTACCTGTCCGTTACTTATAATGCTGGTAATTGGTGTTTTAAATTCTAATTGTTTAATCTGCCATGCCAATAATTTTCCTGATTTTTCACCTTGTTCATAAAAAGTTTGCTTCAATCTTAGAAGACTCGAGGCAGCTCTATTAGTTGATTTTTTTTATCATATTCAGCTCTCAGAATCAGTAATTCGTTCTCTAACTGTGGGTTACTTCCTGCATAACTAACTAACTAACTAACTAACCTGCACTTATATAGCGCTTTTCTAGTCACAAAGACCACTCAAAGCGCTTTCATTAACACTAACCCTCTATTCTAAGGGCCTATAGGAAACAGATATCTAGGGACAATTTAGAACAGCCAATTAACCTAATATGCATGTTTTTGGCATGTGGGAGGAAACCGGAGAAATCCCGGAGTAAACCCACGCAACACGGGGAGAACATGCAAACTCCACACAGATCACTGTTGGTCAGGGGCTGGGATCGAACCCACGATCCCCACAATCCCCCGGCCAAGGGTAAACTGTGCTGCCGCAGTGCTAACCACTGCGCCACCGTGCAGCATACACCTTTTTCTTGAAGAATTTTTATTTTACGTTCCAATTGGACTCTCTCCTCTCGAGTCTTCTTAGATTTTGAACCTGTATAACTAATAATATGCCCCCTAATAAAAGCTTTGAAAGCCTCCCACTTTATACATGCCGTTGTTTGTGTAGTATTAATATCAAAGAACTCATCTGTTTTTCTATGTACTTAACAAATTCCTCATCCTGAAGCCATTTATGCTGAAAATGCCACCTACCTGGATCCTTTGTCAATTTCTTATCTACATATATTAAACAGCAGGGTGCATGATCAGAGATCACAATGTTATCATAGAAACAGTTTTGAATCTTGGACCTTAATTCTGTAGAGATTAACAAGTAGTCAATACGTGAGAATGTCTTATAGGTATTAGAAAAACAAGAATAGGCTTTGACTTGTGGTTTCATTTCTCTCCATATATCTAACAATCTCAATTCTTTCATAACATGATTAATAGTCATCCTACATCCATTGTGCGTACAGTCCAGTCCTGTTGATCTGTCTATACTGGGATTCAATGTACAATTAAAATCCCCTGCTATTATATATTGCCCTGTAAGTGATGATAAAGTAAGGAATAAATTAACAAAGAAGTTTTGATCATCAATATTGGGGCCGTATAAGTTCACCAGATTTATATTTTCGAATAACAAAGATCCTTGGATGATTAGATATCTTCCAAATTTGTCTCCAATTACATTTTTCACTTGAAATGGGACTGTTTTGTGTATGAGAATCATAACTCCCCTAGCTCGGGATGAAAATGATGAGGTGAACACGTTACCTTGCCATCTTCTCCTAATTCTTTTTACATCCTCCTCTATTAGATGAGTTTCTTGTAAAAATACAATTTCTGAATCTATGTCTTTTATTTTATTCATAACTTAATTTTTTTTAGATTTTGTAGACTTCTGCAATTCCATGAAGTTAAATTAAGATTAACGCTTTGATCTATGATCAATAAGGAGTTTGAGATTACCTTGCAATATGAACATGCTCATACAGAGAAGCAAAAACATGGATGATAGAACATTCATCCTACAAACCAAACAAAAACAAAAACAAATTCCCCTTCCCCACATTTGTGGTTATCCCCCCAAAATCAAAAAAATTCCGTCTCCCGTTATAGCTAGTGACTGTTCCACACCTGCGAGGATCAGTCAAACCACTCTCTCTTTCTCCTCTCAATCACCCTGACTCTACTACTATTTTTATGACATTAACTCTCTTCCGTAGTTTTTTTCAACATAACTTCAAAGTTGTATAGCAACTTTGTACATCATAGCTCTTTTTTTTTTTTTTTAAATACAGTCTGTATTTTGTAGACTTATTATATGTTTCTGATCAATCAGATGCCTGTACAAATGCTTAAATGTTCTACCTTTGTCATGTTCATGCTTAGCTCCCACCAGTTTCCTTTTGAATCTGCTTAATGAGCTCCTGCGCCTCTTGAGGGGTCTTAAAGATGTGGATTCTCCCTTTATGTGTGACCAGCAGTCTTGCCGGATGAATGACTCCGTGACGAATCCCGAGGTTGCGCAGCTCTTTGCGGGCGGGGTCGAACTGCCTCCTTAATTGTTGAATTCCTGTGGCGAAGTCTGGGTAGAACCGCACCTGTTGATCCTGGTATTTAATTTCCCCTTTAGCTCACGCCGCGTTGGTGACCGTCATCTTGTCCCTGTAGTTGAGGAACTTCATAATCAGCGTCCTCGGTGGTGTCTTATTATCTCTCGGTGGGCCGATTCGGTGAGCGCTCTCTAAGACGACCGATGACTGCAGATCCGCATTGTTCAGCGCTTCTGGAATCCACTTTTCCAAAAAGGAACATGAGTCCTGTCCCTCCGCTCCCTCCAGGAGGCCCACCAGCCTCAAATTATTCCGTCGTGAGCGGGATTCCAAGTCCAGGACGTTATCTTCCAGACGTTTCCATTTTAATTCCAGTGTTTGCAACTTTGATTGTAGGCTGGTGACGTCATCTTCAGCGCTTGAAATTCGGAGCTCCGCCTGCGATGCTCGTTCCATACAGTCGCTTATTTCCTTTCTCACTCCTTCTATCGCTGCTATAATTCCATCAAATTTAGACGAAAACTCTGCTCTCATGGAGCTGATGGCAGCGAGCACCGCGCTTGTCCCCTCCTCAGCAGCTCCCGCTCCGCCGCTGGCTACATCCTCCGCCATCGTCCCCGGAGCCTTTTTTGTTTCGCCTCGAGCGTGGAAGTCTGTTAGCTTGGGTTGTTTTGTCGAATTGCTTTTTCCTCCACCTAATTTCCCAGCCTTGTTCTTTACCATATCCGCGCCTAAATGCTGGGATGGGTTTTTGTTCCAATTAAGAGAGTTTTAGTAAACTTTTTATTTTTAGGAGCAGAGCAGTGTGAAACACGTCTTCCTACGTGGCCGCCATAACCGGAAGTCTACATGTGATTTCTTAGTTTTTTTATTTTTAATAAATTTGCAAAAATCTCATCTTTTTTCACATTGTCATTATGGGGTATTGTGTGTAGAATTTAGAGGAAAAACATGAATTTAATCCCTTTTGGAATAAGGCTGAAATATAACAAAATGTGGATAAAGTGAAGCGCTGTGAATACTTTCTGGATGCACTGTATGTAGTCTTTAGAGCTCAAGATCAATAATTTACAACCATTATTGACTAGATCTTTTGATTCAAATCTGTCACAACAGCAGCTTTTCACCACATAATTATTGTAGTGAAAAGAAAGGAGTGTTCCACTTGAGGTCCAAGATTGGAATTACAGATGTTCCTGGTCAGAAGTTTAAATGGGGAAGCACTAAAAGTTGGATTATCAGCTTGGAAAATCCCCCCCCTCGATCAAATTCCATGATGGCTGCACCCATATACGAAGTATCAACAGTTGTGAAATAGCACTTCAGTTTGATCATTTTCTTCCAGTCGGTCCTGTTTTAATACCCAAATTACAGCATTGCTTTCCAAACATACAGTGAGGTAAAAAAGTATTTAGTCACCCACCAATTGTGCAAGATCTCCCACTTATAAGATGAGAGAGGTCTCCAATTTTCATCATAGGTATATCTCAACTATGAGAGGCAAAATAAGAAAAAAAAAAATCCAGAAAATCACACTGAAGGATTTTTAATGAATTAATTGGTAAATTCCTCGGTAAAATAAGTATTTGGTCAATAACAAAAGTTCATCTCAATACTTTGTTATATACCCTTTGTTGGCAGTGACAGAGGTCAAACGTTTTCTGTAAGTTTTCACAAGGTTTTCACACACTGTTGCTGGTATTTTGGCCCATTCCTCCAGGCAGATCTCCTCTAGAGCAGTGATGTTTTGGGGCTGTCGCTGGGCAACACAGACTTTCAACTCCCTCCAAAGATTTTCTGTGGGGTTGAGATCTGGAGACTGGCTAGGCCACTCCAGGACCTTGAAATGCTTCTTACGAAGCCACTCCTTCGTTGCCCGGGCGGTGTGTTTGGGATCATTGTCATGCTGAAAGACCCAGCCATGTTTCATCTCCAATGCCCTTGCTGGTGGAAGGAGGTTTTCACTCAAAATCTCACGATACATGGCCCCATTCATTCTTTCCTTTACACGGATCAGTCGTCCTGGTCCCTTTGCAGAAAAACAGCCCCAAAGTATGATGTTTCCACCCCCATGCTTCACAGTAGGTATGGTGTTCTTTCTCCTCCAAACACGACAAGTTGAGTTTTTACCAAAAAGTTCTATTTTGGTTTCATCTGACCATATGACATTCTCCCATTCCTCTTCTGGATCATCCAAATGCTCTCTAGCAAACTTCAGATGGGCCTGGACATGTACTGGCTTAAGCAGGGGGACATGTCTGGCACTGCAGGATTTGAGTCCCTGGCGGCGTAGTGTGTTACTGATGTAGCCTTTGTTACTTTGGTCCCAGCTCTCTGCAGGTCATTCACTAGGTCCCCCCATGTGGTTCTGGGATTTTTGCTCACCGTTCTTGTGATAATTTTGACCCCACGGGGTGAGATCTTGTGTGGAGCCCCAGATCGAGGGAGATTATCAGTGGTCTTGTATGTCTTCCATTTTCTAATAATTGCTCCCACAGTTGATTTCTTCACAAAGCTGCTTACCTATTGCAGATTCAGTCTTCCCAGCCTGGTGCAGGTCTACAATTTTGTTTTTGGTGTCCTTTGACAGCTCTTTGGTCTTGGCCATAGTGGAGTTTGGAGTCTGACTGTTTGAGGTTATGGACAGATGTCTTTTATACTGATAACGAGTTCAAACAGGTGCCATTAATACAGGTAACGAGTGGAGGACAGAGGAGCCTCTTAAAGAAGAAGTTACAGGTCTGTGAGAGCCAGAAATCTTGCTTGTTTGTAGGTGACCAAATACTTATTTTACTGAGGAATTTACCAATTAATTCATTAAAAATCCTTCAATGTGATTTTCTGGATTTTTTTTTCTCATTTTGTCTCTCATAGTTGAGGTATACCTATGATGGAAATTGGAGACCTCTCTCATCATTTAAGTGGGAGAACTTGCACAATTGGTGGCTGACTAAATACTTTTTTGCCCCACCGTACGAGGCGAGCTCATCAAAGATTTCCCCTGACCCACTTCCAGTTATTGGAGGAGGCTGAATTTGCACATGCATAATAATACATACACTACTGTTCAAAAGTTTGGGGTCACCCAGACAATTATTTTGTGTTTTCCATGAAAAGTCACACTTATTTACCACCATGAGTTGTAAAATGAATAGAAAATATAGTCAAGACATTGACAAGGTTAGAAATAATGATTCGTATTTGAAATAATAATTTTTTCCTTCAAACTTTGCTTTCGTCAAAGAATCCTCCATTTGCAGCAATTACAGCATTGCAGACCTAACATGATTGCACAACGGTTTTCTAATCATCCATTAGCCTTCTGACACAATGAGCAAAAACATTGTACCATTAGAACACTGGAATGATAGTTGCTGGAAATGGGCCTCTATACACCTATGTAGATATTGCACCAAAAACCAGACATTTGCAGCTTGAATAGTCATTTACCACATTAGCAATGTATAGAGTGTATTTCTGATTAGTTTAACGTTATCTTCATTGAAAAAAAGTGCCTTTCTTTCAAAAATAAGGAAATTTCTAAGTGACCCCAAACTTTTGAACGGTAGTGTATCTCTAAAGGTCATATGGTAATTTGCAGCTCTGTCCTCCTAAGAGTTCCTCTTTTACGAGTGCTAAGGTGGAGTAAGGTATGATAATGGAGTCAGTTGAATGCAGAATGGTCATCATGTTCCTGTAGTTGAGGGGCTGTACACCACGGGAGACATTTCATGAGATGAAAGAGACTTATGGGGCGGACACCCCATCATATGACATAGTCAAGCACTGGCATTGACAGTTCAAGTGTGCTCAGACAACAGTGGAAACCGCACCCATTCGCAGGTGACCACAGTGCACCATTGATGAAGATACCATCCGACAAATGGAGACCACCATTTTGATGAACTGTCGCATAACGGTTTGCAAACTAGCCCACGGTGTCTAGACCAGCATGGCGTCTGTGGGAAAAAAAATTATCATTTTTGAAGGGCAAACACTTCCAAGACGATGAAATGCTGATTTATGAGGCCAAGTCGTGGCTTCTGATGCAACCAGCAAACTTCTACAAGTAAGGTGTCCACAGCTGTATAAAGCGATGGAAGAAGTGTGTGACTCTTGGTGGTACCTATGTAGAGAAAGACTAATAATTGTGCCAAGTTTGGTTCTTCTCAGTCCATGTGAAATGAGTAAGGAGAAATCTTAAATGAACAGCCCTCCTACGTCTAGTCTAGTGTCTGTTTTTGGAAACTAATTCTACTGAAATAATTCAAACATGCCTGAAGCTGCAGCATTTGTATTATTTTAGAAAAGAGTACAAAACCCTAACAGTAATTCACAATATTCATAACTAAAACCCATCTGCTCTTTTTCTTTCACAGTATCATTTAACTTGTGTCATGCAAACATACAAGAAGAATTATGTGTATATTTTAGTCAATAAAAAATATTTTCTGCCTTTGGTGATATAAAAAGTAAAAAAAAAAAAATTCAAAATGAAATATGTCCATTTTTGGCCAAATGGTGGAACTGGAAGGTAAATTATACAGCAAAATTGTTATTTTGCTTCACATTACTGTAGCTGTACTGTTTATACATTCACTGAATAAATATGCATGCTCACAACTGATAAATAACAGACATTTTCACAAATTAACATCTTTATCTTGATATTTTCAGGTGAAGATGCATCAGATGATCAGATTACCCAAATCAGTCAGCTTCTTCACATGATCTGTTCTGCAAATCCATGATTTTTTTTTTTTTTGAACCATTCCATTGCCATATCCATAGAGATATATCTACCCAATTTCCCACATGAGTAGGCTATTCCATGAGTAAATGCCTTGCTTTGATATTGGATGGCAGATACAAATAATATGACATGTGGAATCATGTAAAATCTTCTTCTTTCGGCTGCTCCCTTTAGGGGTCGCCACAGCGGATCATCTGCCTCCATCTCACCCTATCCCTTGCATCTTCCTCTGTAACACCAACCCTCTCCATGTCCTCCTTCACTCCATCCATCAATCTTCTCTGTGGTCTTCCTCTTCTCCTCCTGCCTGGCAGCTCCATCTTCAACATTCTTTGTCCAATATATCCACTATCCCTCCTCTGCACATGTCCAAAATCATCTCAACCTTGCCTCTCTCTCTTTGTCTCCAAACCGCTCAACCTGAGCTGTCCCTCTGACATACTCATTTCTAATCTTGTCTCTCCTAGTCACTCCCAATGAAAATCTTAGCATCTTCAACTCTGCCACCTCCAGCTCCATCTCCTGTCTTTTTGTCAACACCACTGTCTTCAAATCATACATCATAGCAAGTCTCACTACTGTCTTGTAAATCTTTCCTTTCACTCTTGCTGTTACCCTTCTGTCACAAATCACCCCGACACTCGTCTCCACCCACTCCACCCTGCCTGCACTCTCTTCTTCACCTCTCTTGTGCATTTTCCATTGCTTTGGATGGTTGACCCCAGGTATTTAAACTCATCTACTTTCACTACCTCTACTCCTTCCATCTTCACCATTACACCTGCCTTCCTCTCATTCACACTCATGTATTCAATTTTGCTTCTACTGACTAATTCCTCTTCTCTCCAGAGCATACTTCCACCTGTCCAGGTTCTCTTCCACCTGCCTCCTACTCTCACTGCGGATCACAATACTGTCTGCAAACATCAAGGTCCATGGAGACTCCTGCCTGACCTCATCTGTCAGCCCGTCGATCACTATGGCAAACAAGAAGGGGCTCAGAGCTGATCCCTGATGTAACCCCACTCCCACCTTGAACCCATATGTCACTCCTACAGCACACCTCACCACCATCTCGCTGTCCTCATACATGTCCTGCACCACCCTCACATACTTCTCTGCCACTCCTGACTTTCCCATACAGTACCACACTTCCTCTCTTGGCACCCTATCATATGCTTTCTCTAGATCCACACATTGTGCAACTCCTTCTGACCTTCTTTATACTTCTCCAGCAACACTCTTAAAGCAAACATTGCATCTGTAGTACTCTTTCTTGGCATGAAACCATGCTGCTCACTGATTGTCACCTCTCCTCTAAACCTGGCTTCAACAACTCTTCCTATATCTTCATAGTGTGGCTGATCAACTTTATGCCTCTGTAGTTACTACAGCTCTGAACATCACCACTGTTCTTGAAAACTGGCACCAAAACACTTCTTCTCCACTCCTCAGGCAACCTCTCACTCTCCAAGATTGTGTTAAACAATCTGGTTAAAATGTCTACTGCCACTTCCCCTAAACATCTCCATACCTCCACAGGTACGTATGTGATCTGGACAAACAACCTCTCCATTCTTCATCCTCTTCAAAGCTGCCCTCACTTCCGCCTTACTAATCCTTGGGACTTCCTTGTCCACCATCCCAAACTCTCTGCCTTTTGCCAGTCATAGTCCCTTATATTTTTATTTATATTTCCCTATTTGGCTCCTAAAGAAAAATATTATTACAGTAGATGCCTCTCAGATGATGCTGTTACCAAATTTATGCAGATTGTTTCCTCTATGCCATGTGTCAACACAACGGAAATAAGCTATAGACAGCTTGCTCCTTCTGTAATTGATAACATGGTGGATAGTGTTTCAGCTTCTCTGCATCAGACTCTAGACTTGGTGGCCCCCTTAAAAAAGAAAAAGTCTAATCAGAGATTTCTAACTCCTTGGTTCAACACAGAAACTCGTAGCTTAAAACAGAAGACTCGTCAATTAGAAAGAAAATGGCGCTCCACTAATTTAGATGAAATCTATTTAGCTTGGAGAAATCATCTTTTAATTTATAAAAAATCTCTTAGAAAAGCTAGAACGAGTTATTACTCTGCATTAATAGAAGAGAACAAGAATAATCCCAGGTTTCTTTTCAGTACTGTAGCCAGGTTGACAAAGAGTCAGGACTCTGTCAATCCTAGCATTCCCTTAGAGCTTACTAGTCAGGACTTTATGAACTTTTTCAATAATAAAATTTCATCCATCAGAGATAAAATCAATCAGATTCTTCCCACAGTTAACTTAAATACTGTAACTACTACAACTCCTTCTATTGATGTCTGTCTTGATGAGTTTACTCCAATCGACCTTTGTGAGTTAGACAAAATAGTTTCCTCATCCAAACCTTCAACTTGTCTTTTAGACCCTATTCCTACCAGGTTATTTAAAGAAGTCTTCCCACTTATTGGTAGCTTTATTCTTCATATAATCAATTCTTCATTAAACTGATCCATGCTTTTGTTAGCTCGAGATTAGATTACTGTAATTTTTTATTATCAGGCTGTCCTAAAACATCTGTAAAAAGTCTTCAGCTGATCCAAAATGCTGCAGCAAGACTTTTAACAGGTACTAGAAAGAGAGATCATATCTCTCCGGTTCTGGCCTCCCTTCATTGGCTTCCCATAGAGTTTAGAATTAAGTTTAAAATCCTTCTTCTTACTTACAAAGCTCTAAACAATCAGGCTCCTTTTTATTTAAAAGATCTGATACTACCGTATTATCCTAACAGAGCACTACGCTCCCAAAATGCAGGATTACTTGTAATACCTAGAATCTCCAAAAGTACAATGGGAGGCAGAGCCTTCAGTTATCAAGCTCCTCTCCTGTGGAATCGGCTGCCAATCTGGATTCGGGAGTCAGACTCAATCTCTGTTTTTAAGAATAGGGCTAAAACCTACCTTTTTGACATAGCCTACAATTAGGGAGGGATCATGTGTTTCTGAACCCTCCCTTAGTTATGCTGCTAATAGGTTTAGTCAGCCGGGGGACCTCCAGTAATGCACTGGGCCTCACTCCTTTCCTCACTCTCAATGAAATATTTTTTTTGCTGGTCATTAACATTTGTTTGTTCTCTCCCATAGATTGAGTCCCCATCGTGCTGTTTGCTCTCCACATGTCTGTTCTTTTCTTCTTCTCTATCCCCTCACCCCCCAGCCAGTCGCAGCAGATGACTGCCCCTCCCTGAGCCTGGTTCTGCTGGAGGTTTCTTCCTGTTAAAAGGGAGTTTTTCCTCTCCACCGTCGCCAAATGCTTGCTCACAGGGGATCGCCTGATTGCTGGGGTCTTTCTGCAACTATGGGGGTTCCCCCTACAGTTGATAGTGCTATGAGATGACTGTTGTTGTGAAATGGCGCTATATAAATAAAGTTGAATTGAATTTAGCATCCCTACTCTCACCTCCACACTTCTACCTTTCCTTTTCTCTCTCTCCCTCCTAACACACCTTCCCCTTCTCCTCGTTCTTCGACCAACAGTAGCCCAATTTCCACCAGCACCCTGTCGGTTAACAGCACCAGTGGTGGTCGTTGTTAACCTGGGCCTCGACCGATCCGGTATGAAAGTCTCATTCGTCATGAGCCGCATGTTTGATTTGGCAAAGGTTTTACATTGGATGCTCCTCCTGACACAACCCTCCCCATTTACCCAGGCTTGGGACTGGCACTAGGAGTACAGTGGCTTATGCACCCCCTGTGGCTGGGTTGGAATCACGCAAAATAGTTCTTTCAGATATATGGTATTCTTCGTAGCCCCCATTGAATATCTAAGAAATCAGCAGGCAATCTAAGTTAAATACCATTAATATGATTTATGTGCAGCAGCTATAATAGAAATATTACAATTCATTATGACTAGGAACCACAGCCCTCGAAACTCTAATGTATTCTCCGTAGACCCTATAATATACTGGTTCCAATCATGATTACTACACAGGTACCTTGACTGACCTATTCACCACCTATTACCAAAAACTGTAGAATAAACCCAATATGATGTTTTAAAGGGTTGTTTTTGTTACTCCTGTCCACATTCAAAGCATGCTGTGATGTCGGTGTATTCGCCGTAGCCCTGTATTTTTATGCATTGGGGTACCTACAGTTACTGTAACTTGAAATAATATTTGAGGATACTTCACAAAATTTTCACATCAAATTGCCAAAACATTATACAACATCCGGAAAGTATTCACAACACTTCACTTTTTCCACATTTTGTTATGTTACAGCCTTATTCCAAAATTGAATAAATTCATTTTTTCCATAAAATTCTACACACAATACCACATAATGACAACATGAAAAATGTTTTTTTTTTTATGATTTTTGCAAATTAAAAATAAGAAACTAAAAAAAAAATCACTTGTACATACAGTCATGTGAAAAAATTTGGACACCCCTTTAAATATTCAGTTCTTTATTAAGAAATGTTCACATATCTATGTCTAACCTTGTTTTTGTTTTCATTTGCATTTTTTAACATTGATTTTAGCCATTTTAAGTGGGAATGAATGTGGGGGTGTCCTAAAGAAGATGGGGGGTATCCTAATTGATTTCTCACTGTTTGTTTAGAATTACATTTTACAGAAAATTTGAAGAAAGCCTTTAATTCATTTTTAATTGTTTAGTTGTATTACAAGAATCTCCCAGTATTTAATATTGATCTCAAATATCCATATGTCCAAATCCGTTAAAAAAAAAATAAAAAACACCCAGGTTTATACAGGGTGTCCTAATTTTTTCACATGACAGTATTCACAGCCTTTGCTCAATACTTTGTTAATGCACCTTTGGCAGCAATTACAGCCTCAAGTCTTTTTGAATATGATGCTACAAGCTTGGCACACCTATCTTTAGGCAGTTTCACACATTTCTCTTTGTAGCACCTCTCAAGCTCCATCAGGTTGGATGGGAAGCGTCGGTGCACAGCCATTTTCAGATCTCTCCAGAGATGTCCAATTGGATTCAAGTCTGGGCTCTGGCAGGGCCACTCAGGGACATTTACAGCGTTGTCCTGAAGCCATTCCTTTGATATCTTGGCTGTGTGCTTCGGGTCGTTGTCCTGCTGAAAGATGAACCATCACCCCAGTCAGAGGTCAAGAGCGCTCTGGAGCAGGTTTTCATCCAGGATGTCTCTGTACATTGATGCATTCATCTTTCCCTCTATCCTGACTAGTTTCCCAGTTCCTGCCACTGAAAAACATCCCTACAGCATGATGTTGCCACCACCATATTTCACTGTAGGGATGGTACTGGCCTGGTGATGAGCGGTGACTGGTTTCCTCCAAACATAACGCCTGGCATTCACTCCAGAGAGTTCAATCTTTGTCTCATCAGACCAGAGAATTTTGTTTCTCATGGTCTGAGAGTCCTTCAGGTGCCTTTTGGCAAACTCCAGGCAGGTTGCCATGTGCGTTTTACTAAGGAGGAGTGGCTTCCATCTGGCCACTCTACCATCCAGGCCTGATTGAAGGATTGCTGCAGAGATGGTTGTCCTTCTGGAAGGTTCTCCTCTCTCCACAGAGGAACGCTGGAGCTCTGACAGAATTACCATTGGGTTCTTGGTCACCTCCCTGACTAAGGCCCTTCTCCCCCGATTGCTCAGTTTAGCTGGCCGGCCAGTTCAAGGAAGAGCCCTGGTGGTTCTAAACTTCTTCCATTTACAGATGATGGAGGCCACTGTGCTCACTGGGACCTTCAAAGCAGCAGAAATTTTTCTGTGCCCTTCCCCAGATTTATGACTCGAGACAATCCTGTCTTGGAGTCTACAGACAATTCCTTTGACTTCATGCTTGGCTTGTGCTCTGACGTGCACTGTCAACTGTGGGACCTAATATAGACAGGTGTGTGCCTTTCCAAATCATGTCCAATCAACTGAATTTACCGCAGGTGGACTCCAATTAAGCTGCAGAAACATCTCAAGGATGATCGGTGGAAACTGGATGCACCTGAGCTCAATTCTGAGCTTCATGGGAAAGGCTGTGAATACGTACGTACATGTGATGTTTTAGTTTTTGATTTTTAATAAATTTGAAAAAAATCTCAAAAAAAGCTTTTATCACATTGTCATTATGGGGTATTGTGTGCAGAATTTTGAGGAAAAAAATTAATTTAATCCCTTTTGGAATAAGACTGTAACATAAAATGTGGAAAAAGTGAAGCAGCGTGAATACTTTCTGGATGCACTGTAGGTTTCGAAGCAAACTTGTTTTTTTTTCTCGCTTTACTTTGATTTTTTTTTCTTTTTTACTTTTTTGGAACGCAAACTGACACCTTGAAAGAAAAACTGCCAAATATTATTATTCCATTATGAAATAATCACAATGTTATTGCCAATATTTCTAAATAATATTAGTGTTCTTAAAATGTTAAAACAGCAAAACTTTCCTCCAACTTGAGTATTATTTTGTAAGCAAAAATGTTAATTTAATTTACTTTCTCAGCACTTGATGAAGCATCACTTTATAAAATTGACTTCATTTTAACTGAGACATCTTACAACATATTACTTCTTAGAACCTTATTTCCTATATTTGATATGTTGACTACATGCTCTGTCATTGTATTCCATATGATTAAAATAAAGCTGATGATAATTCAGAGACACAAGCCTACTTCTTGATGTTGGCTTCAAAGGACAAAGCCTGGCGGGTCTGTTCATAGCAATGCCAGTCACAGGGACACAGATAATCAAAATCCTGAGGCTGGCAGAAGTGTTTGCTGTCACAAAGCACACAGCCATGACGCTCGTGAGCCTTCGCGGAGCCTGGAAATAAAACAAAATAAGAATCACTGAGTCATCTCAAGATTCTGAAACCTCACATATGTGCATGTTTTGACATTATGGGTTAAATGACCCTAAAATCAACCATTTGTGACCCAAGCCCTCTCAGAGATCAGAAGCCAGGTTCAGGGTTAAAGGAGGGTTTCACTCACCAGGATGTCGACATAAGTTGCAATGAGGAACCTTCTTTATGACTTCAAGCACATCATTACTCTCTTCCTTCCACTGGACGAACCTTTTGTGACCGGGAAGAGCACAAACAAAACTCTCAATACTTTATGTGCATAATAAAAAAAAAATATGCATGCGTGCATGTGTTTTACCTCTGGAGAAGTGTTTGTCCTTTTAGTGCCATGATAAGCCTCAGAGCTTGTTCTTTTCCAACACCTGGTACGCCCTTACAGAGGCACAGAATTTACATGCAAGTCATTCAGATTCACAAATTAACGATTTTTTTTTTTGGTAAGGTTTCCTCCCTACCTTTGGAATATAGTCACAGCCGAGGAGAACGGCCAGACCGACAAGGTTCTCTCTGGACAGATGTAGCTCCTTTTGTATTCGAGCTGTCTGGTAACAGTCAACCTGGGGGTCCTGGACAATCAAGAGTATGACATATTTGGAATAAATTAAAGAAAAATTTAGTTCTGTAATTTTTCCATGTATATGAATGAATGAATGAATGAATGAATTTATTTCGGATAGTACATTACAGGTTAAAAGAAACTGTATAATATAACAACAAGGTCAAATTAGACAAAGACTCCTTCTACTATACAATTCCACGTGAGTTATCCGAAATGGGTGATGGCTGAAGCCGCAGCTTATATTGCCCACCCATATTCCATCCAAGAATTCAAAGGAGAAAAAAGAGAAAACAAGACAAGAGCGATTACAATTTAAAACAAGGCTAAGACAAAATATGACTGAGAGAAAAAGAAAACTGAGCTAGTCTAAGTTAAGCGGTTACTATTCAAAAACAAATCTAAGACATAGTGTCACAGAGAAAAAAGAAAAACTAAGCTATAACACAACACAGGCTGGAAATGTCAATCCTTATGTGAGTTTACATGTCGTCTTGTAAATATGTTTGGAGTATTTCTTCCTTTAGTTTTTGTTTAAATTGTCCAAGCTTTGTACATGATTTTAATTCAGGTCCAAAATCGTTCCATAATCTGACACCTTGCACTGAAGTACAGTGTTGCTTGGTAGTTGTTCTCACTGTAGGCTTTTGAAATATACATGTTCCTCTGAAGTGATATCGTTTCTCCCTTGTTTGGAACAACTTTTGGATATTTGCGGGCAGTGATAGATTCTTCACTTTGAACATTATTATTGCGGTTTTAAAGTCGATCAGATCTTTCAACTTGAGAGTTTTTTGTTTAAGAAAAAGTGGGTTTGTTGGTTCCCTGTAAGCTGCTTTGTTGATTATTCTAATAGCTCTCTTTTGAAGCATAAAGAGTGGATATATGTTTGTTTTATATGTATTTCCCCATACTTCATTACAATATGTCATGTATGGGAGTATTAATGAATGATACAAGGTGTATAGTGTGGGTTGATTCAGCAAATTTTTCACTCTGTGTAATATTGCAATTGATTTGGATACTTTACCTTTTATATAATTAATATGTGGCTTCCAACACAGTTTGTTATCAATTATTACTCCAAGGAATTTAGTTTCGGATACCCTTTCAATCTCTACACCATTTACACTGAGTTTGGGTACTGGGTAGTTGTGATGGTTGTTAAAGACTATAAATTTTGTCTTGCTTAAATTGAGCGTTAATTTGTTTGAATCAAACCACAGTTTCAGCTTTCCTAATTCCTTTCCGAGTGTATCCAGAAGTTGTTCCAAGTTGTTTCCACTGCATAGCAGGTTAGTGTCATCAGCAAACAATATTAAGTCCATTTTTTCTGAAACTTTACATATATCATTTATATACATATTGAATAATAATGGTCCCAAAACTGAACCCTGTGGGACTCCACAGGTGACCTTCAGTAGCTCTGAGTTTTTGTTGTTAACACATACAAACTGATATCTATTCTTTAAGTAACTTCTTAACCAGGACAGTGCTACCCCTCTGATACCACAATTTTGTAGTTTCTTTAATAATAGATTGTGATCTACTGTATCAAATGCTTTTTTAAGATCCAGGAATACTCCAACTGAATACTCTTTATTCAATGGCTGTTGATATTTTTTCTGTAAATTCCATTAAGGCATATGCTGTTGTCCTTTTGTGTCTGAACCCATATTGCTGCTCACACAATAAATCATTCTTCAGTATGAAGTTGTCAATTCTCTCATAGAATATTTTTTCAAGTATCTTGGAAAATTGCGGTAATAGTGAAATTGGTCTGTAGTTGGAGAGTTCCCCTCTGTCGCCTGTCTTGTAAATCGGAATTACTTTAGCTATTTTCATTGCATTGGGAAATATACCTGATTGGAGAGACAGGTTACAGATATACGTCAGTGGTTTCACTATGCATTCGATAACAGTTTTGACTAGTAGCATATCAATACCATCGCAGTCAGTAGATGTTTTACTTTTGAACGATTTAACAATTTCAATGACCTCTCTTTCGTCTGTGTTCTTTATGAAGATGGTGTCTTTTACAGCAGTGTTATTGCATATTGAATCACCTGTTGGCACCGTAGTGGGTATTTCTCGGGCCAGTTTAGGTCCAATGTTAACAAAAAAATTATTAAATTCATCTGCAGGTGAAGCTATATTCACATTCGGAGTCGATTTATTATTTTTTGGAGTGTTAGTTGGGTAGCTGGTATTTCTGCTTTTATTTCCAAGGATACTGTTGATTATTGTCCATGTATTTTTAATATTGTCTTTGTTTTTTTCCAGTTCTTTACTGTAATAGTCTCTTTTACTACATCTTATTATATATGTTAACTTATTTTTGTATGTTTTATACCGCTGCTCTGCTTCTTTTGTCCTTTTCTTTATGAAAGCTTTATATAATAAATTTTTCTTTTTACACGCCTTTTGTAGTCCTTTGGTTAGCCATGGTTTGTCAGTAAATTTGTGTTTAAGCTTTTTTTTAACTAATGGGCAGTTTTTTTCATAAAGAGTGGTTACAATGTTTGTAAATGTGTCATAGGCTTCATTTACATCTGATACATAGACTTCTGTCCAGTCTTGCTTCAGCAAGTCCTCTTTAAAAGAACTGATTGTGTTTGGTGATTTGTGTCTGAACGATTTTGAGATTTTTTCTGGGTTGGGCCCCGTGTGGCCATGGATAAGTGCAAAGATTGGCAAGTGGTCGCTTATATCATTTATCAATAATCCACTTTCTATTTTCTTGTCGAGAACATTGACAAACAGGTTGTCAATAAGTGTAGCAGAGTGAGCTGTGATTCTACTGGGATGTGTTATTGTGGGATATAGACTCATGCTGTACATAGAGTTCATGAACTCTGTAACTACATTTTGTTGATGTGGATTAAGTAGGTCAATATTGAAATCTCCACAAATTGCTACCATTTTCTTACTAGTAATATTATTGTACAGCTCGACTAATTTATCTCTGAATGTCTCAATGCAAGTTCCCGGCGTTCTGTATATGCAGCTTATGATTAGATTTTTTGTTTTGTCTAGGTCAATCTCAACAGTAACACATTCCAGAATCCCTGGTAGTGCTAAGGACATTTCATTTACAAGCTTACATCTATATAGGTCATCAATATACAGTGCAACACCACCACCCTTTTTTTGAGATCTGTTAATGTTAAACATCTGATATCCCTCTATTGCCATCAGGGGAGCCTGGTCTGCATTAAGCCAGGTTTCAGAGACTGCTATAGCTGTGAATTTTCTGTTTAGCTGTTTTAAATAGTCCTGAATCTGTGAGAAGTTTTTGTTAAGACTTCTGCTATTGAAGTGTATTATTGACAGTTTACCATCTAATTGCACTTGACTTTTGAATTGCTTTTCAGTGTAATATTCACAGTGGTTATGAATATTATTGAAAAAGTGGTTATCAGGATCAATATCATTCTCCATCTCTTGTGGTTTATGTTCAGCATAGTGGCATATTTTTAGAGTTTGAGTTTCCTCACTCTGTGTTTCATAGTCAGTGTTCATTTGTATTTATCTAAGTCAGTAGCATCTCTGATCATTATACTTTTTGCTTGCTCAGGTGTTCCATTTAGTTTAATCCAAATTCTACAATTTCTTGTCCAGGTTGACTGTATCTTATTATGTTTCTTTAGCATCCGTGCCTGCCGTGCTAATTCAGCGTTTTTTTCAATCGTTCAATCGTTTTTTTCAAATTCAATTCTAATATAGATTTATGAGAGATTTCTTTTCATTATGCAGTCTACAAAATGACAAATGCATTTTTCACTGATTTGCAATAGCAAATAATAGCCAATTCAGGTATTTATTTCTCAAACAGCACACAAATAGGCCAATTAAATTTGTTCATGGCTGCTCAGAGTCACTGTTAAACAAATGATATACTGCTGCAAGATTATGAGTATTATACAAAAGATGAAGGAGGCAGCATGTATGTTTCGAGACCTTCACGATCAGAAAAACAGAACTTAACACTACCAGAAGAAAGCAGAACTAGGGTAAGTATTTCTTGTCTTTAAATTTTACTTTTATTTAACCAGACTGCTGTTGTGAACAAAGGTATTTTGTTTAATAATGCAACTAATGACTTCCGGTTATGGCTGCCACGTAGGACGGACGTGTCTCGCTCTGCTCTGCTCCTGGAGAAAAAAAATCGGCAAATAACTCTCTCATTTGGGACAGAACGTATCCCAGCATTTGGGCGAGGATATGTCGGCGAAGCCTAAGGCTGGAAAACCAGGAAAAGGAAAAAGCGAGCCGCCGAAACAGTCCAAATTAACGGACTTTCAGGTCTGTGACGCAGCAAACAAAACTCCATATATGGCGGAGGAGGCTGGCGGCGGTGCGATGTTTGCGGGGAATGGCGCAGATGCGCTGATGGCTGCCATGAGTTCAATGAGAGCGGACTTTTCTTCTAGATTTGATGGGATTATGACAGCGTTGGAAGGAATAAGAAAGGAATTGGGTGACTGTGTAGAACGAACGGCGCAGATGGAGCTCCGTCTCGCTAGTGCTGAAGATGACGTCACCCGTCTTCAATTAAAGGTGCGCACTTTGGAAAAAAAAAATAAATCTCTGGAAGATAATATTTTGGATTTGGAATCTCGGTCGAGACAGAATAATTTGAGGCTGGTGGGTCTTCCAGAGGAATCAGAAGGTCGGGACGTATGTTCCTTTCTGGAAAAGTGGATTCCGGAGGTGCTGGGCAGCGAGGAGTTGCAATCAGCAGTGGTTCTGGAAAAAGCACATCGTATTGGCCCACGGAGAGATAAGGGACCACCGAGGACCTTAATTATGAAGTTTCTTAGCAACAGAGACAGGATGAAGATCTTCAACGCTGCACGTGCTAAAGGAGAGATTAAACACCAGGACCAGCAGGTGCGGTTCTACCCAGATTTGGCCACAGGAATCCAGCAATTGAGGAAGCAGTTTGATCCCATACGTAAGGAGCTGCGCAACCTTGGGATTCGTCATGGTGTAATCTATCCTGCGAGACTGCTGACCACGTATGAGGGCAGAACCCACATTTTCAAGACCCCAGAGGAGGCGCAGGAGTTCATCAAGAAGATCAAAGAAGAAGAAGAGACTGGTGGGAGCTCAGCATGAACAAAATATAAGGTAGAATAATTAAGCATTTGCACAGGCATCTGACTGACTTGAAGTAAATAGTAAGTTTACAAAATATAGATTGTATTATATATTAAAAAAACAAAACAAAAACAAAACAAACAAAAAAAAAAAACTATGATGTACAAAGTTGTTAAAAATTTTGGAGTTAAGTTGGAAAACTACAGAGGAGAGTTAATGTTACGTCATTAAAAGCAGTAGAGTTGGGGTGATTGGGAGGATGAAGAAGGAGTGGCTTAGGCTGTTCCCCGTGGGTGTGGAACGGTCGATGGCTATATCGGGAGACAGAATTTTTCTTTTGATTTTGGGGGGTTTGCCACAAGTGTGGGAAGGGGAAATTTGTTTGTGTGTAGTTTGTAGGATGAATGTTCAACCACTCATGTTTTTGCTTCTCTGTATGAGCATGTTTACACTGCAAGGTAATCCTAAACTCTCTATTGATCATGGACCAAAGTGTTAATCTTAATTTAACTTCATGGAATTGCAGAGGTCTACAAAATTTAAAAAAACTTAAACAAGTTATGAATAAAATAAAGGACATGGGTTCAAGAATTGTGTTTTTACAAGAAACTCATCTGATAGAGGAGGATGTTAAAAGAATTAGGAGTAGATGGCAGGGAAGTGTATTCACCTCTTCATTTTCATCCCGAGCCAGGGGAGTTATGACTCTCATACATAAATCAGTTCCTTTTCAGGTGAAAAATGTAATTGGAGACAAATTTGGAAGATATGTAATCATTCAAGGTTCTTTGCTATTAGAAAATATAAATCTTGTGAACTTATATGGTCCCAATATAGATGATCAGAAGTTCTTTGCTAATTTATTTCTCATCTTATCATCACTTACAGGGCAACATATAATAGCAGGGGATTTTAATTGTACATTGAATCCAGGTGTGGATAGATCAACAGGACTGGATTGTACGCACATTGGATGTAGGATGACTATTAATCATTTTATGAAAGAATTGAGATTGTTAGATATATGGAGAGAAATGAAACCACAAGTTAAAGCCTATTCTTGTTATTCCAGTACCTACAAGACATTCTCACGTATTGATTATTTTTTGATTTCCACAGAATTAAGGTCCAAGATTCAAAACTGCTTTTATGATAACATCGTGATTTCTGATCATGCACCCTGTTGTCTAATATATGTAGATAAAAAATTGACAAAGGAATCAGGTAGATGGCAATTTCAGCATAAATGGCTTCAGGATGAGGAATTTGTCAAGTATATAGAAAAACAGATAGACGAGTTCTTTGACATCAATACTACACAAACATCAGCATGTGTAAAGTGGGAGGCTTTCAAAGCTTTTATTAGGGGACATATTATTAGTTATACAGGATCAAAATCTAAGAAGACTCGAGAGGAGAGAGCTAAATTGGAACATAAAATAAAAAGTCTTCAGGAAAAAGTGTATGCAGGAAGTGACCCAAGGTTGGAGAATGAATTACTGATTTTGAGAGCTGAATACGACAAAAAATCAGCGAATAGAGCTGCCTCGAGTCTTCTAAGATTGAAACAATCTTTTTATGAACAAGGTGAAAAATCAGGAAAATTATTAGCATGGCAGATTAAACAATTGGAAATTAAAACACCAATTACCAGTATTATAAGTAACGGACAGGTAGTTATAGATCCTTTAGAAATTAATAGAGCCTTTAGAGATTACTATGAAAAATTATATGATACCAAAAATGAACCTGATTTAACAAAACTAAATGGGTTTTTGAACGAACTATCTATACCGTGTATTCCAAATGAAAACAGGGAGATATTGGAGTCTAAAATTAGTCAAGAAGAAGTTGGGCTAGCCATTGATAATATGAAATCAGGAAAAAGTGCAGGACCAGATGGTCTTCCAGTTGACCTTTATAAAAAATTTAAGAATAAATTAATAAAACCTTTTTTGGAAATGGTTTTAGAAGCATTTCAAAATAATAATTTACCATCATACATAAATAATGCCTTAATTATACTGCTGCCAAAACCAGGTAAGCCCTCTAATAAATGTGAAAATATGAGACCAATAAGCCTATTAAACGCCGACCTTAAGATAATCTGTAAAATTTTAGCAAGACGAATACAAGAAATTTTACCAAATATTATTAATCGAGATCAGAATGGCTTTATAAAGGGTAGACAAGGCTTCCATAATGTAAGAAGACTATTTAATATTATTTATTTTAATAAAGAAGCACCGGATACAGCTCTCCTATCATTGGACGCCGAAAAGGCCTTTGATAGAGTTGAATGGCCCTTTCTTTTTGAAGTCCTACAAAGGTTTGGACTTGGAAATAATTTCATAAAATGGGTTCAAATAATATACAATAATGCTACAGCAGAAATCCTAACAAATAACAATATTTCAAAACCAATAAAAATCAATAGAGGATGTCGACAAGGCTGTCCACTTTCACCTTTACTGTTTACTATGGCAATTGAACCTTTAGCGATAGCGATACGTTTACATTCACAAATATATGGAATTAAAGTTGGACCAACAGAACATAAAATCTCCCTGTACGCCGATGATATAATTTTGTTTATGTCGAATCTAAAAAAATCAATTCCAACCTTGTTGAATTTAATAAAGAATTTTGGGGAAATATCAGGATATAAAATAAATAAAACTAAATCTTCAATATTAATGCTAAATGAGACCCAGAGAAATTACCCAGCCCCTGAGGTAAATCAATTCAATGTTGTAAATCAGTTTAAATATTTAGGAATCCAAATTATGCCTAAGCTAGAATCAGTCGCCAGCGTCAACTATGAAGCCTTAATGTCAGATATCAATGAGTTAACTCAGAGATGGATGTCACTACCAATGTCGATGATCGGGAGAATCAATATACTTAAAAGTAATATTTTACCTAAAATACTTTATTTATTTCAATACATTCCCTTATCACCACCTTTAGATCTATTCTCAAGAATAAAAAAAAAGTTAGTGGAATTTATATGGAACAACAGGAGGGCTAGATTACGTTTGTCTTTATTATATTTACCATTTGATCGTGGAGGTCTGAAATGTCCAAATTTTATGTTGTATTATTGGTCGGCACAACTGAGGTCTATGACATATTATTTTTCATCAAATGATCTCCCTCACTGGACTGAAATGGAATCATACAATTTACCTTTACCTCTTCCCATATTCATATACTCAGATTCGGCAAAAAAATTACAAAAACAAGTTAAAAATCCATTTGTAAAGCATATGATCAAAATATGGTGTGAAGCTAAAAACTATTTAAAAGAACCACAGTTATTGTCACAATTTAGTCCAATATGGGGTAATCAATATTTTAAACCAGGGAGAGCGGACGCTGTATTTAAAGTATGGAATTTAAAAGGGATACAAAAGATTCAGGATTTATATTTGCCATGTGCAGACAACATAATGTCTTTTGAAGAGCTGAGGATCAAATTTAATCTCAATAGAACACATTTTTTTAAATATCTTCAACTTAGAAACTTTATTCGATCAAATCAAAATAAAGCTCTCACTCGACCTATTTATTCATCCTTGGAAAAAATGATGATGAAAGATAGTAAAAGAAAGGGTATTATTTCAGAGTTTTATAACTCATTGACACTATCTTCAAGTGAAAATTCACTGAAAAGATTAAACTACTGGAAAGAAGATCTGCAAATTGAAATTTCAGAGGAACAATGGGAATTGGCTTGTACAGAAGCTCAAACCAAATCAATAAATGCACGCCTTAAATTGATACATTTCAAATGGTTAATGCGGATGTATGTTACACTGGAGGAGTTAAATAGATACAACAAAAATATACCAGATACATGCACAAAATGCATGGAAAGTAAAGGAACCCTATTTCATTGTTTATGGGAATGTAGATTAATAAGAATGTTTTGGGAGGAGGTGAGGGTAACAATTGAAAAAATAATCTCAAAACAAATCATATTGAATCCTAAACTGTTTTTGTTGGGTCTGTACCCAGAAAAGCATAATTTCAATAAAAGTGAAAGAACATTCATAGACCTCAGTTTGCTTAATGCCAAAAAATGTATTGCACTATTATGGAAAAAGACTCAGACCAGATGTGACTCAGTGGTTAAGACAGATGTTAACAAACCTTCCATTAGAAAGAATAACATATATACTGAAATCAAAGGAAATTGTGTTTGAGAATATATGGAGACCTTTTATTGATTATGTAAAAAATTTAAACATAACTCTTGAAGAAGAAGGTGAATGATGTGTGTGGACCTTGTAAATTCCAAACTGGTGAACATAATATGTATACTAATGTATTGGATTGTCTAGACTAAACAGAGGAGCATTGTTGAAGATTTGATTTTGTTGGTGGTTGTTGGTGTTTTTAGGGTTTTTTTTTTTTTTTTGTAGTACTTTAGTGTTAGTGTTTGATTGTTTGTATCATGTTTGTTAAAAAAAAAAGGTTCAATAAAGATATTGTGGAAAAAAAAATAATGCAACTAATTGCTGAGCTAAAAATATCAAACAGGTTAGGTAATTATTTTAATAGCATTATCAATATATAATAACACTGTATTTTGTGTTCAGATGAAAACAGAATGAAGTTATCTCAGTCCTGAAAATTCATACAGTTCACACATTAAATAAGTTTGTCGAAGAGACTTCAAGCATGTTTTATATTTTAAAGTAATTTTTGATCATTTTAGTAAACATTTTATGATAAATACATAGAAATGGTCATAACATAAAAAACATAAAAATGGTCATAACATAAAAATATACAAAAATAGCTTCAGTTACTGAAACCATACATTTTAGAGTACTTCATACATAATTACTATAGCTGATGAATACATGACATGACATGACAATTGGGAGTACTGATGTGTCATTGTTTTTTAAATTGTGTGTATAATATTTAGAATTATCATGTTCACATGAGAATAATGTATGGTATACAGTTGCAATCAAAATTATTCAACCCCCACTGCAAATCAGGTTTATTGGCAAAATGTACAAACTACCAGCTGTTTGCAATAAACAGATCAAACAAAAACAATTTGAATAGCTCAACACAACTAATATTACAAGTGGTTTCTTCAAATTCAACACAAAATGCCACTTTTGATGACTACTGCAGTCTCAAAATTATTCAACCCCTTCATGACAAGCATCTTTAGTGCTTAGTAGAGCACCCTTTTGCTCTCATGACCTGCTGTAAACATGACGCATAGACAGACCCCAGCTCCTGGCAGCATTCTAAGGAATCGTAGCCCATTCCTCATGGGAAAAGGCCTGCAAGTTCACTAATATTCTTGGGTTTATGTGCTGCAATCGCCTTTTTCAAATCCCACTAGAGATTTTCAAAGGGGTTCAAGTCAGGTGACTGTGATGGCCACTGTATCTTCCAGGACTTCTTCTGAAACCAAACCTTGGTGGATTTTGAGTATGCTTGGGATCACTGTCCTGTTGGAAAGTCCAATGATGCCCAAGCTTCAGCTTCCTCACAGACGTCATGACATTTTCTCCCAAGATTTCCTAATTCTTGATTGAATCCGGTTTCCAGCGCAAGAGAAAGCAAAGCAACCATAGAGCATCACTGAGCCACCACCATGCTTCACTACAGACAGGGTGTTCTTTTCAGCACATGCTTTACAGGTACATCTCAAAAAATTAGAATATCATGAAAAAGTTCAATATTTTTGTCACTCATTTCAGAAAGTGAAACCCATATATTATATAGATTCATTACACATAGAGTGATATATTTAGTGTTTATTTTTTAATTTTGATGATTATGGCTTACAGCCCATGAAAACCCCAAATTCAGTTTCTCTAAAAAATTAGAATATTACATAAAATTAATTTGAAAAAATAGTTTTTTTAATAGAAATGTTGGCCGACTGAAAAGTATGTTCATGTACACACTCAATACTTGGTCAGGGCTCCTTTTAGATTAATTACTGTATCAATGTGGAGTGGCATGGAGGTGATCAGCCTGTGGCACTGCTGAGGTGTTATCAAGGTCCAGGTTGCTTTGATAGTGGCCTTCAGCTCGTCTGCATTGTTGGGTCTGGTGTCTCTCATCTTCCTCTTGACAATACTCCATAGATTCTCTATGGGGTTTAGGTCAGTAGAGTTTGCTGGCCAATCAAACACAGTGATGCCATGGTCTTTAAACCAGGTTTTGACACTTTTGGCAGTGTGTGTGTGTGTGTGTGTGGGGGGGGGGGGGTGTCAAGTCCTGCTGGAAAATGAAATCAGTTTCTCCATAAAGCTTGTCAGCAGAGGGAAGCATGAAGTGCTCTAAAATTTCCTGGTAGACGACTGTGCTGACTTTGGTCTTGATAAAACACAGTGGACAAACACCAGCAGATGACATGGTTCCTCAAATCATCACTGACTGCGGAAACCTCACACTAAACCTCAAGCAACTTAGATTCTGTACCTCTCCATTCTTCTCCAGACTCTGGGACTTTGATTTCCAAATGAAATGCAAAATTTACTTTTATCTGAACAGAGGTCGTCTGCTGGTGTTGGTCAACTGTGTTTTGTCAAGCCCAAAGTCAGTGCAGTCATCTACCAGGAAATTTTAGAGCACTTCATGCTTCCCTCTGCTGACGAGCTTTATGGAGAAGCTGATTTCATTTTCCAGCAGGACTTGTCACCCCCCACCCCCCCCCCCCACACACACACACACACTGCCAAAAGTATCAAAACCTGGTTTAAAGACCATGGCATCACTGTGTTTGATTGGCCAGCAAACTCTCTGACCTAAACCCCATAGAGAAACTATGGAGTATTGTCAAGAGGAAGATGAGAGACACCAGACCCAACAATGCAGACGAGCTGAAGGCCACTATCAAAGCAACCTGGACCTTCATAACACCTCAGCAGTGCCACAGGCTGATCACCTCCATGCCATGCCACATTGATACAGTAATTAATCCAAAAGGAGCCCAACCAAGTACTGAGTGTGTACATGGACATACTTTTCAGTCAGCCAACATTTCTATTAAAAAAACTATTTTTTCAAATTAATTTTATGTAATATTCTAATTTTTTGAGAAACTGAATTTGGGGTTTTCATGGGCTGTAAGCCATAATCATCAAAATTAAAATAAATAAACACTTGAAATATATCACTCTCTGTGTAATGAATCTATATAATATATGGGTTTCACTTTCTGAAATGTTACCAAAAATATTGAACTTTTTCATGATATTCTAATTTTTTGAGATGTACCTGTAGTCTTCCTCCTCTAAACATACCGTTGATCCATAGGCCTGAAAAGTTTCAGTTTTTCTTCATCACTCCACAGAACATAATCATAAAACCTCTATGGCTTATTTATACAGCTGTGAGTAAATTGGAGCTGACTTTTCTTGTGCTTTTGGGTCAGTAGTGGTGTTCGTCTTGGAAACCTCAGTACTTGCTGCAGTCAATCAAGGGTTTTTGACCACCTGCCTCCTCAGGACTCTTGTAGCAGCCATTGATAACTTCCGCTTTCTGCCACGTCCAGGCAATGTAGCCGCTGTTCCTTTAATAATATTAACGTTAAACTTGCGGACTATACTTCCAACTGTATCTCTAGGAACATTCAGTGCCTTTGCTGTTTTTGTATCCTTTTCCTTTTTTTGTGCAAGGCAATGATCTCTTCTCTAAACTTTTTGGACAATTCTCTTGCAGGGTTTCCACTCTTTTCTTGAAATTATTTTCCAGGAGTTTTCCAGGGCATTTTCAGCTGTTACAGTATGACAGACAACTTATCACATCATACACACCCCCAGGCATTGCAGAAGTGTTCTTCTCTATAGTTTTTCCTTGCATTTTGTGCATTTACCAGATTGCTTCTATGTTTATTCCTCTTCTGCCCCCAAAGGTCTGATTTAAAGGATGTGCAGTCTATGGCTATAACTTATCTGTGAAATTATCTGCTCTGAGGGGACATGCAAATTTGATTGGCTGGTAGCGGAGCAAGATATAAAGACTAGATTTTGCATTGGGCTTCTCAGCATGGATCAATACCGGTGCCATATTGGTATGGGGATCCAACCTTAAATCGGTCATTCAGATCAACGAAGGTGTTGGACTTTTGTGCTGCATACAGCTGCTGCAACAAATGAACAAAGAAAACTAAAGAACAAGGCATAACAGTTCATTGGTGAGATTTTACTTTTCTAAAAATGCTCTGAAATAAATATGTAAGGATTTACATATGAAAATGTGTCTCATTTAACTGTTTGTTTGGTACAAATGCTCTCCAATCAGGGCCAGGGGCTGTTATAATCATACTGTACATATACATGATTAGAATTATGATAGCAAGCTTGCCATAATCTAATATTGTATAACGTCCATTATCATATGTGAACCTCATTGTTTTGTTTTGGCTCTGCAAATTAACTTTCAGATATGTGTGAAAAAGTCCCAATTTCGCCACAAATGTTTCAAGAAAAAAAATCATAAAGTAAAGATGAAATTGGGAGAAAACCTTACAAATTTATGAGAATAAAGTCTCAAAAATATGATAGACTTAAATTTAGAAGGGCAAAAACACAACTAAGAACAAAAGCTCCAGATATAAGTGAAAAAAAAACTTTCAAATTTACAAAGTATTAAATTTACAAGAAAACTGTCAAAAAATAGGAGGAAAAACCTCTTGAACTGTCAAGAATAAAATCACATCTCAAGTAACTTTTTAAGCAGATACTGTACAGCACTTTTTTACTCAACTATTTTCTGGGTCACTACTACTCTTATACTTCAGTAATTGATTTCATAAGGTAACACTACTTTTATTTGGTTACAGTTTATGACTACTCTACCCAACTCTGACTGTATAATTTAAGTGTGTGTGTGTGTGTGTGTGTGTGTAAAAGAGTATGACCATGGAGGTTGTAATTTCTCAGAGAAATAAAACCTCCTTGGTCAAATTATTCATGTGTGGTTTTCCTCTGCAGAGCACCGTCCTACCCTGACATTTGCACAACAGCTAACTGTACAGGTAATACGAGTCTGTTAACACTGACAAAGGCCAAGAAATAACGTAAATTTGGAAGGAGAATTGATATATCAAATAATGATATATACTTAGGAAACAATATTTATTTTATTTTATTTTACAAGAGCATCTGACCCTCACAGTGTCTACTGGGAAAAATTCTGGCCCTTGGACAAATGTAGAAGAAAATGCTTAAAAATGTCAAAGTGATAAACAGTTCAGTGTGTGATGTGAACTTGGGACTGTTGATGGCTATTTGTTGAAAGTGCTGGTATATTAACCATTCGCCATCCCCTTCCCACCAACCAAATGAGTGTTGAAGCCTTGTAAGTGAGTGTTGTTTTGCTCCTGCGCAGTGACAACGGTGCATTCTTTTCATGCATGTGCAGAGTAACAACGGTGCATTGCTTTTGCACATGCACAGTGAGGGCTTTGGTCTTATCTGAGGTGCATTTTTTTGTTGTCTGTAGTATACGAGGGGGGCTGAAAAGTCCATAGGCTGAAAAAGTACATCGTGCTCAAATTTGACCAAATGTGGTTTATTTTTCAACCACAGAGATCCAAGCATTGCAACACCGATGGAAGAAGTGAGTGGACCGAAGGGGAGACTGTTGAAAAATAAACCACATTTGGTCAAATTTGACCGCTATGAACTTTTCAGCCCCCCCTCGTAAATCGCACATTTTTGAGAGGGTGGACCAATTCTGACATGACATGATTCTGACTTCATGTCAGGTCAGGCACTGGCTTGTTTGCTACCGGATAACCATGAAAACCGGTACTATCTGTCTCATGGGTCGGGCCGTCAGCGACTCCCCGCCCTTCCAAGGGTGTGGAGGGTGAAACTGGGCATCCTGACAGAACTAAAAACAATATCTGTCACAGGTCTGTGGTGAACCACTCCCAGTTACACGGGGTGAGACTGGACATCCTGGCAGATAAGCACTTGTCGCAAGGTCTGTGGTGGACTTTTGCCAGTCGGTGCATCGTGACATGCACTACACAAAGAGCAGAGATAAACAAACCTATCATCTGGTCAGTCACTGCAACAGATACTGGAGTCAGTTTGTCTTGGCCTGTCCTTGCCACTGATAATACCTCTATCTGTCAAGAATGTGCTGCTAGTCCAGCAAAAGCTTGCGGTACTCAAATACTTTGCAAGCAGTTTCATGAAATGGTCAGTCAGAGAGCAACTCATACCGGCTGAGATGTTGCCCGGGTTAGCAAGGTCAGGGGTTCCTGGCAGCGGAGGGTGAGGGATGGAGCTGCGTGGGGGAATTTGATAAGACCTACGTAAATGAAACAGTCATTGTCGCCCCCGACAGACTGCTATGATGATGATGATGATTTTATTATACAATAATTTGCTATATTCTAGGTTAAAACAATTTAAAGATTTAAACACCTTAAAATTCCCTCAACAGAAAATTTACACATTAGAACTCAAGAAGAAACACGTTGATTAGAAACAATAGAGAAATATACTTAAATAATAAAAATTTGCATGTACTTGAAACAGGGCTGGACGATACATGAAATATATTCATTATATCAATACATTCTACTATGCACGATACATATAATGCCTTTATCGTGAATATCAAGCATAAATTGTCACAGCAGTGTAAGCTGTCAGCATTTATTTGTCCAGTTGAAGCTTCTCTCTCCTCTCACACAGCTGCATCACTCCCTCTCGCCCCTCCCTGCACTGTTTCATATCAGGGTCGTTGCCAAGTCTGTTTTTTTTCTTGCAATTTTTTTCTTTAGAAACTGCTTTTTTTGAGCCTGTTTTCATGGAGCAGATATGTTGTTTTTTTATGCACAATCTGGCAACACTGGCAGACCATGGGAAAAGGGGAAAAATGAAATTACACACACACCTGCTGCAGTGGAAAGCAGACTTGAATGAAATAATTTCAAGGAAAAAAAAGCATTGGCTCCATTGTCTGGCAGTGGACTTCAGAAGGTAGAAACTGAACAAAATACAGTTACGTGCAAATTATATCACAAAGCTGTTGTCTTTAAAGGTAGTAGTAGCACTAATTTGTTTCATCACTTGAGATGTCATCCACTGTAACATGAAGAATGCATTAAAATCCCCTCTCAACATCCCAGGTAGCCCCTACAAAAAATTAAAGGAGCCAGCCCTAAGAAAATGACTATATGGCATCTTCATTTGGAAAATTTATCCTATACAACAAAAGTGCAAAATAGAAAGAGAACACAACTGGGGTCACAAATTATAATGCCAAAGACATGGCCCCTATTGTTTAAAAACATGACCAAACCGAAAAAGTGGACTTTAATTTACATGGTTTTAAAATACCTTTCTTGGCAATTCTTGCTTAATGCACTTTTTTATTGTGTCGAGTCCTTTTTTTGTTTTGTTTTTATTGGTTTTATTACAGGCCATAATAGGGCAGCCTACCATTATTCATTCTGATTTGATGAAATTTATGAGTCTGAATGGTTCAATAAAGTTTGTTAAATTTAACTTGATTTCATCTCCCCCTAGGTTCGTAAGGGTTACAATAGGGAATTAAAGTGAGTGTGGAATGAAATAGCTGGAGGCAAGAAATGAGCAATAATGGTTATTATTTACAGTGATAAAGTGAGCAAAATATACAGATAATTTACAACTGTACAAATATAACAACGGCCGGCATGAAATAAAACCCCAAAGATGTCCCACTGAGCTCAGTGTGTGTTTGTCCGTTCGGGTTAGTCGTTTGACCAGTCAGGATATCTCGTGTCTCCAGACTCAGGTTTCCAATCCTGGGCACTGGAGAGAGGAAAGATGCTCTTCACTCGAGATCTTGGTTAGATCTCAGTCCAATCTTGGTTCAGTCTCGGGTCAGGCTCGCCATCTCCATTCGGAGAGAATCCAGGTTCCAGAAGGTTCTTGATCAGCAACCAAAAAAACCTAGCCAAAGATGAGATTCAGGGTGAACACAGCAGAAGTCACCGCTTCACGGCCTCTCAAGCTCGTGCTCCCATCAACAAGAAGAGGTGTCAGTGTGAATCGCTCACAACCTCCCTCATCCGCACTTGTATCATTAAAGACTGAATTCCGAGTGTGCGCTGGCTGCCTCTACTCGGAAGGTGGGGCTAATATCGCTCTTAACGAATGGAAAGACCCAGATCACCCAACGTGACCATGAACCAGAAATTCAAAAGCTGGATGACGAGGATCGCACTTCCTCTTCCCCAAGAGAATCAGTTTTCAAAATAAAATCACACAGTTGTATTAATACAATTTACATCTGAGAAAAAGGGTCATTTTCTCAGCTGGGTTACAAAAGGTTTTGAAATGATTTATCTTGGGCTCATTTTTTTACATCACAAAAACCTGGCATTTGAACAGGGGTGTGTAGACTTTTTATATCCACTGTATATGTCCCGTGTATCACGATAAAACCCCAAATGTATCGTGATACATGTTAAAAGCCATATTGCCCAGCCCTAACTTGAAAACACTGTAAAAATGGGTTGACAGCGCATAAGCTGTAGTATACAACTTTAACCTGGATGGACAAAATATATTTACTGACATTGTGTGGGTTTATTTTGTAACAAGAGCACTCTGAGGCGAGTGCAATATCCCCTGCCACCGTTTTCTTTGATGATCCCAATACTTACTGACAGAGAGCAGTTTTCAACTTCGATGTAAATACTGTGGCAGAACCAAATTATGATAAGCCCATCATCCACGAATATACAACAAAGTATACAACTAGGAATGGTAATGATTGACTTTTGATGAACTGTCGATAAGAGTTTAGTCGACTAAATTAAATTAGTTATCAATTAATTGAGAGTGGCACTCTTCTTTTCAACAGTTTATTTTCATTAACCCAATGACTGCCTATGGCGCGCCATTGTGCCGTCAGCCCCTAGTGGTCAAGATTTTTTTTCAAGAAAATATTCAGTTCAGATGTCAGAGATTTCCAAAGCTATAACTTGAAAGTGGTAAGCGATAATGGCTTACTGTCAATTAGAAAGCTGTAGAATATGATCCAAAGTTTGAGACAGGAGTAAATTCACGCATCTAATTTGCATAATGCCACAGCAGCCATATCGAATGACATAACTTTCAGTCAAAAGCGGACTTTGAACATATTTACACAATGGATGGTTTTGGTTTTTGTCACGGTTTTTTGCTTTGGGGTTTTTGTTATCTTATCTTTAAAGTATATGAACCAGAAAATCAGTACAATGTAAACAAACAGAAATTCATCAGACTTACCGCTGGCCAGGCAGCTCACTTTGTCCATTTTCGTCCATCCTGGTCATTATTTTGTCTTCTGTCGGTTATTTTCGCTTTCTCTCTCACATCAAGTGTGATTTGAGACCACACCTGATTTCAAATGTGAGCTCTTATGAGAAATTCTATTCAGGGGGTTGAATAATTTTGAGACTGCAGTAGTCATTGAAAGTTGGATTTAGTGTTGAATTTGGATAAAATCCTTGTAATATTAGTTTTTTAAATTATTTAAACTGTTCTTGTGGAATTTGCTTATTTTAAACACCTGAATTTTTTTTTTTTTTTACATTTTGCCAATAAATCTAAAATGCAATGATGATTGAATAATTTTGAATGCAACTGTACTACCCTGTCTTAAAGACCCACAGTCCTGCATTTTGAAATTACTTTATCTTATTGGTGGAAAAAAAAAAACCTCTAAATACAGACACTGTATAATATAGAGACAAGCACAGACTTGTGAATACTGACATAATATTTACCTTATACTTCATCCATTCTTAGTTCAAATTTCCACATCACATTTTTGCAAGTTCCAGGATCAGCACAATAGGTACTGGTGTAAATCCTGCTAGAATGTGCATGCCTTAAAATACAGGTGAGCTCAAAGAAACTTCATATTTTCAGCCAAATATTAAAACAGTTTTGAAGCACCGATTCTTCTTAAATCACACTCAAATCTAAAAGGGCCAGCAGTGGCCAAAGACTTTTAGTCACTTATCTACTGAACTATAAATGTGGTGCAGACTACTTGTAGTAGATGTTTTTTTTTGGCTGTAGGTTTAAATTTCTCCAGGTTTGGAAAGCAAACTCCACAAACCTACCTTACTGTTCATGTTGAAGTTCCTGTAGACAGTCCGGGCTCCATACAGGAAAGCATCTCCATCATTAGTGATGCAGCCGTCTACCAGGTTCTGAGAGTCCAGGTAAGCGCACATGGCTTCAGCCTCCCCTGCAGCCGTCACCCATGGGACACCCAGGTAGTCCAACATCTCTGCACACTACAGAATAGAGACACAGTGGAAAAAGAAAAAACAATACTGTACACGCAAAGGAAAAAATGAACACAGCACTTTGGTTTTTGCTCCAGTTTTTCGCTTTCCTGGAAAATTCATCCACCTACTACGAAAGCCTTTGGCTTTTCACAATAAGAGACCCTGCCATTTCATTTAAGTGAGCAAGCAGCTTAACTTCTGATCAGGGCTCGACTGCAGCACCAGCACACCAGACAAATGTCTGTAGAAATCAGCAGCAGCTTGTAGTTCAGTCAACAAATTAAAAAACACTGCATTTATGACAGTCACCTATTTATTAGACAATAAGAAAAAAAAGTTGTAAATTTGTGAGAAAACAAATTTTCTTTCTTTTCATAAACGATATTTATGATGAAGAGATGCAAATTTCTGAGTAAAAAGGTTGTCAATTTATTGAAAAATACACAAATTTGCAAAATAAAAGTAAGAATGAAAGAATAAACTCAAATTTATTAGAAAACGTTAAAAATTTGTGAATTTTTTTCAAGAAAAACATGCAAATATACTAGAATAAAGTCACAAATTTACATGAAGAAAACTGTAAATTTCAGTGGAAAAACAAATCTAAACTTACAAGCAAAAGTCACAACTTTATGAGGGAACAAAAAGCAAATAAAAAAACGCTCAAATTTACAAGAATAAGTCTCAAATTTATATGAAAAAAGTTGCAAATTTGTCAAAACTTCAATAAAAAAGCTGCAAATTTACTTGAATACAGTCACAAATTTACATGAAGAAAAAAAATGGAGACAAAAGACAAATTTTTAAGAGTCAGAGTCACCAGAATTAAAAAAAAAATAAAAAAAATCACAAATTTGCCAGAATACAGTTACCAAATTTATATGAAAACAGTTGCAAATCTACAAAAAATAATCTGTAAAATAATTTACAATAATAAAGTCACATATTTATATGGAAAAAGTTGCAAATTTATAATGAAGAAACTATAAAATTTAATAGAAAAAATGCAAATGTATGAGTAAGAGTTGGAAATGGATGAGAAAAGAAATACAAATTTGCAAGAAAAAGTTTATACATTTCTAATATTAAATTCATAAATGCATCTGGAAAAATGCTGCAAATTTACCAGAAAAAAGCAAATTTTACATGAATAAAATTACAATTTTACATGAAAAAAAAATTGAAAGGAAAAATGCAAATATGGTAAAAGGCTAGCTATATTGAAACGATATTAGCCATTAAAGTTAATGTGCACCAGATCAGCTGTTTAACGCCAAATAAATGGCTTTTGTCTGGGGGGGGGGGGGGGGGGGGCTGCATATTTTAGAGGCTGCAAAAACCCAGTGGAGTTTGTGTTTGGTTGGGAATGTTATGAAGAGCACCTCTCTGAGCACAGCTCTGAAGCGCCCTCTGCTGGTGTTTCCTGCAGGCGCCTTCCTGGATCCTCCATATCTGCTTTCTGTCCTCTTGCTCATGGTTTCTGCTTTGAGTTCTGGGGCTTCTCCTTCCATGACGAAGACGAGCTTCACCCCCATCAGTGTGAGGGATGACACCCTAAAAAATAAATTCCTGGACACGGCGCTTTTAGTTTAGCTCAGGAGTCACAGCCTCTACTAACTGAGTTCCATTTAGAGCAATTTGTTCCAAATATTATACATAGAGCTACAAAACATGTATAAAGCCTAAATGCAAGAGTACAAAAGACTAGTTTGTCACTACAATAGTAACAAGAGTTCTCCTCTTAAATGTGCACAATTTACTTATGAATTTGCAAGTTTTCTCATTAATTTACATATGTCGTTCATTAGTTTTCTTGTAATTTTTTTAATTTTTTCCTCAAAGCCTTTGTTTCTCAAAGTGTTTATGAAGTTCCTATTTTTCCTTCATAATTTCACTGTTTCTCTGTTAAATTTGCAAGTTTTCTCCTCTTGCTTCTTACAATAATTGGCCAATTTCTTTTTCTTAAATTTGCCATTTTTTACAAATACATTTTCTCTTGTTTGTCATTTTTGTTTCATTTCCTTATAGAGTTGTCTTTTGAATCAATGTGATTTTTTTAAAATGTACAACTTTTGCTCATAAATTTCTCAGCTTTAGCACCTAAATTTGCCACTTTTTCCCTTTAAAACTGACCATTTTAAAGTCGAGTTGCCATCTCGTTTCCATCTAAGTTTTACACTTTTCCTTATAGAGTTCCCACTTCTATTAACAAACTCTCACTTTTCACATAAATTTGCCATTTTTTCCTCTTTGACTCTATTTTCATACATTTGTCATTTTTCCCAAAACAGACTTTTTTCTTTAATATGCCATTTTTTCCATATAAATTAGCTATTTTCCTTCCTTAAAATTGGCATAATTCTGCCACGTTTTCCTCTTGTCAGCTCTTGCTACCTCTGTCACATAAATTTGTCCTTTTTTACTTCCTGATATGGGAAAGTTTTCCTCTTAAATTTGCCATTTTTGCACATAAATTAGCCATACTTCCACCCTCAAATTTGTCACTTCATGCAAACTTATCTTTCTGCACATAAATCCCCCCCACACACACACACTTGCCAACTTTTTACAGGAAGCTGTTGGTTGTAAAGAGCTGCAGGTTGCAGACCCCTTAGCCACGTAGAACGCTAGTATGGCGTAAGATAAACATGGAAGCGTAGCATGGAAGACATTTTTACCTGAGCTGGGGTCTGGTCACTCTCCCCATCATGGCCTGGACGTGCTGAGCCTCGCAAACCCACAAACTCAGGTCCACCGCCAGAGTTTTTCCGCTCAAACTGTACAATGGCACCGACTCACGAACCGGAGACACGATCGACCACAGGTCCTGAACACCCATGGTTGCTCATAAACGGATCTTACGCGTTTAAACGCAAAGAAATCCAACACATAAAACGATACAACTTCAAACCTGAATCGCCAACCCAGACTTTTTCAAACGGTGAAACGGCGCCGTTGGGCCGCGTTCCAATTGCACGGTGGCTGCATGTGGCGCAGTGGTTTAGCACTGTGGCAGCACAGTTTACCCTCGGCCGGGGGATCGTGAGGGGATCATGAGATCGTGGGTTCGATTCCAGCCCCCGACCAACAGTGAGCTGTGTGGAGTTTGCGTGTTCTCCCCGTGTTGCGCGGGTTTACTCCGGGATTTCTCCGGTTTCCTCCCGCATACCAAAAACATGTAGGTTTAGGGCGCTCGCGCACGCAGCGGCCGGTGGCTTGTCACCAGACTGCAAACCAAATCTACCTACGGGTACAAATAAGTAACAAAAAAAAAAAAAAAAAAAAAAATTCGATGTGGGTGTCCGCACTGCCACGATTGACGGCGTATCAGTTATTGTTTTGGGGTTGAAAATAAACAGGACTGGGTTAAACACGATATGGATTGTGGCTATAATTTTGCTGAATTCATTTCAAGAACTGATCGTTTTATCTAAACGAATATAAGTATGACAGGAAACAAAGGAAGCAAAACCGACTGAAGCCGGACGTTTTTAAAACGACGTCACACTCAAGCGCCGACGTATCCTTGTTGCTATGGATACGAGAACACCGTAGGTCACATCGTCACAGAGAGAAAAAAAAAGGTTGAAGTACGCGGCGGTAATGCACCTGTAAGCTGGTTGCCAACTGCCAATCAAATCTAAAAGAAGAAGAAGAAGTTTTTATTCAGCCATGACGGACTCCCAAATGCTCATCGAAATAGCTGGCTTGATTACAGACCCTGCTTTCCATGTTGCCAGAAGTATTGCTGAGGTATCTTTTTCTTTTTTCTTTCAAGACAGCCTGCTCCGTAGTTGCCAACTTTCACTCTTTTGGAGTGAGTCTCACGCTTTTTACCCCCTCTCTCTCACTCTACAAAACTCGATTTCTCACTCCAAAATGAGGAAGTTACTGGCAATATTGTGTTGATTTTCTTCAGATGTTCCCACAATGAGAGCTCTCAAGGATAAAGCAGACTGAACATGTTCTAAAACTTATTCGGCGGTATTGTGCACCTGCATGCTAACTCCTCCCGTATGCCACTTCGGTAAAGTTGGCAAGATATTCACAGATTCGGACTTTGCGGATCAATAACTCCCGAACAAAACATTGTTAAAACACAAACCACACCAATCTAATACACTGGTAAAGTGGACAACTGTAGCTCATGTATTTTTACCTACATATGTATAAGCACTGTGGGATGCTTGAGATTGCATGTGTGGATTGACCTCATGTCTTGGATGGAACAATATGTCTGGACCACCTGTGGATAACAGCAAGAAGACGGAGGTACGGCGATAAGGAGCTGAAAAGACTTCCTGACCTCCTGGGGGCCAGGCGGAGGACTGAAGGACGCGGGGGGAGAGTTATTGTCAATAGGGGGTTTTGACGGTGATATGTGATTCTTCCTTTGTTCTGAGATGTATAAATAAGAAGGTTTTAGTTTAGCTCTCTCTCTTCTGTTCTTGAGAGATAGCTGGGGATGTGATCGCAACAATAAAACCCGAATTAAGAAATAATTCAGCCTTGTTATTTCACGCTCCCCACATTGGTGACCAAGAGACGTGAGAATGCATAGAAGGGATTCTCCTGATGCAGACTCGTCAGAGTCTGCCCAAGCGAGCGCCGTCTCCATTAAACTGCCAGAATTCTGGCAGGTCAACCCGGACTCGTGGTTCCTCCAGGCTGAGGCACAGTTCACGCTCGCAGGAATAACGGCGGATGACACTAAGTTTTACCACGTCATCGCAAGGCTCGACAACCGCACAGCTCGATGCATGCGGAGCCTGGTACAGCAGCCACCCGCTGACAACAAATATGGCGAGTTGAAGGCTGCCCTCACCGAGTGTTTCACACCCTTAGCCGAAGAGAGGGCTAGGAGGCTCCTGGCTATGCACGGCCAGGGAGGGCGCAGGCCAGTCGCCCTGATGGAAGACATGCTGCAGCTGAGGGAATCGGACAACGATAATTTCCTATTTATGCACATCTTCCTAAATAACCTCCCGTCGCACATGAGAGGGACCCTCTCCAGCATGCCTTGTGTGACCCAGCGGGACTTCCATGTGCTGGCCCAAGAGGCGCAGCGGCTCCTCGACTCCTGCGGCGAGCAGACGGCCACAGCAGCAGTGGCAGACCTAGGTACGGCGACCTGAGGCAACAAAGAGCCAGAGATAGCGGAGCCAGCCCCACCAACAATGGCAGCGACGCAGCCCCGGCGCAGCGGAGGAGATGGCCTCTGTTATTATCACCGGCGTTTCGCAGAGAAGGCACACAGGTGTGTGCCGCCGTGCAGCTACAAGAGCTCGGGAAACTCCAGGACCGGGACCCGTTAGCAGCTTCGGCTCTCGGTGAAAGAAATAAGCTGCTGTACATCACAGATGCGAGCTCCAGGTGACACTTCCTCGTAGACACTGGAGCCCAAGTGAGTTTCATCACCCCGACCTACGCTGACCGGGCAACGGCGGCGAACGGCTCGAGCATCAACACCTACGGAGAAAGGACTTTGTTTTTGTCCTTGCATGGCCGCACTTATGAATGGACTTTTATCATAGCGGCAGTGAGCTTCAATATGTTAGGTGCCGATTTTCTGTGCTCGCATGGTTTGTTAGTTGATCTTGCCAACAGACGCTTAGTTAATGCACTATCTTTCTATTCTATTCCTTGTGCAGCTCGAGTGTCCCCACCACCGGTGCAGACCAACGTCGCCACAGCAGGCGGTAAGTTTAACACACTCCTCACCCAATTTCCAGCGCTCACGGTTCCTACTTTTTCGGCAACAGTTGCGAAACACGGGGTGGAGCATTTTATCACTACAGCGGGCCCCCCCGTCTTCGCGAAAGCTTGGTGTTTGGATGCTGCTAAGCTTTCCATAGCGCGCGAGGAGTTCGCCAGCCTGGAAAGACTGGGCATTATTCGTCGTTCGAAAAGCTCATGGGCTTCGCCACTGCATATGGTCCCTAAAGCTGACGGCTCCTGGAGACCTTGCGGCGATTACCGCAGACTAAACAACGCCACAGCGCATGACTGCTACCCAATCCCACACATTCAGGATTTTTTGGTGCATCTAGCGGGGGCGCGCATTTTTTCTAAAATAGACCTGGTTTGCAGCTACCATCAGGTTCCAGTCTGGCCTGAGGACATTCCTAAAACAGCTGTAATAACCCCTTTTGGACTTTTTGAGTTTTTGCGCATGCCGTTTGGCCTTAAAGGCGCCGCACAAACATTCCAACGTATGATGGATGCTGTGTTACGCGATCTCCCTTTTGTGTTCGTCTACCTCGACGACATTTTAGTCGCCAGTACTTCAGAAGAGGAACACGAAAAACACCTCACTGCGGTTTTTCGGAGGTTGGGAGAGCACGGGTTAATAATTAATCCAGCCAAGTGCCAGTTTGGCGTGGCGCAGATCGATTTTTTGGGGCACCGCGTCTCCCCAGAAGGGGCAATCCCACTACCGGATAAGGTGCGCGCAGTGGCAGATTTTCCCCGACCACAAACGGTCAAATCATTGCAGGAGTTTTTAGGAATGGTAAATTTTTATAACCGTTTCCTACCCCACACAGCGCAACTCATGCAACCATTATACGCCGCGCTCAAAAAACTAAAACCCTCTAATCCTATCGAGTGGTCCCCGGAGCGGGAGCGCGCATTCGTGGAGGTAAAAAAAGCCCTGGCTGACGCCGCGCTTCTCGCTCACCCAGATCCATCGGCCCACATAGCGCTCACCACTGACGCATCAGATTTAGCCATAGGGGCGGTCGTGGAACAGCACGTTGCCGGGGTTTGGCAGCCGCTGGCATTTTTCAGCAGATCCTTGAACGAAGCCGAGCGGAAATACAGCACGTTTGACAGGGAGCTGTTAGCGCTCCATTTGGCTGTCCACCATTTCCAGTTTTGGCTGAAAGGTCGGCGTTTCACCGCTTTTGTCGACCATAAGCCGCTCACTTTTGCAATGTCCAAAATTTCAGAACCTTGGTCGGGCCGGCAACAGAGGCAGCTGGCCGCAATTTCGGAGTTTACCACCGATATTCGGCACGTAGCGGGTAAACTCAACGTAGTGGCAGACTGCCTCTCTCGCGCGGTCACAGCACCGGTGCGCGCGGAGGCAGATTATACTACCGCAGCCGCAGGGCAAAATGACAGCGCGGAAGTGCACGCGGCCCCAGTTCACGTGGGGATAGATTACACAGCCATGGCAGCGGAACAGGGTAGAGATGTGGACGTGCGCGCGCTCCAGTCTGAACCAACAGGGTTAAGGCTGGAGAGCAGGTGTTTGCAAACCGGTATGCCCCCCCTAATCTGCGATGTATCGACTGGGCGACCGCGCCCGGTAGTCCCGGCCGCGTGGCGCCACCGTGTTTTTGACTCCGTTCACTCCCTGGCACACCCGGGAGTGTGCGCTTCGGTGAAAATGGTAGTGGAGAAGTTTGTTTGGCCAAGCCTGCGCAAGCACGTGAAAGAGTGGGCAAGGACCTGCATGGCTTGCCAGCGGGCCAAAATTCACAAGCACACGAAAGCTCCCTTAGAACCGTTCCCCATTCCGGCCAAGAGATTCGATCACGTGCACGTCGACCTCGTGGGCCCCCTACCGTCGTCGCAGGGTTTCACACATCTTTTGACAATGGTGGACCGAACCACACGTTGGCCGGAAGTGGTCCCACTGGCATTGACCACAGCTGCAGAGGTGTCTCGCGTTTTTTTGACGGCCTGGGTAGCGCGTTTCGGGGTTCCGTCGGATATTACGTCCGACAGAGGGCCTCAATTTGTCTCTGAGCTCTGGTCAGCGATGGCCAGCAGCTTAGGAGCGAACATTCATCGTACTACCGCTTATCACCCCCAGGCTAATGGTTTATGCGAGTGTTTTCATAGGTCTTTGAAGGCAGCCCTCAGAGCGTCGCTTACAGATGCAGATTGGGTAAACAAACTACCATGGGTTTTATTGGGGTTGCGTTCTGCGCCCAAAGAGGATTTAAATGCCTCTCCAGCCGAGTCAGTTTTCGCACAACCTCTCAGGCTGCCCGGTGAGTTCCTACCAGAGCATCCGGAGCCGGGGCTCCCCTAGGCTCTGGGGCCGCTGATCGGCACAGGAGCAGACATGCTCCCGGGCCCCGTTCATCACACTTTTCCGCGCGTTTTTGTTCCCAAAGCTTTGAAAAATGCCGAGTTCGTTTTTGTCAGGCACGAGGCCCTGAGACCGACCCTCCGCCCGCCATATGATGGTCCATATAGGGTGCTGGAAACAGGTGATAAGCATTTTGTGCTAGATTTGGGAGACAGGAAAGAGACAGTTAGTATTGACAGACTAAAGCCTGCTTTTGTGATGAACGACGAATCTGTACGGGTGGCGAGGGCACCTCGACGTGGCAGACACCCCAGGGAACATGTCCCTGAGCCCCCGCAGGGATCAAATAACCACTCTCTTTCCCAGTCAGCAGATTCTTTGCAGGACGGCGCTGCAGGGACAGCGAGACCTGCTTACAGCAGATTCGGAAGACGTCTGAAACCCAGATGGCGTACAGACTGATTTTTGATGGGATCATGTGGTATAGACTATGCTATTGATGTTATCACTGATTTTTGATATGATCATGTTGTATAGATTATGCTATTGAGGTTATCATGTTTTGTGAACTCTGATATATTGTCCATTCTTCGACGTTTGGGGGGGGTTATGTAGCTCACGTATTTTTACCTACATATGTATAAGCACTATGGGATGCTTGAGATTGCATGTGTGGATTGACCTCACGTCTTGGATGGAACAATATGTCTGGACCGCCTGTGGATAACAGCAAGAAGACGGAGGTACGGCGATAAGGAGCTGAAAAGACTTCCTGACCTCCTGGGGGCCAGGTGGAGGACTGAAGGACGTGGGGGGAGAGTTATTGTCAATAGGGGGTTTTGACGGTGATATGTGATTCTTCCTTTGTTCTGAGATGTATAAATAAGAAGGTTTTGACTCAGCTCTCTCTCTTCTGTTCTTGAGAGATAGCTGGGGATGTGATCGCAACAATAAAACCCGAATTAAGAAATAATTCAGCCTTGTTATTTCACGCTCCCCACAACAACAAGCTACAACCTCAGTTTCATTAAAAAGAGCTGTCCTCTGTGTTATGTCAGTATATGGCGCCAAGGACGAGGTCAGGTGTCGAACTGAACACACGTTTATTAAAGAGGTCGCACACAGCACACACGTAGCCGTCAGGTGGCAAAGAGACCCAAAGCCTAAACTATAACACAACACCCCCCCCCCGCTTCACAAAAGCCAAAAACAAACCCAATTTAGGACCTGAGTCACACACTAAAATTAATTAGACAATACAACACAAATGGCCTAACACAGTCACTACAAAATAACTAAAACGAGGGAGATGGGTACACTGCCACCTCCCCCATACGGTGAAGCGGGTTATTCTGCCGCTTAAACTAAATGAGTTCATGTGAAACTAAAACACTGCAGTGTCTCTTAAGTTAAAATAAAACACCTAAATTAGTCCCCAAAACTGTATATAAAATTAACAAAACAATCAGAACACCAACGTGGCCATCAGCTTATAATATAGACACAATAAAACATTCCAACTACACACACATAAATCAACCTATATACATACGGCCGGAGAAAACAAGTCCATGGGCCTCCCTGGACCGCCTTGCATCTGGTGATTTTGGTCTAGCTGCACTTAATACTTGAGAAGCTATTGAATTTTATTTCAAATAAATATTTCCAAAAATTATGAAAAAAAAAATGTTTTTACCCAAACTAAGTGATGCAGTATGATCATCATATGATGGATGATGTGAGGTGATTTTGGTGACGCTGCACTCAGTTGTTTAGAAGTTTTTAACTATCATTTCTAATAAATATTTCCCTAACCTATGATATTTTTTGGTCCACCTAGAAGTGTTTCTAACAGGAGATCCTGGTGGCTGGGCAGCATTTAGTGGCACTAACCTTGATGATGCTGAAATTTAATCCTTATAAATATTCCCAAAAGCTATGAAAACATTTCTTTAATCCAAACTATGTGTTGTAGTCTGACTAGAAGAAGATGGATTGCATGTGAGGTGATTTTGGTGAAGTCACACTTTGTAATTTTCAAGTTATTGGATATTTTTTAAAATAAATATTTCCTCAAACTATGAAAAATAAAATTTATGCAAACTAAGCATTTTAGTCTGACCAAAATGACACAATTGACGTGTGAACTGATTCTGGTGATGTTGCACCTTATGATCATGACAGTATTCAATTTTAAAGCAGACGGACAGTGACATTTTTTTATTGAACCCATCAACAGATTGTATGAAAATATTCTATTCTGTCTATTCCCGCGATTTAATATGTGTCACCAGCTTCCATAAATGACTTTATTTGCTCATAGCTCAGCCTTCACTTAGTGAGGCTGCAGTACCGCCATCTCTCGATAGGTGCGGGCATTGGTGACGTCACAACAGCAATAGAAAATGGCAGAACGAGAGCAAAGTGATTCGGACAGCGATTATTTTCTCGAGTTTGACGACCTCAATATAAATGATGACACTGAAAATGAAGAATCGGATGATGAAGTAGTTTTGGGTGGTGCTGAGGGGGTGTTCAGCCTTATTTGTGGGAAAGAAGTGAGGGTTATGTTGCCTGCCTGTGCGGTGAGCCTCATCAGAGAAACATTCCCATCTGATCACTACAAGGGATTTTGCCTACCAAGATTAGATTTGTGAACAATGATATGTAAATAAAGTTTTGTAAAATCATATATTGAGTTTATTAATGTTCATGTCAATGTTATAATTCTCATAGTTCAGCATTCATCAAAGTCGCATGTCATATACATTTGAATAATTTGAACACACTCAATTCTTCTCAATTTGAAAAGAAATATTACATACTATACCACCTTTGTATGAACGTTTGAAAACACAGCAGAAATATACAAAGAAATACAAAAATCAATGGAGTATCACTACAGATTAAGAAAATAACTAGTTTCCAGATATAGTAATTATTATATTCCAATAAATAACATTTCACAGTTATAATGGGCACCATTTTATGGTAGAAAATTGGGGTTCCATTTTTAAAAGCACATTTCTCTTACAATCTTAGGCTTATATTTATTTTTCTTAGCAAATATGTTGCTTCCCTAAAAATTGAAAGCTGAACTGTCATTGGTAATTTCTTCTACTTTTACATGTTTGATTTTGAAAATCATCCATTGCTTGGAATTCATTTAAAATGTTTAGTAAACATTTGCTGTGAATATTAAAAATCCAAAACTTACCCTGTTTACTTCTCGTTTTCTGACAGCTGATCGCATCGGTAGATCACCCTTGCTTTTCACGCCACTGTCACTGACACTTGTCTCACAGTCAGACTTGGGAATCGAGGGATATATAGTTGGAATAGCCGTTTTCTTTATCACCAATCTTTTTGCAAATTGCATCTTATTCTCGAAATCGCTGTAAACAAAATGTCTACTGCACATGCAGGGCGCTAACGAGGTGCAGGTGTGCACGCAGCTGAGGCAGATGCCTGAGAGCGGCGAGCCGTGACACCTGCAAAATATATGTGGACAAGAAAGACTGACAAACCTGGGTACTATTTCACTGGAGTCTGCTTTAATACAGAAGCTGAAGCAATAGGGAACACTGTATGTCTCTGTAATTGAGAACTTTGCTTCTAAAAATCACAGGAGGATGGACTTCCAATATAAGTAACCGGTGAGTTAAACTGTCTTTCTTCAGCATGTTTTTTCCCCCTAACCGTTCTTATGATCATGAAAATATTTGGTAATTCCGAGAAATATCCGTAATCGCCGATTTTAAAACGTAAACATCAAGTGTTGCATGAAGCAAAACACAGCAGGACCATCGCACCTGTAGACAACACAACGCCAAACCATATTAATTCAATTCCTGAAATCCTAATCTTCATAAATAATCTATTTGTAATCCACAAGTATTCCGAGAAATATCCGTAATCGCCGATTTTAAGACGTAAACATCAAGTGTTGCATGAAGCAAAACACAGCACTGGCCGCCGACCGTGTGCGTGTGTTTGCCGGTGGTGACGTCACACAGTCAGTGGCCATCTTAGCCGCTGATCGCATGGCTGGGTCAGACAGCTCTCCACAACAGCGTACTTCAAGAGCGCATTGTCACCTTATGCGACATTTGTTGACACCAAAACATGTGCGGTTCGACTTAGCTCGTCTCAGACAACAATTTGAGATAAGAATTAGCGATATTGAATTTTCGTCTGTCCATCTGCTTTAAGGGTTTTTTTTTCCCCTCCCTGGGAGTTGCAATTTGCAGACAGTCCCTGCGCATTCGTTTCCCCGACGGCAGCTCATAGACACTAAATGTAACTGCTGGAGCTCAGAGGACGGCTCTTTTTTTTTTTCCACAATATCTTTATTGAACCTTTTTTTTTTTTTTTAACAAACATGATACAAACAATCAAACACTAACACTAAGGTACTACAAAAAAAAAAAATGCACTAAAAACACCAACAACCACCAACAAAATCAAGTCTTCAACAATGCTCCTCTGTTTAGTCTAGACAATCCAATACATAAGTATACATATTATGTTCACCAGTTTGGAATTTACAAGGTCCACACACATCATTCACCTTCTTCTTCAAGAGTTATGTTTAAATTTTTTACATAATCAATAAAAGGTCTCCATATATTCTCAAACACAATTTCCTTTGATTTTAGTATATATGTTATTCTTTCTAATGGAAGGTTTGTTAACATCTGTCTTAACCACTGAGTCACATCTGGTCTATGAGTCTTTTTCCATAATAGTGCAATACATTTTTTGGCATTAAGCAAACTGAGGTCTATGAATGTTCTTTCACTTTTATTCTGGGTACAGACCCAACAAAAACAGTTTAGGATTCAATATGATTTGTTTTGAGATTATTTTTTCAATTGTTACCCTCACCTCTTCCCAAAACATTCTTATTAATCTACATTCCCATAAACAATGAAATAGGGTTCCTTTACTTTCCATGCATTTTGTGCATGTATCTGGTATATTTTTGTTATATCTATTTAACTCCTCCGGTGTAACATACATCCGCATTAACCATTTGAAATGTATCAATTTAAGGCGTGCATTTATTGATTTGGTTTGAGCTTCTGTACAAGCCAATTCCCATTGTTCCTCTGAAATTTCAATTTGCAGATCTTCTTTCCAGTAGTTTAATCTTTTCAGTGAATTTTCACTTGAAGATAGTGTCAGTGAGTTATAAAACTCTGAAATAATACCCTTTCTTTTACTATCTTTCATCATCATTTTTTCCAAGGATGAATAAATAGGTCGAGTGAGAGCTTTATTTTGATTTGATCGAATAAAGTTTCTAAGTTGAAGATATTTAAAAAAATGTGTTCTATTGAGATTAAATTTGATCCTCAGCTCTTCAAAAGACATTATGTTGTCTGCACATGGCAAATATAAATCCTGAATCTTTTGTATCCCTTTTAAATTCCATACTTTAAATACAGCGTCCGCTCTCCCTGGTTTAAAATATTGATTACCCCATATTGGACTAAATTGTGACAATAACTGTGGTTCTTTTAAATAGTTTTTAGCTTCACACCATATTTTGATCATATGCTTTACAAATGGATTTTTAACTTGTTTTTGTAATTTTTTTGCCGAATCTGAGTATATGAATATGGGAAGAGGTAAAGGTAAATTGTATGATTCCATTTCAGTCCAGTGAGGGAGATCATTTGATGAAAAATAATATGTCATAGACCTCAGTTGTGCCGACCAATAATACAACATAAAATTTGGACATTTCAGACCTCCACGATCAAATGGTAAATATAATAAAGACAAACGTAATCTAGCCCTCCTGTTGTTCCATATAAATTCCACTAACTTTTTTTTTATTCTTGAGAATAGATCTAAAGGTGGTGATAAGGGAATGTATTGAAATAAATAAAGTATTTTAGGTAAAATATTACTTTTAAGTATATTGATTCTCCCGATCATCGACATTGGTAGTGACATCCATCTCTGAGTTAACTCATTGATATCTGACATTAAGGCTTCATAGTTGACACTGGCGACTGATTCTAGCTTAGGCATAATTTGGATTCCTAAATATTTAAACTGATTTACAACATTGAATTGATTTACCTCAGGGGCTGGGTAATTTCTCTGGGTCTCATTTAGCATTAATATTGAAGATTTAGTTTTATTTATTTTATATCCTGATATTTCCCCAAAATTCTTTATTAAATTCAACAAGGTTGGAATTGATTTTTTTAGATTCGACATAAACAAAATTATGTCATCGGCATACAGGGAGATTTTATGTTCTGTTGGTCCAACTTTAATTCCATATATTTGTGAATGTAAACGTATCGCTATCGCTAAAGGTTCAATTGCCATAGTAAACAGTAAAGGTGAAAGTGGACAGCCTTGTCGACATCCTCTATTGATTTTTATTGGTTTTGAAATATTGTTATTTGTTAGGATTTCTGCTGTAGCATTATTGTATATTATTTGAACCCATTTTATGAAATTATTTCCAAGTCCAAACCTTTGTAGGACTTCAAAAAGAAAGGGCCATTCAACTCTATCAAAGGCCTTTTCGGCGTCCAATGATAGGAGAGCTGTATCCGGTGCTTCTTTATTAAAATAAATAATATTAAATAGTCTTCTTACATTATGGAAGCCTTGTCTACCCTTTATAAAGCCATTCTGATCTCGATTAATAATATTTGGTAAAATTTCTTGTATTCGTCTTGCTAAAATTTTACAGATTATCTTAAGGTCGGCGTTTAATAGGCTTATTGGTCTCATATTTTCACATTTATTAGAGGGCTTACCTGGTTTTGGCAGCAGTATAATTAAGGCATTATTTATGTATGATGGTAAATTATTATTTTGAAATGCTTCTAAAACCATTTCCAAAAAAGGTTTTATTAATTTATTCTTAAATTTTTTATAAAGGTCAACTGGAAGACCATCTGGTCCTGCACTTTTTCCTGATTTCATATTATCAATGGCTAGCCCAACTTCTTCTTGACTAATTTTAGACTCCAATATCTCCCTGTTTTCATTTGGAATACACGGTATAGATAGTTCATTCAAAAACCCATTTAGTTTTGTTAAATCAGGTTCATTTTTGGTATCATATAATTTTTCATAGTAATCTCTAAAGGCTCTATTAATTTCTAAAGGATCTATAACTACCTGTCCCTTACTTATAATACTGGTAATTGGTGTTTTAATTTCCAATTGTTTAATCTGCCATGCTAATAATTTTCCTGATTTTTCACCTTGTTCATAAAAAGATTGTTTCAATCTTAGAAGACTCGAGGCAGCTCTATTCGCTGATTTTTTGTCGTATTCAGCTCTCAAAATCAGTAATTCATTCTCCAACCTTGGGTCACTTCCTGCATACACTTTTTCCTGAAGATTTTTTATTTTATGTTCCAATTTAGCTCTCTCCTCTCGAGTCTTCTTAGATTTTGATCCTGTATAACTAATAATATGTCCCCTAATAAAAGCTTTGAAAGCCTCCCACTTTACACATGCTGATGTTTGTGTAGTATTGATGTCAAAGAACTCGTCTATCTGTTTTTCTATATACTTGACAAATTCCTCATCCTGAAGCCATTTATGCTGAAATTGCCATCTACCTGATTCCTTTGTCAACTTTTTATCTACATATATTAGACAACAGGGTGCATGATCAGAGATCACGATGTTATCATAAAAGCAGTTTTGAATCTTGGACCTTAATTCTGTGGAAATCAAAAAATAATCAATACGTGAGAATGTCTTGTAGGTACTGGAATAACAAGAATAGGCTTTAACTTGTGGTTTCATTTCTCTCCATATATCTAACAATCTCAATTCTTTCATAAAATGATTAATAGTCATCCTACATCCAATGTGCGTACAATCCAGTCCTGTTGATCTATCCACACCTGGATTCAATGTACAATTAAAATCCCCTGCTATTATATGTTGCCCTGTAAGTGATGATAAGATGAGAAATAAATTAGCAAAGAACTTCTGATCATCTATATTGGGACCATATAAGTTCACAAGATTTATATTTTCTAATAGCAAAGAACCTTGAATGATTACATATCTTCCAAATTTGTCTCCAATTACATTTTTCACTTGAAAAGGAACTGATTTATGTATGAGAGTCATAACTCCCCTGGCTCGGGATGAAAATGAAGAGGTGAATACACTTCCCTGCCATCTACTCCTAATTCTTTTAACATCCTCCTCTATCAGATGAGTTTCTTGTAAAAACACAATTCTTGAACCCATGTCCTTTATTTTATTCATAACTTGTTTAAGTTTTTTTAAATTTTGTAGACCTCTGCAATTCCATGAAGTTAAATTAAGATTAACACTTTGGTCCATGATCAATAGAGAGTTTGGGATTACCTTGCAGTGTAAACATGCTCATACAGAGAAGCAAAAACATGAGTGGTTGAACATTCATCCTACAAACTACACACAAACAAATTTCCCCTTCCCACACTTGTGGCAAACCCCCCAAAATCAAAAGAAAAATTCTGTCTCCCGATATAGCCATCGACCGTTCCACACCCACGGGGAACAGCCTAAGCCACTCCTTCTTCATCCTCCCAATCACCCTAACTCTACTGCTTTTAATGACGTAACATTAACTCTCCTCTGTAGTTTTCCAACTTGACTCCAAAATTTTTAACAACTTTGTACATCATAGTTTTTTTTTTGTTTGTTTGTTTTGTTTTTGTTTTGTTTTTTTAATATATAATACAGTCTATATTTTGTAAACTTACTATTTACTTCAAGTCAGTCAGATGCCTGTGCAAATGCTTAATTATTCTACCTTATATTTTGTTCATGCTTAGCTCCCACCAGTCTCTTCTTCTTCTTTGATCTTCTTGATGAACTCCTGCGCCTCCTCTGGGGTCTTGAAGATGTGGGTTCTGCCCTCATACGTGGTCAGCAGTCTCGCAGGATAGATTACACCATGACGAATCCCAAGGTTGCGCAGCTCCTTACGTACGGGATCAAACTGCTTCCTCAATTGCTGGATTCCTGTGGCCAAATCTGGGTAGAACCGCACCTGCTGGTCCTGGTGTTTAATCTCTCCTTTAGCACGTGCAGCGTTGAAGATCTTCATCCTGTCTCTGTTGCTAAGAAACTTCATAATTAAGGTCCTCGGCGGTCCCTTATCTCTCCGTGGGCCAATACGATGTGCTTTTTCCAGAACCACTGCTGATTGCAACTCCTCGCTGCCCAGCACCTCCGGAATCCACTTTTCCAGAAAGGAACATACGTCCCGACCTTCTGATTCCTCTGGAAGACCCACCAGCCTCAAATTATTCTGTCTCGACCGAGATTCCAAATCCAAAATATTATCTTCCAGAGATTTATTTTTTTTTTCCAAAGTGCGCACCTTTAATTGAAGACGGGTGACGTCATCTTCAGCACTAGCGAGACGGAGCTCCATCTGCGCCGTTCGTTCTACACAGTCACCCAATTCCTTTCTTATTCCTTCCAGCGCTGTCATAATCCCATCAAATCTAGAGGAAAAGTCCGCTCTCATTGAACTCATGGCAGCCATCAGCGCATCTGCGCCATTCCCCGCAGAAATCGCACCGCCGCCAGCCTCCTCCGCCATATATGGAGCCTTGTTTGCTGCGTCACAGACCTGAAAGTCCGTTAATTTGGACTGTTTCGGCGGCTCGCTTTTTCCTTTTCCTGGTTTTCCAGCCTTAGGCTTCGCCGACATATCCTCGCCCAAATGCTGGGATACGTTCTGTCCCAAATGAGAGAGTTATTTGCCGATTTTTTTCTCCAGGAGCAGAGCAGAGCGAGACACGTCCGTCCTACGTGGCAGCCATAACCGGAAGTCGGACGGCTCTTTTTAATGAAAAATGAGGTTGTAGCTCGTTGTCCACATTACCAATGTATTAGATTGGTGTGGTTTACGTTTTAACAATGTTTTGTTCGGGAATTATTGATCCGCAAAGTCCGAATCTGAATATCTTGACAACTTTACCGAAGTCCCTAAGCGCCAGTCTCCAGTCTCTCCCTTCCCTCTTCCCCCTAACCCAAACCGGGCCGAGTCGAACTGAGTTGGGCTGAGTGGGTACTAGTAGAAAAGGGCCATAAATCTCACTCCAAGCTTTTGCGAAAAGTTGGCAACTCTGGGTAAAGACAGGTACTCTAATTTCATGCAACTCAGTAAACAAAGTATTAGCCGTTACTTCAGTTTAAAAAATGTGTAATAAAGTAAAACTTATTTATTTTTTGATCATAACAATATCAAACACAATTACACTTTCTGAAATATTAAAATATGACACTACAAATTATACCCATATTTGTCGATTTTTACGCCATGAAAAAGTTCAGACACAACTTAGTAAATGGATTTTAGTCAAGAAAAATATACAGGCTACATACAAGAGTTTAGATTTAGCTCTTGAAGTAAAAGATCTAAGATTTGTTGTTTTAATTTGACTAAAAGCATTTAGGCCACTGAACAGCTGATCTCGAAGTTCTTGCCCTCAAAATGTTTAATGCGGTTTTCTTTTCTACTTTTTACAAGTGACGTGTGGTATTGTGTTGCGTAGTAAAACTGCACATGTTAGAGTTGTGGCGGTTTGGGATAACCCCCACAACAGACTGGAACAGACAGCTCGCTACTTCTGGTTTTTTCCGCTGCACTACTGTGATGTAATGTGCCATTCATGCATTGTTTCACTACTGTGATGTTAATGTGCCATTCATGCATTGCGTTCATGCATCCTGTCCCTACTGTGTCTCTCAAATGCAAATGCCATACCTACTGCTGTGAATGCCTTTCATGCATTGTCTGTAACTGGGTATAAATACCGCACATATTCTGTAACTCTCTCTCTCTTTGACTGCTGCTGCTGACACACACAGCCTGTGTCTCTTTGCTGGAGAGCCTGAGGACACACACCAGCCCGCCTGCACAAGGGCTGGGGTGGAGTTCCTATGATGGCGGTGTGATTTAATAAACCTGCTTAAAACCTCACTTCGCTGCCTTTATTTTATCATCCGCCATATTGGTGACCCCGAAGATGCACACGCTTTGTGCATCGCAACCTTCTGGCTTGGACAGCCACGCTGCCGGCAAACGCAGCACCCGGCGGTGATGCTCCGATGACAAGCAAACACAGCAGCTCCCTTCTGCTTCTGGGAACTCTCCGGACATCACCCACGACCGGGAAAGCCGCAGCAAACTTCATGGTGGGATCTGCACGCCTAGATCGGCACATCCACACTTGGACCGGCCACTCTCACAGCTTCTGACACACGATTCTGTGTCTCCTTACGAGAGCGCACGCACCTCGTCCTTTCTCCACGACGGCGACCTCCACGGCCGACGGAGTACACGTGGACCTGAACGCACCATGAACCATCTACTACAACTACAACAGGGATGATTAAGCTCCCTGACCCTGGCTCTTCCTCTCCAGCTGGCCCACCCACGCACGGAGCCCCGGCACACGCACCGGGGAGTTACGAGGACGGCGCACGGGACACATACGGCTCCTCTGACCGCCTTCCTCCTTCGCCGCTGCACACTGGCCCTTCAGGCTTGCTCGTACACCTGAGGCACGCACGCAGCTTGCTCACTGGATTTTATGGTCTTAGCCATGGCGCACAATGGGAATTCAGCAGTCTGCGGTCCCCGAAGGCTTTAAGGTTGTGCCCGCACCTAAAGTCAACACGCCAAGTCCCCTTGCTTTTGTTTTTTTTTTCTTACAGCTGCCACGCAGCCTCGTCGCTCCTGTTTTTTCTTCACGGCCGCTATTAATCCTTGCAGGACTTAATTGCGAGAGGAGCCAGTGACTAATTTTTCTTCTTGTGGACCTCTGCATGTTCAATGGGACAGCCCCTCGACATCGCGGACCCACAAGCAATTTTTGCGCGGCTCAGACGATTTCACCATCTCCTGCCAGCACTTACTACCCCCCACCCCCCTCCACCTCCGCCTGCACAGAGCTTTCCCTGCTCGCTGCCAAAGCTGCACTATCGAGGCCTCGGCCCCCTGCCGAGCCCTCTGGGGGGGAGCGTGTGGCGGTTTGGGATAACCCCCACAACAGACTGGGACAGACAGCTCGCTACTTCTGGTTTTTTCCGCTGCACTACTGTGATGTAATGTGCCATTCATGCATTGTTTCATTACTGGGATGTTAATGTGCCATTCATGCATTGTGTTCATGCATCCTGTCCTTACTGTGTCTCTCAAATGCAAATGCCATACCTACTGCTGTGAATGCCTTTCATGCATTGTCTGTAACTGGGTATAAATACCGCACATATTCTGTAACTCTCTCTCTCTTTGACTGCTGCTGCTGACACACACAGCCTGTGTCTCTTTGCTGGAGAGCCTGAGGACACACACCAGCCCGCCTGCACAAGGGCTGGGGTGGAGTTCCTATGATGGCGGTGTGATTTAATAAACCTGCTTAAAACCTCACTTCGCTGCCTTTATTTTATCATCCGCCATAAGAGTGGTCTTTTTTTGTGATAAGGCAGGAATCATGCCGTTTAATCATCATCTTATGGGTCACACCTAATGTGACCTCTAGGATTCTGGGTATTTTGTGCTCTTTGCCAAGATAATTCCTCAAGTGGAGGGATTATTTTAGCAAAGGAAAAGTTCTCACAAACACAGATTTTTTAATAAAAACTGTACTCAGAATTTAATGAAAATATATGGTCTTTGTCTGTCCAGAAAAGAAATGAGTTAAAACAAAAGTGCTGTATATATTATTTTTGGTGAGTATATCTATTTACCTGGAATATGACAGTTATGAATTCTGTTAAAATACATGTGTGTTTGTATATCACAGGGATTGAAAGAGACATTTTCTCAAGAGTTTCTGGAGCCAAAAATTCAGCCACTTCTTGAGTGTGAATGGAACACATACCTGTGTAACAAGAAAAGGGTAGGTTATCTGAACATTTTTTGTATACTCTTTGTCTGTTGTAGAGGATTATTTAAAGGATTTACAGTAATATAGTCTCATTAAAAATTAAAAGTCAGGCTTGCTACATTTTTACTTTAAAGTTTGTTTACACCCACACTGTTACTGTGACTAAAGAGATGTTTGCTCAGGCTGATGCTTGATTTTTATTTATTTATTTATTCGGATAAAAATGACACTAAATATGGTATACAAACACAGAAAATGTAAATATACATATGAAATGTCACACAAAATCCAGAATGACACATGAAAGTGAAAACACTTTTTTCCAATGTGGTCCTTTGGCACGTCTACAATGAGAAATAATGTTGCTTACTAGAAAGAAAAATACATGTGTATATGATCTGACATCCTAACCAGCACAAAAAGCATGTGTATGCAGTCATAAAGAGAGATACAGTGGGGCAAAAAAGTATTTAGTCAGCCACCAATTGTGCAAGTTCTCCCACTTAAAAGATGAGAGAGGTCTCCAATTTTCATCATAGGTATACCTCAACTATGAGAGACAAAATGAGGGAAAAAAAATCCAGAAAATCACAATGAAGGATTTTTAACGAATTAATTGGTAAATTCCTCGGTAAAATAAGTATTTGGTCAATAACAAAAGTTCATCTCAATACTTTGTTATATACCCTTTGTTGGCAATGACAGAGGTCAAACGTTTTCTGTAAGTTTTCACAAGGTTTTCACACACTGTTGCTGGTATTTTGGCCCATTCCTCCATGCAGATCTCCTCTAGAGCAGTGATGTTTTGGGGCTGTCGCTGGGCAACACAGACTTTCAACTCCCTCCAAAGATTTTCTGTGGGGTTGAGATCTGGAGACTGGCTAGGCCACTCCAGGACCTTGAAATGCTTCTTACGAAGCCACTCCTTCATTGCCCGGGCGGTGTGTTTGGGATCATTGTCATGCTGAAAGACCCAACCACGTTTCATCTTCAATGCTCTTGCTGATGGAAGGAGGTTTTCACTCAGAATCTCACGATACATGGCCCCATTCATTCTTTCCTTTACACAGATCAGTTGTCCTAGTCCCTTTACAGAAAAACAGCCCCAAAGCATGATGTTTCCACCCCCATGCTTCACAGTAGGTATGGTGTTCTTTCTCCTCCAAACACGACAAGTTGACTTTTTACCAAAAAGTTCTATTTTGGTTTCATCTGCCCATATGACATTCTCCCAATCCTCTTCTGGATCATCCAAATGCTCCCTACCAAACTTCAGACGGGCCTGGACATGTACTGGCTTAAGCAGGGGGACACGTCTGGCACTGCAGGGTTTGAGTCCCTGGCAGCATAGTGTGTTACTGATGGTAGCCTTTGTTACTTTGGCCCCAGCTCTCTGCAGGTCATTCACTAGGTCCCCCCGTGTGGTTCTGGGATTTTTGCTCACCATTCTCGTGATCATTTTGACCCCACCGGGTGACATCTTGCGTGGAGCCCCAGATCGAGGGAGATTATCAGTGGTCTTGTATGTCTTCCATTTTCTAATAATTGCTCCCACAGTTGATTTCTTCACACCAAGCTGCTTACCTATTGTAGATTCAGTCTTCCCAGCCTGGTGCAGGTCTACAATTTTGTTTCTGGTGTCCTTTGACAGCTCTTTGGTCTTGGCCATAGTGGAGTTTGGAGTCTGACTGTTTGAGGATGTGGACAGGTGTCTTTTATACTGATAACGAGTTCAAACAGGTGCCATTAATACAGGCAACAAGTGGAGGACAGAGGAGCCTCTTAAAGAAGAAGTTACAGGTCTGTGAGAGCCAGAAATCTTGCTTGTTTGTAGGTTACCAAATACTTATTTTACTGAGGAATTTACCAATTAATTCATTAAAAAATCCTTCAATGTGGACTTCCGGTCTGGACGCCATGGTGATAGCAACTTAACGCTGAACTTCCCAGACCCAATCCAAGGAAAACATCTTCAAAATCAGACTTAACGGATTTTTGGAAGAATAAAAATCAAAAGACAAAAACACCATGCCTAACCAAAAACAGATCTCATAGGGTATAGGCATAAAAAAAAAAAAAAAAAAAAAAAAAATCATTACAAATTCGGATTGGGATCTGAAATTCACGTTAAAAACATGGGACAACTTACAGGGGTAAGAGAGGGCCCTCAACACGTAACAGAGTTTGAGGAATTTCCCTCAGAGCCTACACTCCATCAGGGCTCTTACAGGGTCTTTAAAGAGACCCCAGCTCAGGAAGTTTTTTTGACAGTTTTTTGTTTTAAAGTTTCGTACACTATGTTCTTAATGTTTTTTATGTTCTTAATGTTCTTTTAGTTTCTGAGTAGCAAAAAAGAGGGCCACCACACTGTTATACTAAATAAGAAAATACAATGGAGAAACAGGGTGTAACCAAAATAGCCTCATATAATGTAAAAGGGATCCTGAATCCAGTTAAAAGATCCAAGATTCTACGCAAAATGAAAAAAGACAAAGCAGAAATAATATTTTTACAAGAAACCCACCTAACAGACGTGGAACACACTAAACTCAATACAAGGGTTTAAAATGATCTCTTCATCTTCATATAAATCAGGGAGGAGGAGGGGAGTAGCGACATTGATATCAACCAAAATTACATTTGAAAAAAAATCAGAACACAAAGATAAAGAAGGGAGGTACAGTTTGGTAATTGGGCGGCTAGAGGGAGAAGATATCACCCTGCTGAATGTATATGCACCACCAGGGGCTAAATGGAAATTTTATAAAAATGTATTTGACCTAATGATAACTAAAGCCCAAGGTTTAGTGACATGTGGTGGAGACTTCAATCTAAGACTGAATCCATACTGGGATGCAACAGGTAATTCTTCACATCAAAATAACACTCAAAATAGGAAAACTCGGATGCTACTAAAAGAAATGGGAATCTGTGACGTATGGAGGGAATTCAACCCCAATGTAAAAGATTATACTTTTTATTCAACGCCACAATCATCTTACTCAAGGATTGATTACTTTTTTATGTTTAATAGAGACATTGGAAGAGTAAAAACATGTAAAATAGGACTGATGGATCTCTCTGACCACAGTCCGATCTATATGGACTTAAACATCCAAAAATACACAAATAATACATTTTCCTGGAGGTTGAATTCAAATGTCCTGAAAGGACCACTGAAAGATGAATTGGAATCAGATATTCTCAGATATTTGGAAGAAAATGATAATGGAGAAGTATCCCCTTTAATACTGTGGGATGCGTGCAAAGCTGTAATAAGGGGAAAAATTATTGCAAAACTGGCAACCCAAAAGAAACTGAGACAAGAAAAACTAATCACACTAGAGTCAGAACTCAAGAACCTAGAAAAAGAACACAAAGACAACGCTCATTCTAATGGCTCGCTCAAGATTAAAGAAATTAAAAATCAAATAAATGAGATCTACACAATAGAAATCCAGAAGAAACTTACATTTCTGAAACAAAAACACTATGAAGCAGGCAGTAAATCGGCAAAATTACTAGCCTATAAATTGAGGAAACAACAAACAGAAAGAGCAATCTACAAAATCAGAGACCCAGTATCAAAGGAAATAAAATTCAGAATTCAGGATATTCTTAAAAGCTTCGAGAATTACTACAAGAACTTATACTCCCACAAAAAACATAAAAACACATCCGAGACATTCCTAAACACATTAAACCTTCCCCAACTTACGGAATCACAAAATAAAACACTACTGTCAGAAATACAACCTAAAGAATTGGAAAAAGCAATTATGAAACTTAAAGCTAACAAATCCCCAGGAGCAGATGGCTATACAGCAGAATGGTACAAAACCTTTAAACAGCAACTATCTCCTCTCCTCCTGAAAACATTTAACTATGTCCTCCACACAGGGGAAATCCCCCCCTCCTGGAGAGAAGGGGTCATTGCAGTTATACCTAAACCTGAAAAGGATAAACTAGAATGCTCCAACTACAGACCAATCAGTGTATTAAATCAGGACTATAAGCTTTTTACCATTATCCTTGCCAAAAGGTTAGAAAACATACTGACAGACTTAATTCACTTAATTCAATTCAATTCAATTCAACTTTATTTATATAGCGCCATTTCACAACAACAGTCATCTCATAGCACTATCAACTGTAGGGGGGAACCCCCACAGTTGCAGAAAGACCCCAGCAATCTGGCGATCCCCTGTGAGCAAGCACTTGGCGACGGTGGAGAGGAAAAACTCCCTTTTAACAGGAAGAAACCTCCAGCAGAACCAGGCTCAGGGAGGGGCAGTCATCTGCTGCGACTGGCTGGGGGGTGAGGGGATAGAGAAGAAGAAAAGAACAGACATGTAGAGAGCAAACAGCACGATGGGGACTCAATCTATGGGAGAGAACAAACAGATGTTAATGACCAGCAAAAAAAAAATATTTCATTGAGAGTGAGGAAAGGAGTGAGGCCCAGTGCATTACTGGAGGTCCCCCGGCTGACTAAACCTATTAGCAGCATAACTAAGGGAGGGTTCAGAAACACATGATCCCTCCCTAATTGTAGGCTATATCAAAAAGGTAGGTTTTAGCCCTATTCTTAAAAACAGAGATCGAGTCTGACTCCCGAATCCAGATTGGCAGCTGATTCCACAGGAGAGGAGCTTGATAACTGAAGGCTCTGCCTCCCATTGTACTTTTGGAGATTCTAGGTATTACAAGTAATCCTGCATTTTGGGAGCGTAGTGCTCTGTTAGGATAATACGGTAGTGTCAGATCTTTTAAATAAAAAGGAGCCTGATTGTTTAGAGCTTTGTAAGTAAGAAGAAGGATTTTAAACTTAATTCTAAACTCTATGGGAAGCCAATGAAGGGAGGCCAGAACTGGAGAGATATGATCTCTCTTTCTAGTACCTGTTAAAACTCTTGCTGCAGCATTTTGGATCAGCTGAAGACTTTTTAAAGATGTTTTAGGACAGCCTGATAATAAAGAATTACAATAATCTAATCTCGAGCTAACAAAAGCGTGGATCAGTTTCTCAGCATCACTCTGAGACAAGATGTTCCTAATCTTGGCAATATTACGCAAATGATAGAAGGCAGTCTTAGAAACAAATTTAATATGTGAATTGAAGGACAAATCCTGATCAAAAATAACTCCAAGGTTCCTCACAGAGCTATTAAGAGAAAGAGTAACCGCATCCAAACTGAAAGTTTGATTTGGAAAGGAATTTCTAAGGTTTTTTGGACCAACAAGAATGACTTCAGTCTTATCTGAATTTAATAGCAGGAAATTACAAGTCATCCAAGCTTTGATTTCCTTAACACAGGCTTCTAACTTGGCTAATTGATTACTATCATCAGGCTTCATTGACAGGTATAATTGTGTGTCATCTGCATAACAATGAAAATGTATACAGTGCTTTCTAATAATGTTGCCTAACGGAAGCATATATAAACTAAAAAGAATAGGGCCTAGCACAGATCCCTGTGGAACTCCATGACTAAGCTTTGAGTTGAAAGAAAACTCATTATTTACATGAACAAACTGGAACCTATCAGATAAATAAGATCTAAACCATTGCAACGAAGTTCCATTAAGTCCAACATAGTGTTCTAATCTATCAAGTAGAATATTATGATCGATAGTATCAAAAGCTGCACTAAGGTCTAAAAGGACAAGTACAGAAACTAGTCCATTATCAGATGCAATGAGGAGGTCATTAGTGACCTTCGCTAAGGCTGTTTCAGTACTATGATGGATTCTAAACCCAGATTGAAACTCTTCAAGTAAACCATTTCCCTGCAGGTGGTCAAATAATTGCGTAGCAACAACTCTTTCTAAGATTTTTGAAATGAAAGGGAGATTAGAGATTGGTCTATAGTTAGCTAAAGCTCCTGGATCTAGCGTTGGCTTTTTGAGTAAGGGTTTAATTACAGCCGTTTTAAAAGCCTGCGGTACATGGCCTAAAGTTAATGAAGAATTGATTATATGAAGAATAAAGCTACCAATAAGTGGGAAGACTTCTTTAAATAACCTGGTAGGAATAGGGTCTAAAAGACAAGTTGAAGGTTTGGATGAGGAAACTATTTTGTCTAACTCACAAAGGTCGATTGGAGTAAACTCATCAAGACAGACATCAATAGAAGGAGTTGTAGCAGTTACAGCATTTAAGTTAACTGTGGGAAGAATCTGATTGATTTTATCTCTGATGGATGAAATTTTATTATTGAAAAAGTTCATAAAGTCCTGACTAGTAAGCTCTAAGGGAATGCTAGGATTGACAGAGTCCTGACTCTTTGTCAACCTGGCTACAGTACTGAAAAGAAACCTGGGATTATTCTTGTTCTCTTCTATTAATGCAGAGTAATAACTCGTTCTAGCTTTTCTAAGAGATTTTTTATAAATTAAAAGATGATTTCTCCAAACTAAATAGATTTCATCTAAATTAGTAGAGCGCCATTTTCTTTCTAATTGACGAGTCTTCTGTTTTAAGGTACGAGTTTCTGTGTTGAACCAAGGAGTTAGAAATCTCTGATTAGACTTTTTCTTTTTTAAGGGGGCCACCAAGTCTAGAGTCTGATGCAGAGAAGCTGAAACACTATCCACCATGTTATCAATTACAGAAGGAGCAAGCTGTCTATAGCTTATTTCCGTTGTGTTGGCACATGGCATAGAGGAAACAATCTGCATAAATTTGGAAACAGCATCATCTGAGAGGCATCTACTGTAATAATATTTTTCTTTAGGAGCCAAATAGTCAGAAATAGTAAAATCAAAGGTTAACAGACAATGGTCTGACAGTACAGGGTTATGAGGAGACACTACAAGATTTTCTATTTCTGTGCCATATGTCAAAATAAGGTCCAATGTATGGTGGAGGTAATGAGTAGAATTTCCTACTTTCTGAGAAAACCCAAACGAATCTAATATTGAATTGAATGCCACATTAAGGCAGTCAATATCTACATCCACATGTATATTAAAGTCCCCTACTATAATTATTCTATCAGATTTCAGCACTAAATCAGCTAAGAAATCAGCAAATTCGGATAAAAATTCTGAGTAGGTTGATGGGGGACGATAAACTATGGCAAATAAAATTGGGTTTAACCTAAAATTGCTAAAGTGCCCAATACTGAGGACCAGGCCCTCAAAGGAATTATAACATGTTTTTTGCTTTACATTAACTAGTAATTTGGAATGGTAAATTGTTGCTACTCCTCCTCCACGACCAGAACTTCTGGGATTTTGACAGTTTAAATAACCAGAGGGAGTTGATTCATTTAAACCAACATAATCCTCTTGTCCTAACCAAGTCTCTGTAAGGGAAATTAAATCAATCTGATGATCAATTAACAAATCATGGACTAACAGAGACTTGGGAGTTAGAGACCTAATATTTAATAAACCACATTTAATTTTTAAATTATGAGGAGGAACAGAGGCCAAATCATTCAATTTAGAGGCTTTATGTTTAATTTGAGTTTTACCAATATTTTGCTTTATCACTTTGGGATGCTTATACATTATATTTTTATTCACTTTGGAGGGAGCAGACAACGATTCTCTGATGGGGAAGACAGGGGCTAAGCTGAGGAGTGGCGGATGAAGAGGAGCTGCAGAGAGGCGTGTAAGACTGCGACTCTGCTTCCTGGTCCCAACTCTGAGTAGTCATGGTTTTGGAAATTTGGATAAAAAAGATGCCAGATTGTTAGATAAATGAGAAGCACCATCCAAAGTGGGATGAATGCTGTCTCGTCTCATAAGACCAGGTTTTCCCCAAAAAGAGCTCCAATTGTCAATGTAGCCCACGTCATTTTTAGGACACCACACAGACAGCCAGCGGTTCAAGGATGACGAGCGGCTAAGCATGTCATCACTGGTCAGATTGGGGAGGGGCCCAGAGAATACTACAGTGGCAGACATCGTTTTTGCAAAGTCACACACCGATTCTATATTAAGTTTCGTGACTTCCGACTGCCGGAGACGGATGTCATTAATGCCGGCGTGAATAACAATTGTGGAATATTTACAGTTACTTTTAGCCAGCATTTTCAAATTTGACTCGATGTCGCCTGCTCTGGCCCCAGGGATGCATTTGACTATGGCCGCTGGAGTCTCTAGGTTCACGTTTCTGACTACAGAGTCGCCAATGATCAGAGTTTTTTCCTCAGCGGGTGTGTCGCTGAGCGGGGAAAAACGATTAGAAACGTGAACAGGTTGGTGGTGTACCGGGGCTTTGCGACTAGGCTTCCTTCTCACCGTCACCCATCCAGTCTCCTCGCTGCTGAGGAGAGCCGAGGAACCGCTGACAGGGGGGCCTAAGCTAGCTAGCTCCACTGCAGCTAATGGGCGTCCGTCAAGATTAACTGGCGCAGACGGTGTTTCAATGCAGCGGAGCCGGGATTCCAAATCAGACAACCTCGCCTCGAGCGCCTCAAAAAGACAACATTTATTACATTTACCGTTATCGCTAAAAGAGGCAGAGGTGTAGCTAAACATCTGACAGAGAGAGCACACCAGAGGAGGAGAGGAAGGAGAGCTAGTAGCCATAGCTAGTGGCTAGAGAGCAAACCACAAAGCAAACCACACAGGCAGACAGCAAAACAGGAAGTGACGATACGTTACCACAAGGAAGTGACGATCAGGAGGATACTTAGACCAAACAGGTTTTATAAGACAAAGACAGACACAAGACAACATTCGACGCACTTTACACATAATTCATCATATAAAAAAATATAACTTAAATGCAGTCATATTGGGATTAGATGCTGAAAAAGCATTCAATTCGGTTGACTGGTCTTTCCTATATAGAATCTTATCCAGTTTCAATTTTCATAACAACTTCATTAGAACTATACAGGCATTATATAAAAAACCAACAGCTAAAATAAGGATTAACGGTAATTTATCATCATCTTTTGAGCTGGAAAGAGGATGTCGTCAAGGCTGCCCCTTGTCTCCACTGCTCTTTGCAATCTTCATAGAACCTCTGAGCCAATGGATAAGACAAAATCAAGAAATTCAAGGTATTACACTTGGTCAGAAGGAACATAAAATAGCACTCTTTGCTGATGACATTTTAATATACCTAGGGCAGCCAGACACTTCTTTACCAGAACTAATCTCAGTTTTTTCAGACTATGGAGATTTATCGGGGTACAAATTAAACATGCATAAAACCCAAGTTTTAACATTCAACTATGACCCAAATCATTATTCACTAAGTGAACTCAAAACTAACTGGGAGTTGGAATCTATGAAATATCTGGGGGTCAATATCCCGAAACAACTCGACAAAATTATAACACTAAACTATGATCCACTGGTGACAAAAATAAAATCTGACCTAGCAAGATGGAATATGATACCATTCTTAGGTACTGCACAAAGAATTGAAGCAGTCAAAATGAATATACTTCCACGTCTTCTATACCTTTTCCAAACAATACCGGTAGAACCTCCCAAAAAAACATGGCAGGAGCTGGACAGAAGGATCTCAAGATTCATATGGCAGGGCAAGAGAACTAGAATCAGATATAGAACCCTACAGCTAAACAAAGACAAAGGTGGGCTCGCGCTACCAAATATCAGGGACTATTTTATAGCTGCACAAATTAAAACTTTAGTAGAGATATGTAACCCAGTCTACACTGCACAATGGAAGGAGATGGAATGCCAAATAACAAGTGACATCCCCCTACAGGCGATAATAGGGAACAATGCCTTACCTAAACTCTTGAATAACACTAACCCGTGGATAGAGACCCCGCTAAAAATTTGGTTTAAGATAGTCAGAGAGAATCAAGCTAAAGAGCCCTATCGACTTCTGCAATGGATTGCCTATGATCAAGACTTTACCCCCAATAAAACAGACACTAGATTTAAAGAGTGGAAAGAGAAAGGGCTGATAAAATATTACGATTTTTTTAAGGGGCAAACTTTAAGAAGTTTTGAAGATTTGAAAAAACAAGGTCTAATAAATCAAGATCTTTACAGGTTCTTTCAGCTTAGACACCACATAAACAATATACTTAAAAAGGAGGATTTGGAAAGGGCTCAGTCAGGTGTTCTGAAGGTCTTCTTAATGGCATATAAAGGGATCCCAGGGATCAGATACATTTCTAAAATATACCAAGGTCTTCAAGACTTAAAAGGAGACAACACATCATCTATAAAAGAGAGATGGGAAAAAGAGGGGAATTTCACTTTACAATTGGAAATATGGGGAAAGCTAAATAAACAGCAATGGAAAAGTACCTCATCCCTGCAGTGGAGAGAATTTGGATGGAAAAACTTGGTAAGATTTTTCAGAACACCTGCACAAAACAAATTTACCCATAAGGGGTTGAACTGTTGGTGCTTGTGTGGTGAAGAGACTGCAAATCATTTTCATGTGTTTTGGTCATGCCCAGTTATCCACCAATATTGGACCAAAGTACAGACAATATTGGGGAAAATATTCAAAATAACAGTTCCTTTTTCTTTTGCAACTTTGTATTTGGGTTTACTACCGGACTCACTGGAAAGACGAGGAGATAAATACTTATTCAATGTTAAAATATTGGCAAGTAAAAAAGCCCTAACTAAAAAATGGATGCTGAAGGACTGTCCTACACCTGAAGATTGGATTAACGTGATTCAAGACATTTACTCGATGGAAAAGTTGACATTCGCACTGAGACAGGACATGGATGGGTTCATGAACTTTTGGCAACCCTGGAACGCATATGTGTCTTCCATTAGATCTAATCTTTGACAAATACCATTTCAATAATGGTCCCGCTCTTTGCTCCAACGCTACTCAGATGCTCTTTTACTTTTAATTACTTAATTTTCTGTTAGTTTGTTTTTTGCTGTTCTGTTTGTTTGTTTATTCGTTTTTTTAATTTAATTCTCTTTAATTTCACTTTTTCTTTCACTTTAAAAAAAAAAAAGGGGGGTGTTGTAATAACTATCCTACCAATGTTGTCAAATAGCAAAAAATAAGGGAATATGTGATGAAAAGGTAAACAATGCAATGCTGTAATGATCTGTATACCCTTTACAAAAACTTAAATTAAAAAAAAAAAATCCTTCAATGTGATCTTCTGGATTTTTTTTTCTCCTTTTGTCTCTCATAGTTGAGGTATACCTATGATGAAAATTGGAGACCTCTCTCATCTTTTAAGTGGGAGAACTTGCACAATTGGTGGCTGACTAAATACTTTTTTGCCCCACTGTATACACAAATCCAGAAAGGTTGGGAAACTGTGTAAAATCTAAATAAAAAGAGAATGCAATTTGCAAATCTCATACAATATATCTCATAAGGGGGCGGCGCGGTAATGCAGTGGTTAGCACTGCGGCAGCACAGCAACTCACCCTTGGCCGGGGGATCCTGGGTTCCATCCCAGCCCCCGACCAACAGTGATCTGTGTGTAGTTTGCATGTTCTCCCCGTGTCTGCGTGGGTTTACTCCGGGATTTCTCCGGTTTCCTCCCACATGCCAAAAACATGCAAGTTAGGTTAATTAGCATTAAACTGGGGATTCTAAATTGTCCTTAGGTATGGATGTGAGAGTAAATGGTTGTCTGTCTCTCTGTGTTGGCCCTGCGATGGACTGGCGATCTGTCCAGGGTGTACCCTGCCTCTCGCCCTAAGATGCTGGGATAGGCACCAGCCCCCCCCCGCGACCCGAAATGGATTAAGCGGAAGAAGATGAATGAATGAATGAATATCTCAAAAGAGTTGGGACAGGGGCAACAAAATAATGGAAAAGTAAGTGGTGCTAAAAAGAAACACCTGGTGGAACATATTGCAACTAATTAAATCAATGAGCAACAGGCCAGTAACACAAACAGGTATTAAAAGAGCATAGACTGGCTACACTCAGAGGGATTTTATGCCCAAAATTTTGTCCAGTTTGCCCCCCACAGCGATAGTGCGGTGGTTTGATTCAAGGCTTGTGGCAATGATTATTTGTCAAAATTGTATGGTGTCAAGACAATTATTCTACTGTACTGCAATTCCAAAATAACATTCTTCAATCAATGGAAAAAATTGTAAAGACTTTGAATCGTCATCTTAAGAGTCCAAGAATCTGCAGATGTAACTGTGTGTAAGGGATATGGCCAAAAATCAGTATTAATTACTCATGATCTTTGGATTCTCAGGTGGCACTGGAATAAAAAGGCATGATTCTATCATGGAAATCACTGCTTGGGCTCAGGAACACATCTAGAAATCACCATCTGGGCACAGTTTGAAGTGCCATCCACAAAAGGAGACTTTTAAAGCTTTGTCCTGCAAAGTAGAGGCCATATGTCAATATGATCCAAAAATGCTGCTGTCTTCTTTAGGCCAAAGTTCTTTTAAAATGGACTGAGATAAAGCAGAAGTGAGATTTGCAAACCATTGCATTCTGTTTTTATGAAAAGTTCAATATGTTTTAGGTATATATTAGTAGTTCAGTCATTGTAGTACACTGACATCATCTAGAATAAGTGATGACGATAATGCTGTTATAAATGGAGGCAAACTGCTTGTTCTACACCCATGCAGAAAAATACTGCTGTAATTTAACATTGTGGTAATCCTGTGGTGCTGAATCACAACACAGTCATTGTTCTAAACTTGTGATTGAAGGAGCTGCGTGGTGAAGTGTGGCAGTATTCCAGCAGCCTGATGTGCTTTCTGAACGGCCATCTACTCGGTAGCGAAAAGGACCTTGTCAGCTGGGCCAGGAATCAGTGGGACTACACTTTCACGCAGTCTGAAGCTTTTTATGTGGCTCTCACTAGGGAGTACTACACCAAACACTTGCAGAAAACTGGGGCAAGTCAGAACCATGTGTAGCCAAATATATATACACACACAGTGGTGTGAAAAAGTGTTTGCCCCCTTCCTGATTTCTCATTTTTTTGTATGTTTGTCAAACTTAAATGTTTCAGATCATCAAACAAATTTAAATATTAGACAAAGATAACACAAGTAAATACAAAATGCAGTTTTTAAATGAAGGTGTTTATTATTAAAGTTAAAAAAAAATCCAAACCTACATGGCCCTGTGTGAAAAAGTGATTGCCCCCAAAACCTAATAACTGGTTGGGCCACCTTTAGCATCAACAACTACAATCAAGCATTTGCAATAACTGGCAATGAGTCTTTTACAGCGCTGTGGAGGAATTTTGGTCTACTCATCTTTGCAGAATTGTTGTAATTTAGCCACATTGGAGGGTTTTAGAGCATGAACCACCTTTTTAAGGTCATGCCACAGCATTTCAATCCAATTCAGGTCAGGACTTTGACCAGGCCACTCAAAAGTCTTCATTTTGTTTTTCTTAAACTATTCGGAAGTGGACTTGCTGGTGTATTTTGGATCATTGTCCTGCTGCAGAACCAAAGTGCGCTTCAGCATGAGGTCACAAACAGATGGCCGGACATTCTCCTTTAGGATTTTTTTGGTTAACAGCAGAATTCATGGTTCCATTTACCACAGTAAGTCTTTCAGGTCCTGAAGCAGCAAAACGGCTCCAGATCACCACACTACCACCACCACATTTTACTGTTGGTATGATGTTCCTTTTCTGAAATGCTGTGTTACTTTTCCGCCGGATCTAATGTGACACACGCCTTCCAAAAAGTTCAACTTTTTTCTCATCAGTCCACAGAGTATTTTCCCAAAAGTCTTGGGGATCATCAAGATGTTTTCTGGTAAAACTGAGACTAGCCTTTGTGTTCTTTTTGCTCAGCAGTGGTTTTTGTCTTGGAACTCTGCTATGCAGGCCATTTTTGCCCAGTCTCTTTCTTATGGTGGAATCATGAACACTGACCTTAACTGAAGCAAGTGAGGCCTGCAGTTCTTTGGATGCTGTTGTGGGGTCTTTTGGGACCTCTTGGATGAGTCGTCGCTGCGCTCTTCGGGCAATTTTGGTCAGCCAGCCACTCCTGGGAAGGTTCACTACTATTCCATGTTTTTGCCATTTGTGGATAATGGCTGTGGTTTGCTGGAGTCCCAAAGCTTTAGAAATGGCTAGAAAACTGAACTCAGCTTTCCAAAGATGTGATAAACCACAGTTAATTTATGTTTTAACAAGGGGGCAATCACTTTTTCACATGGGGCCATGTAGGTTTGGATTTTTTTTACCCTTAATAATATTACCTTCATTTAAAAACTGCATTTTGTGTTTACTTGCGTTATCTCTGTCTAATATTTAAATTTGTTTGATGATCTGAAACATTTAAGTGTGACAAACATACAAAAAAATGAGAAGTCAGGAAGGGGGCAAACACTTTTTCACACCACTGTATACACATGCACACAGTGCATCCGGAAAGTATTCACAACGCTTCACTTTTTCCACATTTTGTTATGTTATGGCTTTATTCCAAAGTGGATTAAATTCATTTTTTCCTCAAAAATTCTACACACAATACCCCATAATGACAACGCAAATTTTTTTTTGAGATTTTTGCAAATTTATTAAAAATAAAAAACTAAGAAATCACATGTACATAAGTATTCACAGCCTTTGCCATGAAGCTCAAAATTGAGCTCAGGTGCATCCCGTTTCCACTCATCATCCTTGAAATGTTTCTGCAGCTTAAGTCCACCTAGGGGCGGCAGTGGCTCAGGAGGTAGCGCAGGTTGTCTAATAACCCGATGGTTGGCGGTTCGAATCCCGCTCTCCACAGATATCCTGCCGTTGTGTCCCTGGGCAAGACACTTCACCCGCATTGCCTCCAGTGTCCATAACACTGGGTATGAATGTGTATAAATGTATAAAAATGTTCGGTGGTGGCCGGAAAGGCCGTTGGCGCAGATTGGCTGCCACGTTTCTGTCAGCCTGCCCCAGGGCAGCTGTGGCTGCAGAAGTAGCTTGCCACTACCATTGTATGTCTGGAGTGAATGAATAATATACCTATTTGTAAAGCATCTTTGATTATATATGAAAAAGCGCTATATAAAACCAATGCATTATTATTATTATTACCTGTGGTAAATTCAGCTGAATGGACATGATTTGGAAAGGGCAGTACCAGAGAGTGGTGCTGCCCCTCATTCAGGACAACATACTGGGCACCCTGGACCCCCTGCAGTAAGCCTACTGGCCCAACAAGTCCACCTCAGATGCCATTGCTGCAGCACTCCATTATTCTCTCTCCTACCTGGAAGATAAAGACTCCTACATTAGGATGCTCTTTGTCGACTACAGCTCCGCCTTCAACACAGTCAATTCCCACAAACTCACCGACAAACTGTCTTCACTTGGCCTGCACCCCACCCTCTGCGACTGGCTACTGGACTTTCTAACTGGGAGGCCCAAGTCTGTCAGGATGGGTAACAGGACCTGAGCCAGCATCATCACAAACACAGGTGTCCCACAGGGTTGTGTTCTCAGCCCCATCCTCTACAGCCTCTTCACCCATGACTGTGTTGCCTCCCACAAGGACAATATCACCCTAAAGGTGTGTTCACACCAAATGCGAACGGGCGGCTCAAATCTCAAATCCATACAAAGTGAATGGGAAGACGGGAGTATGCGCAAATTTGCGTAGTCGCACGTTCGCGTCCGCTAGCTAGCTGCTAGCTTTGAGATTCTGCTGTCACCAGAGTAAAATTATCACCATTGCAGAGTAAACTAGTTAGATAATGAAACTCACTCACCAGGAGACAGGAGGACCGGGAATGCTTCAGCTGAATTAGGATGTTGGAGCTATTTACCCACGGTTTCCGGCCACGGACGTCCTAACAAACTAGCCAGCTAGCAACGTAAACACCCATCATCTGTGGTTTTGGAGGCTTGAGACAACATTTTCAGGTGAGCCCCCAATCAGATAATGTAAACCTAAGCATGACGTTATTTTGGGAATTTCCACAGCAGGTTGAACACAGCTGCAGAAGTTTTAAAGACAACTTTGCCTGTCTGCATCTCACTATTCATGTCTGTTGGTGTGTTTACATTGATTTATAATGTAATCGTGCCGCGTGAAAAATTCACCTGTTCTCGTTTGGTGTGAATGCACCTTTAAGTTCACGGATGACACAGCAGTGATAGGATGTATCACTGGTGATGACGAAGCATCCTACAGGAGGGAGGGCAGAGCATCTACTACCACAGAATCCAAAGGAGAGCTGATGCCGTCCTCCGGGACCCCACCCCCAGCACAGATTGTTCACACTTCTACCCTCAGGCCAGAGGTACAGAAGTGTGAAATGCAGGTCAACCAGACAGTACAGTCTACTGACTAATTAACTAACTAACCTGCACTTATATAGCGCTTTTCTAGTCACAAAGACCACTCAAAGCGCTTTCACTAGTACTAACCCTCTATTCTAAGGGCCTATAGGAAACAGGTATCTAGGGACAATTTAGAACAACCAATTAACCTAACATGCATGTCTTTGGATTGTGGGAGGAAACCGGAGCCCCCGGAGTAAACCCACACAGCACAGGGAGAACATGCAAACTCCATACAGAAAGGTTCCAACCCCTGCCAGCCTGGGGATTCGAACCAGGAACCTTTTAGCTGTAAGGCAACAGTGCTAACCACTGCACCACCGTGCTCTCCACTGGTACTACTGTTACAGACAAATTAGCACCGGGTGCTAATTTGTAATTTATAATTATATACTGCTTGTTGCACAATGCTCATTTGCACACTATACATAGGTTTATGTACACAATGCTCATTTGCATACTGTACATACGTTTATGCCATCTCAAGATCACGTCATCTCTGATATCAATATACCACTACCACTATAGTCATCCAGTGAATTTTAAATGTTATTCCTTTTGTTTGACTGCATCAACTGCTTTAGTTATCCAAATTGCTTAATGTGTGTTATTAGTACTCATTAGTATTAGTATTTAATATCAAGGCGTGCTTAGGAGTCCTAATTGCCTAGCTGTGTGTTGGTGTATGTGTTATTAGCATCCATTATTATTAGGATTGAGTTACTGTGTTATTACCTTATTAGTATCGTTGTGTACCTATTACCCCGGCATTCGTTCGGAGAGCAAAGTAAGAATTTCATTGCTCAGGAAATGTAGCATTTCTTAACTGTGCAAATGATAATAAAGCCTTTGAATCTTGAATTTGGAAAGGCACACACCTGTCTATATAAGGTCCCACAGTTGACACTGCATGTCAGAGTACAAACCAAGTATGAAGTCAGAGGAATTGTCTATTGACCTCTGAAACAGGATTGTCTCCAGGCACAAATCTGGGGAAGGGTACAGAAAAATTTCTGCTGCTTTGAAGGTCCCAATGAGCACAGTGGCCTCCATCATCCGTAAATGGAAGAAGTTCGGAACCACCAGGACTCTTCCTAGAGCTGGCCGGCCATCTAAACTGAGTGATTGGGAGAGAAGGGCCTTAATCAGGGAGGTGACCATGAACCTGATGGGCACTCTGTCAGAGCTCCAGCATTTCTCTGTGGAGAGAGGAGAACCTCCCAAAAGGACAACCATCTCTGCAGCAATCCACCAATCAGGTCTGTATGGTAGAGTGGCCAGACAGAAACCACTCCTTTGTAAAAGGCACATGGCAGCCCACCTGGAGTTTGCCAAAAGGCACCTGAAGGACTCTCAGACCATGAGAAACAAAATTCTCTGGTCTGGTGCGACAAGGACTGAACTCTCTGGCGTGAATGCCATTATGTTTGGAGGAAACCAGGCACCGCTCATCACCAGGCCAGTGCCATCCCTACAGTGACGCATGGTGGTGGCAACATGGGGATGTTTTTCAGCAGCAGGAACTGGGAGACTAGTCAGGATAGAGGGAAAGATGAATGCAGCAATGTACAGAGACATCCTGGATAAAAACCTGCTCCAGAGCGCTCTTGACATCAGACTGGGGTGACGGTTCATCTTTCAGCAGGACAACAACCCTAAGCATACAGCCAAGATATAAAAGGAGTGACTTCAGGACAGCTCTTGTGAATATCCTTGAGTGGCCCAGCCGGAGCCCAGACTTGAATCCAATTGAACATCTCTGGAGAGATCTGAAAATGGCTGTGTGCTGATGCTTCTCATCCAACCTGATGGAGCTTGAGAAGTGCTGCAAAGAGGAATGGGCGAAACTGCCCAAAGATAGGTGTGCCAAGCTTGTGGCATCATATTCAAAAAGACTTGAGGCTGTAATTGTTGTCAAAGGTGCATCAACAAAGTATTGAGTAAAGGCTGTGAAAACTTATGTACATGTGATTTCTTAAGTTTTTTTATTTTTAATAAATTTGCAGAAGTCTCAAAACTTTTTTTATGTTGTCATTATTGGGTGTTGTGTGTAGAATTTTGAGGAAAAAATGAATTTAATCCACTTAGGAATAAAGCCATAACATAAAATGTGGAAAAAGTGAAGCGCTGTGAGTACTTTCTGGATGCACTATATATATATACAATATACATGTATATTGCCCCTTCATGATTTCAGGTTTCAGATTATCAAACAAATTTAAATATAAGACTAAGATAACACAAGTAAACACAAAATGCAGTTTTTAAATGAAGGTGTTTATTATTAAGGGGGAAAAAATCCAAACCTTCATGGCCCTGTGTGAAAAAGTGATTGCCCCCTAAACCTAATAATTGGTTGGGCCATCCTTAGCAGCAACAACTGCAATCAAGCATTTGCGATAACTGGCAATGAGTCTTTCACAGTGCTGTGGAGCAATTTTGGCCCACTCATCTTTGCAGAATTGTTGTAATTTAGCCACATTGGAGGGTTTTAGAGCATGAACCATCTTTTTAAGGTCATGCCACAGCATCTTAATCGGATTCATGTCAGGACTTTGACCAGGCCACTCCAAAGTCTTCATTTTGTTTTTCTTAAGCCATTCAAAGGTGGACTTACTGATGTGTTTTGGATCATTGTCCTACTGCAGAACCCAAGTGCGCTTCAGCTTGAGGTCACGAACAGATGGCTGGACATTCTCCTTTAGGATTTTTTGGTAGACAGCAGAATTCATGGTTCCATTTACCACAGCAAGTCTTCCAGGCCCTGAAGCAGCAAAACAGTCCCAGACAATCACACTACCACCAACATATTTTAATGTTGGTATGATGTTCCTTTTCTGAAATACTATGTTACATTTATGCCAGATCTAATGGGACACACCTTCCAAAAAGTTCAACCTTTGTCTCGTCAGTCCACAGAGTATTTTCTCAAAAATCTTGGGGATCCTCAAGATGTTTTCTGGCAAAACTGAAATGAGCCTTTATGTTCTTTTTGCTTAGCAATGGTTTTCATCTTGGAACTCTGCCATGCAGGCCATTTTTGCCCAGTCTCTTTCTTATGGTGGAGTCATGAACACTGACCTTAACTGAGGCAAGTGAGGCCTGCAGTTGTTTGGATGTTGTTGTGGGGTCTTTTGTGACCTCTTGGATGAGTCGTCGCTGTGCTCTTGGGGTAATTTTGGTCGGCCGGCCACTCCTGGGAAAATTCACCACTGTTCCGTGTTTTTGCCATTTGTGGATAATGGCTCTCACTGTGATTTGCTGGTGTCCCAAAGCTTTAGAAATGGCTTTATAACCTTTTCCAGACTGATAGATCTCAATTACTTTGTTTCTCATTTGTTCCTGAATTTCTTTGGATTGCAGCAGCATGATGTCTAGCTTTTGAGGATCTTTTGGTCTACTTCACTTTTTCATCTTCTTTTAGATTTTATTGGCAGTTGGCAACCAGCTTACAGGTGCATTACCGCCACGTACTTCACTCTATCTGGTCAGGAGCTGTAGTCCTTCTATCATCATTGCTGTGTCCAGTCGAACCTCAACTCTATCTTCAGACATCACTCTTCTTCGTCTCCTCGTACTTTACTCTATATTGTCACTTCACTCTATATCATCACTCTACACATCTTGGCCGTGGCTGCTACGGCCAAGACTTCGGCCTCTGTCACCGTCTACTTCACTTTGTCAGGCAGGTCCTATTTAAGTAATTTCTTGATTGAGAACAGGTGTGGCAGTAATCAGGCCTAGGTGTGGCTCGAGAAATTGAACTCAGCTTTCCAAAGATGTGATAAACCACAGTTAATTTGTTTTAACGGGGGACTATTGGGTCCTTAATAATAAGCACCTTCATTTAAAAACAGCATTTTGTGTTTACTTGTGTTTTCTTTGTCTAATATTTAAATTTGTTTGATGATCTGAAACATTTAAGTGTGACAAACATACAAAAAAATGAGAAATCAGGAAGGGGGCAAACACTTTCACACCACTGTATATATCAAAATGTGGTCATACAGAAAGTTAATTCCCATCTTTTCTAAACCAGCACATTACCTCTTTTTTATAGCATCAGTTTGTTTTCATGGAGGTTGAGATCGCAGAAGAAGCAGCGGGGAGGTTGTTGTTTGAGGTGAGACATCTCTGATGCATAAAGTACAGCTTTAAACTCATGTATTATTATATCACCACCTGTGTTACAGATGATCATTATACAGTGCAATGTGATGTTCGCACATTGTCTTTTGCACAGCTGTTTTCAGATGTATGTCCAGTGACGTCAAAGAACTTTGAGGCTCTGTGCACAGGAGAGCAAGGACTGTCAGAGAGTGGCTTCCCCCTCTGCTACAAGGGCTCTCTGTTTCATCGGATTGTGCCCAACGGTTGGGTGCAGGGTGGAGGTACAATATGGAGTGGATGACCCTGCTTCTACATAATATCTCATGAAAGGGCCCATATTTGGGCAGCACAGTGGTACAGTGGTTAGTACTGTTGCCTCACATCTCGAAGGTTACAGGTTCGAATCCCCAGGCTGGCACGGGTGGGAGCCTTACTGTGTGGAGTTTGCATGTTCTCCCTCTGCTATGTGGGTGTATTCCGGGGGCACTGGTTTCTTCCCACAATCCAAAGACATGCATGTTAGGTTAATTGATGATTCTAAATTATCCCTAGGTATCTGTCTCTGATTGGCCTTTAGAATAGAGGGTTAGAGTACCTACTAGTTAAGCACTTTGAGTGGTCTTTGTGAGTGGAAAAAGTGCTATATAAGTACAGGTCCTTATCTCTTATATTTTGCAACATGGTGTTTTCATAGATTTTAACCCAATAAATTACAGCTATGGGTTGCAGGTATACTATCAAAATATTAAACCACTTCACAAAGAAATACACACTGCCTTTATTTCAATAAGCTCTTGAAAAACTAGCAGATTGGATTTATACATGACAAACTTCCAAGCTTCACCTTCAGTTCCCCACGTTAGTGAAACAAAATGTCCATTAAAAAAACAACTTTACTCAATGAGATCAGAGGCTTATTAATATTAATGAGCAGGCTATAAACCATCTGTTTTAGACAAAGTTTTATGGAGAGCTTTTTGATGAGCTGTGAAACAGAGAAATTGTTTTTGGTCTTTAAAACTACACATGCATGTTCTTTAGGATGTCACACCTTAGTGTTGCTTTCTGGAAAATTGACAATATTGGACCTTTAAATGATTTGAATAACGTGGCATCCCTTCTGTGTATAATTTGGAATGCATTGTTGCATCGTCATCTTATAGGAATTACATAAACTTCTACATTTTCTCCACTACATTGAACACCGTTATAAGCATGGTTTCTAAAGCAACTCTGTAATTGTGATAAATTTAAAAGCACGTGCGGGTACCTCTTCCCCCCACAGGGTCACACTGAATGAAATAAAGTGGATAAACTGGAAAAAAGTGGCTAAAGGTTACAGAAGAATTATTACCAAATACTCCACCCAAATTGACCTCTTTCTCCTTCCTCCCTTCGTTTTGTCTTTACTTTCTCCTTTGTCTTTGCCTGCGCTCTCCTCCTTTGTCCTCCTGTCTCTTTTTGTTCCCATCATCTCTTCACTCCATCCTCTTACCAAAGTCTATTCTTTACCCATGCCGACAGAGTTGAGACACCTACGTCTGCCTGTTTGTCCATTCTGACACTAACATGAAAAAGAATGAAGCTCGGGTCACCACAGTTGGTATACAGATGAGCCTCAGGCTTAGCATGTGTAGCTGTTTTTGGGGTCATAAGGTTAAAGTTTGAGGTCACAGGGTTATGAAAGGTCTGTTTTTCTGGCCGGACTGTAACTTCAGAAAGAATGAAGCTGGTGTCACCAAACTTGGTACGTACATATTATTTATGGATGACGTCATTAGGGGTGACGCTACTTCGCGGTTTTTCACTTTTCGCGGTCGGTTCTGGAACCCATTAACCGCGATAAGTGAGAGATCACTGTATATGGGTGAACCTCAGGCTTTGCATGTGTTGCTATATCTTTGGGGTCACAAGGTCAAGGTCACAAAAGGTCAAAAACAATTTTGGCCAATAGTGACTTTATTATTAGAGCTAGGGGCAAGAATTTTGTGCACAAGTTAGAAAAGGTGTCTGGGGGCACACAAATGCAAGATGACCTTGACCTTAGCGTTGACCCTGAAGAATGGTGGTGTCTGATTCTTAATCTGGACATTCCCAATTAGGACAGAATGTGTTGCTAGACTTTGGGTCAGAAGGTCAAACATCAAAGTCATAGGGTCATCAATGCTCTAACTCAACAGGAAATGAGGCTACAGCCATCAAACTTGGTATATAGGTCGACCTTGGGAGCACCCATGCCTATACTTTCAGGGTCACAGGGTCATAAAAGGTCAACATCCATTTTGGCCCATCATAACGTAAATTTAAAAACAACAACAACAAAAAACTGTTTGGTGGGGAACTGCAAAAGGGTTGCAAAAGGCCTGGGACTGCAACTGAGTGCAAACCTAGTTGCTTCTGCCATCCCTCTTTTCACGCCGTTTTCATCCTCCCCAGTTTATAAATTTATTTATTTATAAAAGGGACAGTGCATATTAATGAACATAAGACATGTAAATATGCAGCATACAAGATTATAGCTGAAGCTAATTTCCATCTTGTGTCCCCTGACCAGCCAATGCCAGCCACATAAAACAGAGAACACAATACAACAACAAACAACACAACAATAATGACAATAGCAGTAAGACTGCACACTGATCGAAAGAGTTAACCCTTCTCTTTTTTCCTTCACCCCTCATCTTGTACACTGGTTTCATCTCTCCTCCTTCACATCCTCTCTACTCCCATCTCTGTTGGGAATTGATTTTAAATACTGTAGTCTTTTTTTGGCCTTTGGCCTTATTTTTTTCCAGTGTGTGATTGTTTTAAAGAGCAATCAAATCTCCAATATTTTCTACATAGAATATGATGAAAATATTGTGAAATTACTGGGCGTGATGTTAATATTTTGCAGACATATCACCAGAGAAGAGAGGTGATGGAGGCCAGTCAATCTATGGACCAACTTTTGCAGGTAGTCATCAGGATGTCTGCAGGATTGAGATGAGAACCAATTTAATTTATGAGTGCTTTTCTACTGTGCTGTAAAGTTTCACTAAATTGCACCTTCCCATTCTTTAGATGAGACTTTTGCCATTTCCCACTCTAAGCGAGGTATTTTAGGAATGGCCAACAAGGGTCCCCACACCAATGGATCTCAGTTCTACATCACACTGCAGCCGACACCCTGGATGGACCGGACCTTTGTCGCTTTTGGGTTTGTATTAGTTATATGTATTTGTTTCAATTTATATACCAGCCTGTCAGTTCTTGAATGCAGTTTTGATAAAGCATGATTATCTTTCTCTTTTTTTCCTCAACATTAGTCAAGTTGTTGAGGGTGTTGATGTCCTGAGGAGATTAGAAGAGGCCCAAACTTGCAATGAAAGACCTAAATATGAATGCAAAGTTGCAGCTTGTGGAGTGTTAAAACTGTAGCTGATAAGAATGTGGTGCTGATGTATTTTAAAGTTTGTTTAAACCAGTGAAATAAACAAAAGGATGATGTAAATCTCACCCACATTTTCATCCTTTTCTTTAACAAAGCATCCCTGTTTATTTGTAATTTGCATTTTGTTTATACTGTGCTTGATTCAGACATAATGCCCCCCATTGTAGTGATTGCAACTTTAATCTGATCCAAGGCTGCCTAGATTGACTTTTTGGGACACAGGTCACCCCTCTGGTGGGGAATTAGCTGGAGTTTGTCCATGACTTTGAGAGATACTGACGAGATATGGTGGGGCTCACCTTGATGCGCAGCTCAGGTTGTGAAACCAGTCTCCTGACAAAAGGTTGAATTTTAACATAATCTGGATTTGTCCTGGGAGAGAGATGACGAGCAGGGATATTCTTGTATCCCCATCTTGCGGCCTCTATGTTAGGGTTTTCCCTATAGTGGACGAAAGGGTTGTTTTCTTCCACCTTCAGGTCCTGAACATCATTTGTGCTTATGTGCCAAACATAGTATACACTCTTTTTTGAAGTCTCTGGCTGTTGTGTAAGAAGTTGGAGATTCCATTGTCCTAGTGTTTCATGACAGTGAAACCTGGAGGGGTGTGATTAGGAGGAATGGCCTGACCAAGCAGAACTCAGGTGGTGTTGTCAGCATAAGGGTGTCCATATGTGCATTTGGCACATACCGCCAGACTGGGACAAAAAATACAGGCTGGGAATTTGACTCCATTACCCACCCTGTTTTTGAAAACCAAAAACCACTACTTTGGTAGGCCAACAAATTAACATGACAGATATCAAACTACCCCTCTGTGGATCGTCACCTTATCTAGGTGGAGGGGTTGACGTGCCCTAAAGGTCTCAGGAGCTGTGTTACCGGGGGCCCCGGTAGGATCTCCCATGACAAATTGGTCCTGGGTAAAGGGCCAGTCTAAGAGCAGTCCAGTTGATCACCATAAAGAAGTTACAAGAAGAATCCAGTGTACTCCATCCATTTTTGAGTTAACGGGGCTTGAAGGCAAGCACCTAGAGACTGGACTTCTGTCCATAGGGCCTACTGGGCTCAGCCTGAATGAGCCACATGGGTCTGACCTCCAGTAGGCTCACCACCTGCAGGAGGGATCATGGTGCTTGGTTTCGGTCAGCACTGACCGATCTACTGATGTGACTTGTCGGCGTAGGTAATGATAGTTTATGATGAGGCTGTAGTTCACTTTGTAATCACAAGGTGTCATCAAGTTCCACAAGTTTGACACAGTACCTTTAAACTTAAAAATCGTGTATGATTATAGTGGATTCCATTTGAAGTCAGAGGTTGGATTTTCAGCTTGGAAACTCAAGACAGCCCTCGTCACCCCGAGACCAAAATCTGATTCAACTGCACCAATGTGTCATGGATAAAAAGAACTGAAATCTCTGTAAAATACATTATTTTTTTAAAGATCTTTTTTGTTTCTCTTCCAATCTGTCATACACATTTATCTCTGGTCAGTTTTGTTATATGCAAACTAATGTATATTGACTCCTTTTCAGTCAGATTTTTCTGACCAGTTCTATTGGATCTCAGTCAACTTTTGCATGATGTCATTCTAACATCCGTGTTTTGATCTCCAGCATAATTGAAACATACCATGAGTTCCCCTATTACCCCATTGCTCCCAATGTGCCAGATTTTCCAGTTAAATTGGTCTCACCAGTTTGTGAAACTGTTGTTCAAGAAATTCAGTCCAGAATGCCATTTTTCACATAAAAGTTTTTATGTACCTACAATTTTTCCATTCAACAAAATACCATAAGAAATACAGTACATTGTAGCATAGTGGAAAATCATTCATCTTTTCTCCCAGAATGACCTTGGCCTGATGCAGGACTAGATACTATTGCTAAATTAGAAAAGTACTCAGAAAGTGCATACCTCCACCAAGGCTCCTTCCATCGGTCATGGATCACCTCCAAAATGTAATGGGTTCATGTGTAGGCCACGAGACAGTTTTGGTGAAAACTGCAGCAAAGTCTGTCCGGTACCACATTGTGAGAAGATAAGAGTGTTGGCAGAGGCATGTGTTCTCGGATCATTAGCTCTCTAGGCCAAGGACCTACTATTGCTAAACTACAAAAGCACTCAGAGCACATACCTCTGTCAAGGCTCCTTCCGTCAGTCATGGATCACCTCCAAAATGTAATGGGTTCGTATGTAGGCCATGTGACAGTTCTGGTGAAAATTTCATCCAAATCCATCCAGTAGTTTTGGAGTATTCTTGACAACACTTGTGAGAAGAGCCTTGCCAGAGCTATGCACTCTCAGATCATCACCAAAATTTAATGGGTTCATCCTTGGCCCAAGGGCTACCTCTGGTGAAAATTTCTTCAAAATCAATCCAGTAGTTTTTGTGTAATCCTGCTAACAAACAGACAAGCCACCCCCATTACATTACCTCCATGGCGGAGCGAACAATGTCTTGTTCCAGGGACACTGATCGTCTGAGTAATGAGGTCAGAATTACATCCCTTCTGTGTCAACTACATTCCAGCAAAAATACTTTCATTAGCCAAACACCATGTACTGCATTATTTTATGTTATGGTAAAAATATGGTTTCAAAAGAAATACAGTAATGATATGTTTTACTGGATTGCAGCCAAGATGTCATTCTGATGTCAGCAACATCAACACCGCCCAAAAAATTTATCGGCAGCTCTCTGCCCTCCCTGAAAGACATCTCCAGAGCCTCCTGTCTGAGAAGGACCAAAGCCATCACAGGAGACCACTCACATCCCGCCCACCACCTGTTTGACCTGCTTCCCTCTGGACGATGGTTCAGATCAATCAAGTTCCACACCTCCAGACTGACAGTTTCTTCTCCTGGGCCATCCGAACTGCAAACAGTCAGAGGCCCCACCCCCGTCCTCTGAACGCTCACGTGCACAGAACTGAGGACCTTTTAATTATTACTATAACTCACCTGTCTTTGCACTCCTCACTGTCATGTATATTGACCCATCCGTGAAATCACTACTGTACATATTTCCATAATCCTTGGGCCATTTTACTCTATTATGTGTTCTGCACTCTGATGTACATAGTTCCACCCGTGAAGCCACTACCGTACCTGTGTATATACCAATGGGTTATTTGTTACCTCCGCCAAGGAGGTTACTGTATGTTTTTACCGGGGTCTGTCTGTCTGTTACCAACATAACTCAAAAAGTTATGAACGGATTTTGACGAAATTTTCGGGAAGGGTGTGTAATGGCACGGGGAACAGATGATTACATTTTGGTGATGATCTGAGAGTGCATACCTCCACCAAGGGCTTTGTTTGTATTTGTGCAGCAGGATTACACAAAAACTACTGGATGGATTTGGATGAAATTTTCACCACAAGTGGTTCTTGGCCTAGAGAGGAACCCATTACATTTTGGTGATGATGTGGGAATGCATACCTCAGCCAAGGCTCTTCTCAGTGTGTCAGCCACAATACTCCAAAACTAATGGACAGACTTTGATGCAATTTTCACCACAAGTGGCTCTAGGCCTACACACAAACCCATTACATTTTGGAGGTGATCCATGAGAGACTGAAGGAGCCTTGGCGGAGGTATGCGCTCTATGAGTGCTTTTCTAGTTATTTTTACTTCAGTCAGATTAACTGTGTGCCCTGTGTTTTATTTCAAATTCTTTCTCACTTACTTTATTGCACAGTAGCCTGGTGGAGCATTCACAATTTTGTTGTGCTGTACAACTGTACAATGACAATAAAGCCTATTCTATTCTGGCAATTATCACTTGTACATCGATTTCCCTGGAATGAAGCATAATTGTCAGGGACATCGAAATCTGGGTAATGGTGGAACTAATCATCCAGAGCCCTCAGTGGAGGAAAGAGCCTTGGAATGAAATTGGTTTAGGTGTGAGAAGGGCCCACATCCAATATGGTACCCAAGGGTCAAAATTGCATTCTTACACCCCTGCTCCAACTTGTTCCAATGGCAAGACAAGCAAAATATGGCTCTTCCTATAGGACTCAAAAAGTCAAGATTTTTTATCTAGCAAAAAAACTGGAGCAAATCAAAAAGTGTTGTTTAGCATTTTGCTGAGAAAGTCTGCAAGGGTAGTATCTCACTAGGCTGAGACGGCTTACAACTAGTTGGAAACAAAGAAAAATCAGACAAATCCAAGAATTTGCTACAATTTTCATTTGGAATCACACTGAACTGGCAAGTTATGACACATTTATGCGTGTCTCACGGATATTGCAATAATGTTGCACAAACGCCCAGCAAATTTTTGGCCCAAATTCTCTGGGTGTTTGCATAAGTCAGAGGTGTTGCAGGACATTATTGCAACATGCGCGAGACAAAATTTAGGGGTTTTTTTTGCACTCACGACAGTCCCACAATGGCTGACCAACACTTACATGACAGATACAGTGGATATAAAAAGTCTACACACCCTGTTCAAATGCCAGGTTTTTGTGATGTAAACCAAAAAAAAGAGACCAAGATAAATCATTTCAAAACTTTTTCCACCATTAATGTGAACTACAACCTGTACAACACAATTGAAAAACAAACGGAAATCTTTTAAGGGGAAAAATAAAAAACTTACAATAACCTGTTTGCATAAATTTGCACACCCTGTTTTTACTGGGGCTGTATTCAGAATTAACCAATCACATTCAAGCTCATGTTAAATGGGAGTCAGCACACACCTTCCACCATTTAGGCTGCGTGTCCACCAAATGCATTTTGGTTGCCCAACTGCCCTGAATGTCTTTTTTTTCAGCGTTTGTGCACTGTGCTCTGGGAAAAAAAAGTCTGTGCCCTGTATCCCAGCAACAGCTTGTCACTCACAGCTCAGCACTTCTTTTCCTATGGCCAGACTTTCTACTTATTTTTTAATAGCAGTCTCTAAATAACAATGGACAAGAAACATTCTAGCATTGGTAGCAGCTCTGGATGCAAAATATGATGACACGGAAAACAGGAGTCTGAGTACAGACTGTACCGAAGTCCTATGTCCCGCCCTTCCTTATTCTGATTGGCTGCTTAGAAAGATGTGACATTGACAAGCTCAGCTGCAGTCTGAAAAGTTGAAATTTTTTCAACTCTGAGCGCCGCCACAAAAAGTGGCCACTGCTGAGAGTGTTTCAGCGCCGAGACACCAGACTACATAAAGAATGAACAGAAAATAGTTGCCCACAGCTGAAAAAATGCATTTGGTGGACACGCAACCTTAAAAGTGCCTCTGATTAACCCCAAATAAAGTTCAGCTGTTCTAGCAGGCTTTTCCTGCCATTTTTGTAGTCACATCTTACAGCACAAGCCATGGTCCACAGAGAGCTTCCAAAGCATCAGAGGGATCTCATTGTTCAAAGGTATCAGTCAGGAGAAGGGTATAAAAGAATTTCCAAGGCATTAAATATACCATGGAACACACTGAAGACAGTCATCAAGTGGAGAAAATATGGCACAACAGTGACATTACCAAGAACTGGACGTCCGTCCAAAATTGATGAAAAGACGAAAAGAAAACCTTTAGGGAGGCTGCCAAGAGGCCAACAGCAACATTGACGGAGCTGCAGGAATTTCTGGCAAGTACTGGCTGTTTTTTTTTTTTCCACAATATCTTTATTGAACCTTTTTTTTTTTTTTTTAACAAACATGATACAAACAATCAAACACTAACACTAAAGTACTACAAAAAAAAAATGCACTAAAAACACCAACAACCACCAACAAAATCAAATCTTCAACAATGCTCCTCTGTTTAGTCTAGACAATCCAATACATAAGTATACATATTATGTTCACCAGTTTGGAATTTACAAGGTCCACACACATCATTCACCTTCTTCTTCAAGAGTTATGTTTAAATTTTTTACATAATCAATAAAAGGTCTCCATATATTCTCAAACACAATTTCCTTTGATTTCAGTATATATGTTATTCTTTCTAATGGAAGGTTTGTTAACATCTGTCTTAACCACTGAAGTCACATCTGGTCTATGAGTCTTTTTCCATAATAGTGCAATACATTTTTTGGCATTAAGCAAACTGAGGTCTATGAATGTTCTTTCACTTTTATTAAAATTATGCTTTTCTGGGTACAGACCCAACAAAAACAGTTTAGGATTCAATATGATTTGTTTTGAAATTATTTTTTCAATTGTTACCCTCACCTCTTCCCAAAACATTCTTATTAATCTACATTCCCATAAACAATGAAATAGGGTTCCTTTACTTTCCATGCATTTTGTGCATGTATCTGGTATATTTTTGTTATATCTATTTAACTCCTCCGGTGTAACATACATCCGCATTAACCATTTGAAATGTATCAATTTAAGGCGTGCATTTATTGATTTGGTTTGAGCTTCTGTACAAGCCAATTCCCATTGTTCCTCTGAAATTTCAATTTGCAGATCTTCTTTCCAGTAGTTTAATCTTTTCAGTGAATTTTCACTTGAAGATAGTGTCAGTGAGTTATAAAACTCTGAAATAATACCCTTTCTTTTACTATCTTTCATCATCATTTTTTCCAAGGATGAATAAATAGGTCGAGTGAGAGCTTTATTTTGATTTGATCGAATAAAGTTTCTAAGTTGAAGATATTTAAAAAAATGTGTTCTATTGAGATTAAATTTGATCCTCAGCTCTTCAAAAGACATTATGTTGTCTGCACATGGCAAATATAAATCCTGAATCTTTTGTATCCCTTTTAAATTCCATACTTTAAATACAGCGTCCGCTCTCCCTGGTTTAAAATATTGATTACCCCATATTGGACTAAATTGTGACAATAACTGTGGTTCTTTTAAATAGTTTTTAGCTTCACACCATATTTTGATCATATGCTTTACAAATGGATTTTTAACTTGTTTTTGTAATTTTTTTGCCGAATCTGAGTATATGAATATGGGAAGAGGTAAAGGTAAATTGTATGATTCCATTTCAGTCCAGTGAGGGAGATCATTTGATGAAAAATAATATGTCATAGACCTCAGTTGTGCCGACCAATAATACAACATAAAATTTGGACATTTCAGACCTCCACGATCAAATGGTAAATATAATAAAGACAAACGTAATCTAGCCCTCCTGTTGTTCCATATAAATTCCACTAACTTTTTTTTTATTCTTGAGAATAGATCTAAAGGTGGTGATAAGGGAATGTATTGAAATAAATAAAGTATTTTAGGTAAAATATTACTTTTAAGTATATTGATTCTCCCGATCATCGACATTGGTAGTGACATCCATCTCTGAGTTAACTCATTGATATCTGACATTAAGGCTTCATAGTTGACACTGGCGACTGATTCTAGCTTAGGCATAATATGGATTCCTAAATATTTAAACTGATTTACAACATTGAATTGATTTACCTCAGGGGCTGGGTAATTTCTCTGGGTCTCATTTAGCATTAATATTGAAGATTTAGTTTTATTTATTTTATATCCTGATATTTCCCCAAAATTCTTTATTAAATTCAACAAGGTTGGAATTGATTTTTTTAGATTCGACATAAACAAAATTATATCATCGGCGTACAGGGAGATTTTATGTTCTGTTGGTCCAACTTTAATTCCATATATTTGTGAATGTAAACGTATCGCTATCGCTAAAGGTTCAATTGCCATAGTAAACAGTAAAGGTGAAAGTGGACAGCCTTGTCGACATCCTCTATTGATTTTTATTGGTTTTGAAATATTGTTATTTGTTAGGATTTCTGCTGTAGCATTATTGTATATTATTTGAACCCATTTTATGAAATTATTTCCAAGTCCAAACCTTTGTAGGACTTCAAAAAGAAAGGGCCATTCAACTCTATCAAAGGCCTTTTCGGCGTCCAGTGATAGGAGAGCTGTATCCGGTGCTTCTTTATTAAAATAAATAATATTAAATAGTCTTCTTACATTATGGAAGCCTTGTCTACCCTTTATAAAGCCATTCTGATCTTGATTAATAATATTTGGTAAAATTTCTTGTATTCGTCTTGCTAAAATTTTACAGATTATCTTAAGGTTGGCGTTTAATAGGCTTATTGGTCTCATATTTTCACATTTATTAGAGGGCTTACCTGGTTTTGGCAGCAGTATAATTAAGGCATTATTTATGTATGATGGTAAATTATTATTTTGAAATGCTTCTAAAACCATTTCCAAAAAAGGTTTTATTAATTTATTCTTAAATTTTTTATAAAGGTCAACTGGAAGACCATCTGGTCCTGCACTTTTTCCTGATTTCATATTATCAATGGCTAGCCCAACTTCTTCTTGACTAATTTTAGACTCCAATATCTCCCTGTTTTCATTTGGAATACACGGTATAGATAGTTCGTTCAAAAACCCATTTAGTTTTGTTAAATCAGGTTCATTTTTGGTATCATATAATTTTTCATAGTAATCTCTAAAGGCTCTATTAATTTCTAAAGGATCTATAACTACCTGTCCCTTACTTATAATACTGGTAATTGGTGTTTTAATTTCCAATTGTTTAATCTGCCATGCTAATAATTTTCCTGATTTTTCACCTTGTTCATAAAAAGATTGTTTCAATCTTAGAAGACTCGAGGCAGCTCTATTCGCTGATTTTTTGTCGTATTCAGCTCTCAAAATCAGTAATTCATTCTCCAACCTTGGGTCACTTCCTGCATACACTTTTTCCTGAAGACTTTTTATTTTATGTTCCAATTTAGCTCTCTCCTCTCGAGTCTTCTTAGATCTTGATCCTGTATAACTAATAATATGTCCCCTAATAAAAGCTTTGAAAGCCTCCCACTTTACACATGCTGATGTTTGTGTAGTATTGATGTCAAAGAACTCGTCTATCTGTTTTTCTATATACTTGACAAATTCCTCATCCTGAAGCCATTTATGCTGAAATTGCCATCTACCTGATTCCTTTGTCAATTTTTTATCTACATATATTAGACAACAGGGTGCATAATCAGAGATCACGATGTTATCATAAAAGCAGTTTTGAATCTTGGACCTTAATTCTGTGGAAATCAAAAAATAATCAATACGTGAGAATGTCTTGTAGGTACTGGAATAACAAGAATAGGCTTTAACTTGTGGTTTCATTTCTCTCCATATATCTAACAATCTCAATTCTTTCATAAAATGATTAATAGTCATCCTACATCCAATGTGCGTACAATCCAGTCCTGTTGATCTATCCACACCTGGATTCAATGTACAATTAAAATCCCCTGCTATTATATGTTGCCCTGTAAGTGATGATAAGATGAGAAATAAATTAGCAAAGAACTTCTGATCATCTATATTGGGACCATATAAGTTCACAAGATTTATATTTTCTAATAGCAAAGAACCTTGAATGATTACATATCTTCCAAATTTGTCTCCAATTACATTTTTCACTTGAAAAGGAACTGATTTATGTATGAGAGTCATAACTCCCCTGGCTCGGGATGAAAATGAAGAGGTGAATACACTTCCCTGCCATCTACTCCTAATTCTTTTAACATCCTCCTCTATCAGATGAGTTTCTTGTAAAAACACAATTCTTGAACCCATGTCCTTTATTTTATTCATAACTTGTTTAAGTTTTTTTAAATTTTGTAGACCTCTGCAATTCCATGAAGTTAAATTAAGATTAACACTTTGGTCCATGATCAATAGAGAGTTTGGGATTACCTTGCAGTGTAAACATGCTCATACAGAGAAGCAAAAACATGAGTGGTTGAACATTCATCCTACAAACTACACACAAACAAATTTCCCCTTCCCACACTTGTGGCAAACCCCCCAAAATCAAAAGAAAAATTCTGTCTCCCGATATAGCCATCGACCATTCCACACCCACGGGGAACAGCCTAAGCCACTCCTTCTTCATCCTCCCAATCACCCTAACTCTACTGCTTTTAATGACGTAACATTAACTCTCCTCTGTAGTTTTCCAACTTAACTCCAAAATTTTTAACAACTTTGTACATCATAGTTTTTTTTTTGTTGTTGTTTGTTTTGTTTTTTTAATATATAATACAATCTATATTTTGTAAACTTACTATTTACTTCAAGTCAGTCAGATGCCTGTGCAAATGCTTAATTATTCTACCTTATATTTTGTTCATGCTTAGCTCCCACCAGTCTCTTCTTCTTCTTTGATCTTCTTGATGAACTCCTGCGCCTCCTCTGGGGTCTTGAAGATGTGGGTTCTGCCCTCATACGTGGTCAGCAGTCTCGCTGGATAGATTACACCATGACGAATCCCAAGGTTGCGCAGCTCCTTACGTACGGGATCAAACTGCTTCCTCAATTGCTGGATTCCTGTGGCCAAATCTGGGTAGAACCGCACCTGCTGGTCCTGGTGTTTAATCTCTCCTTTAGCACGTGCAGCGTTGAAGATCTTCATCCTGTCTCTGTTGCTAAGAAACTTCATAATTAAGGTCCTCGGCGGTCCCTTATCTCTCCGTGGGCCAATACGATGTGCTTTTTCCAGAACCACTGCTGATTGCAACTCCTCGCTGCCCAGCACCTCCGGAATCCACTTTTCCAGAAAGGAACATACGTCCCGACCTTCTGATCCCACTGGAAGACCCACCAGCCTCAAATTATTCTGTCTCGACCGAGATTCCAAATCCAAAATATTATCTTCCAGAGATTTTTTTTTTTTTTTTCCAAAGTGCGCACCTTTAATTGAAGACGGGTGACGTCATCTTCAGCACTAGCGAGACGGAGCTCCATCTGCGCCGTTCGTTCTACACAGTCACCCAATTCCTTTCTTATTCCTTCCAACGCTGTCATAATCCCATCAAATCTAGAGGAAAAGTCCGCTCTCATTGAACTCATGGCAGCCATCAGCGCATCTGCGCCTCCCCCCGCAGACATCGCACCGTTGCCAGCCTCCTCCGCCATATATGGAGTTTTGTTTGCTGCGTCACAGACCTGAAAGTCCGTTAATTTGGACTGTTTCGGCGGCTCGCTTTTTCCTTTTCCTGGTTTTCCAGCCTTAGGCTTCGCCGACATAACCTCGTCCAAATGCTGGGATACGTTCTGTCCCAAATGAGAGAGTTATTTGCCGATTTTTTTTCTCCAGGAGCAGAGCAGAGCGAGACACGTCCGTCCTACGTGGCAGCCATAACCGGAAGTCTGTACTGGCTGTTTAGTACATGTAGCAATCTCCTGTCTAGGGTGGCAAGGACAGAAGCCTTATCTTACGAAGAAAAACATCCAAGCCCAGCTACATTTTGCAAAAAACACATTTGAAATTTCCCAAACGTATGTGGGAAAATGTGTTATGGTCCGATGAAACCAAGGTTGAACTTTTTGGCTATAATTCCAAAAGGTATATTTGGCGCAAACAACACTGCTCATCACCAAAAGAACACCATACCTACGGTGATGCATGGTGGTGGCAGCATCATGCTTTGGGGCTGTTTTTCTTCAGCTGGAACTGGGGCCTTATTAAAGGTGGAGGGAATTATGAACAGTTCCAAATACCAGTCAGTGTTGGCACAAAACCTTCAGGCTTCTGCTTGAAAGCTGAAGATGAAAAGGAACTTCGTCTTTCAGCACGACAATGACCCAAAGCACACATCCAAATTAACAAAAGAATGGCTTCACCAGAAGAAGATTAAGGTTTTGGAATGGCCCAGCCAGAGTCCAGACCTGAATATGATCTAACATCTGTGGGGTGATCTGAAGAGGGCTGTGCAGAGGAGATGCCCTCACATTCTGACAGATTTGGAGAGTTTTTGCAAAGAAGAGTGTGTGGGCCTCAGGCCTCAGGTTATTTCACACCTTAGACAGAGACAATGAATACACATGGGAGAACAGTGGGAGTGGGGGTTGAATGAAGCGTGATGTAGATTCCTGCTGTTATTAGGAAGTGCCTTGAATCTTGTGAAGTGTAACTTGATGTAGAGAGAAGGATGTTTAATGTGACCAGTCAGTCTGTTCTGTGCTCGTGATGTGACGAGTCATTCTGTTCAGTGCTCGTGAGATGTGAGTGTGCAATAAATCATTTGAAATGAATCTGCCTGTGATTTCACACACTCCACACTGGTGACCCAAGACGTATTATGGAACACGAGGCAAGATCCCCGGAGCCGGCCCGGTCAGGAAGCTACAGCAAGGCGGCAGCCATCCCACAGACAGCCCGGACTGGAACCTCCAGCCACGCGTGTGCGGTTGCAGTCAAGCTACTGGATTTCTGGCAGCACAACCCGTGCTCTTGGTTCCACCTCACAGAGACCCAGTTCGCCCTCCGGGGAGTAACGGCAGATGACACCAGATTCTACCATGTGGTCGCAGTGCTCGACGCCCGCACAGCTCAATAGGTAGCGAGCCTGCTCGATCAGCCACCAGCCAGCAACAGATATGAAGCGCTCAAGGCTGCGCTCATCCAGCGCTATACGCTCTCGGACTGTGAGAGAGCGGAGAGGCTCCTGACGCGGACCGAGCTAGATGGTTCGGCCGTAGACCTGATGGAGAAGATGCTGGCGTTAAGGGGTACGGACGACGAGCACTTTCTGTTTGCCCACCTCTTCCTCCGGAACCTTCCAACAGTAGTGAGAGCGGTTCTGGCCAATTTACCGCGGCTGGCCGCGCGAGACTACCGTGCGCTAGCCCAGGAGGCAGACCGGATCATCACCACCAAGGCGATCACAGTCAACGCGGCAGCGACGGAGCCCAGCGAGATGACCAGAGGAGGCGAGGAGCCACCGACGGTAGCAGCAGCGGGGGCCGAGGAGCGCCAGAGTGACACGCTCTGTTCCTACCACTGCCGCTTCGGAGAGAATGCATGCAGATGTGCGCCACCGTGCCAATTCCAGCGCTCGGGAAAACGCCAAGGCCGGGGGTCGGTAGCAGCAGCGACCCTCGGTGAAGAGAACAAGCTGCTATACCTAACGGACGCACGCTCGGGGAGGCGCTTCCTCGTGGACACCGGAGCCCAGAAGAGCTTCATCCGGCCGACCTACGCTGACCGGCTGGCAGGATCTAGCGGCCCCGGGATGTTGGCAGCAAACGGCTCAGATATTAAGACCTTTGGTGAGAGGACTCTGCTCTTATCTCTACACAGCCGTACATATGAGTGGACTTTTGTCATAGCAGCACTGAATTACCATATACTGGGGGCTGATTTTCTGTGTGCACATGGTTTACTGGTTGATGTTGCTAACAGGCGCCTGGTTAATGCGCCTTTTGACTCTCTCCCCTGTATAGCTCGAGTGACCCAGCCAACAGCACAAGCCAACGTCACAGCTTCATGCGGTAAGTTCCACACACTGCTCACTCAGTTCCCAGCACTCACGGTCCCGACGTTTTCCGCGGCCATCGCTAAACACGGGGTGGAGCACTTTATCACCACCACCGGGCCGCCCGTTTTTGCAAGACCTCGGCGCTTGGATGCAGCTAAACTGGCCATAGCGCGCGAGGAGTTCGCCAACCTGGAAAGGTTGGGCATCATCAGGCGCTCGAACAGCCCATGGGCATCCCCGCTACACATGGTCCCTAAGGCTGAGGGATCGTGGCGACCGTGCGGTGATTTCCGCAGGTTGAACAACGCCACGGCGCACGACCGCTACCCGATTCCCCACATACAGGATTTTTCTGTTCACCTCGCCGGGGCACGCATTTTTTCCAAAATAGACCTGGTCCGCGGTTACCACCAAGTCCCAGTGCGCGCTGAGGACGTACCCAAAACAGCGGTAATAACTCCGTTCGGTCTATTCGAGTTCCTGCGCATGCCATTCGGGTTAAAAGGAGCAGCACAGACGTTCCAGCGCATGACGGATGCAGTGCTGTGCGATCTCCCGTTCGTATTCGTCTACCTGGACGATATCCTGGTAGCCAGCGCATCCGAAGACGAACACGAAACCCACTTCACGACGGTTTTCTGGAGGTTGGAGGAGCACGGGTTAATAATCAACCCGGCGAAATGCCAGTTCGGTGTAACGGAGATTGATTTTTTGGGGCACCGCGTCTCTCCAGAAGGAGCGATCCCGCTGCCCGACAAAGTGCGCGCCGTGGTGGATTTTCCCCGGCCTCAGACGGTCAGGGCGCTGCAGGAATTTTTGGGAATGGTGAACTTTTATAACCGTTTCCTTCCCCGTGCGGCGCAGCTCATGCAACCATTGTACGCCGCGCTCAAGAAACAGAAACCCGCGGACAGGGTTGAATGGACGCCGGAGCGAGAGCGGGCGTTCTCGGAAGTTAAATCAGCTCTGGCAAACGCCGCACTGCTGGCACATCCAGACCCGACGGCCCGCATAGCACTCACCACCGACGCTTCAGACGTGGCCATAGGGGCTGTCGTGGAGCAGCGCGTCGCCGGAGCTTGGCAGCCGCTTGCCTTTTTCAGCAGAACTTTGCGAGACAGCGAACATAAATACAGCGCGTTCGACAGAGTTGCTGGCTCTCCACCTGGCCATTCGCCACTTCCAGTTCTGGCTGGAAGGGCGCAGCTTCACCGCGTTCGTAGACCACAAGCCACTAACATTCGCGATGGCCAAGGTTTCAGAACCGTGGTCGGGCCGGCAGCAGAGACAGCTGGCCGCGATCTCAGAGTTTACTACCGATATTCAGTATGTGTCGGGTAAACTGAATGTAGTGGCGGACTGCCTCTCGCACGCCGTGGCGGCCCCAGTCTGCATGGGCATAGATTACGCAGCCATGGCCGCGGAGCAGATTAGCGATGCAGACGTGCGCGCGCTCCAGTCTGGACCAACCGGGTTAAGGCTGGAGAACAGGGTGCTGCAAGACGGCATGCCCCCCCTAATCTGCGATGTCTCCACGGGTCGCCCGCGTCCTGTGGTCCCGGCCGCGTGGCGCCACCGCGTGTTTGAGTCGGTTCACACTCTGGCGCACCCAGGAGTGCGCGCGTCCGTCAAAATGGTGGGAGAGAAGTTTGTGTGGCCGAGCCTACGCAAACAAGTAAAAGAGTGGGCTGCAGCCTGCGTGGCGTGCCAACGAGCCAAGGTACACAGACACACGAAGGCTCCCTTGGAGCCGTTTCGTATTCTGTCTAAGAGGTTCGACCATGTTCACGTGGACCTCGTGGGCCCCCTCCCGCCATCACAGGGGTGCACGCACCTCTTGACAATGGTGGACCGCACTACGCGCTGGCCAGAAGCGGTTCCGCTGGCGGCAACCACGTCCGCAGACGTGGTGCGCACTTTTTTAACAGCATGGGTGGCACGTTCTGGAATCCCGTCGGACGGGCCCTCAATTTGTTTCCGAACTCTGGTCCGCGATGGCCCGCAGCCTGGGTGTTACAATTCACCGCACAACCGCGTACAACCCACAGGCCAATGGGTTATGCGAGCGTTTTCATAGATCACTCAAAGCAGCACTCAGGGCTTCATTGACGGATGCAAATTGGGTAGACAAGTTACCGTGGGTCTTATTGGGGTTGCGCTCCGCGCCGAAAGAGGATCTGGAAGCTTCCCCGGCAGAGCTTGTTTTTGCGCAGCCACTATGGCTGCCCGGGGAATTTCTGCCGGATAATCCCGCGCCCGGCAGCCCCCCTTCTCAGCTTTTGCAGCGTAGCGCGAACACAGGCACGCTGCCGGGACCTGCCCACCACAGTTTTCCACGTGTTTTTGTGCCTAAAACTTTGAAGAACGCAGAGTTCGTGTTTGTCAGACATGACGCCCACCGCCCTCCATTGCGCCCACCCTATGATGGACCGTTCAGAGTGCTGGAAACAGGGGATAAGCATTTTCCGCTAGACTTGGGGGGTAGGAGGGAAAAAATTGGCATAGACAGACTCAAACCCGCTTTTGTTGTGGCGGATGAGCAAGTGCTGTTGGCTAGGGCCCCTCGGTGTGGAAGACCCCCACGGAAACGATTCATCAGAGCAGCCACACGGGCAGAGTGAACCCCCCGCTCCCCTCTCCACGGCTCACCCGCAGTCAGACACATTTCCAGCAGCCTCCCACCGGCACAGCAGCGGCATGGAGGTGGTAAAACCCAGTTGCAGCAGATATGGGAGGAGGCTGAAGCCGAAACAGCGTGTGGACTGATGTGCTATTGTTCTAAGTTGCTGGGGGGGGGGCAGTGTGGGCCTCAGGCCTCAGGTTATTTCACACCTTAGACAGAGACAATGAATACACATGGGAGAACAGTGGGAGTGGGGGTTGAATGAAGTGTGATGTAGATGTCCTGCTGTTATTAGGAAGTGCCTTGAATCTTGTGAAGTGTAACTTGATGTAGAGAGAAGGATGTTTAATGTGACCAGTCAGTCTGTTCTGTGCTCGTGATGTGACGAGTCATTCTGTTCAGTGCTCCTGAGATGTGAGTGTGCAATAAATCATTTGAAATGAATCTGCCTTTGATTTCACACACTCCCCAAGTGGGCAAATATTGCCACATCAAGATGTGCCACGTTGATGGATTTCTACCCAAAAGACAGAGTGCTGTGATTAAAGTCAGAAGGTGCTGCAACAAAGTATTAGTTTAAGGGTGTGCATATTTATGCAAACAGGTTATTGTAAGTTTTTAATTTTTCTCCTTCAGATTTCAGTTTGCTTTTCCCATTGAGTTGTACAGGTTATAGGTCACATTAATGGTGGAAAAAGTTTTGAAGTGATTTATCTTGGTCTTGTTTTTTTTACATCACAACCTGGCATTTGAACAGGGGTGTGTACACTTTATATTCACTGTGTGCCAATTGCGCAATTCACTACCTTATAAATAAAGGGTGTCTCTCTATTCCAGTTATCATTTTAATCATCTGATATCAAACTCATATATACAATAGAATTACACATGCCTGGGAACCACAACACACAATAGAGTAACGTTTTCACTGGTTGCCCACTGCAGCTTCTCTGCCACTGGAGTATTGCATGGGAGTGCACACGTAAAATGACTAACACAATGTAAACACATGTATACAATAAACATGCCTGGAAATCACTAGAAACAATCATAAAACCATATATGGCCATTTGCCTATTCCAGCTCCAATATAGGAAAAAGATCAGGAATTAGCCTGATCCCCTGAACTTATGGCTAGCAAATAAACCCATGACTACATTTTTCACATCAGTAAATGACAAGTAGATACACTACTCACAAAAAGGGATATTTGGCTTTTGGGTGAAATTTATGGAAATTGTAAAACGTTCACGCTACAGTGATATATCATGAAAGTAGGGCATTTAAGTAGAAGCATACAGTGGTGAATCCCTCCTCTCAAACAATTTATTGAAACAAAAGCCAACAACAGCGGTGGGTATACCACAACAAAAAATGTCAGTGTCTCAATAACTTGTCATGTGCCCTTGAGCATCAATTACAGCTTGACAACGATGTCTCATGCTGTTCACAAGTTGACTTATTGTCTGCTGAGGCATGGCATTCCACTCTTCTTGAAGGGCGGCCCTTAAGTCATTGAGGTTGTGGGGGGCAGGGTTACGAGCCTCTACACAGTGACTCAGCTGATCCCATAGGTTTTCTGGGATTCAGGTCTGGAGAAAGTGCAGGCCACTCCATTTGAGGTACCCTAGCCTCCAGCAGCCGTTCTTTAATGGTGTGACCTTGATGAGCTGGAGCATTGTCGTCCATAAAGATGAAATTAGGCCTGTGTTGTTAATGCAGGGGCACAATGACTGGATTAATGATGTTATTCAGGTAGTATCGGCTTGTCACTGTACCATTCACAAGGTGTAGGGCAGTTCTGTATTAAGTAGACACACCTGCACAGATTGCAACATCACCACCACCAAAGGCTCGTCTGGTGACAACCGTGGCTGATGCATAGCGCTCTCCTTGACGTCGCCAACATTTCTGCTCAACATGAATTGACTTTCATCAGAGAACACACTGAGGCCCACTGGTCCCTTGTCCAGCGTAATGCTCCTTGGCCCATGGAAGACGATGGTGCCTGTGCCTGGTGGTGTCAGGTACCCTCGCAGGTCATCTAGCAAGCAGATCATGCTGATGTAAATGGTTTTGAATGGTCTAACGTGACACTTGGGTGCCTCTCACCTCCCTTAAATATACCTGGAGTTAAGTGGCATTCCTCATCTGGTTCTGCGGGGCACTGTTCACAATGAAGCGGTCATCAGCGTGGGATGTGGCCAGAGGACGTCCACTTCTATGCCTTTATGTGACTCTTCCAGTCTCTCTGCATCTCTGTTGCAACCTGCTGATGACACTCTTGACACTCAGTGATCACTTCCTCCTGAGAACATCCTGGGTGAAGCCTCGCAATGGTGAGGTACTGTTGATGAATTGTTAGGTGTCATCTTGGTCTCAGGATTTCAAAATGTGAACAGCATGATGGAGAGGACTGTTTAAATACCAATTCTAATTGAACCAGAAAATTTATTGGTTGATTCATGGATCAAACATCTGTTGTGAATTTTGTTGTTAAGCACCTTGTTAGAGAAGAGCAAGTTATGCAAAAAGTACTCAAACACTGATCAGATGGAAATGTGCATTCAAAAGGTTAGAGGAGGTCAAATTAAGTTCACCTGTAAAGGTTATAGTGCATTTTAGGTGCATTGTGAAATTTCACTGGAAAGCCAAATATCCCTAACTTTTTGTGAGTAGTGGATATAAACAGCATGATAGACTGAAAGTGATACTCACCTCTACAACCAGGGTATTACTCAAAAAGCGAGGAGGGGGACAGGCACCTCTGCATTAGGTTCTGGGCAATGATTTGGTGTAATAATAAACGTCTGCTGTTGGCCGTCAGTCACAACTGCTGCAGGTGTTTGTCTCCAGTCAGTCAGAATTTAGTTTCATAGGTCCCCAACCAACTGCAAAGTTGTCTTAACTTTTCCTTGCACTTTTGAATTTGAAGAAACTAAACTGAGCAGGGTTTGAGAAGAGTTCAAGACACCTGTGATGACTATTTTGAGAGAAAAGCTCTCGCACAAATTTTTTGAACATGTTCAAAATTCCTGCGAGACGAGCACAAGATCCTGTGACTTAGGAGAGGAAAATGTGAACCACTGAGAATGTTTGGAGACACTTTGGAAACTCCCTCGAGAATGCCATTCTGCAATTAGTCTCAAGCTGTCTCAGCGCAGTGAGAGAGTACCCTTGCACAACTTTGCAGTGGGTTGGGGACCTATGAAACTAGGTTTGAATGATTAGAGACAAGCACCTGCAGCAGTTGTGACCATTGAGAGGTGGAATGCCTGGCAGCAGGTGTTTATTATTACATGAAATCATTGCCCGGAACCTAATACTGACACACCCGTCGCCTCCTTGCTTTTTGAATAATACCCTGGTTGGAGGGGTTGAGTGTCATTTTCAATCTATCCATTGTCATGCTGCTTATATATCTGCTTCTTTTACTGATATGAAAAATGTACTGTTGCCATTATGAGCTTCTTTGCAAGCTGTAAGTTCAGGGGATCAGGCTAATTCTTGTCTTTTTCCTGTATTGGAGATGGAGTTGGTAAGTCGTTATATATGGTTTTATTATTGTTTCTAGTGATTGCCAGGCATGTTATTGTATATGTGTTAGTATTGTGTTAAAAGTCATTGTACGTGTGCGCTCCAGTGGAATTCTCCAGTGGGCAAGCAGTGAAAACACTGCTATTCTATTGTTTGTTGTGGTTCCCAGGCATGAGTTATTATATAACATTGTATATTATATATAATATTGCATATTGTATATGCGTTTGACAGATGATAAAATGATCACTGGAACGGAGAGACACCCTGTATTTATAAGGTAGCAATTGCACAATTGGCATGGATATCTGTTGTGTGAGTGTTGGGCAGCCATTGCAGGACTGTCATGAGTGCAAAAAAACAAACAAAAAAAATAAATTTTATCTTCCGCATGCTGTGAGAATGTCCTGTAACACTTGCATGACATGCATGCAAACACCCAGAGAATTTTGGCCAAAAATCCGGTGGGAGTTCGTGCAACATTATTTCAATGTTCGTGAGATATACACAGATGTGTCCTAAGTTGCAAGATCAGTGTGATTCCAAGTGAAAATTTTTGCAAACTCTCAAGATTTGTCTCAAGATTTTTTTAGTCTCTAATTAGTTGTGAGCCATCTCAGCCCAGTGAGATACTACCCTAACTTTTCTTGCATTTTCTGGCCTGCAGAAACTAAACTGAGTAGGGTTCGAGACTAGGTCGACCTGCGATGATTGACCATTATGAGAAAAGCGGTCACACAATTTTTTTTTGAACATATTCAAAATTCCTGCAAGATGAGTACGAGATCCTGCGACTCAGGAGGGGAAAATGCGAACAACTGAGAATGTCTGAAGACATTTTGGAAACTCCCTCAAGAATGCTGATCTCCAACTAGTCTCAAGCTGTCTCAATCCAGTCAGATACTAGCTTAAGGAAGTCTGGGAAAATTGTGCTAAACAATGACAATGTGAATGTGGGCCGGTGCAGGCCCCTCGCTGATGGAGGAGCAAGGGGTCATTTCACTTTGCACAGAACAAGTCACCTTGCACCAGTGACAGCGCACCCTTATGACATTTTAATGAAAGACAAATATGGTGAGTCCTTTAACAATTATCAAACTTTATTAGTTCAACATTTTGAAACTAAAGGCAACACTCGAAGAAAAGGCCAAAGTAAAACAGGTGGGGGGACCAAAAGAAAAGCACATTTTAGGAGGCATTGTGGCATCTGTGTGTGTCTACATATGGCTGTGAGAGAAAAGTCAAATTTTTTACCTATAAGACTTATGGCCTTTTTACAGAACAGGTAAAAACAGGAAAAACTGTGTGTGCACTTAGCAATAAAGCCACAAGGCAAAGAAGGGAATCAAAAGGCCTTTTTCCTCATCACTCTTTGATCTGAAGACCGACTGGGGAGTCCTTCAATATCAAGCAAACTGACATTTTGAATTTAAAATCCCAACTAGACGCAAATCAAGCAGTTGCAAATTACAACCAAATCAGAGTGTTTATATATGACTGTAGTATGGAGCAAATGTGGCAATAAAGAACACTGGAGGTCTGTGGCTGTGAGATACTTTCTTACAGGGAGCTGGTGAGAAACTGTCCAGGGCTGATTCATTTAGCTGAAACCTTTGCCATCCATCTAGTATTTAGTGATTTTAAAGAATTATTCAAACACCTATGTTTCTTTTGTGGAATGCCATAACATCATTTTTGAAACAAATTGAGCTCAGTGAGTTCCTGGACAGCTTGCCACTTTACAAGTGCTCCTTAAGTCTGATCGAAAAGTTAAGGCTGAGCGTGATGAAAACAGACATTTAAGTAAAACAAAGGAAGGGGGGCACTTCACAGGGGCCTGAAAAATGCTGAGTCCTATTGATACTCAATACTTGTGGCATATTGTTTTACTATACAACTCTATGTGGGTAACAACTGAATAAGGCACTTTTCCTTAAAAGGTGCGGGGGCTGAATTAGTGACTTGGAGAAGTAACATGGATGCAACACAATGGACATCAGTCATTCAGGGATCGCATGTGATGCTGTGTTCATGAGGAATGCAGCTTCCACGTCGAAACAAATAGCCGCACACATAATGCCAATGTTTCTCTTAATTTGAAGGGACTCCACGTGCAGAGAGTGAACGAACGGGTGCGGCTAAGGCAAAACTCCACAGCCTGCCTGCCACACTGGGGTCTTTGGGCTGTAGCCTAATGCCACCAGGCGACAAAGTTTTAAAAGGCGTGTTAATGGTGAGCAGCAGTAGTTGTGTGCAATCCCGAGCGAAGACGAAACTTTTGCACTGGATAATATATTACGATCATACAAAACACTGCGATTAATCTTCCATCATTTAGTAATATTCATGGAGTATCTACACTACGATATATTTTCATCTTTTTTTGGGGGGAGGGGGGTAAACCAAGAAAACATTTACAAAGGCAAAGCTCAAAACAAAACTCGTCAGTGCAATTCTCAATTTCCATGCCAGAACTGAGGACTTTGGCTTAATGCACACCGATTCAAGGCATTCTTTCAGCAAGCATATAGGCTAATCACAAATAAATCAAGTGGTCTTTTAAAGTGTGTTGACATCCCTAAGAGTGCACACAATGGAAGAAAAAATACAACTCCAAGCATCCAGCATGCAGTAATTAGAAAAACAAAAGCCATTTAAACCACACATTCCTGCCACTGACAAGCTGCTACTAGCAAAATATTCATTTAGCCTTTCCTTAAACACAAACCTAGAAGATGAACAACAACAAAACGTGGCTATGTACAGGAGGGACAAAGATTAAAAATATCACAGCAGCTTGCTAATTAGAGGGCTGAACGTGAGCGTTAGCACAGCCGCATATCTGCACTGTTCGCAATTCTCTCATCTGTGTGGCAAAAGGTTCACTGAACATTCGACAAAAATCAAACTCAAGAGTCCAAAACGCTCTCTCTTGATCAGCCAAGCTAATTAGACCCTCTATTTATTAAAAATTGAATTTTCTATGACCTTTAAATTTCCCCCCAAGCTGAAATGTTACTTGAAGTTTTTCTACTTAAAAATAGTCAAAAAATTTTTTGAAATGATAGTTACGCTGCCAATTAACTATATTATAGAAATCCGCAATCAATTTACATTTGGGGTTGGACGTCCTGTAATACCACTATTTCACCTGCAGGGTGAGTTGCAAGTATCACAGGCCTCTGAAGCATCTGCCCAGGCCGTTTTGGCACAGTGCTACCACCAAGTGATAATTGGGACTTTATTGAAAACTACAATTGGCTCCTTTTGTGATATGAACTCGAACAGTTAGGTCTTAGACATTAACAGTAAGGTGGGAGGAAATTTGGGTGCCATTTAAGATGCTGAAACAAATTATTTCTACAAATTACACCAGTTTCATGCACTGAATGACTCCTGTACCTATACGGCTACAAGAAGTCTTGACTGATCAAGGCCCTCAACCAGGATTCTTCAACAATAAAGAGGCTCTTTTTCAGTCCAGCTGGTAAACTACAACTCTAACCAATATCGACGCGGCAATACCGTCCCTGCGAACAAAATTAATGCCATCCTACTACTCACTTTTTCTTCATACTGGACATTAAAAGGCACTTCACTGCTCTCGCTTCACATCAAGAAATACACGTCGCATTCTTCCAATCTCCCCATTCACCATAACTTAAGGAAATTACTCTTAAATATTCTACAATCTTTATTTTGGCCACAGAAAGGAAGGGCCAGCTCCACAACAGCAACCTGAGCAGGCGAGATTTACCGTCAGTAAAGATTGGAAAGAACAGCTGGGAGATTTACAGACGTGAAATGAACTCGATATAGGATTTATTGCACTGAGCTGCTCCACTGGCACATCGCTTTGTAGGTGAAAGATTTCTCAAGGGGGGAGGAATTCAACAGCAGACAACACACAGCGCTCCTAAATACCAAGGAAGACACCCACTGGAATAAAACCGCTGCTTAGTCTGACATCAGATGACTGGATGTTGCATTTATTCCGTTGTAAAGTGGCCCGGCCGCCTTTCACATATTCTATGAACACATATACAAGATACAGCTGCATGGGGGGAGCGGAAACCCACAATTCAACAGGATAAAAGCAAGACCCAATCAACGCATCAGATTTAAGAATAGCAGTGAACTCAAACAGCGTTTCCAAATCATGGTTTGAAAAATAAGCATCAAAAGCAAAAAGGGTTTCAATATAAATGACTAATTTTCACCCTGTCATGTGGTGTATTTAGCTCAAGAGTGTATTAAGAGAGGGGCTGTAAATAACACAAACCACCCCAGCACACAGGAGAATGACTAATGGCATAATGGGGGCGGATGTAGCTATCAGATGATGTAATTCTCGAGGCAAAAAGGTCACAGAGGATGCCTTTACTGTACAACTCAACGTGATGTGATTTATCATACGTACAAGCTTGCATGAGCGCAACAATACAACAGTAGCGCTAATGCAGATGCAAACATAAAACTAAGACAGCTAGGAAAACACTGTTTGAGTCCTCTCTGATGAGTGTGTGCCGAGTGAAGAACTTTCTCTGCAAGGATCGAGATGGTGAGGATGGGTCAACTGATGCGGATCCGAAAGAGATGCAGCTGCTTCAAAGAGTGTGGTAGTTACGGTCCTTGGACTTGCAGAACTTGTAAAGGAAGAAGATCACTGCCTGCAGGCCCAGGACCAGCACTATTCCACCGATGAAGCTTGCAGCATCAAACGTTGAGTTCTTGTGAGGGGCGTCTGTTGGGCTTGCACTGGCTGAGAAAAGTCAAATAAAAAGACGAATGAAGACCAGTTATGCTCCAATATGTGCATGATACTTAAGATCTGTTGTAATGTCAAACTTACTTGAAGTAGCTGTCGAGGTGGAGATGTTAGTACTGTGAGAGGGTGAAATGGAGGTTGCATTTCCTGCAGGAGGACCACATATTCATTAGCAAGTCAAACCAACTTACAGTATTTTATAGTGCCAAATCAGGACAACGGTGATCAAAAATTGCCCATCCATTTTATAACCTGATTAATATCCCACTTATTTACAACAAGACTATGCTAATAAACGATTTATAACTAGTTTATAAGGTACCATTGCCAAATTACTTGCCAAAATTTGAGCCAGTCTGTGCTCCAATTTTGTACTACTGAGTACATTTATAACTGCCTGTGCATAGCACCCACAAACGTGCTTTCATAGCCTGCTGTTGAACTACAACATGGCATCCAGTTTCTTATCTACAGCAAATACTTGTGGCTACACAAATTTTTGATGCGTTGCCATGAAGCTAAAGTGAATCTTGAAGAACATCCCCAAAACAACTGAGGTAGGGTACTCAATCTTTGTATATTCAAACTTTCTAGTATTTTTGCAAGCAGAATCAAAGCATAAACGCAAATACAGCAAGTTTTTTCTTTATATCTAAATGACTACTTCGGTGGTGGGGTTTTAAACTAGGTAGGCTGTGCTTCTCTTATTGACTTAAATTATCTTTATACCATAGAGATCTGTTACTAAATTGCCTTTTTCTCAGAAAAAAAAGGCATAAAAAGGATCAATGACTTCATGAAATTGTTACAGATCAGAACTTAAAACAAACCCACAACATGGACACAGAAGGGAAAATGCTGAGGACTTTTGTATTTTTGTATACTTTATTAATCCCCAGAGGGAAATTCAGGGTATCCACCTTGGATGGATGAGGGAGCCACGGTACAGCACCAATCTCTTCACCATTCACACTTAGGGCCTCTTTAGAGTCTCCAATTAACTTAACTTGCATGTTTTTGGTCTGTGGGAGGAAACTGAAGTACCTGGGGTAAACCCACGCAGACACGGGGAGAACATGCAAACTCCACACAGATGGGTCACCGATGGTCAGGGGGTGGGATCGATCCCATGACCTTCTGTGCTGCCACAGTGCTAACTACACCACTGAGCTGTCTTTTTTAAGAGAAAAAGTTACCTGGGGTGCTGCTGTTAGATGGAACTGAGGTTTGGGGGGTTGAGGTGTGACCTGCCGCAGTAGGATGGGGAGTTGGAGATGATTCTGTTGAGATAGATGGACAGAGAACCGACACCAAGACAGAAGGTAAAGTGGTAGAGAAGAGCGACCCAAAAGACTCGGACTGACCAGCGAACAACACCTTAGCCAAACCCAAACAGAATCCAAAGAAAATTTAACCCCTTAACTTGGAGAAATATATTAATATTAAGTTTGTTGATTCTGTTGGGGTGTAAGAGGGTTTTAATTAAAATGTTAATTAAGTTTTCCGTTTTTATTAAGGATCACTATGTCATTACACTTACCTGAACAGGTTATGTTCTCGCAAGTCATGTTGACAGTAAGAGTCTTATTATGACACGTAGCAAACCCTGAAAGAGACAAAAGGATGATGTGGTGTTAACATTGATTCATCCTTTATATCATGTCTATCTAACAAGAAAAAGTGTGTTGTTTATGCAAGGTTAATCCCAATCTTGGGCAATAATTGGCTAACAGACTCAATCTTAAACAAAAAGGAATTTAAATAAGCATCAGTGTTGCCCACAACACACCACAATATGAACACAGCAGTCAAATGCCTGATCACAATGTGTTTAACTATGTCACCAAGTGTGTGTATGCAAATAGGTAAACAACAATGTGCAGGTGAGCAATTCTTATTCCTAATCTCCTCAACAAGAAGATCAGAGCAGTCACACACAGATCCCAATGATGGAGAATGGTCTTGCTTTAATCATGCCCACATCATGCCACTTGTATCATCTGTTTTGAGCTCCTTTATTTAATAATACGAGATCTATTTTAATGCTACTGTGTAGAACATTTTGAAATCTCTGGTTTCAGTTACACCTTGTGGTAACAAAACTGCAGCTCATTCACTCCATTCATTCTCAGAAATTAATAAATGAGGTGACAGTTCAGTTTGCAACATCAAGGTGCCACACAGTACCTTTAGGTAAAACCGTAGACCCTATAGAAAGATGAATGACTTGAGAGCTCTCCAAAACTAAAGCCAGCACATATCAATTGCCCTCTGGTGGCTGGCTGCAGTAAGACCTTAAGAGGTCTGATGACACGTTTTTGACTTCATCTAATTTTTCAGCACATAATACAATATGACAAAATAGGTTGGTCTGTGCAGTTCTAAGTCAAACAGGCTTTTTTCACGCGGATATCCGACGTTTTCATGAGCGCCACGTCACCAATTGCATCAGTGGCTGGAAAACCCCCTGGCCATGTTGTAACGTCATCGACAGAACACAGCGCTTGGCTGTCCAATGTACACACAGGATGGAAGTGGTAGAAAACATCGATGATGGTTCCAGCACATGTAGTCTGGAACTGGTTTGTGTTGTCCAGTCTTCAGACGATTATAGTTTCAAAGAATGGGATGACAATGAAGAATCTGGGGCATCAAACCGTATAGGTTTGAGCAGTGCCAAGTGGGCATCGTGCCAAGCAAGTCAGACTCAGAGAGTGATGGTGGAGAGGCACACATGGCCGGCGCAGCAGCAGCGACAAACACACGGCAGGGGAACACCGAGTGTTATTCTTCTGTTACAGATATTGCAACAAATTATTTGTTCAAAAATATTAATTTATTTAAACCCGATTTTTCAATAAAATCATAGTGTATTCTCTGTGGCTCAGGCATTGGGTTTATTATGTATTATCTTTATGTATTTATGTATTATCTGGTGAATCCTGCGTGTAAATCCATTCTTCCCCTCCTCGTGCGCTCTTACGCAGGGCACGGAGAGGGAGGATGAAATAACAAGGATTTATGTGCAGGGTTCACCACAGCACATTTAATACAGAAAGACAGACAATTCCCAAAAAGGTGAAGACATACAAAAAACACAAACACACTTACTGATGGCATTCGAGGGCCAGCATCGGCCAGAGAACGAATGAGGGGAGACGTGTTAGCCACAGGTGCGCCCCAGAGCCAAAGTCACTTCAAGGACGCACGAGAACCACGGCGAACTTGGAGTGACTAACACATCGTGAGAGTGCTAAAAATACTGGCAGACTAACAGCACAGATGAGAATACTATGGACCAGCAGTGTGTGACTGGCAAACGGCCGCTAAGTACACGCACTGCTGGTGATGGTGTGATGAGAAGCACCTGGGCGAGGACCGGGGAACATGATCAGTGGGATTTTTAATGAGCTGGTGATAATGATAGAGGGGACGTGGCTGTACCGGCGAGCGTCAGCTTGAGATCACAGAAAGTAGGTCAAAGCTGTGCGTAAATCCATTAATCCTTCCCCTCCCCGTGTGCTCCTTCCCGTGTAAAAGTGCACGAGGAGGCTTATGACAGTTGGAGCTGAAGCGTGTGATGTGGTCTTTCACGGCCTGCTGTTTATCTAAGCCTGTGACAACGCGAAGGCATAGCCGTAAAATTAAAACAAGAAACCAGAGAAACTGTAAGCTACAAAGCTGCTGTCATTCCAGTCAACAACACTGGCATCTGTTCTGTTGCTTAAGTGATGGTGGTACCGCCCTTCATTCGGTGGGCGGCACCACAGTCCAGTCAGCGGCTGCGGTTTTTTGATGATAACTAGTTTATTCAGGCGCGGTTGTAAATATTATATAGATCATCGACAATGACTTTTGGGTTTACACAACATGCTAAAAAATGTCAAAATCGTGTCATCAGACCTTTAAGCCCTTGGTTTCTCTATTATTGTGTACAGCACTCCGACTAAAAATTAAAAACAGTAGTTGAATATTTCCAAAAGATGGTTTCTGTCCTTGTAGGTAGTTCTGATCATCTTACTCCAGCCAGCCATGAGAGGGAGATTGAGATGTGCAGGCTTCACTTTTGAAGAGCTCTCCATCTTTATTTAAAGTCCATGGTGGCAGCACCCTAAATCGAGCAAGTAGAGCTTCACTTTTCTCCAATTGAAGCAAATGACAGCACATCATCTACAGTGCTGTGAAAAAGTATTTGCCCCCTTCCTGATTGGCCTCATCTCCAATGGAGATGAAGCTGAGTACAGAGGGCTTATCCAGGACTTCGTGGACTGGTGCCATCGGAACTGCCTCCAGATCAACGCGAGAAAAACTAAGGAGCTGGTGGTGGACTGCCGCAGGCAAGGACAACCCCTCACAGCACCAGTAAATATACAGGGAACAGACATCGAGATGGTGACAGCCTATAAGTACCTGGGTGTTCATCTGAACAATAAACTAGACTGGTCATACAATACTGATGCACTCTACAAGAAGGGACAGTGCAGGCTGTTCCTGCTGAGGAGACTCAGGTCTTTTGGTGTACAAGGGGCGCTGCTGAAGACATTCTATGACACGGTGGTGGCATCAGCCATCACTTTTGGAGTGGTCTGCTGGGGCAGTGGCATTACTGCAGCCGATAGGAAGAGACTGAACAAACTGATCAAGAAAGCTAGCTCTGTCCTGGGGCAGCGCCTTGATCCGGTGGAGGAGATAGGAGAGAGAAGGACGGTGGCTAAACTGTCATCTCTGCTGGAGTCCGAGTTCCACCCTATGCAGGACATACTGAATGCACTGAGGAGCTCATTTAGCAGCAGACTACATCATCCCAGGTGCACAACCGAGAGGTTTCGCAGGTCCTTCCTACCAACGGCTGTCAGACTGTACAACCTAAGCAGGGCTGCTCGCAGAGATAGCAAAAAGACGTAACAAACTAAGTTTTTTGAATGCAAAAGATGCAATAGACTTACACAATAGTCCCCTCCGGCATACAACTAGGAAAATACCGGTCACTATGGAGAGTGAGAATATGTATAGGTACATAATCATACCATGTAGGATAACTAAGTAGACGGTTGTGCTGTTTCATCCCATCTAGCAACAATGCTCTGCACTGTGTGTGTTTATATATTTACATATTTATTCCATCTAGCTACAATGCTCCGCACTGGGTGTGTTTATGTTTATATATCTATATATTTATTCCATCTAGCTACAATGCTCCGCACTGTGTGTTTATATATCTACATATTATTCCATCTAGCTACATTGCTCCGCACTGTGTGTTTACATATTCATATATTTATTCCATCCAGCTACAATGCTCTGCACTGTGTGTCTGTGTGTGTATATATGTATATATATACACTCACCGGCCACTTTATTAGGTACACCTGTCCAACTGCTCGTTAACACTTAATTTCTAATCAGCCAATCACATGGCGGCAACTCAGTGCATTTAGGCATGTAGACATGGTCAAGACAATCTCCTGCAGTTCAAACCGAGCATCAGTATGGGGAAGAAAGGTGATTTGAGTGACTTTGAACGTGGCATGGTTGTTGGTGCCAGAAGGGCTGGTCTGAGTATTTCAGAAACTGCTGATCTACTGGGATTTTCACGCACAACCATCTCTAGGGTTTACAGAGAATGGTCCGAAAAAGAAAAAATATCCAGTGAGCGGCAGTTCTGTGGGCGGAAATGCCTTGTTGATGCCAGAGGTCAGAGGAGAATGGCCAGACTGGTTCGAGCTGATAGAAAGGCAACAGTGACTCAAATAACCACCCGTTACAACCAAGGTAGGCAGAAGAGCATCTCTGAATGCACAGTACGTCGAACTTTGAGGCAGATGGGCTACAGCAGCAGAAGACCACGCCGGGTGCCACTCCTTTCAGCTAAGAACAGGAAACTGAGGCTACAATTTGCACAAGCTCATCGAAATTGGACAATAGAAGATTGGAAAAACGTTGCCTGGTCTGATGAGTCTCGATTTCTGCTGCGACATTCGGATGGTAGGGTCAGAATTTGGCGTCAACAACATGAAAGCATGGATCCATCCTGCCTTGTATCAATGGTTCAGGCTGGTGGTGGTGGTGTAATGGTGTGGGGAATATTTTCTTGGCACTCTTTGGGCCCCTTGGTACCAATTGAGCATCGTTGCAACGCTACAGCCTACCTGAGTATTGTTGCTGACCATGTCCATCCCTTTATGACCACAATGTACCCAACTTCTGATGGCTACTTTCAGCAGGATAATGCGCCATGTCATAAAGCTGGAATCATCTCAGACTGGTTTCTTGAACATGACAATGAGTTCACTGTACTCAAATGGCCTCCACAGTCACCAGATCTCAATCCAATAGAGCATCTTTGGGATGTGGTGGAACGGGAGATTCGCATCATGGATGTGCAGCCGACAAATCTGCGCCAACTGTGTGATGCCATCATGTCAATATGGACCAAACTCTCTGAGGAATGCTTCCAGCACCTTGTTGAATCTATGCCACGAAGAATTGAGGCAGTTCTGAAGGCAAAAGGGGGTCCAACCCGTTACTAGCATGGTGTACCTAATAAAGTGGCCGGTGAGTGTATATTTTATAGTAATATGTACATATGTATATTAGCTGCTCTTGCTTGTTTTTTTTTTCTTGCCTTCTGATTGTTGCTCTGAGTGTTGCTATCCCTGTGCTGTTGCAATCCTGGAATTTCCCCGTTGTGGGACTAATAAAGGCTTATCTTATCTTATCTTAAAATATAAGCACACTTCAACGTTTCAGATCATCCAACAAATTTTAATATCAGACAAAAATAACCTGAATAAATGCAAAATGCAGTTTTCAAATGATGATTTCATTTATTAAAGGGGAAAAAAAAAAACTATCCAAACCTACCTGGCCCTATGTGAAAAAGTAATTGCCCCCCATTTTACATCAATTAACTGTGAAAGCTGAGTTCAATTTCAGTAGCTCCACCCATGCCTGATTATTGCCAGACTTGTTGAATCAAGAAATCAGTCAAATAGAACTTGTCTGACAACCTGAAGTAGGCTAAAAGATCTTAAAAAGCAACACATCCCACTGTGATCTAAAGAAATTCAAGAACAGAAGAGAAACAAAAACCCAGAACAACGTCTAAAGAACTGCAGGCCTCACTTGCCTCAGTTTGGACACTGGTCCATGATGGAACAATAAGAAAGACTGGGCAAAAATGGCATCCATGGGAGAGTTCCAAGACAAAAACCGCTGCTAGACAAAAAGAACAAAGACTCATCTCACATTTGCCAGAAAACATCACGATGATCCTCAAGACTTTTGGGAAAATATTCTGGGGACTGATGAGACAAAAGTTGAACTTTTTGGAAGATGTGTCCTGTTTTATCTGGCATAAAACTAAAAGAATTTCATAAAAAGAACACCGTATCAACAGTCAAACATGGTGGTGGTAGTTTCATGGTCTGGGGCTGCTTTGCTGCTTAAGGACCTGGCCAAGATTTAAAGATTTTTTTTGTCAATACTACTATACGTATAGGACATACAGGAGAATTGAGATGACGTTTCTCTCTCTCTTCAGTAGTGCGAGCAATATAAAAAAAGAAAAAGGAATAAGGCTGGAAAAACAGCAGTCTATGTACAGTAATACAACCCGTAGTGCAAATGGCAACAAAAGATAGACCCAGACCTCCCATCGTGCAAATAAAGAAATGATTAACGATGATGAAACCCAGCAATCCTACATACAGAAAAGTAGCGATGTAATATCCGTAGTTGCAAGTTCAGTGCGGTAGTGTAGGTGCAGACAGTAACAGATAGGACTGCACATGATCAGTACTGCAATAACAGACAGCAGCAGATATGGCATTTGTGCAAATGGTTGCAGTTAAAGTGCAGAGACATACAGCACCAGATGTATTACTGTTGGTGTGCCAGTCTTTCTGTGCCAGCAGCTGAGGTAGTTATACTGTGCGGGTGAGTGCATTATGGTCCGGGAGGGGGGAGAAGTGTACAGAGTTCAGGGTCTTGATGGCCTAATGAACAAAGCTGTTTAGCAGTCTTGTGGGGCAGGCCCGGAGGCTCTGGTACCTTTTCCCCAAAGGCAGGGGGCTGAAGAGGGAGTATGAGGGGTGGGAGGTGTTGATGGCTCTGCCGATGAGGTGGGTGAGGTAGATGTCCGGGGGGGCGGGGGGGGGGGGGTGCATCGATGATCTTGCTGGCTGCTTTCACTGTGCGTTGTAGTGTCTTCTGGCAGGAGGCTGTGCAGCTTCCATACCACACCATGATGCAGCTGGTGACGATGCTCTCAATGGTGCCCCGGTAGAAAGAGCACATGATGGGGGGTGGGACTCATGCTTTCCTCAGTTTGCGGAGGAAATGGAGGCGAGTTTGAGCCTTCTTGGCCCGTGATGTGGTGTTGCTGAACCAGGAGAGGTCCTCAGAAAAGTGCACCCCCAGAAAATTGGTGCTGCTCACCCTTCTCCACAGCTGCACCATCGATGAGCAGAGGAGGGTGTTGTGCGTGTCCCCTCCTGAAGTCAACCACAATCTCCTTGGTTTTTCCCATGTTCAAGAAGAGGTTATTGTCTTTACACCACTGGACCAACTGGCTCACAACTTACCCTAACTGACAGAACCATGAATTCTGCCCTGTACTAAAAAAATCCTGAAGGAGAATGTTCGGTCATCAGTTCATGAAGCCCTCCAATGTGACTGAATTTAAACAATTCTGCACAGAAGAATGGGTCAAAATTCCTCAACAGTGATGCAAGACTCATTGCCAGTTGTTGGCACCAATGGTGGCACAACCAGTTATTAGGTTTAGGGGGCAGTTAGGGGGGCAATTACTTTTTCACATAGGGCCAGGTAGGTTTGGATAGCTTGTTTCCCTTAATAAATGAAATCATCATCTAAAAACTGCATTTTGTATTTACTCAGGTTATCTTGGTCTAATATTAAAATCTGTTTGATGATCTGAAACATTTTGGTAGGGCTGTGCGATATGGCAAAAAAAAAAAAATTCATATCACGATAATGATATTTCACGATATACATTTTCTGTAAATTCTACAGTTTAGATAATCATAAAAAGGATCTTTTTTTTTTTTACATGTACCATTTTCCCCTCATAATTTTGCAGTGTTATAAAATAGTTCTGTAATGCCCATTTCAGACTTGATTATCATAAAATTCAGGTTTTTCTTCAAAATCACATGAATAAAAAGTAAACATCAATAAGTTCAGTATTTCCTGAGCCAGAGGAGACTAGCAAAAAACAAAAACAAAAAACACAACACAAAAAAAAATGTCTGAAAATGAGAAAATTACCCATGGTTGCCACCTACAGATATAAATTAGCTGTTAGTTTAAATCAATGAAAATTTAAGGGAAGACCTGCAGACTGCCATTCTGGCCTGATTTAACCTGTTGGCTTCTCAGTAAAAATATTTCAGATTGATCATGATCTGAAAATCAGACACAAAAGATAATGTAATAAAATACATGTGATGATTTTTTTTTAAACTTTATTCATTATCATTACTTGACTAAAATGATTAAAAATCAAATAAATTACATGAAGAGCCAACTGGCTCCTCCGACCCGTTTTAATGTATTATTTATTTTGTGTGCATGTGCCACCATCATACACTTTTGCAGCTTTAATAAGATTTTTTCAGACAAAACTAAGAAACTCAGCAGTAATTTAAACCAAAAAAAAAGATGGTGTGCTATGGTTTCCAGTTAGCACAACTTAGCATCGTCATTTAGCATTTTATAATTAGACAGTGTTAACGTTACTTACCTCCTATTAAAACAAGGTTAGCAAACTATCCTGTCTGATGCAGCACAATGAAAAACAGTCCCACATCTCTGGCAAACAGGAGTAGCAGCTATCTGAACCGGTAGTTTGGAGTTAGCATTAGCAACCACCAGACTGAAGCCTAGCCACCCACCACACCTGTTCCACTGCGCGCAGTCGTGCACTGCGGGGAAGGCTTCGGGCACTGACAAGTAGTGGTGAAATAGGAGCTTTATTGAATAAATGGGGCTATGTGCATTTTAAATATGATATAAACGATAGAATACTCTATGAAATGATAGACGTTTTTATATCATCATCCGATATGCATCATCATATTGCACAGCCTTACATTTAGGTGCAACAAATATGCCATCCATCCATCCATCTTCTTCCGCTTAATCCTAACAAATATGCAAAAATGTAAAATCAGGAAGAGGACAAATACTTTTTCACAGTACTGTATAGCTATATACAGTCTATGGGTAAAACTAGAATCAAACAACACAAATTTACTGAAGAATCAACAGAAGGCCAACTGGAATGTTGCAGCATTGCACCGAGACAAATTCCTAGTTTGTGTACTACATGAACAATGGCAACAAATCTCATTCTGATTCTGAACTTAAGGGTTTGATTAGAAAACAGTACTGTTCCTGTCAGAGGGATTTTAGACGGTGGTGAGGTATGCTGTAGGGGTGACAAATGGATTCAGTGTGGGGGTGGGATTACATCAGGGATCTGCTATGAGCCCCTTCTTGTTTGCCATGGTGATGGATAGGCTGGCACCCGAGGTCAGGCAGGAGTCTCCATGGACTACGATGTTTGCAGATGACATTGTGATCTGTAGTAAGAGTAGGGAGCAGGTGGAAAGAACCTGGAGAGGTGGAGGTACGCACTGGAGAGAAGAAGAATGAAAGTCCGTAGAAGCAAGACGGAATGCATGTGTGTAAACGAGAGAGGTAGGTGTAACTGTAAAGATGCACAGAGTAGAGTTAGTGAAGATAGATGAGATAAAATACCTGGGGTCAACTATCCAAAGCAATGGAAAATGCACAACAGAGGTGAAGAAGCGAGTGAAGGCAGAGTGTAGATGAGTGTCTGAGGTGATTTGACAGAAAGATTGAAGAGTGAAAAGGAAGATTTACAAGATGGTAGTGAGACCTGCTATGATGTATACAGTGGACCTGTCAAAAAGACAGGAGGGGGAACTGGAGGTGGCAGAGTTAAAGATGCCAAGATTCTCATTGGGAGTGACTAGGAGAGACAGGATTAGAAATGAGTATATCAGAGGGACAGCTCAGGTTGAGCCTTTTGGAGACAAAGTAAGAGAAGCTGAGATGGTTTGGACATGTGCAGAGGAGGGATAGTGGATATACAGTGGTGTGAAAAAGTGTTTGCCCCCTTCCTGATTTCTCATTTTTTTTGTATGTTTGGCACACTTAAATGTTTCAGATCAAACAAACTTAAATAATAGACAAAAATAACACAGATCAACACAAACTTAACTTAATTAACTGTGATTAATCACATCTTTGCAAAGCTGAGTTCAATTTCTCTAGCCACACCTGTTCTCAATCAAGAAATCATTTAAATAGGACCTGCCTGACAAAGTGAATTAGACCAAGAGATATGTGTGTGTGTGTGTGTGTAATATGTACGTGTGTGTACAGTGGTGTGAAAAACTATCGCTTCCTAATTTCTAATTTTTTTGTATGTTTCTCACACTTAAAAAGTTTCAGATCAAAAAAACAAATTTAAAAATTAGACAAACGTAACACAAGTAAACACAAAATGCAGTTTTTAAATGAAGGCGTTTATTACTAAGGGTAAAAAAAAATCCAAACCTACATGACCCTGTGTGAAAAAATGATTCCCCCCGTCAAAACATTAACTGTGGTTTATCACATCTTTGGAAAGCTGAGTTCAATTTCTGTAGCCACACCCAGGCCCGATTACTGCCACACCTGCTCTCAATCAAGAAATCATTTAAATAGGACCTGCCTGACAAAGTGAAGTAGACCAAGAGATCCTCAAAAGCTAGACATTATACTGCGATCCAGAGAAATTCAGGAACAAATGAGAAACAAAGCAATTGAGCTCTATCAATCTGGAAAGGGTTATAAAGCCATTTCTAAAGCTTTGGGACTCCAGCGAACCACAGTGACAACCATGGACCACATGGAACAGTGGTGAACCTTCCCCTTGACCGGTCGACCAAAATTACCTAAAGAGCTCAGCGACAACTCAACCGAGAGGTCACAAAAGACCCCACAACAAGATCCAAAGAACTGCAGGCCTCACTTGCCTCGGTTAAGGCCAGTGTTCATGACGCCATCATAAGAAAGAGACTGGGCGAAAATGGCCTGCATGGCAGAGTTCCAAGACAAAAACCACTACTGAGCAAAAGAACATAAAGGCTCGTCTCAGTTTTACCAGAAAACATCTCGATGATCCCCAAGACTTTTGGGAAAATACCGACAAGAGAAAAGTTGAACTTTTTGGAAGGTGTGTGTCCCATTAGACCCAGTGGAAAAGTAACAGCATTTCAGAAAAGGAACATTATACCAACAGTAAAATATGTTGATGGTAGTGTGATGGTCTGGAGCTGTTTTGCTGCTTCAGGACCTGGAAGACTTGCTGTGGTAAATGGAACCATGAATTCTGCTGTCCAAAAAATCCTGAAGGAGAATGTCCGGCCATCTGTTCGTGACCTCAAGCTGAAGCGCACTTGGGTTCTGCAACAGGACAGTGATCCAAAACACACCAGCAAGTCCACCTCTGAATGGCTTACGAAAAACAAAATGAAGACTCTGGAGTGGCCTAGTCAAAATCCTGACCTGAATTCGATTGAGATGCTGTAGCATGACCTTAAAAAGGTGGTTCATGCTCCAAAACCCTCTAATGTAAGATAAGATAAGACAAGATATGATAAGATAAGCCTTTATTAGTCCCACAATGGGAAAATTCCAGGATTGCAACAGCACAGGAACAGCAATGCTCAGAGCAACAATCAGAAGACAAGGAAAAAAAACAAACAAAAAAAACCAAACATGAGCAGCGAGTATACATATGTACATATAAATATATAAACACACAGTGCGGAGCATTGTAGCTAATGTGGCTGAATTACAACAATTCTGCAAAGATGAGTGGGCCAAAATTCCTCCACAGCACTGTAAAAGACTCATTGTCAGTTATCGCAAATGCATGATTGTAGTTGTTACTGCTAAGGGTGGCCCAACCAGTTATTAGGTTTAGGGGGCAATCACTTTTTCACACAGGGCCATGTAGGTTTGGATTTTTTTCCCCCCTTAATAATAAACACCTTCATTTAAAAACTGCATTTTGAGTTTACTTGTGTTATCTTTGTCTAATATTTAAATTTGTCTGATGATCTAAAACATTTAAGTGTGACAAACATACAAAAAAAAAAGAGAAATCAGGAGGGGGGCAAACACTTTTTCACACCAATGTATTTGTTTTTGTGTATACAGTGTATTGGACCATAGTTTGTTCAAGTATTACAAGTCCTGAATAACCTGATTACTGATTAACATGACAGCAGGGGACTTTGACCTACAAAGTTTTCTCTGTCATGAATACCATGACAAGAAATCAAATAACAGACTGACTATAGTGGCTACATTTTAAATGATTTACAGACTTTCTTAAGCAGAAAAAAAAATGAGTCAATTCCTGTCTTTAATGGTTGAAATCGATGAGTCACACTGAATCTCCTGACAGTGAGTCAGGACTGTCAGCAGAAGCTCACAGCAGCTTTACACACCCTGTTCAGGCACTATAAATTTTTCATTAGTGCTGTTGCTCATGGTAACCCTCCACACATTTTATTAAAAACAAAAACAAACAACAAAAAAAACTCAACAAAGGTCTAATATGCCAACATAAAGTAAACATTTGTTTCAAATTTGCCCTATGAAAGAAAAACTGTTTTTTGTACTGTGAGGTTGTTAAATTGCCCATAGTATTATGTTGGCAGTATTACATCTCAGTAAATCTTTTTCCAAAGCAAAACATTTTTTAACTGGATCAGACTTCAAAATATGCTATGTTTTAAATTTTAAATGACTCATCAACTTATAAACAAAAATTAATGTTTTTCAAATATGAGACTGTGTCAATTATACTGTTTGACAATAAAATTACTTTTTTCCTGATATTGCAAATCTTTATTTGTAGCCCTATTTGCTATGAGGTAAAACAGGGCTGTACATATGACCAAAATTTCATATTCCAATATAAGTAATTTTATGTCCCAATATACATTTTTGTAAATTCTATAGTTTAGATATAATAACCATATAAAAGGATTTTTTTTGAACATCTTAAATACACACTGAAATACATAAATACATACAGGAAAACAAACGATTGTACAAATTCACCCGTGATTAATTTTCTCCTATTTAAAGATGTAATAATATCTCTAATATTCCTCTAATGTTTCTCCCTCTTATCCTAATGTCGGGTTGGAAAACATTAAATATCATAATGAGGTTTACTTTGACTACATACCAACATTTTTCTACTTGACTAATTATTAGAAATCAAGTGAGTTACATTAACAGCCAATTTCTCATCCAACACATTTTAATATATTTATTATTTATTTTGTGTGTATATGGTAAATGGTAACTGGCCTTCACTTATATAGCGTTTTTTCTCATCTCTGGATGTCCAAAGCGCTTTACAGATCCTGCTATCCACCCATTCACACACTGATGGCGACGGAGCCGCCTTACACAGGTGCTGCCCTGACCCACCAGGAGCAACTGGGAGTTCAGTGTCTTGCTCAAGGACGCTTCGGCATGCAGACTGCAGACAGAGCGGGAATCGAACCCCTGACCCTCTGATCAGTAGTTGGCCACACTATACCTGCACCACAGCCACTATTACGCACTTTTGCAGCTTTAATATAATTTTTTTCAGACAAAGCTAAGAAATTTAGCAGTAATTTAAAGCAAAAAAACAATGGCCTGATACTATCCATCCGTCCATCCATTTTCTTCCGCTTAATCCTTTTTGGGTCGCGGGGGGCTGGAGCCTATCCCAGCATCTTTGGGCTAGAGGCAGGGTACGCCCTGGACAGATCGCCAATCCATCGCAGGGCCAACATCATCAAGTTCCTCAGAGTGCAGATCTCGCAGGACCTGACCTGGAGCAAGAATTCCTTGGGGATCAGGAAGCGGGCCCAGCAGAGACTGCACTTCTTGAGGAAACTCAAACAGGCCTCTCTCCCCATCTGCATCCTCAGGACCTTCTACAGAGGTGTGGTGGAGAGTGTTCTGACGTACTGCATTGCTACATGGTACTCCAGCTGCAGTATGTTGGACAAAAAAGCCCTGCAGAGGATAGTCAAGGGAGCTGAGAGGGTAACTGGAGTCTCCCTCCCCTCTGTCCAAGAACTTTTTCAGAACCGTTGCAGGAGCAGGGCACTGAACATTGTCAAGGACCGTTCTCACCCTCTGTTTAAACACTTTGAACTTCTGCCATCTGGCAAACGATTCCGGAGCATCAGAGGCAGAACCACCAGACTGATTAACAGCTTCCTTCCACAAGCGGTTAGGATGCTCAACAGTTGATCCAGAATCTCTCATACATACTACTGCACCTACGGACATTATGTATATTATTTGTATATTACAGTTCTGGTTAGTTTTTCCAAGTACGTCTCAGGGATGTGTGAATGGATGTGGTGGGGTGGGGGGTGAGGATATGTGTGAGTGTGTCTTAAATCATGTTCTTTTACTTATATGGATGCTGAGAGAAACGCAATTTCATCTTGCCTGCACTACAGTTGTATGTACAGCAATATGACAAAGGTTGATTTGATATTATTTGATTGAGAGACAGACAACCATTCACTCTCACAGTCATACCTAAGGACAATTTAGAATCTCCAGTTTGATGCCAATTAACCTAACTTGCATGTTTTTGGCATGTGGGAGGAAACCGGAGAAATCCCGGAGTAAACCCATGCAGACACGGGGAGAACATGCAAACTCCACACAGATCACTGTTGGTCAGGGGCTGGGATTGAACCCAGGATCCCCCGACCAAGGGTGAGTTCCTGTGCTACCGCAGTGCTAACCACTCCGCCACCGTGCTGCCCTGGCCTGATACTAATAGGAAGCATTATTAATGTAACAACTTAACATCGTCATTTAGCATTCACAGTTTTACAATGATTAGAACGAGATGGTTGTCAACGTTGCCTTCAATTAAAAATGGAGTTAGTGGACTATCCTTTCTGACGCAGCATGGTGGAAAAGAGTCCCACATCCTTGGCAAACAGAAGTGGTGGCTATTTGACTAAACCATTATGTAGCGTATGGGAAACTACATGACGCACTGAGCTACACACGCGAGACGTCAGCATGTCAGGGGTATATTTATATGGCTGCCCCAGGGCCAGCCCTCTCTCTTGGTGCCCTACCTACTACCAGCTACCCACTGTCTGTACCACTCTTGTGCCAACATCTAATAAAGGCAACCTCAAAATGTGGATGTGTCCACACTCATTTCCAGACATAACAATTGGCAACGAGGATAATGGAAATGCTGCTGTCACCTCTACCACCATTCCTTGCTCTGCCTGGTGAGCTGCCTATTCCTTGGTCTCATTAGTACGAGTTGTTTGAAACGTTCGTGTCCACCGCTGACTTAGCTAAAGCTAGCAAGGCGAGGCTATGTGCCATACTAATTCATTGCCTCGGCAACGAGGGACAGCATGTTTTTTGGATGCTTGGTCCTGCAGACACTTACGATGAGTGTGTTGCTTTATTAGCCGGACATTTCACCATTCCCGAGAGTGTTTTAGTACAATGTCTCAAGTTTTTCCAGTGCCAACAGCAAACAGACAAGTCAGTTCCACAGTACGTAGCCGCCCTCTGATGTATGGCTAGCGCATGGAAGAGAAGATGATGCGAGGCCAGTTAGCAACGGATACAACGAATCCGAGGCTGCACACATTGATGAGCTCAGCTGTAGTCTGAAAAGTTGAACATTTTTTCAAAGCCGAATGCCCTAAGCGCCGCAAAAAAAAACAACAAAAAACAAAAAACCCAGCCACCGCTTAAAACATTTCAGCGCTGAAACGCTGGACTACATAGAGAATGAATAGAAAACAGTCGCCCAGAGCAGTACAAACACGTTTGGTGGACACCCAGCCTTAACGTCCCAGCTAGAGCTAGAAGCGGCTGCCCAGTTAACATCGCAGCTAGCGGGCCCCGACCTGCACTCCCCACAGTCAGCCCTGCCGGTACAAGATATTGCCCCGGCTGCCCAGCCCCTCGACCCCACACTCAGTATGGACACCATCAACTTTGTGAGCCCCGAGAACTGGTCAGCACAGTGGTGTACAGTGAAGCTGGACGGCGTCAGTATATCAATGGTGCTAGCCACCGCTGCCTCAAGGTCCCTGATAAATGAAGCCATGATTAGAAGGCTTACTCTCCTGAGACCAGACATGATGGAACTGACGGACGACGGATGCTCCAAGACCAGCAGAAGCATCAACTTTTCAGTGCACTACAGTGACATAACTCTCCCAGCGTTCCTGTTCCAGGTGACACACCATGGCAATAATATCCTGGGGTGGGGCTTATTCCATGAACTGGGCTTCTCTGTCACAGGTCCCGTGGACGCAACTACTCCCTGCTTCACACCATATGACAAGCAGAGCACAGGGGACTGGGAACTGATCCTCGCATGGCGTAAGCCTCCGCGAGCCGCTCCAGTGTGTGCCTATGCAGGACCCAGAGCCACCACAGGAGCTCCAGGCCCCATCCACACAGTGCCCGGAGCCACCACAGGAGCTCCAGACTACATCCACACAGACCTGGAGTTGGTCCTCACACAGCACAAGCGTTCTTGAGCTGTCACCTCACCGCAGGAGAGCCAGTCCACAGTCATGCAGGACCCAGAAGGAGGTAAGGCCTACCCCATCTGCAGCAAGACCAGCCTGCCTCTACGCCCCAGACAGCTCACGTCCTCCACCAGATGATACCCCAGTAATGAATCAGAATCAGATTCAGAATCAGTAATGGCGCCTTTCCCTGGCAGCGGGACGGAAGAGCAAGGACGGAAGCACCTCACATAGCATGAGCCTCCTCAAGCTGCCGCATTACTGCATGAGTTGCAAGCTGTAGTTGAACAGAACTGGCTATGTCCTCCATCAGATGACACTCCAGCGGTGGTGCTCTCCCCTGACAACAAGGTTGCGGATCAACAACAATACTTCATGAAGAAGGAATGCCAAGCAGAGCGCCCTCCACTCATGGTGCTCAACTGGATCCGGGATGTCGACCCGATCGCTCATACAAGCTGCAGTCCTTCTGGCCAACACCAACAAGGCTCACCGCTCAGCTAGGATTAGCCGCCTTTCTTCTGAGTGATGGGCCACGGTGGTGCGCCAGCCGCTGCAGAAGAATGACACCGCCTCCCGCTCCTGATCAAGGGACTGCTATCAAGCCGGCCCGCCCAGACCAGGACTTCACCAACAAACAATTCACAGCTCCAGTGGAGTGCCCGCCTGAACCACCCGGCCCAGCGCAGCCCGAGCCCCACCTTGTGCAAGTCCGATGGAGACCCATTTATCTTGAAGACTATGTTACTGACTTTAAATACATTGATAGTAAGTGCATGGTCTGGTCAGTGGCAGAATAACCCATATGACCATGCAAGCACACAGGCAGTCTACCCAGTTGCCTAGTTAGAAATGTTATGGTTGAAAATGCTTTAAGTGTTCCATTTCACATTAACCAATACGCTAGTCTTTATATCAGCCTGTTCAGCCTAGTCGTATGTGTGTTTTAGCTTTACATTAATCTGACAAGCTAACAAGTATATTCTCATGCCAGCATGTTCTTGCTAAGATAGCTAAACGAGCTAATGTTCCAGGCTTCTCAAGCAGGTAGTAAATGTAGTGTATGGGAAACTACACAACGCACTGTGCTGCGCACGCATGCACAGGCGACGTCAACATGTCAGGGGTATATTGTACGGCTGCCCAGGGCCAGCCCTCTCTCTTGGTGCCCTACCTACTACCAGCTACCCACTGTCTGTACCACTCTCTTGTGCCAACATATAATATAAAGCTAACCTCAAAACGTGGACGTGTCCACACTCACTTCCAGACATAACACATTAGTCTGGAATTTGCTGCTGCACTAACCACCAGAGTGAAGCCTGGCGACCCATCTACACTGCACTGCAGCGGAGAGGTGGGTGCCACTAAGTGTGCCAGGAGCTTTGCTGAAGAAATGAGCAGTACGTATGTGTATTTTGCGACACCTCAATATATAGTTTTATACAGTGCGGCAAAAAAAGTGTTTAGTCAGCCACCAATTGTGCAAGTTCTCCCACTTAAAAGATGACAGAAGTCTCCAATTTTCATCATAAGTATACCTCAACTATGAGAGACAAAATGAGGGGAAAAAAATCCAGAAAAGCACACGGTCTGATTTTTAAAGAATTTATTTGCAAATTATGGTGGAAAATAAGTATTTGGTCAATAACAAAAGTTCATCTCAATACTTTGTTATATACCCTTTGCTGGCAATGACAGAGGTCAAACGTTTTCTGCAAGTCTTCACAAGGTTTTTACACACTGTTGCTGGTATTTTGGCCCATTCTTCCATGCAGATCTCCTCTAGAGCAGTGATGTTTTGGGGATGTCGCTGGACAACACGGACTTTCAACTCCCTCCAAAGATTTTCTATGGGGTTGAGATCTGGAGACTGGCTAGGCCACTCCAGGACCTTGAAATGCTTCAAAGCCACTCCTTTGTTGCCTGGGCGGTGTGTTTGGGATCATTGTCATGCAGAAAGAACCAGCCACGCATCATCTTCAATGCCCTTGCTGATAGAAGGAGGTTTTTACTCAAAATCTCACAATACATGGCCCCATTCATTCTTTCCTTTACACGGATCAGTCGTCCTGGTCCCTTTGCAGAAAAACAGCCCCAAAGCATGATGTTTCCAGCCCCATGCTTCACAGTAGGTATGGTGTTCTTTGGATGCAACTCAGCATTCTTTCTCCAAACACGACAAGTTGAGTTTTTACCAAGAAGTTCTATTTGGTTCCATCTGACCATATGACATTCTCCCAATCCTCTTCTGGATCATCCAAATGCTCTCTAGCAAACTTCAGACGGGCTTGGACATGTACTGGCTTAAGCAGGGGGACACGTCTGGCACTGCAGGATTTGAGTCCCTGGCAGCGTAGTGTGTTACTGATGGTAGCCTTTGTTACTTTGATCCCAGCTCTCTGCAGGTCATTCACTATGTCCCCCGTGTGGTTCTGGGATTTATGCTCACCGTTCTCGTGATCATTTTAACCCCACGGGGTGAGAGCATGCGTGGAGCCCCAAATCGAGGGAGATTATCAGTGGTCTTGTATGTCTTCCATTTTCTAATAATTGCTCCCACAGTTGATTTCTTCACACCAAGCTGCTTACCTATTGCAGATTCAGTCTTCCCAGCCTGGTGCAGGTCTACCATTTTGTTTCTGGTGTCCTTTGACAGTTCTTTGGTCTTGACCATGGTGGAGTTTGGAGTGTGACTGTTGGAGGTTGTGGACAGGTGTCTTTTATACAGATAACGAGTTCCAACAGGTGCCATTAATACAGGTAACGAGTGGAGGACAGAGGAGCCTCTTAAAGAAGAAGTTACAGGTCTGTGAGAGCCAGAAATCTTGCTTGTTTGTAGGTGACCAAATACTTATTTTCCACCATAATTTGCAAATAAATTCTTTAAAAATCAGACAATGTGATTTTCTGTTTGGTTTTTTTTTTCTCATTTTGTCTCTCAGCTGAGGTATACCTATGATGAAAATTGGAGACCTTGCACAATTGGTGGCTGACTAAATACTTTTTTGCCCCACTGTATGAAACGGTAAATATTTTATCTCGTGATCTGATATATCGTCATATCGCACAGCCCTAAGGTAAAATGCTCCCTTATTAGCGGCCCAATAAATTTTTCATCAATCATCACATGAAGCTTATTTTACATGGTTATCCAGCAACCCCACAGCTGCTCCTCGCCTTTGCTTGCCTCAGACCTCTCGAGATCACAGTTTACAAGTCTCCAAAGTAAACATCTTAAGAATTAGACGAATAAGAAGACATTTCTCATCGGTGTATATCAGACACTTAGTAGTTATGTTAGCTGAGAGGGCTAACCATTAAAGACCTTTGACCTCATCACTGTGTAAAATGTCTCAAATTTATTTATGGGCATAAGGCACATTATCATCGAATACGGGAACCGTGTCTCATCACTGTACTGCACCTGCTGCAATAAAAGGCCTTCCTGCATCTTGCTTGGCTGTTATGAAATAATCCAGGACAAATAAAACCTAATAAGACCCACCAAACATAAGCCAAATTCAACTTAATGCAAGCTTGCACCGATTCTTTTTTGGCTCTCATCGAGTAAGGTCAGAAATGACTCACTATCCAAGTTTTCCACTGCTCGCAGGGCTGTAATGTGTGGCCCAGTAGTGAGTGTGCATAATTGTGTACAGCCCTTCAGTACAAGACCAAAAGGCCTTGATAAATAAAAGCTTTTGGAGGTTGTGATGCATTTCTAATGAGGTGGACTCACTCTTCTCATTTGGTTATGTGATTTTTAAGGTATTTCTTAATACGTAGACATTAATGCTCACAATAAATCTTGCCAAAATTAAAATTAGCATATGCACTAGTCCTGTCTGATCAATCTAATTATCAGACTCATTCCAATATGAATGTGTTTAAGTTATATCATACATTCTTTCTTAGCCTGCAAACATCTGACTGGAAAAGAAACAAGAGCACCCTGCAGTGAGTGCAATATCCCCCACCTCTGTATTCTTTTCCATATAATTATTGGGGCCGACCAAAATTATGATAAGGCTATCATTTATGAATATACAACAAAAATTGTTGTATACAACCTATAGTTGTAGGTCAGTATCCCAACGTGAACCCGTGAAGCAAGTCTGGTGACCCTAGAGAGCTTTAATAGTAAAAGAGCATAGGGAATGCTAACCTTGACCTTTGACCTTTTGACCCCAAACCTGTAGTCAGCAGTCAAGGTCTCAGGGTGAACTTGTGTACCAAGTTTGGTGATCCTAGTGTTCTTTGTTGTTGAAATATAGTTTACATGTCATTTTGACCCTGACGTTGTGATAAAAAAAACCCCCAAAACAGTCATTCTTCAGGGCCACAGGGTGAACCAGTGTAGAAAGCTTGGTGACCCTAGCTTTATTTGTTTTATAGTAATAGTGCAAATACAATGTTAACCTTGATCTCTGACCTCTTGACCCCAAACCCATAATCAGGTCAGGGTGTAAGCCATCCAAGATCTGTCTTAGAGACAACTATGGTATGGAATTGAAAAGCCTACACAATTTCTTTCAGTAGTTATTGTGTTTACAAGATTTAGGGAAAAACTGCCTCTGACCTTGACCTCAAAATCTGTAATTCCTACAAAAATCATCCGATCAGAGCCTAATTGTAATATGTGCATCATTGGTGTATATCAAACCCTGGGTACCACATTTCAAAATATTTGGAACAACTGTAGGAGGAGCTAATTTCACAAGAAAGTTACTGTCTATGAACCGAGATGAAATAAGACATAAGTTAGGGGCCACAACTCCTGCAAAAATCATCCAATCAGAGCATAACTGCAATATGCATATCATCAGTGTATATCAAACCCTGGTACCAAGTTTCAAAACAACTGGACCAAAACTGTAGGAGGAGTTGATTTCACAAAAGTGGGACAGACAGACGGACGGGCTGTCCCATAACATAATTCCCCTGCAGTCTTCGACCCCTCTGGTCGAAGACCCCTTGTCTTCAACAAGCAGGGAATAAAAAAGTGGAAAAGAAGTCAAAGTTGTTGGTGGATTCATCAATGTTTAGAAACGCCAGGTATACTCAAATTTTGATGTGAAAGCAACTAAATTAATAATTAATAATTTAGAATTAAGATTAGAATAAAAATTATAGCCAATGTATGTTTTCCTAATCACACAAGCAGTCATTCACTAAATAAAATGGCATTTATTTATTAACTATTATTTATTAACCATCTATTTATTAACTTCATTTTATATTTACTTATTTTTGTAGGATGTCACTTGGGTTCTAAATATTTTATTGGGTTTTAGACCTTTGAGTTTTTTAACCTCTTTGACTAGTTTTTAACTTTTAATATGACCCTTCTCTCTTACCTCTGGTTTCTCCCTCATCTCTTTGTCTTTTTATACCCTGATTGATGGAGCCTTGAGTATTTTTATCATGTCTATAGTCAGCTTCATGTGTGCCTGTGTTTGTGTCTATGTTGAATGTAATTAGTGGCTTGTAAATATGGATGTCACCAGACTGCAAAACAAATCTACCTACGGGTACAAATAAAGTAACCTGAACCTAAATTGTGCATCCCAAGAGGTCAGAGATCAAGTTAATTTGAAAGTAGTGTCCATTTTCTTTTTACACCTTGTGAATGACCTAACACTGTAATCTGCATACTCTCTAAACCACAGCGGAGGATCTTTTTACTCCAAAATAGGCCATGGGCATGTGATCTTGCAGGCAGCTGTGAAAGGTAAGAGTCACCCCTGCCCTTTTCCAAGATAGTGCCATTATCATCACTAGGCGGTACATTCCCAAATTGCCGTCAGTGAAAGCCTCCTAAGCCTCAGGTCCACCACAGAAAACAACCTGGATAAACTTTGCCTCACTACAACCTGTACTTAGAAGTGTTGCAGAGCTTGTGTGTACACGTGTGACGTTTGTGAGCAGAAGGGAAATGCGATTCTGACGCCAAAGGCTTGTTTGCACAAAATACCTAAACCAAAAACAAATCTGGTGATGACAATGAAGTAGGCGTCCACTCACTATAGCAGTGTGGTTATTCCGAATTTCAGAAAATCATCTTAAGCTGGATAGAACCAACCTTTTCAGTTTTTGCTCAGTTTGTTCTGGGTAAATGATCCATTCTGAGCTTGTTTAAGCCTTAGCAGTAGACGTATTTCATGTGTGTCTAAGTGATGAACACCCTTCACATATGTGTGTTGTTTGCTCTGGGCTTTAAGAAAGGCAGAAGGGACATTCGCAACAAGAAAATCTACCAAAGGAAAACCAGCCGTTATTAGAAGAGTCTTTTGTAAAATTAAAATCATTATACAGAACTGGCAACAAAATGAGTATAACCTTCATAACTGGATATATGATTTTTATCTATTTGTTTTAGATTTAGGATTTTTTGTCTTGGAGTGGTGAACTGTAATTCCATCCCATATCTAAATTGTAAATCTGTGTTTCATCCTCCCTTGAGAAATACAAAGAACTGACCAATCCAGTCTAGCATGATGGTGAAAAAAGAACCAAAAGCACCATCTTGCATCTCCTGTTTAATCAGTCGATAAATCATTAGACAATGTGTCATCCTTTCACAGTCAGAGAAAACATTGGAGAAGGGTATGGATCAAAAAAGTCTGAATACAGTTTCTTTTAGAGGGAATCAGAGCTTCTAACCGATAAAGCTGTCAAGAAGGTTAACTCTCCTGACAGTTGAAACACCTGTACCTGTTTATGTTCAACTGTTAAATTTGATCCACATTTTAGATTAACTATTGGCTACCTTGAACCACAACCTTTTATCATTTCAGCATAAAGGAAACAAATTTTTTTAGTCAGATCAAAGTACTCTCATTCAGAACTGCACCTGAGGCATAAATGATGACAACACCACACATAAATATAAGCAACTAGTCTTTTATCCAATCTGCATACTCTTTCCTGTCACTTATGCCATATCCTTTACTTCCTTCAGTTCCTGTGTACGAGGATATTGTAAGCTTCCTACTAGGGCTGTGCGATATGACCAAAATTTCATATCACGATGTAAGTAATCTTATTTGATGATAACGATATATCATGATATACATTTCCTGTAAATTCTATAGTGTATATATAATAACCAATAAAAAGGACCATCTGTTTTTCAACATTTTAAATTACATACTGAAAAATATCAATTGTACAAATTCATCCGTCATTAATTTTATGCACGTTTCCCCCCAGTTTCAATTTTGCAGCATTATAAAATTGTTTTTTAATGTGCATTTGAGAGGACTTCAATTTTATTCATTATCTCTACTTGACTAATTAAAAATTATTAGAAATCAAGTTACATTAACAGCCAGTTTGTTCCTCCAACATGGTTTAATTTACTACCTCCGACAAGGAAGGAGGTAATGTTTTTGGAGGCACTGGTTGGTTAGCTTGTCTGACTGTTAGCAACATTAAAAAAAAAAAAAAAAAGTTATGAATAGATTTTGATGGCATTTTCAGGAAAAGTGTGTAATGGCATGGGGAACAGATGACTAGACTTTGGTGGTGATCTGGTTCATGATCTGGATTCAGGAATTTTTCTTAAAATTATTGTATATACAGTGTTTCCTCTGGCTTAAAGATCTTGACTCGGTGGCAACATATTTTTCCGGGGGGGGGGGGGGAGAATGACGTATGACACGATTGTAACCAGAATATGTTAATTTTACACCATTTATTTTTTAAAATCTTGCACAGTAATACTGCATAATGGAACTTACCATTTGAAGTATTGTATAACCAAGGCTTGAATATTGGAATATTGGGCCAGTTGGGGTCCCACCCAGATGTCCTGTGTTTAGACTTTTTTGTGGTGTTATCCTTCTCTCCTTCCTCTGCTCTCACCTCTCCTGGACCCTCTGCCTGAACACTTTCCTCTCCTTGGCTCTTCTCTTCTGTCTCATCTTTTCCTCTCTGAGCTCTGTCTAATTCAGGTTCTCTCTCTGTCTATGGTGGTATACAAACAGGTTAGAAAATACCAAGTGTCATGTTTTGTCCTGCCGGACTTTTTTTTCATGGTTTACATAAATAACCAAATGTGTATTTTTTGTATTTTTATTCTAGTGTTTCTTTTTTTCATTGACAAAGAGTAGGAAAGGGAAAAAAAAATCATAATAGTAATTTACTCATTCATACTTAAATTATATGATCAGAGGTGGGTATAGCAGCCAGAAATTCTACTCGTGTAAAAGCAGTTCTATGAAAGTAATTAAAAGTAGACAACCAACAATTTCTAGTTGAGTTAAAGATACAAAGAGGACCCACTTAAAAACTTAAGGACTTAAGTCTTGAAGGTTTGAGGTTTTTCTCCAAAATGTATAAACAACTTTCTTATAGTTTTCTACTTTTCTCTGTAACTTTATCTAAATTTGCAACACTTCTCAAATTTGTAATTTTCTCTTGTAAAATTCTGACTTTTCTTGTACATTTGAAACCATTATAAATGTGGATTATTTTATGGCTGATTTTTATCTTTTTTTAATCCAATCCAACTTTATTTATAAAGCTTTTTAAAAATGACAGTTGACACAAAGTGCTGTACATCAACGATAAATAAAATATAAAATCAATAAAATACAGCAAAAGTACAAAACAGCACAAACAAAACAACAGTCATACAATAGAAAGAATAAGAACAAATATGTCTCAAACTGGGTCAAAAGCCAGAGAATAAAAATGGGTTTTAAGAGGAGTTTTAAAACTGGACAGTGAAGAGGCCTGTCTGATGGACAAAGGCAGATTATTATAAAATTACTGGTTTTCTAATAAATTTGAAACAGAATATGGCAAATTTTTTTACTTTTTTCCTCATATAATTTAAACTTTTGACAATAATTTTGTAGAGCCAGAACAGAACAATAACTTTAACTCTGAATTCAAAGAAATATAATTATTAAAATTATATTTAAAGAAATTAATCAACTTAAATGACCAAGGATGCCGTTATTTCTGTTATAATATTTCTATATCTTTATAGGTTTTTTTTTTGTTTTTTAGAAATCTCACCACCACACAGACAGTAGGAAAAACCTCCCTTATTTTGAAATCCAAATGTTGGCACGCTTAGTTTTTCTGACGGCTACCGACGGATTAATGTCATTGACTCTGTGAATTTCAGTCATCTTAACTTGCCAGGTACATAATAGGGAACATAACTTAATATTGTAGTGGCTGGTGAAATATATCTTCAACAGTTCATCAGTTCCCCCTTGCCTTTCCTTTCATATGAAGCTGGCTGCAATATGAATTCTAACCACATCTGTTAGCTAAGCGACTCTTCCATTATTGCTCCCGTTTCCAGTGGGTTAAAACCATGATAAATGCCTCCAATGCTTACATACCTCTTCTGATTTTTTTCTGTGTTTTAAGTACTTCAATAAACTCATGTTTCTCTTGGACAGTCACGCTAGTGAGAGACTCTGCATGACTGGAAAGCTCGTGTGGGCGGGCGCTTCTAAACTCCGTGTGGATGACAGCCATGCGTGTTGTTAGTGTGCGCGCGTGCGGAAAGTCATTGCTTCATATATTTTTCTTAAATTCATATCTCATTAGTGCAGCGGTAATTTTTCTGGCAAGGTGGGTCGCCACCCAGAAATGTTACCACAGGAAACCCTGATATATTTATATTGCACTTTTCATGTACTGCCCCTTTAAGACGTGTCCATGGAGTTATGGTGAAGTTACGTGCATGGACACACCATAAGGCCACGCACCTACGCAACCCGGAAGCAGTGCACTCTTACCAAACACTGCAGAAAAAGTAAATCGGCTTCCAACGAAAAGGATTGTGGTGTCCATCCACATAGTATGTGATGATTGGCATTATTTTATCTGAAGATGCCAAGAAAAAGCAAGCAAAGTGTGCGGTTTAAGACGGGGTATGGAGTGCGTGCGGACCTAACGCCGACCGGCAGACAACGATGTGAGCCACATGATCCACACGATATGTAAACATAGTAAACTTCAGCATTGGACAATGTTTATTTTTTTTTGTGTGAAATCACATTAGGCGTGTTCTATTATGCTTGTTTACTACACACCGCAGTGATATGATACCACACTGTTGTATAGTATTGCTTAATAATTGTGAACTGTAAGAGAGAAGAGAGGAGGAAAAAAAGAAGAAGCAAAAACCGACCTCACAGATTCAATAAACCAGGATGCTGATTTAAGGTAGAACTGCCCAGTCCCAATGTATGGTCAATATAATTATGACAGTCTTATTATTATTATAATGTAGTCATATAATGTAGTCATATTGTTTTGGCTGCCGTTTCTCTGTTAGTGGGATCATACAAAAAACTCAGATGGATTTGGATGACATTTTCACCAGAGGTGGCTCTTGGTTAAAAAATGAACTCAGATATTGGAGGTGATCTGTGAGTGCATACCTCCGCCAAGGCCCTATCTTGCAATGTACAGATGGATGGCGATAAGGACAGACAAAGGGACGAAGGGGAGGACAAAGGGAGGGGGGGAATGCAGCCTTGATGGAGGCATGCCCTCTCCGAGTGCCCTCTAGTTTATTATTTATTTAGTGTGTATGCGGCCACTGTCACACTTTTGTTGCTTTAGTAATATTTTTTCAGACAAAATTAATAAACTCTGCAGTAATTAAGAAACTCTGCAGTAATTTAAGCCAAAGAAATGGTTTGATACACTACGTTTTCTATTAGCAACAAGTTAGCATCATCACTTATTTGCCGTTTTATCAAGACTATAATGCAGTGGTCGTCTTGGAGGTGTGTTTGGGGTCGTTATGTTGGAATACTGTCCTGTGGCCCAGTTTCTGAAGGGACGGGATCTTGCTCTGCTTCAGTATGTCACAGTACATGTTGGTATTCATGGTTCCCTCAATGAACTGTAGCTCCCCAGTGCCGGCAGCACTCATGCAGCCCCAACCCACGACACTCCCACCACCATGCCTGACTGCAGGCAATACACACTTGTCTTTGTACTCCTCACCTGGTTGCCGCTATACATGCTTGACACCATCTGATCCAAGTTCATCTTGGTCTCATCAGACCACAGGACATGGTTCCAGTAATCTATGTCATTAGTCTGCTCGTCTTCAACAAACTGTTCGCAGGCTTTCTTGTGCATCATCTTTAAAAGGTGCTTCCTTCTGGGACGACAGCCATGTAGACCAATTTAATGCAGTGTGCGGCGTATGAGCTCAGCACTGACAGGCTGACCCCCCACCCCTTCAACCTCTGCAGCAATGCTGGCAGCACTCAAACGGCTATTTTCAGAAGACAACCTCTGGATATGATGCTTAGCTCGTGCAATTAACTGCTTTGGTCAACCATGGCGAGGCCTGTTCTGAGTGGAACATTTCCTGTTAAACCGCTCTATGGTCTTGGCTACCGTGCTGCAGCTCAGTTTCACAGGGTGATGGCAATCTTCTTATAGCCTAGGCCATCTTTATGTAGAGCAACAATTGTTTTGTTCAGAGAGTTCTTTGCCATAGGTGCCATGTTGAACTTCCAGTGACCAGTATGAGAGAGTGTGAGAGCGAGAACATCAAATTTAACACACCTGCTCCCCATTCACACCTGAGGCCTTGTAACACCAATGAGTCACATGACACCGAGGAGGGAAAATGGCTAATTGGGCACAATTTGGACATTTTCAGTTAGGGGTGTACTCACTTTTGTTGCCAGTGGTTTAGACGTTAATGTCCGTGTGTTGAGTTATTTTGAGGGGACAGCAAATTTACACTGTTATACAAGCTGTACACTGATGACTTTAATTGTATCAAAGTGTCATATCTTCAGTGCTGTCCCATGAAAAGATATACAGTATATATATACTGTATATATACACACAAAAATGTGAGGGGTGTACTCACTTTTCAGTCCCTCCAGGATTTCGTGATGTTGTGATTGCACCAATTCACGTGAAATCAGCCAATCAGTGCAACTATTGCACGACCTTGCAAGTTTGTCCAATCACCGCGACTTTCCCGCAATTTTGGCGAATCCTCGTCAACCTCTGCCAATTTCACCAATCAAATTTGTCTCCAACGCGCTGAAACGCTCAGTCTAACCAATCAAATGCATCGCTGCACCGCGTTCACGTTTGTATTTATAGTGAGTATTGAGTTTATAGTTTACAGTGGGTAACAACACATCTGCAAACAAGAGTGTGTGATTTAAAAAAAAAAAACAACAAACAAAACACTCACCCGCAAGGTTTTCAACATCGTGCCTTCCTCCGTCTCCCCCAGCCTGCCCCTGGACGTCTCGCCACGTCTCCGTCCTGACCGCGTGTACGAAGTGCTGGGTTTGTGTCAAAAAACATGTGCCTGCCCAAAAGCACCCCATCGCGGGAGCGCACGTGAGGAGAGGACACTACACTACAGCGAGTGTTAATAACCAACATTAATGTTAACATTTATACATCTTTAGAGGTAAAATTATTACTACATCTGGTTAATGAGCTTTAAAACTGTTAATCTCAAGTGTGGACGGACAAACGCACCCCGCCGTCCCGCTGTAAATGAAAGATGTGTGCGTGTGTGAAGACCAACATGCAGCAGACAGACAGGTAGGCATGGAAAGAGACAAATATTTTCTTTTTTTTGTTTTGTTTTTTTTTTTTTAGAAAAACACAGACTCCAATAGCCAGTACAGTGCAACAGAATAAATTATTTTTTCCTCTCTGCTCGGTATCGAGTGGTTGGGAACTGTAGGGAGTCTTCAAATGAAGGTGTTGCCAATAATTTCCAAATCTATACTCTTTAACATGCGTTCAATGCAATTTAGCTGTTATAATGAATATTGTGTTAATGTTTGTATTTGCTGTTGTACAAGTTTTTCTGTATAGCGGAAGTTTCTGCTTAATTTACAAATCACTATAATAGGAAATTTTTGACAATCCTGTGCTTTTCTTGCATTGCTATATAGAATATCACTGCAGTAAACTGGAAAAAAGCATTAAAATTAAATTAAAATTTGGAATTCTTCCCACAACTTTTAGTGCAAAAAACACTAAAAATATTGCAACTTTGATTGCAACTTTTTAAAAAACCTTCCACAAATTCAGGCTTTCTGGCCCGCAACCATCATGAAAACATCCTGCGAAATCCTGGAGGGACTGACTTTTGTTCATCCCACACACACACACACACACACACACACACACACACACACACACACACACACACACACACACACACACACACACACACACACACTGGTGTGAGAAAGTGTTTGCTCCATTCCTGATTTCTCATTTATTTGTATGTTTGTTACACTTGTCTCAGATAAAACAAATTTAAATATTAGACAAAGATAGCACAAGTAAACACAAAATGCAGTTTTTAAATGAAGGTGTTTATTATTAAAGGAAAAAAAATCCAAACCTACATGGCCCTGTGTGAAAAAGTGATTGCCCCCTAAACCTCATAATTGGTTGGGCCACCCTTAGCAGCAACAACTGCCATCAGTCTTTTACAGCGCTGTGGAGGAATTTTGGCCCACTCATCTTTGCAGAATTGTTGTAATTCAGCCACAGAGTTTCCGAGCATGAACCGCCTTTTTAAGGTCATGCCACATCATCTCAATAGGACTCAGGTCAGGACTTTGACTAGGCCACTCCAAAGTCTTCATTTTGCTTTTCTTAAGCCATTCAGAGGTGAACTTGCTGGTGTGTTTTGGATCATTGTCCTACTGCAGAACCAAAGTGCACTTCAGACAGAGAGCTGAAGAGGGCTAAATCTGTGTACTCAGAGAGACTCCAGCAGCAGTTCACTGCTAATGATTCGGCTTCCGTGTGGAGAGGACTGAGGCAAATCACCAACTATCGACCTAAGGCTCCTAAAGGTCAGGATGACAAAGCCCTTTGTCAGAGACTGTCCCAACACTATGCCCGTTTTGACACCTCGTCATCTGTGTCCAACTCCCCCCCTCCCTCCAGCTCCACAGCCTCCACATTCCCTACTTCATTTAAGGCACCCCCCCCTCCTCCCCCCCTCCCCTTATCATCAGTGAGCAGGATGTGCTCAAACAGTTCTCCAGACTGAACCCGCGCAAGGCCCCCGGCCCAGACGGCGTGTCTCCCTCCACCCTGAGACTCTGTGCGAAACAGCTGGCTCCTGTATTCACAGACATTTTTAACACCTCCCTTAAGTTATGCCACGTGCCATCCTGCCTCAAATCCTCCACCATCATCCCTGTCCCCAAGAAGCCACGGATCACTGGACTTAATGACTACAGACCTGTAGCGCTCACCTCTGTAGTCATGAAGTCCTTTGAGCGCCTGGTCCTGTCCCACCTCAAGTCCATCACCACCCCTCTCCTGGACCCGCTGCAGTTTGCCTACCGAGCCAACAGGTCTGTAGACGATGCAGTCAACCTGGCCCTCCACTCCATCCTGCAGCACCTGGACTCCCCGGGAACCTACGCCAGGATCCTGTTTGTGGACTTCAGCTCCGCATTCAACACCATCCGCCCCGCTCTGCTCCGGGACAAGCTGTCCCTGCTCAACGTGCCTGACTCCCTCTGCAGGTGGATCATCGACTTCCTGACGGACCGGAGGCAGCATGTGCGGCTGGGAAAGACTGTCTCAGACTATACTAGCATCAGCACCGGATCACCCCAGGGCTGTGTACTTTCCCCCCTACTCTTCTCCCTTTACACCAACTCCTGCACCTCCAGCCACCAGTCTGTCAAGTTGATCAAGTTTGCGGACGACACCACCCTCATCGGGCTCATCTCCAACGGCGACGAGTCCGCCTACAGGAGAGAGGTGGCCCAGCTGGCGTCCTGGTGCAGCAATAACAACCTGCAGCTGAACGCTCTGAAGACAGTGGAGATGATTGTAGACTTCAGGAAAGTCACTACTCCTCTGCCCCCCCTCACCCTCTCAGGCTCTCCCATCACCACTGCTGATTCCTTCCGCTTCCTAGGCACTACCATCACCAGGGACCTCAAATGGGAGCTGACCATCAGCTCACTCATCAAAAAAGCCCAGCAGAGGATGTTCTTCCTGCAGCAGCTGAGGAAGCTCAAGCTACCCACCAAGATGTTAGTGCAGTTCTACACAGCCATCATCGAGTCCATCCTCACCACCTCCATAACCGTGTGGTACGCAGGAGCCACTGCCAGGGACAGACTAAGGCTGCAGCGCGTCGTGCGCACTGCTGAGAAGGTGATCGGCTGCAAGCTCCCATCTCTCCAGGATCTGTACATCTCCAGGACCCGGAGGCGTGCTGGCCGGATCATAGCCGATCCCTCACACCCTGGTCACGTACTGTTTGCCCCCCTCCCCTCTGGTAGAAGACTTCGGTCCATCCAGACTAAAACCTCCCGTCACATGAACAGCTTCTTCCCCTCTGCCATTAGACTGCTGAACACTAAGTGACTCTCGTGCACCATGTACAGCAGCTCAACCAGACTCATGTCAATCATCACTGTTTTCTTCCTGCATTACCGACTGCACTATATAGTTCTCCACAGTATCTGCTGCTGGCTAATATATATTTTAACTGTTGACCAGTATCACTTAATCTTATCCTACACTTTATTACATGTATAGTTTATTTCTCTTATCTTATCATGTTTAATGTTGCAGCATTGTACCGAGACAAATTCCTAGTTTGTGTACTACATGAACAATGGCAATAAACCTGATTCTGATTCTGATTCTGAGACTGAGGTCACGAACAGATGGCTGGACATTCTCCTTCAGGATTTTTGGTCGACAGCAGAATCCATGGTTCCATTTACCACAGCAAGTCTTCCAGGTCCTGAAGCAGCAAAACAGCCCCAGACCATCACACTACCACCAACATATTTTACTGTTGGTATGATGTTCCTTTTCTGAAATGCTGTGTTACTTTTTTTGCTGGATCTAATGGGACACACACCTTCCAAAAAGTTAAACTTTTCTCTCGTCAGTCCAGAGTATTTTCCCAAAAATCTTGGGGATCATCAAGATGTTTTCTGGTGAAACTGAGACGAGCCTTTACCTTCTTTTTGCTCAGTAGTGGTTTTTGTCTTGGAACTCTGCTATGCAGGCCATTTTTGCCCAGTCTCTTTCTTATGGTGACATCATGAACACTGGCCTTAACCGAGGCAAGTGAGGCCTGCAGTTCTTTGGATCTTGTTATGGGGTCTTTTGTGACCTCTTGGTGGAGTTGTCGCTGAGCTCTTGGGTAATTTTGGTCGGCCGGTCAAGGGGAAGGTTCACCACTGTTCCATGTGGTCCATGGCTGTCACTGTGGTTCGCTGGAGTCCAAAACGTTAGAAATGGCTTTATAACCCTTTCCAGATTGATAGAGCTCAATTACTTTGTTTCTCATTTGTTCCTGAATTTCTCTGGATCACAGTATAATGTCTAGCTTTTGAGGATCTCTTTGTCTACTTCACTTTGTCAGGCAGAGTCCTATTTAAATGATTTCTTGATTGAGAACAGGTGTGGCAGTAATCAGGCTTGGGTGTGGCTAGAGAAAATGAACTCTGCTTTCCAAAGATGTGATAAACCACAGTTAATGTTTTAACGGGGGGGAATCACTTTTTCCACACAGGGCCATGTAGGTTTGGATTTTTTTTTACCCTTAGTAATAAATGCCTTCATTTAAAAACTGCATTTTGTGTTTACTTGTGTTATCTTTGTCTAATTTTTAAATTTGTTTTTTGATCTGAAACTTTTAAGTGTGACACACATACAAAAAAAATTAGAAATCAGGGAGTTTTTCACACCACTGTACACACACACGTATGTACGCACACACCCACACACAAATGGGATCCTCTTTACATCCTATTCCAACTATGCACTTTACCTAAGTAAATATGCACTTTGCAAATTCTGCACTTTATAAACTCACTCGCTGCTATATTTGAATGTCTATCATCTGTCAGAATATGCATTCCCTGTCTTGTGTTGATGTCTAAATCACTGTACTTATATGTAATGCACTTTTGTCCTTTCACCTGCCAAAGGGACTCCAAGTGAAAATTAGCTTCTGCTAAATTCGGCACATTTACATTTGTTTTGTTTTCGTTTTGTTTTTTTAACTGATGTTCATGAATGTGCACTGGACCTTTTAAATAAATTAATAAACAAGAGAGAGATGGTGTTAACGTTACTTGCCTCCAATTAAAATGAGGTTAGATTATGCTGTCTGACACAGCATGGTGGGAAAAAGTCCCACATTCCTGGCAAACAGAAGTAGCCGCTACACGGCCAAAACATTAGCTTGCAGTTAGCTGCTGTGCTAACCACTGGAACCCACTATTATACACACCTGGTGCACTGCAGGGGAGAGGTGGGGCCGTGACAAGTAGGGGTGGGTTCAAATGATCGCTCCAACGGTTTGAATAATTTATTTTCAGTTTCACAGTGGTGGCTTTAGTTATCACATTACAATATAGAATGAAACTTTAAGGAAAAGGGGATGACATCATCTACACGAGCACTTCCACACATTCCCCCAAAGCCCAGAAATCCTCTGAGCAATCAGCTCAGCTGTCTGAACAATTTAGGAGACACAGAGGTCAACCTGTGCTAACATATTCAGGACAATTACTCACCATTATCTGAGCAGTTACCCCACAGGCAGTCCAGTTTGCCTTCACATGAAAGACAATCCTTTACTGTCGAACAGCCATCTGGGGAAAAAAAACCAAACATTTAGATATAGTTTTATCCGGGACTGTCAGTAACTCACCCTTGGCCGGGGGATCCTGGGTTCGATCCCAGCCCCCGACCAACAGTGATCTGTGTGGAGTTTGCATGTTCTCCCCCTGTCTGCATGGGTTTACTCCAGGATTTCTCTGGTTTCCTCCCACATGCCAAAAACATGCAAGTTAAGTTAATTGGCATCAAACTGGGGATTCTAAATTGTCCTTAGGTATGACTGTGAGAGTGAATGGTTGTCTGTCTCTCTGTGTTGGCCCTGCGATAGATTGGCGATCTGTCCAGGGTGTACCCTGCCTCTCGCCCAAAGATGCTGGGATAGGCTCCAGCCCCCCCGCGACTCGAAAAGGATTAAGTGGAAGAAAATGGATGGATGATCCTTTTCAAGTATTTCAGTCCAGTTATTTTTTATAATGCAAAAACACAAAGGAAACAACTGTATCGGCTAGCCACTAACTCATTATTTTCAACATCAATATTGGTATCGACCCCAAATTTCTAAATTGATATCCCTAGTTTCTACATTTAAAAAAGATAAGCCTTTAAATTAGTCCCACAGTGGGGAAATTCCAGGATTACAGCAGCCAAGCGATAGCAGCATTCAGAGCAATAGTAATAAGATAAGAACTGGCTAGCCAAAGCAGTAAATGAGTATACATATACACAGTTATATACACAGTCCAGGAGCATTGCAGCTAGATGGAATAAACAGCATTACGGTTTGTTAAATTATACTGCAGAATATGAATATGTACCCAGACAGAATATTTCGCCTTTGAATCAACAGCATTGTTGCCACCCTCAATAATGGTTGTTATTGTCCTAGTTGTGTATTGGAGGGGATGATCTCTATTGTGCAAAGTTGTTACATTTAATATGATCTCTACGAGCAGCCCTGGTAAGGTTATAAAGTCTGACAGCCGTAGGTAGGAAGGACCTGCGGAACCTCTCTGTCGTGCACCTAGGATGGCAAAGCCTACCACTAAATGAGCTCCTCAGTGCGTTCAGCGTGTCCTGCATGGGGTGGAACTCTGACTCCAGCAGAGATGACAGCTTAGCCACCATCCTCCTCCTCTCCCCTCCACTAGGTCGAGGCGTCGCCCCAGACAGAGCTAGCTTTTTTTGATCAGCCTGTTCAGTCTCTTCCTGTTGGCTGCCATGATGCCACTGCTCCAGCAGACCACTCTAAATGTGATGGCTGATGCCACCACCAAATTGTAGAAGGTCTTCAGGAGTGCCCCTTGCACTCCAAAAGACCCGAGTCTCATCAGGAGGAACAGCCTGCGCTGCCCCTTCTTGTAGAGCACGTATATAAGTTCAACTGCTTTTTCTTAACTAGTGCAGTGCCAGGTCACATGACCATATAAGAAGTTGTCCAGTTCCCACTGAAATGAATAACACCTTATAAGAAGTTGTTCAGAACTCCTTAAAAGGAGAACTCCTTAAAAGGACTCTCCTCAGCTGCGCACACACCAGCTCCTCATCACGGCCAGGGCTATTTAAACCACGCTGCCCTGGGATCAGTGCGGAGTCGTCGGTCAACTCTCCATGAGACCTTCTCTCGCCTTTGTCATTGTTCCTGAGTTTCCTAGCCTCAGTCTACCTACGTCCTTGTTTCCAGCCTCAGTCTACCCTCGTCCTAGCGTCCAGCCTCCTGCCAGCCGGCGTCTGGAGGAATACCTCCTCAGCTCAAGTAAGCCCTCGTACATTCTCCCTAAATCCTCTCTCAGTCCCCTGTGCACAGGCGGAGTTCCGTGGCAGTGGACCTCCCCTCTTCCTGGTGGCGGACTGTACTACACTGCTCCACCTCGTATGTATCTACCTCCTTCAGTGGCAGCTGGATCTGAGGACACTGTCCTCCTGGCTGTAGCCGCCGAGCTGAACCTGAGCCACTCAACATCTCTACAAACAGTAGGCCCTGGACTAAAACTGTACATCTCCACCTGTGTTGCCACTAACTGTCCCTGCCTCTATCTGTCCCTAGGGTTGCCAGGTTGTACGGCATTCTGCTCACCCCCAGCTGCTACAAGACCACACACCCACACACATCCATTGTTGTTTAATAAATATAATTGTTTCTATTCCTGAGTCTGAGTCTGCTCACTGGGTCAATTAATCATGTCAGTACGACTCCACCAAAACGACCCAGCTGACAGCGAGCTGACGTGCAAAGTTAACAACCTTGAGACTCAGGTGGATCAATTAGCTTATCAACAACAAATTCTCACTCAACTGACCCATTTAACGGACTGGTTGGATGGCCTGCCAGGCCCGCAGGCATTCCCTCCGGCTCCCTCGGCCCCAAGTAGCTCATCTGCTCCCGCTAGCTCCCAATTCAGCCAACCTGGGCAGGGCCCTTCTTCCCGACTAACCCCCCATACCCACTGCCACCCGTTTTAGTGGTAAATTTGGGGAGGCTCGGGGATTTATTTTGCAGTGTGACAGTTTTTCAGCGGGTGCCCGGGGACTTCCCCACAGATCACAGCCAGATCGACTATATAATCAATCTATTAGAGGGGGGAGCGTTAGCATGGGCTTACGCAGTTATGGCTAGGGCGAACTATTTTAACTTGACTTATAATCAGTTTGTCTGTGAATTCAATGAGGTGTTTGACCACTCCGACCGTGATAGTGTGCTTACCTCCCAGCTGCTGAATCTAAGACAGGGAGCTAAATCCGTGGCAGACTACGCTGTCGACTTCTGGGTGGTGACCACAGAGGTAGGGTGGGAGGACGCCTCGCTCTGCAGTATCTTTATTAGAAGTCTTAGCCCTTGCCTGCGGGACGAGTTAGCCCGCATAGAAAAGCTGTGTAGGCTAACTGAGTTGATTTCCCTGGCCATAAGCCTTGATAACAGATTAAGGGAACGGGGAGCGGAATGTAGGTCTTCCGGTCGCTCGGTTGCCCAATATCGCCACTCCCCCCAGCCATCCCTATTGGCCCTACCTCCCTCTGATTCCCCGGAACCAATGGTAGTGGGACAGTCCAGGTTACCTCTAGCAGAGAAACAGTGCCGCCGCGAGTTGGGGTTGTGTCTTTACTGTGGGAGCGAGGAGCACGAGGTAGCGTCATGCCCTATACGGCCAAAAGGGGGAGTCCGTGCGTCGCAGTAGGGGGACTCACGGACTCACTTCAATCCAATCCCCTCTCTAGGTTTCTCCTCCCGATCCGTTTCATTCACAACCAGACTGAAATAGTAACACGCGCATTTATTGATTCGGGGGCGGAGCACAACTTCATCTCGGGGGAACTGGCAACCTGGCTGGGTCTCCCCTGTCAATCGCTAAAAACCCCACTAAAACTCATCGCCTTGTCCAAAGCCCCCCTTGCCACAGTATCCCAGCAGACCACCCTAGTGTCAGTCATTATATCTGGTAATCATCGGGAGGAATTGAGGTTTTTTGTGTTGCCGGTTTCCTCCTCCCCGGTTATTCTCAGTTATCCCTGGTTACATCTCCATAATCCCTCTATTTGCTCGCGCTCCGGGAATGTGGTGTCTTGGAGCTCATTCTACCTCTGTGCCTGTCTACAATCTGCTGCTTGCTCGCAGTCCATATCCCTGGGTGCTCCCGTCACCCCCCCCACCCCCACCCCCGGCCCCGATTTGTCCAAGATTCCTCCAGAGTATCATGACCTTGGGGCCACCTTCAGCAAGACCCAGGCCCTTTCTCTCCCCCCTCACTGCCCATATGACTGTGCCATCAACCTCCGTGCCGGAGCCCCGCTGCCGTCGAGTCGGCTTTACAGCCCGTCACCTCCAGAGCGGGAAGCCATGGAGGCTTATATTAAAGAATCATTAAACTCCGGCATAATCCGGCCGTCATCCTCAGCAGTGGGGGCAGGGTTTTCTTTTGTTGGCAAGAAGGACGGTTTGCTGAGGCAGTGCATTGACTTTAGAGAACTGAATAATATCACTATCAAGGACAAAATCCTTCCTCTTATTAATACGGCATTTGATTCCCTCCAGGGGGCTTCCTGGTTCACCAAGCTGGATCTCCGTAACGCTTACCCTCTGGTATGGATGCGGGAAGGTGACGAGTGGAAGACGGGGTTCCGGACCCCCAGCGGACACTTCCGAGTATCTGGTTATGCCATTCGGACTGACCAACACCCCCGCTGTATTCCAGCGCTTGATCAACGATGTGCTGAGGGATTTTTTGGGGTGTTTTTGTTTTCGTCTATCTTGATGATATTTTGATTTTTTTCGCAGTCTTTGGACGAGCATCAGGTGCATGTGAGGCGAGTTTTGCAGCGGCTCCTGGAAAAACTATTCGTCAAGGCCAAAAAGTGCGAGTTCCATGCCTCCAAGACATCCTTTCTGGGCTTCATCATCTCCCATAATGAGATCATCCCAGATCCCAGTAAGGTAAAAGCGGTGGTAGAATGGCCCACTCCCTCTTCCAGGAAACAACTTCAGCAGTTTTTGGGGTTCGCCAATTTCTACCGCCGCTTCATCAGGACTTATAGCATCATTGCTCTCCCCGGACCCGTCTCACTTCTTCTAAGGTCCCTTTCCGGTGGATGGAGGAGGCAGCTGCGGCCTTTGCTGATCTCAAGGGGCAGTTCTCTGCATCTCCCATCCTGGCTCAGGTGGACCCCGCACTCCAGTGCCTGGTGGAGGTGGATGCCTCAGACTCGGGGGTTGGAGCTGTGCTTTCCCAGCGTTCCCCGGCGGATGGCAGGATTCAGCCTTGTGCGTTCTTTTCTCATCGGCTGTCCCCGGCTGAGTGCAATTACGACATTGGTGACAGGGAGCTCCTGGTGGTCAAGCTCGCGCTGGAGGAGTGGCGCCATTGGTTGGTGGGGGCCTCCCAGCTGTTCGTGGTCTGGACAGACCACAAGAACCTGGAGTACCTCAGGACAGCCAAGCGTCTGAACGCGTGCCAGGCCTGCTGGTCCCTGTTCTTCAGATGTTTTGACTTCACCATCACGTCTCGCCCTGGGTCCAAGAATACCAAACCAGACGCCCTATCAAGACAGTTCGCCTCTGATGCAATGTAGGTAACGGAACATCCTATCCTTCCTCCATCGTGTATCGTGGGCGCCCTCTTGTGGGGCATCAGAGAGAAGGTCCTGAAGGCGCAGGACGCCGAGGCGGACCCAGGTGGGGGACCAGCGGGGAGGCTGTTTGTCCCATCTGCCGTTCGGGACCAGGTTATTCATTGGGTCTACGCTTCCAGGTTCTCGTGTCACCCCAGGAGGGCTCGCACGGTGGTACTTCTACAAAGGATGTTCTGGTGGCCTTCGCTTCAGAAGGACGTCGGGAGAGTACATCCGTGCCTGCCCCCAGTGCGCCGCTGGCAAGACGTCCCCCTCTCCTCCAGCCGGTCTGCTCCACCCCCTCCCTACTCCTGGCAGGCCCTGGTCCCATGTGGCGTTGGACTTTGTCACTGGTCTCCCACCTTCTAATCATCATACGGTAATTCTCACCATTGTTGATAGGTTCTCCAAGGCCGCTCACTTCGTTCCCCTGCAGGGGCTGCCTACGGTGAAGGAGACGGCAGACCTGCTCGTCCAACATGTGGTGAGATTACACGGAATCCCCCTGGACATAGTCTCCGACCGGAGACCTCAGTTCATCTCCCAGGTATGGAGGTCCTTTTGCAATGCCCTTGAGGCTACTGTGAGCCCGTCTTCCGGATACCACCCTCAGAGCAACAGGCAATGCGAGCAGGCAAACCAGAAGCTGGAGGCTGCACTGCGGTGTGTTGCTACCGCCAACCCAGCATCTTGGAGCACGCACCTCCCGTGGATCGAATACGCTCACAATACAATGGTCTCTTCGGCTATCGACATGTCTCCGTTTGAGGCTTCGTTGGGCTACAACCCCCCCGTTGTTTCCTGAAGAGGAGGGGGACATCGCCGTTCTGTCCGTCCGGGCTCACCCGAGGTGCTGTCGCCGGCTGTAGAGAGCAACCCGGACCGCACTATGGCGCACGGCAGAGCACAACTCCACGGTTGCTAACCGTCACAGGACACCAGCCCCACTCTACTGGGTGGGTCAGCAGGTATGGCTACCCACCAAACACATTAATTTGAAGGCAGAGGCTAGGAAGATGTCCTAGCGATTCACTGGCCTTCTGCCATCACTCGCATCATCAACCCCGTTTCTGTGCGCCTAGCCAACCCCCCCCCCCCCCCCCCCCCCCCCGCCGCCGCATCTGTCCTACCTTTCATGTGTCACAGGTCAAGCCCTTCTATTCCAGCCCTCTGTGTCCCCCTCCCAGGTCTCCACCTCCACCGATGCTGATCGATGGCGACCCGGTGTGGAAGGTCAATACCATCCTGGACGCCCGCTGCCGGGGTCGCGGCCTACAATACCTGGTGGACTGGGAGGGCTACAGGCCGGAATGGAGGTCCTGGGTCCATTCCTCCTTCGTGTTGGATAAAGATCTCATCAGGGACTTCCATCGGTCGCACCCAGGTAGGTTGGATCGACTGCGGAGAGGCGTCTCGTGTGTGTGTGGGGGGGGAGGAGGAGTACTGTAATGGTCTCCTCTGGCTGCTTACTCTCCTCAGCTGCGCACACACCTGCTCCTCATCACGGCCAGGGCTATTTAAACCACGCTGCCCTGGGGTCAGTGCGGAGTCGTCTGTCAACTCTCCATGAAACCTTCTCTCGCCTTCGTTGTTGTTTCTGAGTTTCCTGGCCTCAGTCTACCTACGTCCTTGTTTCCAGCCTCAGTCCACCCTCGTCCTAGCGTCCAACCTCCTGCCAGCCAGCGTCTGAAGGAATACCTCCTCAGCTCAAGTAAGCCCTCGTACATTCTCCCTAAATCCTCTCTCAGTCCCCTGTGCACAGGCGGAGTTCCGTGGCAGCGGACCTCCCCCCTTCCTGGTGGCGGACTGTGCTACACTGCTCCACTTCATACGCATCTACCTCTTTCAGCGGCAGCTGGATCTGCGGACACTGTCCTCCTGGCTGTAGCCGCCGAGCTGAACCTGAGCCACTCAACATCTCTACAAACAGTAAGCCCTGGACTAAAACTGTACATTTCCACCTGTGTTGCCACTAACTGTCCCTGCCTCTGTCTGTCCCTAGGGTTGCCAGGTTGTACGGCGTTCTGCTCACCCCCAGCTGCTACAAGACCACACATCCACATATTCACACACATTCACTGTTGTTTAATAAATATAATTGTTTCTATTCCTGAGTCCGAGTCTGCTCACTGGGTCAATTAACCATGTCAAGGAGTTCTGAACAACTCCTTATAAGCTCTTTTAAGGAAGATCTGGTTCTGGAGCTTGGATCGGCCCCAAATTTTTATTGTTTTATCCCACCGGCCTCCAGAGCCTACCCTGTGAATTTTGGCCCCCCAACTCCCAGCGGTTATACCCTTGTTACCTCTGTGTTCATTTAATAGCTCTCCTATGGACATTCACTGAAGATTTCCCCTCCTAAACTTCAACATATTCGGGGAGGCTAAAATTTACAGGGCTTATTGGGCTTAATATCATAGCCTTAAATCCAAATCTTCAGCCTCCAAATCCCAGTGGTTATACCTTTTCCACCTCTGTGTTCATTTAATAGCGCCACTATGGATGTTCATTAAAGATTTCCCCTCCTAAATTTCCACATATCCAGGGAGGCTGAAATTCGGGAATGCACACCCTCATAACCTCAGCAAAGCACGTATCAGATCCGAGGTCAGTCTGACAAACAGTTCAAGAGATATGTGAGGAACAGACAGTGAATCCTTGCATTATAATATGATTAGTTATACAGTGATCCCTCACTTATCGCGGTTAATGGGTTCCAGAACCGACCGCGAAAAGTGAAAAACCGCGAAGTAGCGTCACCCCTAATGACGTCATCCATAAATAATACGTACGTTCATTCTCTCACTCTCTCTCTCATATGATACGTGTGTGTGTGTGTGTGTGTACGTGTACATACATACGTAGATGTAAACAAAGTGTACATAAATATGTTTTTAGAACTCTTTTATTCTTATAACAAGATACGTAACTCAAGATGAAAATGATTTACTGCACAGGTTAATGAGAGCTTTACTGCTCCTCAGGTGACGCCTCATCGTGAGGTGCTGGAGGCGCAGGATCATCGAGGGCAGCTTCCGATAGAGCTGAAGCTGCAGGAGGCGGCGTAGTGGCTCGATGGGAAGACTATTTCGCACAAAATGGCACAAGAGAACAGCAAAAAGTTCCACGCGGCGAGACTAAGTAACACGAGCGATAAAAAGCAATGAATGCGGTCTTCCTTCCCTTCATGGGCGCTCGGCAGGGAGAGGAGGTGGGTGAAACGTCTCGGCCAATCAGCTTGCGGGGTAAAACGTCTTGGCCAATCAGCTTGCGAGATTTCCGAGCCGAGCCAACACGAGAACAGCGAACAGAGAGTTGAGCGGCTGTCCGTGTTGACACCTGATGGTCTAATGTAGTCTCCCTGCCTTCTGCTAGCGCCCGCCCATTATTTCTCAATTTTGAATTTTTGATGAATATTTTTGAAAAATCCGCGATGCACTGAGGGCGCGAAAGGTGAAGCGCGAAGTAGCGAGGGATCACTGTAATACATTTTACTGAAAAACACCAAGTAAAAGAATGAACAGGAGTACAATGAAGTGAAACTGTAAAATAAATATATATTATATTTATTTATATTTATATTTATTAATTAAAGGTTCCATATTATCCATTTTCCAGGCATAAAATTAAAGGTTTGGAATCCTCAAGGACATAATGTTTATGTAGTTTTAAAGACAAAAAAAAAAAAAAAAAAAAAAAAAAAAAAATCTGTCTGTGACGCTCTCTCTGAAATTGTCAATTTCCAGTCTGCTCGCTAACATCGAGTCCCTAATGTGATTGGATAAAGGTTTTTTTTTGAATGAGGCACTGAATCCCCAGTTGATACTAATTAACCCAACCTGCATGTCTTTGGCCTGTGGGAGGAAACCGGAGTACCTCGAGTAAACCCACGCAGACACAGGGAGAACATGCAAACTCCACACAGAGGGGTCACCCATGGTCAGGATTTGGGATTGAACCCACGATGGTCAAGGGTGGAATTGATCATAGGATCATCATAGGACATCAGGCAGACATCACAGGCCATCCTATGATGTCCTATGATCATGACAGACAGACACACACAGATTTCTTAAATTTATAGAGTGATGTAGAGGCCCTTGCTTTGAATGACTTCAACACATCTGCACCCACAGGCCATCACTAGTTTCTCACACTACTCTGGTTTGATCTTGGTCCATTCTTCTTGTAGTCTCTTCCACAGTTCAGTGACTGTAGTTGGTTTCTTAGCCATTACTTTGTCACCAAGGATTTTCCAGAGATTCTCTATGGGGTTTAGATCTCGACTCTGGGCTGGCCATTTCTTTGTTTCAATATTGTTAGATTCAAGGAACTGCTTAACCCGTTTTGCAGTGCGACAGGTGGCATTGTCTTGCATGAAAATTGTGGGCTGATTGGGAGACAATTGCAGTGAAGGAACTGCATGTTGCCGAAGGAGGTTCATATATACATTTGCATTCACCCTGGCATGTAGCGGTACAAGAGGCCCAACTTCTGTTGTAGAAAACATCCCTCAAACTATGACACTTCCTTTTCCAAATTTAACTGACTTCTTTTTTTTTTTTTGTTACTTAGATTTTTATTAGTTTTTCAGCTTAAATCATACACACACAAAAAAAAGTATATATAAAAGAAGAAAGAAACCTGTAACAGCAACATCAACAGGAAAACAAATCAATAACATCCACTGCTCGAGTCCGACATTAGCTCTTGTTCCTCCCCTTAGTCCACATTATTTCTTTGAAATCCACTTATTTATCGCCATTTTGGAATTTGTGAATTGTCCATTTTTCCCCACTTCTTTAACTGACTTCTCTACACACTTTGGGTTCAGTCTTTCCCCAGTCTGACGCCAAACATACAGTATTGTTTCCCATTAGAAACAAATAAACTAAATTTACTCTCATCACTGAAGAGCACTCTGGACCAGTTCTCCTCTGTCCACACAACATGCTCCTCAGCAAAGGCAAGTCTAGCCTTTTTATTCTTTCTGCTGATGAGGTTTGGTCACTGCAGAGTGAGCTTTAAGTCCAAATTGTCTTAAAAGGAGAGACACTGTACGCCGAGACAGATCCTTGCCCCATTTAGCAGTGAACTGGCAAGTAATTCCAGCTGCATTGAGAGTTTTTAGATAACCCTGTCCCTCAAACCAGAGCAGTATGAGAAACTAGTGATGTCCTGTGGGTGCAGATGTGCTGAAGTCATTCAAGGCAAGGGCCTCTACACTTCCTATTAATTTTTTTAATCTTATAGACCTAAAAAAAAATAAATAATAAAATTATTTAAATCTCCTCTTCTGACACACTGGTCACTGTTCTCTGATTTTGCTGTTTTGTTTTTAAACAAAATAAACAATTGTGTTGAAGTGTCTTGGTTATTAAAAAAACCCCAACATGCTAGTACAGCAGCGGTATAGCCACAGCCAATAGTCTATAAAATTCTGAACAATGAAGAACAACATATGTTAGAATAAATCAAATATTAATACATCATTCTCTAATTTTGATCTCCACTGTATCTCAAACACATCTAACGTGCCCATGCACGTGCTCATACATGAGAGAACATTTACAATCCTTCCGTTCCTGAGACTAACTCTTCCAATGGTTCCAAAGCTGAAAAAATGCTCTGTTCAACTGAACAGTAGGGAGCAATCCCACTTATCAAGCATTCCAGACTTTAGGGGGTCAGCACAGAACAGGTACTACAGTGTGAGCGCACCCTTAAAATCAGGACTGAGACTGAAAGGAAACTAAAGACTGGACTTGTTGGCACATGAAATCATAAAACTCAGGAAGTGCAATCTGCTTGCTTTTTTAAGAGTTTAACTGAATAGGCAGCATGCATTTCTCCTTGACGTGACTGTTTTAATGGTTAATGGGATACATACAGTGGATATAAAAGGTCTACACACCCCTGTTCAAATGCCAGATTTTTGTGATGTAAAAAATGAGACCAAGATAAATCATTTCAAAACCTTCTCCACCATTAAAGTGACCTTCTTTTAGATTTGATTGGCAGTTGGCAACAAGCTTACAGGTGCATCACTGCCACCGACTTGATTATCATCACTCTATATCTTAGTTTTTTTATCACTCTATAATATGTAGAACCCAAGTGAAAAAAAAACAAACAAAAAACTTACAATAACCTGGTTGCATAAATATGCACACACTTAAAATATAATACTTTGTTGCAGCACCTTTGGCTTTCATTACAGCACTCATGCTGTGTTCAAAATGCTCACTCCTTCCCCATATAGTATACTATATAGTCAGTCCCTCCAGGATTTTGAGGGATTTTTTTTTCCCCCCCCTATTGTTGCGGGAAGTTGCGGGGCGCTCCTTGGGGATTGCCTGAATCACACATTGGCTCATGTCCACCCCGGAGAGTTCCAACTTTAAAACTCACTGACAAGATGTAGTACTGACTTTTACCTCTAAAGACATAAACTGTTACAACACTTGCTGTAATATTAGATTCACTTGTTTTTTGTGTGGTTTTACGGCATGTCTGGGCGCGCACGCTCCCGAGACGGAGGTGCTTCAGGCAGGCGGACGTTTTTCAACACAAACCCGGCACTTCATACACGCAGTCATTACGGAAACTCGAGGAGACGTTCACCGGTGAGCCGGGGAAGACGGATGAAGGAGTGATGTAGGAAAACTCACAGGTGAGTGTTTTTTTTAAAATCACACACTGTTTTGTTGTGTTCGGTATATTCTCACTGTAAACGCAGAAGTGAGTGCGGTGCAGCGCCGCATTTGATTGGCGAAATTGGCGCAAGTTGACAACAATTGGCCAAAATTGCGGTAAAGTTGAGGTGACTGGACAAAATTCAAATTATGCAGGACCTACTGAAGTCACAGGAACTAGTAGAATCGCAACTTCGCAAAATCCTGGAGGGTCTGTATAGTGAATCAGCTATCTTGTAGTACTGTTGGAAATCTTAACTGAAAATGTCATTCACTATATTGTACACTCAAAATATCCCACAATGCATTTTGAAAAGTAGTGTACAGCGGATGGTCACTACATTAGCTAATATATCCCATAATGCAATGCGCAGCCAACGAAGCAGTGAGAGGAGAGCTTCACATCACAACATAACTACCTTAAGGTATTTATATTTATTAGTTCAGCAAAAACGATTTGATTTAGCACATATTCACTACAAATTACATGCAGGCAATTTTTTTTTTTTTTTTTTTTTTTTTTTACCACTGTTAGTCTGTTAGGTTTTACTGTCTCATGTGATGATGTCATTAACCATGCCGCGAAAACAAGCCAGTAGTGCCTGAAAGCTGTTAATTTTATTGTTATATTGAGTTTACTATGTAGTCCACTATATCTAAATTCACTATATAGCGAGTAGGGAGTGAGCGAGTGAACATTCCGAACACAGCCTCAGTCTTTTTGGGTAGGAGTTTATCAGTGTGGCACATCTTGATGTGGCATTATTTGCCCACTCTTCTTTGCAATAACGCTCCAAATTTGTCAGATTACGAGGGCATCTCCTGTGCACAGCCCTCTTCAGATCACCCCACAGATGTTTAATCAGATTCAGGTCTGGACTCTGGCTGGACCATTCAAAAACCTTAATCTTCTGGTGAAGCCAGTCTTTTGTTGATTTGGATGTGTGCTTTGGGTCACTGTCATGCTGAACGTTGAAGTTCCTCTTCAGCTTTCTAGCAGAAGCCTGAAGGTTTTGTGCCAACACTGACTGGTATTTGGAACTGTTCATAATTCCCTCCACCTTGACTAAGGTCTCAGTTCCAGCTGAAGAGAAACAGCCCCAAAGCATGATGCTGCCACCACCATGCTTCACTGTAGGTATGGTATTCTTTTGGTGAGCAGTGTTGTGTTTGCACCAAATATACCTTTTGGAATTATGGCCAAAAAGTTCAACCTTGGTTTCATCAGACCATAACACATTTTCCCACATGCGTTTGGGAGATTTCAAATGTGTTTTTGCAAAATGTAGCCAGGCTTGGATGTTTTTCTTCGTAAGATAAGGCTTCTGTCTTCCCACCGTGGACGGGAGATTGTAGTCACATGTACTAAACAGCCAGTACTTGCCAGAAATTCCTGCAGCTCCTTCAGTGTTGCCGTCGGCCTCTTGGCAGCCTCCCTGACCAGTTTTCTTCTCGTCTTTTCATCAATTTTAGAAGCCCCAGTTCCAGCTGAAGAAAAACAGCCCCAAAGCATGATGCTGCCACCACCATGCTTTTTTTGGTGATGAGCAGTGTTGTGTTTGCGACAAATATACCTTTTGGAATTATGGCCAAAACATTCAACCTTGGTTTCATCGAACCATAACTAGGGCTGCAACAATGAGTTGACATTGTCGAAAATGTTGAGTATGAAAATTTGTCGCAGATTTTTATTGTCGACAAATCGTTTAATTTCAAAGTTTATGTGCATGGCGCAGGAATGTTCAGTTTAACTGTTCCAGCATAGAACAAGTGGAGTGCATCATGGCGACAGGGAGAGAAAAATCACGGAGAAGGCCAAAAGTTTCCTAAGTATGGGAGAATTTTAGCAAAAATGAATAAATGAAACAAAGTTAAATGTAGACTATAAAGCAGTGTTGTCATATCACAGCCGCACTACAGCAATGCATCCATTCCCCCTCCTCTCTGTTCCTCCGTCTCCAACCACCTGTCAGCAGACTGGACCGGTAAGGTTAGCACTTCTTATTTTCAATGAGCAACTCTGTCGGCTTTAGAAAACTGACCACATTATTAGTGGGTCCTGTTTTAAATAGTTTACCTGCTGTCAGACAGTAATCTGTCTTTGACAATGGTTACCGGCAGCTGAGCTGCTTCCGTTTTGCTGCCAATATGTTAACTGCAGTAAACGGGTGAATTACATGAGCAACTTACCCTTTTTCGTGTTCTCTATGGCTACGGTCACAGTGCAGGTCTTTATGCTCAATTCCGAATTTTTGCCAAGATCCGATTTTTCTGTGTGGGCGTTCACATTATAATTTAAATGCGACCTCCATCAGACTCCAGTGTAAATGGTCTACAGCTATGAAGTGACCCACATGTACAGAAGAAAACGTAATGTCAGACACAGCGTTGTGTTCACGGAAGTAAATGAGCCCAAAACGATTGAGGGGGACAGAACTTCACCTTGATTCAGCGCAGCAAAATAAAATGTTAAAATCATTCATCAATGATTATGCACAAAATAAATGAGACCAGATTCATTCCTCTACACACCAGGTGACTGTTGTGATCAGCTCTGCTTTAACAGAACTGTATCAATTAAACAGCTCTATTGAAAATGAGACCCCATGTCTCAATGGGATTACCTGTATAAATATTACCTGTATAAATAAGGTTAATAATAAATACTCCTAGCGATTACAATAGGGCTCTCCCCCACTGATGTTGTCAGTGGCTCAGGCCCTAATAAACAACGTGGCTAGTACCAGCGGTGTAACACTGGTCCCACACAGGAAGGAGAAGCTGCCACAGACTCCCCTCTCCTGGACAGTGTGTACTCATATCCCCATATCTGGCCATTCCACACCACAGTCATGTCGATATTAACTTTACATTTTAGATATTACACTGGCCAGGACTCACAGTGTGCCGTTTACAGGGAAAAAGGAATTTTCAGCGTCCAGCAAATGTGCCATTACTGTGCGCCTGCAATGCTTGTCTGACGGTTTCAGCCCCAAACACCCATTCCCCCAAAATTTTAAGTTGTTGTGCAGTCGGAGCCGACAAAATTATGATCCAGTGACAAGGGGAAGAAGATTTATTAAAAAGAGAGCACAAATCAGCTGTGTCTGCCATGCTTGCTGCATCCTCCACCACAGAATTGTAGTGTCTGTCTCACTTCAATGAGGAGAAAGTTGAATGAAATGCGACATGACCATTCAAACTGAGGTCACTTTGGAAAATAGATACGTATCCAAATTAGGACCATGAAAGTGACCTGGGTCTGGTGTGGGGGGAAAAAAAAAACACAACACAGATGTGTGCTGTTTAGTCATTTAAAAAATCCAAAAAAAAAAAAAAAAAATCCAAAAAAAAAAAATAAAAATAAAAATAAAAAATCAGATATAGGTCACATGTGCAAACAAATCGGAATTGAGCATTAAAACCTGCAGTGTGAACACAGCCTATTATTGTCACCGTAATATCAGCCTTCATTCCCAATACTAGTGAATCTTGGTAAATTAGAATAGCATGATTAGTAATTTAATTTAAAAGAAAGATAACCATAACCATCACAAATAAATTTAAAACGGCTTAAGTATTTCACTATATGTGTAATGAAGGCTCACATTCCTGCACTGATATGTAAAGGGATTTTTTTTTTTTTTTTAATTTATTTTGGACCGGAAGAAGTACTTTTAATCTTCATCTGAAGCCTAATTAAACTTTTAAACTTCTAGACCCAGCAAGGTTTCAAACAGGATGGACTAGCTTGTTATTTTCTTTTTTTACTTTAATGTATTTGACTATTACTCTAGATCAGTGTTTTTCAACCTTTTTTAAGCCACGGCACATTTTTTACATTTACAAAATCCTGGGGCACACCACCAACCAGAATGACACAAAATGACACTCTATAGCCTAACACAGTAAAAATAATAAAATATAGTTAGCAATACAGTTTCTAAATGTATTTATACTCACTCAGTGTGAACCCTGGGCCTGTTTAGATGAACACAAAGCTGATATCCTGGCAGGAATGGAAGAAAGACACACACGGAGCTCTTCCTCAACAGCTCTCAGTCTCTCTCTGTTTTTAGTTTTTATCACAGTCAAGCTTGAAAAGCTCAGCTCACAGATATGTCGTGGAAAATGGGAGCAATGTTGAAATAGCTTTGTTGGCCAGAATGGGGAACTCCTTGGCAGCAGTCAACCAAAAACTGACCAAAGGAAGATCAGCAAAGTTTAGCTTTAAACCATGATCTTGTTTCAGTTCAACGAGTTCCTCTTGCTCCTGTAAAGTCATGTCATTTCCAACAACTGATGCTGAGCTGTATGGGTTCCTAACCCAGTCAAGGCATTGTGTGAAGTCTGAGGAGAAATAATATAACTTCTCCTCAAGAGTTTTCAAATGTGTGCCAATCACCTGGCACAGTGCAGCAGTGTTAACATCATGCCGTTTCTCGGTGAGTGGGAACATCTCAAGGTTGCCACGCTGCACATGGTGTTGTTTATTTATAAATTTTACTGTTTACATGGATCCTGAAAAAGCTGATCTGATTAGGACGTGCGTTTTCATGTGTCACAGGTTTGAACGGAATAAATCATTTTGACATGCGCAGGTCGACATTTCGACATTCAAAAAATATTAGAAGAAGAAGCAACTTCCGGTGTTACCGAGCCCCGCTTCGTGTCGAAATTGACCTGTATCGTGTTATTCAGACTGTACTTTTGCTTCTGCTAGTCTCCGTAATGAAGCTACAAGTACATACTTCTGCATATGACGAAAAGAGGGAGACAACAGGACGATACAGACCAGTTTTGTTTTGCTCCTGCTATGTTTTCCGCTAGCTGCTGCTTAGGCAGAAATACGTCACGTCACGTCGACGTGCGGCTGGTGTACAGACATGCGCAGTAAACATTTTCTGCCCTGTGTTCGGAATAAGTGTTTTCATGCGCACCATTCGGATTAACAATCGGCATAACCCACCCCTCTCAATCAGAATGAAATTTTGATCCGAATGAGCGTGATCGGGTTAGAATATTCAGATTGCCATGTTTACATGAAGCATTTTTATTCCGATCAGGCTTTTAATCCGGTTACTTGTGTCCATGTAAACATAGCCACTCACTCGAGTAATTAAGTTAAATTGGATAATTTCCCACGGCACACCTAACGATGAAAATCACTGCTCTAGATTGTTTTTAAACACTCAGTTACAACAGCCTTTATGGAGCAGCAAAGCTGTTAGAGTTTTTACACTTTAACATCTATTAATTGTGTTGCTACAAACACTTCTAATTAAGCTGACTAGTTCAAGCTTCCAACTCATGTTTGATGGGTCATTATTTTATTTAGCTAAGGGAACTTGTTATATTAGGCTTCATTAGATTAAGGCAGAGATTGACAAATTGTTCTTTAACAGGTCTGCAGGCTTAAACAGGTGAGGCAAGACATGACCTAGAGCCCCCAACAGGAGCTGTGCCAACAGGAAGCTGAGCTGGCAGACATGACAGAAATAATTGCAGTTAGTTGACTAATAGAAAATATGGTTGTTAGATTAGTCGCTAGGGGTGTTGGGGGGGTGGGGGGGGACCCGATTCACATTTCACACATTTCAAAGGACGAATGTAAAAGAATCTAAAAATGAGAGAGAGTTTAGTGCATGGACGGTTAAAAAAAAAAAAAAAAAGTTTATGGTCTAGTCTTTGGATGACGTTTGCATACCTGCCAACTTTTAAAACCTGAAAAGCCTAGTAGCTAGCCGGGGTCCAGGAGCCACAGGCCCCGGTAGGTCCAGGACAAAGTCCTGGTGGGGGGTTCAGGGGGCGAAGCCCCCCGACGGCAAACAAATATTAGCATTAAATCAAGTTAAAATGTGGCTAACAACCTCATATTTCTTCAACAATCATGTTTCTATTTTCCTTAAATTGTCAATGCAGATATGCTGATGGAAAAGATCAAGGACAAACTCTATGGTAACTCTCAAGCATTGTTGTTTTCCATGGTGCACCTCTTAGTTTTCTTCAGTTGGTCTTTTGAATGGAACACACTGTGGCACTTGTTACCCAAAGCTGTCATCATTTTCCTGGTCATGAGGTTGCTCAGAACTTTAGTTGACAGACTGGACCTGAACTCAGTTTTGTTCTTGTTCACATGGCTGAATATGCGCTCACAGTCCGCAGTAATAATTCCTGGAAATGCTTTGGAGTATTCCTCACGAAAAGACTTGCCATGTGTGTGGATATGGATTATCATAGTCTCTTAATTTTCTTAATCAATGTTCATCTATATTTATTTAAGTCAGTAAGATCTCTGATTACTATACTCTTTTGCTTCATCAGGTGTTCCATTTAGTTTGATCCAAACTCTACAATTTCTTGTCCATGTTGCCTTTATCTTATTTTGTCTTTTCAGCAACCGTGCTTGCCGTGCCATTTCAGCATTAGTTTTTGTTAATGTTCATTTAGGTAAACTTCTGTTCCCCGTAGCCTTCTGGCTTGCCTCAGTATGTCATTCTTTACCCAGGGATGTGATTTGGGGTTGGGGAAATTATCTGAAAATTTAGCAGGGGGTCTGGGGGAGCTCCTGGGTTTTTATGATTTTTAAGTACCAGAACTGTGCTTAAATGACATAAAACAAACAGCTGAATGCCACTTATTACTGTATAATATTGACTTATGTTATGTTCCAAGAAGATAAAATCTCTGAACTTAGTTCAGAGATTTTTTGATCTCTTCCATTTCCTCCTTCTTTGGTGGCATTTTTACTGACCTGTTGATAGTACAACAATCTCTGCTGGTGACGCCGATATCCGATCCGACCGACCTCGAATCCAGCTGGGCCTCAGCTAGCCCCCTCCGCTGCTAGTCCCGCTGCTTACCGCCGCTGCAATTGAGCTCCTGTCCAGCCGGGGTACCGGCAGCTCCTCCACCGAGTCCCGCCGCCCACCGCCGCTGTAGTCGAGCTCCGATCCTGCTCCTGTCCAACTGTTGCCTCGGTTGGTTCCTCCGGCGAGCCCCAATCACCGGGGACGGAGTCGCTTCTTTGTATCGGTGTTAGGTGCTACGACTAGCTATGGCGTTAGCTATAGCGATAGCGTTAGCTTAGCAAACGCTTCAGGTAAATTTAGATAAGATTCCTAGCGATCTCGTGTTTGGAATTGCTTTTGTGTTTTTTTTACGATTTAAAATTTTTGACTGAATTTTTAGTGAAAAACCGTAATTTTGATTAATAAAGCCGTAACCCGGAATGGGGTCTTGAAAACCGTAACCATTACGGCAAAACCGGAGTAGTTGGCAGGTATGCGTTTGTGTGACCACGTCACCCCGTTGCCCAGCAACTCTGACAGCCGCAGTTGAGGTTTTTTTTTTCCTAACATTTTTTGACAGCGATGGAAGCAGTGTTCTTTTCATTTAAAAAAACCCCAATCTTGTTATTGACTAAAAGTAGACAAACTATTGATAATGAACAGACTAAAAACTATAAAAATAAAATCACAATAAATCTGGACTCAAATTAAGTGTCAAAAATAAAATGCATAAATGGTAATTTTAGTTTTATTTCTAGTTTCAATGGATGAAAAAAAAATAGTTTTAGTTGACGAAATTAACACTGGATGGAAGTTTATTTTTGTTTGCTTTAAATTATTACATTTACTTTACCTTTTACTGGCTGTGCTACAACATCAGAGAACCTGAGTGCACCGCTGGCAGAGGAGCTAAATAGCTGCTCGCTTTGAAATAACTCAACAGCAGCACTCATCAGCCTCAGCCCTGCCCCCACCCAGCTCCTGCACCACCACTTTCACTGTCAGTGAGCATGACGTCAGATGGGTGCTCCTGACAGTGAACCCCAAGAAGGCTGCCGGCCCAGATGGAGTTCCTGGTAAGGTGCTTAGAGCATGTGCCTCCCAGCTCACCTCCATCTTTACCAGGATTTTCAACCTCTCCCTGGCCCAGGCAGTCATCCCGTCCTGTCTGAAATCTGCAATTGTAGGACCTTGGGTGAGTCGGCAGACAGCGTCCCAGTCAGAATGCAGAGAATAAAGAGAGGTGGACAACAGCAAGGAGATCATGGGGAGTTTGGCAGGAAGAAGGAGCTGTGGGGGGTCAAGGGTGAATGTATTGTGATGTGAAATGTCATGCTTTGTGATGTGAAGTGTCGTGGAGATGTGAGACGAGCTGTGGATATAAAAGGAGAAGCTGTGCTTAGCTATTTATGCTTTTTGTGTATGACTGATGGGAGAGTGTAATAAACTTTGTCTGCTCGTAACCTTGCCTCCTCATTTCACACTCTCCACACTGGTGACCCTGGACGTATGATGGAACATGAGGCAGGAACCCTGGAGTCGGCCCGGACGGGAACCCCCAGCAACGTGTGCGCTGTTTCAGTCAAGTTACCGGACTTTTGGCAGCACAACCTGCGCTCTTGGTTCCACCACACCGAGGCTCAGTTCGCCCTCCGGGGAATAACGGCAGAAGAAACCAAGTTTACTATGTGGTTGCAGCGCTGGATGCTTGCACAGCCCAACAGGTAGTGAGCCTGCTAGACCAGCCCCCAGCCCACAACAGATACGAAGCTCTCAAGACGGCGCTGACCCGACGCTACACGCTCTCGGACTGCGAGAGAGCAGAGAGGCTCCTGAGGCGTTCCAAGTTGGGAGATGGTTCGGCTGTCGATCTGATGGAGAAGATGTTGGCGTTAATGGGCACGGACGACGGGTGTTTCCTGTTTGCCCACCTCTTCCTCCGGAATCTCCCAACAGAGGCGAGAGCGGTTCTGGCTAATTCGCCGTTGCTGGCCGTGGGTGACTACCGTGCGCTAGCCCAGGAGGCAGACTGGATCATCCTCACCACCAGAGCCCTCACAGTCAACGCGGCTGTGTCGGACCCCAGCGAGATGACCAGAGGAGGCGAGGAGCCACCGACGGTAGCGGCAGCGGGGGCCAAGGGGCACCAGAGAGACACGCCCTGTTTCTACCACCGCCGCTTCGGAGAGAACGCACGCAGATGTACGCCACCGTGCCACTTCAAGCACTTGGGAAACGCCAAGGCCGGCAGTCGGTAGCAGCTGCGACCGCCGGTGAAGAGAACAAGCTGCTCTACATGATGGACGCGCGCTCAGGGAGGCGTTTCCTCGTGGACACCATGCCCAGAAGAGCATCATCCTGCCGACCTATGCCAACTGGCTGGCAGGACCTAGCAGCCCCGGGCTGTTGGCAGCAAACGGCTCGGAAATTAAGACCTTTGGTGAGAGAACACTGACCTTATCTCTACACGGCCGTACATACGAGTGGACTTTTGTCATAACAACACTGAATTACCATATCCTGGGGGCTGATTTTCTTTGTGCACATGGTTTACTGGTTGACGTTGCTAACAGGCGCCTGGTTAATGCACTGTCCTTTGACTCTCTCCCCTGTACAGCTCGAGGGGCCGGGCCAGTAACACAAGCCAACGTCACAGCTCCAGGCGGTAAGTTCCACACACTGCTCACTCAGTTTCCAGCACTCACGGTCCCGATGTTTTCGGCGGCCATCGCCAAACACGGTGTGGAGCACTTTACAACCACCACCGGGCCACCCATTTTCGCACGACCTCGGCGCTTGGACGCAGCTAAACTGGCCATAGCGAGCGAGGAGTTTGCCAACCTGGAAAGGTTGGGCATCATCAGGCGTTCGAACAGCCCATGGGCATCCCCGCTACACATGGTCCCTAAGGCTGAGGGGTCGTGGCGACTGTGCGGGGATTTCCGCAGGTTGAATAACGCCACAGCACATGACCGCTACCCGATTCCCCACATTCAGGATTTTTCCGTTCACCTCGCCGGAGCACGCATTTTTTCTAAAATAGACCTGGTCCGTGGTTACCACCAGGTCACAGTGTGCGCGGAGGACATACCCAAAACAGCGGTAATAACTCTGTTCGGTTTGTTCGAGTTTCTGCGCATGCCATTCGGGTTAAAAGGAGCGGCACAGTTCGAGTCAGTTCACGCTCTGGCACACCCAGGAGTGCGCGCGTCAGTCAAAATGGTGGGAGCGAAATTCGTGTGGCCAGGCCTGCGCAAACAAGTGAAAGAGTGGGCTGCAGCCTGTGTAGCGTGCCAACGAGCCAAAGTACACAGACACACGAAGGCTCCTTTGGAGCCGTTTAGTATACCGGCTAAAAGATTCGACCACGTTCACGTGGACCTCGTGGGCCCCCTCCCGCCGTCGCAGGGGTGCACGCACCTCCTGACAGTGGTGGACTGCACCACACGCTGGCCAGAAGCAGTCCCGCTGGTGGCAACCACATCCGCGGATGTGGCGCGCACTTTTTTGACAACATGGGTGGAGCGTTTTGGAATCCCTTCAGATATCACGTCCGATAGGGGCCCCTCAGTTTGTTTCCGACCTGTGGTCTGCGATGGCCCGCAGCCTGGGTGTCGCAATTCATCGCACAACCGCGTACAACCCACAGGCCAATGGGTTATGCAAGCGTTTTCATTCATTTTTCCATTCACCTCGCCGGAGCACGCATTTTTTCTAAAATAGACCTGGTCCGCGGTTACCACCAGGTCCCAGTGTGTGCGGAGGACATACCCAAAACAGCGGTAATAACTCCGTTCGGCTTGTTCGAGTTCCTGCGCATGCCATTCGGGTTAAAAGGAGCGGCACAGACGTTCCAGCGCATGATGGACACGGTGCTGCGCGATCTCCCGTTTGTGTTCGTCTACCTGGATGATATCCTGGTAGCCAGTGCATCTGAGGACGAACAAGTAAACCACCTCAGGACGGTTTTCCAGAGGTTGGAGGAGCACAGGTTAATAATCAAACCGGCGAAGTGCCAGTTCGGCGTGACACAGATTGATTTTCTGGGGCACGCATCTCACCGGAGGGAGCGATACCCTTGCCCGATAAGGTGCGCGCTGTAGCGAATTTTCCCCGGCCTCAGACAATCAGGGCGCTGCAAGAATTTTTGGGGATGGTTAACTTTTATAACCGTTTTCTCCCCCGCGCAGCTCAACTCATGCAGCCATTGTCTGCCGCGCTCAAGAGACGGAAACCCGCAGAGGGAGTCGAATGGACTCCTGAGCAAGAGCAGGCGTTCTCTAAGGTTAAAGCAGCCCTGGCAAACGCCGCACTGTTGGCGCACCCAGACCCGGCGGCCCGGATAGCGCTCACCACCGACGCCTCGGACGTGGCCATAGGGGCCGTCGTGGAGCAACGTGTCGCCGGTTCTTGGCAGCCGCTCGCTTTTTTCAGCAGGGCTTTGTGCGACAGTGAGCGTAAATACAGCGCGTTCGACAGAGAGTTGCTGGCTCTCCACCTGGCCATACGCCACTTCCAGTTCTGGCTGGAAGGGCGCAACTTCACCGCGTTTGTGGACCACAAGCCGCTGACGTTCGCGATGGCCAAGGTTTCGGAACCTTGGTCGGGCCGGCAGCAGAGGCAGCTGGCCGCGATCTCGGAGTTTACGAACGGTATTCAGCATGTGTCGGGTAAATTGAATGTGGTGGCGGACTGCCTCTCGCGAGCGGTGGTGGCCCCAGTCTGTGTAGGGATAGATTATACAGCCATGGCCGCAGAGTAGGTTGGCGATACAGACGTGCGCGCGCTCCAGTCTGGACCAACAGGGTTAAGGCTGGAGAGCAGAGTACTGCAAGACGGCAGCCCCCCCCCCGCCCAATCTGCGACGTCTCCACGGGACGCCCGCGCCCGGTGGTCCCGGTCGCGTGGCGCCGCCGCACGTTCCGAGTCAGTTCACGCTCTGGCGCACCCAGGAGTGCGCGCGTCAGTCAAAATGGTGGGAGCGAAATTCGCGTGGCCAGGCCTGCGCAAACAAGTGAAAGAGTGGGCTGCAGCCTGTGTAGCGTGCCAACGAGCCAAAGTACACAGACACACGAAGGCTCCTTTGGAGCCGTTTAGTATACCGGCTAAAAGATTCGACCACGTTCACGTGGACCTCGTGGGCCCCCTCCCGCCGTCGCAGGGGTGCACGCACCTCCTGACAGTGGTGGACCGCACCACACGCTGGCCAGAAGCAGTCCCGCTGGCGGCAACCACGTCCGCGGATGTGGCGCGCGCTTTTTTGACAACATGGGTGGCGCGTTTTGGAATCCCTTCAGACATCACGTCCGATAGGGGCCCTCAGTTTGTTTCCGACCTGTGGTCTGCGATGGCCCGCAGCCTGGGTGTCGCAATTCATCGCACAACCGCGTACAACCCACAGGCCAATGGGTTATGCAAGCGTTTTCATAGGTCACTGAAAGCGGTGCTCAGGGCTTCACTTACGGATGCAAATTGGGTAGACCAGTTGCCGTGGGTTTTATTGGGGTTGCGTTCCACACCAAAAGAGGATTTGGAGGCTTCCCCGGCAGAGCTTGTTTTTTCCTCAGCCACTGCGCCTGCCCGGGGAATTTTTGCCAGATAATCCCGCGCCAGACAACTGCCCATCTCAGCGTTTGCAACAGAGTGCAGACACAGGCACGCTGCCCGGCCCATCACTGTTTTCCACGCGCTTTCGTGCCCAAAACTTTGAAGAAAGCGGGGTTCGCGTTCGTCAGGCACGATGCCCATCGCTCTCCATTGCGCCCACCCTATGATGGCCCGTTCAGAGTGCTGGAAACAGGGGACAAGCATTTTTTGTTAGATTTTGGAGGGCGTCGGGAGAAAATATGCATAGACAGACTTTTTTTTTTTTTGTTACTTATTTGTACCCGTAGGTAGACTTGGTTTGCAGTCTGGTGACAAGCCACCGGCCGCTGGTCGCTGCGTGCGCCCTAAACCTACATGTTTTTTGGTATGCGGGAGGAAACCGGAGAAATCCCGGAGTAAACCCGCGCAACACGGGGAGAACATGCAAACTCCACACAGCTCACTGTTGGTCGGGGGCTGGGATCGAACCCACGATCTCATGATCCCCGCGGTCCCCCAGCCGAGGGTAAAACTGTGCTGCCACAGTGCTAAACCACTGCGCCACCGTGCAGCCGTGCACGGACTGACTTAAGCCCGTCTTTGTGGTGGCGGACGAGGAAGTGCTGCTGGCTCGGGCCCCTCGGCGTGGAAGACCCCCACGGAGAGCTCCCCAGGCAAACGATTCACCAAGACAGCCACACGGGCAAAGCGGAGTCCCCCCCCCCCCCCTTCGCCACGGCCCACCTGCAGTCAGACACACCTCCAGCAGCCCCCCGCTGGCACAGAAACCACGGTTACAGCAGATATGGGAGGAGACTGAAGCCCAAAAGGCATGTGGACTGAAACTCTGTCTGGGGGGGGGGGGGGGGGGTGTAGGACCTTGGGTGAGTCGGCAGACAGCGTCCCAGTCAGGATGCAGAGAATAAAGAGAGGTGGACAATAGCAAGGAGATCATGGGGAGTTTGGCAGGAAGAAGGAGCTGTGGGGGGTCAAGGGTGAATGTATTGTGATGTGAAATGTCATGCTTTGTGATGTGAAGTGTCGTGGAGATGTGAGACGAGCTGTGGATATAAAAGGAGAAACTGTGCTTAGCCGTTTATGCTTTTTGTGTATGACTGATGGGAGAGTGTAATAAACTTCCGTCTGCTCGTAACCTTGCCTCCTCATTTCACACTCTCCACACCATAATCATTCCGGTACCAAAGAAGTCTCCCACCACCAGCCTAAATGATTACCGTCCTGTGGCCCTCACCCCGGTAATTATGAAGTGCTTCGAGAGACTGCTTCTTCAGCACATTAAGAGCCATCTTCCCCCAGACCTTGATTCTTACCAGTTTGCATATCGTGAAAACCGATCCACTGAAGATGCCATCGCCCTCCATTTTGCGCTGTCCCACTTGGAGCGGCAGCACAGCTACGTCCGAATGCTCTTCATGGACTACAGCTCGGCCTTCAATACAATTATCCCGGACATTCTCATTACAAAACTGAACACCCTTGGTCTCCCACCTCTCACATGTGCTTGGATAAAGAACTTTCTCACTAACCGGTCCCAGACTGTGAGACTTGGCTCCTACTTCTCCTCCACACGGACGCTGAGTACTGGCTCCCCACAGGGCTGTGTGTTGAGCCCCCTCCTGTACTGTCTCTACACCTATGACTGTCGTCCGGCCTACAACAACAACCTCATCGTGAAGTTTGCTGACAACACCACGGTGGTTGGACTCATTTCTGGAGGGGATGAGACAGCCTATTGGGGGGAGGTTCTGAAGTTGGCAACTTGGTGTTTAGAAAATAACCTGACTCTGAACACCAAGAAAACCAAGGAAATCATTGTCAGCTTCAGGAGGACCAATACCGACCCAGCCCCCCTCTTCATTAACGGCGAGTGTGTGGAGAGGGTCCACACATTCCGGTACCTCGGCGTCCTTATCTCCTCTGACATCTCCTGGACAGACAACATCTCGGCGATTATTAAGAAGGCTCAGCAGCGGCTACACTTCCTGAGAGTCCTCAGGAAGTACGACCTCAACTCCACCCTGCTGCTGACCTATCGCTCATCCATTGAGAGTCTGCTCACATACTGCATTACAGTGTGGTATGGGAATTGCACAATGGTAGACAGGGAGAGGTTGCAGAGGGTAGTAAAGGCAGCACAGAAGATCATCAGCCGCCCTCTCCCCTCCCCGACAGACATTTACACCGCTCGCTGCCTTAGGAGAGCACAATACATCATCAAGGACATCTACCACCCTGGAGCTGACCTGTTTGACCTGCTGCCCTCAGGGAGGAGCTACAGGTGCATCAGAGCCAGGACAAATAGACTTAAGAACAGTTTTTTTTCCAAAAGCCATCATGGCTCTGAATTCTCAGTCCAACCCTCCCCGACCCTCTCAGTATACCTCTAAACACATCACTGTGTAATTGACATTTACGGTCCAGAATGCTGTGCAGTCTTTTTAATATTTTCATATTGTATATATGACTTATTTTATCTTAGATTACGTACATTGTACACATTATACATTATTTATTGCAGGAATTTATTGTTTTTATGCTTTTTATTTTTCTCTTTTACATATGTTGCACTGAAGAAGATGCTTAAATCTCATTGTACATTTGTTTGTATAATAGCAATAAAGGCTATCTAGCTACTGGAGAAGCTTCACCAGGCAAAGGACCATGACCAGATAATCACCCAGAGTTGAAAGAAGTGGAAAAAGTTCTAAGTCCTCCTGCTGAGCAACGCATACTGCACCACTAAAACTCCCAGCAAATTCTGAACGGGCAAAAAAAAAAAAAAAAAAAAAAAAAAAAATCATAAAAATTTGTAAAAGCACTTTATTTTGTTTTATAACTTCAATTTGTTTTTTAAGTCTCTGAAGAATTTAGATACTTAAGTTTATATTTGAGCAAGTTTAAAATTAATGCTACTTATCTTATGCATTAACTGCATTCAGTTCTTATTGAATTTGTTCATTGCATTAAGCTATTGTACAGGTAACTGTACACTGACTGCATACAGTCAGGTAGCACTACTATTTAAATAGATGTTCAAAGTGTTTGTGATAGAATTTACGTTTGTTTTTTTAATGAATAGCCAGTATTTCTAGAATACTGGAGGGTGACCAAATTAACACACTGTAAAAGCTGTTAGGAACTGTGATATGCTGGAAAGGAAAATTTTCAAAATTTATTTCACTTGTGTACAATTTCATTTTTGAAACTCACAAGTTTTCAAGAAACAAAAAAAGCAGTTACTAACCTAAGCCTACCTTTTTTCCCCATTTAACAGCATGTTACTGCAAATCAGTTGATGTAATTTAAAAAAAAAAAAAATTATACCCCGTCCCCCCAAAACATCAACACGCTGTATGTACTCTGCTTTCATGCTTACCTCGGCATTTTCTGCAGTGCAGTGGACTTTTTCCCCCTGAGATTAGTGGGGTTTTGTACTGAACTAAGTGCCAAATGTGAATTGAAAAGTGATTCCGAAACGAATCATGACACCCCCCCCCCAAAAAAACCCACGTAACCGAATCGTGTGACTAATAAAGATTCATAGCCTTATTAGTCAGCTGCCAAAATAGTCATTACTTGCAGCCCTAACCATAACACATCTTCCTACATGAGTCTGAGATTTCAAATGTGTTTCTGCAAAATGTAGCTGGGCTTGGATGTTTTTCTTCGCAAGATAAGGTTTCCGTCTTGCCACCCTATCCCATAGCCCAGACATATGAAGATGGAAGATTGTCGTCACATGTACTAAACAGCCAGTACTTGCCAGAAATTCTTGCAGCTCCTTCAATGTTGCTGTTGGCCTCTTGGCAGCCTCCCTGACCAGTTTTCTTCTCATCTTTTCATCAATTTTGGAGGGACGTCCAGTTCTCTGTAATGTCACTGTTGTGCCATATTTTCTCCACTTGATGATGACGACTGTCTTCACTGTGTTCCATGGTATATTTAATGCCTTGGAAATTCTTTTGTACCCTTCTCCTGATACCTTTGAACGAGATCCTACTGATGCTCTGAAAGCTTTCTGCAGACCATGGCTTGTGCTATAAGATGTTGACTACAGAAATGTCAGGAAAAGCCTACTAGAACAGCTGAACTTTATTTGAGGTTAATCAGAGACACTTTAAATGGTGGTAGGTGTGTGCTGACTCCCATTTAACATGAGTTTGAAAGTCACATCCCCAGCTATAACAGGGTGTGCATATTTATGTAACCAGGTTATTGCAAGTTTTTTTCCCCCCTTATTTGTTTTTCGGGTTGTACAGGTTATAGGTCGCATTAATGGTGGAAAAAGTTTTGAAAATGACTTATCTTGGTCTCATTTTTTTACATCACAAAAACTTGGCATTTGAATAGGGGTGTGTAGACTTTATATCCACTGTACAAGCCATGGATATACTTTATGAGGGTAAACCCATGAAGGCTCCATTTTGTAGTAAATGGGCCTCTAAAGCCAGTCACAAACAATTTACCAATTCAAACAAAAAATATTAAAAGCTTTAATGTACAAGTTCAGGGCTGTCAAGTCAAATCTGAGCAGGATCCATTGTCAGATTTGTTTGCGTTTATTCAATGTATATCTGACGATATATGTTTGCTTCCATAAAAGTTATAATTTTGTAGTATGTAAAGCTACAGACAAGGATTGAATATTAGCCATTTTATGATTTGTAAATAAACTTAAACTCCACTGACGCCATTAAACACATAAGGCAATAAACACACAGTAAATATTAAGTCTTATCTGATGAAATGAAAGGCATAGTCTGTTACATAATCTGGTTCCTGACACCTGCTCAGCCCAGCGGGACAATTTTGGAGAAACAAGCCCAGATTGCGCTCTTAAAATCCAGCCATGTGATTTTTTTTTAAATTATTATTAACATGACAATAAATTTCTCTCAATATAAATGTTAATTCAAGTCACACAGCTTGCTAGCAGGCTAATGCGTTAGCTGGTCCTCGAGGAACAGCCAAATGACCAGAGCAGACATAACTGACAAGATGACAGGAAATGATATCTGTTTATTGTAAACAAGCAACGGCTATCAGTCTAAAAGAGGAGACATCCCGTGAACCCTGTGGAGAACTAAAAATAGAGCCACACGTGTATAAAAGTGGGATTATCTGGCCGTAGCTATAGCCGTTAGCTCGGCGATGAGAAGACGGAAACTTACCTGAGTCTGTCGCTGCTACCGCGGCGCCAATCAGAACCAAGACTACGGAGAAAAACAACACCTTCACCGACATGACTGAGCTGAAGTTAATGCCCGGCTTGGTCAAAACAGAGGGAATGACTCTGCGGAGAAACGTCGTGAAGGAGACCTCGGAGATTTCACGGTTCTAGTCTGTTCCCCCGTTGCGGCGTATTGTGGTGGCCGCTGCTCGACACTTCCTACTTGACGGGTCATGTGGCAGCTCTCCGCGAGGGGGAGGAGGAGAGAGAAGAACTGAACGCGACCACGTCAGAGTGACGGCGCAACGCTGCTCTGTCTTGGCTACTGCACTGTCGTCTAGCTTTTTAGGGGCCCTTACTTTTGAAATGGGGTAGCGTTCAAACCCTGAAGAGAAAAAAAAAATCTCTCCCCTCCCAACAAAAAATATTTAAAAAAATAAACTGGGTATATTGTCATAGAATAAAAATGTAACCAGAATCCATATCCAAAAAGTAGAAAATCCATCCATCCATCCATCCATCTTCTACCGCTTTTCCGGAGGTCCGGGTCACGGAGGCAGCAGTTCAAGCAGAGAAGCCCAGACTTCCCTCTCCCCAGCCACCTGCTCCAGCTCTTCAGAGGGGATACCAAGGCGTTCCCAGACCAGCTGGGAGACATAGTCTCTCCACCGAGTCCTGGGTCTGCCCCGGGGTCTCCTCCCAGTGGGACGTGCCTGAAACACCTCAAGTGGGAGGCGTCCAGGAGGCATCCTAATCAGATGCCCATACCACCTCAACTGACTCCTTTCAATGTGGAGGAGCAGCAGTTCTACTCTGAGCCTCTCCCGGATGACTGAGCTCCTCACCCTATCTCTGAGGGTGAGTCCAGCAATCCTACGGAGAAAGCTCATTTCAGCCGCTTGTATCCGCGATCTCGTTCTTTCGGTCATTACCCAAAGCTCGTGACCATAGGTGAGAGTAGGAACGTAGATTGACTGGTAAATCAACAGCTTTGCCTTAGAACTAAGCTCCCTCTTCACCACAACAGACCGGTACAACGTCCGCATCACTGCAGATGCTGCTCCAATCCGTCTGTCGATCTCTCGCTCCATTTCCCCCTCACTCGTGAACAAGACCCCAAGATACTTAAACTCCTCCACTTGGGGCAGGAGCCTGTCCCCAACCCGGAGAGGACAATCCACCTTTTTCCAGCTGAAATGAGATGAGAGATGAGATGAGATTCAACTTTATTGTCATTACACATGTATGAATACAAGGTAACGAAACGTGACTTGGCATTTGGGCACGCTCTGCAGAGCGCATCCAAGGCCGGGGCAGCCGCTAGGCGCCAGTCATAAAGAAGAAAGGAAAAAAAAGAAAAAGAGAATGGGTATGACACAGTAGGCGAGAGAAAAAAACATGTTTTATCAGAATGACGCTCGGCAAGTGAGCGAAATTTTGATTTGCAGGCAAAAAAAACCCTCAATGCACATTTAGCAGACATTTAGCAGGAGATCACACACAAAAGTTGAGAGGCAGTGTATTGTATGCATGTAATGTTGTATGCATTGTGTAGTGTAAATGTAACAGTTGTTAGTGAGCAGCAGAGGGTGCCTCCTGGCAGTGGATAGATGTTATAATCATGTGACTTATAAACAAGTCCAGAGTCCAGAGTCCAGAGTCTATCTCTCTTGCTCTCTCTCTTGCTTGCAGAAGGCACATGGGCATTGTCCTTGAGGGTCCAATCCGCTGATACGACAACAACTGATTGTCGATTGTTTGGGTAGAAGAGCCGGTCCTTCCGCTTATCTCAATCAGGAGGAATGTAAACACGGGGCAAACAAGGTCAAATCAAATCAAAACAGCACAGTGCACTCAGAGAATAGAATTTGTCCTCACCCGTGTAATTCTGTGCTTCCATTATATGTGCAGGCTTAAACTGTTTTTCCATGGAGAGCACAGGGCTCCAGATTTATTCCTCCACTGAATCACTGTCATTCAGTTCACCGTTTGCCGCTACTCGTGCCCTCCCCAACTGGTCGAATTTGATGAAGGAGCTTGCCGGGTCCGCTTTGATCAGCTCTCTCACCTTCCTTCAATTTCTGATGCATCAGGGAACTCCACAGCCAAAAATAGAAGTCCTGAGATCATAACCAATAATGTTTCCACAGACGCATGAATTCCAATGTCCATGAGTCTCCTCGTAGGTTCCAATGCTTGGGCTCCCCCTTGGCCCAATTCTTGTTGAAAAATAGTGACAATAGCACATTTAAGCCGCTTCCAAATCCATAATTTCCGTTTAGATTAAGATTCAGCATAAGAAGAGCGACTAAACACGGACAAAAACGCAACATTGCAAAAGCTGGGAATAGATCATGAAGGCAGGAGAGGAGGGAAGAAAAATGCGACTGCTCTCTCTCAAGGCAAGAAGGAAAGTCTCTCTAATGAGTCTAATCTCCCACTAATGAGCGGTGGTGTCATCCTGAGGACCATGGACTCAGACTTGGAGGTGCTGATTCTCATCCCAGCCGCTTCACACTCAGCGGCAAACCGTCCCAGCAAGAGCTGTAGGTCATTGCTGGATGAAGCCAACAGGACAACATCATCTGCAAACAACAGAGATGAGATCCTGTGGTCACCAAGCATGACACCCTCCATTCCCTGGCTGCGCCTAGAAATCCTGTCCATAAAAATTATGAACAGGATCGGTGACAAAGGGCAGCCCTGGCGGAGTCCAACTCTCACTGGGAATGACTCCGACCGAGTGTTGGCAATACGAACTAAACTCTCACAACGGTCGTACAGAGACCGAACAGCTCGTAACAACAAGCCCGATACCCCATACTCCCGAAGCACCCCCCACAAAAATCCACGAGGAACGCGGTCAAATGCCTTCTCCAAGTCCACAAAACACATGTAAACTGGTTGGGCAAACTCCCACGAACCCTCAAGAATTCTCGAGAGGGTAAAGAGCTGGTCCGATGTGCCACGGCCAGGACGAAAACCACATTGCTCCTCCTGAATCCGAGGTTCGACCAACGGCCGGACTCTCCTCTCCAGTACCTTGGCATAGACCTTCCCAGGGAGGCTGAGGAGTGTGATCCCTCTAAAGTTGGAGCACACCCTCCGGTCCCCTTTTTTGAAGAGAGGAACCACCACCCCAGTTTGCCATGCCAAAGGCACTGCCCCCGACCTCCACGCAATGTTGCAGAGGCGTGTCAACCATGACAACCCAACAACATCCAGGGCCTTGAGGTACTCGGGGCGAATCTCGTCCACCCCCGGGGCCCGGCCACCAAGGAGATTTTTAACCACCTTGGCGACCTCAGCCCCTGTGATAGGCGAGTCATCCCCCTCGTCCCCAAACCCTGCTTCCTCTGTGGAAGGCGTATCAGTGGGATTGAGGAGATTCTCGAAGTATTCCTTCCACCGCCCGACGATATCCCCAGTTGAAGTCAACAGTGTCCCATCCGCACCATACACAGTGTGGACGGGGAGCTGCTTTCCCCTCCTGAGCTGCCGAACAGTTTGCCAGAATCTCTTTGAAGCCGACCGAAAGTCTTGTTCCATGGCCTCACCGAACTCCTCCCATACCCGGGTTTTTTCTTCAGCAACCACCCGAGCTGCACTCCGCTTGGCCTGCCGGTACACCTCAGCTGCTTCGGGAGTCCCACAAGCCAACCAAGCTGGATAGGACTCCTTCTTCAGCTTAATGGCCCCCCTCACCACTGGTGTCCACCACTTGGTTTGGGGGTTGCCACCACAAGATGCACCGACCACCTTGCGGCCGCAGCTCTGGGCCGCCGCTTCAACAATAGAGGTGGAGAACATGGCCCATTCAGACTCCATGTCTCCAGACTCCCTCGGAATGTGGATGAAGTTCTTCCGGAGGTGGGAGTTGAAGACCTCTCGGACAGGGGCCTCAGCCAGACGCTCCCAGCACACCCTCACTATACGTTTGGGTCTACAAGGTCTGAATGGCTTCCTCCCCTGCCATCGGATCCAACTCACCACCAGGTGGTGATCAGTTGACAGCTCTGCACCTCTCTTTACTCGGGTGTCCAAGACATACGGTCGCAGGTCTGATGATACAATAACAAAATCGATCATCGACCTGCAACCTAGGGTGTCCTGGTGCCAGGTGCACATATGGACACCCTTATGCTTGAACATGGTGTTCGTTATGGACAGACTGTGGTTAGCACAGAAGTCCAATAACTGAACACCACTCGGGTTCAGATCGGGCAGGCCGTTCCTCCCAATCACCCCCCTCCAGGTTTCACTGTCATTGCCCACGTGCGCATTGAAGTCCCCCAGTAGAACAATGGAGTCTCCAGGAGGAGCACCCTCCAGCACCCCAGTCACAGACTCCAAAAAGGGTGGGTACTCTGAAACATCATTTGGTGCATAGGCACAAATGATGGTCAGGACCCGTTTCCCAACCCGAAGGCGCAGGGAAGCAACCCTTTCGTCCACCGGGGAAAACTCCAATATAGAGGCAGCAAGGTGGGGCGATACAAGAATACCCACCCCTGCTCGTCGCCTCTCGCCCGGGTAGAAAATGTGCAACAAAAATTAAAATTTATAATAAAAACATTTAACATTAACAAGAAAAAATTTTAAATTTATGAAAAAGTTTAAAAAAAGAAAACGACAAAGAAAAAGGTAAAAGTTTACTTGAAAAAAAATTACAAAAAAAGTTAAACATTTATGAGTAAGTTTATTTAAAAGATGAAAAGTTACAAATTTATAAGAAAAAAATGCAAATTTATTTAAAAAAAAAAAGTTGAACATTTACAAGACAAAAACATTAAAAGTAATTCTCTCCCCTCAAAAAAATGCTGAGGGTGAACTTGTAGCTTGGAGTCCCCCTAGTGGCTGGGGGAGCCCATTCTTTTTGTACTCTGCTTTATAGCTAGAAATGGCTTGCTGGTCTAAAACATACCCACAGCATTCATTCATTCATTTTCTTCCGCTTAATCCTTTTCGGGTCGCGGGGGGGCTGGAGCCTATCCCAGCATCTTTGGGCGAGAGGCAGGGTACACCCTGGACAGATTGCCAGTCCATCGCAGGGCCAACACAGAGAGACAGACAACCATTCACTCTCACAGTCATACCTAAGGACAATTTAGAATCCCCAGTTTGATGCCAATTAACCTAACGTGCATGTTTTTGGCATGTGGGAGGAAACCGGAGAAGTCCTGGAGTAAACCCACGCAGACACGGGGAAAACATGCAAACTCCACACAGATCACTGTTGGTCGGGGGCTGGGATAGAACCCAGGATCCCCTGGCCAAGGGTGAGTTACTGTGCTGCCGCAGTGCTAACCACTCCAACACCGCGCCGCCCTTACCCACAGCATATTAATATTAATAATAACCTCAGATCCAAGCCAGGTCTGACCCACAATAGAAATGCAACTTCTTCCCCTTACCCCAACATCATTTGTTTTTATTCTGTTCATGAGTTTCTGCTTTGCCAACTGTTCCAAAGCTGGGTAAAATGTTCCATTCTGCAGAATAGTAGGGAGCAATCACACTTATCAAGCGTTCCAGACTTTAGGGGTCAAATCTTGGTCAGCACGGAACAGGCAATACAGTCTGCACACACCCTTATTTTGGATAATCTAAGGGAGTGGGAAGATGATGCACAGGTGGGTTTTGTGTCACTTTGCCAGTGTGTTACAAGATACTAAGTCTGCAAGTTCTGTTAGGAAGTAAACAGTAAATCTAGGTACTCCAACCATAACTAGAAAAGCACTCGGAGAGCGCAGACCTCCGCCAAGTGGCACAGTTCCCCCCATACAGTGTTTGTGTGTACGTTTTCAGATTCCCTGAGCATGAAAAGATATGACTAGCAATTGGATTGACAATGATTATTTGTTTATTTGACATGGACAGTGCAATAAACAGACAATTAATGAATGACAATCAATGTGATAGTGATAGGATTAGTGGTTCAGTAGTGTAAAACGGGGCTATAAGGGACGGCGGGTTAATAAGGGACACTTTTCTGGGAAATGTTTTAAATGTAATTCTGCTTTTTTTATTTTGAGCAGGACGCTGAGTTGTGTTGTTATTGTCAAATATCCATGAATCCTTCATCAAATCTAGGCGGAAGCAAAATTAAAAAAGCAGAATTACATTTAGAAAAGTGTCCCATATTACCCCACCGTCCCTTATAGCCCCGTTTTACGGTTGTAAAAGTATTGCCTCCTTGGCGGAGGTAATAAACTGAAGTGTTGGTGTGTCCATCTCCTCCACTGATGGATGCAGATTGGTTAGACAGGTTGCCGTGGGTTTTATATTATATTGGGGTTGCGCTCCGCGGCAAAACAGAATTTAGAATTTTCCCCGGCAGAGAGGTCGTTTTTACGCAGCGCCTATAGCTGGGCGGGGAATTTGTGGCAAATAATCGGGCGGCGGACAGGTGGCCGTGTCAGGTTTTGCAGCGTGGGGCAAAAACAGTCACGCTGGCGGGGCCAGGCCAGCAGTGTCTTCCGCGTGCTTTTGTGGCTAAAACGTTGAAGGCGGAGTTTGTGTTGGTCAGACACGACGCCCAGCGCCGTCCATTGCGCCTGCGCACATGTTGAAAATGGCCATATGTCACAGTGTGGAAAAATGCTTTAAAAAATTCCTGTATGCAGACGGTGATGCGGATCATCCCCAAAATTTAATCAGTTCTTCCTTGTACCATTTCCAACAACGCCTGAAAATTTCATGGAAATCCGTCCAAGACTTTTTGAGTTATCTTGCTAACCAACAGACAGACAGACAGACAGACAAACAGACAAACACACAAACCCTGGCAAAAACATAACCTCCTCCTGGCCTTTTCGGCCTGGCGGAGGTAATTAAACAATCTAGACCAAGGGTCTGCAACCTGCAACTCTAAAGCCACACGTAGCTCTTTTGCCCAAAACCAGTGGCTTCCTTTGACAATAATAATTAATAATACATGTTTATTCAACAAAATGGCAAATGTTAAAAAAGCAAAATGTCAAGAATGCCCAAATCTTCAATTTTTTTTTAAAAAACTATAAATTTGAAAGAAAAGTTGCACATATTTCAAGAAAAAATTTTTGAAAATTTAAGTCACATTTAAGCAAAAACACTAATTTACAAGAAAATGTAATCCTAGAAGAAAAAGCATGAGAAAAGTGTCAAAACAATGGCAATTTTGCAAAATTTTATTGAAACTTTCCTATTACTGTGCTAATGTTCACAGGCAAGTTTTTATTCTTACTATTAGCACGTTCTGAGTCCATGCAGATTTTGTGACCAAAAAGTACTCAATTTCTTTCCATATTTTTCTATTCAATATTACAAATTGAATTTCAAAGTATTTCAGTGAATTATAAGGTAACACTCTCCACATTTATATTTCCTATTTTTTAGGAGGAAAAATTAAACACATTTAAATGCAAATGAGTATAACTGTTGAAGCCAATGAGGACACAAATGAAACAAGAAAGAAACACATTTGTTTAATTCTGGGCTAGCTGCCAGGGTCACAGTAAGGCTGTGCTAATGGGGAAGGGGGGAGAATATTGCATGTGTCAGGGTTAGTGAACTGAGATCCTTATGTTATCTGTGTTTCGGCTGAGTGGACTTTTATCTCCCGTCAAGGAGGACTTTTTGGGGGAACATCCCTTCCACACTTTTTACTCCTATGTGACCACGTAAAAAACAGAAACTATTCACTTATCCTTTTCTGCTACTGGCAATGCTCAACCTGTTTGCATTTGACTATGAAGTAGAAAAGCCTAACTAATCGCCACACTACAGAAGTCTTTCCTCTATAAATCCTCAGATCAGCTGCTGTTGCTGATGGATGAATGCTACACTCCTAACTCACATGCACAGAAAAGGACATGTAGTCCCGAGGTCAGGATGGTTTATGAGAAGGGGCGGGAAGCCTGTGCTGGATCTGGACTTGTCTCTGTTAACCTGATTGCTGCTCCCAGTCATGCTGTGTAATCTAATATGGGAGCACAGAGAAACAATGCATGAGGTTGAGAGTCCCTTGCAAAAACACCAGTAGTGAACTCTGGATCATGCCAAGAATACCAGGATGAAGTGATGTTTGCTACATAATGAAGTGAATGCCAAACAATTTGTCATTTTTTAAAAACTTGAATAGGGAATTTGCTTATTTCATCATTATGTACTTCTCGAGTTATTTGTGGTGCAGAGTGACTGAGATGAGGTCAGAGATGCTGACTGTGTATAAAAACATAACCTAATGATACGAGAAATTGACCTGTTAACACTGATATGGAGTGAAGAATGTTGTGAGGCAGCTTCACATGTTTTTCATGCCATAAAAAAAGGATGACTCAAAGAAACTCCAAAAGAAAAATTACTCCCATCATCTGACCAACAGACATTTAAGGATGTTGCCTAATTTGAGAAGGTAGGGCTGCAGGGAGGGGAGAAAAGCACAGAGCTAAAAACCTATATCTGTTTGACCTGGGGGAAGCTCCAAATTTACTCAGCTATTCTGACTTCACACAGCATTGCATCCATCTCCATTACACACAGCGGGAGACTGATGCTACGCACATGACAAAGCTGTACTTGATTTTTAGCCATACAGTATAACATGCTGCGATAAAGCAAAAATAAACCCGTCACCTTTGTTAAAACTAAATAGGCTAAGCACTGCCATCTGGTGGTTGTGTTTGAGTGCTTCAAAATACGAACCAACATTAATTACGCAAACTTTAGAAAAATACACTTTATTTAAAAGTCAATTTACTTAAAAGCCAGCTTGTTTCAGATGCAAGAAATTACCTTAGTTTTTCATTGTTGCATGATGGCTGGTTACAGTTTCATTTAAACAGGCACTCATGAAAAAACAAAGTCATTAAGTCAGGGGTGTCAAACTCATTCCACGGAGGGCCAAGACCCTGCATGTTTTACCCCCACCCAGTATCTTCAACAGGTAAATTCACTGAATTTCTTCCACTGATTGCTGATCAGTGAAAACACCTACTGAAGCCGCTGGGTGGAGGTAAAACATGCAGGGTCTTGGCCCTCCGTGCATTAAGTGACAGTTTATTCCCTCCTTTATGTTACTTAAAGTGCACACAAAGGCTGTGTAGAAGAGAGAAAATATTCAGGAAATGACCAGCTGGAGTCCCGTGCTTCACCCAGCTGTAGTATCAACATATGAGAGAGCACAGAGAAAGGGCTTTCTGAGAACCTTATGCTGCCCACCAGAGGTCATCTTGTTTTAGGCCATTTCTGAATTTCTGGGTCTCTCTGAGAAGCTGCAGGTTGTTTTGAGTCCTCCCACCCATCTTTCCCTTCTGGGTAGCCTGAACAAGAGAAGGTGCCGGCGGCTTGATCCCACTGGCCTTTGTGGCCATTTCTTCATCAGCACACAGCTGGGTCAGTTTATGGACCTGTGGAAGAACAGAAGACAAAATTGAAAAAAAAAAGAAGAAAAAAAAAGGATTTAAGCTGCAAAAGAAATCTGTGTCACAAAACAGTGCCAACATTTACATGTACTATTTGTGCTGCTTTTTGCCATTAAAATCATTTGTGGTATCTCAATTTTTTTTAATATTGTTAATATCTCAAAAAGGGAGACAGCACAAACAACCAGCACTTTTTCCCCACCACAAATGTAGTACTAAATAAACGTCACCATTTTTTAAAAATTTATTTATTACAAGGAATTGGCTGAAACAGTCATATGCACAAGAAATTACTAGGAGCCACAATTTAGGCTTTAAACTCCTTTAACTACTTGGTTTAAAACCTTTTCCCCCATCTTGTGATGAGTTAGTTGTTAGCTATCAGCTCATCACATGTCCTGGATAAAAGAAGGCAACTTTCATTAAAAAACAAAAATAAATGTTAAGACGCTTTTTGTCTGCAACAGAGCCCTCAATCGTGGAGAACCTTCCCCAGGTTTACATTTTACATACAGTCTGCTGGTGTTTGCGGAGCTTTGTGATCTGAGTTCCTTTCTCCTCCATCCTGGCCACAAGCCTCTCAAGCTCCCTCTGGAGGTCCTGCCTCTGCTCCTGGTTTTGGGAGGCATCTGTCTGACGGACCAGCTCCTGATGCTCGCTGATGAGGGCGTGAACAAGGATATACGGAAATTATTACAACACAAACGCTTATGTGAAAGTACTAAGAGGGATATGACTGCCAGGCATGTGTATCAGTTGCAGCTCCAAAAGGTAGATCAACTAAAACTGTCACACTGCACTTTACAGTCGACGTTGCACCTTACATTTCACCCTGCACCTTATGGTTCTATTTTGCACAGTAGTTTACCTACTTTTACTCAGTATTATCTATATATATATTTTATATGGGTCATCCTTTATATTTTTTAGTTTATAATGTATATAAAGTTCTTTTTTTAGCAATTTATCCTTTATTTATTTAATATGTATAGTGTGTTTGTGTGTTTAGCTTTTCTAGGTAATTTCTTTTCTATTTTCTTTACTATTTTATTATGCTGTGTATTTCTGTCTGTTTGGTCTGTTTAATGTGTGTCATGCTGCTGTTGCACTAAAATTTCCCAGTTTGGGATCAGTAAAGTACATCCAGCCATCCATTAGAGCTTACAGGACTTGATGGTACAATCCCTTAATGTAACAGCACTGCTTCTTGCCTGGTGTCTTGAGTGGGAGAGGGGTAAACTGCTTCACTGGGGTCATCAGTGTTTCGTTGATTTATGCTCACAACACCTCCAGAGGGCTCAGCAGCAACAACCTGGCGTCCCAGGTGTGCCCCCCTCTGCTACTACCCCTCTGGTCATCTTACAGCCCAAATGGAGTCTTTCCTTTTGATCCACAACCAATTGCTGCTTCGCTCGGCAGCCTCAGATAGTGATTTCATTGCTAGCCGGTAGGCCTGTCCTCGCACTCCCATTCTCTTCAGCAGTCTAGATGAAGTCATGGCAACAAACTCTCTACACCCAACCTCTACTGTTAACACCTTGGTATGCCAATTATGTTGTTCTGCCTGGGCTGCTACACATGTGGACAAAATTGCTGGTGCCCCTCTGTTAATTAAAGAAAAACCCACAATGGTCACAGAAATAACTTGAATCTGACAAAAGTGGTAATAAATAAAAATTCTATGAAAATTAACCAATGAAAATCAGACAATGCTTTTGAATTGTGGTTCAACAGAATTACTTTAAAACACAAACTCACGAAACAGGCCTGGACAAAAATGATGGTACCCCTAGAAAAGATTGAAAATAATGTGACCATAGGGACATGTTCAACCAAGATGTGTCCTCTAATTAACATCACAGGTGTCTACAAACTTGTAATCCGTCAGTCGGCCTATTTTAAAGGGTGACAAGTAGTCACTGTGCTGTTTAGTGACATGGTGTGTACCACACTAAACATAGACCAGAGGAAGCAAAGGAGAGAGTTGTCTCAGGAGATTAGAAAGAAAATTATAGACAAGCATGTTAAAGGTAAAGGCTATAAGACCATCTCCAAGCAGCTTGATGTTCCAGTGACTACAGTTGCACATCGGCGGCGGCGGCCTCCGTTGGTCTATGATGACCATGGAAGAGAATCTTAAACGTCTACTCTGCTGGAACAGCACCACCTGTGGCTGAACAGGCTGATGCGTGAATGGCAGTCCCTGTCACACAGGTCGCACTTGTGGGTGGTCTCCGTGCTGCTGGGTCTGTGGCGGTTCTTCCTGCGGGTTCTATTTTCATCTGCTGCAGCAGTCAGTCTCTCTTCACCCGCCTTGAGCTGTCTGGTCAGGGTGCCTCTCCATTTGGAGCAGTCCGTTGCAAGGTCCTCCCAGCGCTCTGTGTTGATCTCCAGGGCCTTCATGTCTCTCTTGCAGACGTCCCTAAAGCGCAGCTGTGGGCGGCCAATGTCTCTCCTGCCAGTCGCCAGTTCTCCGTAGAGGACGTCTTTGGGGATTCTGCCATCCTCCATACGGTGAACATGGCCTAGCCGGCGGAGCCTGCGCTGCCTGAGTAGAGTGAACATGGAGGGAAGGCCGGCGCGGGACAGAACTTCTGTGTTGGGCACTTTGTCCTGCCAGGATATGTCCAGGATGTGGCGAATGCAGCACAAGTGGAAGGAGTTCAGTCTCTTTTCCTGCCGGGCGTATGTTGTCCACGTCTCACTCCCATAGAGCAGTGTGTTGATGACGCAGGCGTTGTACACTGCCATCTTCGTCTTGACAGAGAGTTTGGGATTCTCCCACACTCGTGTGGTGAGGCGAGCGAGTGTGAAGGCTGATTTTCCAATCCTCTTGTCGATCTCTGTATCAAGGGAGAGGCTGTTGCTGATCGTGGACCCCAGGTACGTGAACTGATTCACGACCTCCAGCTCGTAGTCGTCGATGGTGATGGTTGGTGGTGCTTCCGTGCCTTGCACCAAGACGTTAGTCTTCTTCAGGCTGATGGTAAGCCCGAAGTCCTTGCATGCCTGGGAGAAGCGGTCCATCAGGGTCTGAAGCTCCTGCTGTGTGTGGGTTGCGACTGCAGCGTCATCTGCGAACAGCATGTCTCTGATTAGAGCCTCGCGTACTTTGGTTCTGGCTTTCTGGCGGGCGAGGTTGAAAAGCCTGCCGTCAGATCTTGTGTGCAGGTAGATTCCCTCTGTTGCTGTGCTGAAGGCATGCCTCAGGAGCATAGCAAAGAAAATCCCAAAGAGGGTTGGCGCAAGTACACAGCCCTGTTTCACTCCGCTGCATATGTTGAATGGCTCTGAGACGTTGCCGTCGTGCTGCACTAACCCCTGCATGTTGGTGTGAAACGATTCGATGAGGCTTTGCAACTTTGGTGGGCATCCTATCTTTGGCAGGATCTTGAAAAGGCCCTCTCTGCTGACCAGATTGAACGCTTTGGCGAGGTCGATGAAGGCGACGTACAGGGGCATGTTCTGTTCTCTGCATTTCTCCTGGAGTTGGCAGATGGAGAATATCATGTCTACTGTTGATCGCTCAGTGCGGAAGCCACACTGAGACTCGGGGTAGACACATTCGGCAAGCTTCTGTAGACGAATGAGAACAACTCGTGCATAGACTTTGCCAACAACGCTGAGGAGGGAGATGCCCCTGTAGTTGTTGCAGTCGCTTCTCTCCCCTTTGTTTTTGTAGAGGGTGATGATCTTGGCGTCCCTCATGTCCTGTGGTACGGCACCTTCCTTCCAGCACTGGCAGAGGACGTCATGCAATGGCAGCAGTAGGGCGGTCTTGCAGTGCTTGATCAGGTCCGGGGGTATGCCATCGTTGCCGGGTGCCTTGCCAGTGGCCAAGCTATCAATGGCCTTGCTGAGTTCGTCGATGGTTGGCTCGGCGTCAAGTTCGTCCATGGATGGCAGGCAGTCGATGGCATCGAGGGCTGACGGTGTCACGGTGTTCTGTCTGGAGTAGAGGTCGGAGTAGTGTTCCACCCATCTCTCCATCTGCTTGTTCTTTTCTGTGATCATCTCCCCAGTGGAGGATTTGAGGGGGGCCGTCTTGCTCTGAGCTGGACCAAGTGCTTTCTTGATGCCATCGTACATACCACGGATGTTCCCTGTTATGGCAGCGGTTTGAATGTCTTGGCTGAGCTGAGTCCAGTACTCATTGGCACAGCGCCGAGCAGTCTGCTGAACCTTGCTTCTCGCAGCCCTGAGAATCTGGAGATTCTTCTCATTTGGGTACTTCTTGTACTCAGCAAGTGCTGAGCGCTTGGCTTCAATGACGGGCGTCATCTCGGTCAACTTGGCATCAAACCAGTCCTGTGACTTCGAGGTCTTCCTCCCAAAGGTAGCCAAGGCTGTGCGGTGGATGGTGTTTCGCATCTCTTCCCACTTCTGCTTTGCAGATTCTCCTTCTTGTGGTACACCAAGTTCCTTCTCAAAGGTGGAGGCAAACTGCTCAACAAGTTCTGGTTGGGCCATCTTGCTGGTGTCAATCCGTGCCTTTTCAGGCTGTCTAGCACAATGGAATTTCTTCAGCTGCAGCTTGACCTTGCAACACACCAATGAATGGTCTGTGTCGCAATCTGCACTCTGGAACGAACGGGTGATTAGCACGTTCTTCAGTGAGGTGCGCCTGGTCAGGATCAAGTCCAGGTGGTGCCAGTGCTTTGAGCGTGGATGTCGCCAAGAAACCTTGTGTTGGGGCTTGGTCTTGAAGAACGAGTTTGTGATGCACAGATCGTGATATGTGCAGAACTCGAGCAGCCGCTGTCCATTGTCGTTCATTCTGCCCACGCCAAATGGTCCAAGACAGGAGGGCCAGGAGTCGTGGTCAGCACCCACTCTGGCATTGAAGTCTCCAAGGAGAATGAGTTGTTCAGAGTTGGGGATGATCCTGACAGTTGTTGCGAGATTCTCGTAGAACTCGTCTTTTGCCTCTGGTGTGGCTGTCAGTGTTGGGGCATACACACTGATGAGGGTGACTGGGCTTTGAGTGGTGTTCAGACGGAGGGTGAGGAGTCGTGCAGAGCCATTGCTGCCCGGTTCCACCATCTTCAGCAAGGTGTTCTTCACTGCGAAGCCCACTCCGTGTTCCCTGTGTTCGTCACTGCCCTTTCCCTGCCAGTAGAACGTGTAGTCCTTCTCTCTCAGTGTGCCTGCGTCAGCCAACCGTGTTTCCTGGAGAGTGGTGATATCCACTTCCAGTCTCTTCAGCTCATTATTGATGATGGCAGTCTTCCTGGTGTCGCTGATGTCCTTGAGGTTAGCAGCGAGTCCCGTCATCATAGTGCGGACATTCCAAGTTCCCAGTTTTAGAGTTGGTCTCTTTTGTTTTTTTGTCTTGCCTGGTGCGAAGGTTCTCAGCCTGCTGTTCGGACTTCTCCTCATCCCCATGCACCCAATGAGGAAAGCAAGCTGTGGCAGGACAACACCTTATTGGCTGGGGGCTGCCCAGCTTGAGGCGGGCGGTAGCTGTCCAGTGAGATCCGATGAGCCCTCCCACCGTTGGGAACAACCCCTGGTGCTGCGCTCTACGCCAATTGAACGGTGGCTTATAACCGGTGACTGTCATTCCCCGTGTTTTGTCTACGCCAAAGGCGAAGCTGGAGTGTCCTCTCCAGTGATCCGGTGTTCTACCTTCCAGCGTTGGGCGTTGGTAGGATTCAAGCCTGGGCAGGAAGATATGGAGGACAAGCTGTTGCCCATGCAGCATGTCCCCCCTCTCCACATCACTGATGAATCCAAAGGAACAGCAGGGATGCTACAGTTTGGCACCAGCGCCGTCGCAGGAGCTGCCAGAACGATGCTGAGCACAACAGAGAACTGCCTTAGGGACTCCGACTCCGGATTTTTCCTCAGGGTTGACTCCCGAAGCCTTTCCTGTGACCGGGTGTGCCGCAAGGCAGCGGAGGTTTGAAATCAGGGTTTACCTTCCCCTAGATGGGCTACCTTCCCAGGTTGACGAGCCACCATCTACCCGAAGCATCTGGTTTTAAGGTGCCAGAGATCCGCCCTCGCCCCTTCTCCTATTAGTAAAAGCAGTTCCGCCGGGCTTAGAGACTAAACCACACGGGCAGGCTAGGAGTTGGACTTAGTTGTCAGAGGCTTTTCGAGATGGACGCCATAAGGAGCATTTTATGAGCACTGGGAGCTTAACCCCAGTGCCGCTCTTGGCTATGACAACCTTGGAACCGACTACAGTTGCACATATTATTCAGAAATTTAAGATCCACGGGACTGTAGCCAACCTCCCTGGACGTGGCCACAGGAGGAAACTTGATGAAAAATGGAAGACACAGATAATACGAATGGTAACAAAAGAGCCCAGAACAACCTCTAAACACATTCATGGTGAACTCCAAGGTCAAGGTACATCAGTGTCAGATCGCACCATCTATCGTTGTTTGAGCCAAAGTGGACTCATGGGAGACGACCAAGGAGGACACCACTGTTGAAAACAAATCATAAAAAAGCCAGACTGGAATTTGCCAAACTGCATATTGACAAGCTACAAAGCTTCTGGGAGAATGTCCTATGGACAGACGAGACAAAACTGGAACTTTTTGGCAAGGCACATCAGCTCTATGTTCACAGACGCAAAAATGAAGCATACCAAGAAAAGAACACTGTCCCTACTATGAAACATGGAGGAGGTTCTGTTATGTTCTGGGGCTGCTTTGCTGCATCTGGCATAGGGTGTCTTGAATCTGTGCAGGGTACAATGAAACCTCAAGACTATCAAGGTATTCTAGAGTGAAATGTGCTGCCCAGTGTCAGACAGCTTGGTCTCAGTCGCAGGTCATGGGTCTTGCAACAGGATAATGACCCAAAACACACAGCTAAAAACACCCAAGAATGGCTAAGAGCCAAACATTGGACTATTCTAAAGTGGCCTTCTATGAGCCCTGATCTCAATCCTATTGAACATCTGTGGAAGGAGCTGAAACATGCCGTCTGGAGAAGGCACCTTTCAAACCTGAGACAACTGGAGCAGTTTGCTCATGAGGAGTGGGCCAAAATACCTGCTGAGAGGTGCAGAAGTCTCATTGACAGTTACAGAAATCGTTTGATTGCAGTGACTGCCTCAAAAGGTTGTGCAACAAAATATTAAGTTAAGGGCACCATCATTTTTGTCCAGGCCTGTTTCATGAGTTTGTTTTTTCAAGTAATTCTGTTGAACCACAATTCAAAAGCATTGTCTGATTTTCATTGGTTAATTTTCATAGAATTTTTATTTATTACCACTTTTGTCAGATTCAAGTTATTTCTGTGACCATTGTGGGTTTTTCTTTCATTAACAGAGGGGTACCAACAATTTTGTCCACGTGTGTATGTCAGCGTATTTTAGGCTTTTACGTTCATACGCCTATCCCACTGCAGCTTCCCAAGGTACCGTTAGTTCCAGGATGTATAGTAACTTCTGCAATGATGACCACAAGATGAGGTCTGGTCTGAGATTAGTTGTCATTATCTCCGTTGGAAAGACCAGTTTATGACCAAGGTCAACCTGCATCTTCCAGTCACGGGCCGGGTCAAGGAGGAACAGGTTCACTCTTGCTGATGAGTTCATCACACGTTCGCCTGCTCTTACAAAAGGAATGTTGCTTGGTAGTCCAATCACTGAGGGAGCAAGGGCATTGGTGGCAGTTCTTCCTTCCTTCTAAAATGATTGCCAGTTGTTGCAAGATCTGGTTGTGCCTCCAAGTGTAGCGGCCTTGGGACAGGCTGGTTTTGCAGGCAGTCAGGATGTGCTTCAGAGTTGCTAAACTTTGGCATAGAGCGCGTGTAAGATCTTCTCCCACCCACTGCTGTAGGCTTTGGAGTGTAAGAAGAACATCACAGGTTGCTCTTATGATGAAACTGATTCTGCTTCCTTCCATTTCCCAGAGATCCCTCCAGGCAAGCTTGCGATGTTCTAAGTTTTCCCAGTTAGTCCACTGGCCCTGCTTGGACTGCGAGATTGCCTTTGTGCACCTTTCTACCTCCTCCTGGTGCCGAACTTGCTCAATTACCATTTTTCTTCTCTGAATGGCTGAAGCCTTATGCCATGTTGGTCGACTTGGCCCAAATCCAAGTCCTGCTCTTCCCTGCTGAATGTGACCAACTATATCTACATGCTGGAGAGCAGATTTTGCCTGCTGTACAGCCTCTGATGGTGTCCATTTCCTTCCAGTATTCAATCTGGGAGTAGCTGCTCATATTGCTGCATCTTGAGACTCACTCAGGGTCATGTCTGGTTTCACTTTGGTGCACTTATATTCTTCCATGAGGCTAGAAACTGGCAATTCCAGAGCTCCTCGTCCATACAATGCACTACACTAAGGCACCGCAAAAGTCCCAGCCACCTCCTAACACAGGAACTTACTGTCTTCTCCAGTTTCTCAGCTTTGGTGATTGGGACCTCATAGATCATTAGGGGCCACATCAAACGGGGGAGTAGTCCAAACTGCAAACACCACAGTTTCAGCTTACCATGAAGCGAGGTCTCATCTATGGTGGTAAGCCCTTTGATGGTTTCTTCCCTCAATTGTTTACTCTGCTCTGAGTCTTTGAGGTTTTCATTGTACCACCGTCCCAAGCTTTTTATCGGTTGTTCTGACACCAGTGGAATGGGTGTTTTGTAGATGTAGAATCTCTGGTCACTAACTTTTCTGCTGATGATGGATATGCTCCTGGATCTGCTGGGCTTCAAACTCATCCGAGCCCATGTTATGTTGTGGTGAAGCTTTTCCAGCAGGCACTTGGTGCACAGGAACAGACCCTAGCACGGGGGTCAGCAACCTCAATGATGAACAATGAGTTGTTTTTGGACCAAAGGAAAAAGTCAGCATGGAGTCACAACACATAAAACAGCTGAGTTATAAGAATAAACTGGCCTGTCAACATTAGTAATAGTTAATGACATTTCTTCATAAATTATATATTTGCAACCTTTCCCATAAAAATCCCCCCCACTTTTGCCAATTTTATTCTCGTAAATTTACAACCTTTGCCTTCACACATTTTCTTGTAAATTAGCAGCCTTTTTCTCCTAAATAAGCACCAGTTTTCTGCTAAATTTACAATTTTATTCATAAAAAATTGCACATTTTCCTTAATTTTGCCACATTTTTCTAGAAAATGTGAAATTTCTAAAATTTTGCAACTGTTCTCGCATACATTTTGAACTTTTTTTCAGACGTGCAACAGTTTTTTTTCCTAAAGTTAAAACTTTATTCATAAAAACTAACTGAATGTGCAACTTTTTTCTCATAAAGTGTAATTTTTTTCTTGCAATTTTGCCATTTTTTTCTTGTAAATTTGCTACCTTTTTCATAAAAAATGTATTTTTTTCCCTTCAGGTTGACATTTTTTCCCATAAATTTGCATATATTTTCTTACAAATGTGCATTGTTTCTCATTACAGTGCAATTTTTTTCCATACGGTTGTTCCACTTTTTTGTAGACTACAATTTCTAGTAAATTTACAGCTGTTTTTGCATGAATGTGCAACTTTTTTTCTCATTAAAGTACAATTTATTTCTTGGACATTGGAGATCAAAATTAGAGAACAATGTATTAATACTTGATTTATTCTGAAATATTGTTAGTCTTCATTGTTCAGAATTGACAGAACATCAGCTGTGGCTAAACCACTGCTGTACTAGCATGTTTTTTTTTTAATTACCAAGGCACTTCAACACAAACATTTATTTTTGTAAAAAAAAAAAAAAAAAAAAAAAAGAAAAGAAAAAGAGTGAGCAAAATTAGAGAACAGTGACCACTGTGTTAGAAGAGAAGATTTAAGAGGTCCTTGCCTTGAATGATTTCAGCACATCTGCACCCACAGGACATCACTAGTTTCTCACACTGCTCTCACTGGGGGTCCGGATTATGCAAAGACTCTCAATAGGGAATCAGTTCAACACTGCAGCTGGAATTGCTCAACAGTTCACTGCTAAACAGGGCAAGGATCTGTCTCAGCAAACGTGTCTCACTGTTTAAGACAGTTTGGACTCAAAGCTCACTCTGCAGTGACCAAACCTCTCATCAACAGAAAGAATAAAAAGGCTAGACTTGCCTTTGCTGAGGAGCATGTTGTGTGGACAGAGGAGAACTGGTCCAGAGCACTTCAGTGATGAGAGTAAGTTCAATTTATTTGGGTCTGATGGGAAACAATATGTTATGTGTCAAACTGGGGAAAGACTTAACCGTATAAAGAAGTCAGTTAAATTTAGAGAAGGAAGTGTCACAGTTTGTGGGATGTTTTCTGCAGCAGGAGTTGGCCCTCTTGTACAGCTACATGGCACGGTGAACGCAAATGTTTATGTGAACCTCCTTCGGCAACATGCAATTCCTTCACTGCAGTTGTCTCCCAGTCAGCCCACAATTTTCATGCAAGACAATGTCCCCTGTCATACTGGAAAATGGGTTAAACAGTTCCTTGAATCTAACAATATTGAAACAATGAAATGACCAGCCCAGAGTCGAGATCTAAACCCCATAGAGAATCTCTGGAAAATCCTTGGCGACAAAGTAATGGCTAAGAAACCCACTACAGTTGCTGAACTGTGGAAGAGACGACAAGAAGAATGGACCAAGATCAAACCAGAGCAGTGTGAGAAACTAGTGATGTCCTGTGGGCACAGATGTGCTGAAGTCATTCAAAGCAAGGGCCTCTACACTTCCTATTAATTTTTTAATGCTATAGCCCTAAAGAAACATTGTTTAAATCTTCTCTTCTGGCACAGTGGTCACTGTTCTCTAATTTTGCTGTGTTTTTTTTTTTTGTTTGTTTTTTTGACAAAATAAATGTTTGTGTTGAAGTGCCTTGGCTATTAAAAACAAAAAAAAAAAAAAACATGCTTGTACAGCAGTGGCACAGCCACAGCTGATATTCTGTCAAATTCTGAAAAATGAAGAATAACAATACTGTAGAATAAATCAAGTAATAATACATTGTTCTCCAATTTTGATCTCCACTGTATATTTGCAACTTTTTCATAAATAAAAAAATTTGATTTTTTTCCTCATAATTTTGGCATTTAATCCTTTTAACTTTTTACGTTTTATGCCTTTCTTATTAATTCACTTTACTCTTATTGTATAAACTTCAAAATGTTGTCCTAAATGAGCAAATTATCTTGAAATTCCCTTTTTTCCATAGCCAGTGACTCAGTGGTTGCTGACCTCTACCCTAGCAGGGATGGCAACAGGAAATTCTGATTTCAGCTGAAATCTAATTTGGTCGATTGACTTATGGGGGGGCCGGGGGGCACAGCCCCCCTGAAGCTGGGAGGTTTTCAGTAAAACAGAAGTAATTTAGACTGAAAAAAATGATAAAAAAAAATGAAATACTAGACTTAGATAAATCATTAAATTTAATGAAAAGTTAACTTACTTTTTCTTCAATGTTGTCTCACTGTCTTTAGTCCAACATATTTAACAGTTCTATAAGAGTTTATTACACTATTTACACTATTTACACTGGTCACCAAGTCACTTCTAATGTGAAACTTTCTTCCTTTTGGCAGCAAGCTGTGTCAGTCTCTGAACTTTGAACTTCATCTCCTTTTCTGGTTTCTTCAGAAACTGTCCGAGTGTTTCTGTTACCTCGTCGAACTTTGAGCCAATTTTCACCTTTACCGTCACTTTTCTCTCAAGCCAATTCCATCGGAACTTATTTTTGAAACTTTTGTCTGTTTCTAGCACTGATGACTCCTGATCCTTCGATAAAAATCTCATAATTCCGCTGAAAACAATACCGAAAGCTCAGAATTCCAGCATGAACCAGGGATGTGATTTGGGGTTGGGGAAATTATCTGAAAATTTAGCAGGGGGTCTGGGGGACATGGTCCCCCAGCGGGGTCTGGGGCAGAGCCCCAGTGGGGGGGCAAGGGGGGGTGAAGCCCCCCGAAGCGCCTGGGTTTTTATGATTTTTAAGTACCAGAACTGTGCTTAAATGACATAAAACAAACAGCTGAATGCCACTTATTACTGTATAATATTGACTTATGTTCCAAGAAGATAGCATTCCTAAAATATTCCAACAAGCATTATCCATCACATGCTTTAATACTTAATCAAATCAAAATCAGTTAATTTTATCTATTCCATAATAGAAATAAAATTCCAACATACCATTACTTTTTATAATTTCAGCATTCATTTCAGATCACCAGTTTCAATCTCCATTGAGTCTTGAGCAGTTCATTTTGCACAATCACTGATGTAGCCAAGTCTTAGAAATATTCAAAAGTTATGAGTCAATATCCACTGTGCACTGTCAATTTCAAACTGTTTGGAATCATAAAAGTAATGTAAGTAAATTGTTTTGCTATTTTTTTTCTCCTCAACATCAATGTCAGGGCGCTGCGAGAGTTTTTGGGGATGGTTAACTTTTATAACCGTTTCCTCCCCCGCGCAGCCCAGCTCATACAGCCGTTGTACGCCGCACTCAAGAAACGGAAACCGGCGGACAGAGTCGACTGGACTCTTGAACGGGAGCAGGCATTCTGAGGTTAAAACAGCTCTCACTACCGATGCCTCGGACATGGGCATAGCGGCCGTCGTGGAGCAATGCGTTGCCGGTTCTTGGCAGCCGCTCACCTTTTTTTTTTAGCAGGTCTTTGCACGACAGTGAGCGTAAATACAGCGTGTTTGACAGAGAGTTAATGGCTCTCCACCTGGCCATACGCCACTTCCAGTTCTGCCTGAAAGGGCGCACCTTCACTGCGTTTGTGGACCACAAGCCGCTAACGTACTTAACGTACTTTATCTTCCTGGAAGATAAAATAAAGCGGAATTTGGCGAATTACCGGAAAAATCACATCCCTGAGAACAAGCCGCCATGAATTTTTGACAAAGCATACAACGAGCCATTTGATTGGTCCAATCGTTTGCAACTATCCAATCACAGGGCTGTTTACAATACAGCAGTAGCTTGAGTACATCCAGGTTATCGCGGGAGACTTGACCCGGGGAAGCGCCGAGCGCTTATGTAATCGTGTTGATTTTCGCTAAAATCAGTAACAATAAGGTACCTTACCCCCCCTAAAATTTTCTCAGCGGATTTAGACGATTCACAGAAATGATCAATTTGAAAATAAATCGGCGGAAATCTGCGGATCGGCGGAAAATTGCCATCCCTGCCCTAGGCAATTCCTAAGTGAACAAAGAATTTAAATAATTTACATTTAACATTGTTTTACTCAACAAAAAAAAAACATTCACATGCCACATTTAAACACACAATTTATCGGCTGGTGCTCACAAACTCATCTGTCCGAGCTCATCCTGCAGAGCCAACAGCAGGTCAGACAGCGAACTCAGAGACTGATCCATGGAGAGGCTGACAGGTTTCTGGACAGCAGCGGAAGAGGAGGGAAACTTCTTCTGGAGGTTTTTCTTTGCACCACGGTCAGAACTGTGCAGAGCGCTCACTCGCTCACACAGCTGAGGCTGGTGGTGCTTCATCATGTGGAGGATACTTTGCACATTTGCGTGGACTGAATGGCTTGGGCTTGTTGACTGTGACGGGAAAAAAAATAAAACCCAATCAATATGAAGTACATCATTAATAATAATAATGGTTCGGTCCTGAATCTTTTAAAATACTTACTGTTCCAGCAACAAAAGGCATTTTTCTGTGTCTTGGGCTGCTTGATTCAAGCCCATTCTGTTTCGAGGTTTTCTGAAGAAGAAGAAATCCATTATGACTTCTGCACTGAAATGTTTTTCATTAATCAACAATAGCAAAAAATACTTTATCAGTCAGAAAAAATACCCTATTTACTGTCTTTGTTTTTTTCTTTGACTTTGCCTCTTCAGTAGCTGGAACAGATGACCGAAGACTGATGTCAAATTCCCTCTGCAACTGTGGACATGAGCACAGCAGCACAGTGAGGAAGATAATAAAAAAAACCATAATTTTCCCTTTAAAAAAACCCAACTGATTTTTTTAGCTTGGTAGAATACACCATTTTCATTACAAATACTGTAGGTATACCACAGAGGGTGCATCCTTTCAAATTTCCTGACTCCCTTCAAATTGAGGGTTGGGGGCTGTGCTCCATGTAATTTTTTTTTTAATCTCTCATGGTTGATCTACAATTTCTAGCACAGTAATTTGACTTTGACTGACCTCCTCTGCCTTCTCCTGGACAAGTTTGCGTTCATGTTCTTCCTTCAGTAGTTTCTGTTCCAGAATGGCAAGCTTCATCTGAAAGTGTAAAACAGTCAAGTCACAATGAAACATCACATCTATAGGTGAGCTTGTGGTTATTAGTATTGATACAAAAGGAATGAGGAGGCATTTTCACTAGAAAGTTTGATGCATTACCTCTGCAAGAGTTTGGGTTCGGGTCAATTTGACGCACTCGGATTCCAGTTTCTCCAGTTTCTCCTGCTGAATCTGTTTGTTTGTGCTGCTCGTCGGCTCGTTCTGAGTGCAGCCAAAGAGAAATTATTCAAAAATGCAAAAAATATAAAAGGCTAGGCTTGTTTCTGGGATCCATTTCTGAAGAGTGTATTTGTGATTTGCATTTTTACTGTTGTGAAATACCTGATTTTCCATCAGTGCATTTTTCTCCTTTTTGGCATTTTCAACCATTTTCCTCGTATAATCCAGCTGCTTCTCCAGAAGCGTACAGCGAGCCTCTGCTGATTGTAGCTTTAAGTCCAGCTCTGTTATCACGAGAACAGACAGCTAGGTGAAACATTATCAGACTACTATTAACATTTTCAACATATTTTGTACACAAGAAAAGTGGTGTCTCCTCTTAACGTTTTGTCATTTACCTTTTCTGGCCGAATTATCTGTCTCAGACAGACTGTCTGCTGTCTGGCTGTGCGATGCTAAAACCTGCTGATGTCTTTTGGCATCACGTGTGAACTGCTGGAAGCTTTTTTCCGCTCGTTTCCGTTCAAGTTCCAGCTGCCTGATTTTCTCCTGGAGGGTCTTCAGCGCATCAACAACACCTGAAGAGTTTAAAAAAATGACACCTGGTATCTATATCAGACCACTATTAGAAGGAAAAACCTGATGTAACGCCTATGAATTACCTTTGCTGTCAATGCTGGGTTTGGTCTGAGAAAGGCGGGGGTTGGCCACGTGGGGGTCCAGGCTGACAGAAGAGTGCGGAGGAAACTCCAGCTCTCTTGCATCAGGTAGTATCCTGTCTGGAGGTTGGTAATAGCTCCCAATGTAACTATTTTTAGAGGGCGAGTCTAAAATCTACAAAGAGAATGACGTATGAACCACAAGAGTACAGTCTATATAAAAGCATCATATTTATAAAATGTACATCAAAAAGCAGCAACATCCAATAGTCTTTAAATGGATGTATAATATACAACACCTATCTGACAGGAGACAGTACATATGTTGTAACTCCACCCCCTGATGGAAGCAGTTTCCACTGTTCCAATGCTGTTAGTCACTACACTGAACAAACCGCTTAGAAACAGCATTGCGGATCTGACCTAGCATCTGCATGATTTCCCAGATCCATCCAGTCCCAACTTCAAAACCAGCAGGACCAAGAGGACCACCTGCTAGGTCTATACCAGCCATGGATACATTCAGGGGTCCCTTCTCCAGAATCCCACGAGCCAAAGGTGTTTTGGCCTCCAGCAGGTACCACAGTCGGCACTGAGCAGGTGGTTTTATAAGAAAAAAAAGCTTACCATTTACAGAAATATTATGGAAAAAAATAGCAAACCCTTACACAGTGGAACCAGGGAGGATAACTCTTTTTTTTCAGATGAAAACTAGTTTGTTTTGCTGATTAATCAACAGTACTTAGACACACTGCAAAGAATCATTTCCCCCCAAAACCAACTATGCTCACAAAAGCTCCAGAAATATATATATACATAGACTGCTGTTATTGTTTTTCATCCTTATTCCTTCTTTTCTTATACACCACTAAGAGAAAGAGAAGCAGCATTTCAATTCTCCTCTATGTCCTGTATGTACATAAGTATTGACAAATAAAAATCTCTGAATCTTTGAAATGTCAAAAAGCAAACAGTGGCTAAAATTTAAACCTTCCTCTAATTTATTTGGTTCCCCAAATTAGTAAGTGATTTTGTGTAAAAGACCTGGAAAGGATTTCATAGCAAAATATATTCTTTGCTTTGGCTAAGAAAAAAAACACATTAGTCAAACGACGATTTTGCAAGAGACCAACGTTAAGCTTCACATCTGAGAGTCAAATGCAGTTTTCTAGTCAAATATCTAGAAGAGGCAGTACCACTTTAGCTACCTAATGTATATGCGTATCTTCCTCACACTGATTTATCCCGTTCAGCTTACCAGTTGGCTTAAAGCTGGAGTAGGCAACAAGAACTCTTGTGGTAATATTACACTTAACAGAATTTACTTCAGAATATTAATTTATCAGTTTATTATAGTGAATGCACCATTTTGTATTGTTTGTGCGTTTTAAAAGAAAACATCTTTTATACACATGGGTATTCCAAAACATCCTCTTCCATTATTTTAAATCAAGTGGACTAGATAGGGATCAGACTCCTGCATCTACTCTCAGCTCTGCTTTCATGCTTAGAACATCTAACGAACTAGTGCATACCCATGCATGCCCGTAGAAAGCAAGTATAAGCAAGTATTTCTGCATGCCCGTAGAAAGCAGGTGTAAGCCAGCATTTCTGCATGCCCATAGAAAGTTGCTGTTACAATGGCAACAGTAACCATGCTGCTGCCTGCCTTTGACCTTTGACGTCATCATTCGTTCAGTGCTGCCTGCCTTTGATCTTTGATGATGTGTCTGTCTGGCAACAGTAACCATGGTGAAACCTGCCTTTGATGTTTGCCGTCACCATGCGTTCAGTGATGCCTGCCTGTGATCTTAGATGATGTCATATCAAGTCCTATGATCGTGACACACACACAAACAGTCATGTCTTCATACACCCAACTGACAATGGCAATTGCAAACTTGCCCTGTTGTGGAACTACAGTCCTATGGTTTATATGACGTCATGTGGACATCATGTAGACATCATACGAGCATCATGAGGGGTCTATGATGTGTTAGTGAGTCCTATGGTGTGTGGGACGTCACCTAGACATCATCCTATGATTGCCAACAGCATAGGAACATCATAGGCCATCTTACAGACCTCATAGGAACATCATAGGCGGTCCTATGAGCGTGAGACACTGACAGACAGACACTTCTTTTAGATTTGATTGGCAGTTGGCAACCAGCTTACAGGTGCATTACCGCCACTACTGAGATTTGCTGAATTTATAGAGTGATGGCCTAGCAAGTCCTATGATGCCTGCATTGATCTTTGATGATGTCATAGTGAGTCCTATGATTGTGAGTGATGGTGTCTATGACATCATGTAGACATCATAGGACGTGATAGGCAGTCCCATGATGTGTATCTGGTGTCATATAGACATCATAGGGCCATCAGAGGTGACTGTGCTGGTCGGCTGGCTGGCACAGCTATTGACGCCGCTGAGGACAGATAATTTTTTCACACATAGGGAGTTGTTCAGAACTCCTGCCCCTCCCTGAGCCTGGTTCAGCTGGAGGTTTCTTCCTGTTAAAAGGGAGTTTTTCCTCTCCACCGTCGCCAAGTGCTTGCTCACAGGGGATCGCCTGATTGCTGGGGTCTTTCTGCAACTGTGGGGGTTCCCCCTACAGTTGAAAGTGCTATGAGATGACCGTTGTTGTGAAATGGTGCTATATAAACAAATAAAGTTGAATATTTCTTGAATTTATAGAGTGATGATGACGAACTGGTTGCCAACTGCCAATCAAATCTAAAAGAAGAAGAAGGCACCCAACATATGCAAGAAAATTGTAAGTAGTTTAGTGTCTACAGCCAGACTTTTAGAGGCAGTGGGCTGTCAGTAGATGTCACTTACTATTCTGTAAAACGGGACAGAAAACTCAGACCTTTCAAGGTAATTTCACAACACCGTACATCATTCAGATTGAACGTGCTTTGGTTAAGTGTCGATGGGATCGTGACCATGTGTATATCTATAATTTAGCCGGACAAAAGTGACAAATACACGTTTCTAATGTCGTTAACACCAAGTAAACGAAGTAAAGCTAGCACGTTAGCTAACGCCTAACAGCTGATTTTGGAATGTTACCTGATCATGGTCGGTTTCCATTCTGTGGCATAAAGTAGAACAACCGTCTTCTTTTTAACTCATATGTTTAGCTATAATATCCCCAGTCGGTGTACGTAAGTTATGACAGGTTTATAAAACATATTTGAAAACAAACGCAACACCGCAGTGACCAACAGACAGTCCGGACTGTTTAAAATTCCCTCCTCTTTGCCGCCCTGCTCACTGTGGTTCCGCCAGTCTCCCCTCCTCCTCCATAGACTGTTTCAGACTTTCATTGCTGCAGCCATACCTAAATTTGATCTTCAGGGTAAGCTGAAATTCATTGTTAAAATATTTGAGTGAAATGCTGCTTTTAGATGGGCAGAGACATTTATATAAATTTAACTGCTATTTTTAAGGACAGTGCAAGTTGTCCTAAAAACAACTTGTGTGGGACACATAAGGGGTTTCATAGACTTCATATGTATATTACTGTTGCTTCACGTCTCAGAATGAACAATAGGACGGGTTGAAGGCTGCGCTCATCCAGCGCTTCACTCCCTCAGTCCAGGAGAGAGCGGAGAGACTCCTGGCCCTGAACGACTTGGGAGATAGCACACCCGTCGACCCGATGGAGGACATGCTGAGGCTGAGGGGCTCAGACGACAACGACTTCCTCTTCACCCACATTTTCCTGATAACCCTACCGTCGGCCATGAGAGCGACCCTGGCCGGTTCACCGTTGTTGACCCAGCGGGACTTCCGCGCGCTGGCCCAGGAGGCACAGCGGATTCTCAACGCCAGCAGACAGCGCGCGGCCACCGCAGCAGCGACAGGACTTGACGCGATGGCCGGAGATGGCAGGGGGCCAGAGGCGGCGGCAGCAGACCCACCGACAACGGCGGCGGTGAAGGCCAAACATCGCGGAGGAGACGACCTCTGTTTCTACCATCGCCGCTTTGCAGAGAGGGCATGCAGGTGTATACCACCGTGCCAGTTCAAGAGCTCGGGAAACGCCAGAGCCGGGGGTCGGTAGCAGCCACGGCCCTCGGAGAACAGAACAAGCTGCTCTACTTGACGGACGCGCATTCGGGGAAGCAATTCCTCGTGGACACAGGCTCCCAAGTGAGTTTCATCATGCCTACCTATGCTGACCGGCTGGCAGGCCCCGGGAGTCACGGAGCATCAGCAGCGAACGGCTCGAGGATTAAGACATTCGGTGAGAGGACTCTGCTTCTGTCCCTACACGGCCGCACATTTGAGTGGACTTTTGTTATAGCCGCGGTGAGCTTCAACATGTTAGGGGCTGATTTTCTGTGCTCGCATGGGTTGTTGGTTGATCTTGCTAATAGGCGCCTGGTTAATGCACTTTCTTTTTACTCTATTTCCTGTGCAGCCCGAGTGACCCCGCCCACAGCGCAAGCCAACGTCGCAACGGCAAGCGGTAAGTTCCACACACTCCTCACTCAGTTTCCAGCACTCACAGTTCCCACATTTTCGGTGGTCGTCGCTAAACACGGGGTGGAACATTTTATTACTACCACCGGTCCTCCCGTTTTTGCAAAAGCTCGGCGCTTGGATGCAGCTAAACTGACCATAGCGCGCGAGGAGTTCGCCAACCTTGAAAAGTTGGGCATCATCAGACGTTCGAAAAGCCCATGGGCCTCCCCGCTGCAAATGGTCCCTAAAGCTGATGGCTCGTGGCGTCCTTGCGGAGATTTCCGCAAGTTAAACAACGCTACGGCACACGACCGCTACCCAATCCCGCATATCCAAGATTTTTCCGTTCATCTGGTGGGGGCGCGCATTTTTTCTAAGATAGACTTAATCCGCGGGTACCATCAAATCCCAGTACGCGCTGAGGACATACCCAAAACAGCGGTAATAACTCCGTTTGGCCTTTTCGAGTTTTTGTGCATGCCGTTTGGGTTTAAAGGCGCTGCGCAGACGTTCCAACGCATGATGGGCGCGGTATTGCATGATCTCCCCTTCGTGTTCGTGTACCTGGACGACATTTTAGTAGCCAGCGCGTCCGAAGAGGAACACGAAAACCACCTCACGGCAGTTTTCCGGAGGTTGGGGGAGCACGGGTTAATAATCAACCCAGCAAAGTGTCAGTTCGGGGTGACGCAGATTGATTTTTTGGGGCACCGTGTCTCTCCAGAAGGAGCGGTTCCTCTGCCGGACAAAGTGCGCGCAGTAACAAATTTTCCTCAGCCACAAACAGTCAAAGCATTACAGGAGTTTTTGGGAATGGTGAATTTTTATAACCGTTTCCTCCCCCGCGCAGCGCAGCTCATGCAACCACTGTATGCCGCACATAAAAAGCAAAAACCCACAAATAAAATTGAATGGTCCCCGGAGCGGGAGCGCGCATTCTCGGAGGTTAAAACAGCCTTGGCAAACGCTGCGTTGTTAGCACACCCAGACCCAACGGCCCGCATAGCGCTCACTACTGACGCGTCAGATGCGGCCATAGGGGCGGTCGTGGAGCAGCAAGTTGCCGGGGCTTGGCAGCCGCTCGCTTTTTTCAGCCGGACGTTGTGCGATACCGAGCGAAAATACAGCGCGTTCGACAGGGAGTTGTTAGCGCTCCACTTGGCCATTCGCCACTTCCAGTTCTGGCTGGAAGGACGCCGTTTCACTGCGTTCGTCGACCACAAATCGCTGACTTTCGCGATGGCCAAGGTTTCAGAACCGTGGTCAGGCCAGCAGCAGAGGCAGCTGGCTGCAGTCTCCGAGTTTACTACCGATATTCAACATGTAGCGGGTAAACTAAATGTAGTGGCAGACTGTTTGTCACGTGCCGTAACTACTCCAGTCCGCGTAGGGGTAGATTATGCAGCCATGGCCGCGGAGCAGACTAGCGGCGCGGAGGTGCGCGCGGCCCCAGTTCGCGTGGGGATAGATTATGCAGCCATGGTCGCGGATCAGGTTAGCGACGCGGACGTGTGCGCGCTCCAGTCTGGACCAACAGGGTTAAGGCTGGAGAACAGGGTGCTGCAAGGTGGTATGCCCCCCCTAATCTGCGATGTCTCCACGGGACGACTGCGTCCGGTGGTGCCGGCCGCGTGGCGCCGCCGCGTTTTTGACTTGATTCATTCTCTGGCGCACCCGGGGGTGCGCGCGTCGGTCAAAATGGTAGGAGAGAAATTTGTATGGCCGAGCCTGCGCAAGCAAGTTAAGGAGTGGGCGTCAGCCTGCATGGCTTGCCAGCGAGCCAAAATACACAAACACACTAGAGCCCCCTTGGAGCCGTTTCACATCCCGGCTAAGAGGTTCGATCATGTGCATGTCGACCTCGTAGGCCCCCTCCTGCCGTCACAGGGGTGCACACACCTTCTGACAATGGTGGACCGCACCACGCGTTGGCCGGAAGTGGTCCCACTGGCATCAACCACAGCCGAAGAGGTGGCGCGCACATTTTTGACAGCACGGGTAGCGCGTTTTGGAGTTCCGTCGGACATTACATCCGACAGAGGTCCGCAATTTGTTTCCGAGCTTTGGTCAGCGATGGCCCGCAGCCTGGGGGTAACAATCCACCGCACTACCGCGTACAACCCGCAGGCTAATGGTTTATGCGAATGTTTCCATAGGTCATTGAAAGCAGCCCTCAGAGCGTCGCTTATGGATGCAAATTGGGTGGACAGGCTACCATGGGTTTTGTTGGCGTTGCGTTCTGCACCTAAAGAGGATTTAAAAGCCTCCCCAGTGGAGTTAGTTTTTGCACAACCACTCCGGCTACCCGGGGAGTTTCTCCCAGATAATCCCGCGCCAGAGTGCTCCCCCGCTCAGCGGTTGCAGAGCGACACAGGAGCGAGCACGCTTCCTGGCCCTGTTCATCACAGTTTTCCGCGCGTTTTTGTGCCTAAGGCTTTAAAAAATGCGGAGTTTGTTTTTGTCAGACATGATGCCCATCGCCCAACCTTGCGACCACCTTATGATGGACCGTTTAGAGTGCTGGAAACAGGAGATAAGCACTTTTTGCTAGATTTGGGGGGCAGAAAGGAAATGGTTGGCATAAACAGGCTCAAACCCGCTTTTGTGATGGCTGACGAAGCTGTGCAGTTGGCGAGTGCTCCTCGGCGCGGCAGACCCCCTAGGGAGCATTCCCCAGAGCTCCCACAGGGATTGACTAACAGTTCTCACCCCCAGGTAGCAGCTCCACAGCAGGAGAGTGCCGAGAGAGTGGTAAAGCCTGCTTACAGCAAGTTCGGAAGAAGATTGAAGCCCAAGCAGCATGTGGACTGATGTTGTGATTTTATCATGATATGCAAACTGTGCTATATTATTCCATCTTAGACGTTTGGGGGGAGGGGGTCATGTGGGACACATAAGGGGTTTCATAGACTTCATATGTATATTACTGTTGCTTCACGTCTCAGAATGAACAATAGGATGGAGTCTCCAGGAGACAACAGGAGGACGCGAAATGTGACCTTTGTTATGCAAAGAAAGGGCCTTGAGGGATTTCCTGACCACCAGTGACTTTAGGTGGGGGGGAGAAGACCTGGAGGAAGAAGTATTGTGTCTTGGGATTAAAAGACAATGTGACTCTGTGCTTTGATGTCCTAGGTATAAGAGGGACAGACATGGGGGGATGCTTTCTCTTTTTTCTGTTTGGAGGATGTTGGAGACAAGTGAATAAATCTGATTTGAGAAATAAACTCAGCCTCATCTTTTCACGCTCTCCACACTTGCACATTATGCACAATCCTTGCACTGTAGACACGTAGACTCAATAACAATAGTTATTGAGATGGGAGAGATTATGGTGATGTAGCAGGAAGGAGAGCTGGGAGACAGTGGGGGGGAAGGGTTGAACGTACCGTGATGCGAGATGCCATGCAGATGTGAGATGGGTGGAGGATATAAAAGGAGAGACCCTGGTGTATTGAGAAAATACTTTTTCTGTTATGACTGATGTGAGAGTGAATAAAGTAGTCTGCTGCAAGAGTCTGCCTCCGTTATTTGCACTCTCCACACTGGTGACCCCTTGACGAATTATGGAACACGAGGCAAGAACCCCAGAGTCGGCCCGGACGGGAAGCCCCAGCAACGCGGCAAGCATCCCAGAGACGGCCCGGACGGGAACCCCCAGCAACGCGTGCACTGTTTCGGTCAAACTACCGGACTTTTGGTTGCATGACCCGCGGTCTTGGTTCCACCACACTGAGGCTCAGTTCGCCCTCCAGGGAATAACGGCAGACGACACCAGATATTACTATGTGGTCGCAGCGCTGGACACTCGCACGTCTCGCACGGGCTGCACGGTGGCGCAGTGGTTAGCACTGCGGCAGCACAGTTTACCCTTGGCCGGGGGATTGTGGGGATCGTGGGATCGTGGGTTCGATCCCAGCCCCCGACCAACAGTGATCTGTGTGGAGTTTGCATGTTCTCCCCGTGTTGCGTGGGTTTACTCCGGGATTTCTCTGGTTTCCTCCCACATGCCAAAAACATGCATGTTAGGTTAATTGGCTGTTCTAAATTGTCCCTAGATATCTGTTTCCTATAGGCCCTTAGAATAGAGGGTTAGTATTAATGAAAGCGCTTTGAGTGGTCTTTGTGACTAGAAAAGCGCTATATAAGTGCAGGTTAGTTAGTTAGTTAGTTAGTCTCAGCAAGCAGCGAGCCTGCTCCAACAGCCTCCAGCCCACGATAAATACGGGGCTCTCAAGGCCGCGCTGACCCGGCGCTACATGCTCTCTGATTGTGAGAGAGCAGAGAGGCTCCTGAGGCGCTCTGAGTTAGGAGATGGGTCAGCGGTCGAATTGATGGAGAAGATGTTGGCGTTGATGGGCACGGACAACGGGCATTTTCTGTTTGCCTGCCTTTTCCTCCGGAACCTCCCAACAGAGGCAAGAGTGGTCCTTGCCAATTCGCCGTTGCTGGCCGCGCGTGACTACCAGGCGCTAGCCCAGGAGGCAGATCGGATCATCCTCACCACCAGAGCCCTCACAGTGAACGCGGCGGCATCGGAACCCAGCGAGACGACCAGCGGAGACGAGGAGCCGGCGACAGTAGCGGCAGCGGGGGCCAGGAAGCGCCAGAGAGACACGCTCTGCTTCTACCACCGCCGCTTTGGAGAGAACGCACGCAGATGTGAGCCACCGTGCCAATTCAAGCGTTTGGGAAACGCAAAGGCCAGCAGTCAGTAGCAGCTGCGACCGCCGGTGAATAGAACAAGCTGCTCTACGTGACGGACTCGCGCTCGGGGAGACGGTTCCTTGTAGACACCGGCTCCCAAAAGAGCCTCATCCTGCCGTCCTACGCTGACCAGCTAGCGGGAGCTAGCGGCCCCAAGCTGGTAGCCATAAACGGCTCAGACATTAAGACTTTTGGTGAGAGAACACTGACTTTATCCCTACACGGCCGTATGTACGAGTGGACTTTTGTCATAGCGGCATTGAGTTTCCCAGTCCTGGGAGCTGATTTTCTGTGTGCACTCGGGTTGCTAGTCGATGTTGCTAACAGGCACCTGGTTAATGCACTGTCTTTTGATTCTCTCCCCTGTACAGCTTGAGGGGCCGGGCCAACAACACTAGCCAATGTCACAGCTCCAGGCGGTAAGTTCCACACACTGCTCACTCAGTTCCCAGCACTCACGGCCAGCACTAAACACGGGGTGGAACACTTTATCACCACCACTGGGCCGCCCGTTTTCGCACGACCTCGGCGCCTGGACACAGCTAAACTGGTCATAGCGCACGAGGAGTTTGCCAACTTGAAAAGGTTGGACATCATCAGGCGCTCAAACAGCCCATGGGCATCCCCGCTACACATGGTCCCTAAGGCTGAGGGATCGTGGCGACCGTGCGGAGATTTCCGCAGGTTGAATAACGCCACAGCGCACGACCACTACCCGATTCCCTATATTCAGGATTTTTCCGTTCACCTCGCTGGGGCCCGCATTTTTTCTAAAATAGACCTGGTCCGTGGTTACCACTAGGTCCCAGTGCACACGGAGGGCATACCCAACACAGCAGTAATAACTCCGTTTGGCTTGTTTGAGTTTTTACGCATGCCCTTCGGATTAAAAGGTGCGGCACAGACATTCCAACGCATGATGGATGTGGTGTTGCGCGATCTCCCGTTTGTGTTCGTCTACCTGGATGATATCCTGGTGGCCAGCGCTTCCAAGGACGAACACGTAACCCACCTCAGGACGGTTTTCCAGAGGTTGGAGGAGCACGGGTTAATAATCAACCTGGCGAAATGCCAGTTCGGTGTGATGGGGATTGACTTTTTGGGGCACCGCGTCTCACCGGAGGGAGTGATACCCTTGCCGGACGAGGTGTGCGCCGTGGCGAGACGGTCAGGGCGCTGCAAGAGTTTTTGGGGATGGTTAACTTTTATAACCGGTTCCTCCCCCGCGCAGCTCAGCTCATGCAGTCATTGTACGCCGTGCTCAAGAAACGGAAACCGGCGGACAGAGTCAAATGGACTCCTGAGCGGGAGCAGGCATTTTCTGAGGTTAAAACAGCCCTGGCAAACGCCGCACTGTTGGCGCACCCGGACCCGGCGTCCCAGATGGCGCTCACTACCGACGCCTTGGACGTGGCCATAGGGGCCGTCGTGGAGCAACACGTCGCCAGTTCTTGGCAGCCGCTCGCTTTTTTCAGCAGGGCTTTGCGCGACAGTGAGCATAAATACAGCGTGTTCGACAGAGAGTTGCTGGCTCTCCACCTGGCCATACGCCACTTCCAGTTCTGGCTGGAAGGCCGCACCTTCACCGCGTTCGTGGACCACAAGCCGCTAACGTTCGCGATGGCCAAGGTTTCGGAACCATGGTCGGGCCGGCAGCAGAGACAACTGGCCGCAATGTCGGAGTTTACGACCGATATTCAGCATGTATCGGGTAAACTGAATGTGGTGGCGGACTGCCTCTCGCGCGCAGTAGTGGCCTTTGTCTGCATGGGGATAGATTATACAGCCATGGCCGCAGAGCAGATTGGTGATGCAGACGTGTGCACACTCCAGTCTGGACCAACAGGGTTAAGGCTGGAGAGCAGAGTACTGCAAGACGGCAGCCCCCCCCTGCCCAATCTGCGACGTCTCCACGGGACGCCCGCTCCCGGTGGTCCCAGTTGCTTGGCGCTGCCGAGTGTTTGAGTCAGTTCACGCTCTGGCGCACCCAGGAGTGCGTGCGTCAGTCAAAATGGTGGGAGCGAAGTTCGTATGGCCAGGCCAGCGCAAACAAGTGAAAGAGTGGGCCGCAGCCTGCGTAGCGTGCCAACGAGCCAAAGTACACAGACACACGAAGGCTCCTTTGGAACCGTTTCGTATACCAGCTAAGAGGTTCGACCATGTTCATGTGGACCTCGTGGGCCCCCTCCTGCCATTGCAGGGGTGCACGCACCTTCTGACAGTGGTGGACCACACCACACGCTGGCCAGAAGCAGTCCTGCTGGCGGCAACCGCATCCGCGGACGTGGCGCGCGCTTTTTTGACAACATGGGTGGCACGTTTTGGCATCCCATTGGACATCACGTTTGATAGGGGCCCTCAGATTGTTTCCGACCTCTGGTCCGCGATGGCCCGTAGCCTGGGTGTTGCAATTCATCGCACAACTGCGTACAACCCACAGGCCAATGGGTTATGCAAGCGTTTCCATAGATCACTGAAAGCAGCGCTCAAGGCTTCGCTGACGGATGCAAATTGGGTAGACCGGTTGCCGTGGGTTCTGTTGGGGTTGCGTTCTGCACCAAAAGAGGATTTGGAGGCTTCCCCGGCGGAGCTTGTTTTTTCTCAGCCACTGTGGCTGCCCGGGGAATTTTTGCCATATAATCCCGCGCCGGACAACTGTCCGTCTCAGTGTTTGCAGCATAGCGCAGATACAGGCACGCTGCCGGGCCCGGCCCACCACTGTTTTCCACGCGCTTTTGTGCCAAAAACTTTGAAGAACGCAGCGTTCGTGTTTGTCAGGCACGATGCCCACCGCCCCCCATTGCGCCCACCCTACGATGGCCGGTTCAGAGTGCTGGAACCAGGGGACAAACATTTTTTGTTAGACTTGGGGGGTCGTCGGGAGAAAATATGTATAGACAGACTTAAGCCCGCCTTTGTGGTGGCAGACAAGCAAGTGATGTTGGCTCGGGCCCCTCGGCATGGAAGACCCCCACGGAGAACTCCCCAGGTTAACGATTCATTAGAGCAGCCACACGGGCAAGTCGAAGGTCCCCCCCCCCCCTCGCCATTGCCCACCCGCAGACAGACAGACCCCCAGGAGCCCCCCACCGGCACAGCAGAGCCGCGGAGGCGGAGAACCCCTGTTACAGCAGATACGGGAGGAGACTGAAGCCAAAAGGACGTGAGGACTGAAACTCGGTCTGAGATTCTGGGGGAGGGGCAGTGTAGATGTGGGGTTAAGCTGGGAGACAGTGGGGGGAGAAGGGTTGAATGTATTGTGATGCGAGATGTCATGCAGATGTGAGATGGGTGGAGGATATAAAAGGAGAGACCCTGGTGTATTGAGAAAATACTTTTTCTGTTATGACTGATGTGAGAGTGAATAAAGTAGTCTGCTGCAAGAGTCTGCCTCCGTTATTTGCACTCTCCACAGCGCAAACCTTTTTTTGAGGATTGTCTGAAAAAAAAAATAAGTAAAGTGAACTTCAGTAAACGGAAGGACAAAAGGGTGTTAAGTTTCACTGACTTCTTTATTCTGTGTATTTTGTTAGGAGAAAAACAACAGCATACCAAAGTAAAAGGACAAAATGCACATTATTCTTATCAAATATTCATAAACCTGGAAAATGCCATAAAAATATTTTTATTTAAAACACAATTACAGATCCCCCACTTTGGGGGGTTTTCCCTTTATTTCACTAGGTTATGTAGGATTTCTGTGAGATTCCTTTTGTATGAAGGTCTGCAAAGTCAAACAGAACAGAGTCTGCTGCTAGACCATAGACTGTATAAAAAAATGATATAGTCTATGTGCTAGACCTGCTAGACACCCCTTTATGGCTATTTTCTTTGCATTCTACCCATAGGGCAGTGGTGGCCTAATGGTTAGGGATGTGGACTAGTGAGTGGAGGGTTGCGGGTTCAACCCCTAGACCGGCAGGATCAGGTCTGGATGGGACAAATAACATAGCAGTGTTTTGCCCCACACTACTGTGATGCCATTGAGCAAGTCCCTTAACCCCAACTGCTTCAGAGGAGGCAATAGAGGAACCCTCCATTATTGCCAGCTAACAGCTAGTAATGGAGGAGGGTTCCAAGCAGCTATGCTGTGGGAAAACTTTGGTTATGTTCTGATTCTCCTTATTATTTTTCTCTGCTGAAAGTGCATGGGGACCAAAAACAGTAATATGTGGAAACTTGAAATTTTAGTCTCATCAGAAACTCTCCCAACTACTCAGAGACAAAAAAAAAAAAAATAAAAATCAGGGCACTACATAGGTGGCACTATAATAATCACTTTTACATTTTTGCAAATATCTTGAGAATGGCTGGGCCTAGACAAAAAATCTTTCATCATTCTATTCACTGAAACCTTCTGCAACTTTTTGTCAATGGTGGCAAACTCTGAAAATGAAGTTTTCTGCACCATATTTTCAAAAATGTGCAAATGAACTCAAAATGAACTTCTCCTAGTTCATTCACCCAAACTGCTTGAAAGTAAGCGGAGATCATCTACAGGCATTGATAATGAAAAATTGTTAAAATTATCAAAAAATGTCAATCTGTTTTGATTTTCTAGGCCAATCAAGTTGTACAGTTTCTCTTTGGCATGTAGTTTTGGGTTTAACTCCAGATATACTGATTCAAATTTGATGAGACTTCAGACTCACAATCAGAACAGTATTCTACAGCTAACCTCCAAATTTTATGCAATTCTGTTAATTTTCAAAAAATCATGTTTATGAAATGCCTGCCAGCCATTTTGTCTTGTCAGTTGAGCATTTTCATTCATCTTCTACCACTTACTCCTTTTCAGGTCGCCGGTGGGGGGTGGGAAGCTGGAGCCTATCCCAGCATCTTTGGGCGAGAGGCAGCGTACACCCTGGACAGATTTCCAGTCCATTGCAGGGCCAACACAGAGAGACAGACTACCATTCACTCTCATATTCATACCTAAGGACAATTTAGAATCCCCAGTTGATGCCAGTTAACCTAATCAGCATGTCTTTGGGCTGTGGGAGGAAACCGGAGTAAACCCACTTTTATTTTTTTGAGTTTGTAACCCAAAGTGGTTGTGTGGTGTGCTATGTCTGGAAAAATGTGGAATGACCAACGGAGAGTGGAGTTTGCTGGGAACAAAAACTTTATTGCAAAATCCTTAGTGGTAGTACAGAGGGTTGTTGGTTGGGAGGCCGAGCTCCGAAGGCGAAGAGAGAGAGAATGCAAGATGGCCGTCCCTTGCGTTTATATGTTATTTATATATGCATTTATATGTTATATGTTATTTTAGGTCATTTGTCAATTTAAAGTATTATAGAAAAATAAGAATTTACTTTTGCTTCCCAATATAAACCTTTTCCATTAAGTACACCTGTTTTACACACAAAGGAACGGATAATTATATTGTAGCGAACTCAATATGAGCACCCTACTTGGCTTGCCAAGTGGGTTGACCCTATTGGTGACACAGGTAGAGCACGGGACTCCGGAGCGGGAGGCGTGAGTTCAAATCTCCCGGTGGGACGTCGCCATGTCGAGCAGCACGTTACATTGGTGTCAGAAGTGGGATCTCCTGTCCAAAGCAGTAATGGGGTGCTGACATCGGGACGATGTCGAGAACCAGAGGGGAGTAGTGTAGCGAACTCAATATGAGCACCCTACTTGGCTTGCCAAGTGGGTTGACACAGGTAGAGCGCGGGACTCCGGAGCGGGAGGCGTGAGTTCAAATCTCCCGGTGGGACGTCGCCATGTCGAGCAGCACGTTACATTGGTGTCAGAAGTGGGATCTCCTGTCCAAAGCAGTAATGGGGTGCTGACATCGGGACGATGTCGAGAACCAGAGGGGAGTAGTGTAGCGAACTCAATATGAGCACCCTACTTGGCTTGCCAAGTGGGTTGACACAGGTAGAGCGCGGGACTCCGGAGCGGGAGGCGTGAGTTCAAATCTCCCGGTGGGACGTCGCCATGTCGAGCAGCACGTTACAATATTATACAAGTTTTTGTGTGAAAACAGTCAGTTAAGGGCTTTTTAATGTTATATTAAGTTTTAATGAAAATACCAATTCAAAAAAGGACAAAGTCAACAAACTATGAAAATGTAAACAGCATACTAATTCTTATCCATCTTAGGATAGATTACCAGTGGCTGAGGTACACTCACAGCATCTGAGAGTGGCACAGAGAGACAGCCACACACTCACATCCTCACCTATGATTTATTTTGAATCACCAGTTAAACTAAGCAAGACAAAATTTGAACAAGACATCATTTACGTAATTTAATTTATATGTGGTGCACAATAATTTGAACAAATGCCATGAAACTGAATGATCAAAGATGAAAAAAACCCAAAACATAAAATGAAGGAACAACAATAATATGACAGCAGGTTCAGGATGTATTTACAAAAAAATTCCAGGTGAGCCTGAAAGTATAGAACAATCCATAAGAGATTAAGCAAGATAACACACATCTACGAGTAAAAAAAATACTGTATTGTGGAGAGAGGAATGAGCAGGCGAGGCAGTGAGCTGGATCAGAGTAGACTTTATTCTCTCTCCATCATAAGTCAACAAGAAGCATCACCCAGGTCTCTAGGCATCTCTCTTTATACCTTACATCCTGGCCTAGCAACCTGGGGGGTTCACATCACAATACATACAATTCCCTTTGTCACCCAGCCTGTCAGCGCATTATGCAATCTGGTGGAGAATGCGTATTATCATTCAGATCGGTGGAGAAGGCGCATTCTCATGCAATCCTATGGAGAAAACCACAGTCTGCCCTGCATATCCGATTACAGCCTTTTAGCGTCTCCTCCTGTACCATTCAGTCTGAGTGGAGAATGTAATGTCTAGGTCCCCCCACCCCCCCATGTCCTGTGGGCTTCAGCCAACGTCCGTAGCGGCTGTAACCGGGGGTCGCCGGCTCAGAGGCGCTGCTGTGCCGGTGCAGCAGTCCTGGAGGCGCGTCCGTCTGTGGGGGAACAATGGGGGGTTGGTGGGAAACACATCTTCACCATGCCATTGTGACTGAGCTGATGAGTCATTTACCTGGGGAGTTCTCAGTGGGGGTTGTCAACGCTGAGGAGCTCGGGCCAACTCCACCTGCTCGTCTGCTAATACGAAGATGGGCTTAAGCCTGTCAATGCAGACTGTTTCTCTGCGTCCCCCCAAGTCTAACAGAAAATATTTATCCCCAGGTTCCAACACTCTGAACGGGCCATCGTAGGGCGGGCGCAATGGGGTCCGGTGGGCATCGTGCCTGACAAACATGGCGCATCCTTCAAGGTCCTTGGCACGAAAATGTGTGGAAAACAGTGGTGGGCTGTGCCGGGTACCGTCCCTGCCTCTGCGCTATGTAGTGAAGGCGGGGATGGATCGTGTTCGGCGTGGGGTTGTCAGGCAAAAATTCTCCGGGGAGCCACAGCGGCTGGGAAAAAACAAGCTCTGCTGGGGAGGCAGCTAGATCCTCCTTCGGTGCTAAACGCAACCCTAATAGAACCCACGGCAACCGGTCCACCCAATTTGCATCTTTAAGCGAAGCACTGAGCGCTGCTTTAAGCGTCCTATGGAAACGCTCACATAATCCATTGGCCTGGGGGTTGTACGCGGTCGTGCGATGAATGGTGATGCCCAGGCTCTGGGCCATCGTGGACCAGAGGTCGGAAACGAACTGCGGGCCCCGGTCGGACGTGATATCCGAAGGGGTGCCGAAGCGTGCCACCCATGTCGCCAAAAAAGCGCGTGCAACTTCTGCGGATGTGGTGGAAGCTAGCGGCACCGCTTCTGGCCAGCGTGTGGTGCGGTCCACCACTGTCAGGAGGTGCGTAAACCCCTGCGATGGCGGGAGGGGGCCCACGAGGTCCACGTGAATGTGGTTGAACCTCTTAGCCGGGACATGGAACGGCTCAAGGGGGGCCTTTGTGTGCCTGTGCACCTTGGCTCGTTGGCATGCTACGCAGGTTGCAGCCCACTCTTTCACCTGTTTGCGCAGGCTTGGCCAGATGAATTTTGCTCCCACCATTTTGACTGACGCGCGCACTCCTGGGTGCGCCAGGGAGTGAACCGACTCGAAGACGTGGCAGCACCAAGCGCATGGGACCACCGGGCATTGGCGGCCTGTGGAAACGTCACAGATTGGGGGGGGGCTGTCTTGCAGTACTCTGCTCTCCAGCCTTAACCCTGTTGGTCCAGACTGGAGCGCGCAAACGTCCGCATCGCCGATCTGCTCGGCGGCCATGGCCGTGTAATCTATCCCTACGTAGACTGGGGCCACTAATGCGCACGAGAGGCAGTTTGCCACCACGTTGAGTTTACTGGCTACATGCTGAAAGTCGGTCGTAAACTCCGAGATCACAGCCAGCTGTCTCTGCCGCCGGGCCGACCATGGTTCCAAAACCTTGGCCATAGCGTACGTTAGTGGCTTGTGGTCCACAAACACAGTGAAGCTGCGCCCTTCCAGCCAGAATTGGAAGTGGCGTATGGCCAGGTGGAGAGCCAGTAACTCCCTGTTGAACGCGCTGTATTTACGCTCATTGTCGCCCAAAGACTTGCTAAAAAAGGTGAGCGGCTGCCAAGAACTGGCGAAGCGCTGCTCCACAATGGCCCCTATGACCATGTTCGATGCGTCGGTAGTGAGCGTTATCCGAGCCGCCGGGTCCGGGTGCGCCAGTAGTGCAGCATTCGCTAGGGCTGTTTTGGCCTCGGAAAATGCCTGCTGTCGCTCAGGAGTCCAGTCCACTCTATCTGCCGGTTTCCGTTTCTTAAGCGCGGCGTACAACGGCTGCATGAGCTGGGCTGCACGGGGGAGGAAACGGTTGTAAAAGTTAACCATCCCCAAAAACTCCTGCAGCGCCCTGACCGTCTGAGGCCAGGGAAAATCTGCCACTGCGTGCATTTTGTCCGGTAATGGTATCGCGCCCTCTGGTGAGATGTGGTGGCCCAAAAAGTCGACTACCGTAACCCCGAACTGGCACTTCGCTGAGTTATTATTAACCCGTGCTCTTCCAACCTCTGGAAAACCGTCCTGAGGTGGGCTATGTGTTCGTCCTCGGACGCGCTGGCCACCAGGATGTCGTCCAGGTAGACGAACACAAACGGCAGATCGCGCAGCACCACATCCATCATGCGTTGGAATGTCTGCACCACGCCTTTTAACCCAAAAGGTATGCATAAGAACTCAAAAAGTCCAAACGGGGTTATTACTGCCATTTTGGGTATGTCTTCCACGTGCACCGGGACCTGGTGGTACCCACGGACCAGGTCCACCTTGGAAAAAATGCATGCCCCGGTGAGGTGAATGGAAAAATCCTGAATATGGGGGATTGGGTAGTGATCATGCTCTGTGGCGTTATTTAATCTGCGGAAGTCTCCGCATGGTCGCCACGATCCCTCGGCTTTAGGCACCATATGAAGCGGGGATGCCCATGGGCTGTTTGAGCACTTGATGATGCCCAACCTTTCCAAGTTGGCGAACTCCTCGCGCGCACTGGCCAATTTAGCTGCGTCCAGGCGCCGAGGTCATGCGAAAACAGGCGGCCCCATGGTGGTAATGAAGTGCTCCACCCCGTGTTTAGTGATGGCCGCCGAAAACATCAGAACTGTGAGTGCTGGGAACTGGGTGAGTGGTGTGTGGAACTTACCCCCTGGAGCTGTAATGTTGGCTATTGTTGTGGACCCGGCTTCTCTAGTTGTACAGGGCAGAGAATCAAAAGACATAACGTTAATGAGGCATCTGTTAGCTACTTCCCGTCAGCCAGTCTGCGTAGGACGGCAGGATGAGGCTGTTTTGGGAGCCGGAGTCCACGAGGAACTGTCTCCCCGAGCGTGAGTCCATCACGTAGAGCAGTTTGGTTATGTCACCAGTGGTCGCAGCTGCTACCTACTGCCGGTCCTGGTGTTTCCCGAGCACTTGAACTGGCACGGTGCATGCATTAACGTGCGTCTTCTCCAAAGCGGCGGTGGTAGAAGCAGAGTGTGTTCCTCCGGTGCTTGTTGGCCTCCGCTGCGGCCACTGTTGCTAGCTCCTCACCCTCGCTGGCCGTCTCGCTGGGTTCCGATGCCGCTGCGTTCACAGCGAAGGTTCTGGTTACCAGGATAATCCCATCTGTCTCTTGTGCTAGCACCCCGTAGTTCCGCGTGGCCAGCAGCAGCGAATTGGCAAGGACCGCTCTGGCCGCTGTCGGGAGGTTCTGGAAGAAAAGGTGGGAAAAGAGGAACTACCCGCCATCTGTGCCCATCAATGACAACATCTTCACCATTAATTCGACCGCCGTCCCATCTCCCAACTCGGAGTGCGTCAGGAGCCTTTCCGCTTTCTCACAGTCCAAGAGCGTGTAGCACTGGGTCAGCGCGGTCTTGAGAGCATCATATTTGTTGTGGGCTGGGGGCTGTTGGAGCAGGTTCGCCACCTGCTGTGTTGTGCATGCATCCAGCGCTGCAACCACGTAGTAGTACTTGGTGTCATCCGCTGTCACTCCACGGAGCACGAATTGGGCGTCAGTGTGGAGGAACCAAGACTTCAGGTCATGTAGCCAAAAGTCTGGGAGCTTGACTGAAACGGCGCACACGGTGTTGGCGCCTCCAGTCCGGGTCGTCGCCAGGGTGTTTGTCTCGAGGTCAATTCTACATCAAAGATCACCAGTGTGGAGAGAGGAATGAGCAGGCAAGGCAGTGAGCTGGATCAGAGTAGACTTTATTCTCTCTCCATCATAAGTCAACAAGAAGCATCACCCAGGTCGCAAAGCATCTCTCTTTATACCTTACATCCTGGCCTAGCGACCTGGGGGGTTCACATCACAATACATACAATTCCCTTTGTCACCCAGCCTGTCAGCGCATTATGCAATCCAGTGGAGAATGCGTATTATCATTCAATCCGGTGGAGAAGGCGCATTCTCATGCAATCCTATGGAGAAAACCACAGTCTGCCCTGCATATCCGATTACAGCCTTTTAGCGTCTCCTTCTGTGCCATTCAGTCTGAGTGGAGAATGTATTGTCTAGGTCCCCCACAGTATACTATTTTTAGTACAGTAATAAAGATAATAACATTCAAAACAAATCAAAAGGGGTTAGGGCCAACACCTGAGAGCAATCGCTTCTCTTTTTCAGCTCCAACTTTAACTCTCCAAGTCCTCTCACAAACCATCCTATCACTTTGATACAGAGAAAACACTTTGCAGGACAATAGATACAGTACACAAAGTGCATCTCAGTAAATTAGAATGTCATTAAAAAGTTGATTTATTTCAGCAATTCAGTTAAAAAATGAAACTCCTGTAATCTTTAGATTTTTTACACAGTGATATATTTTAATTGTTTGTTCAAATCGGGTGCCAAGTCCTGTCATTTGGAAATCAAGGTCCTAGAGTCTGGAGGAAGAGTGGAGAGGCACAGAATCCGAGTTACTTGAGCTCTAGTGTGAAGTTTACACAGTCAGTGATGATTTGTGTCAGGACATGGACTGGGCCCCATGTCCTCACCTTGATTTATATTTTATGTTCCTTGTCTCCAGGGTGTGGGCCCCAGCTTGCGTCCTCGCTCAAAGTTGTATTTTGGGATTTTCTTTATTTCACCTTTATTATTATCATTATCCTGGGTTATTATTATTATTATTATTATTATTATTATTATTATTATTATTATTATTATTATCCCTGTCTGATCTTTAGTCTTGGTGGTTCTCCTTAGTTCTTGGTTGTCATGTTTATCTGGATTAGTATTATTATTATTATCATCATCATTGCCATGGTCTTGTCTCTCCTGATCCTCTGTGTGTGATTATCTATGCAGCCCCACCAGTCGTGTTTCTGTGCCAGTGATCATTCCCTGCCGTCTCCATTTGTCCCTGATTGTGCCCACCTGTTCTGTGTTGTATTGATTACCTGTGTCTATATATGTCAGCCTCAATCTGTCCTGTATGAGTGTTCTTAGTCATGTCTGCGTGAGCAACATGCTTCTGCTTGTCTGTATCCTGCCTTATCCTGCCATTTGTTTGTGAGTTTTTTTGTTACAGCTTCCGATCTGTTTCACCCTCGAGCTGTGCCCATTTGGCCAGCTTTCTAATGAAATCATTGCCAACTTTAAGTACTGTATTTGGGTCCAGTTCCTCAAACTGTGACAGTAGGATACCCATGTCATGGACCCAGCGTACATAAAGTTTTGGTAGTTGGGCCTTGATGAGAAGGAAGCATGGGTGGCGACCAAAATCGAGGATGCCTGCACTTCCCACACGCCAGAGGAAGTCCTTCTCTGACTCGAATGCGCCAATGAACTGAGTGATGCGCTTCCATCCCTGCGACGGTTCCCTCAGCTCGTTCGACTGCATGAGCAAAACGTGACTATGCAGCTCATCATCCAGGGGCTGATGGAGTCATTCCCGGTGGTGGGAGGAGCCAATGGAGGAGGGACGGTGTTCATCCGCTGGAAGACGTGGTCGTTGCCAGCGCCGGAGGACACAGTGGCCCGGCTTTCCATCTCTGGCGGGGGTTCCCCAGGCCTCCGTTTTCCCCTCCTTTGGTCCTGTGCCAGCTCAACACCATCGGGCAGACTCACTGCATCAGGTGAGTTTCAGCAGCTCCTGGGAAGACTCGCCTGACACATCAGCGGCAGCAGAGTGGGAATACAGGCAAGTACCCATTCATTTTTCAACATCTATAAATGAAGGGACTTGTCTGGTTCCCGGTAAGGAGACTCAGCCACAGCTGCCTGCCGCTGCTGAGCTCTCTCCACCCCACTCTGCTATAAACTCTGCTGCTGTTTCCATCCACCCATCCTCACCTGCATCTCCTGTGTCCACCTCTGTGTTTTGTGAGAGACTGGCTATGCTGGGTGGCAACCTACTGGTCTGGGATGAGCCGGCTGCCCTAGAAGCTCCTCCTACTGCAGCTGTTTCCAGCAGTGGGTTCCAAGCAGCTGTAGCCCCCAGACCTGATTCTTTATTGGTGGCTGTTTCTGGGTCAGGGCTACATGAGGAACATCCAGTACCAGCTCCCCGTTGTTCCCCAGCTCCAGTACCAGTTCCACGTCACTCTTCAGCTCCAGTACCAGCTCCACATCACTCTGCAGCTCCAGTACCAGCTCCACATTGCTCTACAGCTCCAGTACCAGCTCCATGGCACCCCCCAGCTCTAGTACCAGCTCCGCGGGTCATCCTGCCTGTCATCATTCCAGAGGTTGGGGGACCTCCACCTGTCACTCCAGAGGTCAGGGGACCTCCACCCATTGTTCCCGAGGTTGGGCGACCTCCATCTGTTGTCCCCGAGGTCAGAGGGCCTCCATCCGTGGTTCCAGAGGTCGGAGGACCTTCACCTGTCGTTCCTGAGATTGGTGGCCCTCCATCTGTCCTTCCAGTGGCCAAGCAGTCCACTCCACTTGGTCTGTCCAAGCTGTCCGCTCCACCTGGGCCGTCTGAGCAGTCCACTCCACCTATCATTCAGGCCTGTATGCCTCCAACCATCATTCAAAAGGCCGGCGTGCCTCCAACTGTCACCCAAGAGGCTGGCATGCCTCCAACCATTGTTCAAGAGGACAGTGTACCTCCAGCCATTGTCCAAGAGGTTAGCAGGCCTCCACCTTTCGTTCCAGAGGCCGGCGGGCCTCCACCTTTTGTTCCAGAGGCCGGCGGGTCTCCATCTTTCATTCCAGAGGCCGGTGGGCCTCCACTTGCCATTTCAGAGGCCAGGATCAGCATGCTGCAGTCACCAGTTACAGAGCACAGAGCTCCTTTGTGTATGCTTGATGAGCCCTGTGTCCCTGCGGCCACTGTTCCACCTTGTTCTCCGGTTCGGTGGACTAAGAAAAATGGCAGGCTGCTGGACTGGCCCTGCATTTCAGTCCGGGGGTCCATGGACTCGGGCAGGCCTCCCGACCCACGTTGTTCTCTGGTCCAAGGGCCCATGGACTTGGGTAGACCACCTGACCCGGCTTGTTGTGGGTTTTTGGGCCTTGGACTTTATTTTACCCTCAGAACTGTATTTTCGTTCTGGACATTGTGTGGGGGAAAAGGATTTGTTTTGGCCCACCTGGTCTTGTACCCCCACCACCCACCCTGTGAGGGTTTTTTGTTTTTTTCTTTTGTTGATGTTACCCTTGGAGGTCTGGAAGCCGCCCCTTAAGAGGGGGGTACTGTCAGGACATGGACTGGGCCCCATGTCCTCACCTTGATTTATAATTCATACCATTCCTTGGCTCCAGGGCATTTGTCACAACCCGCTCTCACCTGTCTCCTGCTCCAGCTGCGTGCACACCTGCCCCTCATCAAGCCCGGGCTATTTAGCCCGCTCCGCCTGGAGCCTTGGCCTGGAGCCGTCTGCTCTCCAACGATCGTGCTACCCGCACTCGCCTACTCTACTTCTACGTTCCTGGACCAACCAACCTTCACCATTCACATAAGCCATCATTCGTCTCACCTTCTCTCCAGTCTTTCTCCCCTGTGCACAGGTGGATTCCCTGGTGGCGGATTCTCCCCTCGTCGTCATCTTCTCCTCACCCGCAGCGCCGAGCGCGCATTGGAGCGCTGTCTACCAGGCAGGTGACCCGCGGCTCGCCAGCCACCAAGACCACCTGCAAGGTTGCCTGGCTGCACGGCGCGCTGCTTTGCCCTCGGTGCATCCTGTCCTCCAGCATCACATCCACACTCACTCTTACGCATCCACACACACTTTGCATTTAATAAATCCATCCATCCATCCATCCATCCATCTTCTACCGCTTTTCCGGAGGTCCGGGTCGCGGAGGCAGCAGTTCAAGCAGAGAAGCCCAGACTTCCCTCTCCCCAGCCACCTGCTCCAGCTCTTCAGAGGGGATACCAAGGCGTTCCCAGACTAGCTGGGAGACATAGTCTCTCCACCGAGTCCTGGGTCTGCCCCGGGGTCTCCTCCCAGTGGGACGTGCCTGAAACACCTCAAGTGGGAGGCGTCCAGGAGGCATCCTAATCAGATGCCCATACCACCTCAACTGACTCCTTTCAATGTGGAGGAGCAGCGGTTCTACTCTGAGCCTCTCCCGGATGACTGAGCTCCTCACCCTATCTCTGAGGGTGAGTCCAGCAATCCTACGGAGAAAGCTCATTTCAGCCGCTTGTATCCGCGATCTCGTTCTTTCGGTCATTACCCAAAGCTCGTGACCATAGGTGAGAGTAGGAACGTAGATTGACTGGTAAATCGACAGCTTTGCCTTAGAACTAAGCTCCCTCTTCACCACAACAGACCGGTACAACGTCCGCATCACTGCAGATGCTGCTCCAATCCGTCTGTCGATCTCTCGCTCCATTTTCCCCTCACTCGTGAACAAGACCCCAAGATACTTAAACTCCTCCACTTGGGGCAGGAGCCTGTCCCCAACCCGGAGAGGACAATCCACCTTTTTCCGGCTGAGGACCATGGACTCGGACTTGGAGGTGCTGAGAATCAGCACCTCCAAGTCCGAGTCCATTTAATAAATCATTGTTGAAATTGACTCGAGCCTGTGTGCATGTTCCCTGGGCCAGAACTCATGTCAGTACGGCTCCAGCAGGGCGGCCCGGTGGACAGTGGGCTCGCACGCTGGTTGAACAACTTGGAGGCTCGAGTCGATCAGATTATGCATTAGCAACAGGTGATATTAAATCAGCTCACCTTGATCACACGCCGGCTGGACCATCTGGACCCCCCGCAGGTGTTCCCTCCGGCTTCCCGCGGCAGGCTAGCTTCCGCCACTCCTCCGGCTAGCCAGGCTCACCCGGGGCCACCAACCTGGCTCACTCCCATTCCCACGTCCACACGCTTCAGCGGCAAGCTCGGTGAAGCGCGCGGGTTCCTTCTCCAGTGTGAGTCGGTGTTCCAGCGTGTCCCCAGGGACTTCCCGACAGATCACAGCCGAATTGGTTACATCGCCAACCTCTTGGAAGGGCGAGCATTAGCTTGGGCCTACGCCGTCATGGCGAGACCCAGCTACGCTAACCTGACCTATGCCCAATTCGTCCGAGATTTCAATGAGGTTTTTGACCATTCGGACCGTGATAACATACTAACAACCCGGTTACTAAACCTTCGCCAGGGTAGCCGGTCGGCCGCCGACTACGCTGTCGACTTCCGGGTTGTGGCGGCGGGAGCTGGATGGGGAGATGCTGCCCTCTGTAGCATTTTCATCCGTAGCCTGAGCTCAAGCCTTCGGGACGAACTGGCCTGTAGGGATCCGCCGGAGCAACTCTCCGAGCTGATTTCCCTCACCATAAGCCTTGACAACAGGTTGAGAGAACGGGCCGCCGAGCGGAAGTCCTCCAGCCGCTCGAGCGGTGCTCTCCCCCACACATCTCAACCTCGCCCCCTGGTGTTGCCCACACCAGAGTCCGCTGACGAGCCGGAGGCGATGCTGATTGGCCGGGCTAAGCTTCTGCAGGCGGAGAACCAGTGCCGCAGGGAGCTGGGTCTCTGCATGTACTGCGGAGACGACCAGCATGTCTTGGAATCTTGCCCGGTAAGGCCAAAAGGGGGAGTCCGCGAGTCACTATAGGGGGCCTCGCGGACGCATCCCAACCTAACGCCCTATCGAAGTGCATGTTACCAATTAGGTTCTGTCATAACGCCATAGAACACCTCACTCACGCACTGGTGGACTCGGGGGCGGAGCAGACCTTTATTTCTAAGGGCCTGGCAACCCGCCTGGGCATCCCTTGCCAACCGCTGCCGGCTCCTCTGAATCTCGTCTCCCTCTCTGCCACTCCCCTGGAGAAGGTTACACACCGGACAGTCCCGATCCCGGTCATTATTTCCGGTAATCACCGAGAGGACCTCAGCTTCTTCGTGCTGCCCACCTCGGCTGCCTCCGTCATCCTGGGCTATCCCTGGCTCCGCCTGCACAGCCCAACTTTTGATTGGCAGTCGGGTAGCGTCCTCTCCTGGAGCACCTTCTGCTTGGGCGCCTGCCTCCAGTCTGCCGCCTGTGCCCCGTCACTTCCTCTTTCCCCCTCCAACGTGCCTCCTCCGGACCTCTCCCTAGTGCCTCCGGAGTTCCATGACCTAGGAATAGTCTTCAGCAAGTCCAAATTGCTGTCTCCCCCCCCCCCACTGCCCTTAAGACTGCGCCATCAACCTCCGCCCAGGGGCGCCCTTACCCTCCAGTCGACTGTACAACCTGTCAGCGCCGGAGCGTGAAGCCATGGATTCTTACATCAAGGAGTCACTCAGCTCCGGTATTATCCGCCCCTCTTCGTCTCCAGTCGGAGCAGGTTTCTTCTTTGTTGCTAAGAAGGATGGGTCCCTTCGGCCATGTATCGACTTCCGGGCGCTGAATGACATAACAGTCAAGGACAGGTATACGCTGCCGTTAATGGACTCGGCTTTCAATTCTCTGCAGGGGGCCACCTGGTTTACGAAGCTGGACCTCCGCAGTGCATATCATCTTGTTCGGATCCGGGAGGGCGACGAGTGGAAGACGGGGTTCCGGACGCCCAGCGGTCATTTTGAATATCTTGTCATGCCGTTTGGGCTCACCAACGCGCCGGCCGTCTTCCAGCGCCTAATTAATGACGTCCTCCGCGACTTCCTGGGGGTGTTCATTTTTGTGTACCTGGATGACATCTTGATCTTCTCCTGGTTGCGGGAGGAGCACCAGGTTCACGTGAGACGGGTCCTCCAATGCCTCCTGGAGAACCGGCTCTACCTAAAAGCAGAGAAGTGTGAATTCTATGCTGACAAGACCTCCTTCCTGGGCTTTATTATTTCACACAACCAGATCATCCCCGACCCTGCCAAGGTCAAGGCGGTCGTTGAGTGGCCTACCCTCTCATCTAGGAAGCAGGTTCAGCAGTTCCTCAGCTTCGCCAATTTTTACCGGCGTTTTGTCCCTAAATATAGCACCATCACTTCTCCCTTGACCTGCCTCACCTCCCCCAAGGTGCCATTTCAGTGGACCGAGGACGCCGTGGCTGCCTTCGCTGCGCTGAAGACGGAGTTCTCCTCCTCCCGGGTCCTGACCCAGGTGGACCCCTCACTGCAGTGTCTCCTGGAAGTGGACGCCTCTGATATGGGGGTGGGGGCGGTGTTGTCTCAACACTCTCCGGTGGACGGGGTGGTTCGCCCCTGCGCCTTTTTCTCCCGGCGCTTGTCTGCAGCGGAGAGGAATTACGACGTCGGTGACAGAGAGCTCCTGGCAGTCAAGCTCGCGTTGCAGGAGTGGCGTCACTGGCTCGAGGGGGCAGCTCAGCCTTTCGTGGTTTGGACAGACCACAAGAACCTGGAGTACCTGAGGACGGCCAAGCGCCTGAATGCCTGCCAGGTGCGCTGGTCTCTGTTCTTTGGCCGCTTCAGGTTCACCATCAGCTACCGTCCCGGCTCCAAGAACGGTAAACCGGATGCTCTGTCCAGGCAGTTCCCCCCAGAAGCCCCTGAAGATTGGGACCACACCATCCTGCCGGCCTCGTGTGTCATGGGCGCCATCTCTTGGTCCATCAGAGACAAGGTCCGGAAGGCACAGGAAATCGAACCCGATCCTGGCGGCGGTCCGGCGGGGAGGCTGTTCGTTCCATCATCGGTCTGGGGTGACATCATCCATTGGGCTCACACCTCCAAGCTCGCCTGTCATCCTGGGATCTCCGTACTGATTGAGCTCCTCCAGAGGTCCTTTTGGTGGCCGGGCCTCCGGGGCGACGTCGCTAATTACCTCCGCGCCTGCCCCCAGTGTGCGACTGGCAAGGCACCATCCTCTCCTCCAGCTGGTCTCCTCCACCCTCTGCCGGTCCCCAGTAGACCCTGGTCCCATGTAGCCCTAGATTTCATCGCCGGTCTCTCGACATCTAACTCTTTTACCACCATCCTGACCATTGTGGACCAGTTCTTTAAGGCCGCCCACTTCGTGCCGCTCCACAGTCTTCCTACGGCGCGGGAGATGGCGGACTTGTTGACCCAACATGTTGTGAGGCTGCATGGGATCCCGGTGGATATCGTCTCTGACCGGGGGCCCCAGTTCGTGTCTCGGGTCTGGACGTGTTTCTGCAACGCCCTGGGGGCCACAGTGAGTCTGTCGTCTGGTTACCACCCCCAGTCCAATGTGCAGTGCGAGCGGACTAATCAGGAGCTGGAAGCTGCACTGCGCTACGTCACCTCCTCTAACCCTTCCTCCTGGAGCACCCAGCTGCCCTGGATAGAGTATGCACATAACTCCACTTTGTCATCAGCCATCGGGATGTCTCCCTTCCGGGCATCACTAGGATATGACCCCCCGTTGTTCCCTGAAGAAGAGGGGGAGGTGGCGGTGCCATCTATCCAGGCCCATCTTAGGCGCTGTGGGCGCATTTGGACCACTGTGCGCCGTGCGCTTTTACGCACAGCTGAGCGCAATGCCAGGACGGCTAACCGCCACAGGAGGGCCGCACCGTGCTATCAGGTGGGTCAGCAGGTCTGGCTGTCTATGCGGGACATCAACCTGAAGGCCGAGAGGAGGAAGCTGGCCCAACGTTTCATTGGCCCGTTCCCCATCGTGAAGGTCATCAATCCGGTGGCTGTGCGTCTGGCTCCCCCCCCGCGTCTGTCCGACGTTTCATGTCTCCCGCATTAAACCTGTGGTATCTAATCCTCTCTGTCCTCCTCCTAGGGCTCCACCCCCTCCCGTGATGATCGACGGCGACCCGGCGTGGAGGGTCTCCTCCATCCTGGACTCCCGCCGCCGAGGTCGCGGACTGCAATACCTGGTAGTTTGGGAGGGGTATGGCCCCGAGTGGAGGTCCTGGGTGCGCCCATCGTTCGTGCTGGACAAGCGCCTCGTTACGGAGTTCCACCTGGTGCACCCGGGTAAGCCAGTGCCGGGAGGCGCTGCTCAGGAAGGGGGGGGGAGTACTGTCACAACCCACTCTCGCCTGTCTCCTGCTCCAGCTGCGCGCACACCTGTGCCTCATCAAGCCCGGGCTATTTAGCCCGCTCCGCCTGGAGCCTCGGCCTGGAGCCGTCTGCTCTCCAACGATCGTGCTACCCGCACTCGCCTACTCTACTTCTACGTTCCTGGACCAACCAACCTTCACCATTCACGTAAGCCATCATTCGTCTCACCTTCTCTCCAGTCTTTCTCCCCTGTGCACAGGTGGATTCCCTGGTGGCGGATTCTCCCCTCATCATCATCTTCTCCTCACCCGCAGCACCAAGCGCGCATTGGAGCGCTGTCTACCAGGCAGGAGACCCGCGGCTCGCCGACGCCAGCCACCAAGACCACCTGCAAGGTTGCCTGGCTGCACGGCATGCTGCTTCTCCCTCGGCGCATCCTGTCCTCCAGCATCACATCCACACTCACTCTCACGCATCCACACACGCTTTGCATTTAGTAAATCATTGTTGAAATTGACTCGAGCCTGTGTGCGTGTCCATGGGCCAGAACTCATGTCAGCATGGGCCCCAGCCCATGTCCTCACTTTAAGTTTTATTTTGGGATTTTCTGTATTTCACCTTTATCATTATCCTGGGTTATCATCATTATTATTATCCCTGTCTGATCTTTAGTCTTGATGGTTCTCCTTTGTTTTTTGTTGTCATGTTTATTTGGATTATTATTATAATTATCACTGTCATGGTTTTGTCTCTCCTGATCCTCTGTGTGTAATTATCTGTGCAGCTCCTCCCATCCTGTTTCTGTGTCAGTAATCATTCCCTGCCATCTCCATTTGCCCCTCATTGTGCCCACCTGTTCTATGTTGTATTGATTATCTGTGTCTATACATGTCAGCCCCAGTCTGTGTTCTGTATGGGTGTTCTTAGTTATATCTGCTTGAGCAACACACTTATGCTTGTCTGTATCCTGCCTTATCCTGCCATGTTTTTGTGAGTTTTTTGTTACAGCTTCCGATCTGCTTCCTGTGTTTCACCCTCGAGCTGTGCCCGTTTGGCCAACTCTTTAATAAAATCATTGCCAACTTTAAGTACTGGATTTGGATCCAGTTCCTCAATCCGTGACAATTTGGGGAGCCATGTCATCTGCTGGTCTTGGTCCACTGTCTTTTTTCAAGTCCAAAGTCAGTGCAGTCGTCTACCAGGAAATTTTAGAGCACTTCATTCTTTACTCTGCTGACAAGCTTTATGGAGATGCTGATTTCATTTTCCAGAAGAGCTTGGCACCTGCCTAGACTGCCAAAAGTACCAAAACCCGGTTTAATGCCCATGGTATCACTGTGCTTGATTGGCCAGCAAACTCCTGATCTAAACTCCATAGAGAATATAGGTATTGTCAAGAAGAAGATAAGAGACACCAAACCCAACAATGCAGACGAACTGAAGGCTGCTATCAAAGCAACCTGAGCTCCCATAATGCCTCAGCAGTATCACAGGTTGATCGCCTCCATGCCACACCGCATTGATGCAGTAATTCATGCAAAAGGAGCCCCGACAAAGTCTTGAGTGTATACGTGGACATACTTTTCAGTTGGCCAACATTTCTATTAAATTTTTTCTTACAATGAATTTTATGTAATATTCTCATTTTCTGAGTAACTGAATTTGGGGTTCGTCATGATAACTGAATGAACAGCCCAAGTGCAGGGTGTAACACCAGAGAAAAACACTTCAGCACAGGAGAAAGTTAACCTTTTATTGAACTTCAAAGGGGAGCACAGCTAAGGAAAACATCACTCACCAGAGGAGAACACAGCCTGTGGAGGAGAGACGAGAGCGATTAGCTGGAGAAGGGAGGAGGAAGGTGGAAACACAAATTAGCCACTTACGTGGGCTGAGTAGGGAATCCGGCACAGAACGCAGTGCGAAGAGATGAACCAGCAGGGTGAAACTGGCAAGGATGAGGAAGGGAGATGACTGGGCTGTGTCTGACCGGGTGGAGAATGGAGCTGTAATGGGATGAGGGTGATGAGGCAGGTGAGAGCGCCGCAACCCCTGAAGACGCACCGCTCTGATGGCAGCAACCTGGAAGAGGAGAAAAGAGAGGATATCAGGTAGGGAATCCTTGGTTAATTAACAATATACTGTACTTGCTTGTTTAGTACTGTGAGGCAGTGTACCCAAACGAGCCAGCGCTGAAGCACTGAAGATCAGATCTTTTTAAACGCTGGTGAGGCAGAGGTAGCAGGTGCGTCTAATCTCCCAGGTGTGGTAATTGCCTGAGGAGCAGGGGAATCAGGAAGGAGGGGGCGAGTGCTCACCAGAACATGACAGGGTTTTCATTAGCTGTAAGCCATAGCCACCAAAACTAAAAGAAATAAACACTTGAAATATATCACTCTGTGTGTAATGAATCCATATAATATAGGAGTTTTATTTTTCAATTGAATTACTGAAATAAATCAACTTTTTAATAGTATTCTGATTTATGAGATGCACCTGTATACTCCAGTTTAAAACTGTAAATGTTTGTCTCCATTTTCACCAGCATTGTCTGTATTCTTGTTCCTACTGTCTGGTGTCAAAAAAGCTTCACTTTTCTGGACCAAGTGGCACAAAAATGAAAAGTGCATTATTGGTGGGTTCATATATAAAGAAGATGACAAAAAATGCATTGGGTCTATTAAATTCATTTGTGTGGGACTGGTTGACAAATTAGTAAAGCTAGTTAGGTTATGTTAAGTGGACAAAGGTGTAATATGTAAGCTGAAAGTAAATTTGTTAGGTACACATAACCAAATTTAGTTGATTGAGCTTATATTGTAGTGATCCGCTCTGCCTGCCTGTTGCCCTAATTTCCTCCACAGCTGTGCGCACACCTGCTCTCCTCATCAACCTGCCTATTTAAGCCGTGCTGCCCTCAGGTCTGCACGGAGACGTCAAGCTCCCTGGTCTGGCAAGACCTCTTCGCCTCTTCGTCACCTGCATGTTCCGGAGTTCCATCTCCTTTGATTCCTTCCTGCCTCGTTGTCCTCCTGGGAGTCCTAGCTCCCCAACGACAAGTAAGCCTCATCCTAACCTCATCTCCATGTTTTGCTCTGCTCCCCTGTGCACAGGTGGAAATCCATGGCGGCGGACCTCCTCCTCCTGGCAGTGGACTGAGCTCAACCTGCACTTCACAAAGCTCACTGCTCATCTCTTCACCTCTCACCAACCCTGCAACCGGGGCCAAAGACACTGTCCCTCTGGCCGGACCCTCCGGGATCTCGCCTGTGCGACACACCAACTCGCCTACAGTAAGACTGGACATTTACTGAATCATCTCTCCTGATTTCTCTCACTAATTCCCCTGTCTCTGCTCTTCCTGGGGTTGCCAGTCTGTACGGTGCTCTGCTCTCCCCGGCTGTTACATTCCTGCACACACGCACACATTCACACTCACACTTCATAATAAAGATAATTGAGTTTGTTCTGGAGTCTGTGTCTGCCTTCTGGGTCATAAATCATGTCAGTACGTCTCCGTCAAAACGACCCAGCAGACAGTGCATTAGCGCACAAACTTAACATCATTGAGGCTCGAGTAGACCAATTATCTCATCAACAACAGGTTATATTTACGCAGCTTGTCCAGATTAACTCACGCCTGGATCACCTGTCAGCTCCTCAGTCCTTCTCACCTGCTCCCGGTAGCACGGCTGGCCCAGCCAGTTCCATCCCTTCTCCTTCTCCACCATCTGGGCTGACTCCAGTTCCCACGCCCACACGCTTCAGTGGTAAGCTAGGAGAGGCTAGGGGCTTTCTATTACAATGTGGGATAGTTTTTCAGCGCGTACCAGGGGATTTTCTTACCAGTCACAGCCGCATAGGCTATGTAGTCAATCTTCTGGAGGGGTGGGCTTTAGCCTGGGCTTATGCGGTTATGGCTAAGGCTGATTATGCTAGTCTGACCTATGATCAATTTGTGAGTGAGTTCAATGAGGTTGCGGCGGATGATAAAATAAAGGCAGCGATGAGAGTTTTAAGCAGGTTTATTAAATCATATCGCCATCACGAAGCTCGCCCAATGGGCGGCTCAGAGGCTCTCCAGCAAAGAGTGTGTGTGTCAACAGCAGTTGCAGAGTGAGAGAATGAGAGGATGAGTTACAGGATCGTGCAGCATATATACCCAACAACAGACAATACATCAAAGAGCATTCACAGCAGTTGGTATGGGCATTAGCATATGAGAGACATACATAACAATAGGTAGATTGCTGGCCTCTGCTCCAGCTGCCGGACAAAGAGGTTACAAGGCACATCTACATATTGATCTCAGTCTCTAGGTCACAGTAAGGACAGGATGCATGAACACAATGCATGAATGGCACATTACATCTCAGTAGTGCAGCGGAAAAAACCAGGAGTAGCGAGCTGTCTGTCCTTAGTCTGTTGTGGGGTTTTTTCCAAACCCGCCACACTGCTCCCCCCCAGAGGGCTCGGCAGGGGGCCGAGACCTCGATAGTGCAGCTTGGCAGCGAGCAGGGAAAGCTCTGTGCAGGCGGAGGGGGAGGGAGGAGGGGTGTAGTAAGTGCCGGCCGGGGACGGTGAAATCGTCGGAGCCGCGCAAAAATTGCTTGTTGTTCCGCGACGTCGAGGGGCTGTCCTGTTGCATGTGCGGAGATCACAAGAAGAAAAATTTGTCTCTGACTCCTCTCGTGGCCATGAAGAAAAACAGGAGCGGCGAGGCTGCGTAGCGGCTGTAAGAAAAAAATAGAAGCAGAGGGACTTGGCGTGTTGACTTTAGGTGCGGGCGCAGCCCTAAAGCCTTCGGGAAAAGCTGACGGCTGAATCCCCTTGTGCGCCGTGGCTGAGACCGTTAGAGAATCCTGTGAGCGAGCTGCGTGCTTGCCTCAGGTGTGCAAGCAGCCCTGAAGGTTCCGTGTGCAGCGGCAGAGGTCGATGGCGGTCTGAAGAGCCGTATTTGTCCCGAGCGTGGTGCGCCGTCCTGGTATCTCCCCGTTGCGTGTGCCGGGGTTCAGTGCGTGGGCGGGCCGCTGGAGGGGCGAGTCAGGGTCCAGAATCTTGGTGGAGATCAGCGCAATCGGCGCCGATAATATCCAAGTTGAGCTGTGGCTGCAGATTGGCCATGGTGCGTTGGAGCGGTGAGAGTGAATAGACGATCTTTGTCCCTCGGGCTCGTGCAGATGCGTTGGAGCGGTGAGAGGGAGGAGACGATCTTTGTCCCTCGGGCTCGTGCAGATGCGTTGGAGCGGTGAGAGGGAGGAGACGATCTTTGTCACCGCTCGGCCATGGTGCGTTCAGGTCCATGCGCTGCATTCTCCGCCGGCCCTGGAGGTCACCGTCGTGGAGAGGGGACGAGGTGCATGCGCTCTCGTGTGGAGGAGCTGCGAGCGCGGCCGGTCCAGCGTGGATGAGCAGATCTCAGACGTGCAGATCTCATCATGAAGAACGGGTCACCAGTGTAGCTGTCCAGACCAGAAGGTTGCTTTGTACAAAACGTGTGTATGTTCGGGGTCACCAGTGCAGCGGCATGAAATAAAGCGGCGTTGGTGAAGGTTTTAAGCAGGTTTATTAAATCATACCGCCGTCACGAAGCTCGCCCCATGGGCGGCTCGGAGGCTCTCCAGCAAAGAGACACAGAGTGTGTGTGTCAACAGCAGTTGCAGAGTGAGAGAAGGAGAGGATGAGTTACAGGATCGTGCAGCATATATACCCAACAACAGACAATACATCAAAGAGCATTCACAGCAGTTGGTATGGGCATTAGCATATGAGAGACATACATAACAATAGGTAGATTGCTGGCCTCTGCTCCAGCTGCCGGACAAAGAGGTTACAAGGCACATCTACATATTGATCTCAGTCTCTAGGTCACAGTAAGGACAGGACGCATGAACACAATGCATGAATGGCACATTAACATCACAATGCATGAATGGCACATTACATCTCAGTAGTGCAGCGGAAAAAACCAGGAGTAGTGAGCTGTCTGTCCTTAGTCTGTTGTGGGGTTTTTTCCAAACCCGCCACAAGGTGTTCGATCACTCAGACCGAGATAGTGTGTTCACTACCCAGTTACTCAACTTAAAACAGGGGAATAAATCTGTAGCCGATTATGCCATAGACTTCTGGATGGTAGCAGTGGAGGTGGGGTGGGAGGATGCCTCTCTTTGCAGCATTTTTGTCCGTAGCCTTAGTCCTAGCTTGAGGGACGAGCTAGCCCATCTGGATAAACCCAGCAAGCTGAATGAACTCATTTCCCTTGCCATTAGCTTAGACAATCGGCTAAGGGAGTGGGCCAATGAGCATAGACCTTCCGGTCGCTTGGGTTCACAGTTTCGCTGCTCCCCGCAGCTCCCCCTACTGGCCCTTCCTCCATCTGATACACTAGATTCCCCTGAGCCTATGGTAATGGGTCAGTCAAAGTTGCCGCTGGCTGAGAAACAGTGCCGCCGGGAGCTAGGTCTATGCTTATATTGCGGCAGTGAGAAACATGAGCTAGCTACTTGCCCCATTCGACCAAAAGAGGGAGTCCGTGCGTTGCAGTAGGGGGACTCACAGACCCGCTCCAAAGTAATCCCCTCACCAAGTTCCTGCTGCCCATCCGTTTTGTTCATAACCATCTGGAAATCTCCACACGTGCACTCATTGATTCAGGGGCCGAGCAGAGTTTCATTTCGGAAGGTCTGGCAACCCAACTGGGGCTTGCCTGCCACCAATTAAAAACACCATTAAAGCTTATCGCTCTGTCCAAGGCTCCACTAGCTTTGGTGTCTAAACAGACTGCTCCAGTATCTGTCCTTGTGTCTGGTAATCACCGAGAGCAGCTTAGATTATTTGTGCTACCAGTCTCTACCTCCCTGGTCATTTTGGGATATCCCTGGCTCCGGTTGCACAACCCATCCATTGATTGGCGCTCTGGTAACATCATCTCTTGGAACTCGTTCTGCTTAAGTGCCTGTCTGCAGTCCGCTGCATGCTCGCCTTCCGTGCCTCTCAGTGCCCCCGACATACCCCCACCTGACCTGTCCTGGGGTCCCCCTGAATACCATGATCTGGGGACCGTCTTTAGCAAATCAGAATCAGAATCAGAATCAGAATCAGGTTTATTGCCATTGTTCATGTAGTACACAAACTAGGAATTTGTCTCGGTACAATGCTGCAACATTAAACATGATAAGATAAGAGAAATAAACTATACATGTAATAAAGTGTAGGATAAGATTAAGTGATACTGGTCAACAGTTAAAATATATATTAGCCAGCAGCAGATACTGTGGAGAACTATATAGTGCAGTCGGTAATGCAGGAAGAAAACAGTGATGATTGACATGAGTCTGGTTGAGCTGCTGTACATGGTGCACGAGAGTCACTTAGTGTTCAGCAGTCTAATGGCAGAGGGGAAGAAGCTGTTCATGTGACGGGAGGTTTTAGTCTGGATGGACCGAAGTCTTCTACCAGAGGGGAGGGGGGCAAACAGTACATGACCAGGGTGTGAGGGATCGGCTATGATCCGGCCAGCACGCCTCCGGGTCCTGGAGATGTACAGATCCTGGAGAGATGGGAGCTTGCAGCCGATCACCTTCTCAGCAGTGCGCACGACGCGCTGCAGCCTTAGTCTGTCCCTGGCAGTGGCTCCTGCGTACCACACGGTTATGGAGGTGGTGAGGATGGACTCGATGATGGCTGTGTAGAACTGCACTAACATCTTGGTGGGTAGCTTGAGCTTCCTCAGCTGCCGCAGGTAGAACATCCTCTGCTGGGCTTTTTTGATGAGTGAGCTGATGGTCAGCTCCCATTTGAGGTCCCTGGTGATGGTAGTGCCTAGGAAGCGGAAGGAATCAGCAGTGGTGATGGGAGAGCCTGAGAGGGTGAGGGGGGGCAGAGGAGTAGTGACTTTCCTGAAGTCTACAATCATCTCCACTGTCTTCAGAGCGTTCAGCTGCAGGTTGTTATTGCTGCACCAGGACGCCAGCTGGGCCACCTCTCTCCTGTAGGCGGACTCGTCGCCGTTGGAGATGAGCCCGATGAGGGTGGTGTCGTCCGCAAACTTGATCAACTTGACAGACTGGTGGCTGGAGGTGCAGGAGTTGGTGTAAAGGGAGAAGAGTAGGGGGGAAAGTACACAGCCCTGGGGTGATCCGGTGCTGATGCTAGTATAGTCTGAGACAGTCTTTCCCAGCCGCACATGCTGCCTCCGGTCCGTCAGGAAGTCGATGATCCACCTGCAGAGGGAGTCAGGCACGTTGAGCAGGGACAGCTTGTCCCGGAGCAGAGCGGGGCGGATGGTGTTGAATGCGGAGCTGAAGTCCACAAACAGGATCCTGGCGTAGGTTCCCGGGGAGTCCAGGTGCTGCAGGATGGAGTGGAGGGCCAGGTTGACTGCATCGTCTACAGACCTGTTGGCTCGGTAGGCAAACTGCAGCGGGTCCAGGAGAGGGGTGGTGATGGACTTGAGGTGGGACAGGACCAGGCGCTCAAAGGACTTCATGACTACAGAGGTGAGCGCTACAGGTCTGTAGTCATTAAGTCCAGTGATCCGTGGCTTCTTGGGGACAGGGATGATGGTGGAGGATTTGAGGCAGGACGGCACGTGGCATAACTTAAGGGAGGTGTTAAAAATGTCTGTGAATACAGGAGCCAGCTGTTTCGCACAGAGTCTCAGGGTGGAGGGAGACACGCCGTCTGGGCCGGGGGCCTTGCGCGGGTTCAGTCTGGAGAACTGTTTGAGCACATCCTGCTCACTGATGATAAGGGGAGGTGGGGAGGTGGGGGGGGGGTGCCTTAAATGAAGTAGGGAATGTGGAGGCTGTGGAGCTGGAGGGAGGGGGGGGAGTTGGACACAGATGACGAGGTGTCAAAACGGGCATAGTGTTGGGACAGTCTCTGACAAAGGGCTTTGTCATCCTGACCTTTAGGAGCCTGAGGCCGATAGTTGGTGATCTGCCTCAGTCCTCTCCACACGGAAGCCGAATCATTAGCAGTGAACTGCTGCTGGAGTCTCTCTGAGTACACAGATTTGGCCCTCTTCAGCTCTCTGTTAAACCGGTATTTAACCTCCCTGTAGCAGTCCCTGTCTCCACTTTTCAGCGCTGCTTCCTTCTCCTTCCTGATCTGTCTGAGCTTAGCTGTGAACCAGGGTTTGTCATTAGAGTAACTCACCCTGGTGCGTGATGGAAGAATGTTCTCTTCACAAAAGTGGATATATGAGTTCACAGTGTCCGTGTACTCATCCAGATCATGCGTGGCTCCTTTAAGCATGCCCCAGTCAGATATTTCCATGCACGTTTCCAGCTTCTCCTCAGCATCACTGGTCCGTATCTTCGTAGTGCTCACAACAGGTTTAGTGAGCTTCAATCTCTGTCTGTATGTGGGAATGAGGTGAACCATCACGTGATCAGATAATCCCAGCGCAGCTCGAGGGACAGCGCGATATGCGTCTTTCACTGTGGTGTAACAGTGATCCAGTGTGTTTAATCCTCTGGTGGGGCATTTAATAAACTGTTTGTAGCGGGGGAGATCGTGGCTCAGATTGCACTGATTAAAGTCGCCAGCCACAATAATCAGCGAGTCTGGAAAACTCCGCTCTGTGTGTTGAATGTGATCCGCGAGCACGCGCTGAGCTTCGCGCGTGTCCGCGTCGGGAGGGGCGTACACAGCGATCAGTATAAAAGAAGCAAACTCCCGTGGGGAATAAATCCCAAGCACTATCTCTCCTCCCCCACCGCCCATACGACTGTGCCATTAACCTCCAGCCTGGGGCTCCGTTACCATCCAGTCGGCTTTACAGCCTGTCGGTCCCGGAGCGGGAGGCCATGGAGACCTACATCAAAGAGTACCTGAGCTCTGGCATAATTCGCCCATCTTCCTTGGCGGTGGGGGCAGGGTTTTTCTTCGTGGGCAAGAAAGACGGCTTTCTGAGACCTTGCATCAATTTCTGGAAACTTAACAATATCACTATTAAGGACAAATACACACTTCCATTCATCAACACGGCCTTCGATTCCCACCAGGGGGCCTCCTGGTTCACAAAATTGCACCTCCGCAACTCTTACCACCTGGTACAGATTTGAGAGGGAGACAAATGGAAGACGGGGTTCCGTACCCCCAGCGGCCATTTTGAATATCTCGTCAAGCTGTTTGGGCTGACCAACACCCCCGCTGTGTCCCAGCGGCTAATTAATTATGTGTTGAGGGATTTTGTGGGCTCTTTCGTTTTTGTGTACCTTGATGATATTCTTTTTTTTTTCTCAGTCCCTTGATGAACACTGAGTGCATGTCAGACAAGTGCTGCAGCGGCTGCTGGAGAGCAAACTGTTCATTAAAGCAGAGAAGTGTGAGTTCCACACTTCAGCCACTTAATTTTTGGGGTTTTTCATCTCGCACAACGAAGTCATCGCCGATCCGGCTAAGGTAAAAGCGGTGGTAGAGTGGCCGACCCCTTCATCCCGTAAACCAATGGTCCCCAAACTACGGCCCGCAGGCCGCATACGGCCCACCTCCACATTTGGCCCAGCCCCCTGAACAATACCAGAAACGCATTATGATTTTTTTTTTCAGTCTGACAACGCGATCGAGACTAATACACGCTTAGAACGTGACATTCTATTCCACCCTTCTATTCCATCCTTTAACAGCAATTCTAGTTCGCTACCTGCTCTGGTCGCCTCTTTCTCTACTCACCTGCACACTTCACACACACCATCCGCTCCGCGGGGCCACTCACACGGGGGCGTGCCTCGGCTGCGCGCACGCACTCACTCACTCATGTTCACGCACTGAGGTGCCCTATCTAAACACATGAACCAGACACTCACCCCTGTCAAATAAAACGGAATAATGGCGAAAAGGTTAGGCAAGAGAAAAATTGATTCAGAATGCAGGGTATTTAACCTGCAGTGGACAAACGATTATTTTTTTGTTCAATGCAAAGAAAAGGCTGTTTGTCTCATCTGTCAAGAGACTGTGGCGGTATTCAAAGAATACAATCTGCGCCGACACTATGAATCCCGTCACAAAGACAAGTATGATAGCTTGCAAGGCCAAATGCGAGCAGACAAACTCTCAAAGCTAAAAAGTGGACTGTTAGCTCAGCAGAATACATTTGTACGCCAAGCTCAGCTGAACCAGTCATCCGTTCGGGCCAGCTTTCGGGTTGCTCAACTGATAGCAAGCAGCGGTAAACCTTTCACTGATGGCGAATTTGTCAAGAAATGTTTGAATGCTGTCGTGGAGGAGGTGTGTCCCGAGAAGAAAGATGTCTTTAATGCCGTGAGTCTTTCGACGAGTACAATCACCAGACGCATTGAAGAAATCGGGGGTAATGTATATGCCCAGCTGCAGCAGAAGACAAAAGAATTTGACTTTTTTTCATTAGCGCTGGATGAGAGCACGGACGTGTAGGGCACAGCGCAGCTGCTCATTTTTATTCGTGGAGTTAGCGCAAACTTTGAAATGTGCAAGGAGCTGGCAGCCCTCCAAAGTCTCAAAGGGACTACGATGGGGGAGGATATTTTTGGCAAAGTATGCCAAACCATGGAAGAGTTGGACCTGGACTGGTCAAAGCTTGCCAGCATCACAACTGACGGAGCTCCTAGTGTGGTGGGCGTGTCTCGGGGTCTAATAGGACTCATGAACCGGGAGATGGAAGAACGGGGTCTCACCGCCCCGCTACAATTCCACTGCCTAATTCACCAGCAAGCACTGTGCTGCAAAGTGTTGAAGTGGGATTCTGTCATGAAGGTTGTGGTGTCATGCATAAACTTCATCAGAGCGAAGGGACTTAAACACAGGCAGTTCCAACAATTCCTGTCTGAACTGGAGTCTGCGCACGGCGATGTGCTGTACTACACAGAGGTCCGATGGTTGAGCCAGGGCAGAGTTTTGAGGCGTTTTTACGAGCTGCTACCCGAAATTAACGCATTTCTTCATTCAAAAGACAAAACGGTCCCAGAGCTGATCGACCCAGAATGGAAATGGCACCTCGCATTTTTAACAGACGTGACAGAAATGCTGAACAGCCTTAACTTGCAGCTACAAGGCCAGGGGAAACTCATTTGTGACATGTATTCCCACATAAAAGCATTTGAGGTGAAACTAGCGCTACTTTTGGAACAAGTGAAAAAGCACAACTTCATCCATCTCCCTGCTACCCAAAACCTCTCTGCAGAGAACCCAGCGGTCCCGTTCCCAGCTGAAAAGTGTGTGGAAGCACTGGAAATGCTGAAGGCGGAGTTCGGTGTGCGATTCCGTGAACTACATGTTAATGCAAAAGAAATCCGTCTTTTCCAGAACCCCTTTGTTGCCGACATCGATGAAGCCCAGCCTTCTTATCAGTTTGAGTTGGCCGAGTTACAGAACTGTGATGTTCTGAAAGACGCATTCAAGCCCAACAGTCTCATTGACTTCTATGCCGCCCTCCCAAACGACACGTACCCTAACATTAAAAAACACGCGATGAAGATGTCCACACTTTTTGGCAGCACATATATCTGCGAGCAAACCTTTTCACACATGAAACGCCTGAGAACTCCAATGAGATCAAGATTGACAGATGAACATCTGCATCATTGTTTGAGACTGGCTGTGACTAAAATGGAACCTGACATTCAACTTCTCACCAGCCAGATGCAGGCCCACAGTTCACACTGATGAACATACATAGGTAAGCTCACTTTTCTGACTTGAATGAGTCATTCTGAGTATAAACAAATATAATCATAATAAAATCTACTGGAATAAAATCCATCTCTACAACCATACTGGTAGTGAAATGTATTGTGCTGTGTAGGTGCTGTATCACTTAGTTTGGTTTCTCAGCCTGCTTGCTTTGTGGTTTTCACAGTGAAGTTGATGAGAGAGAGAGAGCTTCAAACAGCGGTGTCTACAAGCCTACTGAAACCTACAAAAGGATTATAAGGAAGAAACACAAGAACTTTGAGAGACTGCTCATATGAGTCATTTAAGTAAGAGATTCTGCTCTGACAACTAAGCTGAACTTTTACCTGTTAAGATTGTGCACGGCACAACAGAAAGTTAATGTTCCATGGACTTTTTTTTCTGTGAAGAACCCAGAGAGGGTTATTTGGTTATTATTTATTTCATAAATAGTGTTATTTATTTCATTAATAGTGTTATTATTTATTTTCTGACTTTTTTTCCTGTGAAGATCCCGGAAAGGGTTATTAATATTTGGTTACGTGTGGCTTTCTGGAAAACAATAAATGTTTACATTTAGGCACCCCTGTGATTGTCACACTTTTTCCGTTACAAACTGACCCCGGTCCCCATCAGAGAAGGCAAAAGTGATGTGGCCCTCACAGGAAAAAGTTTGGGGACCCCTGCCGTAAACAGTTACAGCAGTTTCTGGGATTCGCCAATTTCTACCACCGAGTCATAAAAAAATTACAGCATCACTGCCCTTCCTCTCACTCGTCTCACCTTCAGCAAGGTGCCCTTCCGGTGGACGGAGGAGGCTGAGGCTGCCTTTGTGGAATTAAAATCATTATTCTCCTCTCCTCTGATTCTGGTGCAGGTGGACCCCGCTCTGCAGTGCTTGGTGGAGGTGGACGCTTCGGACCGTGGTGTGAGAGCAGTTTTGTCTCAACGCTCCCCTGTGGATGACAAGATTCGCCCCTGTGCGTTCTTCTCATGCCGTCTCTCCCCGGCGGAAAGGAACTATGCCATCGAGGCAGGGAGCTCCTGGCGGTGAAACTGGCTCTGGAGGAGTGGCGCCATTGGCTGGAGGGGGCCTCCCAGCCGTTCTTCGTATGGACCGACCATAAGAACTTGGAGTACCTCAGGACGGCCAAGCGTCTGAACGTGCGCCAGGCCCACTGGTCCTTGTTCTTTGGCAGGTTTGATTTTACCATCACCTACTGCCCGGTGTCCAAAAACACCAAGCCTGACGCTCTATCAAGGCAATTCACCTCGGACGCTGCGGAGGCGCCATCTCATCCCATCATTCCTCCATCATATATCGTGGGCACCCTCTCATGAGGTATTAAGGAAAAGGTTCTTAGAGCGCAGGAGACCGAGGCTGACCCGGGCGGGGGGCCAGCGGGGAGGCTGTATGTGCCTTCTGCCGTCCGGGGCGAAGTTATGAATTGGGCCCACTTCTCCAAGCTCTTATGCCACCCGGGGATGGCACGCACCATGGCCCTATTACAAAGGACTTTTTGGTGGCCATCGCTCCGGAGGGATGTCGGGAAGTACATCCGTGCCTGTTCCCAGTGTGCCACCGGTAAGATGTCCTCCTCTCCTCCGGCTGGTCTGCTTCATCCGCTTCCCATCCTCAGCAGGCCCTGGTCCCATGTGGCACTTGACTTCATTACCGGCCTCCCATCCTCTGCTAACAACACCGTTATCCTCACCATAGTGGACAGATTCTCCAAGGCAGCCCATTTCATTCCCCTGCAGGGTCTTCCCACGGCCAAGGAGACTGCGGACCTGCTCGTTCTCCACGTGGTGCGGCTCCACGGTATCCCCCTGGACATAGTGTCCGACCGTGGGCCCCAGTTCGTCTCGCAGGTATGGCGAGCCTTCTGCAACGCCATTGGGGCTACGGTGAGCCTGTCCTTGGGGTACCACCCACAGAGCAACGGCCAGTGTGAGCGTGCCAATCAGGAGCTGGAGGCTGCACTACGGTGCGTCACCATCGCCAACCCAGAGTCCTGGAGCTCCTACCTGCCATGGGTCGAATATGCTCACAACACCATTGTCTTGTCTGCTATAGGCATGTCTCCATTCAAGGCTTCTTTGGGCTACAACCCCCCACTGTTTCCTGGGGAGAAGGGAGACATTGTGGTGCCTTCCGTGTGGGCTCATCTGAACCGCTGTCGCCGGCTGTGGAAGGCTACCCGGGACTCGCTGCGATGCATTGCGGATCACAACTCCATCATCGCCAACTGCCGCAAGACCTCAGCTCCACCCTACTGGGTTGGGCAACAGGTATGGCTTTCCACTAGAAATATCAACCTCAAGGCTGAGTCTAGGAAGCTCTCACAGTGTTTCATTGGTCCATTTGCTGTTACATATGTTGTGCATCCTGTGCACCTGGCTCTCCCCCTCTCCCTCCGCATTTGTCCCACCTTTCACGTTTTCCAGGTGAAGCCGTTGTGCTCTAGCCCTCTGTGCCCTCCTCCCAAGACGCCACCTCCACCAGTAAGTGATTGATAGCGACCCTGCGTGGAGGGTCAATTCCATTCTGGATGTCCAGCGCCGGGGTCGCGGCCTCCAGTACCTGGTGGACTGGGAGGGTTACGGTCCTGAATGGAGGTCCTGGGTGCGTTCCTCCTTCGTGTTGAATCCTCAGCTCATCAGGGACTTCCACCGGACGCACCTGGGTAAGTTGGATCGGCCGCCGAGAGGTGTCACGTGGGGGGGGGGGTACTGTAGTGATCTGCTTTGCCTGCCTTTTGCCCTAATTTCCTCCACAGCTGCGCGCACACCTGCTCTCCTCATCAACCTGCCTATTTAAGCCGTGCTGCCCTCAGGTCTGCACAGAGACGTCAAGCTCCCTGGTCTGGCAAGACCTCTTCACCTCTTCGTCACCTGCATGTTCCGGAGTTCCATCTCCTTTGATTCCTTCCTGCCTCGTCGTCCTCCTGGGAGTCCTAGCTCCCCAACGACAAGTAAGCCTCATCCTAACCTCATCTCCACGCTTCGCTCTGCTCCCCTGTGCACAGGTGGAAATCCATGGCGGCGGACCTCTTCCTCCTGGTGGCAGACTGAGCTCAACCTGCACTTCACAAAGCTCAGTGCTCATCTCTTCACCTCTCACCTCCCCTGCAACCGGGGCCGAAGACACTGTCCCTCTGGCCGGAGCCTCCGGGATCTCACCTGTGCGACACACCAATTTGCCTACAGTAAGACTGGACACTTACTGAATCATCTCATCCGATTTCTGTCACTAATTCCCCTGTCTCTGCTCTTCCTGGGGTTGCCAGTCTGTACGGTGCTCTGCTCTCCCCGGCTGTTACATTCCTGCACACACGCACACATTCACACTCACACTTCATAATAAAGATAATTGAGTTTATTCTGGAGTCTGTGTCTGCCTTCTGGGTCATAAATCATGTCATATATAGCTCATTTAACTAAAATGGCATTCATTTTTTACTCATCTCTAAATGACCAAAGCGCTTTATAGATCCTGTTATCCACCCATTTGCACACACATTCACACACTGATGGCGGTGGAGCTGCCATGCACAGGCGCTGGCCTGACCCACCAGGAGCAACTAAAGTGATTTCAATTAGTTACTAGAAATAAAAAAAATATTATGTTAGATAAAGTTAATATTTTTATGTTCTCTTAGCATAACTCGTTTAGCTGGGAATGGTTGACAAGAAAAAATGAAAAGTTCAGGTTTCATTTTCTTGAGTGCTAGTACAGGAGTCTACAACTGGTGGCAGAGCAACAGGAAGCTTTTATGTTCACATCTGAAAGAAAATTTGTCACTAATTTTCATTAGTCATAAATAATGAAAACCTGATTTCAGCGTGTCTCTTATGTAGACCTAGAGTCACCATGCAGCCACTTCAGCAGGTACACCTTGCTATTAGATCCCTATTGCCTTCAGTCTGAATTCCTCATGGCATGCATTTGTGGTACACCCAAATAGGGCACCACATTTGGAAATAATACAGAGAGACTGTCATTTTATTTTTATTTTAAGAGTATCTAAATATATTTTGAGATTGTGGACGATCAATAATATTAACATTTGATATGTAGCCCTGTATAAATATTTAAGAGTAAGCAGCGGAACCTTAGGCACTGCAGTCGTTCCACCCCAGGTAAACAAATAGGGTGCACTTCCGGCCCCCCCTTTAGTACTATCTGGAGAAAGACACGAGTGGTCCTGTGTTCTGTCTTTCAAAGACTCTTTTTGTATTTTACAGGTCAGTATTTGGTTAAAAATGCCATAAATAAGAGCCTTAAGCTCCGTGTTATTTCTGTGTGTCGCGACGAGTAATACTGTGATGTTGGTGTGGCGTTTTGATAAGTTTTATACAAGTTCAGGCTGCAGTTGGCGCCGGAGATCAAAGGCGAGCCGCATCGCGGTAGCGGTTTCGCGCCAGTCAAATTTAGCTTTGGGAAAGACGGTTAGCTCACATAAAATGTTTTACTCAATACAAGTATATTGTGCTCCGTGTGAATGTAAAAGTCTCCTGATGCTAATTAATAGTCAGAGTGTGTCCTGTGTATATTTGCCTATTGTCAAGTTTGTAAAATAAGTTGTTAAGTCCAGGTCAGCTAATCTAAGTGCAATGTCTAAACTAGCCTAAGGTCATAGTTAAGTCCTATGTTTTGTCCTAATTAATGGGAGTCAGTCTAGTAATTGAAGGTCCTGTATAAGTAAATTGTGATTTGTGAAGTATGTAAATTTGAGATGTCAGATGTAGTGTAGTTTATGCACTGTGTGACTGAGGGAAAAAGAACATTATTTACAGTATGTAAAAGAAGATGACATATAAAGCACAAAATGTGATGCTGCCTGTAAATGAAAATGAAAATGAAATAAGAGTACTATCTGGAGAAAGACACGAGTGGTCCTGTGTTCTGTCTTTCAAAGACTCTTTTTGTATTTTACAGACCCAAGAGCAGACGCGAAGGATCACGTCTTTTCACGCTTTAAAACTATTTCTTTTTGTTATTGTGGTCACCTTCCCGGGACCCGTAACAAACTGTGGGGGCTCGTCCGGGATCTCTCCTCTACAGTCATCGAGGGAAGATCCAGTGATACCAGAACTACGAGACAACGGTTGCCAAGCTGCTACATCAGACACGTCAGTCAGTGGGTGTCCAAGGAGGAAGATCAAAGAGAAAGAAAGGATCTTCAACCAAAAGTGGAACTGCACTGCTGTCAAGAAGGTAAAACGCAGCCTAGTCACTGTACAAATAATACAACACTCGAACTACAGATAGCTAAAGTACCATGTCGACAGCACGAAAAGAACTGATATGGAGCATCAGAGGACGCTTGTTTGCCCTCTCAAGTAAGGATCTTTTCGAGCTAACAAAGAGCCTAGCAGCTGGAGACAAAGACACACAGTTCAGTGAAGACGATAATGAGAGCTGTATGGACTATGTCAATGCATATCTACGGTCCCCAACTCTGCTGAAACCTGAAGATGAGGGAATGAGTCAGTTGCTGATGTTGGATGACCTGCTCACTAAAGTGATACAAACGAGTGGCTCCACCACGCATTCAGCTGATCAGGCTGCAATACCAACCAAGTCAAGTCCTCATCCATCCAAGATGTTGCCAGATCCACCATCACCATCTGCTGTTCCACCAGGCACCCAAGTTAGTGTGAACGCAAACGCAGAGTCTGTAGAGGAACTGAGGAAAGCATATGAGACACTGGGAGAAAGACTAAGACTGTGTGAAGTTGTGACACTCCAACCACCTGTAGCACCCAGTCGTCAGAGCCACTCACAACCGCAGCCAAGGGAACAAGGAAGTCCAGAAAGGCATGTCACTCTCAAAGACCTTTCCTACCTGCCTCGGAGAGAATTCAAGGCTTTTGGAGGACAAATTGGAGACAACAGCTCTGAAATCAATTATAACAGTCTCATGAGACAGATCAATGAAGGATTAAAAGAAGGATTTTCTGAAGCAGAGGTCATGAGGGGGGTACTGAGAATTGTAAAGCCTGGCACGTTCAGGGACATGCTCATGCTCAAAGATGAACTGGTTCTTTCTGAACTTCAGGGCTTTCTCCGATCCCACCTTGGAGAAAAGGCAACAACAGAGATGTTCCAGGAGTTAATGTGCGCCCGACAAACTGAGCAGGAGTCCCCTCAGCAATTCCTATATCGCATGATTGGGCTCAAACAGAAACTCATCTTTCAGTCAAAACAAGCCACTGCAGACATCTCGTATGACCCAAGGACAATCCAGGAAGTGTTTCTGCACACAGTCTATCAAGGTCTGGGAGTGAAGTATGCAGACTTGCGGCAACGACTAAGACCTCTTACATCAAACAACAATGTAACAGATGAAGAGATTCTTAGTGAGGTCACAAAGATTATCAGTGATGAGAATGAGCACCAGCGAAGGTTAGGGCAAACCCCTCGTCAGAAGTCAGCACATAGCGCTGTGATTGCAACAAGGGACACGACAGCCAAAGACCAACAAGCCTCACAGACAATCAAACAACTCGCTGCACAAGTAGAGACTCTAACCAAGATGGTGGCAACTTTCATGGAACAGAAAGCTGTAAACTCCTCCCCTCAGCATTCTCAGCCTCCAGCTAACCAAAAGAAAACCTATCTCTGTCCGAAATGTACTGAACAAAGCTTACAGGAGTGCAGTCATTGCTTTGTATGCAGTGAGTCGGGACACAGAGCAGTCGGATGTCTGAAGCGACCCAAGAATCAGGGAAACGGGAATCGGTCTCTGTCAAGGGACAGCCAGAGATCGGTACAGAGCCAAAGTCCCAGCCAGTAAACTCTTCCTCTACCGAAGCTTCAACTCCGTGCCCCAGGCACCAGAGCAAGCAGCCGAGAAAGCAGGTCAAATGCAACAGAAGGAAAGGTCAGATTCCCTCCTGTCAGAGTGCCACCAAATACCAAGCTCCCCTTGTCGGTAAGAAAAGTCTGCTGAAATGTCTAATCGGTGGTTACCCTGCGACAGTGCTGTTTGACTCTGGCTCACAAGTGAGTATAGTTGACAGGCAATGGGTCAAAAAGCACATACCCAACACTGTGGTAAGACCACTCCAAGATCTGCTGAACGACGAGCTTGAGGTTTATGCAGTTAATGGCCAAGCAGTCCCATATGACGGATGGGTCGAGCTTACAGTCACTTTAGCGGGTCACGAAGATCCCAATCTCACTGCACAAGCGCCATTCCTAGTCAGTAAGCTGTCACTGAACCAACCACTAGTTGGAGCTAATGTGCTGGGAGCGATTATACAAGGCCAAGGGACAGATGAGGAAGCCAGTACAGTACTATATAGTCTACTGCGCAGAGCTCTTGGAATGGACGAAGACCAGGTAGTGGCCATGGTAAACTTCATTCAAGTGCCGCAAAGAACTGACTGTGATCCTGTTACACTCAGAGTCGGTAAAGACAACATGATTATCCCAGCTGGCAAAGCAGTACAAATATGTTGCAGGGTGCCCCAGAACTTTGACATCTCTGACCCTCTTGTACTTTACGAACCTGCTGAAGAGAACATTGCTTTGAGAAATTTGAGTGTGGGGGAAGGACTTTTGGAGATTAACAATTCCCAAAGACCTTTTGTAAAGGTCCCCATCTCCAACCATTCCAAACATGAAGTAATCCTGCCGAAAAGAACAGCCCTAGGCACCATCGAACATGTCGCCAAAGTCATTGAAACTGATACACTAGAGCCACCAGAAACCCAGCCCATACTGACATCAGCAACTACAGCAGAGGTACTAAGTAAGACCGCCCAAGGTGACTCTTCTGCCGAGCCTTGGTTGCCACCGGTCGATCTCAGTCATCTAAGCCCAGATCAGCAAAAGTCAGTCGAAAAGGTTCTGATGGAAGAGTGCGAGGCATTCTCTCGCGATAGCACTGATATTGGCTGTATCCCTTCTTTGCAAATGGAAATCAGACTCAAAGATGACACGCCAGTTCAGAGAGCTTACGCCTCCATCCCCAAGCCCCTGTATAGGGAAGTAAAAGAGTACATTCAGGAACTGATAGTGAAGGGATGGATCGTAAAGTCTCAGTCACCCTACGCAGCCCCAGTTATCTGTGTCAGGAAGAAGGACGGATCTTTACGTCTGTGTATTGATTACCGCCTCCTAAACAACAAAACAGTGCCCGACAGACAACCGCTTCCCCGGATCCAGGACCTCACCGACTCCCTCGGTGGTTACAGCTGGTTCTCGATCCTGGACCAGGGTAAAGCTTACCATCAAGGTTTCATCGCAGAGGGCTCAAGGTACCTGACTGCATTCACCACCCCGTGGGGTCTCTACGAATGGGTGAGAATACCCTTCGGGCTGTCCAACGCACCCGCAGCCTTTCAGCGGAGCATGGAAGAAATGCTGGACACGCTCCGTGATGAGTGCTGCATACCCTACCTTGATGATGTGCTCTGTTTTTCCAAGTCATTTAATGAACATGTCCAAGTGCTGAGGAAAGTTCTCCAAGCTTTGCAACGCCACGGGGCGAAGCTGAAGCCTGAGAAGTGTGAGTTGTTCCGCAGAGAGGTTCGGTATGTCGGTCGCCTGGTGTCAGAAGATGGAGTGAGGGTGGACCCCAAGGACATCGAAGCTGTGCAGGCACTCAAACACAGAAGGCCACAAATAGTTGGAGAAGTCAGACAACTTTTGGGGTTCCTGAGCTATTATCGGACGTATGTGCAGGACTTCTCGCGCATTGCCAAACCCCTGTACGACTTGCTCCAGGTAAAGTCTGACACACTGCCGTCCAAGCCATCCAAGGGCAGAGCAAAGTACCCACAGCAGTCTTCCCGAGCTCCAGTGAAATGGGACAAGGAACACCAAGAGACCCTTGAGCGCTTGATTGACATGTTGACCCAGCCACCTGTGTTAGCGTATCCTGACTTCACCCAGCCCTTCGTACTCCACACGGACGCGTCCCAGAAAGGCCTTGGCGCGGTCCTGTATCAAAACCAAGACAATAAGATGAGAGTGATTGGGTACGGGTCACGCACACTAACACCTGCCGAGCAAAACTACCACTTGCACAGTGGAAAACTAGAGTTTCTCGCCCTCAAGTGGGCAGTTTGCGACAAGTTCAGAGACTATCTCTATTATGCCCCAAGTTTCACAGTTTTTACGGACAATAACCCCTTGACGTATGTCCTCAGCACTGCAAAGCTCAACGCCGTAGGGCATCGTTGGGTGGGACAGCTCGCAGATTTCCACTTTGACATAAAATATCGCCCCGGAAAAACAAACATTGACGCTGATGTATTATCCCGTTGTCCACTCAACATTGAAGCCTTCATGCAAGAGTGTACAGGAGAACTGTCAGAGGAAGCCGTTGGTGCAGTATGGGAAGGGAGCAGAAGAGCCAAGCAAGGTGATGTAGCATGGATTGCAGCCCTCAGCCTTGCTTCACCAAGTTCACCCCTCAAGGAGCCACTGCATTTCATCGGCCACGATAAACTAGTCCAAGAACAGAGAGCAGATCCAGCCATCGGGAAAGTCATGGAGATGAAAGAAAAAGATATGACACCAACTGAAGACGACAAAGCCAAGCTTGACATAAGCACAAAGAGACTGTTGAGAGAGTGGAGTCGGATGCGCATTGAAAATGGCCTTCTCTATAGGAAAACCACAGAACGCAAGCAGCTAGTTCTGCCCGCTGTCTACAGACAAGTAGCTCTCACCCATCTCCATAACAACATGGGCCATGTCGGTGTGGAGAAAGTCTTGAGCTTAGCCCGTGAGCGATTCTACTGGCCTTTCATGAAGCGAGAGATCGAGGAGTATGTCACCAGGAAGTGCCCATGCATAAAACAGAAAAAGCCAGCAACGCATGAGAGAGTACCCATGGGCAGTATAACATCCAACTTCCCACTCGAGTTAGTATGCATCGATTTCCTGCACCTAGAGTCCTGTAAAGGCGGGTTTGAATACATCTTGGTGGTAGTCGACCATTTCACCAGGTTTGCACAAGCCTACCCCACCAAGAACAAGGCCGCAAAGACAGCAGCAGACCGCCTCTTCAATGATTTCATTCCAAGATTCGGCTACCCCTCCAAGCTTCATCACGATCAGGGTCGGGAATTTGAGAACGAGTTATTCAAGTCCCTCAGAGAGCTAGCAGGTGTTGGCCACTCAAGGACTTCTCCCTACCACCCCCAAGGTAACCCGGTCGAAAGGCTGAATCGGACCTTGTTGCAGATGCTACGTACATTGAGAGAGAAAGAGAAACTAAACTGGAAGGAACACTTACCTCACACCATCCATGCTTACAACTGCACTAAGCATGAGGCCACTGGTTTTTCTCCATACTTCCTGTTGTACGGCAGACATCCTCGCCTCCCAGTAGACCTTCTCTTTGGCCTCATGACAGAAGAAGACACAGAGACAGCCCATGGATACGCTCAGAAATGGAAAGGGAAAATGACAGAGGCGTACAGGATCGCAAGTGCAAACAGTCAACAGTCAAGCTCTAAAGGAAAGACAAACTATGACAAACGATGTAGAGGTGTAGTCCTGCAAGTAGGAGACAGAGTGCTTGTGCGGAACCTGGGTGAAAGAGGTGGACCTGGCAAGCTAAGGCCCTACTGGGAACAAACAGTCTACATCGTGAGGGAGCAGGTTGGAGACAACCCCGTCTACAAAGTAAGTCCAGAGACAGGAAGTCGTCCCATCCGTACCCTGCACAGAAACTTGCTTCTCCAAGTCAACGACTTACCAGTCGACATCGTTCAAAGTCCAGTTGCCAAGTCACAAAAGAGAAACAACAGACCTACCGATATAAGACAAAACACACTGGAAAAGTCAAACAGTCCTGAGGCGAGTGATTCGGAAGAAGACGAACCCCTCTATTGGTTTTGTGTTCCTAGACACCTGCAAGAAAGTCAACGTCCAGTTGACCAAGTCCAATGTGAGTCACAAAGAAGACGGGGAACAACACAGCAAAGACAAGTACAAGTTCCTATTCAACCTGAACAAGAAAGAGACAATATTACGGAAGAAGGACAAGAAATACAAAGGGAAAGCGAACAAAACGTGGACCAACTTCAACCAGACGACGACGGGGAAGTGCTTCATATCCACCAAGATGTTCCTGCTCCTAGTCCCGGACCTGCAGCTCATCCTGAGCTGGTGCCCAGTCCAGAGCCAGACCGTCGTCCTGAGTCACCACCACGTCTGAGGCAGTCCACCAGACAGAGACGACCCAACATGGTGTTCACCTATCCGTCCCTGGGCCAGCCAGCCTTCCAGACTCGTCCGTCGGTGAACACTGTCAGTGTCCAGCAGTCAACACCATATCCTTTTATGTGCTACCCTCCTTTCTATCCTCAACCTTTTTATCTTCCTTCTTTCACCTCTAACTACTTGCCATGTCAGTATGCTATTCCTTGCTATTAAACTAATCAGATCTTGGATAATACCTGAAGATGAAAAGAAAGACGTTCCAGAGACTTTTGAATAGAGACTTTAATAGTGTTGAGATTTTGATTTGTTACTGTTAAGTGTCAGGAGCCACTTTTGTTGTTGGGGAGCGTGTGGTACACCCAAATAGGGCACCACATTTGGAAATAATACAGAGAGACTGTCATTTTATTTTTATTTTAAGAGTATCTAAATATATTTTGAGATTGTGGACGATCAATAATATTAACATTTGATATGTAGCCCTGTATAAATATTTAAGAGTAAGCAGCGGAACCTTAGGCACTGCAGTCGTTCCACCCCAGGTAAACAAATAGGGTGCACTTCCGGCCCCCCCTTTAGTACTATCTGGAGAAAGACACGAGTGGTCCTGTGTTCTGTCTTTCAAAGACTCTTTTTGTATTTTACAGGTCAGTATTTGGTTAAAAATGCCATAAATAAGAGCCTTAAGCTCCGTGTTATTTCTGTGTGTCGCGACGAGTAATACTGTGATGTTGGTGTGGCGTTTTGATAAGTTTTATACAAGTTCAGGCTGCAGTTGGCGCCGGAGATCAAAGGCGAGCCGCATCGCGGTAGCGGTTTCGCGCCAGTCAAATTTAGCTTTGGGAAAGACGGTTAGCTCACATAAAATGTTTTACTCAATACAAGTATATTGTGCTCCGTGTGAATGTAAAAGTCTCCTGATGCTAATTAATAGTCAGAGTGTGTCCTGTGTATATTTGCCTATTGTCAAGTTTGTAAAATAAGTTGTTAAGTCCAGGTCAGCTAATCTAAGTGCAATGTCTAAACTAGCCTAAGGTCATAGTTAAGTCCTATGTTTTGTCCTAATTAATGGGAGTCAGTCTAGTAATTGAAGGTCCTGTATAAGTAAATTGTGATTTGTGAAGTATGTAAATTTGAGATGTCAGATGTAGTGTAGTTTATGCACTGTGTGACTGAGGGAAAAAGAACATTATTTACAGTATGTAAAAGAAGATGACATATAAAGCACAAAATGTGATGCTGCCTGTAAATGAAAATGAAAATGAAATAAGAGTACTATCTGGAGAAAGACACGAGTGGTCCTGTGTTCTGTCTTTCAAAGACTCTTTTTGTATTTTACAGACCCAAGAGCAGACGCGAAGGATCACGTCTTTTCACGCTTTAAAACTATTTCTTTTTGTTATTGTGGTCACCTTCCCGGGACCCGTAACACATTCAACAAGGCGCTGGAAGTATTCCTCAGAGATGTTGATTCATACTGATATGCTAGCATTTTACAATTGGTGCAGATTTGTTAGCTGTACATCCATACATGCATCCATTCTTGCCTTATTTTTTACATCAAATTCTGACCCTATACAATCTGAATGTTGCAGCAAAAATTGAAACTTGGCAATTGACAAGGCAATGTTTTTCCAATCTTTTACTGTCCAATTTTGCTGAGCTTGTGAATTGTAGCCTCAGTTGCCTGTTCATAGCTGACAGGAGTGGCACTAGTTGAGGTCTTCTGTTGCTGTAGCCCATGTGCTTTAAAGATCAATATACAGTGCATCCGGAAAGTATTCACAGCGCTTCACTTTTTCCACATTTTGTTATGTTACAGCCTTATTCCAAAAGAGATTAAATTCATTTTTTTCCCTCAAAATTCTACGCACAACCCCCCCGCATAATGACAACATGAAAAAAGTCTTTTGTAGATTTTTACAAATTTATTAAAAAATAAAAAAAATGAAGAAAAATGAAGCTTTGTAAGGGTCCGCTACTGAAGACATGGTTGAACTCTGGGATGGACAATGTGGTTTCAAATGCTTTTATTGATATTATTTGATATGTGTTGCTTTATTTTCAGGAAGAAAATAATGTTTGCATGCTTAATATTACAAATTAATTACAGTTACAATGTAGAGACATTGTATGTTCCCTTATTGTTGAGTAGAATATCTTAGTCACTAAAGTTGAAGGAATTTATGCTTTATTCAGCACACATACTTTAGGAGGATTTCAGTCTTCATATCAAATGTCTCTGTCTCTGATCTATGGGAGACCCCCACCTCAGAAATTTGAACTGACCAATGGGCTCCCAAACCTATCTGCATTGCCTTTTTAGTCAGTTTATGACTTCTGCCAAACAAAGAAGCTCAAATGTAATTGGTTCAGCTCAGTTCCATGAAATTCAGTGAGATTCTGCCACACCGAGGAAAAAAACTTTTCTTTGTTTCAGTTTTGGGGTGTGGTCAAGTTATAAGGAGACTTCTCTGCACTCCCATTTTTTTTCTATCTTCCAAGTCAGGCCCAGAGCCTGTCATGTTCTGTGAAAATTCTTTTTCTTTTCTTTAAAGTTCACTTTTTCCTTATTTTAATCCATTCCTTTAAATCACTGTGCAAGAAGATTTTGTTTGATTTTTTTCTAAGCTTAAACCAACTCATTTAAACCACCAACATCAGAAGAAACGGATTTGTGATGTGTTTTTGCCTCAGTTTGAATTTCTGATGGGACTTTGTACAATAAACCAATTCCTTCTTCAGTGCATAAGAGAAGACCGCAGCCAGCCTGCTGAAGAACCAGCCTTTGTGATCTCGGGAGTAGGCCATAACCGTGGTAAGGAGCCTGTCTGCCAGTCTTCCAACAGAACCCACACTGGTCCAATTGAAACAGAAACCAGTGGACCGCCTGTTACCTACAGGGACACAATGATTCTGCTTGGCTGATGGTCTGTTGTTTAATTTAAACTTATTTTTTCAGAATATTCCTGGTATAAGTTCTTTAAACTTAATTTCATGTAAACCCCCATCAGAATTTCAAAATGCATTTTGTCCTTTCATTAATTTACGTTCTTTTTCAGAGTAACACAAATTTTCCATTTTTGTAGATAGATTACTCATCATTTTCTTTATAAAACTGCATCCACTTTTCTTAACCAATGCTATTTTATGGTTTTCCAATTTCCAGTATACTGACAAGATAAACTGTGCTTTATTTGGTTCCACAAATGCTTGATTCATAAGTAACTCAGTAATAGTCTATAATGCCCATAATAGATATTGAATTCTCTGTTTTAAAGTTATCCAAATGTGTTAACCTATTCTGATATTTCTTATTAAACTATTGAGAGACATATGGGAGTTATTGTTTGATTTCATGTCCATCTTCTGACATGGTTTCAGACCCAAAGAGCAGACACGACTCGAGAATAAACACAATTAACTCTTTATTGTAAATAATGTGTGTGTGTGGGTGCGTGTGTGTATGTATGCATCTGCTGGGGCGAGCAGAGCACCGTGCAACCTGGCAACCCTATGGCCACACAGACAGAGGGAGAGTTAGTGGCAAGCCCCGGAGGGAATGTACAGGATTGCTCTGCTCTTACTGTCTGTGATGTGAAGGTGGAACTCAGGTTAAGCTCAGCGGCTACGGCCAGGAGGACAGAGCCCATGGTCCCAGTGGTGGTTAGCGCTGGTAGGTGAGGCAGTGCAGTTCGGTCCGCCGCCAGGAGGGAGAGAAGTCTGCCACCACGGCTCTCCGCCTGTGCACAGGGGACTCAGAAAGGTTAGAGGAATGGACGAAGGCTTACTTGGTTGAGGGTGAAGATTAGTTCTGGCATCGACAGGCAGGACTGGAAGAACAGGTGAGGCTTGGAATCTCAGCTTGGAGATTGGCGAGTGAAGGTCTCAGGGAAAGGAGACAGACGAATCTGCGCCGATCTCAGGACCTCACAGTTTAAATAACCCAGGCTGGGATGGAGAGCAGGTGTGTGCGCAGCTGAGGATAATTGGCAGCCATGACAGTACCCCCCCCCCCCCCCCATGAGATGTCTCTCGGCGGTCGCTCCAGCCTACCTGGGTGCGCCTGGTGGAAGTCCCTGATGAGCTGCTTATCCAGCATGAAGGAGAGACGCACCCAGGATCTCCACTCCAGACCGTAGCCCTCCCAGTCCACCAGGTACTGCAGGTTGCAACCCCAGCGTTGGACGTCCAGGATGGCGTTGACCTTCCAAGCCAGGTCACCGTCGATCACCATCGGTGGCGGTGGAGACCTGGGAGGGGGACACAAAAGGCTGGAGCAGACGGGCTTGACCTGCGAGACGTGAAAGGTTGGACAGATGCGGAGGGAGGGGGGGAGCTAGGTGCACAGAAACAGGGTTGATGATGTGGCTAATGGGGAAAGGCCCAATGAACTGCTGTGACATCTTTCTCCTCTCAGCCTTCAAGTTAATATGCTTTGTAGAAAGCCATACCTGTTGACCCACCTGGTAGGTGGGGGCTGGAGCCCTGTGGCGATTGGCCACCGAGGAATTGCGCTCTTCCGTGCGTCGTAGTGCCGCCTGGGTCATTCTCCAGATCCGACGACAGCGCCTTAGATGAGCACAGACTGAAAGAACGGCGATGCCCCCTCCTCTTCCGGGAACAGCGGGGGGTTGTAGCCCAGCGAGGCCTCGAACGGGGACATGCCGATTGCCGAGGAGATGGTGGCATTATGGGTGTACTCAATCCAAGGAAGGTGGGAGCTCCACGATGCAGGGTTGGCGGTGGCGACACACCGCAGCGCAGCCTCCAGCTCCTGGTTCGCCCGCTCACACTGCCCATTGCTCTGTGGATGATAGCCTGATGATAGACTCACCGTAGCCCCCAGGGTGTTACAGAACAACCTCCAAACCTGAGAGACAAATTGGGGACCCCGATTGGAGACGATGTCCAGGGGAATCCCATGTAACCTCACCACGTGCAGGATGAGAAGGTCCGCCGTCTCCTTCGCTGTAGGCAGCCCCTGCAGGGGGACAAAATGGGTGGCCTTGGAGAACCTGTCGACTATAGTGAGGATTACCGTATGATGTTTGGAAGGTGGGAGGCCGGTGATGAAATCTAACGCCACATGGGACCAGGGTCTGCCGGAAGTGGGAAGGGGGTGGAGCAGCCCGGCCGGCGGGGGAAAGGACGTCTTGCCGGCGGCACACTGGGGACAGGCGCGGACGTAATCCCCGACGTCCCTCTGGAGCGATGGCCACCAAAATGTCCTTTGAAGAAGGTCCACTGTACGAGCCCTCCCGGGGTGACACGCAAACTTGGAAGAGTGGGCCCAATGGATAACTTCCCCCCGAACGGCCGACGGAACAAACAGTCTACCCGCTGGCCTCCCGCCTGGGTCAGGTTCGTCTTCCTGCGCCTTCAGGACCGTTTCCTTAATGCCCCAGGAGAGGGTGCCCACGACACACGATGAAGGGATGATAGGATGCTCGGTCCCCTCTGCCGCCTCCGGGACAATCTGTCGGGACAAGGCATCCGGCTTTGTATTCTTGGACCCAGGGTGGTAGGTAATGGTGAAATCAAAACATCCAAAGAACAAGGGCCAGTGGGGCTGGCGCGCGTTCAGACGCTTGGCCATCTGGAGGTACTCCAGGTTTTTATGATCAGTCCAGACGACGAATGGCTGGGAGGCCCCCTCCAGCCAGTGACGCCACTCCTCCAGTGCGAGCTTGACAGCCAAGAGCTCTCTGTCACCAATGTCATAATTACGCTCAGCTGGGGATAGGCGACGGGAGAAGAACACGCAGGGCCGGATTCTGCCATCAGCCGAGGAGCGCTGGGATAGGACGGCTCCAACCCCCAAATCCAAAGCGTCCACCTCCACCAGTCATTGGAGAGCGGGATCCACCTGTGCCAAGATGGGAGAGAATGAGAATTTGTCCTTAAGGTTCGCAAAGGCCGCAGCCGCCTCCTCAGTCCACTGGAAGGGCACCTTAGGGGAAGTCAGACGGGTCAGAGGGAGACCAATGATACTATAATTTTGGATGAAGCAGCGGTAGAAATTAGCAAACCCCAAGAACCGCTGGAGCTGCTTCCTGGAAGACGGAGTGGGCTAATCTACCATCGCTTTTACCTTGTCGGGTTCAGGGATGATCGCATTGTGGGAGATTATGAATCCGAGAAAGGATGTCTTGGAGGAATGGAACTCACATTTCTCGGCTTAAACAAAGAGCTTATTCTCCAATAGCCGCTGCAGTACCCACCTCACGTGCACCCGATGCTCATCCAGGGACTGTGAAAAGATGAGAATGTCATCCAAATAGACAAATACAAAAGTGCCCAAAAAGTCCCTCAGCACATCATTAATCAGCTGCTGAAACACGGCGGGGGCATTGGTCAGCCCGAACGGCATGACCAGGTATTCAAAATGCCCACTAGGAGTCCGGAACGCCGTCTTCCATTCATCGCCCTCCCGGATCCGCACCAGGTGGTAGGCGTTGCGGAGGTCCAACTGCTGAGGATGACGGCTGGATTATTCCCGAGCTCAATGACTCCTTGATGTACGTGCCCATGGCCTCCCGCTCTGGAGCTGACAGGTTGTAAAGCCGGCTAGACGGCAGCAGGGCTCCGACGCGGAGATTGATAGTGCAGTCATATGGGCGGTGAGGTGGGAGTGAACGGGCCTGGGTCTTACTGAAAGCGGCCCCTAAGTCATGATATTCAGGAGGGACTTTAGACGAATCGGGAGGGGGGGTGATGGGAACACCCAGGGGCACGGATGGCAAACACGCAGCGGACTGCAAACAGGCACTCAGGCAGAAGGAACTCCATGCTAACACACTCCCGGAACACCAGTCAATGGAGGGATTGTGGAGATGGAGCCAGGGATAGCTGAGGATGACAGGGGAAGAAGAAACCGGCAACACAAACAATCTCCGCTCCTCCCGATGGTTGCCTGACACTATGACTGACACCAGGGCGGTCTGGTGGGAAACAGTGGCCAGGGGGGCTTTAGACAGGGCAATGAGTTTCAGGGGAGTCTTGAGTGATTGACAGGGAAGCCCCAGCCGGGTTGTCAGTCTCCCCAAAATAAAGCTCTGCTCAGCTCCAAAATCAATCAGTACATGTGTGGTTATTTCCCTGTGAAGAGGAAATGGGACATGAATCTGTGAAGAGGAAATGGGACATGACTCTATCTCGTGGTCCTCGCCCCTGCAGTAGAGGCACAATCCCAACTCACGGCGGTGCTGCTTCTCTGCTAACGGCAACTTAGACTGCCCCATCACCATAGGAACCGGAGCATCCGGGGAATTGGGGGAAGGTAGAGCCAACGGGGGGGGGGGCTGTAGAGAGCGGCGGTATTGGTTATCCGAGCGACCGGAAGTTTTACGCTCGGCCGCCCGTTCCCTCAGTCTGTTATCAAGGCTAATAGCCAGTGAAATCAACTCAGTTAGCTTAGTTGGTTTTTGTAGGTGGGCTAACTCATCCCGCAGACTAGGACTAAAGCTCCTAATAAAGATGCTACAGAGCGAGGTGTCTTCCCACCCCACCTCCGTAGCCACCATCCGGAAATTGACATCATAATCGGCCACGGATTTAGCCCCTTGCTTCAGGTTTAACAGCTGTGAAGTAAGCACACTGTCTCGGTCAGAGTGGTCAAACACCTCATTAAACTCGCTGACAAACTGTGTGTAAGTTAAAGAAGCATAATTAGCCCTAGCCATAACAGCGTAAGCCCAAGCTAATGCCCGCCCTTCTAACAAATTCACTACATAACCTATCCGGCTATGATCTGTGGGAAAATCCCCCGATATCCGCTGAAACACGATGTCACATTGCATGATGAACCCCCTAGCCTCCCCTAATTTACCACTAAAGCTGGTGGGAGTTGGGATGGGGGTAAGCCGTGACGGGAAGCCCTGTGTAGTTTGACTAGCTGAAGTGCTAGTGGGAGCAGAGGAACTACTGGGAGCTGGAGGGAAGGCCTGTGGACTAGCCAGGCGGTCCAACCGGTCGGTTATGCGAGCTAGCTGTGTGAGAATTGTCTGCTGTTGATAAGCTAATTGGTCAACTCGAGTCTCCAGGTTGCTAACTTTGCGTGCTAGCACGCTGTCTGCTGGGTCACTTGGGCGGAGTCGTACTGACATGGTTTCAGACCCAAAGAGCAGACACGACTCGAGAATAAACACAATCAACTCTTTATTGTAAATAATGTGGGTGCGTGTGTGTATGTATGTATCCGCTGGGGCGAGCAGAGCACCGTGCAACCTGGCAACCCTATGGACACAGACAGAGGGAGAGTTAGTGGCAAGCCCCGGAGGGAATGTACAGGATTGCTCTGCGCTTACTGTCTGTGATGTGAAGGTGGAACTCAGGTTAAGCTCAGCGGCTACGGCCAGGAGGACAGTGCCCGCGGTCCCAATGGTGGTTAGCATTGGTAGGTGAGGCAGTGCAGTTCGGTCTGCTGCCAGGAGGGAGAGAGGTCTGCCACCACGGATCTCCGCCTGTGCACAGGGGACTCAGAAAGGTTAGAAGAATGGATGAAGGCTTACTTGGTTGAGGCTGAAGATTAGTCCTGGCGTCGACAGGCAGGACTGGAAGAACAGGTGAGGCTTGGAATCTCAGCTTGGAGATTGGCGAGTGAAGGTCTCAGGGAAAGGAGACAGACAACTCCGTGCCGATCTCAGGACCTCACAGTTTAAATAACCCAGGCTGGGATGGAGAGCAGGTGTGCGCGCAGCTGAGGATAATTGGCAGCCATGACATCTTCTTGATTATCAGCAGACAAGAACTCACAAGGGTTTTTTGAGACTGAATCATAATTGATACAAATGATGAATTGTTAATAAATTGTCCATTATCTGGACTGGTGCCCTACAAGGATATGTTTGTGTAAGGAAAGGAAATTTTCATCCCTACTCACATTCATATTTACATTAATACTTGTGCCAACAATAAAACACCTATAAAACCCATAAATCTGCTACAGTGGCTACACCATTATGCGAACATCTGAAAAATGGGAACAACCCCTGCATCATGCACAATTTGGGTTTCGTGGCCACCATTCAACAGAGTCTGCAGTAAGCTTATTTTTAGAGAAAACTGAATCTTTTTTAGATGAGTGCAATTGTGTAGGTGCTGTGTTTTTAGATCTGAAGAAATTATTTGACACCATTGACCACAACATCCTTTTAACCACTGAGTTTAATTTTTCAAAACACGCTCTCAAATCGATGAAATCCTATTTAACCAACAGACAGCAATATGTAATGGTCAACAGTGTCAAATTGCCATATTTGAAATGTGTCACAAATATCTGCTTTGGGAGGCAGATGTAATTTTTAAGCAGGACCCAAGGTAGCAGGCAAGGAAATGGTGCAAAAAATTATTTATTACCCAAACATAAAAGAACAAATAAATGGCAGCACAGGGATGAAGTACAAAGAGCCATGGAAGGCAAAACTCACAAAATGGGAACTAGAAGAGCACACAGGGAGACTGGAGGGGAATTCGACGTAATGACCCAACACAGAGCACAAGTACAAACTGACCTAAATAAGCGACTTTCGCATTACGAGTGCGCATGTGCAGACTATGTGAGTTCAAAGTTCACGACTACCAAACATTCCGGTAGCCACCTTGCTTTTGTATAGAGACAGTACTGTCTCACCTGAACAATTGCCGTTTAAAGTCTGCTTCAAGCTTTAAATCTCCGTTATGCCAGGTGCACATTGTGCCGTAGTGAAGTGTGGAACGGCATGTATCATCTAGAGCGGTGGAAAAAGAAAACTTGCAGCATACATGCGTGTAACTTCGGGACCAGCATGTGCACATGTCCGCCGCCGTTATATACATTCCCCACGGAGCTGAAGGATCCGGACGGATGTAATTGTTGGATTAAAGCAGTAAGTCTATATTATAACATAATTAAATAGTGTTGTGTATTGTTCAAGTTCTAGCCTAACTGACACGAGTCTAAACCCTGAAGTAGTAGGTACGGACAGGCAGGCCTGGATCTAGGATATAGTTCTTTGTATATTGGTAATGAAGCTTGATCTACACACACATGTAATTAAGGCCATTGATAAGTAGGCTGGTATAAAATAAAATTGCAAATCATTGAAAACGTGTGGTACTTAAACTATAGTAGTATCGACCTATAGATCTAAGTAAGCAGGCTATGCCTTGTAGTGAAATTTACTCAAAATGACAAAACCAAAGTTGAGCTGTCAAACCACTCGCTTACCTTCTTTCACTGATGATGTGTCCCGGTGCATCCATGGATGTATCTATTCATCTTTGCATCTGGCTTAGTCAGTGACTCCCAAGAATAGGTTGGGTGACAACCAAGTATAGATTGGTGACAACTGGAGAGACAGTGGACAGCACGGAGAGACGGCAACCGGGGCAGGGAGGGTTAGCAGCCCAACTTGCATCTTCTGTGAAGAAGAACCCATCTAAGCTACAGATCAACCCACAGAGATATACCCCCAGGGGTGCCCGAGAGGGGGGGGAGGATGAGCACCCCACTAGGATGGACCTTAGGATGACGATCTTGGAGAACAGACTATCGATAACGGCAAGTAGATGCATCTGCGGCAAAGTCTGTAAAAACGAACGAGGCCTTAAAATCCATCAGGCCCGGATGAAATGCTTGGCTCAGGGGGCTGTGGCACAACGCACAGGAATTACACCTGGTGAGACGCAGGAGGAACCCGGCCCGGAGTCACCCCACAGTGTCCAGAACCTTCAAGTGTCCAGTGCCCCAGTTCCAAGCACAGTAGTCAAGCAACATCGGATTAAGTGGCCTGCAGCAAAGCAACATCAATTGTGGCAACAGTTTGATGAAGATACAGCAGAGATCATCAGAACAATAGCAAAGGGAGATGTGGATAGTCAACTTTGAAGCATGACGACCATCATTACGAGTTTTGGGGTAGAGAGATTTGGTATTATGGAGCGCAGAGCTGGCAGGTCTATCTACACTAAGAACCATAGGGCTGGCAGGATTCATCAGCTGCGGAAAGAGCTGAGGATGCTGACAAGACAGTTTCAAGCAGCAGCAGAAGAGGAAAAGCCACCACTTGCTGAGCTTCGACATGCCATCAGGAAGAAGCTTATGACCCTGCATAGAGCTGAATGGCATCGGAGGAGGAGGATTGAGAGAGCCAGGAGGCGAACTGCATTCTTGGCAGATCCATTTGGCTTTATGAGGAAGATGCTAGGGCAGAAGCGCAGTGGGAGACTGGAGTGTTCTAAGGAAGAAGTTGACCATTTCTTGCATAACACCCTAAGTGACCCCTTTAGAGAGCAGGATCTGGGACCTCAGAGAGCTCTTTTGGACATTCCAGCCCCTCTGGTGGAGTTCAACACCTCAGAACCCACCTGGAAGGAAGTTCAGGAAGTGGTGGCAGCGGCGAGAGCCAGCTCTGCTCCAGGCCCCAGTGGAGTACCTTATAAAGTATACAAGCGTTGCCCAGAGCTCCTGAGAATCCTATGGAAGATACTGAGAGTGATCTGGTGAAGAGGAACTGTAGCAGAGCAGTGGAGATGGGCAGAGGGAGTGTGGATTCCCAAGGAAGAGAGGTCATCTAAACTGGACTCTAAACTCTATCTCACTCCTCAGCGTGGAAGGCAAGATCTTCTTTAGTGTCCTGTCTAGGAGAATGACCCACTTCCTTCTGAAGAACAATTATATCGATACATCAGTACAGAAGGGTGGAATCCCAGGTGTACCAGGGTGTTTGGAACACACTGGGGTGGTCACTCAGCTGATCAGAGAGGCACGGGAGGGAAATGAAGATCTAGTGGTGCTTTGGCTGGACCTTGCCAATGCTTATGGGTCAATCCCCCATAAGTTGGTCGATATCACGCTGGACCAACACCACATACCCAGTAAGATCAAGGCTCTCATTCTGAACTATTATGGTCAATTTAGACTCAGAGTCACCTCTGGCAGCTTGACCTCAGATTGGCACCAGTTGGAGAAAGAGATTATAACAGGTTGTACCATTTCTGTTATCCTTTTTTGTCATACCCGGCTCTAGGGAGCCGCGCAATAAGAGCCAAGGGCGAGCCAGTGAGTCGAGATGTTTTATTAAGGGTGAGGGATAAGGGATGAGGAGAGCACAGATACTCATACAGACGTACATTCACAGGTTGCACAGCGCAGGGGTAGGTAGCTCTTACCGGACATAGGGGTAACAAGGCGTGCATACTCACAGCAGGTTACAAACACAGGAATGCTGCAAGGGGAGTAGAGGCTGACACCAGACGAAGGGGCTTCAGCCTAGCAGTGCTTATGTTGCAGCCCCGAGTCATCGAGGCTGCTCCTATTTATTCTCATTGGCAGCGCCCCAGCTGATGAGGACTAATTGGCCCCAGCCGTCCGTAATGCTGCCAGCTGGGAGCCTGCTGAGACGCTGCTCAATGGGAAGCAGGGATGAGAGAAAACATGGGCTGAGCGCCGAGACGGCATCTCAACCCATGGTGACAGAGCCCCCCCCTCAAGGTCGGGCTCCTGAACGACCAGAAACATCCCAGCCCCCCCCCCCCCACACCTAGGGCGGGAGGAGGGGAGGCAGGGCCGGAGGGGACGAAGCAAAGGGGAACACCAACAGGCCAATGTAGGGTAACAGGGCAAAAGAAAAACCCAAACAGTACTCTACATCGCACCAAAAAAAGAAAAAAAAAACCCAGGGCACAGATGGGGAGAAAAAAAAAAAACCACTAAAAAGGTAACAGGGCAAAAAAACCCGCTGAGAATGGTTAATAAAGGGAAAACACAATACACAGCGCTAATATATACAGTATACATACACACAGTCACCAAGAGAAGTGAAGGTGACTGGAACCAATGGACAATTACAGAGCATGGTGTTAAGGAAAACAAAGCGCATGACTCTATAATGAACAAACAGGGCACAAAAAGGAAATGTTGAGTGCGGGCAAAGGAAAACCCACACACACGAATATATAAATACCCACAGTCACCTAAAGAAGTGAAAGTGACTGGAGCGAACGGACAACTGCAGAGTATGGTCTGATAGGAAAACAAAACATAACTCTACAATGCAAAAACGAGGCTAAAAACATGGTACAAAAAGTAAAATGCTGAGTACGAGGGATGGAAAACACACAGCACTATAAATACATATCCACCAACAGGACAAAATATTACACCCGAGTGACCTTAATAATGATAAAAGAAAAAGTGACACCCGAGGAGTATGGCAGGCAGAGTCCAAAAATGGCCGAGATGGCTCCGGAGATCTCCCCGCCCATTGTCCAGTTGGCGAACCAGGGGAAAAGAAATGTTCGGACGGCGAACTCCGGACCCAGATCCCAGGAATCCAGTCCACCGGCAGCCGAACCAGGCCGCCCAAAGGCAAACACAGACCAGTGGGGGGAACCAGATCACCGAACCGAAAGTTTTGTGGGTCGGGTCGTCGACCCGCACCACTCAACCACCAGGACCGTTGAGACGGGCGAAGGGTCAGAGCGGATCCCGGTGGAAGAGGCTCAGATGAGAGCCGATGACGAGGGCGACGGGCGTCAGGCCGCAGGGAAACAGCCACCTCCTCACCGGACCTGGACAACACTGGGGCAGCACCCACGTCGGACCCCGATCAGGCCTCAGGCGAACCCACGTTGGACCCCGATTGGGTCTCGGGCGAACCCACGTTGGACACCGCACCAGAACCGACCTCCAACGTTGAACCTGGACCCTCCAGCACCACGAGGAACAGCAACTCCTCGCCGGTGACCCTGAAAGAAGGCTCAGAAGAGAAAACAGAACCGGGATCAGGATCACCGGCAGCGCCAGAACCCGGCGAGACGAGCTCGGACGCAGCGGGCGGCTGCACCCGGCTCGTCTCCCCTAGAGACAGGCTGAAGTGCTCAAAGATAAAAAGGGAGAAAAGAAAGGAGAGCACTCGCCTGATCTCGGGTTCTGACGCCGTCCAGGACTGCGAAGATCCAGGATCCGTCGTCAGGAGGTCGTTGTCAGGCTCCCATCCAGCCGCGTCGGGCCCCGCAGCCAGCACGATGGTCAGCGCAGCTTGAGATTCCTCCAGCTCCGGTGACCCCGCTGACGATCCACTCGACGTGAAGCCAGAAGAATCTCGTCCCGCTGGACCGAACCGCTCCTCCGTGGAGACCCGGGGACGCTCAGTCGTCGGCGCAGACTCCACGCAGCAGTCAGTCCCCCTCCTCCATCCGCAACGTAGCTGCGGAACCACAGGCCCTCTCCTTATCCCACCACGTTGACCCGGAGCCGGGGACCGCTCGGCGGAGAGAGACACAGAGGATGCAGGATTAGGAGCACAGGTTACAGCAGGTGGGGGGAGTTCAGGGAGCTGCGAACCCTGAACTCCTCCTCCAGGAATGTGACAGAGCAAACCATTAAGCAGGTGTGAAAAAACTATGACTTGCCTGCCTCCTGGAGGTTGAGTATCGCCTGCTGTAGTGGATACTGCTTCTTCCTCTCCCCGCCCGGCGATAACGGAGGACCCCCCGGGGATTTGTCTGAGGATCGCTCGCGTTGTCTCCAGCAGAGAGCTCGCCAGGCCAGGATTCCAGGCACACTCAGCAGTCAGGAAGCGCGTCGAGGAGGAGGGGGAAACAGCTGGGATGAGCCAGCCCGAATGTCCAGAAATGACAGCCGGGGAATGAGGCTCAGGGAACGAGGCTGTGAAAACTCCACACTGACGAGGCGAAGAGGTGACAGCTGCGTGGGAGGAACGGTCCTGACGGCGGCCCAGAACTGGATCCGGATGAGGTTCATGCAGAGGTGACTCGGCGATGTGATGACGGCTATTCCCAGGGGACGAAGCGAGGGGGAAACCCAGGAATCGCCGCTCCAGATCGGAGATCGAGGCGAGGAAGGCGTCGAGCACGGGAAAGCTTCGTAGCCCTGGAGTCCTCTCCATCAATCTCACTGCCGCCGCCACATGCCTGAAGATGGTGACAGGAAACACAGTGGAGCTCGCGACAGCCACTCGACCCCAGACATAACTGCTGTCAGCTGCGGCTCCTTGAAGGGAATCCCGAGTGACGTGGTGCAGGTCGGGGGAAGCCCTCTGGTTGGCGCGAACTCCCGGACTGGATTGGCGGCAGGAAAGGGATCCCGAAGCGGGGGGAAATGTCGCCCACTTCGGCTTCCTGCCGGGATTTCCATCCAACCCGCGGAGCTTCTCTCGCTGTGTACCTGTGGCGTCAAACCTGGCACTGTCCTCGAGATGGTACACAAAATGAGGGTAACAGTCCAGGAGTTCCTCAGCACGGCCCGGATGCCAGCGTCTCGCGTTGGAGGCGTCGTGCAGGGTGAAGAGCGTCCCGTCGACAGCCTCCAAGATGGACCTCAGCTCGTCGCCCTGGCGCCGGGAGTGACTCCTGGGAAACGGCATGCTAGCAGCGCCGACACCCGGACAGGAAGGTACAGTTCCACGGCGACTCACGGCCGCCGGTAACTCATCTGGCTGCGACATACTGTCATACCCGGCTCTAGGGAGCCGTGCAATAAGAGCCAAGGGCGAGCCAGTGAGTCGAGATGTTTTATTAAGGGTGAGGGATAAGGGATGAGGAGAGCACAGATACTCATACAGACGTACATTCACAGGTTGCACAGCGCAGGGGTAGGTAGCTCGTACCGGACATAGGGGTAACAAGGCGTGCATACTCACAGCGGGTTACAAACACAGGAATGCTGCAAGGGGAGTAGAGGCTGACACCAGACGAAGGGGCTTCAGCCTAGCAGTGCTTATGTCGCAGCCCCGAGTCATCGAGGCTGCTCCTATTTATTCTCATTGGCAGCGCCCCAGCTGATGAGGACTAATTGGCCCCAGCCGTCCGTAATGCTGCCAGCTGGGAGCCTGCTGAGACGCTGCTCAATGGGAAGCAGGGATGAGGGAAAACATGGGCTGAGCGCCGAGACGGCATCTCAACCCATGGTGACATTTTTACCCTGTCCATGAACATGCTGGTTAAAGCAGCAGAGGTTGAATGTAGAGGACCCCTTTCAAGGTCAGGAATCCGGCAGCCCCCCATTAGAGCTTTCATGGATGATCTGACAGTTACTACTACATCAGTGCCTGGCAGTAGGTGGATTCTTCAAGGCCTGGAAAAACTTATTTCCTGGGCAAGAATGAACTTTAAGCCATCAAAGTCTAGATCTATGGTCCTGGAAAGTGGTGGATAAGTTCTGTTTCCATCTGGATGGCATTGTGATGCCATCTATCACAGAGAAACCAGTCACAAGCCTAGGGAAGGTCTTTGACTGTAGTCTCAGGGACACAGCATCCATTCGAACTACCATCAGGAAACTGGAAACATGGCTGTTGACTGTGGATAAGTCTGGCCTTCCCGGCAGGTTCAAGACTTGGGTGTACCAACATGGCATTTTGCCCCATATCCTCTGGCCTCTGCTGGTGTACGAGGTGCCTCTGTCTACAGTGGAGACCCTGGAAAGGAAGATCAGCTCCTACCTTCGAAGATGGTTGGGTTTACCACATAGCTTCAGTAGTGCGGCGCTTTATGGCAGGAGCAACAAACTCCAGCTTCCTATTAGTAGTTTGGAAGAGGAGTTCAAGGTTTCCCGCACAAGAGAGGCACTAGCCTATCGTGACTCTAGAGACTTGAGAGTGGCAGCAGCAGGCATTGTGGTGAGGACAGGTCGGAAGTGGAGAGCTCAAGAGGGATTGGAGCTTGCAGAATCTCGGTTGAGACACAAAGCTCTGGTGGGCACGGTGGTAATAGGACATGCACGGCTGGGCTCCATCCCACAGCCGCGCTACGATAAAGTCCAGGGAAAGGATGAACGCAAGTTAATCCTGCAGGAGGTGAGAGCAGGTGTTGAAGAAGTGAGGACTGGTAGGATGGTAGGCATGCGGCAGCAGGGGGCATGGACAAAATGGGAGGGAGTAGTGGACAAGAAGCTGACCTGGAATGACATCTGGCATGCAGAGCCTCAGCACATCCAATTTATGCTCCGAGCAGTATATGATGTGCTACCCAGTCCGGCAAACCTGCATACCTGGGGTAAGAACGAGCTGCCAACATGTCCTCTCTGCTCAGGAAAGGGCACGCTTGAACACATCCTTAGCAGTTGCCCAACAGCTCTTGGAGAGGGCCGATATCGCTGGCGCCATGACCAAGTGCTAAAGTGTGTAGTGGAGACCATCTCCAGCACCATGGCAAACAGTAAGCAGGTCGGTAGTCAAAGGAAAATTACATTCGTTAAAGCTGGAGAGAGGCCCTGACCACAGCTTAGACCATCAGCCAGTCTGCTCTCTTCAGCATCAGACTGGGACCTGCAAATTGACTTGGGAAAGCAGCTTAAGTTCCCCGATTATGTAACACACAGGTGTCAAACTCATTCCATGGAGGGCCAAGACCCTGGAGGTTTTACCTCCACCCAGTGTCTTCAACAGGTAATTTCTCTGAATTTCTTCCCACTGATTGCTGATCAGTAAAAACACCTGCTGAAGAGACTGGGTGGAAGTAAAACCTGCAGGGTCTTGGCCCTCCATGGAATGAGTTTGACACCACTGATGTAACATCAACATCTCTTAGGCCAGATGTGGTACTTACATCTTCCTCTTCCAGGCAGGTTCTGTTAGTGGAGCTCACAGTTCCCTGGGAGGAGCGCATAGAAGAGGCCAATGAACGCAAACAGCTCAAATACCAAGAACTGGTAGAACAGTGCCAGAGGAATGGTTGGAGAGCACACTGTGAACCCATAGAGGTGGGATGTCGAGGCTTTGCTGCCCGCTCCCTGTGCAAAATTTACACTCTCCTTGGTATTAAAGGAGTTGCTAAAAGGAAGGCCATCAAATCTGCCACTGAGGCTGCAGAAAGAGCTTCTCGGTGGCTATGGATTAAGAGGTCTGAATCGTGGGTCAATGCTGCCGGGACACAAGTCAGGGTCTGATCAACCCTGGTTGGGCCGCCTGATTGAGGGTGTCTGATGTTGGGAGACCCGAAACACCCGATGACATCAGGAAACATCACTGATGATGTGTCCCGGTGCATCCATGGATGTATCTATTCATCATAGTCGTTTCGGAGTCTCGCAAGTAAGGGTGCTTAGTCCTTTGACAACAAAAAATCTGCTATGTCAGCGTACATACAGGGGGGCCGTTTTGGCCAATTTCTGCAACATGGCCACGAACGCAAGCGCAACTAGTTTATCATTGCGTTTGCGGGTACAACCAGGAAGACCCCTACGCATACAATATGCTCGTAGATCAGGAACTTTCCATGAATTAAATGTATTGATAGAGCATGTTTGGTAGCCACATTCCCATGATGCTTTGCATGAGCCGAGATGCGAAAGTTGCTTATAGGGTAACTGATAATCAGGGGAACACGGAACAGCTGTGATCACAATCAGGTCTGAACGTAACACACATGAGGAACAGTGGCTATGGGTACGGAAACATGAGGGACTGAGAGCAATAGGTGAACAAATATACACGCAAGACTTGCTTAGAAGACCAGGGGAAACACAATGACAATCACAAAGGACCCAGGGGACTACAGAAAGTAAAAACACAGGCAAGAATCATAATTAATCACAAAGAGAACAAAGAATGAACATAAAGCGTGGGCATGCCCAGAATCATTGCAAAATGTCAAATGGGCGTCCCACAAGACTCCATACTTGGACCAATATTATTCTCCTTATACATAAATGATTTACTAAATGCATGCAAAAACATTCATATACAGATGACACGGTGATATTCACACCTGCAAAAAACACACAAGAAGCTGCCTGTATTCTTACAACAGTGATGACTCAAATCCATGACTGGTTTAATAATTCGTGTCTCCTACTAAACACTAAAAAAACTGTTTGCATGATGTTCACCAGCCAACCATTAAATATTACAAACTCAAACATTTTCTTCAAAGGGGAGGAACTGCAATTAGTCAAGGAATTTAAGTACCTTGGCGTGACTTTAGATTCCTCATTAACATTTAAAAAACACATCAAAAAAATCTCAAACATAGTCAAATTCAATCTGAGAAATTTTAAACAAATTAGACCATTGCTGACAGCTAGTGTGGCTAAAATGTCTCTGTATGCAATGATCTTCTCACACATCAATTACTGTTTCACCAGTTGGTCTCACTGATGCAACAATAATCAAACCCATTGAATCTTTATACAAAAAAGCCATAAAAATCTTTGATAAGAAAGATCCCACATATCATTGTTATCACATCTACAAGAACTAAAATATTAAATGGCTATGCACCCCCCCGCCTGGGAGAATATGTTAAACTGAGGACTGTCACCTGTACAACCACCGGAGCAATCACTAGAGGAGACTGTGAGGTCCCCCACCGACGCACCACATTTGCTCAATCTGTGCCATCAGTGAGGGGCACCAAGATCTAGAATAATATACCACCTGCAATCAGAGAACGTACCACACTAAACACTTTTAAGACGCATTGTAAAAATTGGCTTTTAAGCAACCAAAACTGTATGCATAACTAGTGGTTGCTCTGCGGCATGCGCATATACATGTGCCCATGCGTCACACCCATATGCCCCGCCTCTTGTTTGACGCTGTTGTTTGTTGTTGCTGTGAGGTGCTTGGGTGCTTGTATGTGTGTATGCACACATATCGTAGTGACATGGTTCAGGTGACCCACAGAACAGACATGACCCAGGTAAATACAATTAACGTACTTTTATTGTAAACATGAGTGAGTGGGTGCGTGAGTGCAGGGTTTATGGTGTAATGTCGTGTAGTGCGATCCGTAATCTCCAGCTGGGGCCGGCAGAGCACCGTACAACCTGGCAACCCTGTGATAAGACAAGGGCCGTTAGTTTACAGTTCAACCTATGCAGCATGATAGATGTTACAGCGCTTACTGTCAAGAGATGTTGGAGAAGCTCAGGTATCCCCAAAGCTGCAGCCAGGGAGACAGTGTCTGCTGGGCTGGTTAGCTGGAGGTGAGAGGATGAGTCCGCTGCCTGGAGGGAGATGGAGGACCGCCGCCGCGGATCTCCGCCTGTGCACAGGGGAATCGGACAAGATGAGAAGTGAGTAGGCTTACTTGGCAGGTGGTCCGAGTGGAACCGGCCCGGACGAGGTTCAGCGGGGCTAGGAAGCCGAAGGTTGGAGAGTAGAGTGCTGGGAAGCACGGAGGCAGGCGTAACCGGATTCAGCATAGAGAATCAGACGACTCCATGCCCAGCACTATTCCTGGTGGAATAAATAGGCCGCAGGAGATGACAAGCAGGTGCATGCACAGGTGCCGTGATTGGCGGCCATGACAGTACTCCCCCCCTACGGCACGCCTCTCGGCGGGTGTTCCAACCTACCCGGGTGCGTCCGATGGAAGTCCCTGATGAGCTGCTTGTCGAGCACGAAGGAAGGACACACCCAAGACCTCCACTCCGGTCCGTAGCCCTCCCAGTCCACCAGGTACTGCAGGCCACGCCCCCGGTGGCGGACATCCAAGATGGAAGAGATGGACCACGCCGGGTCGCCGTCGATCACCCTCGGTGGAGGTGGAGACCTGGGAGGGGGACACAACGGGCTGGAGGAGACGGGCTTCACCTGAGAGACATGAAAGGTTGGACAGATGCGGAGGGGGGGGGGAGTTAGACGCACAGACACCGGGTTAATGATCCGGCATATGGGAAATGGACCAATAAACCGTTGGGCAGTCTTCTTCCGCTCAGCCTTTAGGTTGATGTGCTTGGTAGAAAGCCATACCTGCTGACCCACCTGGTAAACCGGACCCGGCACCCTGCGTCGGTTAGCCTCTGTGGTGTTGCGTTCCGCCGTCCGTTGTAATGCTGCTCTGGCCGTCCTCCAGATCCGTCGACAACGCCTCAGGTGGGCACGAACCGATGGAACGGCGATGTCCCCCTCCTCTTCAGGAAACAGTGGGGGGGTGTAACCCAACAAGGCCTTGAAGGGGGACATGCCCATGGCCATGGACACTGCCGTGTTATGGGCGTATTCAATCCAGGGGAGGTGTGTGCTTCATGACGACAGGTTGGCAGCAGCGACGCACCGCAAAGCTGCTTCCACCTCCTGGTTGGCTCATTCACATTGCCCATTGGATTGAGGGTGGTAACCAGAGGACAAACTTGCTGTAGCCCCCAAAGCGGCGCAGAATGCCTTCCAGACCCTGGAGATGAACTGGGGCCCTCGGTCCGAAACGATGTCCTGCGGGATGCCGTGCAGTCGAATAACATGTTGGACCAGCAGATCGGCCGTCTCTTTGGCTGAAGGTAACCCACGCAGAGGAATGAAGTGGGCAGCTTTCAAAAACCTGTCCACCAGCGTGAGGATGGTGGTGAAATTGTTGGACGTGGGGAGACCTGTGACGAAGTCTAGCACCACGTGGGACCATGGCCTGCCCGGGACGGGGAGGAGATGAAGCAGCCCGGCTGGCGGTGAAGAGGACGTCTTCCCCGTTGCACACTCAGGGCAGGCGCGGATGTACTCCCCCACGTTCTTCTGGAGGGATGGCCACCAAAACGACCTCTGTAGGAGTGCCACAGTGCGTGCCCTTCCCGAGTGGCAGGGGAACTTGGAGGTATGCCCCCATTGGATGATCTCCCCTCGGACCGCTGCAGGGACGAATAACTTGCCTGCTGGACCCCCCCCGGGTCGGCCTCGTCAGACTGCGCCCTTATGACCTTATTCCTGATACCCCAAGAGAGGGCGCCCACGATGCAAGCTGGGGAAAGGATGGGGTGCTCACCCTTTTCTGCCGTCTCCAGGGCGAACTGACGAGACAGGGCGTCGGGATTGGTATTCTTTGACCCAGGGCAGTAGGTGATGGTGAAGTCGAATCGACCAAAGAAGAGCGACCAGCGGGCCTGTCGGGCGTTCAGTCATTTGGCGGTCCAAAGGTACTCCAGGTTTTTATGGTCGGTCCAGACGATGAACGGCTGTGACGCTCCCTCCAACCAGTGCCGCCACTCCTCCAGGGCCAATTTAACCGCCAACAACTCCCTGTCACCGATGTCGTAGTTACGCTCTGCTGGGGACAGGCGACGAGAGAAGTAGGCGCAGGGACGGATTTTACCGTCAGCCGGAGAGCGCTGGGACAAAACAGCCCTCACCCCAGAATCTGAGGCGTCCACCTCCACCAGGCGCTGAAGAGCGGGATCAACCTTCGTCAGAATTGGCGATAACGAGAACCTGACCTTCAGCTCAGAGAACACAGCCTCCGCCTCTTCCGTCCAGCAAAACAGCACCTTGGTGGAGGCCAAGTTGGTGAGGGGGAGGGCGATGCGGCTGTAGTCCTTGACAAAGCGGCGATAGAAGTTCGTGAAGCCCAGGAACTGCAGGAGCTGTTTCCTCAACGAGGGAGTAGGCCAGTCCACCACTGCCTTCACCTTGGCTGGGTCCGGGATAATCTCCTTCAGGGCGATGATAAAGCCGAGGAAGGAAGTCCGGGAGACATGGACTCGCACTTTTCTGCCTTGACGAAGAGTTTATTCTCCAGCAGCCGCTGCAAGACCCGCCTGACGTGAATGTGATGCTCCTCCATGGACTGAGAAAAAATGAGGATATCATCAAGGTAAACAAAAACAAAAGTGTCCAGAAAATCCCTCAAAACATCATTAATAAGGCGCTGGAAAACGGTCGGGGCATTGGTCAGCTCGAACGGCATAACCAGGTATTCGAAATGCCCGCTAGGGGTCCTAAAGGTCGTCTTCCACTCATCCCCCTCCCATATGCGCACCAGGTGATAGGCATTGCGCAGGTCTAATTTGGTAAAGCAGCAAGCCCCCCGGAGGGAATCGAATGCCGAGTTGAGAAGAGGGAGGGTGTACTTATCCTTAATGGTGATGTTATTCAGCTCCCGGAAATCAATGCAGGGCCTGAGAGAGCCGTCTTTCTTCCCCACGAAAACCCCCACCGCCCCCACCGCCAAAGATGATGGTCTAATTATGCCTGAGCTGAGTGACTCCTTAATATATGAGTCCATGGCCGTGCGCTCCGGAGCAGACAGGTTGTAAAGTCTGCTAGATGGCAGGGGGAAGGGGGAAGGGAAAGGGCTTGGGATTTGCTGAAGATGGCCCCAAGGTCATGATATTCCAGTGGCACTTTCGACAGGTCGGGAGGGGGAGAGGCAGGGACATCCAGAGGCATGGCAGGCGAGCATGCAGCAGACTGCAAACGGGCACTTAGGCAGAAAGGGCTCCACGAAACTATATTCCCCGAACGCCAGTCAATTGACGGGTTATGCAAGCGCAATCAAGGATAGCCCAGGATGACCGGAGAGGACAACACTGGCAGGACATACAGGTCCAACTCCTCCCGATGGTTGCCTGAAATGATAACTGGCACTGAGGTGACCCGATGAGTGACGGTGGCCAAAGAGGCTTTTGACAGGGCTATCAGGTTGAGAGGATTCCTCAACGGCTGCATCGGGAGACGCAGACGGGTTGCCAGGCTTCTAGAAATAAAGCTCTGCTCGGCCCCTGAGTCAATGAGTGCATGTGTGTTGTGTTCTTTATGACCCAAACAAAACTGGATAGGAATTAAAAAGTGGGTGAGGGGATTATTGTGGGTTATGTCCGTGAGACCCCCTACTGCGGTGCACGGACTCCCCCTTTTGGCTGCTTGGGACAGGAATCAAGGTTATGCTCCTTGCTCCCACAATAGACGCACAACCCCAACTCTCGGCGGCGCTGTCTCTTCGCAACAGGAAGTTTCGACCCACCCATGACCATAGGCTCTTGGTCCTCCGGGATGTCAGCTGATGGGAGGGCCAGCAGGGGGGGGCTTGAGGGAGCGGCGCGGAGTGTTACCCGAGTAGCTGGAAGTTCTGCACTCAGCCGCCCGTTCCCTCAGACGGTTGTCAATGCTAATGGGCAGGGAGATACACTCATGCAGCGTAGAGGGTTTCTCCAGGCGGGACAGCTCATCCCGCAGGCTAGGGCTCAAACTTCTAAGGAATATACTGCTCAGAGAGGCATCCTCCTACCCGACCTCCGTAGCCACGACCCGGAAGTCCACGGCATAATCAGCGACCGCCCTCGACCCCTGCCGAAGATTTAGTAGGTGAGAGGTGAGTACGTCCTCCCGGTCCGAGTGACTGAAAACCTCCTGAAATTCCTGTTTGAATTGTACATATGTCATAGAAGCATAGTCAGCCCTAGCCATTACCGCATATGCCTAAGCTAAAGCCCGTCCTTCTAACAAATTGATCATATAGCCGATACGGCTCTGGTCAGTGGGAAAATCCCCGGGTACCCATTGGAAAACTATATTGCACTGCATGAGGAACCCCCTGGCCTCCCCCAAAACACCTCTAAAGCGAGCGTGAGTAGGGTCGGGGGTGAGCCGACAAGCGGGGCCCAGAGAGGAAGGGCTAGATGTGGAGCTAGTCGTGGAACTAGCAGTAGAGCTAGCGGGAGCAGAGGAGCTAGTTGGAGCTGTGGGAAAACCCCGTGGGCTAACCAATTGATCTAGCCTGTCGGTGATGCGGGTTAGCTGAGTTAGCATCACCTGCTGCTGATACGCTAATTGATCTACCCGAGACTCTAGATGGTGAATTCAGCGCGCGAGCGCGCTGTCTGCCGGGTCACTTTGGCGGAGTCGTACTGACATGGTTCAGGTGACCCACAGAACAGACACGACTCAGGGTAAATACAATTAACATACTTTTGTTGTAAACGTGAGTGAGTGGGTGCGTGAGTGCAGGGTATATGGTGTAATGTCGTGTAGTGCAATCCGTAATCTCCAGCTGGGGCCGGCAGAGCACCGTACAACCTGGCAACCCTGAAATGAGACAAGGGCCGTTAGTTTACACTTCAACCTATGCAGCACGATAGATGTTACAGTGCTTACTGTCAAGAGATGTTGGAGAAGCTCAGGTAGCGCCGAAGCTGCAGCCAGGGAGACAGTGTCTGCTGGGCTGGTTAGCTGGAGGTGAGAGGATGAGTCCGCCACCTGGAGGGAGATGGAGGACCGCTGCCGCGGATCTCCGCCTGTGCACAGAGGAATCGGACAAGATGAGAAGCGAGTAGGCTTACTTGGCAGGTGGTCCGGGTGGAACCGGCCCAGACGAGGTTCAGCAGGGCTAGGAAGCCGAAGGTTGGAGAGTAGAGTGCTGGGAAGCACGAAGGCAGGCGTAACCAGATTCAGCGTAGAGAATCAGACGACTCCGTGCCCAGCACTGGTCCTGGTGGAATAAATAGGCCGCAGGAGATGACAGGCAGGTGCGTGCACAGGTGCCGTGATTGGGGGTCATGACACATAGCACTTCACTTGTGTGACATTTGAATGTTTTGTAGCACCTTAACTCCTGCACTTTTGCATGCCCACTTTGTACGAGTTGCCACAGCCAAGATATGTAGAGTGATGATATACAGTGATCCCTCGCTACTTCGCGCTTCACCTTTCGCGCCCTCAGTGCATCGCGGATTTTTCAAAAATATTCATCAAAAATTCAAAATTGAGAAATAATGGGGGGGCGCTAGCAGAAGGCAGGGAGACTACATTAGACCATCAGGTATCAACACGGAGAGCCGCACAACTCAAAAAATCCACCTCTCTGTTCGCTGTTCTCGTGTTGGCTCGGCTCGGAAATCTCGCAAGCTGATTGGCCGAGACGTTTCACCCCGCAAGCTGATTGGCCGAGACGTTTCACCCACCTCCTCTCCCTGCCGAGCGCCCATGAAGGGAAGGAAGACCGCATTCATTGCTCTTTATCGCTCGTGTTACGTAGTCTCGCAGCGTGGAGCTTTTTGCTGTTCTCTTGTGCCATTTTGTGTGAAATAGTCTTCCCGTCGAGCCACTACGCCGCCTCCTGCAGCTTCTCCAGCTCTATCGGAAGCTGCCCTCGATGATCCTGCGCTTCTAGCACCTGACGATGAGGCGTCACCTGAGGAGCAGTAAAGCTCTCATTAACCTGTGAAGTAAATCATCTTCATCTTGAGTTACGTATCTTGTTATAAGAATAAGAGTTCTAAAAACATATTTATGTACACTTTATTTACATCTACGTATGTATGTACACGTACACACACACACACACGTATCATATGAGAGAGAGAGAGTTAGAGAATGAACGTATGTATTATTTATGGATGACGTCATTAGGGGTGACGCTACTTCGCGGTTTTTCACTTTTCGCGGTCGGTTCTGGAACCCATTAACCGCGATAAGTGAGGGATCACTGTAGACTGAAGTACGTGGTTGTAATGCACCTATAAACTGGTTGCCAACTGCCAGTCAAATCTAAAAGAAGAAGAAGAATTTATTATAGATGCTCATCTCGTGTATGATTGTTTGTTTGTGTGTTTTGTGACCTCCCAGGGGACTACAGATGCAAATTAGCAATATTGCTAAATCTAGTATACTTACATTTTTATTAATGTCCATTAGTATGTAATGTCCATTTCAAATAAACATTAAACTAAACTAAACTAAAAACCCAGCCACAGGGGGTGCACAAGCCAGTGTACCGCTTGTGCCGGTCCCAAGCCCGGGTAAATGGGAAGGGTTGTGCCAGGAAGGGCATCCGACGTAAAACCTTTGCCAAATCAAACATGCAGATCATGACGAATATGACTTTCATACTGGATTGGTTGAGGCCCGGGTTAACAGCGACCCCCACCGGTGCTGTTAACTGACAGGGTGCCAGTGGAAATTGAGCTACTGTTGATCAAAGATCGAGGAGGAGGAGAGGGGGAAGGCACATTAGGAGGGAGATAGAGAAAAGGAAAGGTAGAAGTGTGGAGGTAAGAGTAGGGACGTTAAATGTAGGAACTATGACTGGTAAAGGCAGAGAGTTGGCTGATACGATGATGAGAAGAAAGGTAGATATACTGTGTGTTCAAGAAACCAGTTGGAAGGGAAGCAAGGCTAGGAGCATTGGAGGGGGATTTAAATTATTCTACCATGGTGTAGATAGGAAGTGAAATGGAGTAGGAATAATCTTGAAGGAAGAGTATGTGAAGAGTGTTCAGGAGGTGAAACGGGAGTCAGACAGAATTATGAGTCTGAAGCTAGAAGTCAAAGGTGTGATGTTGAATGTTGTCAGTGCGTATGCCCCACAAGTTGGATGTCAGGTAGAAGAGAAAGAGGAATTCTGGAGTAAGTTGGATGAAGTGGTAGAGTGTGTTCCCAGGGGGGAGAGAGTGATGATTGGAGCCGACTTTAATGGGCATGTAGGTGAAGGGAACAGAGGTGATGAGGAGGTTCTGGGTAGGTATGGTCTTAAGGAGAGAAATGTGGAAGGACAGATGGTTGTGGATTTTGCTAAAAGGGTGGAAATGGCTGTGGTGAACACAGTACACAGTACTTCAAGAAGAGAGAGGAACATAGGGTGACTTACAAGAATGGAGGAAGATGCACACAGGTGGACTACATCCTATGCAGAATGAGAATTCTGAAAGAGATAGGAGACTGCAAAGTTGTGGCAGGGAAGAATGTAGCTAGACAGCAATGGGTGGTAGTCTGTAGGATGACTTTGGAAAGCAAGAAGAGGAAGAGAGTGAAGGCAGAGGCAAAGATTAAGTGGGGCAAGTTACAGAAGGAAGAAAGTCACACAGAGCTCAGGAAGGAGTTGATACAGGCTCTGGATGGTAGGGAAGAATTACCAGATGACTGGGAAAGTACAGCAAAAGTGTTGAGGGAAACGGGTAGTAGGGTATGTGGTGTACCCTGTGGACAGAGGAAGAAAGACAAGGAAACTTGGTGGTAGAATGAGGAAGTACAGGAAAGTATCCAAAGGAAGAGGTTAGCAAAGAAAAAGTGGGATAGTCAGGGAGATGAAGAAAGTAGACGGGAGTATTTGGAGTCTAGGCACATGGCAAAGAGAGAGGTGACAAAGGCAAAGGAAAAGGCATATAATAAATTGTATGAGAGGCTAAACACGAAAGAAGGAGAAAAGGACTTGTATCAATTGGTTAGACAGAGAGATCGAGCTGGAAAAGATGTGCAGCAGGTTAGACTGATTAAGGACAGAAATGTAAATGTACTAACAAATGACGAGTGACATAATTATCAGACCCAGGGAACAAATGCTCAGACTCGAGTGAATACAATTATCCTTTTACTGGTAACAGTGAGTGTATGGGTGTGTGAATGTGCTGTGTGTGTTGTGTGTGTAGTGATGAAGGTTGTGCAGGAATCATGCCCGGGGGAGAGCAGAACGCCGTTCAGCCTGGCAACCCTTTAATGACAGAGCACAGATGTTAGCACAGTCCACTGAGGGCAGAGTTTGATGATAACAGACGCTTACTTTGCAGATGGACGTGGGGTGCTCAGGTTGGCCTAACGGCTGCGACCAGCGAGACAGCGTTCTGGGTCCGTGCCGAGAATAGGGCAGGCTGCCCTGTAGCGGAGATGGAGGCTTGAACCACTGCCAGGAGGAGTTGATTTCGCTGCCGGAGGAATCCACCTGTGCACAGGGGAAGACAACTGACAAGGTGAGTAATATTGAGCTTACTTGAGGCGAAGAGGAGATTAGGATCTCAGACGAAGAGGCCAGGGATTTGGCTGTAGACGAGAGGCATATCTGTAGGAGAATGACAGATGGCTCCGTGCCGAGTCTCAGGCAGGACCAGTTATAAAGCCCGCTGGAGATTGGCAGCTAGGTGTGCGTGCAGCTGTAGCAGATGGCGGCCCAGAGGGAGCCATGACAGTACTCCCCCCCCCCGAGAGGTCCCTCCTGGCACCTGACCCAGCCTATCCGGGTGCGTCCGGTGGAAGTCCCTGATGAGATGCTTGTCTAGTACGAATGACGGACGTACCCAGGACCTCCATTCGGGGCCATACCCCTCCCAGTCCACCAGGTACTGCAGACCACGACCCCAACGGCGGACGTCCAGGATGGCATTGACTCTCCAAGCCGGGTCTTTTTCAATCAACACTGGTGGAGGTGGAGCCTTGGGAGGGGGGCAGAGGGGGCTGGAACAGATGGGCTTCACCTGGTACTGGGGAGCTGGTCTCCTGCGGCGATTTGCCGTCCTGGTGTTGCGCTCAGCCGTGCAAAGGAGAGCTCTGCGGGTGGCAGCCCAGAGCCAGCTACAGCGCCTCAAGTGGACGTGGACAGATGGCACCGCCACTTCCTTCTCCTCCTCGGGAAAAAAAAGCGGGGGGTAGTAACCCAAAGAGGCCCTGAAGGGAGACATGCCGATCGCCGACGAAACAGTTGAGTTATGGGCATACTCGATCCAGGGGAGGTGGCTGCTCCAGGATGATGGACTGGAGGCGATGACACAACGCAGAGCGGCCTCCAACTCCTGATTGGCTCGCTTGCACTGCCCGTTGCTCTGTGGATGGTAACCGGAAGACAAGCTCACCGTTGCCCCTAGTGCATTGCAGAACGCCTTCCAAACCTGGGACACGAACTGGGGCCCACGATCGGACACAATGTCAGTGGGGATCCCATGGAGGCGTACAACGTGCTGCACCTGTAGGCAGCCCCTGGAGTGGAACAAAGTGAGCGGCCTTGGAAAACCGATCCACGTTGGTGAGGACTGCAGTGAAGTGGTTGGAGGAAGGGAGCCCAGTCACGAAGTCCAGTGCTATGCAAGACCAAGGTTTGCTAGGGACCGGCAACGGGTGAATGAGACTGGCCAGCGGAGAGGAAGATGTCTTCCCGGTGGCGCACTGAGCACAGGCGCGGACATAGGCGATGATGTCCTTTCGGAGCCCCGGCCACCAGAACGATCTCTGCAGGAGCTCCACCGTGTGAGTCACCCCTGGATGGCACGAAAACTTGGAGGAGTGGGCCCAATGGATCACCTTGCCCTGGGTTGACGTGGGAACAAACAGCCGCTCCACGGATCCTCCCCCCGGATCGGGCTCAGCCTCCTGCGCCTTCAAGACTCTCTCCCTGATGCCCCACGAGAGGGCGCCAACGACACACGAAGCTGGGAGGATGGTGTGTTTGTGCCTCTCACCCACATCAGCAGCAAACTGCCTGGAGAGGGCATCCGGTTTGGCGTTCTTAGCCCCGGGGCGATAGGCAATCGAAAAGTAGAAGCGCCCAAAAAGTAGCGACCAACGGGCCTGACGGGAATTCAGCCGCTTGGCGGTCCTCAGGTATTCCAAATTTTTATGATCAGTCCATACTACGAAGGGTTGGGCGGCCCCCTCCAGCCAGTGACGCCACTCCTCCAGGGCGAGCTTCACTGCCAGGAGCTCCCTGTCGCTGATGTCATAGTTTCTCTCCACCGGGGACAGACGACGTGAGAAGAATGCGCAGGGACGGACCACCCCATCCACAGGAGAGCACTGGGAGAGAACTGCCCCCACCCCGGAGTCAGAAACGTCCACCATGACCAGGCACTGAAGGGAAGGATCCACCTGCGTCAGGACACGGGAGGACAAGAACTCTCCCTTGAGGGTGGTGAATGCCGCTGCAGCCTCTTCCGTCCACTGGAAGGTCACCTTGGGGGACGTGAAACGGGTCAAGGGGAGGGCGATCATGCTGTAGTTAGGCACAAAGTGGCGATAAAAATTGGCGAACCCAGAAACTGCTGGAGTTGCTTCCTTGACGGGGTGGGGGGGCAGTCCACCACTGCCTTGACCTTCTCAGTGTCGGGGAGAATCTGGTTGTGGGAGATGATAAAACCGAGAAATGAGGTTGTGTTGGCATGGAACTCACACTTCTTGGCCTTTACAAACAACTTGTTCTCCAGGAGCCATTGGAGGACCCGTCTCACGTGGACCCGATGTTCATCCAGTGACTGAGAGAAGATGAGGATATCATCCAGGTACACGAAGACGAAGGAGCCAAGAAAATCCCGGAGAACGTCATTGATGAGGCGCTGGAAGACGGCCAGAGCGTTGGTCACCCCAAACGGCATCACGGGGTACTCGAATTGGCCGCTTGGGGTCAGGAATCCCGTCTTCCACTCGTCCCCCTCCTTGATCCGCACGAGGTGGTATGCATTGCGGAGGTCAAGCTTGGTGCTTGGTGAACCAGGAGGCCCCCTGGAGGGAGTCGAACGCCGTGTTCATAAGAGGGAGGGTATATTTGTCTTTCACGGTGATGTCATTGAGACCCCTGAAGTCGATACATGGTCGCAGGAAGCCATCCTTCTTACCCACGAAGAAGAATCCCGCCCCCACCGCCGAAGAGGAAGGTCGAATGATGCCCGAGCTGAGAGACTCCTTGATGTAAGTATCCATCGCCTCCTGCTCCGGGGCCGAAAGGCTGTAGAGGCGGCGTGATGGCAGCGGGGCGCCAGCCCGGAGGCTGATGGCGCAATCATAAGGGCAGCGGGAGGGGGGGGGGTTGAGAGACAGCGCCTGCGACTTACTAAATTCCGCCCCCAGGTCATGGTATTCAGACAGCACCTTGGACAAGTCAGGAGGAGGAGGGGCGTGGGGGGTCAGAGACACTGACGGGGCGCATGCTGCAGACTGCAAGCACGCACTGAGGCAGAACGAACTCCACGAAACGACACTCCCTGTTCGCCAATCAAAGGAGGGATCGTGGAGCCGGAGCCAGGGGTAGCCCAGAATGACCGGAGATGTAGAGGAGGGCAACACCAACAAGCGCAGGTCCTCACGATGGTTGCCGGAGACGATGACTGACACCGGGGCAGTTTGTTGGGAGATTGTTGCCAGAGGGGCCTTAGATAAGGCAACGAGCTTAAGGAGAGACTGGAGTGGATGGCAGGGAAGCCCCAGTCGGGTTGCCAGGTCCCCCGATATGAAGCTCTGCTCAGCCCCCGAGTCAATCAGTGTATGTGTGGCATATTCAGTCTGTTTGTAAATAAATCTGATAGGCAAAAGACATTTAGTGAGGGGATTAGGCCGAGACGAGTCTGTGAGTCCACCTACTGTGACACACGGACCCCCTCTTTTGGCCGAACGGGGCAACTCTCAACCTCATGCTCATCACTACCGCAGTACATACATAGTCCTAGCTCCCTATGGTGCTGCTTTTCAGCTAAAGAGATCTTGGAGCGCCCAACCACCATAGTTTCCTGCCCGTCTAACGCCTCAGATGAAGGCAGGGCCAATTGAGACTACTGAGAGGAGCGATGAAACTGGGCGCCTGAGCGACCGGAAGCTCTTCGCTCGGCTGCCCGCTCCCTCAGCCTGTTATCCAAATTGATAGTTAAGGAAATTAGCGCTGTGAGTCTCTCTGGCTTATCTAGGTGGGCTAGCTCGTCCTGCAGGCTAGGGCTTAAGCTCCGAATGAATATACTACAGAGCGAGGCATCCTCCCATCCGACCTCCGCTGCCACCGCCCGGAAATTGACAGCATAGTCTGCGACGGACCTGCCCCCCTGTCGAAGATTTAGCAGCCGACTATCACGGTCAGAATAGTCGAATACCTCGTGGAAATTGGAGATGAACTGCTGGTAGGTTAAGCTAGCATAGCTATGTTTGGCCATTACGGCATATAGCACTGAAGGATTAAGTACTGAATCTGTAAGAGGATATAAAGTTTCTTTCTCTGGGATCAGTACTATTCGACTAATCTGACCCCCTCACACAAGTCCTCCAGATTATCTGCAGTTTTTTGTTTTCAAAACATTTGAGCTGCATTGACTCCACGGACAGTCAGCTGCATGGCTCAAGGACAAATGCCAGCAGCTAAGACAAAACATCTCCTGCCAAAGAGACTTTGTTGTTCTTAACTGATACAAACACCTACACTCAACACTACACCCACACTGACTCAAAAACTGATGAAAAAGACCACTCACTCACTGCTCTCTTTGTGTCCTTGTGTACATTCTTGTCTGCTAACTGTGCATTGAGGGTTTTTTTTCTTGTAATCATAATATTGATCATATATGACCGGTATTCTGACAATCAATGGTTTTTTTGCTCTTTCCTATTGTGTTATCCTTTTCCTCCCTATGCATCCTGTACCCATCTGATGACAGGCGCGTTTTTCAGACGCTGCCGCGTCACCGGAAATGCAGGTCGTTTTCTGTGTCAAGTCAAATCCCTCGTATGTTATCAGTTGTTTACTGTTAATGTACTTGGCATTAAATCTTTTCTGAGTTCTGAGTTCTGAGTTCTGAGTTCATATGCCCAAGCTAGCGCCCTGCCCTCTAACAGGTTAGCCATATAGCCTATTCGGCTATGATCTGTGGGAAAATCCCCCGGAAACTGCTGGAAGACCGTCTCACACTGGAGAATGAACCCACAGGCCTCCCCGAGCTTGCCACTGAAGCCAGCGGGCGTGGGAACCGGTGTAAGCCGAGCCAAGGGGACCTGACTAGCCTGGCTAGGAGGGGAGCTAACGGGAGTCGGCATACTCCCGGAGGCAGGAGGAAACGTCCATTGCCCATCCAGACGATCCAGCCGGTTGTTGATCTCCGCTAGCTGGCTAAGGATTACTTGTTGCTGATAAGCTAATTGATCCACCCAAGCCTCTAAGTTGTTAACCTGGCGTGCTAGCACGCTGTTCGCTGGGTCGCTCTGACGGAGCCGTACTGACATAATTTTCAGACCCAGGGAACAAAGGCTCAGACTCAAGTGAATACAATTATCCTTTTATTGATAACAGTGAGTGTATGGGTGTGTGTATGCGCTGTGTGTGTTGTGTGTGTAGTGATGAAGGGTTGTGCAGGAATCGCGCCTAGGGGAGAGCAGAACGCCGTTCAGCCTGGCAACCCTACAATGACAGAGCACAGATGTTAGCACAGTCCACTGAGCGCAGAGTTTGATGATAACAGACGCTTACTTTGCAGATGGACGTGGGGTGCTCAGGTTGACCTAACAGCTGCGACCAGGGAGACAGCGTTCTGGGTCTGTGCCGAGAATAGGGCAGGTTGCCCTGTAGCGGAGATGGAGGCTTGAACCGCCGCCAGGAGGAGTTGATTCCACCGCTGGAGGAATCCACCTGTGCACAGGGGAAGACGACTGACATGGTGAGTAATATTGAGCTTACTTGAGGCAAAGAGGAGATTAGGATCTCAGACGAAGAGGCCAGGGATTTGGCTGTAGACGAGAGGCGTATCTGTAGGAGAATGACAGACGGCTCCGTGCTGAGTCTCAGGCAGGACCGGTTATAAAGCCCGCTGGAGATTGGCAGCAGGTGTGCGTGCAGCTGTAGCAGATGATGGCCCAGAAGGAGCTATGACAACGAGAGTGTGCTGGGAAGGTGGAAGGAGTATTTTGAAGAGCTGATGAATAAAGAAAATGACAGAGAGAGAGAGAGGAGGATGGATGAAGGAAAGATGGTGAACAAGGAAGTCCCGCGGATTAGCAAGGCAGAAGTGAGGGCAGCTTTGAAGAGGATGAAGAATGGAAAGACAATTGGTCCAGATGACATACCTGTGGGGGTATGGAGATGTTTAGGAAAGATGGTGGTGGAATTTTTAACTGGATTGTTTAACACAATCTTGGAGAGTGAGAGGAGGCCTGAGGAGTGGAGAAGTGTTTTGGTACTGATTTTCAAGAACAAAGGTGATGCTCAGAGCTGTAATAACTACAGAGGCATAATGTTGATCAGCCACGCTATGAAGATATGGGAAAAAGTTGTTGAAGCCAGGTTAAGAAGAGAGGTGACAATCAATGAGCAGCAGCATGGTTTCATGCCAAGAAAGAGTACTACAGATGCAATGTTTGTGTAACCCAGCTGAGAAAATGACCCTTTTTCTCAGCTTTCATTTGTATTAATATAATTGTGTGATTTTATTTTGAAAAACGATTATTTTGGGAAGAGGAAGTGTAATCCTCGTTATCCAACTTTTAAATTCCCGTTTCATGGTCACGTTGGGCGATCGTGGTCTTTTCATTTGTTAAGAGCGATATTAACCCCGCCTTCCGAGCAGAGCGCTGAGGTGCGCACCTGGTTTTTTGGTCTTTTTGCGATCTGAGAGCGGACGAGAGAGGCTGTGGATGGTCTGTGTGGAGACCTGTGGGTCTTCTTGTTGACGGGAGCACGAGCTTGAGAGGCATGGTGGATGTGTCCTTTGCTGTGTTCACGCTGATATCTCATCTTGGGTTTTTTTGGTTGCTGATTAAGAACCTTCTGGAACCTGGATTCTCTCCGAATGGAGATGGCGAGCCTGACCCAAGACCTGAACCGAGACTGAACCGAGATCTGAACCAAGATCTCGATTGAAGAACATCCTTCCTCTCTCCAGTGCACAAAATTCAAAGTGGTAACAACTCAAGCCGCTGCTTTAAAAGAGGAAAAGAAACCTCAGTCTGGAAATACAAGATATCTTGACTGGTCAAACGACTAAAACAAAAAGACGAACAAACACTGAGCTCAGTAGGACATTTTTGGGGTTTTATTTCTTGCCGGCCGTTGTTATATTTGTATATTTGTAAATTGTTTGTATACTCTGTTCTCTTTATCTTTAAAAATAACAGCCATTATTGCTCATTTCTTGCCTCCAGCTGTTTCATTCCACACTCATTTTAATTCGCTATTGTAATCCTTACAAACCTAGCAACTGGTCTACACTTAATAATTTCCCTTACCTAATTAACGTAAGGCAAGGGTTACATTTGCTTTAAGAGTGTTGATGGAGAAGTATAGAGAAGGTCAGAAGGAGATACACTTTGTCTTTGTAGATCAAGAGAAAGCGTATGATAGGATGCCAAGAGAGGAATTGTGGTACTGTATGAGAAAGTCAGGAGTGGCAGAGAAGTATATGAAGGTGGTGCAGGATGACATGGTTTACCGACCCAGCGAGCAGACTCATCTTTATTATGTTCTCTGTGTGTGTGTGTGTGCATGTGTGTGATAGCGTAGCAGCTGGGGGTGAGCAGAGCATCGTGCAACCTGGCAACCCTATGGACAAACAAAGACAGGGAGAGTTAGTGTTGGACCCCTGAGGGAATGTACAGAATAGTCCAGTGCTTACTGTTTGTAGGGATGGCTTTGGGCTCAGGTTCAGCTCGGAGGCTCCGGCCAGGAAGACAGCGCCCACTGTCCCAGTTGCAGCTGGAGATGATGGGAGAGTTTGAGGAATGTGCAGTACAATTTGGTCCACTGCCAGGAGAGGGAGAGGTCCGCCGCCACGGATCTCCGCCTGTACACAGGGGACGAGCATAGACAATGATGAATAGGACGAGGGCTTACTTGGTGTAGAGGTGATGATCCTTCCTGATGACGGATGACAGGAGGCGAGGTTCACAGACGAGAGTAGGCTGAGGCAAGGAGGTTCTATGAAGAGGACGAAGGCGAGTGAAGGTCTCATCTGAGCATGGAGACAGATGACTCCGTGCTGATCTGAGGGCAGCGCAGTCTAAATAGCCCCGGCAGTGATAGAGAGCAGGTGTGCGCGCAGCTGAAGATAATGAGCAGACAGAGTGAGCCATCACAGTACTCCCCCCCACGAGGCACCTCTCGGCGGCTGATCCAGCCTACCTGGGTGTGTCCGGTGGAAGTCCCTGATGAGTTGATTGTCCAGCACGAAGGAGGGGCACACCCAGGACCTCTATTCAGGGCCGTAACCCTCCCAGTTCACCAGGTACTGCAGGTCACGACCCCGGCGGCGGACGTCCAGGATGGCATTGACCCTCCACGCCGGGTCGCCATCGATCACCACTGGTGGAGGTGGAGACCTGCAAGGGGGACACAGAGGGCTGGAACAGAAAGGCTTGACCTGCAAGACATGAAAGGTTGGACAGATGCGGTGGGGGGGGGGGGAGCTAGGCACACAGCCACAGGGTTGACAATACGGGTTATGGCGAAAGGCCCAATAGACCGCTGAGACAGCTTCCTCGCCTCCGCCTTGAGGTTAATGTGTTTGGTTGACAGCCATACCTGTTGACCCACCCGGTAGGGAGGGGCTGTCGTCCTGCGACGGTTGGCGGTCGTGGTGTTGCGCTCTGCCGTGCACCGCAGTGTGGTCCGGGTCGCTCTCCACAGCCAGCGACAGCGCCTCAGGTGGGCTCGAACGGAAGGGACGGCGATGTCCCCCTCCTCCTCAGGGAACAACAGAGGATTGTAGCCCAGAGAGGCTTCGAACGGGGACATGCCGATCACTAAAGAGATGGTGGTATTGTGAGCATACTCGATCCATGGGAGGTGGGTGCTCCATGACACCGGGTTGGCGGTGGCGACGTACCGCAGCGCAGCCTCCAACTCCTGGTTCACCCGCTCACATTGTCCATTACTCTGTGGGTGGTATCCTGAGGACAGGCTCACTGTAGCCCCAAGGGCATTGCAAAACGACCTCCACACCAGAGAAATAAACTGGGGCCCCCGTCGAGACGATGTCCAGGGGAATACCATGCAATCTCACCACATGCTGAACAAGAAGTTCTGCCGTCTCCCTCGCCGTAGGCAGCCCCTGTAGGGGAACGAAGTGGGCAGCCTTTGAAAACCTGTCTACGATGGTGAGGATGACGGTGTGGTGGTTAGAAGGTGGAAGACTGGTAACGAAGTCCAAAGCCACATAGGACCAAGGCCTGCCGGGGGTGGGGAGAGGGTGGAGCAGACCTGCTGGAGGAGGGGAGGACGTCTTGCCGGCGGCGCACTGGGGGCAGGCGCGGATGTACTCTCCAACGTCCTTCTGGAGCGAAGGCCACCAAAATGTCCTCTGAAGGAGCGCTATCATGCGAGCCCTCCTCGGGTGGCACGAGAGTCTAGAAGAGTGGGCCCAATGGATCACCTCATCCCAAACGGCAGATGGGACAAACAGCCTCCCCACTGGCCCCCCGCCCAGTTCCACCTCACCCTCCTGCCCTCTCAGGACCTTTTCTTTGATGCCCCACGAGAGGGCGCCCACGATGCACGATGGGGAAGGATAGGATGCTCCGACACTTCCGCAGCATCCGAGGCAAACTGTCTGGACAGGGCATCCGGCTTGGTATTCTTGGACCCGGGGCGGTAGGTGATGGTGAAATTGAAGCGTCTGAAAAACAGGGACCAGCAGGCCTGGCGCGCGTTCAGGCGCTTGGCCATCCTGAGGTACTCCAGATTTTTGTGATCCATCCAGATGACGAACAGCTGGGAGGCCCCCTCCAGCCAATGGCGCCACTCCTCCAGCACGAACTTGACCACCAGGAGCTCCCTGTCACCGATGTCATAATTTCTCTCCGCCGGGGATAGACGACGGGGGAAGAACGCACAGGGGCGGATTTTGCCATCAACCGGGGAGCGCTGGGACAGCACGGCTCCAACTCTCAAGTCCGAGGTGTCCACCTCAGCCAGGCATTGAAGGACAGGATCCACCTGTGCCAAAATGGGAGAGGAGGAAAATTTAGATTTGAGCTTGGTAAAGGCCGCTTCAGCCTCCTCCGTCCACCGAAAGGGCACCTTGGAGGATGTGAGGTGGGTCAGGAGAAGAGCAATAATACTATAATTCTTGATGAAGTGGCGGTAGAAATTGGCAAACCCCAGAAACTGCTGGAGCTGCTTCCTGGAGGAAGGAGTGGGCCAATCTACCACTGCTTTTACCTTGTTGGGGTCCGGGATGATTTCCTTGTGGGAGATGATGAATCCAAGGAATGATGTCTTGGAGGCCTGGAACTCACACTTCTCGGCCTTAATGAAGAGCTTGTTCTCCAGGAACCGCTGCAAGACTGGCCTCACGTGCACCCAATGCTCATCCAAGGACTGAGAAAAAAATCAGGATGTCATCCAAATAGACAAAGACGAATGAGCCCAAAAAGTCCCTCAGCACATCATTAATGAGGCGCTGGAAAACGGCGGGGGCGTTGGTCAGCCCAAATGGCATCACCAGGTACTCGAAATGCCCACTAGGGGTCCAGAAGCCCGTCTTCCATTCATTGCCCTCCCGGATCCGCACCAGATGGTAAGCATTGCGGAGGTCCAGCTTGGTGAACCAGGAGGCCCCCCGGAGGGAATCAAACGCCGTATTAATCAAGGGGAGTGTGTATTTGTCCTTGATGGTGATATTACTCAATTCTCGAAAGTCAATACACGGCCTCAGCGAGCCGTCTTTCTTGCCTACAAAAAAAACCCCGCCCCCACCACCGAGGATGAAGTCCGGATTATATCCGAGTTTAACGACTCCTTAATATAAGTTTCCATAGCCTCCTGCTCAGGTGCTGACAGGCTGTAAAGTCGACTCGACGGCAGCGGGGCTCCAGCACGGAGATTGATCGCACAGTCGTATGGGTGGTGAGGGGGGAGAGATAGAGCCTGGGTCTTACTGAAGGCGGCCTCCAAGTCGTGATACTCTGGAGGGACTTTGGACAAGTCGGGAGGGTGGGGTGACGGGGGCACCCAGGGGCACGGACGCGAGCAAGCAGCGGACTGCAGGCAGGCACTGAGGCAGAATGAGCTCCATGAAACCACACTCCCAGAGCGGCAATCGATCGATGGGTTATGCAGCCAGAGCCAGGGATATCCGAAGATAACCGGGGATGAGGAAACCGGCAGCACAAATAACCTTAGGCTCCTCCCGATGATTACCAGACACAATGACTGATACCGGGGCGGTCTGCTGGGACACTATGGCAAGAGGGGCCTTAGACAGGGCAATGAGTCTGAGTGGGGTCTTCAACGGTTGACAGAGGAGCCCCAGCCGGGTTGCCAGTTCCCCCGAAATGAAGCTCTGCTCAGCCACCGAATCAATCAAGGCGTGTGTGGCTATCTCAGTCTGGTTGTGAATGAAGTGGATTGGTAGGAGAAATCTAGAGAGGGGACTTGATTGAGGGGAGTCCATGGGTCCCCCTACTGCAACGCACGGACTCCCTTTTTTGGCCATATAGGACAAGACGCTACCTCATGCTCCTCGCTACCACAGTAGAGGCACAACCCCAGCTCATGGCGGTGCTGTTTCTCAGCTAATGGTAGTTTCGACTGCCCCACTACCATTGGCTGCAGGGCATCCGGGGAATCAGAGGGAGGTAGGGCCAATAGGGGAGACTGTAGGGAGCCGCGAAACTGGGCACCCGAGCGACCGGAAGCTTTACGCTCGGTTGCCCACTCCCTTAGCCTGTTATCTAGGCTAATGGCTAGAGAAATTAGCTCTGTTAACCTACTTGGCTTTTCTAAGTGAGCTAGCTCATCCCACAGGCTAGGGCTCAGGCTCCTAACAAAAATGCTGGAGAGTGAGGTGTCCTCCCATCCCATCTCCGCGGCCACCACCTGGAAATTGACGGCATAGTCCGCTACGGACTTGCTTCCCTGTCTTAGGTTTAACAGCCGGGAGGTAAGCACACTGTCTCGGTCGGAGTGGTTGAACACCTCGTTAAACTTGCTGACGAACTGGTTATAGTATGTCAAGCGAGCATAACTCGCCCTAGCCATCACTGCATAGGCCCAAGCTAACGCTTGCCCTTCCAGAGGATTGGCTACGCAGCCGATACGGCTGTAATCTGGGGGGAAGTCCCCGGGCACCCGCTAGAAAACTATCTCACACTGGAGAAGGAACCCCCTAGCTTCCCCTAGCTTACCACTAAAGCGAGTGGAAGTGGGGCTCTGTCACGAGCCGAGCCGACTTGGCTTTCCACAACTCGGTCTCGATCGCTTTGTGGGTTTTTGGTTTCTGGTTATGTGCATTTTTGTGTATTATTGTACTGACCTCCTTATCCTTGCCACTGCCTGACCGGCAGCTATTAGTCTGCATCTGTGACCTACTTTCTCTCACGCTGCTGACAGTCTGTCGGTCCAGCCACGTCCCCTCGCTCTCCCTTGACTCCATCAGCTGTTTCCTACCCCGGTAATCATCTCCCCCGCGTCTAGCCCACGTGTTCCTTATTTGCCACACCAGCGGCGTCTGTACTAAAGCAGCTCTTTGCTGGACAGACGCCGCTGGATCATTGTATGCGTTAGATGGCTGTGCTTTGCCATCTAACCGTCAGGTCACTGAAGGGTTTTGTTCGCCGATCTACTGGAGGACCCGTACCGCTTAAGCTGTGAGTAATTCTAGCACTTCTCTGTTCAGTTGTGCTGCCACGCTGATAGTGTTTCTGTGTGCGCCACAACCTCTACACTTTCCCCTGTACAGCCTAGCTTCACAAGTGGACTCTTTGTTAGCCCGAGCAGCCTAGCCATTTGTATGGTTTGCCCTGAACTGTGTACAATAAATGTGTGTGTGGTCACCCCTGCATTTAAATCCTCGCTTCTCCTTCTCTCCTCCGTACGTAAAGATAGGGCACACGGAGGGTTTATGACAGAATGATCCAGTGCGTTAAGAGGATTTATCGGGTTCACCCACACACTACCGTTTTTCTAAAGAACTGTTTTTTCCACCCACCTGTTGTGAAGCGCATGATGCCCCGGACCTGTCGACCTTGTTGCCGCGAGGGAGGAATGGCAGATGGCATCCCCACGCTGGAGGAAGAGTGGGCAGCAGGGTTTATCCAGGACTTTGTGGAGGAGGCCTTCGTGTCCCATGGACCCAAGAAGAAATGGGAGTGTTTGCTCGGGGCTATGGGCGTCCTGGAAGCGCATCCCGGTCTCTGGAGGTGTTCACAATACACCGAGCTGCTCTCCATGGTCTGCTTGCTCGAGCGCTTGTTCCCTGGGTTATCTGCGAGGACACTTCCCGCCGAGCCGAAGCGGAGTTGTTCCCCTCATCGGTCATCCGCTTCCTCTCCAGCTCAGCCTGAAGAGCCAGCCTTGGCCTGTGCATCTCCAGCTCCACCAGGACAGCGTCATTCTGCATGGAAGCCCTGGGAGAGGCCCTTTCCTCCGCCAGCCACCATTGTTTCTCTGGCAGAGGTGAGGTCCGCTGAGGTCACCCCGGGAATGCCCACCTCCGTTGCCATGGATCCGGCTCCTCCTCTGCCTATAGAAGAGGGCTGTTTCACCATGGACACAGAGAGGGACGACAGCCTACCAGCTACAGCAGCTAACATCAAGGACCGGGATGACAGGCAAGGGTTTTTTCTCCATTCTCAGCTTGACAATAATAAACTTTGTCTGTCTCCCGGGAAGGGGACCCAGTTACAGCAGCCCGCTGGGCTCCCCCTACTGGCTGTAACTAATAACTCTTTTTCTACCCTCTCTGTGCCTCCGCCTTAATTTCCTGAGCATCGGCCAGTCCAAGAACCGAGCCGCCAGATGATGGAGGAGCCGGTGGGTTCAGAGATCCCTTCCCAGAGCCAACACGGAGAGGTCCCTCTGCAGCCACGCTGGCAGACGAGGAGTGGGCGAACCTGCTCGCCTTTGTCAACCGCTGGGTCGAGGAGCGCTGTGTGAGGGAGGTCCGAGGACGCACTTCCCCGGCTGTTAGGGTCCCACCTCCTACACCTGCTCAGCCAACAGAGTCACCATCCAACGAGGAGTGGACAAGCTTACTCGCCTTTGTCAACCACCGGGTTGAGGAGGAGCGTCAATGGACCAGGACTGTCAACACCATCCCGCCAGCTAGGAGACACCAGGAGAACTCCTCATCGCCTTCGGCAGCCCCTTACTCTCCAGCTGCCGTGAGGCCCGCTGAGCTCACCCCGGTAACGCCCTCCTCCACCATCATGAAGACGGCTCCTCCACAAGCTGTCGAAGGGGCCCACGTCACCACTGACACGGAGAGGGAGGATTGTCTCCTGCCAGCAGCTGGGAACAGTGAGGACCGGGATGACAGGCAAGTATTTCTTCATTATACACCATCTAATGACACTGAACTGGCTCTTCACTTCCGCCTCCCAAAGAGAGCAGACGCCTTTTTCTTCTCTCCTGCTCTGACTTATCTCCTTCCTCCTCTAACTAACTGGATCCCAGCTTGCTATCGTCTGTCTGCGTGTCTCTACTGCTGATTATCGAACGAAACTATGGATTTAATAAGCTGGGCTTTGAACGCAATTGACACTATTTTTTCAACGAGGAAAAGTGCCCCGGGGGAGGTTGTTTGCCCCGCAGGAACGGCTGCTGCGGGCTATTTGAGGGACACAAGTAATTGGAAACTCTTGTGCCTGTCTGATCTTTCCATCGAAGATGTCGAAGATTTGTACGTCTTCGTAGTAATGGTCATCGGGATCGTTCTGATTGGATCTGGGATTGTCCTGGTGTACCGTAAATTGATGACGATGGACATAACCTATCAAAATGCTGGCCAAGCGAGGTTTAACCATCAAATTGAAAAAATGGAGAGGACTCTGACAGCGGCAAATGGAGAACTGTCTAGGAAAATGGATTACATCATGATCACGCTGAGAGCCGTCCATGAAGGGTTCACCATCCAGCAATGAAGGATTAAGTACTGAATCTGTAAGAGGATATAAAGTTTCTTTCTCTGGGATCAGTACTATTCGACTAATCTGACCCCCCTCACACAAGTCCTCCAGATTATCTGCAGTTTTTTGTTTTCAAAACATTTGAGCTGCACTGACTCCACGGACAACCAGCTGCATGGCCCAAGGACAATGCCAGCAGCTAAGACAAAACATCTCCTGCCAAAGAGACTTTGTTGTTCTTAACTGATACAAACACCTACACTCAACACTACACCCACACTGACTCAAAAACTGATGAAAAAGATCACTCACTCACTGCTCTCTTTGTGTCCTTGTGTACTTTCTTGTCTGCTAACTGTGCATTGAGGGCTTTTTTTCTTGTAATCATAATATTGATCATATATGACCGGTATTCTGACAATCAATGGTTTTTTGCTCTTTCCTATTGTGTTATCCTTTTCTTCCCTATGCATCCTGTACCCATCTGATGACAGGCGCGTTCTCAGATGCTGCCGTGTCACTGGAAATGCAGGTCGTTTTCTGTGTCAAGTCAAATCCCTCGTATGTTATCAGTCATACCTGTTAATGTACTTGGCAATAAATCCTTTCTGAGTTCTGAGTTCTGAGTTCTGAACTTCACCTGTCTCCCGAGGGAGGGGCCCAGCATAAGCAGTCTGCTGGGTCCTCTCCTCCAGCTGCCCTAGTTAACTCATTTTTCCCCTCTCCGTGTCTCCTCCAATTCTCACCGAGGACCTGTCAGCCCAAGGTCAGGGCCATCTGACGATGGAGGAGCTAGTGGCTTTGGAGGAGTCCTTTCCAGAGCCAGCAGGGAGAGGTTCCCCTGCAGCCATGCCGGAGGAATCCCCAGCGTGGGAGCCACTGCAGGAGGACACTAGGACTGCAATAACCACATCGCCCGCTGTGGAGGCTTCTGCAGCGGATTGGTTGCCAGAGATGGATCTCTTGGAGGCTGGGTCCAGGTGTTCATCGCCAGGATCGACGGAGTCCTGGACAGCAGTGGAGCTCGAGCTCAGGCAAGTTTTCTGTCTTGTTTTTCTCATGTCAGTTTTAGAGAGCTCTTGTCTGGCTCTTGGGGGAGAGTCAGGTGCCGCCATCAGCTGCATCTGAACTCACCTCACCGGGCTCTGCTGCCGCCAGTGACCCTAACCATCTTTCTCCTCCTGCTTCCCCTGAGCCTTCATCTAGGGTCGCCGGAGAGGGTGTGTCTTCGCCGGAGGTCGTCGTGGGTCCGGTCTGTCCAGTGGAGGAGGCCATTGCTTCTGCTCCTCCTGCAGAAGTTGCCTTGGAACCGGGTCCGCCACTCAGCAACCCCGTGGGTCCAGCATCCCCGCTGCCCGAGGCCATCGTGTGGGTTCCTCCGCAGACCACATCTCCATGGGCGCGGCAGGCTGGCCTTGGACCATTGTGGGGGCTGCGCTCCAGGGTCAGGCCAACATGGGTGCTGTGCTCCTGTCTGGACCCGTCATGGAGGCCACACTCCAGCACGGGTTCCACCGAGGGTGCAGCCTTGGCCCGGTCAGGGTCCACCGTGGGTGCTGCAGAGCCACCGCCGGAGGGCGCTGAGGGTCTGGCCCTGCCGAGGTAGGACGTTGCTGCTTCAGCCCCACCTGCCAAGGTCATCAGGGCTCCTCCCATCGATCGCCTCCTCAGCTTGGTGTTTCTGCGGGTCGGCCCTATCACCGCGGGGGCAGCTTTGACCCAATCGGGGTCCATCGTGGGTGCAGCAGAGCCGGCCCAGTTGGGGGCCATCGTGGGTGCAGCTGAGCCTCAGCCAGAGGTCACCACGGGTGCAGTTAGGCTCCCGCTGGAGTCCATCATAGGTGCAGTGGAGCCGGCCCGGTCACTGGCCACTGTGGGCGCTGCGGTTCGCTATGAGGACGCCGTGGTCCCCTTCTCCTCCAAGTCCTACACCATGGGGGTCCCCTTCCTTTAGTCCTGTCACCCACCAGCGAGCTTCCCGGTAGGCAGTCCACCTCCTGCCTCATCCTGTCGGCCCTGGTGGATCAACAACACTGGCCGACCGCCTAAGTGAAGAGCCCTCCTCTTCCAGCGCCACACGAGTAGGCTGCTTTTTTAGCAACAGCGGATCAGTTTCTTCCTGTTTACTATCTGGCTCTCTTGCTAATCTTTCTGATTTGGCGACACCTTATCCATCACAGACACGTAGATCGCCCAAATGTCTCCTGAGCCAGCGGACGGAGCCACTGTTTATTGCAGGAGGCAGTACAATAGAGACCAGTTGTTAGCACTTAACGGGCCCACGATGCTAATGCAAAAACTCGACATACCGGGAGAAATAAGACGGAAACGGCGTGGATGTCGAGCTGGAGTAAGACGGCGGGTGAGGAATATAAGGTACAGACCCGTCCTCCCATCCGTTATTATGGGGAATGTATGATCGCTACTCAATAAGACTGACGAGCTAGCGGCTATCTCCTGCTACGAGAGCGTCTTCAGAGAGATTAGCTTGATGTTGTTTACTGAGACGTGGCTAACAGAACTAGCAACAGATGCTAACATCGAACTGGAGGGTTTCCACGCAATACGGGCAGACCGGACACCAGACAGTGGGAAGGCAAGGGGTGGAGGAGTGATAATGTATGTCAGTAACAGCTGGTGCAGACCGGGACGTATCACGGTTAAACAACAACACTGCAACAAAGATATTGAGTTGCTAGCTGTTAGCATGTGGCCTACCTATCTCCCGAGGGAATACTCACACGTGATCTGCATTGTTATTTATGCAAATCCGACGGCGAATGCGGGGATAGCACATGATGCCATTCACTTAGTAACTGGCAGGCTGCTGACAGAACACCCAGATGCTCTCCTACTCATCTCAGTTGATTTCAACCATATTTCACTGTCCCCCATTCTGCCCACGTTCACCCAGTATGTCACATGCCACACTAGAGACAATAAAACACTGGACTTATTCTATGCAAATACTAAGGAGGCGTACACCTCATCACCACTCCCCCCACTCAGGAGATCGGATCACAACTTGGTTCATCTCCTGCTGGTGTACAAACCCCTAGTACACAGACAACCTCCGGTCATGCGCATGGTGAAGTTATGGTCTGAGGAGGCAATGGACGCTCTAAAGGACTGTTTTGAAATCACTGCCTGGGAGCAGCTCTGCGATCCACATGGTGAGGACATCGATGGCCTCACTCACACCATCACAGACTACATCAACTTCTGTGTGGACAACACCATACCCACCAAGACCATACAGTGTTGCTCGAACAACAAACCCTGGATCAACCCTGAGATAAAAACACTTCTGAGAGAGAAGAAGAGGATCTTCAGGTCGGGGAACAGGGAGATGCTGAAGTCCGTACAGAGGGAGCTGAGGAGGAAGATCAGAGAAGGCAAGGACAGCTTCAGGAAGAAGATGGAGGGCAAGCTGCAACAGTGCAACATCGGCGGGGTCTGGAGAAACCTTAAAACCATCTTTAGGCTCCAGAATACCTCCTCCCAGGCCACGGGGGGCAGGGAGTGGGCAAACAATCTGAACCTGTTTGTTAATAGGTTTGACCAACCGCCCTCCCCCCCAACTGCACAACAACCACTGCTGCCTCTAAAGTCATCGAGACCTGCTGTCCACACCCCACTCCACCAACACCCCCCACTCCCAGCACACAGCCCCCCAACCTGACCCTCAATAAGACCCAGGTGAGGACGGAGCTAAAGAAGATCAAGGCGAGGAAGGCCTCGGGACCGGATGGCATCAGCGCAAAGCTCCTCAAGTCCTGCGCAGACCAGCTGTGCGGGACTGTGGAGCACATCTTCAACCTGAGCCTGAAGCTGGGGAGGGTACCACAGTTGGGGAAAACATCTTGTGTGGTACCTGTACCAAAGACTTCCCACCCCGAAGACCTGAACAGCTACAGACCAGTGGCCCTGACGTCTCACATGATGAGGACCCTGGAGAGACTGCTCCTTGCTCACCTCCGCCCCCTGGTGGGACCAGCAATGGATCCACTCCAGTTCGCCTACCAGCATGGCATTGGGGTGGAGGATGCAGTGATCTTCCGCCTTCACCATTCCCTGTTCCACCTGGAGAAGCCCGGGAATGCGGTGAGGATCATGTTCTTTGATTTTTCCAGTGCTTTCAACACCATCCAACCGATGATCCTGAAGGACAAGCTGCTGTGTGCAGGGGTGGACCAGCACCTATCATCGTGGATCCTGGACTACCTCACTAACCGGCCACAGTTTGTGAGAACCCGGGATTGTGTGTCCGACACGATCATCGGTAGCACGGGGGCCCCCCAGGGAACGGTTTTGGCTCCCTTCCTGTTCACCCTTTATACTGCGGACTTCTCACACAACACAACACACTGCCATCTACAGAAGTTCTCTGATGACTCTGCGATTGTCGGCCTCATCTCCATTGGAGATGAAGCTGAGTACAGAGGACTTATCCAGGACTTTGTGGACTGGTGCCATCGGAACTGCCTCCAGATCAACGCGAGGAAAACTAAGGAGCTGGTGGTGGACTGCCGCAGGCAAGGACAACCCCTCACAGCACCAGTAAACATACAAGGAACAGACATTGAGATGGTGACATCCTACAAGTACCTGGGTGTTCATCTGAACAATAAACTAGACTGGTCACACAATACCGACGCACTCTACAAGAAGGGACAGCGCAGGCTATTCCTACTGAGGAGGCTCAGGTCTTTTGGTGTACAAGGGGCGCTACTGAAGACATTCTACGACACGGTGGTGGCATCACCCATCACTTTTGGAGTGGTCTGCTGGGGCAGTGGCAATACAGCAGCCAATAGGAAGAGACTGAACAAACTAATCAAGAAAGCTAGCTCTGTCCTGGGGCAACGCCTTGACCCAGTGGAGGAGATAGGAGAGAGAAGGATGGTGGCTAAACTGTCATCTCTGCTGGAGTCCGAGTCCCACCCTATGCAGGACATACTGAACGCACTGAGGAGCTCATTTAGCAGTAGGCTGCATCATCCTAGGTGCGCGACCAAGAGGTTTCGCAGGTCCTTCCTACCTACAGCTGTCAGACTGTACAACCTAAGCAGGGCTGCTCGCAGAGATAGCAAAAAAACATGACGACCTAATAGTATTGAATGCAAAAGACGCAACAGACTTACACAAATGGTCCCCTCCAGCATACAACTAGGACAATATCAGTCGCTACGGAGGGTGACAATATGTATGGGTACATATTCATACCATGTAGGGTAACTAAATAGACGGTTATGCTGTTTATTCCATCTAGCTACAATGCTCTGCACTGTGTATATATATTTATATATTTATGTGTACATATGTATATTCGCTGCTCTTATTTTATTTTCTTATCTTCTTAATTATTGCTCTGAGTGTTGCTATCCCTGTGCTGTTGCAATCCTGGAATTTCCCCATTGTGGGACTAATAAAGGCTTATCTTATCTTGTCTTATCTTAAGGGACCGAGTCTCTGGGCCAGATGGCCCGTATTCTCCGGCAGACCACCTGACTGGGTTCACCGAACTGCCTGCTGGGCCTGGGACTCAGGGCGGCCTCCCGAGCCGCTACGGCTTTGGACTTGGGAGGGTGTTAATTGTGGACCCTGGGCGGGGTATTGTGTTCCCTCCTTCCTGTTCCCCCTACCTCCCACCCAAGCTCGTGTTGTTTGTTATTGTTGCTCTTGTTGGGGAGGGGAAGGAGGATTGATGTTACCTGGGGTGTCTAGGAATCCACCCCTTAAAGGGGGGGCTCTGTCACAAGCCGAGCCGGCTTGGCTTTCCACGGCTCGGTCTCAATCGCTTTGGTTTCTCAATCGCATTTTGGTTTCTGGTTATGTGCATTTTTGTGTATTATTGTACTGACCTCCTTATCCTTGCCACTGCCTGACCAGCAGCTGTTAGTCTGCGTCTGTGACCTACTTTCTCTCATGCTGCTGACAGTCTGTCAGTCCAGCCACGCCCCCTTGCTCTCCCTTGACTCCATCAGCTGTTTCCTACCCTGGTAATCATCTCCCCCGCGTCTCGCCCAGGTGTTCCTTATTTGCCACGCTAGCGGCGTCTGTACTAAAGCAGCTCTTTGCTGGACAGATGCTGCTGGATCATTGTATGTGTTAGATGGCTGTGCTTTGCCGTCTAACCGTCAGGTCACTGAAGGGTTTTGCTCGCCGATCTACTGGAGGGCCTGTACCACTTAGGCTGTGAGTAATTCTAGCATTTCTCTATTCAGTTGTGCTGCCACACTGGTAGCGTTTCCATGTGCGCCACAACCTCTATGCTTTCCCCTGTACAGCCTAGCTTCACAAGTGGACTCTTTGTTAGCCCGAGCAGCCTAGCCATTTGTATGGTTTGCCCTGAACTGTGTACAGTAAATGTGTGTGTGGTCACCCCTGCATATAAATCCTCGTTTCTCCTTCTCTCCTCCGTGCGTAAAGATAGGGCACATGGAGGGTTTACGACAGGGGATTGGTGTTAGCAGGGATGTGGAAGCCTGAATGGGTTGGGAGCTAGCTTGAGCAGAGGCGCTACTTGGAGCCGGAAGGAAGGCCTGCGGACCTGCCAGGCGATCCAACCGATCATTAATTCGGGCCAGCTGAGTGAGTATGACCTGCTGCTGGTAAGCTAATTGATCCACTCGAGCCTCTAGATTGTTAACTTTGCGTGCTAACGCGCTGTCTGCTGGGTCACTTTGGTGGAGTTGTACTGACATGGTTTACCGACCCAGTGAGCAGACTCAGACTCAAGAGTAGATACAATTATCTTTATTATGTTCTGTGTGTGTGTGCGTGCGTGTGTGTGATAGCGTAGCAGCTGGGGCGAGCAGAGCACCGTTAACCTGGCAACCCTATGGACAAACAAAGACAGGGAGAGTTAGTGTTGGACCCCTGAGGGAATGTACAGAATAGTCCAGTGCTTACTGTTTGTAGAGATGGCTTTGGGCTCGGGTTCAGCTCGGAGGCTCCGGCCAGGAAGACAGTGCCCACTGTCTCAGTTGCAGCTGGAGATGATGGGAGAGTTCGGGGAATGTGCAGTGCAGCTCGGTCCGCCGCCAGGAGAGGGAGAGGTCCGCCGCCACGGATCTCCGCCTGTGCACAGGGGATGAGCGTAGAGAATGATGAATAGGACAAGGGCTTGCTTGGTGTAGAGGTGATGATCCTTCCTGATGACGGGTGATAGGAGGTGAGGTTCACAGACGAGAGTAGGCTAAGGCAAGGAGGTTCTAAGAAGAGGACGAAGGTGAGTGAAGGTCTCATCTGAGCATGGAGACAGACAGTGCTGTTCCGCGCTGCCCTGGGATCAGCGCGGTCTAAATAGCCCCGGCAGTGATGGAGAGCAGGTGTGTGCGCAGCTGAAGATAATGAGCAGACAGAGCGAGCCATCACACAGGACATGTATGAGGAGTGGTGAGATGTGGTGAGGTGTGCTGTAGGAAATGACAGATGGGTTTAAGGTGAGGGTGGGGCTACATCAGGGATTGGCTCTGAGCCCCTTCTTGTTTGCCATGGTGATGGACAAGTTGACAGATGAGGTCAAGCAGGAGTCTCCATGGACCATGATGTTTGCAGACGACATTGTGATTTGTAGTGAGAGTAGGGAGTAGGTGGAAGAGAATCTGGAGAGGTGGAGATATGCTCTGGAGAGAAGTGGAATGAAAGTCAGTAGAAGAAAGACAGAATACATGAGTGTGAATGAGAGGGATGCAGGTGCAACGGTGAAGATGGAAGGAGTAGAGGTAGTCAAAGTAGATTAAACTAAATTAAATCAAATCAAATTAAATCACCCTTTATTGTCATTCAACCATACAACCAATCATGTACAGTAGAACGAAATTGTGCTTTATCCTATCAACAGTGTCAATCACACACACCCCATGTGTAGAATCAGAAGGGCCGCTGCCATGCAAGGCGCCGCCACAGATTTCCCTCCTCCATTCCATTATTGCTGAGCACCAAGCTGGACGGCAGGAAGTTCCACTTTTATATGGTCTTCGGCATGACCCGGCCGGGATTTGAACCCCTGCCTCCCGGGTGTGGGGCGGATGCTCTACCAACTGAGCCACCACTCCGGTCAACTGCCCTTTGTACACACCGCCCGTCGCTACTACCGATTGGATGGCTTAGTGAGGTCCTCGGATTGGCCCCGCCGGGGTCGGCAATGGCCCTGGCGGAGCACCGAGAAGACGATCAAACTTGACTATTTAGAGGAAGTAAAAGTCGTAACAAGGTTTCCGTAGGTGAACCTGCGGAAGGATCATTAACGGTGGAGCGGAGAGTCGCCGCCGAGGCCGGAGGGGCTCCCCGCCGCCCTTCGGTATGAACCTCCACCCGCCAAGGGTTTCTTTCTCCCCTCCCCCACACGGGGGAGGGGAGGAGTCTCCCGAGGCTCTGCCCAGCTCTCTGTCCGAGCCCCTCCGCTGGGAGGGAAGGAGGAGGGCCGGCTGGCGCGGCATCCCGGCCGCCGGCGGCCCCCGTCCAAGCCAGCTCCGTCTCGGCGGTCCCTCCCGGGGGCTGACGGGTGCCCGTCGTGGAGCTTGCTGAGGGCCGGTGGTCCGGTGTGCCCGCCGCCGCGGAACTCCGACCTAAGCGCGGTGCGTGGCCTCGCCCCGGCTATTGTGCTGCGTGCCTCCGGGTACCCAACTCTCCTCCCTCCTCCGGTGGGAGCACGGGGGGTTTAATGTCTCCCCTTTTCATTGGGACTTTTCATTGGGACTGACTAGGAGGGACAAGATTAGAAATGAGTATATCAGAGGGACAGCTCAGGTTGGGCGGTTTGGAGATAAAGAAAGAGAGGCAAGGCTGAGATGGTTTTGACATGTGCAGAGGAGGAATAGTGGATATATTGGATAAAGAATGCTGAAGATGGAGCTGCCAGGCAGGAGGAAATGAGGAAAACCACAGAGAAGATTCATGGATGTAGTGAAGGAGGACATGGAGAGGGTTGCTGTTACAGAGGAAGATACAAGGGATAGGCAATGATGGCCTAATGGTAAGGGATGTGGACTGGTGAGCAGAGGGTCACGAGTTTGATCCCTGGACTGGCACAATTAGATCTGGGTGGGACAGATAACATTGCAGTGTTTGCTCCACCCTCCTTAACCCCACTGTGGTGCCCTTGAGCAAGGCCCTTAACCCCAACTGCTCCAGTGGAGCTGCTCAGTGGCTCAGTGGCCACAGGTCAGTCTGGTTGTACTGGGCAGCTTCCTGGTGTGAATGTGTGAGTGTTAACAGGGTGTCCTTGAAAAAGAGAGATTGCCGCTCTATGGAACTCTCCTGTATCAATAAAGATTAAATAAAAAATAAATCAATAAATAAAAAATAGGGTGAGATGGAGGCAGATGATCCGCTGTGGCAACCCCTAAAGGGAGCAGCCGAAAGAGGGAGAAACTAAGCTAAAAATGGCTGTATGTGAAAAACCAACTGATCTTCAGTTTCTGAAAAACTCCAACCATTGCATCTGGAACCATACTACCTTCAAAGTCACTTAAATCACCTTTCATTCTAAGATAAGATAAGATAAACCTTTATTAGTCCCACAATGGGGAAAGTTCTGATGCTTGAACTTAGTTTAGTTTAGTTAATTCGTTTGTCAGGAACCATATACAGAAAAAACATTAAACACAGGGTAAAGATGCTCTGTACCAGATTATAGCGTTCTCACTAATTTCCATCTGTAGTCCCTGAGGCAGGCAAGAAGATATTAAAAGAAAAACAGCACATACAGAAAGCAATTCAAGTCGGATTTCAGAATCTGTTGTCCCTGAAACAAGCAGGGAGTAAGTTTAAAAGGTAAAAAGATAAGAGAAACAGCACACATGAAAACAATTTAAGAGTACAATTTCAAATCCCATTTAAGGGAGAGAGTCACTGCTGACAGGCTTGATTACTCAAAATCAATTTTTTAGTCTCTGTGGAAAAGTGTCTGTAATTTGTTCTGGTCTTCAATGCAGTGGGGAGCTTGTTCCATTCGGTTATAGCTTTATATGAGAGGGCTGATTGTCCAAAAGCAGTTTTATGTAGGGGGATGCAACAATGCCACCTAGAGGAAGTCCTTGTTATTCTGGTATTTTGTTCAGAAGTTAGGTACACAAAAGTCAAGAGATGGGGGTGCAGAACCATGGATAATCTTTAAAACCAACTGTATATTTGCATACGTGATCATATTTTCAAAGCTCAACATGTGTTTTTAAGTATACCACAATGGTGATACTGTCATGTCCTCTTATCCAGAATTTTAATGGATTGTTTATATAGGGATTCCAAGGATTTCAGAGTTGTACTATTGGCTTGTGACCAGCATGAGATGCAATAGGAGAAATGTGTCAAAATTATGGCATTCAGAAAGGTTTTTGATCATTTTAGAGTAAGTAAGTTTCTGATGCAGTGAAAGTTTGCAAGGTTATATTTCAGAGTGGGGCTCATGGGTTTTATGTGCTTTTTAAAGCTGTGCGTGGGATCTGATGTGATGCCCAAACACTCAAACTCTGTTACATTTTCTATATTTGCTCCATTTACAGTTATACTTGGATAGTGCATATGATTTTTTTTTGTTGGTAAAATACATGGGAGCTGTTTTCCCTACGTTCAGAGTGAGGCATGATTGATTAAGCCATTTTGACACTTTCTCCATTGCTATCATTAACTTGTCAGCCACTTGTTTGGCATCTTTCCCATGTGTGTAGATGACTGTGTCATCTGCATACATCTGAATTTTTATGTCATTTTTACATACTGATGACAAATCATTAATATATAAAGTAAACAGCAGTGGGCCTAAATGTTATGTCTTATATTACCTGCTGAACAGAAGAGGTGAGGTGACTGGGAACACAGCTTTATTGAGCTTTACTCACACTGACAGCCATTGACAGATCACCGGCTAAGCTCAGGCGAGAGAGAGAAATAAGATGGCCGATCCGGCCTTATATAGGGCAGGGTGGAGGCACCACCTGGCAGTGCGTGTTCATCTTACATATCTCACCCTCCCCCTTTAAAAAGTCCAAAACCACTCCCTCAATTAAGACCCTCCCCAATTTGGGACCTGAATCACACACTAATAAACGAAAACTAATGTCTCTAAATGGCCAAACACATTCAAACAACAAAACCTATAATAGAGAGGACGGGTAGACTGCCGTCCTGCCCACACGGCAAAGTGGATTATTCTTCCACCTGCTGGAGTAACTTAAAGTCCATTAATAACTAAAATTTCATGCCGTGCTGCTAAACTAGAAAAAAAACAACAAAATAATCCCATCTATAACATTTTTTGAACACCAACACCAACACAACAACAACAGAACTTCAACAAATACTATTTACAACCCAAGTGTTCCAATAAAAAGGACATAACTGGCATGGGGCCTAGGGCACCCTCTCAGCAGATGCGTCCCTGGAAAATGCCAGTCTTCGGGGTGGTGGCTGGCCCTCCGGATGCTGAAGCTGCTCCTCCTCACTCTCGACCTCATCCCACATCCAGCCTTGTCTCCTCGAGTCTTCTCCTGGACATGCCGAACCCGATTTGCGTGCCACACCGAGCCGTCAGAGAGCCTGAAGTGCACTGCGCCCAGTTTCTCCACTATGTGCAGACACTCCCAATGCTCCTCAGGTTGTCGTCTGGCCCATTTTTTGCCACGGATGTTCCTCATCTCGGCTCCGAACCCAATCCAGGACCCTCAATGGGGCCCGGGTCGGCTTGAGACATTGTCATCGAGCACACTGATCCTCCGTGCTTCTCTGTCCTGCCCCAATCTCTTCTAATACCATTGTAACATTCACCATCGTAGCCGCAAACCCTCTGTTCTTCTGCGGCCAGGCTCCGGAGTTATCTGGGGCCAGCCCATTGTTGTCGCTCGTCGGTCTAGGTACCGACCCCTGGCGAAATTGGTCCTGCTTGACTGCCATGGCGCCTGGGAGTTCTTCAGCCCACACCGTGTGGATGGTTGTCAGTGATGGGTGGAGTGATTTCTTCCGTGGGCTCTCCGGGTTAAAGCCACGGCAGGCCCTGGCAAAATGTTTCAAGCGACCACATCTGTTACAATGTGCTCCTCTCGCTGGACAGTCCTTAGCCTTTTTGCGGTGTGTTGCAGACCCGCAGCCCATACAAAGGGACTTTCCCGGGGTTGACCCCCGGCTAGTAGCGTTGGCTGCCCTCTCCTTGCCGTCCAAGCTATCTTTGCTGCTCAGGTCTGTGGCATTTGCCATGACAAGAGGCTCTAGCTTGTCCGCAGCTTCCATTTGGAGAACTAGCTTGACGGCTCTGGCTAACGTGAGCTCAGTTGGCACCATAAGTAGCCTAGCTCGCAATGTGGTGCTACAGGTATGCTCTGCCAGCTGGTCATGAATCATTTCCTCCTCCAAGGCTCGGAAATGGCACTTGCTAGCAAGCTGTCTCAAATCGGCGACAAACTGCCAGACGGGTTCACCTACTTGCTGACGTCGCTGCTGAAAGTGGATCCTCTGGACTGTCACATTATCCAGAGTGTTGAAATGGCTGGCTAGCAGCTCCACTACCTCTTTGTAGGTGTCCGCAGCACTGTGGGTTCACAGGATCCGCTGGCCCTCTATACCCAAATTGTGCACCAATAGCGCCCGGGCTGTCTGCTTGTGGAGCTCCCTGAGCCCCAGCGTGGCAACGTAATTCTGAAAAGCCTCGTACCACTTAGGCCAGGGCACCAGCAGTTCTCCACGTGCCTTGAGGAAAGGGCAAATAGGGACCATGCACACCTCAATGGTTTTATCCGACGTCACCGATGTTATGTCTGATATTACCTGCTGAACAGAAGAGGTGAGGTGACTGGGAACACAGCTTCATTGAGCTTTACTCACACTGACAGCCATTAACAGATCACCGGCTAAGCTCAGACGAGAGAGAGAAATAAGATGGCCAATTCGGCCTTATATAGGGTGGGGCAGAGGTGCCACCTGGAGGTGCGTGTCCATCTTACATATCCCACACTAAAATTGAACCATGTGGTACTCCCATGGTGCATGACTTTGACTGGGCTACGGTATTGTTTATGAGAGCGACCAGATAGATATGATTTTAACTAGCTCAGGGTTCATTCATGGACAGTTTATATCCTGATAGTTTAGCAAGAAGGACAGAGTGATTGACCATATCAAAGGCTTTACATAAGTCTAAAAAGATGGCTCCTACCACCCCCCGGTCCAGATTTTTCTTTAATCTTTAACTTCAGTAGTTTGTGTTGACCTTGTCCACATGCCTGAATGCACTGAGTTGCTGCCATGTGATTCACTGATTGTTAAATATTTGCATTAAGAAACAATTGAAGAGGTGTATCTACTAAAGTGGCCAGTGGGTGTAATCCTTGGGCTGTAGTGGGGTAGTGCAGTGTCCTTATAGTGCAAATCAATCACACTGTCAACTGCCACAGCAGTTTGCAAACAGTCTGTTGCAGCAATCGGTAGCATGGCCACATACCTGCCTCTTGTCTTATTTGCAACATTTTGTCATCTCTCACTGATTTGATTTGCATCTAACATAACATTTTCTCATATTGATTTGTTTGTACATGCCAGTAGTATGATTTGTGCAAGGTGTCACGTAAACACAATGGTGGTGAACAATTATCGAGCAAATAGAAATGCACAACAGCTCAACCTCTCTCCACTGTTTTTCAACTTGTCTTGGAAAATTCTGATAAACAAGTGAAGGGGGGAGCTGCTGAAGACGAAATGCAACCTGGGTGATGTAGTTTGGAAGCGCCTCCCTCCAAAGCAAACGGTGACAGAAAAGAATACAACTCCCATAACCCATTCCCCCGCAGGCACGGAAACCGCCCACTGACCAATCATTTTTCAGAATCACATAGCCCCGCCTCTGAGTGGGGCTCAGATTGCGTTTATTGGTCAATCCGATCTGCCAATAAAACGTTTACCCTGCTGCAACCCTGGGACCAACGCTCCAGCTCATTTCTGACTGCTGAGTAGAGTCGTCCCACAGCAGGAGAAGTGAACCAAAGAATGTGGATAAAGTGAGTATTTGAGGATGACATGTATAGTTTTTCACTTTTAATGAAAGGTTGGTGTTCGGGGACGTCGTATTCATCGCGGTTTAATTGTATTTCACCGGTGTCCTTGTTAACGGGCACAGAGAAGAAGAGACAAACAGATTGAATGGACTTTAAGGTGTATGTTTTAATTAACGAAAACCACGAACCCTAAATGAATATTTTGACGAACAGTTGGTTGCTACTTAATTATTTATTAACATGTAAGTCAATAAATTATATTTGTCACTACGGAAGTTGACAACAGACAAAATATTGTGGGATAAACAAATTTATAGAAGAATTTTGAGCAAGGTTTGTCTCACCACAGGTCAGGATGCAATAGATTAAGACAGATTTTTTTTTTATATACATATACAAAGTAGTTTTGTTCTTATTATTTTGAAGAAGTATTTATTTGCTTGTTTATTCTGACTCTGTTCTTTTATTTGGTAAATGGTAAAAATGGTAAATGGCGTTTACTTATATAGCGCTTTTTACTTATCTTTGGATGACCAAAGTGCTTTAGAGATCCTGCTGTCTACCCATTCACACACTGATGGTAGTGGAACAAACAGCAGCAGTGCAGGAAGAATGACATATGGTATTTAAAAAATTATAGATATATGGGGATATTAGAATTTTTTTGCCCCTTTTGAAGAAGTTTTAGACAGGGTGTTTTAAAATAATGTACCTAGGATAGGGAAATAATGTTTATTTTTTCATGCATTTTTGATGTTTTTATTACTTGTCATATGGTCATGATGATCTTGGCCCAAACTGGATTTACTGTAGCAGAAATGATCATGCTGTGGAGAATGGAGGCAGGCGAGTTAATGAGCTGGATGACACAGAAACTTTATTCTTCCTCCAGCGTACTTACAGCAAAAAAATCTCGGGTCTCTGTGCATTCCTGTTTTATATCTTTATTTCCATGCATTGAGACCCGGAACTTCCGACCATAATACATTGTTGTTTGAACAAAGGATTGTGTGGCACATTAACATGACATAAGGCCGGCGCCACTCCAACAAACTCTTCTCTCAGCAGCTCTGGCATTCTCTTACTCTCCACGGGGGGTGCATAGGCCCAACAGTCCCGTCTGATACCCCCCCCCCCCCCCCGGTGACACCTCCTCCTTCGGTCCATTGTTCTCTCCTTCCCCCTGCCTTCTCTGGGTGGAGAAACCCCCCACACAGCTCCCCCTCTCCCCACCGAACACCCAGAAGGGGCACTAACTCCCCCCACCCTTTGGGCTTGAGCCGGTACCCATAGCGGCTGTAGCGGGGGGTTGCCGATCCAGTCAAACCGCCCTGCTGGTGAGATGTACCGGAGGGCACATCAGTCTGTGGAGGGAAAGAGGGAGGGGGGGGAAACACATTAGCTTCGCAAGCGCAGGTCCCTGCCGAAGGATCACCACTTTGCAGAGCCACCAACGGTGGGTGTCCGCGCCGGGGAGCTTGGGCCAACACCACCTGCTCATCTGCCAACACAAAAGTGGCCTTCAGCCTGTTGATGCAGATGGTCTCCCTACGCACCCCCCCCCCCCAAAGTCTAACACAAAATGCTTCTCCCCAGGTTCCAACACCCTGAATGGTCCGTCGTACAGTGGGTGCAGCAGGGTCTGTTGCGCATCGTGCCTGACAGAAATAAAACTGGTGTTCTGCAAGCTTTTTGGGACGACTGTGTGGGGAAAACAATGGTGGGCCGGGCCTGATACGCTCACAGCCTCCGTACTATGTAAAAATTGCACAGGTGGATCAGCCTTCGGCATGGGGTTTTCCAGTGAAAACTCTAAGGGGATCTGCAGCGGCTGAGAAAAAACGAGTTCTGCCGGGGTGGCTGCCAGATCCTCCTGAGGTGCGGAGTGCAACCCTAAAAGAACCCAGGGCAGGCGGTCGACCCAATTTGTGTCCATGAGTGAAGCTCTGAGCGCTGCTTTAAGCGACCTATGAAAACACTCGCATAACCCGTTAGCCTGGGGGTTGTACGTGGTAGTGCGGTGAATTTTGACCCCCAGGCTCTGGTCCATAGCGGACTAGAGTCCTGAAACGAATTGTGGACCCGTGTCGGACGTGATGTCTGATGGAGATCTGAAACGTGCAACCTAAGCCAACAAAAAAGCGTGAGCCACTTTTGCAGACGTGGTAGAAGCCAGCGGGACCACTTCAGGCCAGCGCGTGGTGCGGTCCACGATTGTTAAGAGGTGCGTAAAACATTGCGACGGCAGGAGGTGTCCCACCAAATCCACGTGGACGTGGTCGAACCTCCTGGCCGGGGTTTGCAACGGCTCGAGGGGGGCTCTGGTGTGCTTGTACACTTTGGCCCGCTGGCACGCGATGCAAGCTGCAGCCCACTCTTTCACGTCTTTGTGCAAGCGTGGCCAGACGAATTTCACCCCAACTAGCTTCACCGAAGCGCGCACTCCCGGATGTGAAAGGGAGTGGGCTGACTCAAAAACGCGATGGTGCCAAGAACTCGGAACCATCGGGCATGGGTGGCCGGTTGAGAAGTTGCAGAGCAAGGGAGGGCACCCTTCTTGCACCACCATGTTCTCCAGCCTTAACCCAGTTGGCGCAGACTGGAGTGCGCAAATGTTCACGTCCCCGGATTGTTCTGCGGCCATGGCAGGGAAATCAATTCCCATATAGACCGGGGCGATTAACGCGCACAACAGGCAATCGGCCACAACGTTGAGTTTACCGGCAAAGTGTTGAATGTCGGTAGTAAACTCTGAAATTGCGGCCAAATGCCGTTGCTGCTGGGCCGACCACTGTTCCAAGACCTTGGCCATCGTGTGCGTCAGCGGCTTATGGTCCATGAATGTGATGAACTCGCGCCCCTCCAGCCAAAACTGGAAATGGTGTGTTGGCAGGTGGAGAGCCAGCAATTCTCTATTGAATGTGCTGTATTTGCGTTTGTTGTTACGCAAGGTTCGGCTAAAAAATGCTAGTGGCTGCCACGAACCTGAGACGCACTGCTTCACTACTGCCCCTATGGCAACATCAGATGCATCTGTAGTGAGCGCTATCCATGCAGACGGATCCGGGTGGGCTAGCAACGCGGCATCCGCCAGCGCTGTTTTGGCGTTTGCAAAAGCCTGGTCTCACTCTGGAGTCCAGTCAATGGGTTTCACAGGCTTCTTTTTTTTTTTTTTTTAAAGTGCAGCATACAACGGCTGCATCAGCTGGGCTGTTCGGGGAAGGAAATAGTTCTAAAAATTAACCATTCCCAAAAACTCTGGTACTGCTTTCATGGTCTGTGGATGTGGAAAATCCAACACCGCGCGCCTTATCCAGTAATGGGATCGTGCCTTCCAGCGAAATGCAGTGGCCCAAAAAAATCAATCACTAACACACCGAACTGGCACTTCACCGGGTTGACAATCAGCCCATGCGCTTCCAGCCTCTGGAAAACTGTCTTGAGATGAGCGATGTGCTCCTCCTTTGACTCGCTGGCTACCAGAATGTTGTCTAAGTAGACAAAAACGAAGGACAAGTCATGAAGCACTGCGTCCATCATCCTCTAGAAAGTCTGTGCCACGCCTTTTAATCCGAACGGCATGTGTAAAAACTCGAAAAGGCCGAAAAGAGTTATTACCGCTGTTTTTGGAATGTCTTCCGCACGCACCGGGACCTGATGGTATCTGCGGACCAGATCCACTTTCAAAAAAACATGCGCCCCGGCCAGGTGCACGGAAAAATCCTGGATGTGTGGAATGGGATATAGATCGTGTTCCGTGGCGTTATTCATGCGCCGGAAATCACTGCATGGTCGCCACGACCCATCGGCTTTAGGCACCATGTGTAGCGGGGATACCCATGGGCTGTTGGAGCGTCTGATGGTACCCAACTGCTTTAAGTTGGCAAACTACTCTCACGTGCTGGCCAGTTTAGCTGCGTCCAAACACCGAGGTTGCGCAAACACTGGCGGGCCTTTTGTCGTTATAAAGTGCTCGACCCCGTGTTTCGTTACTGTCGTCAAAAAAGTCGGGACCATGAGTGCTGGAAACTGTGAGTAACTGTTGGTACTTACCCTCTGGAGCTGTAATGTTAGCCAGTGTTGTCGACCCAGCTCCCTGAGCTGTACAGGGCAGTGAGGTGAAAGAGATTGCATCCACTTATCGCCTATTAGCAACATCAACTGACAACCCATGAGCACATAAAAAATCTGTGCCTAAAATGGGGCCGGAACATGCAGCTATCACGAAGTCCCACTGAAAGTTGTGTCCGTGTAAGCATATTGTCAGTGTCCGCTCGCCAAATGTCCTGATGGTGGATCCGTTGGCGGCTGTAAGCTCGGGTCCGCTGCGTCCTGCCACCTTGTCTGCGTTGACCAGCAGGATTAGGCTCTTATGGGAGCCGGAGTCCACCAAAAACCGTCTCCCCGAACATGTGTCCGTGACATAAAGCAGTCTGTTCCTGTCGCCATCGGTTGCCACTGAATTTCAATCGTGCCGACTTCCCGGCTTCTTGAATTGGCATGGTGACAGGCAACATTGGGCATTTGAGCTGAAACAGCGATAGTAGAAACAGATCGCCCCGTTCCTTCGTCTTCTGGTGTCCGTCCCAGCTACCACGAATGGCTCCTTGACCTCGCTGAAGTCTCTCATGGATGCCGGTGCCACTGTCTGCACGCTGAGAGTTCTGGTCGCCAAAATAATGCGGTCCGCTTCCTGTGCCAGGGCACAGTAGTCTTTGGCAACCAGTCGCAGCGAGTTGGCCAGGATCACCCTTGCTGTAGCTGGTAGGTTCCTGAGGAACAAGTGGACGAACAGGAAGGATTCGTCGTCCTTCCCCCTCAGCGCCAACATGCTCTCCATGAGCTCCACTGCTGTTCTGTCTCCTAACTCTGAACGTGATAGGAGTCTCTCTGCCCTCTCACTGTCAGAAAGGGTATAGCGCTGGAGAAGCATCCTGTTGAGCGCTTCATACTTTCCTTGGGCTGGAGGCTCCTGGAGCAGGCTTGTCACCTGTTGCGTGCATCCAGTGCAGCAACCACGTAGTAATACCTGGTATCGTCCGTTGTTATCCTGCGGAGTGCAAAGTAGGCTTCTATATGCAAGAACCATGCGGTCAGGTTGTGAAGCCAGAAGTCCGGGAGCTCAACTGAGACCGTGCACATGGCGCTGGTGCTCTCCCTCCAGGCGGTCTCCAGGGCGGTGCTCGGCTCGCTTTCCATGGCTCGTCTTAGGATCACCAATGTGGCGAAAGGAGGCAGGCGAGGCAACAAGCTGGATGACACAGAAACTTTATTCTTCCTCCAGCATACTTACAGCAAAAGAGAATCTCGGGTCTCTGTGCATTCCTCTTTTATGTCTTTATTTCCGTGCATTGAGACCCGGAACTTCCGACTTAATACATTGTTGTTTGAACAAAGGATTGTGTGGCACATTAACATGACGTAAGGCCAGTGCCGCTCCAACACCCTCTTCTCTCAATGGCTCCGGCATTCTCTTACTCTCCCTGGGGGGCGCATAAACCCAACAGTCCTGTCTGATACCCCCCGGTGACACCTCCTCCTTCGGTCCATTGTTCTCCCCTTCCTCCTGCTTTCTCTGGGTGGAGAAACCCCCCACACCATGCCCCCACAATGCTTTCATACATAATCAGCCCTTAAAAAAACAAATAAAAATTATATATGGTTATTGGGGATTTGGAGACAATGCTCACCTGTGATAATTGCAAAAGTGTGTTTAGATTACAGGGAACATGTTATTTTCATGTATAGTTGTACAGAAAAGGGTTTTGTGTATTATCTTGGTTGCGTGCAAATGCACTTGTTACATGCTTATAAGATGACAAAAGTAGATTCATACTTGAGGAAGTATACCTGTTTGTTTGCAGCCTTTTGTAAGACAACACAAGCATTAGCTCCAAGTATAATAATGGAGGTGCAGGACCAGGAGTCGCTGGGGAGATGGGACGGCCTGGGCAGCCGGGATCCCAGCTCCAGAGCTGAAGCCATGGAGAATATCTGCCAGGACATCATGAGGAAGGTGGAAGCCATCGGCCCCATACCAGTGCCAGCCCCCTCACCTCTGGCCTCAGGAAGTCCTCCCAAAAGTGACCTGAATGTCACCCTGGCTCATCTTCTCATGCTGTCCAAACGGTGTCCTTTTGAAGATGTCAGAAAGCGATGCGCTCAGCTTCTGCAAGTTGTTGAGGTAGGAGTTTTATATCAGTTGTTTGGTTGTAATCAGCCTGTGATTTGTCCTGCAGTGCTTGTGCTCATTGTGTTGCTTGTAGTGTTGTACTTCTGCCATCTGCCACCTCACTCTTCACCTCTTCATAAGAATTGCAAACATTGTGGTTCAGTGGAAAGCTCACTGAGTCTGATGTACCTTTTGTTATGTGATACAGAGTGACTGAATGAGTTCAAACATATGGAAGTCAGTTGTTGAAACATTGCTTTTGTATTTAGACTGAAATTCTAATCAAATTTTCAAAAGACATTGAATATTAAAATTGTATTATAATAATTTCTCAGTGTTAGACAATTCTGTTAGGGGTTGTAATAACAGTTAAAGGAGATGGCTGCAGTGTATGCATGTACTACAAGTAGTACGTATAGGTAATTGATTAAAGACCAGTAATCACTTCTTAAATTTTTTTTTGTGCAATACTTTGTCATAAATGTTTTATTGGAGAGATTCTGTTTACTCTCACAATATTCATCATAAAAATATTGACACTGCACATACTGTGTGGGCATTCTCAGAAACTTATGTGCATACTCAAAATATTTACTAACACCCTTTGTCATAAAAAAATACCACTCGTCATTTCCATGTTTTTGCTTGTGAATATTTGGCACAGTCAGCATAGTCAGTCATGCTAGAAATAAAACTTTTAATTGTGCTTCAACAGCAGTGATGTGCATTAACGGCGTGTCACACAGTGTGAGCTCTGGTTGTTATCTGTCTAAAAATCCACAAGTAGTTTGGGGTTGAATTATGTATTTGCTTATAGCCATCTGCTGGCATTACAATACCACACTGTATACTGTATTATATCCAGTTGTATCAACACAAGTTGATGCCAGTGCTCAGGGGTTGATATATTGTTTATCAGCCTCCTTAGTTAGCAGTTATCCAGGCTGATTGCTCGCCAAGATTATCCGGTAGCCGTGTTTGTGTCATTAAACATGACTGGAGTGTAAAAATGGACCGAGCAAGCAGTGCGTGCACATGTGAATGACTGCAGGCCACTGCTAAATTCATCTGACTGTACAAAGGTGCTAATGTACCCTCTATTATTATTATTATTATTATTATTATTACCTCCGCCAAGGAGGTAATGTTTTTACCGGTGTTTGTCTGTTTGTCTGCCTGTTTGTCTGTTACCAACATAACTCAAAAAGTTATGAACGGATTTTGACGAAATTTTCAGGAAAGGTGTGTAATGGCACGGGGAACAGATGATTAGATTTTGGTGATGATCTGAGAGTGCATACCTCCACCAAGGGTTTTGTTTGTATTTGTGCAGCAGGATTACACAAAAACTACTGGATGGATTTGGATGAAATTTTCACCAGAGGTGGTTCTTGGCCTAGAGAGGAACCCATTATATTTTGGTGATGATCTGAGAATGCATACCTCAGCCAAGGCTCTTATCTTCTCACAGTGTGTTAGCAACAATACTCCAAAACTGATGGACAGACTTTGATGCCATTTTCACCACAAGTGGCTATAGGCCTACACACAAACCCATTACATTTTGGAGGTGATCCATGAGAAACGGAAGGAGCCTTGGTGGAGGTATGCGGTCTATGAGTGCTTTTCTAGTTATTATTGTTATTACCTCCACCAAGGGAGGAGGCAATGTTTTCAGTGGCGTTGGTTTGTCTGTTACCAATATAACTCAAAAAGTTATGAATGGATTTTGATGAAATTTTCAGGAAAGGTGTGTAATGGCACGGGGAACAGATGATTAGATTTTGGTGATGCTCTGAGAGTGCATACCTCCACCAAGGGTTTTGTTTTTATTTGTGAAGCAGGATTACACAAAAACTACTGGATGGATTTGTATGAAATTTTCACCAGAGGTGCTTCTTGGGCTTCAGAGGAACCCATTACATTTTGGTGACGATCTGAGAATATATACCTCAGCCAAGGCTCTTATCTTCTCACAGTGTTAGCAACAGTGCTCCAAAACTACTGTATAGATTTGGATGAAATTTTCACCAGAGGTGGTTCTTGGGCTAGAGAGCAACCCATTACATTTTGGTGAGGATCCGAGAATGCATACCTCCTCCAAGGCTCTTATCTTGTCACCGAGTGTTAGCAACAATACTCCAGAACTAATGGACAGACTGTGATGCAATTTTCACCACAAGTGGCTCTAGGCCTACACACAAACCCATTACATTTTGGAGGTGATCCATGACAGAGGGAAGGAGCCTTGGTGGAGGTATGTGCTCTGAGTGCTTTTCTACCTGCATAATGTTTTGTTTGTGGATTCATGCTTCTAATATCACAGGTTGGTGGTAAAATTAGATTTGTTTTACCCATCCATCGATTTTCTAAAACTTTTCCAGAGGTCCAGGTCACGGAGGCAGAATCTCAAGCAGAGAAGCCCAGACTTTCCTCTCCCCGGCCACCTGCTCCAGCTCTTCAGAGAGGCTGCAAAGATGTTCCCAGGCCAGCTGGGAGATGTAGTCTCTCCAGCATGTCCTGGGTCTGCCCCAGGGTCTCCTCCCAGTGGGATGTGCCCGAAACACCTCAAGTGGGAGGCGTCCAGGAGGCATCCTGGTCAGATGCCCAAACCACTTCAACTGGCTGGAGGAGCAGCAGTTCTACTCTGAGCCTCTCCCGGATAACTGAGCTCCTCACCCTGTCTCTTAGGGGTGAGTCCAGCAATCCTATGAAGAAGGCTCATTTCAGCTGCTTTGAAATTTTAAGAGCAAAACAGAATTATAAATCAGAATTGGAAAGCAAGATGGCAACAAAGAAGCTTGGCTCAGCCTGGGCCAGTATGAAAACTACTGCAGGCCTTCAGAGCACAGAGCGCAGTAATCGTGGGGTTTTTTTAGATGGTTTTAATTCAGACACAGAGCTGGCTAATGCTCTCAATTGTTTTTATGGTCATTTTGATTCCTTTGATTTTAGCACTGAAACCCAAGATTTGAAACAGAAACTCCAAGACAATCAGCACTTTAATATTGAGGTGCAGGATATTAAAAGGGCGTTGTGTGCTGTAAAAGTGAACAAAAGTCAGGGCCCTGATAATATATGTGGGCGCTTGGTAAAGTCCTGTGCACATGAATTGAGTCCTGTATTTTACTACATTTTCATCAAGTCCTTACAGACACAACATGTGCCTAAGATCTAGAAAGATGTTGTGGTTGTCCCTGTTCCAAAATCCAGCTGTCCTAAAACGGTAAATGATTTTAGACCAGTTGCTTTGACTTCAATTTTAATGAAAATTTTTGAAAAACTGGTCAGATTTGAGGTCCTAAAGCAGACTGAGCATGCATTGGATCCTCTGCAGTTTGCCTATAGGCCTCACAGAGGAGTGGAGGATGCCACTGTCACTCTGTTTAACATGCTTTTTGAACGTCTGGATTTTAGTGGGACACACGCCAGGATTTTATTTGACTTTTCTTCCACCTTTAATACAATCCAACCTCATATTTTAGTTGAAAGGCTCCTGCAACAATTTGATTTGAGTAATAATCTGGTGGGTTGGAGTCTGGATTTTTTAACCAACAGGACACAGAGAGTAAGGGTCAATGGTACACTGCCTGACCAAAAGTGTTCTTCTACTGGCTCTCCGCAGGGGTGTGTGTTGTCACCACTACTCTTCATCCTGTACACAAACATGTGTCGGAGCAGACATGACAACAGACACATTATAAAGTATGCTGATGATTCAGTTGTTGTCAGTCTCCTCCAGGATGGTGAGAGTGGCCACGGCCCAGTAGTTGATGATTTTGTTCACTGGTGTGAAGATTGCTACCTGCAGCTGAATATGACAAAAATTAAAGATATGATTATTGACTTTAGGAGGAAAACTCCCAGGCACGAAGTCACTGTACTAAAAGGCCAGACCACTGAATGTGTACAGTCCTACAAATATCTTGGTGTGGGGAGCGTGAAATGAAGAGGCTGAATTATTTCTCAATTCAGGTTTATTGCAGAATCACATCCCCAGCTTTTCTCTCAAGAACAGAAGAGAGTGAGCTGCGTCAAAACCCTCGCTCTTATGCATGAACATCAAAGGCAGAATTACACATTGCTGTCAAAACCCCCATTTGACAATAATTCTTCCCTCGAGTCCTTTAGTCCTCTGTCTGGCTCCAGGGGGTCAGGAAGTCCTTTCAGAGTCTTATAACGGCACCTCCGTCTACCTGCCATCATCCACAGGGGGTCCAGACGTATTGTCCCATCCAAGACGTGAGGTCAATCAACACATGCAGTCCTAAGCTTCTCTTTGTGCTTATACATATGTTGGCAAAAATATATGAGCCACATTGGGACGATTATTGATAGTAATTTAAACTTTGAAGAGAACTGTGAAAGGGTGTGCAAAAAGGGTCAGCAACATTTGCATTGTTTAAGGAAACTTGCACGCTTCCAAATTGACTGAACCATAATGACAGTGTTTTATCGGGCTTTTATTGAATCTGTTTATCCTTTTCTTTAGTGTCATGGTTTGGTCAGATAAAACTGAAACAGAGGAAATCCTTGGATCAGGTAGTTAGATGGTCCAGTCGTTTGCTTGGTGAGTCACAGCTGAGCCTGACATCCCTGGACAGGTACAGAGGATTGCTACCTCCATTTTAAATGATGACTCCCACCCTTTGCACTGCCACTTTCAGCTTCTTCCCTCCAGACGGAGGTTTGCTGTCCCAAAAAGTAAAACCCAGCGCTACAAAAACAGCTTTGTTCCTGCTGCTGTCAAAGAGTTGAACAAGTTGTAACAATATATTGCACATAATTTAGTTACCTATTTATTAATTTCATTTTATATTTACTTATTTTTGTAGGTTTTTTATTTGGGTTCTAAATCTTTTATTGGGTTGTAGACTTTTGAGTTTTTAACCTCTTTGACTAGTCTTTAACTTTTTAATATGACCCTTTTCTCTTATCTCTTTGTCTTATGTCCCTAATTGATGGAGCCTTGAGTACTTTTATCATGTTTATAGTCAGCCTCATGTGTGTTTGTGTTTGTGTTCATGTTGAATGTAATTGTGGTTCGTAAATATGGATGTCACCTGACTGCAAAACAAATCTACCTACGGGTACAAATAAAGGAACCTGAACCTTGTATCCGCAATCTCATTCTTTTGGTAATTACCCAAAGCTCATGACCTTAGGTGAGGGTAGGAATGTGGATTGACCGGTAAATTGACAGCTTTGCTTTAGAGCTCAGCTCCCTCTTCACCGCAACAGACCAGTACAACGTCCGCATCACTGCAGATGCTGCTCCGATCTGTTTCTCAATCTCTCGCTCCATTCTCCCCTCACTCGTGAAGGGGAACCCGAGGTACTTAAACTCCTCCACTTGGGGCAGGAGCTTGTCCCCAACCCAGAGAGGACAATCCACCCTTTTGAAGCATCATTTGGTGCATAGGCACAAACGATGGTCAGGACCCATTTCGCAACCTGAAGCCATAGGGACACTACCCTAGGCATAGGGACACTACCCTTTCATCCACCGGGGAGAACTCCAGTGTCGAGGCAGCAAGGTGAGGGGATATAACAATACCCACCCCTGCTTGTCGCCTCTCGCCCGGGGCATCTCCAGAGTAGGCCAAGCTCCAGCCCCTCTCCAGGAAACTGGTTCCAGTACCGGAGCTGTGTGTTAAGGTGAGGCCAACTATATCTAGCCAGTATCTCTCAACCTCGTGCACCAGCTCAGGCTCCTTCCCCACCAGCTGGGGATCAGACCGCCAAGCTCTCTGCCTTTGACTGCCACCTGATCCACATTGCACTGGACCCCCATGGTTCCTCCTGCAGGTGGTGAGCCCACTGGAGGGCGGACCCATGTAACTCCTTCAGGCCGAGCCCGGCCGGGTCCCATGGGTAGAAACCGGGCCACCAGACACTAGCTATCGTGCCCCTTCCCAGGCCTGGCTCCAGGGCGGGGCCCCAGTAACCCCTTACTGGGTGGGGTACACTGAATCCTTGATTTTTTTTATTTATTTTTTTAAATCATGGGAGTCTATTGGATCGCTCTTAGTCTGGCCCTTCACCCAGGACCATTTTGTCTTGGAAGACCCTACCAGGGGCAAATTGCCCCAGACAACATAGCTCCTGGGCATGCAAACCCCCCCCCCCCCCCCAACCACCACCACAATAAGGTGCCGATCCATGGATTGCCACCTTAGATTTTTATTTTCTCATTATTTACCAGCAGAGAATCAGTCGATTTCTTCTGGATTTTGCACAGTTTCAGCTGCCAACTTGTTCCATTTAATGAGTACTCTAATGAAGAAAATCCTTCTCTTAAACTTTGGTTGGCTTGACATGTTAGTCTTAGGAAACAACATTTGGCCGTGGTATTAATTCCTGTTTTTGCAGAAGTGTTTTCGGAAGATGGAGGAGAGCACCAGAGAGAGATGAGAGAGGGAGAAAGCTGCTTTGCGGGTTTAGCAGTCTACTACAGTACACACTGTCTGGTATTTTTGAATTATGCTAAGCTGCATTTGCAGAGGGCTTGCCAGAGGCTGCATTTATGAGCCCACTGTGGTAACTTGTGTAGTTCTGGTCCCACTGTTGAAGACCACCAACACCCCCCCCCCCCCCCCCCGACCAACACACACACCCACACACACACACACCCCTCTTTCTCACATTTATCGGGGAGAGAAGGGGGTAAAGGGAGGGGTGCTCTGGCTCAGACAGCCCTTTAATTCCTACAGATCCGCCGATTAAAGACAAAGTCCTTGAAGGCACAGACAGTCTTTTCCTCGTGTCCTCTTGAAAAGGGAAGGCCCCCTGCTTGGTGGGAGCAATCTATCTGAAAATGTACCCTCATGGTTTCATAAAAAATGTGGCTCAGAGCAATTTTCTGCCAGTTTGCTGCCGCAGTATGCTTATCAGTTGTAAGCATTTTATTGACTATTAAAGTCAAGTGACATATATTAAAAAGGAAGAAATGTGGCCTTGCCTGTTTGTGTTCAATACAGTGCTGCACATGTAAAATTGGGAAATGCCCTTATTCTCTTTTACACGCTGGTTGGCTAATAGTAGTTATAATATTGATACCATAAATTTACAAAAACCTCTCACAAACACATCCAGAGCTTACCACTTAGCAGGTCTGATGAATGGGTCGCTGAAATCTTGGAAACATAACAGCCTTTTTTTAACAATTTTTTTTTACCTCTCTTTGCTAAGATAAGATTTCACTTTTTTCCTGATAGGAGAGTGGTATGGTACTATATGAACCCTTTGAACTTTACTCTTATTACTGGCACGGGCATACTTCATTTTTTTTATGCTATGTATCCCTTCTTTTTTGTGTGAATCCAGTACTTTTTACCATTTTCAATCTCCCTAGTTGCAGACTGAGTTGCTGTTTGCCCTTTTGAATGTGCAGGACAGCTGTGCATAATCAAATTAGGAGTAACGGTGACATACTGTAGGTGTCAAAGTTTGAGATGGTATGCTAATTTTGCTGAGTCGGGTGTTAGGGTCACTGGCAAAAATAGGGTGCTATGTGCATGCGGAGGGCTCATGTTTCATAAGCCTTCCTTGTGTCAGGATCTGTTGCTTTGAACAGGGGACAAAATCTGTTACAAGGTGATTATGTACTGATATTTTTCCCATTATCAAATCAGTATATTTTCAAACAGATTCATGATAAACTCATTTTAAACTGCCCTAAAAAAGAAGAGAGTACAGTGTTTAATATGAGTATGTAGGTCATTAAGCCCGATTTATCCATATTGAATCATTTTCAGCAGTAGTTGCTGGCAATTTGATGGCTTGAAAAACAAATGACACAGCCAGTATTGATTTTGGCAGACAGTACATATTCAGCTATGGCAAGACAACCTCTACTATAGAAAGAGCAACTTTGAGCAAAAAAAAAAAAAAAAAAAAATCTGCAGCCAAACCCCTCTCCCCCATTTGACCCTTAAAATGATGGTTAAACAGAAGAGTTACAGATAATTTTACCAGAAGATGATAGGGCTTATCTTTTTGTTGTCTTTTTTGTAAATTTGCAGGTTTTTCCTTTGAGAAATTGTAAATACTTTCCTTTTGGATTTGTTTTTGCAACTTTTTTGTAAATCTGTGACTTTCTTTTACATGGTAAATTTGACTTCTTGTAAAATTACCACTGTTGTTTGAAATAGGCTATTTATCAACCTATTTTCTGCAAATACTGATTTTTTTTTTTGTCTCATAAAATTGACATTGTTTGCAACTTTGGAGATTGCATTTAAATTCAAATTTACAAATTTTTGTAATTTAAAAAAAAAATTTGTATTCATGTAAATTTGCCAATTTATTTTCTAAGATGTTTACTTTTTTCTCTTGTAAGAGCTCATAAAGTGATATTTTGAGTGTTTGCATTATTTTTTTGTAAATTTGCACATCTTTTTTCATGTTAATTTGCAAAAGTTTCAACTGCGCATACACACACACACACACACACACACACACACACACACACACCCTAGTCAGAGTTGCTGACCAAAGCAATCCTGTAGGAGTGTTATCCTAATGCTTATGAAGGTGATTGATTGCTGAACTTTATTGACCCAGTGCACGTGGTAAACATTTGTAAAGATGGGCACAGACATACGGGTATATTTAGCTTCCAAATACACACATGCAATGCAGTTGAGAGAAACAATGATAATTGATCGTTCAGAGTCCATGAAAGGAGTGGGTTTACTTACTACATGAGCCCAGTCTCACATAGCCACCATGTTCCCTCGCTGAATGAAAGGACCACAGGGAGTGTTGGGAGAGTGGACGTAGACGGAGAGGGGTCTTTTTTTGTGTTATGTAACTACGCTATTGTGTTAGCCCTTTACCCCTGCTTGAATTAACAGCTACTCTCTCAAGATTAACCTGTCCTTGTGATGTGGGTTTGTCCCTGTTGAAAGCCTGCAGGAATTAAGTATGTTAGTAGAGGAAGACAAGAATGTATAGTCATTACCAAGGGGATTTAGTGTCTTTCTGAATTTGAGTTAGTATAAGCTTGTACAAAATTGCTCAACGATTATACCAATCTTGCCATTTGAAATTTTTTTTGTAGGGCTGCCCGACTTACGATTTTTCTGGTTGACCGTGTGCACAAGGAACACAATTTTGTCCACACTGTTGAGGGAAAATGCATTCTCGGTGCAAACACACGCAGTCGGTTAGCACTTGACCAATTATGGGCTAATTATTACCTCTGCCAAGGAGATTATGTTTTTATCTTTGATGGTTTGTTTGTTTGTTTGTCTGTCAGCAGGATTACGCAAAAAAACTACTGAACGGATTTAGATGAAATTTTCACCAAAGGTGGCCCTTGGCCTAAGGATGGACCCATTAGATTTTGGTGATGATCTGAGTGTGCATACCTCCACCAAGGACCTTGTTTGTATATGTGCAGCAGGATTACAAAAAAACTGTTGGATGGATTTGCATGAAATTTTCACCAGAGGTAGTCCTTGGGCTAGAGAGGAACCCATTACATTTTGGAGGTGATCAAACTAACAACACTTTGGAGCAGCTGCAGCTCTCAAAATACAATACATTTGTGTTGTTTTTCTTCTTCTGTAGCTTCTGTACGTGGACTGTTGCCTCCACAACCCGGATCCCCCAAAAAGTGGTAGAAAATGGATGGATGTAGCTGAAGTCTCTCTATGGTCTCTGTATGGTATCTGTGATACATGTTGTGGATACTTGGAAATTTTTTTCCTGTTCTTTTTTTAAACGCGTATATTGTGGGACACATATGTATCACTTTAAGCTTCACATCTCAGAGTAGAACAAAAGAACTGGGCCTCCTGTGAGATAACAGGAGGATGTGAAAATTTAGTCTTTGGTATGGGATTTCCTGGTCTGCCAGAGACTATGAGGAGGATGTTATAGGATTTAAGGAAAGATGCATTGTTACTTGTGATTAAATACAATGTGACTGTGAGCTTTGAAGGTCCTGGATATATAAAGGACGAATGTCTGTTTTTCCTGTTTCTGCTTTGCTGATGTTGGAAGATGTGAATAAACCTGACTCGTGAGATAAACTCTGCCTCGTCATTTTCACATTTCCACACTGGTGACCCTAAGACGTATCATGGATGAAAGAAATTCCCCCGGGCCAGCCGAGTCAGGAGCTCCCAGCCAAGCGTATGCCGCTACCGTCCAGCTACCGGACTTTTGGCAGGACAACCCACGCTCCTGGTTCCACTTGGTCGAAGCACAGTTCGCCCTCCGGGGGATAATGGTAGATGACACGAAGTTCTACCATGTGATTGCAAAGCTCGACAACCGCACGGCTCGGCATGTGGAGAGCCTATTGGAGCGGCCACCGGCCAACGACAAATAAGGCGGGTTGAATGCTGCACTTATCCAGCGCTTCACTCTCTCAGTCGAGGAGAGAGCGGAGAGGCTCCTGGCTCTGAACGACTTGGGAGATGGCACGCCCATTGACCTGATGGAGAACATGCTGAGGTTGAGGGGCTCAGACGGCGACGACTTCCTCTTCACCCACATTTTCCTCAGCACCCTACCGTCGGCCACGAGAGCGACCCTGGCCAGATCGCCGTTGTTGGACCAGTGGGACTTCCGCGCGCTGGCCCAGGAGGCACACCGGATTCTCAACGCCAGCAAACAGCGCATTCGACAGGGAGTTGTTAGCTCTCCACTTGGCCATTCGCCACTTCCAGTTCTGGCTGGAGGGATGCCGTTTCACCGCGTTCGTTGACCACAAGCCGCTGACATTCGCGATGGCCAAGGTTTCAGAACCGTGGTCAGGCTGGCAGCAAAGACAGCTGGCTGCCATCTCAGAGTTTACTACCGATATTCAGCACGTGGCGGGTAAACTGAATGTAGTGGCAGACTGTCTCTTGCGCGCCGTGGCGGCCCCAGTCCGCATAGGGATAGATTATGCAGCCATGGCCGTGGATCGGGTTAGCGACGCGGACATGCGCGCGCTCCAGTCTGGACCAACAGGGTTAAGGCTGGAGAACAGGGTGCTGCAAGACGGTATGCCCCCCCTAATCTGCGATGTCTCCACTGGGCGACCGCGTCCTGTGGTACCGGCCGCATGGCGCCGCTGCGTTTTTGACTCGATTCATTCTCTGGCGCACTCGGGAGTGCGTGCGTCGGTCAAAATAGTAGGAGAGAAATTTGTATGGCCGAGCCTGCGCAAACAAGTTAAGGAGTGGGCAGCAGCCTGCATGGCTTGTCAACGAGCCAAGGTACAGAGACACACGAGAGCTCCCTTGGAGCTGCTTCACATCCTGGCTAAGAGGTTCGATCATGTTCACGTGGACCTCGTAGGCCCCCTCCCGCCGTCACAGTGGTGCACACACCTTCTGACAATGGTGGACCGCACCACGCGCTGGCCGGAAGTGGTCCCACTGGCGTCAACCACAGCCGAGGAGGTGGCGCACGCGTTTTTAACAGCATGGGTAGCGCGCTTTGGAGTCCCGTCGGACATTACGTCCGACAGAGGTCCTCAATTTGTTTCCGAACTTTGGTCAGCGATGGCTCGCAGCCTGGGGGTAACGATCCACCGCACAACCGCGTACAATCCGCAGGCTAATGGGTTATGCGAACATTTTCATAGGTCATTGAAAGTGGCTCTCAGAGCGTCGCTGACGGATGCAAATTGGGTGGACAGGCTACCGTGGGTTTTATTGGGGTTGCGTTCTGTACCTAAAGAGGACTTAGAAGCCTCCCCGGCTGAGCTAGTTTTTGCGCAGCCACTTCGGCTGCCCGGGGAGTTTCTCCCAGATAATCCTGCACCAGATAGCTCCCCATTTCAGCGGTTGCAGCGTGGCACAGAATCGGGCACGCTGCCTGGCCCCGTTCACCACAGTTTTCCGCGCGTTTTTGTGCCTAAGGCTTTGAAAAACGCGGAGTTTGTTTTTGTCAGACACGATGCCCATTGCCCACCGCTGCGACCACCTTATGATGGACCATTTAGAGTGCTGGAAACAGGGGACAAGCATTTTTTGCTAGATTTGGGGGGCAGGAAGGAAAAGATTGGCATAAACAGGCTCAAACCCGCCTTTGTGGTGGCGGACGAGGATGTGCTGTTGGCCAGGGCTCCTCGGCGCGGCAGACTCCCTCGGGGACATTCCCCAGAACACCCACAGGAAGTGACAAACAGTTCTCACCCCCAGACAGCAGCTCCCCAGCAGGATGGCGTCGCAGAAGTGGCGAAGCCCGCTTACAGCAGATACGGGAGGAGACTGAGGCCCAAGCAGCACGTGGGTTAATGTGTAAGGATTTTATCGTGACATGCAGACTGTTATTCTGTTGTTCCATCTTAGATGTTTGAGGGGGGTCATGTGGGACACATATGTATCATTTTAAGCTTCACATCTCAGAGTAGAACAAAAGAACTGGGCCTCCTGTGAGATAACAGGAGGATGTGAAAATTTAGTCTTTGGTATGCAAGAGACGGCCTTGGGGGATTTCCTGGTCTGCCAGAGACTATGAGGAGGATGTTATAGGATTTAAGGAAAGATGCATTGTTACTTGTGATTAAATACAATGTGACTGTGAGCTTTGAAGGTCCTGGATATATAAAGGACGAATGTCTGTGTTTTTCCTGTTTCTGCTTTGCTGATGTTGGAAGATGTGAATAAACCTGACTTGTGAGATAAACTCTGCCTCGTCATTTTCACATTTCCACAATATAGCTTATTATGGATGTTAAATGTGGCTCAGCAGTCCATGTAGTAAACACTTATATGTGATTAATTAAGGGAAATGATATCCTGACCCATCAGAAAGCATGCAAAGCTGTTATTGTGTCCAGGACCTCACAGCTGAGATAGTGAAGGTAATTTTATTTTTTTATTTCACCCATGGACAGTATCAGGCTTTATATAAAGTTCATGCATATTCTGTGAAAAGTATGTCTCAACTTAAATAGTTCTAACAAATCTGAAGCCGTTTGTGCTCCTGCTGCTGCACAACTACACTGAAGCTACCACACAGCAGCAAAATTTAACCCTTAAATACTTTGAGATTGATGTTGCCTAATTTGTTTAGTCAGAAATCTTCTTGTAGACATAATAAACCTGTATCAGTGATGGCATGACTTGTCAACCTTGATGGACAGGAGTGTGGATGGGGAATAAATGATTTATCTCAGAAAGTCAAAGTCCACTTGTTTACTGTGGCATCAGTTTTTTTTCTCCCCCCAACAGCAACCTGATCATTTTTAGTACATGTCTAAAGTATGTGACACGTACTGTTTCTTAATGATACAGGGATTATGAGCCCTGGACAATTATTGGAGCTGATTGTCATGTTGAATGACTGTCTCATTATTCAAAGTAAAGTTTGACTTCTAAGATTCTACCTCTGGTAAAGAGCAGAATTCATGGTTCCATCAATCACGGCAAGTTGTCCAGGTCCTAAAGGAGCAAAGCAGCCCCAGGCATTCGCACTACCACCACCATGTTTGGCTGTTGCTGTGATGTTCTTTTTATGAAATGCTGTGTTAGTTTTATGCCTGATATGACTTTTTTTGGAACCAATGGTAAAAAAAGAAGGAAAAAAGATATTAGAAGGTGACATTCTGATATAGTAGTATTTATACTGTACCAAAATGTCACCTTCTAATATTGGTGTTTGGTTCTTTTTTTATAATGTTGGTTCCAAAAAAGCCCCATCCACCCTTCCCTACTGTGTCTAATATACCTGTCTGTGCCTTTGTGATTTACTGTGTGAATGCTCTAGTCCCTTATGCGCTCAATAAGCTTACTGTGTAAATAAAGTGAACATAGACTGAAAGTGGGCCTTGTGGGCTGGACCGATCTGCTGGATTATGGACACGCTGTGGCTGAATCAGGTCAGACAAATTGTGTGGTTTGGGGGGTTAAGGAAGCTGCAGCAGTAGGGGTGGCAGTGGTAGCAGGCAGTGACCTTTAGCACAGTAACTCTGCAGCAAAATGATCCGTGGACGTGGAGGTTGTGATAGCGAAATAAAGCTGTGGATTTACAGCTGCCTGCCAGCTGGGTAGACTGGTGGGATGGAGTGGTGATCGCTTCTTGTGTGTGTGTGTGTGTGTGTGTGTGTGTGTGTGTGTGTGTGTGTGTGTGTGTGTGTGTGTGTGTGTGTGTGTGTGTGTGTGTGTGCGTGCACGCGCACTCAATGTCTGACAATATATCTATGGGATGTTTAATCTCACTAAATGAAGCTTTGTGTTTGTCATGTCGTGGCTACTTAAAGCAATTTTATTGCAGCACTGGTGGATGGTGGATGTTGCTGCTGTTTGTTACCTTCTTTTTGGGCTCGGACACCCTCAAAGACATAGGTGTAGTTTTAAAGGCGAAAAAAATCATTCCTGTTTTTTAAAATTGCAAATTTTTTGCCCTCATTTTAAAACAGCTTTTTGTTTGTTTATTAACATTCATGAGGCTTTTATCTGTTTGAGCAAAGTTTTTTTCTGGTGAATCTTAAAGGCCAATCAGAAGTAACCATAGCCAGTTAAACTAGCTCTAATGGCTAAAATGTTATACTTGGCCTATTAAGCAACACTGTGTAAGATTTTCTCCTTAAAATAATGTTTCCAAAATGATTTTGATGGTACATCAAGCTCTGAGTGGGTGAATGTCATTTCCCCCATAGCCTGAGTGGACCTGCATCACCTCCAAAATCTCTGTTCTTGGTTGGATTTATTTACCAGTTGTTGGACTGAAGCATGGATCAACAATGTGGAGACTGCCACATCCCTAAAAAGTAGCTTTACAGTGAAACCCAAACTTTGTTTCAGCCAAGTCATCAGTGAGCATTAGTTGTGATGCAGTCACACTTAAATGTTTCAGATCATTAGACAAATTCTAATATTAGGCAAAGATAACAAGTGCAAACACAAAATGCAATTTTTAAATGACGATTTCATTTATTAAGGGAAAAAAGCTATCCATGCCTACCTGGCCCTATGTGAAAAAGTAATTGCCCCCTAAACCTAATAACTGGTTGTGTGTGCCACCCTTGGCAGCAACAACTGCAATGAAGCGTTTGCAGTAACTGGCGATGAGTCTTTTACATTGCTGTTGAGGAATTTTGGCCCACTCTTCTTTGCAGAATTGTTTTAATTCAGCCATTTTAGAGGGCTTGAACTTGAGGTCATGAACTGATGGCCAGACATTCATTCTCTTTCAGGATTTTCTGGTAGAGAGAAGGATTCATGGTTCCATCAGTTATGGCAAGTCGTCCCGGTCCTGAAGCAGCAAAGCATCCCCAGGGATTCACACTACCACCACCATGTTTGACTGTTTGCAGTGATGTTCTTTTTATGAAATGCTGTTAGTTTTATGCCAGATGAAACAGGATGCACTCCTTCCAAAAAGCTGAACTTCTGTCTACTCAGTCCACAGAATATTTTCCCAAAAATCTTGGAGATCATCAAGATGTTTTTTTTTTTTTGTTTTTTTTTTTTTAAGCAAACTAGTGCATGCCCATAGAAAGCTTGATGTGTTGCTTTGTGAGATCTTTTAACCTACTTCACTTTGTCCGACAGGTTCTATTTAAGTGATTTCTTGATTCAGCAGTTCTGGCAGTAATTGGGCCTGGGTGTGGCTAGTGAAATTGAACTCAGATTATCAAAAAAAGTGGTTCATCACAGTTGATTTCTGATGTAACAAGGGGGGTAATTACTTTTTCATATAGGGCCAGGTAGGTTTGGATAGCTTTTTTGACTTAGTAAATGAAATCAACATGTAAAAACTGCATTTTGTATTAATTTGGGATATCTTTGTCTCATATTAAAATTTGTTTGATGATCTGAAACATTTAAGTGTGACAAATGCAAAAACATCAGAAATCCGGAAGGGACAAATACTCTTTCACAGCACTGTATTATGGCTCATAACATGGTGATGGGGAATGACCTGGGTAGGTTTCCATTATGTGATGTAGCGAATTGCAACCCAGAAAAGCTATATCCGCTTCTGCCTGAGTGCATAATTATCTCTAAGTAAAGAGAGCTTTTAAGATTTTTAGTGTAATCATGTGGCTCACAAAAGCATTATAGAGGGTTAAAACGAAGCACACAATATTTTACTGAAAGGAACTTTTAAAGGCTTGTGTGTCATCATGCCATCTTTCTAGTTATCTGCATGTAAGAAGATGGTATGAGGAGAAAAAAGTACAGTTTTTCTCACATGCACAATAAAGATTTAGCCAAAATAATGCACACTTCCACTAAACAAGACCTTTGTTTTATCAGTGGTTGATATTAAGAGGGAGATCTAAACAGTGACAGTAGATTGCAATCATTAAATATAAAATAATGCAATATGTCTTGATGTCTTTCTTGCTGCATGTTACTAATAAACACAAGCTCCCTCTTTGATCCTTCTACATAGACAGACCCCCATCTCCCAGCCAGTGCAGCATGCTGTCGGCTGCAAGCTCAGAAGACTAGAAAAAAGGGGGGCATATGGGAACTGTGCAACTAGGTCAGTGACAATCCTGTTGTAGGTCTGAATAAATGATACAAAGTGCTTTTTTCCCCTATTTTAGCACACATTACTGGATGTGCAGGGAAAAAAAATGGGGAGATTTGTTTATCTCTCATTTGTTCCCTGTAATCGAGCTGTACAATAATATTACTAGTAAGAAAATGGTAGCAATTTGTGGAGATTTCAATATTGATCTACTTAATCCACATCAACAAAATGTAGTTACAGAGTTCATGAACTCTATGTACAGCATGAGTCTATATCCCACAATAACACATCCCAGTAGAATCACAGCTCACTCTGCTACACTTATTGACAACCTGTTTGTCAATGTTCTCGACAAGAAAATAGAAAGTGGATTATTGATAAATGATATAAGCGACCACTTGCCAATCTTTGCACTTATCCATGGCCACACGGGGCCCAACCCAGAAAAAATCTCAAAATCGTTCAGACACAAATCACCAAACGCAATCAGTTCTTTTAAAGAGGACTTGCTGAAGCAAGACTGGACAGAAGTCTATGTATCAGATGTAAATGAAGCCTATGACACATTTACAAACATTGTAACCACTCTTTATGAAAAAAACTGCCCATTAGTTAAAAAAAAGCTTAAACACAAATTTACTGACAAACCATGGCTAACCAAAGGACTACAAAAGGCGTGTAAAAAGAAAAATTTATTATATAAAGCTTTCCTAAAGAAAAGGACAAAAGAAGCAGAGCAGCGGTATAAAACATACAAAAATAAGTTAACATATTTAATAAGATGTAGTAAAAGAGACTATTACAGTAAAGAACTGGAAAAAAACAAAGACAATATTAAAAATACATGGACAATAATCAACAGTATCCTTGGAAATAAAAGCAGAAATACCAGCTACCCAACTAACACTCCAAAAAATAATAAATCGACTCCGAATGTGAATATAGCTTCACCTGCAGATGAATTTAATAATTTTTTTGTTAACATTGGACCTAAACTGGCCCGAGAAATACCCACTACGGTGCCAACAGGTGATTCAATATGCAATAACACTGCTGTAAAAGACACCATCTTCATAAAGAACACAGACGAAAGAGAGGTCATTGAAATTGTTAAATCGTTCAAAAGTAAAACATCTACTGACTGCGATGGTATTGATATGCTACTAGTCAAAACTGTTATCGAATGCATAGTGAAACCACTGACGTATATCTGTAACCTGTCTCTCCAATCAGGTATATTTCCCAATGCAATGAAAATAGCTAAAGTAATTCCGATTTACAAGACAGGCGACAGAGGGGAACTCTCCAACTACAGACCAATTTCACTATTACCGCAATTTTCCAAGATACTTGAAAAAATATTCTATGAGAGAATTGACAACTTCATACTGAAGAATGATTTATTGTGTGAGCAGCAATATGGGTTCAGACACAAAAGGACAACAGCATATGCCTTAATGGAATTTACAGAAAAAATATCAACAGCCATTGAAAATAAAGAGTATTCAGTTGGAGTATTCCTGGATCTTAAAAAAGCATTTGATACAGTAGATCACAATCTATTATTAAAGAAACTACAAAATTGTGGTATCAGAGGGGTAGCACTGTCCTGGTTAAGAAGTTACTTAAAGAATAGATATCAGTTTGTATGTGTTAACAACAAAAACTCAGAGCTACTGAAGGTCACCTGTGGAGTCCCACAGGGTTCAGTTTTGGGACCATTATTATTCAATATGTATATAAATGATATATGTAAAGTTTCAGAAAAAATGGACTTAATATTGTTTGCTGATGACACTAACCTGCTATGCAGTGGAAACAACTTGGAACAACTTCTGGATACACTCGGAAAGGAATTAGGAAAGCTGAAACTGTGGTTTGACTCAAACAAATTAACGCTCAATTTAAGCAAGACAAAATTTATAGTCTTTAACAACCATCACAACTACCCAGTACCCAAACTCAGTGTAAATGGTGTAGAGATTGAAAGGGTATCCGAAACTAAATTCCTTGGAGTAATAATTGATAACAAACTGTGTTGGAAGCCACATATTAATTATATAAAAGGTAAAGTATCCAAATCAATTGCAATATTACACAGAGTGAAAAATTTGCTGAATCAACCCACACTATACACCTTGTATCATTCATTAATACTCCCATACATGACATATTGTAATGAAGTATGGGGAAATACATATAAAACAAACATATATCCACTCTTTATGCTTCAAAAGAGAGCTATTAGAATAATCAACAAAGCAGCTTACAGGGAACCAACAAACCCACTTTTTCTTAAACAAAAAACTCTCAAGTTGAAAGATCTGATCGACTTTAAAACCGCAATAATAATGTTCAAAGTGAAGAATCTATCACTGCCCGCAAATATCCAAAAGTTGTTCCAAACAAGGGAGAAACGATATCACTTCAGAGGAACATGTATATTTCAAAAGCCTACAGTGAGAACAACTACCAAGCAACACTGTATTTCAGTGCAAGGTGTCAGATTATGGAACGATTTTGGACCTGAATTAAAATCATGTACAAAGCTTGGACAATTTAAACAAAAACTAAAGGAAGAAATACTCCAAACATATTTACAAGACGACATGTAAACTCACATAAGGATTGACATTTCCAGCCTGTGTTGTGTTATAGCTTAGTTTTTCTTTTTTCTCTGTGACACTATGTCTTAGATTTGTTTTTGAATAGTAACCGCTTAACTTAGACTAGCTCAGTTTTCTTTTTCTCTCAGTCATATTTTGTCTTAGCCTTGTTTTAAATTGTAATCGCTCTTGTCTTGTTTTCTCTTTTTTCTCCTTTGAATTCTTGGATGGAATATGGGTGGGCAATATAAGCTGCGGCTTCAGCCATCACCCATTTCGGATAACTCACGTGGAATTGTATAGTAGAAGGAGTCTTTGTCTAATTTGACCTTGTTATATTATACAGTTTCTTTTAACCTGTAATGTACTATCCGAAATAAAAATAAATAAATAAATAAATAAATAAAATAATCAGCCTTTATTGTGTTTTGCTAAAACATCCGTCGGGTGTATTATCCTGTCACAGAGGGAGGGGATGGGTTAGTGTTTGGTACGGGCTTTTTTAAACAGCATAGACAGTTATCATGGTACCAGTGGCACGAGGTGCAACGATGGGGTGGGCTGGTTGCCACAGTTGCTCGGGTGGTAATGGTGGAGGTGGGGTGCTGTGATTATTTCTGGCCGTGTTATTCGGGAACTGAAGGAGAGAAAAAAGGGAGAGGGAGCAAGAGTGGGAAAGAAAGTGGAAAAGCGAATGTGGCGCAACGTGATAGGTGCACAGTGAAGGTCATTCAAGAGATGGAGAAAAAGGAAAGTAGTGGTTTTAATACTGGGAGAAGAGTTGGAAAGGGGTGAGAATGGAGGAGGGATAACAAAAACTCTGTATTCACTTACTGGAAAACTACCAGCACCCCCACAAATAGGAAGCTCTTCGCTCTTATCATGGAAGATATTTCCTGATGGTGTCCAGAATCTGGCTTAATCTGAAGTAATATTTCAGACTAAAGCACCATCTACTTTCTCTGTCAGTCCTTTCTTGGCACCTTTCAAAAGGAAGAAACACATTTTAAAAAGGACATAAAAGTGTTAAGTGTACAGCTTTTCAAATTAAGATAAAGTAAGATAAGCCTTTATTAGTCCCACAGTGGGGAGATTCCAGGATTACAGCAACAAAGGGATAGCAGCACTCAGAGCAATAGTAAATAAGATAATAAATGCATGAAATAAGCATACTAATGCTCCCCTGTCTTGTAAGCATGTTTGAGCCTTAGCCAGAGCAAAAATCTCAAAAAAACTTTTTTCACATTGCCATTATGGGGTGTTGTGTGTAGAATTTTGAGGACAAAAATTAATTTAATCCCTTTTGGAATAAGGCTGTAACATAACAAAATGTAGAAAAAGTGAAGCGCTGTGAATACTTTCCAGATGCACTGTATTTATAACTTGCATATGGAGTCAGAGTTTATAATAATTTATAAACCTTCTGCTGTTTCACCTCCCAGCATATCTTTTCTGCTGGTATAATGTTGGCAGTAGAAGTTGAGACTTTATCATTGAATGTATTCTGAGCATGAAACAAGGGAAATGCAACACCTATCCTCATCAGTTAACCCATAGGGACTGGAAGGAATGCCATATTTATCATATAAAAATCATTCTTGTAATGCATAGAATTGACTGAATCTCTTTTGTTTCACTACTGGGCCACTAGTAGAAAATACCTTAGGTATGGATATAAGTAAGTACTTAGTAAGTAACTTTGCCTTTTGTGGCTGCTGTATATTTTATCTGACATGAGCATCCTGTAGCAGTGGTCATTTTTTTTTTTTTTTCCAACGGAGACATTTTGTCATGTCAAAAGGAGAAGCACAGGTGTGAATTAACGATGATGAATTCCACTTAGCTGCTTCAGATTCATGGCCAGTTTATTGTGTCACGCTGGGTAACTGTCACCCTGCACTGCACGCTTGAATAGAAACTTGAGTGTTAATTTCACCTGCACCTCACCGTAAATGGCCTTCAGGAAAATTTGTGTACCAATTTAGCCTATTTTTTTTTTTTGGGGGGGGGGGGGCTTGTTTACTCAATTTGTTTAAAAGGGCATTTCAAAGTTTTCACAAATTGTGTGATGGTACTACAGAAATTTGCTACTGTAATCTTGAGGACATGGAACAGTGGTATAGTTTCATTTATGGCTTGTATTCACCCTTTCATTCTGGTAATTGCATTCAAGTTTTAAAGGTCCCCTCACTTGAAAAATCGTATTTTTGTAGGTTTTAACCTTCTGAAATGCAAAATGCAAGATAGGTTAATTGGCATTAACTGGGGATTCTAAATTGTCCTTGGGTATGAATGTGAGAGTTAATGGCTGTCTGTCTCTCTGTGTGGACTGGCAATCTGTCCAGGGTGTACCTTCTCACCCAAAGATGCTAAGATCACATTTGTCATGTCTCTGTTTTTTTTTTCTGTGAAATTTCACTTAAACCCCGCCCCCTGAAAAAAGGCAAGTTTAGACGGAGCGTTTTTGGTGACATAGCTACACACGTGGACAAAATTGTTGGTACCCCTCTGTTAATGACAGAAAAACCCACAATGGTCACAAAAATAACTTGAATCTGACAAAAGTGGTAATAAATAAAAATTCTATGAAAATTAACCAATGAAAATCAGACAGTGCTTTTGAATTGTGGTTCAACAGAATTATTTTAAAAAACAAACTCATGAGTGTCAATGAGCTGGACGCCATGGCGACTGCAGCTTAACACTGAAGCTCTCAGACCCAATCCAGGATAACACCTTGAAAATCAAACTTAACGGATTTTTGGAGGAGTGAAAATCAAAAGACAAAATCATCATGTCTAAAGGAAAACAGAAGAAACTGAAATTCTCCAGGCCAGGACACGTATCGGCCGGAGAATCTGAACTGGAAGATCTCCGTTCAGAAGACGAGGAACTGGTGATAGCTAACAAAAGGGTTAGCCTGAAATCACTATTTGAGGAGCTACGACGATTTCGCCGAGAAGTTACGGCCGAATTTCGGGAATTCAGAGAAGAATTGAAAAGGACAAACAGCAGAGTGGACCAGGCCGAGAACCGAATCTTGGAAACAGAGGATCGAATAAAAGTGCTCGAAGATTCTGTGCTAGACCTACGCAAAAGACAAGCAGCTATAGAGGCTAAGCTAACCGACCAAGAAGGAAAACAAAGAAGAGACAACATAAGAATTCATGGTCTGATAGAAGGAACCGAAAATGGTTTTAACTCAATGGCAGAATGCGTGGAATCCTTACTAAGAGAGAAATTGGATATTCCACAAACCACCGACTTGAAGATAGAAAAGGCACATCGTTCATTAGCCGCTAGGCCGGCGGCGGAAGCGCCCCCACGTTCGGTGTTGGTAAGATTTTCCAATTTCAAAATAAAACAAGAGGTTGTAAGACTGGCCTGGCAGAAAAAAGGATTTATGCACCAGGAGAGAAAAGTCTACGTGGAACACGATTACGCCCCGGAGGTCCTTAAAAAGCGCAGGGAATACAATGACGCGAAAAAGGTGTTAAGAGAGAAGAAATTGCGCTTTCAGACACCATTTCCTGCGAAGTTAAGGGTCTTCTACGGCGATGAAACGTGTCTCTATAATTCGGCGGAAGAAGCAACAGCTGACATGGCGAAAAGAGGGCTCCCGGTAACGGTATTTAAACCCGCAGCAGACCCGAGTGAGAAGATCAAAGCGCAAACATGGACAACACAAAGACCCTCAAAATCCACGGACCAGCAGCGGGAAACCCAGCACCAGAGCGTCGCGGATAAACTATCCGTTTTCAGGTTGGAATAGTGACCTTTTTTTTTTTTTTTTCTTTTCTCTTGAATCAATCCGCACATCCAACCCCCCTCATACAAGGTAACAAACTTTAAAGGAGATGCATATTCAGCATGTGGTAAAACATTTCATGGAACAATCATATTATTTGAAACAAATAAGTCTTTGTAATAAAAAAAAAAAAAAAAAAAAACTTGTTAAAATAGAAATGTGACAATAATCCACATGTTCTCCTCATACTAACAAATACTGTTTTTGTGTGAATGTTTGATGTGATGGGGGTGGGAGGGTGCACACAATTTCACAGGGTTTAGGCATAAAAGGAAAAAAAAAATCATTACAAGTTTGGACTGGGTTCTGAAACTCACGTTAAAAGCATGGGACTACTTTCAGTGGTAAGAGAGGGCCCTCAACACGTAACAGAGTTTGAGGAATTTCCCTCAGGGCCTTCACTCCATCAAGGCTCTTACAGGGTCTTTAAAAAGACCTCAGCTCAGGAAGTTCTTATGACAGCTTTTTGTTTTAAAGTTTTTTACACTATGTTCTTAATGTTTTTCTTGTTTTTAATGTTCTTTCAGTTTCTGAGTAGCACAAAAGAGGGCCACCACACAGTTATACTAAACAAAACAACACAATGGAGAAACAGGGTGTAACCAAAATAATTTCATATAATGTAAAAGGAATCCTGAATCCAGTTAAAAGATCCAAGATTCTAGGCAAAATGAAAAAAGACAAAGCAGGAATAATATTTTTACAAGAAACCCACCTAACAGATGTGGAACACAATAAACTCAGTAGACAAGGGTTTAAAATGATCTCTTCATCTTCATATAAATCAGGGAGGAGGAGGGGAGTAGCGACATTGATATCAACCAAAATTACATTTGAAAAAAAATCAGAACACAAAGATAAAGAAGGGAGATACAGTTTGGTAACTGGGCGGCTAGAGGGAGAAGATATCACCCTGCTGAATGTGTATGCTCCCCCAGGGGCTAACTGGAAATTTTATAAAAATGTATTCGACCTAATGATAACTAAAGCTTAAGGTTTAGTGATATGTGGTGGGGACTTCAATCTTAGACTGAATCCATACTGGGATGCTTCTGGTAATTCTCCACATCAAAATAACACCCAAAACAGGAAGACTCGGATGCTACTAAAAGAATTGGGAATCTGTGACATGTGGAGGGAACTCAACCCCAGTGTAAAAGACTATACATTTTACTCAACTCCACATTCATCTTACTCAAGGATTGACTATTTTTTTATGTTTAATAGAGACATTGGAAGAGTAAAAACATGTAAAATAGGACTGATGGATCTCTCCGACCACAGTCCGATCTACATGGACTTAAATATCCAAAAATACACAAATAATACATTTTCTTGGAGGTTAAATTCAAATGTCCTGAAAGGACCATTGAAAGATGAATTGGAATCAGATATTCTCAGATATTTGGAAGATAACGATAATGGAGAAGTATCCCCTTTAATACTGTGGGATGCATGCAAAGCTGTAATAAGAGGAAAGATTATTGCAAAACTGGCAACCCAAAAGAAACTAAGACAAGAAAAACTATCCACATTAGAGTCAGAACTTAGGAACCTAGAAAAAGAACACAAAGGCAACACTCATTCTACTGACTCGCTCAAGATTAAGGAAATTAAAAACCAAATAAATGAGATCTACACAATAGAAATCCAGAAGAAACTTACATTTCTGAAACAAAAATACTATGAAGCAGGCAGTAAATCGGCAAAATTGCTAGCCTATAAATTGAGGAAACATCAAACAGAAAGAGCAATCTACAAAATCAGAGACCCAGTATCAAAGGAAATAAAATTCAGAATTCAGGATATTCTTAAAAACTTCAAGAATTACTATAAGAACTTATACTCCCACAAAAAACATAAAAACGCATCCGAGGCATTCCTAAACACATTAAACCTTCCCCAACTTACGGAGTCACAAAATAAAACACTACTGTCAGAAATACATCCTCAAGAATTGGAAAAAGCAATTATGAAACTTAAAGCTAACAAATCCCCAGGAGCAGATGGCTATACAGCAGAGTGGTACAAAACCTTTAAACAGCAACTATCTCCTCTCCTCCTGAAAACATTTAATTATGTCCTCCACACAGGGGAAATCCCCCCCTCCTGGAGAGAAGGGGTCATTGCAGTTATACCTAAACCTGAAAAGGATAAACTAGAGTGCTCCAACTACAGACCAATCAGTGTACTAAATCAGGACTATAAGCTTTTTACCATTATCCTTGCCAAAAGGTTAGAAAATATACTGACAGACCTAATTCATTTAGACCAAACAGGTTTTATAAGACAAAGACAGACACAAGACAACATTCGACGCACTTTACACATAATTCATCATATAAAAAAATATAACTTAAATGCAGTCATATTGGGATTAGATGCTGAAAAAGCATTCGATTCGGTTGACTGGTCTTTTCTATATAGAATCTTATCCAGTTTCAATTTTCATAACAACTTCATTAGAACTATACAGGCATTATATAAAAAACCAACAGCTAAAATAAGGATTAACGGTATTTTATCATCTTCTTTTGAACTGGAAAGAGGATGTCATCAGGGCTGCCCCCTGTCTCCACTGCTCTTTGCAATCTTCATAGAACCTCTGAGCCAATGGATAAGACAAAACCAAAAAATTCAAGGTATTACACTTGGTCAGAAGGAACATAAAATAGCACTCTTTGCTGATGACATTATAATATACCTAGGGCAGCCGAACACTTCTTTACCAGAACTAACCTCAGTTTTTTCAGAGTATGGAGATTTATCAGGGTACAAATTAAACATGCATAAAACCCAAGTTTTAACATTCAACTATGACCCAAATCATTATTCACTAAGCAAACTCAAAACTAACTGGGAGTCGGAATCTATGAAATATCTGGGGGTCAATATCCCGAAACAACTCAACAAAATTATATCACTAAACTATGATCCACTGGTGACAAAAATAAAATCTGACCTAGCAAGATGGAATATGATACCATTCTTGGGTACTGCACAAAGAATTGAAGCAGTCAAAATGAATATACTTCCACGTCTCCTATACCTTTTCCAAACAATACCGGTAGAACCTCCCAAAAAAACATGGCAGGAGCTGGACAGAAGGATCTCAAGATTCATATGGCAGGGCAAGAGACCTAGAATCAGATATAGAACCCTACAGCTAAACAAAGACAAAGGTGGGCTCGCGCTGCCAAATATCAGGGACTACTTTAAAGCCGCACAAATTAAAACTTTAGTAGAGATATGTAACCCAGTCTACACTGCACAATGGAAGGAGATCGAATGCCAAATAACAAGTGACATCCCCCTACAGGCGATAATAGGGAACAATGCCTTACCTAAGCTTTTGAATAACACTAACCCGTGGATAGAGACCCCGCTAAAAATTTGGTTTAAGATAGTCAGAGAGAATCAAACTAAAGAGCCCTATCGACTTCTGCAATGGATTGCCTATGATCAGGACTTTACTCCTAATAAAACAGACACCAGATTTAAAAAGTGGAAGGAGAAAGGGCTGATAAAATATTACGATTTTTTTAAAGGGCAAATCTTAAGAAGTTTTGAAGATTTGAAAAAACAAGGCCTAATAAATCAAGACCTTTTCAGGTTCTTTCAGCTTAGACACCACATAAACAATATACTTAAAAAGGAGGTTTTGGAAAGGGCCCAGTCAGGTGTTCTGAAGGTCTTCTTAATGGCATATAAAGGGATCCCAGGGATCAGATACATTTCTAAAATATACCAAGGTCTTCAAGACTTAAAAGGAGACAACACATCTTATATAAAAGAGAGATGGGAAAAAGAGGGGAATTTCACTTTACAACTGGAAATATGGGAAAAGCTAAATAAACAGCAATGGAAAAGTACCTCATCCCTGCAGTGGAGAGAATTTGGATGGAAAAACTTGGCAAGATTTTTCAGAACACCTGCACAAAACAAATTTACCCATAAGGGATTGAACTGTTGGCGCTTGTGTGGTGAAAAGACTGCAAATCATTTTCATGTGTTTTGGTCATGCCCAGTTATCCACCAATATTGGACCAAGGTACAGACAATATTGGGGAAAATATTCAAAATTACAGTTCCCTTTTCTTTTGTAACTTTGTATTTGGGTTTACTACCGGACTCACTGGAAAGACGAGGAGAAAAATACTTATTCAATGTTTTAATATTGGCAAGCAAAAAAAGCTCTAACTAAAAAATGGATGTTGAAGGACTGTCCTACACCTGAAGTGTAAGTGTTGTTATAAAATTATATATTTTCTGTACGTTACATGTTGGTTGTTGCAACTGTATAGTTTGTTGAAATTTATTGTTTCTTGACCGGAACTGATGTTTCCGTCTGGAGTGCCGCTGGGATTGTTTTTATTGTAGCACATAGCGGAAATGAGAAGAACGCTGTGCCACGTTATTCAGCTATCTGGCACTTAAGTTTGATTGAAGATTGAAGCCAAGCAGTTTGTTTTACCTTCAGAACTCTTTTCATGACAAGCGGCCAACGAGGTATTTGTTTTGTAACTTGTTTATTATTTCGCTCTGTACTGTATATATGGTTATGCGTTACGTTTCCCCATACAGTTCTCACGGCGTGACGATGAGGGAGGTGCATAAGTCCCAATAAACGCCCGTTTAAAAGAACCAACCTGTGTCTGTTGTCGTGAAGAGAGCTACAGTGAGAACTCGCCTGCTCAACACGGGTAACAAGGACTCCGAGATCACGGCGGGTAACGAGGAGAGGAAGATCCAGGTCGTCAGTTAAGCAAGTCCATACCGCACTGTCGTCATAGCAACCGCAAGTAACGGCCGTTAGACTGTGTTAAAGCGCAACTTTACAAGTTAAAGCCAAAAGGCGCTCCACCTCAAGTTTCAAGTTAAGGTGGTGTGAGAAGTGGTTTAACTTGGACATTGCAATAAGGACTCAGATCTATCAGCTTGTGTGCTATTTAGCTGTTGTGGTTGGAGATTATCAGATGTCCTGATTTTCACAGTTGCTTCATGTTACAAGGTTAAAGTCGATGTTAAATTTATATGTAAATTAACAATCTTTGATGAACGTTAAAAAATGGCATTTTAATCTGAAACTAAGATTTATGCAAGCTTTGTGTCTATAAAATTTCAACAAGCTTAAAGGGCATTTTCAGTGAAGTTAAAGGGCACTTAACCCAACTCTGTTTTTTCCTATTTTGTAAAATAAGCAATTTAATGCATTTCTAAACATATTATCTCATCTGTTAAAGTTCATATTTACATATTGTGTTAAGGTAATTTCACTGTTTTTATTCTTGCTTTGAAATTGAAGTTAGCTGAAAAGTGGCTAAGTTTAAATGTTTATACAGTTATCTTAATGCAGTATTGAAGTCAGTATAATTACAAACTAGACATCATCCAGTTGTTTCACTGTTGTTCAAGTTATCTCAAAATGTCTGACACAAACACTGAGACCTGCCACAAGATGGCTGACTCATCTGCCCAACCTGAAGTTACCAAATCTGCAGAAGCAGAAGGGCTGCGAAGAGGCGAAAGAATTCGAACCCTCTCAGAGAAGGGGAGAGAACTTCAAGAAGACAAGATGAAAAGTATCCAACGACGGTACAGAATCATTTATGAGAAATGGAGGTACCATGCTAGAATAGGCAAGGAAATACTGACCAGTGAAGCCTCAGAGGATGAATTGAGTGAGCTGATTGAAAATATAAGCAGCACTTGCTCCGAGGTAAAAGCCATATATGAAACATTACGCAAAATACAAACTCCTGAGCCAGATCTGCGACGCAGAGTAGACACTTGCGTTTCACTCTCAGAGTTAATTATTCAAAAGGCAAAAGGGCAGCTTAAGGAGCCTAAAACAGAAGAAGAGGATGAACCTTGGCCCGATGTTGGATCAGTTCTAAACTCAACTTGCTCCTTATCAAGGCCACCATCTCATCAATCAAAATGTTCTATTCGTTCTAGTACTAACTCAGCCAAAAGATGTGAGGCTGCAGCGGAGGCTGCCGCATCCCAGGAAGTTTTAGCAGTATTGGATGAACAAGAAAGAGAAGAGGCTGAACTCCAAAGGCTAGAGGCTGAAGATAAACAACGGCTTGCACAATTTGAATCTGAAACCTTTGCCAGACAACAAGAAATGCAAGACAAACGTAGAAGGCTTAAACGCTTGGAAGAAGTGAAGAAGTTAAATGCTGCAAGAGCACGAGTAATGGTCTATGATCAAGTTGAAGAAAATTTTAAAACAGCTGAATTGCTGTATGATGTTGAATTTGGAGAAACACAAGCCCTCAATGCCTCAAGTCCCTCCTTCATCCCTCAGTCTCTGCCAGTCACCACACAAGCCCTCAGTGCTTTAAGTCCCTCCTTCATTCCTCAGTCCCTGCCAGTCACAGCTCAAGCTCCACCCATTCCTACAGTACAGAACACCTCAGATTTGGTCCGCATGCTAACGGAAGCTATAAATGCGAATCGTCTTCCAACACCAGAGCCTGCATTATTCACTGGAGACCCCTTGAGATTCAAGGACTGGCGACTCTCTTTTGAAACATTGATTGACAGGAAAAACATCCCAAAGAATGAAAAACTGTATTACCTAAGGAAGTATTTAGGTGGTGCTGCAAAAAAGGCCGTTGAAGGATTCTTCTTATTGGGCACTGAAGCTGCATATGACTCGGCCTGGCAGCTTTTGGAAAAACGTTTTGGAGACCCATTTATAATTGGGAAATCCTTCAGGGACAAACTACATGGATGGCCAAAAATAAGCACAAAAGATGGTTGTGAATTAAGGGAATTTGCAGACTTCCTTAAGAGCTGTGAGGCTGCAATGCCCCACATGAAGACATTAGAAATTCTTAATGACTGTAATGAAAGCCAAAAAATTCTGCTGAAGTTACCAGATTGGCTGGTATCCAGATGGAACCGTAAAGTGATGGAAGTCAGAGAAGCAAACGCTGATTATCCACCATTTAAAGAGTTTGTAGACTTCCTGTCTAAGGAAGCAGACCTTGCTTGTGATCCCATATCCTCAATTCAAGCGCTCAAAAGTGTGGAAGGTGAGAAAACAAAACACACCCGAAGCCAAACTATTCAAGCAAAGACACTGGCCACAGATACAAAACAGAGCAGCATTCCATCATGTGTTTTCTGCAAAAGAGCAGGACATGACCTTGCTAAGTGCAGAAAGTTCAGTGAAAAGACAGTTCAAGATCGTGTCAAGTTTGTGCAAGCAGAAAAGCTTTGTTTTGGATGTCTGAATGTAGGACATCACTCAAAGGAGTGTGACAACAGAAGTACATGCCAGAGGTGCCAAAGAAGACATCCGACATGTTTGCATGAGGAGAAGTTTAAAGACCGTCAAAGGCTGACTGCTCCAAAAGGAGAAGATAACTCAAAGGACAAAGCAGAGATCAAAGAAGTAGCTGCGACAGCAACTACCAACAGAGTCATACAAGAGGGCCCAAACACACAAACATCCTCAATCGTACCAGTCTGGATCTCGTCTACAAAGCACCCAGACCACGAAGTTCTTGTGTATGCACTCTTAGACACTCAAAGCGATACAACTTTCATCCTAGATGAAATAGCCCAAGACCTCAATACAAGCAAGGAGAATGTCAGCTTGCGGCTATCCACAATGACTACAAAATCAGTAGTCATAACCTCTCAGAAACTGACAAACTTGCAAGTGAGAGGATACAACTTAGAGAGAAGAATTCCATTGCCAGCACTTTTCACACGAGAGTTCATCCCAGCAGATAGGTCACACATTCCAACCTCTGAAACAGCACTAAAGTGGCCTCATCTTGAACAACTGGCAGACAAGATTCCACCACCACTAGATTGTGAAGTAGGACTACTAATTGGCTACAACTGCCAACAAGCCCTTCTTCCAAGAGAAATTCTGTTTGGGAAAGACAGTCATCCATATGCACAGCGAACTGATCTTGGCTGGAGTATTGTCGGCTGTGCAAATCCCGAAGCTAACTACAATGATGCAAAGAGATTCCACACATTCGTAGCCAACCGGATCCAATGCATAAGATCTAGCACAGATCCCGCACAATGGCGACATGTCAGCACTGAAAACAACCCAACTGACTGCGCTTCAAGAGGACTGAGTGCAGCTCAGTTAAAAGAGTCTAATTGGCTGACAGGACCTGATTTTCTTTGGCACCAGAATCTTCCACGTGAAGAGGAAATGGTGGGAGATGTTGAAAGAACTGACCCTGAACTTCGCAAAGCCCATGTCCATACAGTCATGATGAAAGGAATAGAGTCAGTGGTGAAACGCCTCGCCAAATTCTCTGACTGGTCCAGGGCAGTTAGAGCCATTGCTAGGCTCAAGAGATTTGCCAAAGAAATCAAAGGACTTCAGCCAAGAACAAATGAAGCAACCAGTCTTGAAGAAAGAAAGGAAGCAGAAAGCTTTATCATCAGGCTAGTGCAAGAAGATGCTTTTGCTGCGGACATACAAAAAATCAAAGCTCAGAAGGGAGACACTTTGAACAAGTACAGCAAGTTATATAAGTTGAATGCCTTCTTGGACAAGAACAATGACCTAAGGTTAGGAGGACGATTGTCCCAGTCAGCCTTGCACCATGATGTAAAACATCCGGCGATCCTTCCAAAGAAATCCCATGTTTCAACACTGCTTGTCAAGCATCATCATGAGCGTGTATACCACCAAGGAAGAGGTATAACCTAGACTGGTTTACCTTCAAAGCCCATTCACAAGGTGGTTACCTTGCTTGAGGCAAATTAAGTAGAAATTAAACAAAGTGGGTCACATTCTTTCAGAGTTCAAATAACCCAAGCCATTGATTCCATTTATAATCTGTGTTTAAAAGAAATCCCGCATTTAAATCAATGAGTGATTTGGTGGGAGTGTAAGTGTTGTTATAAAATTATATATTTTCTGTACGTTACATGTTGGTTGTTGCAACTGTATAGTTTGTTGAAATTTATTGTTTCCTGACCGGAACTGATGTTTCCGTCTGGAGTGCCGCTGGGATTGTTTTTATTGTAGCACATAGCGGAAATGAGAAGAACGCTGTGCCACGTTATTCAGCTATCTGGCACTTAAGTTTGATTGAAGATTGAAGCCAAGCAGTTTGTTTTACCTTCAGAACTCTTTTCATGACAAGCGGCCAACGAGGTATTTGTTTTGTAACTTGTTCATTATTTCGCTCTGTACTGTATATATGGTTATGCGTTACGTTTCCCCATACAGTTCTCACGGCGTGACGATGAGGGAGGTGCATAAGTCCCAAAAAACGCCCGTTTAAAAGAACCAACCTGTGTCTGTTGTCGTGAAGAGAGCTACATGAAGATTGGACTAACGTGATCCAAGACATTTACTCGATGGAAAAGTTGACATTCGCACTGAGACAGGACATGGATGGGTTCATGAACTTTTGGCAACCCTGGACCGCATATGTGTCTTCCATTAGATCTAATCTTTGACAAATACCATTTCAATAATGGTTCCGCTCTTTGTTCCATCGCTACTCAGATGCTCTTTTATCTTTATTTACTTACTTTTTCTTTTTGTTTGTTTTTTACTGGTTTGTTTGTTTTTTTGTTATTTGTTTTTTGTTTTTTTTCTCTTTAATTTCACTTGTTCTTTCACTTTAAAAAAAAAAAAAGGGGTGTTGTAAGAATTAATCTTCCAATGTTGTCAGATATCAGAAAATAAGGGAACATGTGATGAAAATGTAAACAATGCATTGCTGTAACGACCTGTATACCCTTTACAAAAACTTAAATAAAAAAAAAAAAAAAAAAAAAAACTCATGAAACAGGCATGGACAAACATGATGGTACCCTTAACTTAATATTTTGTTGCACAACCTTTTGAGGCAATCACTGCAATCAAACGATTTCTGTAATTGTCAGTGAGACTTCTGCACCTCTCAGCAGGTATTTTGGCCCACTCCTCATAGGCAAACTGCTCCATTTGTCTGAGGTTTGAAGGGTGCCTTCTCCAGACGGCATGTTTCAGCTCCTTCCACAGATGTTCAATAGGATTTAGATCAGGGCTCATAGAAGGCCACTTTAGAATAGTCCAATGTTTGGCTCTTAGCCATTCTTGGGTGTTTTTAGCTGTGTGTTTTGGGTCATTATCCTGTTGCAAGACCCATGACCTGCGACTGAGACCAAGCTGTCTGACACCGGGCAGCACATTTCTCTCTAGAATACCTTGATAGTCTTGAGATTTCATTGTACCCTGCACAGATTCAAGACACCCTATGCCAGATGCAGCAAAGCAGCCCCAGAACATAACAGAACCGCCTCCATGTTTCACAGTAGAGACAGTGTTCTTTTCTTGGTATGCGTCATTTTTGCGTCTGTGAACATAGCGCTGATATGCCTTGCCAGAAAGTTCCAGTTTTGTCTCGTCTGTCCATAGGACATTCTCCCAGAAGCTTTGTGGCTTGTCAACATGCAGTTTGGCAAATTCCAGTCTGGCTTTTTTATGATTTGTTTTCAACAGTGGTGTCCTCCTTGGTCGTCTCCCATGAAGTCCACTTTGGCTCAAACAACGACGGATGGTGCGATCTGACACTGATGTACCTTGACCTTGGAGTTCACCTTGAATGTGTTTAGAGGTTGTTCTGGGCTCTTTTGTTACCATTTGTATTATCCGTGTCTTCCATTTTTCATCAAGTTTCCACCTGTGGCCACGTCCAGGGAGGTTGGCTACAGTCCCGTGGATCTTAAATTTCTGAATAATATGTGCAACTGTAGTCACAGGAACATCAAGCTGCTTGGAGATGGTCTTATAGCCTTTACCTTTAACATGCTTGTCTATAATTTTCTTTCTAATCTCCTGAGACAACTCTCTCCTTTGCTTCCTCTGGTCCATGTTTAGTGTGGTACACACCATGTCACCAAAAAGCACAGTGACTACTTGTCACCCTTTAAATAGGCCGACTGACGGATTACAAGTTTGTAGACACCTGTGATGTTAATTAGAGGACACATCTTGGTTGAAGATGTCCCTATGGTCACATTATTTTCAATCTTTTCTAGGGGTACCATCATTTTTGTCCAGGCCTGTTTCATGAGTTTGTTTTTTAAAGTAATTCTGTTGAACCACAATTCAGAAACATTGTCTGATTTTCATTGGTTAATTTTCATAGAATTTTTATTAATTACCACTTTTGTCAGATTCAAGTTATTTCTGTGACCATTGTGGGTTTTTCTTTCATTAACAGAGGGGTACCAACAATTTTGTCCACGGCTGTACGTCCATAGTGTTGAGCCAGTTAGGCTTGTCTGGCCTGGCTGAAGTTGGCGTATAGGCCAGTTAGCATTTTTCATGGCTGCTTTGAAACCCAAATTAAGATGGGTTTTATCATTAAACTGCTTTGAAGGACCGGTACAGTTTCAGTCATTATCCTGGGCCACCATGAATACAACTGGACATGTCCTTCAACCAGTAAGTCTTTTTATCACAGGATTCATTCTGGTAACATAGCACTAGCCACTATTAGCCTTGTGGGATGTGGATGGGCCTAGTCACAGATCCTCACCTTTGAAGGAGGATGAAAAGTGAAAAGAGTTTGACACGAAATTGTAAGACAATGAAAGGCTTTTTATTTTGTAGAAAAAAGGGCATAAGATACTATTTTGGACAATGTAGATTTTTTTTTATAGGGGATTTCTATCCACCGGAGTGCCTATTTAAAAACAGACAGTCTTTATAATTGTTTTTGTGTCTATTTAGCCATTTTACAGTGGGGCAAAAAAGTATTCAGTCAGCCACCAATTGTGCAAGTTCTCCCACTTAAAAGATGAGAGAGGTCTCCAATTTTTGTCATAGGTATACCTCAACTATGAGAGACAAAATGATAAAAAAAAAAAATCCAGAAAATCACATTTTCTGATTTTTAAAGAATTTATTTGCAAATTATGGTGGAAAATAAGTATTTGGTCACCTACAAACAAGCAAGATTTCTGGCTCTCACAGACCTCTAACTTCTTCTTTAAGAGGCTCCTCTGTCCTCCACTCGTTACCTGTATTAATGGCACCTGTTTGAATTCGTTATCAGTATAAAAGACACCTGTCCACAACCTCAAACAGTCAGACTCCAAACTCCACTATGGCCAAGACCAAAGAGCTGTCAAAGGACACCAGAAACAAAATTGTAGACCTGCACCAGGCTGGGAAGACTGAATCTGCAATAGGTAAGCAGCTTGGTGTGAAGAAATCAACTGTGGGAGCAATTATTAGAAAATGGAAGACATACAAGATCACTGATAATCTCCCTCGATCTGGGGCTCTACGCAAGATCTCACCCCATGGGGTCAAAATGATCACGAGAACGGTGAGCAAAAATCCCAGAACCACACGGGGGGGCCTAGTGAATGACCTGCAGAGAGCTGGGACCAAAGTAAAAAAGGCTACCATCAGTAACACACTACGCCGCCAGGGACTCAAATCCTGCAGTGCCAGACGTGTCCCCCTGCTTAAGCCAGTACATGTCCAGGCCCATCTGAAGTTTGCTAGAGAGCATTTGGATGATCCAGAAGAGGATTGGGAGAATGTCATATGGTCAGATGAAACCAAAATAGAACTTTTTGGTAAAAACTCAACTTGTTGTGTTTGGAGGAGAAAGAACACCATACCTACTGTGAAGCATGGGGGTGGAAACATCGTGCTTTGGGGCTGTTTTTCTGCAAAGGGACCAGGACGACTGATCCGTATAAAAGAAAGAATGAATGGGGCCATGTATTGTGAGATTTTGAGTGAAAACCTCCTTCCATCAGCAAGGGCATTGAAGATGAAACATGGCTGGGTCTTTCAGCATGACAATGATCCCAAACACACCGCCTGGGCAACGAAGGAGTGGCTTCGTAAGAAGCATTTCAAGGTCCTGGAGTGGCCTAGCCAGTCTCCGGATCTCAACCCCATAGAAAATCTTTGGAGGGAGTTGAAAGTCCGTGTTGCCCAGCGACAGCCCCAAAACATCACTGCTTTAGAGGAAATCTGCATGGAGGAATGGACCAAAATACCAGCAACAGTGTGTGAAAACCTTGTGAAAACTTACAGAAAATGTTTCACCTCTGTCATTGCCAACAAAGGGTATATAACAAAGTATTGAGATGAACTTTTGTTATTGACCAAATACTTATTTTTCACCATAATTTGCAAATAAATTCTTTAAAAATCAGACAATGTGATTTTCTGGATTTTTTTTTCTCATTTTGTCTCTCATAGTTGAGGTATACCTATGATGAAAATTGGAGACCGCTCTCATCTTTTAAGTGGGAGAACTTGCACAATTGGTGGCTGACTAAATACTTTTTTACCCCACTGCATCTCTTCTGGTTTTTTTTCCTCTACCTCAAGAAAAAGTAAGCCCAGCCTTGCTACATGCCACTACTCTATTATTGACCAGCATAGCTGTCTATCTATGAGCAAGGAGCCCAGCCAAGGTGTTAACTTTCAAGCTAGGGAGTTGGCTTACCAAGTGTGGTTTATGTTGTTATTTTCTTTAGATTTCAGTCACCTTAATAAACATCCCTGTTTCCACCTTGTTCACTAATCCACAGTCTATAATGTATCTCGTCATTCTGGCTTAATTTGTTGTATTTTTGCCGTGATGCTCTATTGATCTGTTAGCATTTGCTTGGCCAGGTGGTCGGCAGCTAGCTGAAGCTGGCAGTTTCGCCACTCATTCAAGAATGTTTCTATGCTCATTGTTCTTCAGGGACTGGTCGTAGCCTATCAACCACTGAAACCACACACTCCAGTCCACCAGGGATGCATTATTTTATTCTTTCTTTTAGACAAATTTGCATTAGTTGGCTCAAGCTCAATCAGTCATAGGAGCTAGCCAGCTAAGATTATCACTGGTGACATAAGAGGGAGGGTGAAGTTAATGCGGTCTTCATGATTAAAGAAACACGCACTGAAACCAGCCATTTTGAGAAAAGCTGTAAGAGATGATTCACATTGAGCCTGGTTATGTGGTCACAATAATCCGATAACTGAACTAGAAAAGCACTCATAGAGCGCATACCTCCGCCAAGGCTCCTTCCACTTGTCATGGATCACCTCCAAAATGTAATGGGTTTGTGTGTAGGCCTATAGCCACTTGTGGTGAAAATGGCATCAAAGTCTGTCCATCAGTTTTGGAGTACTGTTGCTAACACACTGTGAGAAGATAAGAGCCTTGGCTGAGGTATGCATTCTCAGATCATCAACAAAATATAATGGGTTCCTCTCTAGCCCAAGAACCACCTCTGGTTAAAATTTCATCCAAATCCATCCAGTAGTTTTTGTGTAATCCTGCTGCACAAATACAAACAAAACCCTTGGTGGAGGTATGCACTCTCAGATCATCACCAAAATCTAATCATCTGTTCACCGTGCCATTACACACCTTTCCTGAAAATTTCATCAAGATCCGTTCATAACTTTTTGAGTTATGTTGGTAACAGTCAGACAGACAAACCCTGGTAAAAACATTACCTCCTTGGCGGAGGTAATAAACAGATAATGGTGTTAATCAGACTTGATGCATGTACATGCACCAAATGAACTGATTATTGGGCAGTAAACTACTTGAATTAATGTGATTTCTCAAAACCTGATAATGGCCTTTATCAAATTATTCTGTTTACATGAATACTTGGATAATTGGATAACTTCAGTAATCAAATTATAATCAGTTTATTTGTGTGAATGTAAACATAGCCAATGATGCTGCAATAATTAAATAACTGAAGGCAATTTGACCAAAATGTGTCACAGACATTTTATTAAGACCTGTGGGAGCTATCAAGATGTGTGAAAAAGGCAATGAATGGGACCTTTAAAGTCACGAAACTTGGGTTAATTTGTGCTGCTTGGCCACACAGAGTCTATTATGTGCAGTGATCAAAAAAAAAAAAAAAAGCCAGTTGAAAAATTCAAACCAAGGCAAAAAGTCAGGTTTGGCTGTCAAAAATACAAATCAAAACTGAAAAAAAAAAAATTAAAAAAAAAAAATATATTAGTGCTCTTGATTATAACACATTTTTCTGTTGTGGAAAAATCAGTGTGGTTTTAGATAATACACTGCCTTGAGATCCTTCTCTGCTTATGAAACCAAATGTTCCTGGACTAGTACATCCTTAAGGCTTTACAAAGAGACACAAAGAAAAGCACGCATGCACTCACTTAGTCTCCTATAGATCATACGCTGATATAGAAGAGGCTGCATATCTCTCCACTAACCTCATGCACTCACCAGCTGGTCTTTTCTGGACACTTTCTATTATTGACTTGCATACCATCTGTTCACGATTAATTTGAATTCATAAATGAATGATGAAGGTTATTGCCCAGTAGTTGAAAGACAAAGTCAATATGTGCCTTTTATCTCCCACCCTTGCACTATTCAATACTCTGCATTTTACTCCATGAAACAACATGGGCTGTTGAGTACTTTCAACGTCCAGAGGATACCGAGATAAAAGTGGCTGCAGTTCACCTCTTTAGTCACAGGGGGGCACTCTGTGACAGCACTCAACCCCTTTTGGCATTTTGTCTCAAGTTGCTAGATGGGAATTTTCCATGTACTGTCCTGAATACATGTAATGCTGCACATGATTATATTTTTTTTCCTTTTGCCCCGGTCACTGGGCTTTCATTCAGTTTATTTTTGTGTTTCTGTGTGTGACATTTTCAGCGTATTTATGTCTATCTATATGTGTGCTGATCTGTCTGCCTCTCTCAATGTGAGTCAGTGAGTGTTTACACACAGAGAGAGATTTATCGCAGTGAGCATGCAGGATTTAGCGGCATCTGCGGATCAGGTCACAAAGCCTGAATAGCCTGGTGGCTGTGGTCCAGGCCTCCATCTGAGGTAGCCCCCTATTAGGATACAAACCACACAGGCTCAGCACCAGGCTTACCCAGCTGGAATACACAAAGTGTTATATTGCCACTTTGGTCCATTTGAGAAATTGCACAATCACTGAAAAGGAGCTCATCTGTAACTTTAGGAGAGGTTGATAGATTGTTCACACCCAGATCATGTATGCATGTTTTTCCTTTGACTGATGATCGGCAAAAATAAGTAAACTAGTTAATGGAACACCCACCATCAATGCTTCACAAAAGACACAAAAAAAATCCATACAGATAAAGATGCATACCAGAATAAAGTCCAACTTGTCAACAATTTACTTTATTAGAAACAATTCAAGCATTTACTGATTAAAGCCTGTGAAATGTAGCCTGGAGTGATGTCATAATCAGTAAATCTTATTATTGAGTTTATTGGCATTAAATCAACAAAAAGAAACAAACTGCATTGTTGTATATGTTGACTACAAAGGTTTGAAAGTTAGAAAATTTTGGGCTGACATCATTAGTTTTTAGTTCATCCCAGAGATGAGCTGATGTGTTTCAAGTTGGGGTTGGAAAATATGCTGTGAGTTTAAGAGGTTATAGATGGCTGTTGCTCACTAGTATGTGGTGGGACCAACATCAAACTTGGTTCAGAAAAACCAGAGGCAAACTTCTCCATACGCATTCATTTTGAGCTCACAAAGTCAAAGGCCACAGGATCATCAAGCGTTTCTTTTTTTTTTTTTTCCCTGAATCCAGCACAAGAATGGCTGCAGATGGTATCGACACCGAATTTGGTGGAAGAGCAAAACAAGCAAACTGCTACACGTGCATAAATTTTGAGGTTCAACGATCAAATGTCATGATTGGACCACATTTGGATACACTCGGGAAGGAATTAGGAAAGCTTAAACTGTGGTTTGATTCAAACAAATTAACGCTCAATTTCCATCCATCCATCCATCTTCTACCGCTTTTCCGGAGGTCCGGGTCGCGGAGGCAGCAGTTCAAGCAGAGAAGCCCAGACTTCCCTCTCCCCAGCCACCTGCTCCAGCTCTTCAGAGGGGATACCAAGGCGTTCCCAGACTAGCTGGGAGACATAGTCTCTCCACCGAGTCCTGGGTCTGCCCCGGGGTCTCCTCCCAGTGGGACGTGCCTGAAACACCTCAAGTGGGAGGCGTCCAGGAGGCATCCTAATCAGATGCCCATACCACCTCAACTGACTCCTTTCAATGTGGAGGAGCAGCGGTTCTACTCTGAGCCTCTCCCGGATGACTGAGCTCCTCACCCTATCTCTGAGGGTGAGTCCAGCAATCCTACGGAGAAAGCTCATTTCAGCCGCTTGTATCCGCGATCTCGTTCTTTCGGTCATTACCCAAAGCTCGTGACCATAGGTGAGAGTAGGAACGTAGATTGACTGGTAAATCGACAGCTTTGCCTTAGAACTAAGCTCCCTCTTCACCACAACAGACCGGTACAACGTCCGCATCACTGCAGATGCTGCTCCAATCCGTCTGTCGATCTCTCGCTCCATTTTCCCCTCACTCGTGAACAAGACCCCAAGATACTTAAACTCCTCCACTTGGGGCAGGAGCCTGTCCCCAACCCGGAGAGGACAATCCACCTTTTTCCGGCTGAGGACCATGGACTCGGACTTGGAGGTGCTGATTCTCATCCCAGCCGCTTCACACTCAGCGGCAAACCGTCCCAGCAAGAGCTGTAGGTCATTGCTGGATGAAGCCAACAGGACAACATCATCTGCAAACAACAGAGATGAGATCCTGTGGTCACCAAGCATGACACCCTCCATTCCCTGGCTGCGCCTAGAAATCCTGTCCATAAAAATTATGAACAGGACCGGTGACAAAGGGCAGCCCTGGCGGAGTCCAACTCTCACTGGGAATGACTCCGACCGAGTGTTGGCAATGCGAACTAAACTCTCACAACGGTCGTACAGAGACCGAATAGCTCGTAACAACAAGCCCGATACCCCATACTCCCGAAGCACCCCCCACAAAAATCCACGAGGGACGCGGTCAAATGCCTTCTCCAAGTCCACAAAACACATGTAAACTGGTTGGGCAAACTCCCACGAACCCTCAAGAATTCTCGAGAGGGTAAAGAGCTGGTCCGATGTGCCACGGCCAGGACGAAAACCACATTGCTCCTCCTGAATCCGAGGTTCGACCAACGGCCGGACTCTCCTCTCCAGTACCTTGGCATAGACCTTCCCAGGGAGGCTGAGGAGTGTGATCCCTCTAAAGTTGGAGCACACCCTCCGGTCCCCTTTTTTGAAGAGAGGAACCACCACCCCGGTTTGCCATGCCAAAGGCACTGCCCCCGACCTCCACGCAATGTTGCAGAGGCGTGTCAACCATGACAACCCAACAACATCCAGGGCCTTGAGGTACTCGGGGCGAATCTCGTCCACCCCCGGGGCCCGGCCACCAAGGAGATTTTTAACCACCTTGGCGACCTCAGCCCCTGTGATAGGCGAGTCATCCCCCTCGTCCCCAAACCCTGCTTCCTCTGTGGAAGGCGTATCAGTGGGATTGAGGAGATCCTCGAAGTATTCCTTCCACCGCCCGACGATATCCCCAGTTGAAGTCAACAGTGTCCCATCCGCACCATACACAGTGTGGACGGGGAGCTGCTTTCCCCTCCTGAGCCGCCGAACAGTTTGCCAGAATCTCTTTGAAGCCGACCGAAAGTCTTGTTCCATGGCCTCACCGAACTCCTCCCATACCCGGGTTTTTGCTTCAGCAACCACCCGAGCTGCACTCCGCTTGGCCTGCCGGTACACCTCAGCTGCTTCGGGAGTCCCACAAGCCAACCAAGCTTGATAGGACTCCTTCTTCAGCTTAATGGCCCCCCTCACCACTGGTGTCCACCACTTGGTTCGGGGGTTGCCACCACGAGATGCACCGACCACCTTGCGGCCGCAGCTCTGGGCTGCCGCTTCAACAACAGAGGTGGAGAACATGGCCCATTCAGACTCCATGTCTCCAGACTCCCTCGGAATGTGGTTGAAGTTCTTCCGGAGGTGGGAGTTGAAGACCTCCCGGACAGGGGCCTCAGCCAGACGCTCCCAGCACACCCTCACTATACGTTTGGGTCTACCAGGTCTGAATGGCTTCCTCCCCTGCCATCGGATCCAACTCACCACCAGGTGGTGATCAGTTGACAGCTCTGCACCTCTCTTTACTCGGGTGTCCAAGACATACGGTCGCAGGTCTGATGATACGATAACAAAATCGATCATCGACCTGCGGCCTAGGGTGTCCTGGTGCCAGGTGCACATATGGACACCCTTATGCTTGAACATGGTGTTCGTTATAGACAGACTGTGGTTAGCACAGAAGTCCAATAACTGAACACCACTCGGGTTCAGATCGGGCAGGCCGTTCCTCCCAATCACCCCCCTCCAGGTTTCACTGTCGTTGCCCACATGCGCATTGAAGTCCCCCAGTAGGACAATGGAGTCTCCAGGAGGAGCACCCTCCAGCACCCCAGTCACAGACTCCAAAAAGGGTGGGTACTCTGAAACATCATTTGGTGCATAGGCACAAATGATGGTCAGGACCCGTTTCCCAACCCGAAGGCGCAGGGAAGCAACCCTTTCGTCCACCGGGGAAAACTCCAATATAGAGGCAGCAAGGTGGGGCGATACAAGAATACCTACCCCTGCTCGTCGCCTCTCGCCCGGGGCAACTCCAGAAAAGGCCAAGCTCCAGCCCCTCTCCAGGAGACTGGTTCCGGAACCAGAGCTGTGTGTTGAGGTGAGGCCGACTATATCTAGCCGGTATCGCTCAATCTCGTACACCAGCTCAGGCTCCTTCCCCACCAGAGAGGTGACATTCCACGTACCAAAAGCCAGTTTAGAAAGCTTGGGATCAGTCCGCCAAGGTCTCCGCCTTTGACTGCCACCTAATCCACATAGCACCGGACTTCCATGATCCCTCCTGCAGGTGGTGAACCTACTGGAGGGCGGACCCATGTAACTCCTTCGGGCTGAGCCCGGCCGGGTCCCATGGGTGGAAACCTGGCCACCAGACGCTAGCCTTCGAGCCCCTCCCCCAGGCCTGGCTCCAGGGTGGGGCCCCGGTAACCCCATACCGGGCGGGGTACACTGAATCCTTGATATACAATTTATTAACGCTCAATTTAAGTAAGACAAAATTTATAGTCTTTAACAACCATCACAACAATCCAGTACCCAAACTCAGTGTAAATGGTGTAGAGATTGAAAGGGTATCTGAAACCAAATTCCTTGGAGTAATAATTGATAACAAACTGTGTTGGAAGTCACATATTAATTATATTAAAGGTAAAGTCTCCAAATCAATTGCAATATTACACAGAGTGAAATATTTGCTGAATCAACCCACACTATACACCTTGTATCATTCATTAATACTCCCATACATGACATATTGTAATGAAGTATGGGGAAATACATATAAAACAAACATATATCCAGTCTTTATGCTTCAAAAGAGAGCTATTAGAATAATAAACAAAGCAGCTTACAGGGAACCAACAAACCCACTTTTTCTTAAACAAAAAACTCTCAAGTTGAAAGATCTGGTTGACTTTAAAACCGCAATAATAATGTTCAAAGTGAAGAATTTATCACTGCCTGCAAATATCCAAAAGTTGTTCCAAACAAGGGAGAAACGATATCACTTCAGAGGAACATGTATATTTCAAAAGCCTACAGTGAGAACTACCACCAAGCAACACTGTATTTCAGTGCAAGGAGTCAGATTATGGAACGATTTTGGACCTGAATTAAAATCATGTACAACGCTTGGACAATTTAAACAAAAACTAAAGGAAGAAATACTCCAAACATATTTACAAGACGACATGTAAACTCACATAAGGATTGACATTTCCAGCCTGTGTTGTGTTGTAGCTTAGTTTTTTTTTTTTTTTCTCTCTGTGACATTCTGTCTTAGATTTGTCTCGAATAGTAACTGCTTAACTTAGCTTAGCTTTTTTTTTTTTTTTTTTTTTTTTTTTCTTCTCTCAGTCACACTTTGTCTTAGCTTTGTTCTAAATTGTAATCACTCTTGTCTTGTTTACTCTTTTTTCTTTGAATTCTTGGATGGAATATGGGTGGGCAATATAAGCTGTGGCTTCAGCCATCACCCATTTCGGATAACTCACGTTGAATTGTTTAGTAGAAGGAGTCTTTGTCTAATTTGACCTTGTTGTTATATTATACAGTTTCTTCAACCTGTACTGTATTATCCGAAATAAATTCATTCATTCATTCATTCATTCATTCACATTATTAAAACACAAATGATATATTTAATTCATACATGGCATTTGACCTGTATGAGTTTTTTTTTTTTCTGTCATTATCCAAGGTATCTTTGTATCTAAGCTGCATTTAAATTTGGTTTGTTCTCAGCCAAGATAGAAAATGGCTGCAGAAGTTATCAAGTCAACCCCAGCCCTCTGCAGCTTGCTCAGATGCAAATTTGTCTATATGTGTCTTTGCATTGAGTTTACATGTAATCGCATTGTGTGGAAAAATTTGCGTTTTCATATTTGGTCTGAATGCACCTTCAGAGAAATGACAAAAGAGGTAGGTGAAATTAAAAGGGGATTCTTTGCATTTAAAGCAGAATCCTTTGTTTTGACCAGTGCATGTCACAATCATTAACATTTGGGAACTGTGTCAACATGTGGAAAAAGTGCATAATTTGAACACTGAGCTTAAATTGGATTTACAGCGGCAAGAAAAAATATGTGAACCTTTTGGAATTTCATAGTTTTCTGCATTAATTTGTCATAAAATGCGATCTGATTTTCATCTAAGTCAAGGGTATTGATAAGTATAATGTGCCTAAAATAATAACACACAAAAAAATTCTGATCTTTCATGTCTTTATGGACAACAACCATAAAAACATCGTAGTGCTGGTGGAAAAACCCTTGAGTTAATGACCTCAAAAAAATGTCCTAAAAAAAAAAGCTAATTGGAGTCAGGGGTTGGTATACCTGGACTCTTGTTAAGAAAATGAGTTTGGAGGTGTGGACAAGAACTAGTTTGGCTAATAAAAACCACTCAAATGTTTTGAGTTTGTTCCGTACAAGAAGAATGTGCTTCTGTGAACCATGCCTTGCCAAAAAGAGCTTTCAGAGGATCTAAGCTCAAGAATTATTGATTTACATAAAGCTGGAAAGGGTTACAAAGTGATTTCAAAGACTTCAGAAATTCGCCAGTCTACAGTTAGGCAAGTGATCTACAAATGGGGAGGCACTTTGGGACTGGGGCAGCACTACCAAGAAGTGGGCACCCAGTCAAATTGACCCCAAGAGCACAACAAAGACCTGTCAATGATGTAAAGAAACAACCCTGAGTGACAGCCAAAAATTTGAATGCATCATTAGAACTAGCCAACATCTGTGTTCATGAGTCTACAGCACGCAAAACATTGAACAAGCAGGGTGTGTATGGCAGGACACCACAAAGGAGGCCACTGCTTACTGAAAAGAACATTGTTGCACGCCTGAAGTTTGCAAAAGAGCACATTTACACTCCACAGTGGTACGGGCAACGTTTTGTGGACTGATGAAACTAAGATTGAACTATTTGGAAAGAACACGCAGCTCTACATCTGGCATAAAAAGGGCACTGCATATCATCATGAAAAAAATCATCCCAAGCATATAGTATGGTGGATGAAACATCATGATTTGGGCCTGCTTTGCTGATCAGAGCCTGGCCAGCTTGCAACTGAGGAAAAGATGAATTGTCAAATGTATCAAAAATTCTGCAGGATAATGTGAGAATGTTTGTATATCAGCTGAAACTCCGTAGAAGTTGTTCTATATTCTGCCAGGAAGAATGGGCTAAAAATCCTCCTGAACGATGGACAGGTCTGATTCACAGCTACAGGAAGTGCCTGGTTGAGGTTATTGCTGCTGTGTTTTTTTTTTTTTTTTGGGTGGGTGGGTGGGGTTCAAGCCGTTATTATTCTAGGGTTCACATACTTTTTCCACTAGCACTGTGAGGTTTTCATGGTTGTTCTCTGTAAAGACATGAAAGATCAGAATTTTTTGTGTTATTATTTTAGGCACATTATGTTTATCAATACCCTTGACTTAGCTGAAGATTAGATTACATTTTATGACCATGCAGAAAACCATGAAATTCAAAAGGGTTCCCATACTTTTCTTGCCACTGTATACACCTACATCATGTCGACGCTGTTGCCTTCGTACATCACTGATTTTTTTTTTTTTTTTTTGTTACTTATTTGTACCCGTAGGTAGACTTGGTTTGCAGTCTGGTGACAAGCCACCGGCTGCTGGTCGCTGCGTGCGCGAGCGCCCTAAACCTACATGTTTTTGGTGTGCGGGAGGAAACCGGAGAAATCCCGGAGTAAACCCGCGCAACACGGGGAGAACATGCAAACTCCACACAGCTCACTGTTGGTCGGGGGCTGGGATCGAACCCACGATCTCATGATCTCCGCGGTCCCCCCCCCCGGCCGAGGGTAAAACTGTGCTGCCACAGTGCTAAACCACTGCGCCACCGTGCAGCCAAAAAATTGCAAAAATTGCAAAAAAATTGCCAATCGCTGATGCAGCGATTGGCAATTTTTTTTTCTTGTGTTCTGGTTTGAGTGCATTGTTCTATTGCCAAAATGAGTTTCAACCAATGGGCAGAGTGATTTGTGTTTGTCTTGTGTTTTTGTTTATTAAATTGCAATGGACAAGAGCAGATTGTGATGGAGTTAAAACTAATAAATGTTACAAAAGTGACTTTTCATACGATCGCTGCAACAGAAGGAAAAAAAAAGAAAGGAGAAAACGTTACGGTTTGTCTGACCACCGCTGCTGCCATAATTTGACAATCTAGATAATTACTGGGGTTAGGACAAGTCAGAAATGTTCTGTAGTTGCCAACTTTCTCAATATTCTTTTGAATTTGTGTTGTTGTTTGTCCGATTTGCTTTGGAAGTGGCACCTCGGTGAATGAGCAGTGCGGAGCAGACATGAGAACCATGAAATGTGAAGGAGACAAAGCGGACCAGTCACAGCTCCTGCATTGGTGACATGCACCTCTCCCTCTCGGAAGAGGTATATGTCGGGCGACGCAGGGGAGTATTGCGTCGCTCCTGAATTGACGCTGTGGCTGCTGTGTCGCATCAACGCTGGTGCATAAATCCAGTTTTACTCTGTACTAGTCCTTGGAGGCTTGACATTTGTATATACAAATAAATTTACCAAAGACGCCCATTGTACAACATCAAATTTGATTCTGAATTCCCACTCAGGGTTGAGGGCTGTCACAGATGAACTTTGGCATGCTTTATTGCCATCACTGGTTCTTCTGTTGTGGTGTCCGTTAGTCTTGTTTTTGCAGTTGTCTGTTCTCTCTCTGTTAAACTTTGCTGATCCAAGTCTTTCAAGGAAAATGCACAACACGTGCAAAAAAAAACATACATCATGCACGCTATGGCCTTTTCACCTCTCTGCATGTCATCCGAGATCTCACAGTTTGAGATAAGAAGTCAGCTATGTTGGCACCTGATAGATCATTTCTTATTGCAGGCATTGTGTGACGCTTCTGTTGCTTCAAGCTTTTGCCTGCTGCCATGTTGGCCCAGGATCGGCCGTGCTGTTGTTTCAGCATCTGTGGTATTGTTTTGGGCCTGGTGTGTATTGGTGGAGGGCATTGTGTGCTCCACTCAGGGATATTGACCCAAACCGATCATGTGTATGCGCTTGTTTATGTTACAGACCGGTTTGTCAGGATGGTAGCACTTTCACACTATGGGACCTCCACATTCCCACAGTCTTTCACCTCTGACCACAGCTCTTGTGCTCTGGAGCCTGTGTGTGTGGTGGAGCAGAAAGTGTAGAGTGTGTGTGTGTGTGTGTGTGTGTGTGTGTGATTGACAAGCAGTGTTTGTTATAGCTGCTTGAGTGGGTTTGATTCATAGTGTTTACTGAAGCTGGAAACACATAGTCCCTCATGCAGACCAGTGTGTCTGGACTAAATCTGGACATGCATCTTGGTGTTGGAGGATATTTGGGAGCAAATCATCCACACACTCTGCTTTCACAGTGTATTTCATCCTGAAAAGTGCATTCATACATCAAATTAGATATATGGGAATATATTTATCTTAGAATATATAAAAACAGCAGAAATATGGTAACTGCCAGGTAAATATTCTGCAAACCTCTTAAAGCAACACTATGTAACTTCTTGTTCTGGGTAGGAACACTGAAAGGACTAAAACTGTGGTGACTCAGTCCCAACAGCCAATCACAGGGTGCTTAGTTGTTGGTGTCTGAAGTTGTGCCCTGTGATTAGCTGTTGGGACTGATGTCATAGTCGCCATAATTGTAGTCCTTTCAGTGTTCCTACCAAGAACAGAGCTGTTACAGACAATGTGGACCCTCTCATGCTATGGGGAAGTGACATTCAGTCAGTCAAAGGCTGATGAACCATCAAAATAATTTTGGAAACATTATTTTAAAGTGAAAATCTTACATAGTGTTGCTTTAAGATTTTGCTTGTTTTGGAAAATTCTCTTTAGCCACCAAAACACTCATTCAGTTAAATTTTCTTTGCTCTGATGTCTCAGAATCATCAATCAGAAAGGCTAAGATTTTGGTTATTTGTAGACTGTGTCAGTCTTCAGTTGTGTTACAGTTTGTTTCACAATTCACATCTTCTATTTTCTATTGACTGCACAACTACATTTTCATCCATAGAATCAGTCAGGTTAATTTGAAGACTTTACTGTAGTAGTATATGTACCGGAGTGGTGACCTAGAGGTAGAGCACTGCTTCACATCCGGGAGGTCGTGGGTTCAAGTCCCGGCCAGGTCATACCAAAGACCATATAAAAATAGTACTTCCTGCCTTCTAGCTTGGTGCTCAGCAAAAATAGAATAGAGGAAGGAAAGTTGGTTATTCAGCCACAGGGGGTGTACAAGCCAATGTACTCCCTGTGGCTGTCCCAAGCCCGGATAAATGGGCAGGGTTGTGTCAGGAAGGCATCTGGCCTAAAAAACCTTGCCAAATCAACATGTGGATCATCACGATATCAGATACGCTGTGGTGGCCACGAAAGGGAGCAGCTGAAAGACAAAAAAACAAACAAACTGTAGTCATATACAGTATATCGTAGATACTGTAGTAGCAGCTGTAAGGTGAGATGTTTTCTAAAATAAAAAATAACAAACGAGGGAAAAAAAAATCCTAGGCTTTGGTTTCTATGTACAGTAGAGTGAGGGTATAGTTATTTCAGTGAAGTAGCTTCATGACAGGAGTTTGTGAGTTGAGTTCATGGTCAAAGTCATTGTAAAAGGTCAGGAGATCTGGGCATTTACATTTTCACAAAAAATTTTACTTCTCCTAGGCCATTACCTTGACCTTAAGCACATCCTAGATGGGTCTGTATCTGGGCTGTGCTCAAGGTCAGCGGTCAGAGATCTGAGCACTGTCAGAGTGATTTCGTCATAGCGGAATGAACTACTCCGTCATTGACAGTCTGGTTATTTTTTTCCAAGTCCAGAGATTGCATCTCAGTGCATACAAAGATTTTGGTCTTTGCTAAAAGTTGCTCAGAAAGTTACTGTAGATTTGTGATGCTGCCAACTGTTAAGAGTTTGACAGGTTCTGCTTTTTTTTTTTTTTTTTTTTTTTTTTGTTAACCAGATAACAGTCACTTATTTGAAGCCCAGCTGCTGTTGTTTTTACCTGTGAACATTTTATAGTCCAACACAAAATAACCCCAAAATGAGAATCCATAACTTTACAGTCTATGATATAAATTGGTAATCAGTCCATGTCCATAATGGACCAGAAAGTGTTAGAAATGTAAATGTGAGTTGCTCACACTTTATCCAAGAACATGCTCCGTGTTGAAAATAATAATTTAAATTTAGGGGTGATAAATACAGTCCGTTATTGAGTCTTTCACACTCTGCCTTGTTTGTCACATTTGTCTGTGTATGTGTGTGTGTGTGCGTGTGTTTTCATGGGCCTATCTGTCGTAAGTGAAACTTGAAGGTGTCGGTGTGAACCAGTGCAGTTGCTGTCTGCATGTTAATTTGGAGCCCTTGTGTTTTAACTTTTTCTTCTTCTAGATTTGATTGGCGGTTGGCAACCAGCTTACGGGTGCATTACCGCCATGTGCTTCACTCTATATCATCATTGCTAAGTGTCCAATCCTCTCCTCTTGTATCACTCAATATATCATCACTCTATATATAATTCAAGAAATCTCTGTATGTCTGCAGCCGTGGACAAAATTGTTGGTACCCCTCTGTTAATGAAAGAAAAACCCACAATGGTTACAGAAATAACTTGAATCTGACAAAAGTGGTAATAAATAAAAATTCTATGAAAATTAACCAATGAAAATCAGACGATGCTTTTGAATTGTGGTTCAACAGAATTACTTTAAAAAACAAACTCATGAAACAGGCCTGGACAAAAATGATGGTACCCCTAGAAAAGATTGAAAATAATGTGACCATAGGGACATGTTCAACCAAGATGTGTCCTCTAATTAACATCACAGGTGTCTACAAACTTGTAATCCGTCAGTCGGCCTAGTTAAAGGGTGACAAGTAGTCACTGTGCTTTTTAGTGACATGGTGTGTACCACACTAAACATAGACCAGAGGAAGCAAAGGAGAGAGTTGTCTCAGGAGATTAGAAAGAAAATTATAGACAAGCATGTTAAAGGTAAAGGCTATAAGACCATTTCCAAGCAGCTTGATGTTCCTGTGACTACAGTTGCACATATTATTCAGAAATTTAAGATCCACGGGACTGTAGCCATCCTCCCTGGACGTGGCCACAGGAGGAAACTTGATGAAAAATGGAAGAGACAGATAATACGAATGGTAACAAAAGAGTCCAGGACAACCTCTAAACACATTCAAGGTGAACTTCAAGGTCAAGGTACATCAGTGTCAGATTGCACCATCCGTCGTTGTTTGAGCCAAAGTGGACTTCATGGGAGACGACCAAGGAGGACACCACTGTTGAAAACAAATCATAAAAAAGCCAGACTGGAATTTGCCAAACTGCATGTTGACAAGCCACAAAGCTTCTGGGAGAATGTCCTATGGACAAACGAGACAAAACTGGAACTTTCTGGCAAGGCACATCAGCTCTATGTTCACAGACGCAAAAATGAAGCATACCAAGAAAAGAACACTGTCCCTACTGTGAAACATGGAGGAGGTTCTGTTATGTTCTGGGGCTGTTTTGCTGCATCTGGCACAGGGTGTTTTGAATCTGTGCAGGGTATAATGAAATCTCAAGACTATCAAGGTATTCTAGAGAGAAATGTGCTGCCCAGTGTCAGACAGCTTGGTCTCAGTCGCAGGTCATGGGTCTTGCAACAGGATAATGACCCAAAACACACAGCTAAAAACACCCAAGAATGGCTAAGAGCGAAACATTGGACTATTCTAAAGTGGCCTTCTATGAGCCCTGATCTAAATCCTATTCAGCATCTGTGGAAGGAACTGAAACATGCCATCTGGAGAAGGCACCCTTCAAACCTGAAACAACTGGAGCAGTTTGCCCATGAGGAGTGGGCCAAAATACCTGATGAGAGGTGCAGAAGTCTCATTGACAATTACAGAAATCATTTGATTGCAGTGATTGCCTCAAAAGGTTGCATGGGCTGCACGGTGGCGCAGTGGTTTAGCACTGTGGCAGCACAGTTTTACCCTTGGCCGGGGGATCGCGGGGATCATGAGATCGTGGGTTCGATTCCAGCCCCCGACCAACAGTGAGCTGTGTGGAGTTTGCATGTTCTCCCCGTGTTGCATGGGTTTACTCCGGGATTTCTCCGGTTTCCTCCCGCATACCAAAAACATGTAGGTTTAGGGCGCTCGCGCACGCAGCGACCAGCAGCCGGTGGCTTGTCACCAGACTGCAAACCAAATCTACCTACGGGTACAAATAAGTAACAAAAAAAAAAAAAAAAAAAAAAAAAAAAAAAAGGTTGTGCAACAAAATATTAAGTTAAGGGTACCATCATTTTTGTTCAAGCTTGTTTCATGAGTTTGTTTTTTAAAATAATTCTGTTGAACCACAATTCAAAAGCAGTGCCTGATTTTCACTGGTTAATTTTCATAGAATTTTTATTTATTACCACTTTTGTCAGATTCAAGTTATTTCTGTGACCATTGTGGGTTTTTCTTTCATTAACAGAGGGGTGCCAACAATTTTGTCCACGTGTGTACAGTATGTGTCTGTGTGTCTGTCTTAACTTAAAAGAAGACTGAACTAGTCAAAGAGGAAATGCTGATGTTCCCTGCTTTTGGGCTATTCAACGATTTTTCAAGTTCATGTCTGAATTGGAGGGGGAGCAGAAACCTCAGCTGAAATACGTGTTTGCCCTCACACACTTGTATTACATGTGTCTAAGGTGTCGATTGGTTTTTGGTACAGGACAGATCACACAACACTGAAAACAGTTCAGGAATGTTTTGACTAGGGCTGCAACGATTACTCGAATAATTCAGTTACAAAAAATTTGATTCAAAATTTATGCATCTACGCCATGTAATGTAGCTCTTCCGGTCTATATGACCACTTTCCGGTCACGCTGCCTAAACAAAACGCAGATTTGTTTAACAGCGCCATGTCAGAGCGGCGTAGTGACGGGCCGGCAAAAATAAAGAAAATTTTTATAAAAATGACAAAGTATTTCAAGTCTGGAATCATTTCAAGCTCAAATTGAAGGAAAACATTGTGCAATGTGTACATGGTAAAGCTGAGGGGCGAGTTAGCATGCTACAACGTTGGATGTTACAGTGTCTCAGCAGAAAGCATCCCACATCATGCACAGCCAACGCACCTGAGACAAGGTACGTGATTGAGATTTAAAATTAAGTTGAATAGAATGTAGTCAGCTACACTAGTTATGCTTACATGACCAAAGGACATATAGCCTATACTTCAGACATCCTCACCTGGGTGACCCAGTCAAGGTGATCAGTTCCCGGCTTGTGTTCATGCAACATGCTACACCAAGGGTTCACAACCACCAGGAAGCTTTCTCTGCAGCTTTGCTGATGTTCTTGGTGGATTTTCTTCCTTGCAGCCCTGTGACACCAAGGAGCCTGAGTGCATGGTGCAGAGATTGCCCAGAGAATCCCTGGAGCCCACTTCAGTGGGTTCACAGCGGGCCTTCAAACCACTCCCCCTACAGATCTTGGCTAGCTCCTGGTATTTAGCCTTCTTCCACTTATGTGCTTCCTCAGTCCGAGCTTCCCAAGGGACTGTACGTTCCAAAAGAGCAAACTGCATGGATGAGACTGATGATAGGACCAAGTCTGGCCTAAGTGATGTTAAGGTGATGTACTGTGGAAACTTCAATTGCCTCCCCAGGTTCACCTGCAGTCACCAGTCAAGAGCTGAAACTAGAAGGCCTGTTGAGTTCTCCAGCTGTTTTGGAGGTTTTTCCTCTGCCTTGACAAAAAGCAGTGTACTTTGCTGGAAGCTGGTGTAAGGAATGGTGAATCCCTATGACACAGTGGGCATGTTTGAGCTTCTGCAAGCCCCCAGGTGTGTAGGTTGGACAAGCTTGGCAGGACATAATAAACTGACTGGATTAGAAATCAGAGCCTTGCCAGCTCCCATTTTCAGATCTCTGCCCAGGTGGTCTTTCTCTCTGATGCCTGATCCCAGTTGGTTCAAGCTTCTTGCTTGTGCATGGCCACTGACTTACTGAAACACTCTTCCTCCACTTCTGCCTGGATCTCTTGCTGAATTAGGACCCTCTCCTCTTTCCCATGAGTCTTCTTAAAGTGAGGTCTCTCATGATTCCCCAACCCATCTCGTCCGACTGCCACAGAGCCTACCAGAACCTTGTGCCTCAGCCTGACTTCTGCTTGATTGCCTCCTGGGCCCGCCACTTCTGTCCTATCTTTACAACAATGCCTGCAGAGGAGACTCTGGTGTCTGTTAAGTCTATGTAAAGTAACACCTCTGTGGCTCTGGTGACCTTAAATGCTTCTGCTAGGTTGAAGAAGGGAAGCTGTAACTTGTTGGTGTTCCCATACAGGGCCACATTGCTGAGGCTCTTTGACAGGCCAAGCCACCTTCAAAGGACCTGGCTTATATTCCTCTTGAGGCCTTCCACGATGGTAATGGGACTTCATAAATCAGGAGTGGCCACAGAAGTCAAGGCAGGATTTCATGTTGATAGATCCATGCCTAGAATTTTCCTGGTAGTGCTGACTTATCCACTGCTGATAGCCAGGCCTTCAGTTCCTTGTGAGTAGACTGGATGGCAGCTGTGTCTCTCAAGGTTCCATCAAAGATCTTCCCCATGCTTTTCACAGGCTTCTCGGACACTGAAGGAATTGGGGTGCCCTCCACATAGAAGCAGCACTTGTTCACCACCTTCCCTCTTCTCAGGACCAGAGATCTAGATTTAGCCGGCTTGAAGGACATCCTTGCCCATACGAAGACTCTCTCTAACCAGCGAAGGAGCCAAAGGCATCCCACCACTGATGAAGATGTAACTGTGAGATCATCCATAAAGGCTCACATTGGGGGTTGGCAGACACCAGATTTGGGGCCCTGACATTCTACCTCTGCCACTTTGACAAGCCAGTTCATCGCTAGGGCGAACATCACTGACATGGTGCAGCCAGTGATGATGCCTTTCTCTAGATGATGCCATGCAGATTTTAACTCCTCAGAGGTGAATCTTGGACTGAAACTACCACAGTAGTCCCAAATAAGCTCTCTGAATTTCTCTGGTACTTGGTAGGCTGCTATGGTTGATGTCACCAACTTGTGTGGAATGGATCCATAAGCACTGGCAAAGTCAAGCCACAAGACTGACAAATCTCCTCGATTTTCCTTTGCTTTGCAGATCAGTTGTGTAACCACTCCTAAATGCTCTATATAGCCTGGCACACCTGAAACCCCACCCTTCTGTACTGCTGTATCAATGTAAGAATTCCTCAGGAGACACTCTGTGAGGCAGCTGGTAAGGACCTTAAAGACCTTGCCTTCCGCACTGAGCAGTAAGTGCAAAACTGGGTGGTTTTTTTTTTTTTTTTTTTTTTTGCATTCTCCTCTTTTGGAATCCAAACCCCTTCCACATGACGCCACTGCCTGGCTACCTTCCCCCTCTGCCATACTGTCCTAATGAGTCTCCATAACCTCTGTAGGAGTCTTGGGTAATCCTTGTAGACTCTGTATGGCACTCCACTTGGCCCTGGAGCCGCACTGGTCCGTGCTGCTCTGACTACTTTCCTGAACTCTGCCAAGGTAGGCTCGTTGATGTTGAATTAGATGGAGTGTTCCCATGGCAAAATGAGCTCTCTGCAAGGAACCAGCTCTTCATTCTGCTTGCTGTTGCTATAGGTATCACTGTGATGTTAATTGATCTCCTCTTCGGAAGACACAAGGGACCCATTCCATCGCTGCCCAAGCAGCCGTTTGGTGAATCCAAATGGATTTGCTATAAATGCAGACTGCTTGCGGGCCCTCTCCTGACCTCTTTTTCTGTGCCACTCCACTCTTCAGAGAGAGATGAGCTTCTTCTTCAAGATGTTCTGGAGCTCTGCCGGGGCTGGTCTTTCTTCCTCCCTTGCTTTCCTGTACTGCTACTTCAGGGACCTCAGCTCTTTGCCTAGCTGTGAGATCTTGATTTTGTGCCAGTTTGGCCTGGCTACTGTGCTGCCTGTTATGTTGGCTTTAGGTTTTTGATGCCAATTCTCTCCACACCAATGCTGACAAAGTGCACATCAGCTGAAGTCACTGATACACTAACCCCCTCTTGATGATGCCTCAAGGGCTGAATCAACATCACCTGATACATTCACCAATTTGGAATTTGCAAGGTCCACACACATCATTCACCTTCTTCTTCAGAAGTTATGTTTAATTTCTTTACATAATCAATGAAAGGTCTCCATATATTCTCAAACACATTTTCCTTTGATTTCAGTATGTATGTTATTCTTTCTAGTGGAAGGTTTGTTAAAATCTGTTTTAACCACTGAGTCATATCTGGTCTATGAGTCTTTTTCCACAGTAGTGCAATACATTTTTTAGCATTAAGCAAACTGGGGTCTATGAATGCTCTTTCACTCTTATTGAAGTTATGCTTTTCTGGATACAGACCCAACAAAAACAGTTTAGGGTTCAATGTGAAATGTTTTGAAATTATTTTTTCAATTGTTACCCTCACCTCTTCCCAAAACATTCTAATTTTTCTACATTCCCATAAACAATGAAATAGGGTTCCTTTACTTTCCATACATTTTGTGCATGTATCTGGTATGTTTTTGTTATATCTATTTAACTCCACCGGTGTAACATACCTCCGCATTAACCATTTAAAATGTATCAATTTAAGACGTACATTTATTGATTTGGTTTGAGCTTCTGTACAAGCCAATTCCCATTGTTCCTCTGAAATTTCAGTTTGCAGGTCTTCTTTCCAATAATTCAGTCTTTTCTGTGAGTTTTCACGTGAGGATAGTGTCAATGAGTTATAAAACGCTGAAATAATACCCTTTCTCTTACTATCTTTTGTCAAAATTTTTTCCAAGGATGAATAAGTAGGTAGGGTGAGAGCATTATTTTGATTTGATCGAATAAAATTCCTAAGCTGAAGATATTTAAAAAAATGTGTTCTATTAAGATTAAATTTGATCCTCAGTTCTTCAAAAGACATTATGTTATCTGAACGTGACAAATATAAGTCTTGAATCTTTTGAATCCCTTTTAAATTCCATACTTTAAATACAGCATCCGCTCTCCCTGGTGTAAAATATTGATTACCCCATATTGGGCTAAATTGTGACAATAAGTGTGGTTCTTTTAAATATTTTTTGGTTTCACACCATATTTTGATCATATGCTTTACAATTGGATTTTTAACTTGTTTCTGTAATTTTTTTAGCCAAGTCTGAATATATGAATAAGGGAAGAGGTAAAGGTAAATTGTATGATTCCATTTCAGTCCAGTGAGGGAGATCATTTGATGAAAAATAATATGTCATACACCTCAGTTGTGCTGACCAGTAATACGACATAAAGTTTGGACATTTCAGACCTCCACGATCAAATGGTAAATATAGTAAGGACAGAAGTAATCTATCCTTCTATTGTTCCATATAAATTCCACTAACTTTTTTTAATTCTTGAGAATAGATCTGAAGGTGGTGGTAAAGGAATGTATTGAAATAAATAAAGTATTTTGGGTAAGATATTATTTTTAAGTTTATATTATTATTAATTCTCCCGATCATCGACATTGGTAGTGACATCCATCTCTGAAGTAACTCATTAATATCTGTCATTAAGGCTTCATAGTTGGCACTGGCGACTAATTCTAGCTTAGGCACAATTTGAATTCCTAAATATTTAAACTGATTTACAACATTGAATTGATTTACCTCAGGCGCTGGGTGATTTCTCTGGGTCTCATTTAGCATTAATATTGAAGATTTAGTTTTATTTATTTTATATCCTGATACTTCCCCAAAGTTCTTTATTAAATTTAACAAGGTCGGAATTGATTTTTTAAAATTCGACATAAACAAAATTATGTCATCGGCATACAGGGAGATTTTATGTTCTGTTGGTCCTACTTTAATCCCATATATTTGTGGATGTAAACGTACTGCCATCGCTAAAGGTTCAATTGCCATAGTAAACAATAAGGGTGAAAGTGGACAGCCTTGTCGACATCCTCTATTGATTTTTATTGATTTTGAGATATTGCTGTTTGTTAGGATTTCTGCTGTAGCATTATTGTATATTATCTGAACCCATTTTATGAAATTATTTCCAAGTCCAAACCTTTGTAGGACTTCAAAAAGAAAGGGCCATTCGACCCTATCAAAGGCCTTTTCGGCGTCCAATGATAGGAGAGCTGTATCCGGTGCTTCTTTATTGGAATAAATAATATTAAATAGTCTTCTTACATTATGGAAGCCTTGTCTTCCCATTATAAAGCCATTCTGATCTCGGTTAATAATATTTTGTAATATTTCTTGTAGTCGTCTTGCTAAAATTTTACAGATTATCTTAAGGTCAGCATTTAATAGGCTTATTGGTCTCATGTTTTCACATTTACTAGAGGGTTTACCTGGTTTTGGCAACAGTATAATTAAGGCATTATTCATGCATGGTGGTAAATTACTATTTTGAAATGCTTCTAAAACCATTTCCAAAAGTGGTTTTATTAATTTATTCTTAAATTTTTTATAGAGGTCAACTGGAAGACCATCTGGTCCTGCACTTTTTCTTGATTTCATATTATCAATGGCTAGCCCAACTTCTTCTTGACTAATTTTAGACTCCAGTATCTCCCTGCTTTCATTTGGAATACACGGTATAGATAATCCGTCCAAAAACCCATTTAGTTTATGCTGAAATTACCACCTACCTGGATCCTTTGTCAATTTCTTATCTACATATATTAGACAGCAGGGTGCATGATCAGATATCACAATGTTATCATAGAAACAGTTTTGAATCTTGGACCTTAATTCTGTGGAGATCAAAACATAGTCAATACGTGAGAATGTCTTGTAGGTATTAGAATAACAAGAATAGGCTTTGACTTGTGGTTTATTTCTCTCCATATATCTAGCAATCTCAATTCTTTCATAAAATGATTAATGGTCATCCTGCATCCATTGTGCGTACAGTCCAGTCCTGTTGATCTATCTATACTGGGATTCAATGTACAATTAAAATCCCCTGCTATTATATGTTGCCCTGTAAGTGCTGATAAAGTAAGAAATAAATTAACGAAGAAGTTTTGATCATCTATATTGGGACCGTATAAGTTCACCAGATTTATATTTTCTAATAACAAAGATCCTTGGATGATTAGATATCTTCCTAATTTGTCTCCAATTACATTTTTTACTTGAAATGGGACTGTTTTACGTATGAGAGTCATAACTCCCCTGGCTCGGGATGAAAATGATGAGGTGAACACATTTCCCTGCCATCTTCTCCTAATTCTTTTTACATCCTCCTCTATTAGATGAGTTTCTTGTAAAAACACAATTTTTGAACCTATGTCTTTTATTTTATTCATAACTTGTTTAAGTTTTTTTTAGATTTTGTAGACCTCTGCAATTCCATGAAGTTAAAACCCCTTGCACTCCGGTCAATTTTCCTAAAAACGCCAAAAAAAAAAATGTGCCCAAAGTAAATCGAAAGCTGTTCTTCAACCCTTTGCAGCATCTTCATGGGGTTGGTCTCATTTAAAAGAAAACACTTTGAATTTTTTGGCAAAAAAAACCATGATCTCTCTAAGTGCTCCGGCCACTGAGTTACAGTCATCTAAACATAGTGAACTTGAAGAAAATAAATTTGGCCTGGGTGTGTTTTTGGATACAAATGCTTGCAAATAACACACAGCTTCAGATCCGGGCTGGAAAATGCAACAGAAATGTAGAACCAAGTGTTATCCAGCTGAGGTCCAAATTTTGTAACAATACCACAAAAAATGAATATATTACACAGCTTTGTTCTCAGGCTGTTCCCAGGCGTTTTGGAACTGTGCCGTCGTCGGCCTCCGTCGGTCTATGATGACCATGGAAGAGAATCCTAAACGTCTACTCTGCTGGAACAGCACCGCCTGTGGCTGAACAGGCCGATGTGCGAATGGCAGTCCCTGTCACACAGGTCGCACTTGTGGGTGGTTTCCGTGCTGCTGGGTCTGTGGCGGTTCTTCCTGCGGGTGCTTTTTTCATCTGCTGCAGCAGTCAGTCTCTCTTCACCCGCCTTGAGCTGTCTGATCAGGGTGCCTCTCCATTTGGAGCGGTCCGTTGCAAGGTCCACCCAGCGCTCTGTGTTGATCTCCAGGGCCTTCATGTCTCTCTTGCAGACGTCTCTAAAGCACAGCTGTGGGTGGCCAACGTCTCTCCTGCCAGTTGCCAGTTCTCCGTAGAGGACGTCTTTGGGGATTCTGCCATCCTCCATATGGTGAACGTGGCCTAGCCAGCGGAGCCTGCGCTGCCTGAGTAGAGTGAACATGGAGGGAAGGCCAGCACAAGACAGAACTTCTGTGTTGGGCACTTTGCCCTGCCAGGATATGTCCAGGATGTGGCGAATACAGCGCAAGTGGAAGGAGTTCAGTCTCTTTTCCTGCCGGGCGTATGTTGTCCACGTCTCACTCCCATAGAGCAGTGTGCTGATGACGCAGGCGTTGTACACTGCCATCTTCGTCTTGACAGAGAGTTTGGGATTAACTCGTGTGGTGAGGCAAGCGAGTGTGAAGGCTGATTTTCCAATCCTCTTGTTGATCTCTGTATCAAGGGAGAGGTTATTGCTGATCGTGGACCCCAGGTACGTGAACTGATTCACGACCTCCAGCTCGTAGTCGTCGATGGTGATGGTTGGTGGTGCTTCCGTGCCTTGCGCCAAGACGTTAGTCTTCTTCAGGCTGATGGTAAGCCCGAAGTCCTTGCATGCCTGGGAGAAGCGGTCCATCAGGGTCTGAAGCTCCTGCTGTGTGTGGGCTGCGACTGCAGCGTCGTCTGCGAACAGCATGTCTCTGATTAGAGCCTTGCGTACTTTGGTTCTGGCTTTCAGGCGGGCGAGGTTGAAAAGCCTGCCGTCAGATCTTGTGTGCAGGTAGATTCCCTCTGTTGCTGTGCTGAAGGCATGCCTCAGGAGCATAGCAAAGAAAATCCCAAAGAGGGTTGGCGCAAGTACACAGCCCTGTTTCACTCCGCTGCGTATGTTGAATGGCTCCGAGACGTTGCCGTCGTGCTGCACTATCCCCTGCATGTTAGTGTGAAATGATTCAATGAGGCTTAGCAACTTTGGTGGGCATCCTATCTTTGGCAGGATCTTGAAAAGGCCCTCTCTGCTGACCAGATCGAACGCTTTGGTGAGGTCGATGAAGGCGACGTACAGGGGCATGTTCTGTTCTCTGCATTTCTCCTGGAGTTGGCGGACGGAGAATATCATGTCTACCGTCGATCGCTCAGCGCGGAAGCCACACTGAGACTCGGGGTAGACACGTTCGGCAAGCTTCTGTAGACGAACGAGAACAACTCGTGCGTAGACTTTGCCAACAACGCTGAGGAGGGAGATGCCCCTGTAGTTGTTGCAGTCACTTCTCTCCCCTTTGTTTTTGTAGAGGGTGATGATCTTGGCGTCCCTCATGTCCTGTGGTACGGCACCTTCCTTCCAACACTGGCAGAGGACGTCATGCAATGGCAGCAGTAGGGCGGTCTTGCAGTGCTTGATCAGGTCAGGGGGTATGCCGTCGTTGCCGGGTGCCTTGCCAGCGGCCAAGCTATCAATGGCCTTGCTGAGTTCGTCGATGGTTGGCTCGGCGTCAAGTTCGTCCATGGATGGCAAGCAGTTGATGGCATCAAGGGCTGACGGTGTCACGGTGTTCTGTCTGGAGTAGAGGTCGGAGTAGTGTTCCACCCATCTCTCCATCTGCTTGTTCTTTTCTGTGATCATCTCCCCAGTGGAGGATTTGAGGGGAGCCGTCTTGCTCTGAGCCGGACCAAGTGCTTTCTTGATGCCATCGTACATACCACGGATGTTCCCTGTTATGGCAGCGGTTTGAATGTCTTGGCTGAGCCGAGTCCAGTACTCGTTGGCACAGCGCCGAGCAGTCTGCTGAACTTTGCTTCTCGCAGCCCTGAGAATCTGGAGATTCTTCTCGTTTGGGTACTTCTTGTACTCAGCAAGTGCTGAGCGCTTGGCTTCAATGACGGGGGTCATCTCGGTCAACTTGGCATCAAACCAGTCCTGTGACTTCGAGGTCTTCCTCCCAAAGGTAGCCAAGGCTGTGCGGTGGATGGTGTTTCGCAGCTCTTCCCACTTCTGCTTTGCAGATTCTCCTTCTTGTGGTACACCAAGTTCCTTCTCAAAGGTGGAGGCAAACTGCTCAACAAGTTCTGGTTGAGCCATCTTGCTGATGTCAATCCGTGCCTTTCCAGGCTGTCTAGCACGATGGAATTTCTTCAGCTGCAGCTTGACCTTGCAACACACCAATGAATGGTCTGTGTCGCAATCTGCACTCTGGAACGAACGGGTGATTAGCACGTTCTTCAATGAGATGCGCCTGGTCAGGATCAAGTCCAGCTGGTGCCAGTGCTTTGAGTGTGGATGTTGCCAGGAAACCTTGTGTTGGGGCTTGGTCTTGAAGAACGAGTTTGTGATGCACAGATCATGATATGTGCAGAACTTGAGCAGCCGCTGTCCGTTGTTGTTCATTCTGCCCACGCCAAAAGGTCCAAGACAGGAGGGCCAGGAGTCGTGGTCAGCACCCACTCTGGCATTGAAGTCTCCAAGGAGAATGAGTTGTTCAGAGTTGAGGATGATCCTGACAGTTGTTGCGAGATTCTCGTAGAACTCGTCTTTTGCCTCTGGTGTGGCTGTCAGTGTTGGGGCATACACACTGACGAGGGTGACTGGGCCTTGAGTGGTGTTCAGGCGGAGGGTGAGGAGTCGTGCAGAGCCAGTGCTGCCCGGTTCCACCATCTTCAGCAAGGTGTTCTTCACTGCGAAGCCCACTCCGTGTTCCCTGTGTTCGTCACTGCCCTTTCCCTGCCAGTAGAACGTGTAGTCCTTCTCTCTCAGTGTGCCTGCGTCAGCCAACCGTGTTTCCTGGAGAGTGGCGATATCCACTCCCAGTCTCTTCAGCTCATTATTGATGATGGCAGTCTTCCTGGCGTCATTGATGTCCTTGAGGTTAGCAGCGAGTCCTGTCATCATAGTGCGGACGTTCCAAGTTCCCAGTTTTAGAGTTGGTCTCTTTTGTTTTATTGTCTTGCCTGGTGCGAAGGTTCTCAGCCTGCTGTTCGGATTTCTCCTTATCCCCATGCACCCAATGAGGAAAGCAAGCTGTGGCGGGACAACACCTTATTGGCTGGGGGCTGCCCAGCTTGAGGCGGGCGGTAGCTGTCCAGTGAGATCCGATGATCCCTCCCACCGTTGGGAACAACCCCTGGCACCGCGCTCTACGCCAATTGAGCGGTGGCTTATAACCGGTAACTGTCATTCCCCGTGTTTTGTCTACGCCAAAGGCGAAGCTGGAGTGTCCTCTCCAGTGATCCGGTGTTCTACCTTCCAGCGTTGGGCGTTGGTAGGATTCAAGCCTGGGCAGGAAGATATGGAGGACAAAATGTTGCTCATGCAGCATGTCCCCCCTCTCCACGTCACTGATGAATCCAAAGGAACAGCAGGGCTGCTACAGTTTGGCACCAGCGCCGTTGCAGGAGCTGCCAGAACGATGTTGAGCACAACATAGAACTGCCTTTGGGGCTCCGACTCTGGATTTTTCCTCAGGGTTGACTCCCGAAGCCTTTCCCGTGACCGGGTATGCCGCAAGGCAGCGGAGGTTTGAAATCAGGGTTTACCTTCCCCTAGATGGGCTACCTTCCCAGGTTGACGAGCCACCATCTACCCGAACATCTGGTTTTAAGGCGCCAGAGATCCGCCCTCGCCCCTTCTCCTATTAGTAAAAGCAGTTCCGCCGGGCTTAGAGACTAAACCACACGGGCAGGCTAGGAGTTGGACTTAGTTGTCAGAGGCTTTTCGAGACGCATGCCGTAAGGAGCATTTTATGAGCACTGGGAGCTTAACCCCAGTGCCGCTCCTGGCTATGACAACCTTGTAACTGTGCCAAATGGCACAGTTTGGAAAAACGTCTGTAACTTCTGAATGATTCAATATAGAAGCTTCATTTTAGGCTCTAATGAAAGGTGACACTCAGGGCTGTCTGTGTGTGTGTGTGGGGGGGTGTTTGTCCCCCCCCCCCCCGCTCACTACAGAGGATGGACTTCGGCCATCGCTACACAACGGATTAGCCTCATGTGGTGATGTGGGACAGCAGCGCAATCACCGCGGCTCCCCCCCCCTCGCTGCAGAAGAATAGCGGGGGTGGGGGGGGCGTTCACAGCCTGTACGCAGCGAGCAACCCCTTGTACCACGGCGCACGAACTTCAGACTTCGTGCGCCGCACAGTTGTAATTTACCGATCGGTCAAAAGTCATTTTGGATTACAATTTTCAGGGATAGAGAATAATTTAGCTTATAACACCTTACCTCTTCACAGCAGCAGTGTCCTGGCCAACTTCTCTTCCTCATTGTCAGACGAACGCGACGCTCGTCCGCTCTGGTTCTGGTCTCGCGACTCGATCAAAACATAATTCCATTGTTGCGGTTTTGTGCTTCCATGATTGCGGTTTTTGGCGAACGATTTTTCAAAACAAATAACAGTAGTAATTAAAAGACTGGCGAAGGCGTGTGTGTCACTCAGCCTTCGTCGTCAGCCTCCGTCGGTCTATGATGACCATGGAAGAAATCATAACGTCTACTCTGCTGGAACCAATACAAAATAAGCACCGCCTGTGGCCGAACATGCCGATCCACGAATGGCACTCCCTGTCACACAGGTTGCATTTGTGGATGGTCTCCATGCTGCTGGGTCTGTGGGGCTCTTCCTGCGTCCTTTTTTGATCCGCTCCAGCAGCCAGTCTTCACCCAGCCTTAAAAAAAAACAGCTCGCGAACTTCTCTGCTTCAATTGGCTCACTGCATTCAAAGCGTTGGGAGGCGGGTCTTCCTTCCTAGGTTTTCATTCATTGGTTCTTCAAGGTTTCAGAAACCCAATTCAAGGCTCTTATTAGTCGAATGAGAGGTCAATCAGATGAACTAATCTGTTCGCGGCTGTGTCTGCAGCTTTTTTTTTCAGAGGCGCTTGGACGCCAACACCAACTACATCACCACCATCAGGACCATGCGTCCGAGAGCGCGCGAGGAGGCACGAGTGCGCCCTTGTGCGCCCTAGGACGCAGAGACTTGCCCGCCCGCGGTACAACGGAGCGCAAGAGGTTAAATTAAGATTAACGCTTTGGTCTATGATCAATAAGGAGTTTGAGATTACCTTGCAATATAAACATGCTCATACAGAGAAGCAAAAACATGGATGGTTGAACATTCATCCTACAAACTACACAAAAACAAATTCCCTTTCCCCACATACGTGGTAATCCCCCCAAAATTTAAAAAAAAAAAAATTCCGTCTCCCGTTATAGCTAGTGACTGTTCCACACCTGCGAGGATCAGTCAAACCACTCTCTCTTTCTCCTCTCAATCACCCTGACTCTACTACTTTTTAATAACCTGACATTAACTCGTCCGGTTATGGCTGCCACGTAGGACGGACGTGTCTCGCTCTGCTCTGCTCCTGGAAAAAAAAAAATCGGCAAATAACTCTCTCATTTGGGACAGAACGTATCCCAGCATTTGGGCGAGGATATGTCGGCGAAGCCTAAGGCTGGAAAACCAGGAAAAGGAAAAAGCGAGCCGCCGAAACAGTCCAAATTAACGGACTTTCAGGTCTGTGACGCAGCAAACAAAACTCCATATATGGCGGAGGAGGCTGGCAACGGTGCGATATTTGCGGGGAATGGCGCAGATGCGCTGATGGCTGCCATGAGTTCAATGAGAGCGGACTTTTCCTCTAGATTTGATGGGATTATGACAGCGTTGGAAGGAATAAGAAAGGAATTGGGTGACTGTGTAGAACGAACGGCGCAGATGGAGCTCCGTCTCGCTAGTGCTGAAGATGACGTCACCCGTCTTCAATTAAAGGTGCGCACTTTGGAAAAAAAAAATAAATCTCTGGAAGATAATATTTTGGATTTGGAATCTCGGTCGAGACAGAATAATTTGAGGCTGGTGGGTCTTCCAGAGGAATCAGAAGGTCGGGACGTATGTTCCTTTCTGGAAAAGTGGATTCCGGAGGTGCTGGGCAGCGAGGAGTTGCAATCAGCAGTGATTCTGGAAAAAGCACATCGTATTGGCCCACGGAGAGATAAGGGACCGCCGAGGACCTTAATTATGAAGTTTCTTAGCAACAGAGACAGGATGAAGATCTTCAACGCTGCACGAGCTAAAAAAGGAGAGATTAAACACCAGGACCAGCAGGTGCGGTTCTACCCAGATTTGGCCACAGGAATCCAGCAATTGAGGAAGCAGTTTGATCCCGTACGTAAGGAGCTGCGCAACCTTGGGATTCGTCATGGTGTAATCTATCCTGCGAGACTGCTGACCACGTATGAGGGCAGAACCCACATCTTCAAGACCCCAGAGGAGGCGCAGGAGTTCATCAAGAAGATCAAAGAAGAAGAAGAGACTGGTGGGAGCTAAGCATGAACAAAATATAAGGTAGAATAATTAAGCATTTGCACAGGCATCTGACTGACTTGAAGTAAATAGTAAGTTTACAAAATATAGATTGTATTATATATTAAAAAAACAAAACAAAAACAAAACAAACAAAAAAAATGATGTACAAAGTTGTTAAAAATTTTGGAGTTAAGTTGGAAAACTACAGAGGAGAGTTAATGTTACGTCATTAAAAGCAGTAGAGTTAGGGTGATTGGGAGGATGAAGAAGGAGTGGCTTAGGCTGTTCCCCGTGGGTGTGGAACGGTCGATGGCTATATCGGGAGACAGAATTTTTCTTTTGATTTTGGGGGGTTTGCCACAAGTGTGGGAAGGGGAAATTTGTTTGTGTGTAGTTTGTAGGATGAATGTTCAACCACTCATGTTTTTGCTTCTCTGTATGAGCATGTTTACACTGCAAGGTAATCCCAAACTCTCTATTGATCATGGACCAAAGTGTTAATCTTAATTTAACTTCATGGAATTGCAGAGGTCTACAAAATTTAAAAAAACTTAAACAAGTTATGAATAAAATAAAGGACATGGGTTCAAGAATTGTGTTTTTACAAGAAACTCATCTGATAGAGGAGGATGTTAAAAGAATTAGGAGTAGATGGCAGGGAAGTGTATTCACCTCTTCATTTTCATCCCGAGCCAGGGGAGTTATGACTCTCATACATAAATCAGTTCCTTTTCAAGTGAAAAATGTAATTGGAGACAAATTTGGAAGATATGTAATCATTCAAGGTTCTTTGCTATTAGAAAATATGAACAAAAACAGTTTAGGATTCAGTATGATTTGTTTTGAGATTATTTTTTCAATTGTTACCCTCACCTCTTCCCAAAACATTCTTATTAATCTACATTCCCATAAACAATGAAATAGGGTTCCTTTACTTTCCATGCATTTTGTGCATGTATCTGGTATATTTTTGTTATATCTATTTAACTCCTCCGGTGTAACATACATCCGCATTAACCATTTGAAATGTATCAATTTAAGGCGTGCATTTATTGATTTGGTTTGAGCTTCTGTACAAGCCAATTCCCATTGTTCCTCCGAAATTTCAATTTGCAGATCTTCTTTCCAGTAGTTTAATCTTTTCAGTGAATTTTCACTTGAAGATAGTGTCAATGAGTTATAAAACTCTGAAATAATACCCTTTCTTTTACTATCTTTCATCATCATTTTTTCCAAGGATGAATAAATAGGTCGAGTGAGAGCTTTATTTTGATTTGATCGAATAAAGTTTCTAAGTTGAAGATATTTAAAAAAATGTGTTCTATTGAGATTAAATTTGATCCTCAGCTCTTCAAAAGACATTATGTTGTCTGCACATGGCAAATATAAATCCTGAATCTTTTGTATCCCTTTTAAATTCCATACTTTAAATACAGCGTCCGCTCTCCCTGGTTTAAAATATTGATTACCCCATATTGGACTAAATTGTGACAATAACTGTGGTTCTTTTAAATAGTTTTTAGCTTCACACCATATTTTGATCATATGCTTTACAAATGGATTTTTAACTTGTTTTTGTAATTTTTTTGCCGAATCTGAGTATATGAATATGGGAAGAGGTAAAGGTAAATTGTATGATTCCATTTCAGTCCAGTGAGGGAGATCATTTGATGAAAAATAATATGTCATAGACCTCAGTTGTGCCGACCAATAATACAACATAAAATTTGGACATTTCAGACCTCCACGATCAAATGGTAAATATAATAAAGACAGACGTAATCTAGCCCTCCTGTTGTTCCATATAAATTCCACTAACTTTTTTTTTATTCTTGAGAATAGATCTAAAGGTGGTGATAAGGGAATGTATTGAAATAAATAAAGTATTTTAGGTAAAATATTACTTTTAAGTATATTGATTCTCCCGATCATCGACATTGGTAGTGACATCCATCTCTGAGTTAACTCATTGATATCTGACATTAAGGCTTCATAGTTGACGCTGGCGACTGATTCTAGCTTAGGCATAATTTGGATTCCTAAATATTTAAACTGATTTACAACATTGAATTGATTTGCCTCAGGGGCTGGGTAATTTCTCTGGGTCTCATTTAGCATTAATATTGAAGATTTAGTTTTATTTATTTTATATCCTGATATTTCCCCAAAATTCTTTATTAAATTCAACAAGGTTGGAATTGATTTTTTTAGATTCGACATAAACAAAATTATATCATCGGCGTACAGGGAGATTTTATGTTCTGTTGGTCCAACTTTAATTCCATATATTTGTGAATGTAAACGTATCGCTATCGCTAAAGGTTCAATTGCCATAGTAAACAGTAAAGGTGAAAGTGGACAGCCTTGTCGACATCCTCTATTGATTTTTATTGGTTTTGAAATATTGTTATTTGTTAGGATTTCTGCTGTAGCATTATTGTATATTATTTGAACCCATTTTATGAAATTATTTCCAAGTCCAAACCTTTGTAGGACTTCAAAAAGAAAGGGCCATTCAACTCTATCAAAGGCCTTTTCGGCGTCCAATGATAGGAGAGCTGTATCCGGTGCTTCTTTATTAAAATAAATAATATTAAATAGTCTTCTTACATTATGGAAGCCTTGTCTACCCTTTATAAAGCCATTCTGATCTCGATTAATAATATTTGGTAAAATTTCTTGTATTCGTCTTGCTAAAATTTTACAGATTATCTTAAGGTCGGCGTTTAATAGGCTTATTGGTCTCATATTTTCACATTTATTAGAGGGCTTACCTGGTTTTGGCAGCAGTATAATTAAGGCATTATTTATGTATGATGGTAAATTATTATTTTGAAATGCTTCTAAAACCATTTCCAAAAAAGGTTTTATTAATTTATTCTTAAATTTTTTATAAAGGTCAACTGGAAGACCATCTGGTCCTGAGAAAAGCATAATTTTAATAAAAGTGAAAGAACATTCATAGACCTCAGTTTGCTTAATGCCAAAAAATGTATTGCACTATTATGGAAAAAGACTCATAGACCAGATGTGACTCAGTGGTTAAGACAGATGTTAACAAACCTTCCATTAGAAAGAATAACATATATACTGAAATCAAAGGAAATTGTGTTTGAGAATATATGGAGACCTTTTATTGATTATGTAAAAAATTTAAACATAACTCTTGAAGAAGAAGGTGAATGATGTGTGTGGACCTTGTAAATTCCAAACTGGTGAACATAATATGTATACTTATGTATTGGATTGTCTAGACTAAACAGAGGAGCATTGTTGAAGACTTGATTTTGTTGGTGGTTGTTGGTGTTTTTAGTGCATTTTTTTTTTTTGTAGTACTTTAGTGTTAGTGTTTGATTGTTTGTATCATGTTTGTTAAAAAAAAAAAAAAGGTTCAATAAAGATATTGTGGAAAAAAAAACATGACATTAACTCTCTTCTGTAGTTTTTCCAACATAGCTCCAAAATTTTATAGCAACTTTGTACATCATAGCTTCGTTTTTTTTTTTAATATAATACAGTCTGTATTTTGTAGACATGCTATATGTTTCAGATCAATCAGATGCCTGTACAAATGCTTAAATATTCTACCTTTATATCTTGTTCATGCTTAGCTCCCACCAGTCTCCTCTTGGATCTGCTTGATAAGCTCCCGCGCCTCCTGAGGGGTCTTGAAGATATGGGTTCTCCCTTTATATGTGACCAGCAGTCTTGCCGGATGAATCACTCCGTGACGAATCCCGAGGTTGCGCAGCTTTTTACAGGCGGGGTCGAACTGTTTCCTTAATTGTTGAATTCCTGTGGCCAAATCTGGGTAGAACCGCACCTGTTGATCCTGGTATTTAATTTCTCCTTTAGCTCGCGCTGCGTTGGTGACCGTCATCTTGTCTCTGTAGCTGAGGAACTTCATAATCAGCGTCCTCAGTGGTGTCTTATTATCTCTCGGTGGGCCGATTCGGTGAGCGCTCTCTAAGACGACCGATGACTGCAGATCCGCGTTGTTCAGCGCTTCTGGAATCCACTTTTCCAAAAAGGAACATGTATCCCGTCCCTCCGCTTCCTCCGGGAGGCCCACCAGCCTCAAATTATTCCGTCACGACCGGGATTCTAAGTCCAGGACATTATCTTCCAGACGTTTATTTTTTAATTCCAATGTTTGCACCTTTAATTGTAGGTTGGTGACGTCATCTTCAGCGCTTGTGATTCGGAGCTTCGCCTGCGATACTCGCTCCATACAGTCGCTTATTTCTTTTCTCATTCCTTCTATCGCTGCTATAATCCCATCAAATTTAGATGAAAAGTTTGCTCTCATGGAGCTGATGGCAGCAAGTACCGCACCCGTCCCCTCCTCAGCAGACACCGCTCCGCCGCTAGCTCCCTCCTCCGCCATTGTCTTTGGAGATTTTCCTGCTTCGTCACGAGCGTGGAAGTCTGTTAGCTTGGATTGTTTTGACAAATCACTTTTTCCTCCGCCTAATTTCCCAGCCTTGGTCTTTACCATATCCGCGCCTAAACGCTGGGATAGGTTTTTGTTCCAACTGAGAGAGTTTTAGCCTACTTTTTATTTTTAGGAGCAGAGCAGAGTGAAACACGTCTTCCTACGTGGCCGCCATAACCGGAAGTCAGTACAGCCCATTTTGGTCTGGTGGATCTTCAGACTTCTCAGGTTCTTGCAAATTTTGCCTCACACACAGGTTGCAGTCGTCGTTGATAATCCGATGCTCATCATTCTTGCCAGAAAGTCGGTTCGAATGGGGTGCTCATCTCCCTCCCCCTTCCCCTCAGGCACCCCTGGGGGTATCTTTGTCATTATTGTTGTTAGCATTGTGGAAAATGTTAATGTAGAGTTTGCTACCATTGCTTGTTTATTTTACTTCACATGAGAGCTAGAGACAAACCTATAGTGAAATTTTAGGATGATACTGATGTTGAAAATAAGTTGTCCAATGGTTGATTAATGGTCAATACTGATGTTTTTTTTGTTTTGTTTTCAGCTATCCCATTGTCATTCCCAATGAGACAAAGAAATATGCATCATGAAAAAACTGAGCTGAAATACTTAAAAATGGTAAAGTCTTGGATGATTTTTAGACTTTTTTTGTCAGGCAAAATCAATACCACACAACTAGGGCACATCAGACGAATATCAGCCACTACTGACATCTTATTTGCCAATAGCCAATATCGGTCAATAAGATGAATTAGTTAACACCCCCCCCCCCCCGCCACAGCATATCGGACACCATGTGGTGTATAGGGGTGCCGCCTATCTCCGTTTCTCTGACCCTAGGCCACACAGCTACTGTGAGTAGTGAAAGCTACAGTGGTGGGTCAGTCTTCTGGTAGCTCTGTGCATAACTTTCCTTTCCCCGTTCTATTATGCTGAGCACCAAGCTAGAAAGAGGTGGAAAGTACCATTTTTATATGGTCTTTGGTATGACCTGGCTGGGATTTGAACCCGTTCTGGGGCGGATTTTCTACCAACTTGGCCACCACTTTGGTAAATAAGATGAATATTGGCCAATATTTTTGTGCATCACTAGTGAAAACATTGAGACAGTTTACAGATTTTGCTGGTGACCTATGAAGGCTTTGGTGAGGCTTTGCATTTTGCCTGAATTGTATGTCTTAATTTATTTTTGCTTGCTTTTTCAGCTCTCATTGCTCTTTCTGGACATCCATCAGTCTGCACACAATAGAGAGAATTGGTTCTTAATAAGATGTTTTGTCAGTTTCATTGCTGATGACTGAACTTTACAAGCTTGGAGCCCATAGAATATCTAAATGTTATGGCTTAGTAGAATAGCCACTACTTTTGGCCCTCTGGAGAGACACATGGGTAAACTCTCCTTATTCTGTGTGCCTGATATTGCTTGTAAATGTCAATAAATAGATCATAAAGGAAGAACTGAAAAGAAGTGAAATTTGTCAACCCAAAGCTGATGGTTTTGAGGTTGCATGAATGCAAATGTATTTCCTTTTTTTGTGCTCCAAAGAGATCATTTTCAGCCAGAATCTGCACAAACATATTTACAAGCAGACTTAACTATGGAAACCAGAAAGCTTCCAGCACCAACAGATCTCCCTGCAGATTCTCTGTATTTACAGTTGAAATCAGAAGTTTACATACACTGTATAAAAAGACAACCTTTTTTTTTCTCATTGACATTAAATCACATTAAACTTTTCCTGTTTTAGGTCAGTTAGGATTACCAAAAATTATTTCTATTAGCTAAATAATTTTTATATTTGATAAGTAATTTTTTTAGAGATTTTATTTTTTTCTTCAAAGTCAGTTTACATACACAAAGATTACTATGCCTTTAAACAATTTGCTAGAGCTCAGATGATGATGTCATGGCTTTGTAAGCTTCTGATAGGTTAATCGACAACATGTGAGTCAATTGGAGGCACACCTGTGGATGTATTTTAAGGCACACCTCAAACAGACTGCTTCCTTGTGTGACATAGGGAAATCAAAAGAAATCAAGATATCAGGAAGAGAATTTTGGACCTCCACAAGTCTGGTTCATCTTTGGGTAAAATTTCCAGATGCCTGAAGGTGCCGTGTTCATCTGTTCAAACAATTATACACAAGTATAAACACCATGGGAATGTTTAGCCATCATACCAGTCAGGGAGAAGATGGATTCTGTGTCCTGGAGATGAACGTGTTTTGGTGTGAAATGTGCAGATCAACTTCTGAACAAAAAGAAAAGACCTTGTGAAGATGCTGGCTGAAGTTGGGAACAGAATTCCATTATTCACAGTGAAACAAATCCTGTACTAACATGGACTGAAAGACCATTCGGCAAGGAAGGAGCCATTACTCCAAAAGTAGGGCTGGGCAATATACTGAATATATTTGTATTGGTACATTTGCCTATCCGCAATACATAAAATGGTTATATCACACATATTTGAGTATTTATCATGTTAATATGAGCAGCAACTTCATGCTCGCCCCAGCTGCCGCTGCTGAGCAGTGCTGAGTGCTCAGGGCAACTGCCCTGCCCACGAGCCTAATGATGCTGCTGTTGTTGGGTGTATAAAAGGAGGGGAAGTACAGGGCACTAGTACACATTTGTGGACTGGGCCAAGCAGAATCACCTGAGGCTGAGCGTCAGCAAAACCAGAGAGATGGTGATTGACTTCAGGAAGAAGAAGACGCCTTCACAGCCATTGCGGATTGGGGGGAAAATGTGTGGGTAGTGGAGGACTACAAATACCTGGGTGTCATGATCAGCAATGGACTGAACTAGAAATCTAACACTGATGCTGTGTACAATAAGGGGATGAGCAGACTCTACTTTCTGAGGAAGCTGAGATCCTTCAGTGTGTTCAACAAGATGCTGGAGCTTTTCTACCAGACCATTGTTGCCAGCACCATCTTCTTTGCTGCCGTTTGTTGGGGTAGCAGTATCAGAGCCAGTGACACTGTAATTGGACTCATGCCAGAGACCTTTGAGACTGTGGTGGAGAGGAGGACACTGAACAAACTATTATCCATCAGACAATCCTGATTACCCCCTCCACCACACACTTGACAGACAGCGGAGCACTTTCTCCAGCAGACTGCTACAGCACTGCTGCCAAACAGTCAGGTACAGGAAATCTTTCCTGCCACATGCCATTTCACTATACAATGACTCACTCTAATGTTGAATTGTGGTCATAACAATGCTGCCATACTGCACCTTAGTCTAATTGGTACCTCACATTTTACCATGCACCTTATCATCCTTCTTTGTACAATCAGTACTAGCCATAGATTCATAAGGATCATCATCTATTTAACCTAATAGTAGCCTATGTAGTATATTAAGTTATCTAAGCATTTGTACTTCCGTGGGTAACTCCTTTTCTATTATGCTGTGTGTATTTCTGTTGGTTTGGGTCATCTGAGTCATGCTGCTGTTACAATGTAATTTCCCAGTTTGGGATCAATAAAGTGCATCTATCTATGAGCAGTGCATGCACTACACTGCAGCGAGCAGAGATAAAAAAGATAATAGAATAAAAGTAGGCTCACCTTAAGCACAGGAAATGGGAGGGGGGGCAGCAGGAGAAGATAAACATTTCCAGTCTGAACCCTGGAGGTGTCAAGCTCACTTAGCGAACAAACGTTCAAAATAAGAGCTCCTGTCTGGTCTTGCAACCCTTCAAAATAAGAGTGAGTGACTCGCCAAATAAAGAACTGATGGAATGTAGACACTTAAAAAAAACAAACAAGCAACAATAATAACTATTTGTATAGCACTTTTCACAGACAATAAAACACAGAAATAAGAGGTTAAATGACAAAGATGCACAAATTAAGAGTAAAATTTACACTGATAAAATAAAACACAAGAAAAGATTACATTAAATAAATATAGTAAAATAAAACTAATAAAAACAAATAATGACTCCCTTGCCCCTACCTAAAGGTCTGTCTAAACAACAGTGTTTTAATTTGCTTCCTAAAAATAACCTCAGTCAAATGGACTGGAGGGTTTCACAACTTTGGTGCTACAGCTTGAAAAGCTCAATCACCACGTGTTTCAAAATAAGTCTGAGGTACCGCTGATAAAAGCTGACTAAAGGACCTCAGGGGCTGAGAGGAGTATGGCTGAATGAGGTCTACAATGTAGGGAGGTGTGAGACCATGCAAGGCTCTAAAAGTTAAAACCAGAATTTTAAACTGAACTCTAAAATTTTACAGGCAGCCAATGAAAATTAGTTAAAATAGGGGTGATGCGAGATCTATTAACTTTAGTTAAAAGCCTTGCAGCAGCATTTTGGACCATCTGGAGCTGATTTAATTTTGATTTGATTTTTGTTAAGGACATTAAAGTAAATTACAATAGTCTAAACGACAAGAAATAAAAGCATTAATAACCATTTGCAACTCAGCCATAGACACCATGCCTCTCAGTTTGGCAATGTTTCTCAGGTGAAAAAAAGCAGAGTGAGTCAGCTGATTTACATGAGCATCTAGGGATAAAGAGCTGTCAAGAACTACTCCAAGATTATGTACAGAGGATTTGCTGGAGGAACTAAGTGGCCCAAGGGATTCTTTAATAGTAGGGATCGCACTGTCAGGAGTGATTATTAGTTTCTGTTTTAATGTTATTTAAATTATACTTCTGTCACTGTCATGACCGGCTCAAAGCCATGACAAATAATGGGAGGACACCATGGGTTAGAATGCACAACATAACTTTATTCAAATAAATCAAATTGAAGTGATATTATATTATGAAAGTAGAGCATTTAAGTAGAAGCATGCAATGGTGATTTCCTCATCTCAAACAATTTATTGAAACAAAAGCCAGTGACAGTGGTAGGTATACCACAACATAAAATGTTAATGTCTCAGTATCTTGTCATGTCCCCTTGAGCATCAATTACAGTTTGACAACGACGTCTCATGTTATTCACAGGTTGACTTATTGTCTGCTGAGGCATTGCATTCTACTCTTCTTGAAGGGCGACCCTCAGGTCATTGAGGTTATGGCCTGCAGGGTTACAAGCCTCTACATGGTGACTCAACTGATCCCATAGGTTTTCTATGGGATTCAGGTCTGGAGAAAATGCAGACCACTCCCATTTGAGGTACCCCAGCCTCCAGCAGCCATTCCTTAATGATGTGACCTTGATGAGCTGGAGCATTGTCATCCATGAAGATGAAATTAGGCCTGTGTTGTTCATGCAGAGGCACAATGACTGGATTAATGATGTTATTCAGGGAGTATCTGCTTGTCATTGTACCATTAACTAGGTGTAGGGCAGTTCTGTATTGACTAGACACACCTGCCCAGAGTGTAATGCCACCACAACAGTGGCTGATGCATAATGCTCTCCTTGACGTCTCCAACATTGTTGGTGGCCATCATTTCTGCTCAGCGTGAATCGACTTTCATCAGAGAGCAGCACTGAGGCCGACTGGTCCATTGTCCAGCGTAAATGCTCTCTGGCCCATGCAAGACGATGACGCCTGTGCCTGGTGGTGTGGTCAAGTACCCTTGCAGGTCATCTAGCACGCAGACCATGCTGATGTAAATGGTTTTGAATGGTCTGACATGACACCTGGGTTCCTCTCACCAACCTTAAATGTGCCTGGAGTTGAATAGCATTCATCATCCGGTTCCGCAGGGCAGTGTTCACAATGAAGCAGTCATCAGCATGGGATGTGGCCAAAGGACGTCCACTTCTATGCCTTTCTGTGACTCTTGCAGTCTGTCTGTATCTCTGTTGCAACTTGCTGATGACACTCTGACACGCTAAGCTCAGTGGCCACTTCCCTCTGAGAACACCCTGTTTGAAGCCTCACAATGGCGAGGTACTGTTGATCAATTGTGAGGTGTCGTTTTGGTCTCATGATGTCAAAATGTGAACATGATGATGAAAAAGACTGTTTAAATACCAGTTCTAATTGAACCAGAAAATCATTGTTTGATTCAAGGATCAAACACCTGTTGTGAATTTTGCCATTAAGCACCTTGTTAGACAACAGCAAGTTATGCAAAAAGTACTGAACATTGAACAGTTGGACATGTGCATTCAAAAGGTTAGAGAAGGTCAAGTTTAGTTCACTTGAGCTACTTTGAGCTATATCACCCAGCCCTATCCAAAAGCAACATAAAAAGCCAGATTATAGTTTGTAAATGCACACAGGGACAAAGGCCTTAATTTTTGGAGCCATGTCCTGTGGTCTGATGAAACTTAAATTGAACTGTTTGGCCATAATAACCATCATTACATTTGAAAGAAAAAGGGGGAAGTTTGCACGCCTGAGAACACTATCCCAAATGTGAAGTATGGGGGTGGGAGCATCATGTTGTCAGGGTGTTTTGCTGCAGGAGGGACTGGTGCACTTCACCAAATAGATGGCATTATGAGGACAGAACATTATGTGGAAATATTGAAGCAACATCTGAAGACATCAGCCTGGAAGTTAATCCTTGGGTGCAAATGGGTCTTCCAAATGGACAATGACCCTAAGCATACCACCAAATTGGTAACAAAGTTGCTTAAGGACAACAAAGTTAAACAAAGCTACAATGCTCTGCACTGTGTGTCTGTGTGTGTGTATATATACACTACCGTTCAAAAGTTTGGGGTCACCCAGACAATTATTTTGTGTTTTCCATGAAAAGTCACACTTATTTACCACCATGAGTTGTAAAATGAATAGAAAATATAGTCAAGACATTGACAAGGTTAGAAATAATGATTTGTATTTGAAATAATATTTTTTTCCTTCAAACTTTGCTTTTGTCAAAGAATCCTCCATTTGCAGCAATTACAGCATTGCAGACCTAACATGATTGCACAAGGGTTTTCTAATCATCCATTAGCCTTCTGACACAATGAGCAAACACATTGTACCATTAGAACACTGGAGTGATAGTTGCTGGAAATGGGCCTCTATACACCTATGTAGATATTGCACCAAAAACCAGACATTTGCAGCTAGAATAGTCATTTACCACATTAGCAATGTATAGAGTGTATTTCTGATTAGTTTAAAGTTATCTTCACTGAAAAAAAGTGCTTTTCTTTCAAAAATAAGGAAATTTCTGACTTCCGGTTATGGCTGCCACGTAGGACGGACGTGTCTCGCTCTGCTCTGCTCCTGGAGAAAAAAAATCGGCAAATAACTCTCTCATTTGGGACAGAACGTATCCCAGCATTTGGGCGAGGATATGTCGGCGAAGCCTAAGGTTGGAAAACCAGGAAAAGGAAAAAGCGAGCCGCCGAAACAGTCCAAATTAACGGACTTTCAGGTCTGTGACGCAGCAAACAAAACTCCATATATGGCGGAGGAGGCTGGCGGCGGTGCGATGTCTGCGGGGAATGGCGCAGATGCGCTGATGGCTGCCATGAGTTCAATGAGAGCGGACTTTTCCTCTAGATTTGATGGGATTATGACAGCGTTGGAAGGAATAAGAAAGGAATTGGGTGACTGTGTAGAACGAACGGCGCAGATGGAGCTCCGTCTCGCTAGTGCTGAAGATGACGTCACCCGTCTTCAATTAAAGGTGCGCACTTTGGAAAAAAAAAAAAAAAATCTCTGGAAGATAATATTTTGGATTTGGAATCTCGGTCGAGACAGAATAATTTGAGGCTGGTGGGTCTTCCAGAGGAATCAGAAGGTCGGGACGTATGTTCCTTTCTGGAAAAGTGGATTCCGGAGGTGCTGGGCAGCGAGGAGTTGCAGTCAGCAGTGGTTCTGGAAAAAGCACATCGTATTGGCCCACGGAGAGATAAGGGACCGCCGAGGACCTTAATTATGAAGTTTCTTAGCAACAGAGACAGGATGAAGATCTTCAACGCTGCACGTGCTAAAGGAGAGATTAAACACCAGGACCAGCAGGTGCGGTTCTACCCAGATTTGGCCACAGGAATCCAGCAATTGAGGAAGCAGTTTGATCCCATACGTAAGGAGCTGCGCAACCTTGGGATTCGTCATGGTGTAATCTATCCTGCGAGACTGCTGACCACGTATGAGGGCAGAACCCACATCTTCAAGACCCCAGAGGAGGCGCAGGAGTTCATCAAGAAGATCAAAGAAGAAGAAGAGACTGGTGGGAGCTAAGCATGAACAAAATATAAGGTAGAATAATTAAGCATTTGCACAGGCATCTGACTGACTTGAAGTAAATAGTAAGTTTACAAAATATAGATTGTATTATATATTAAAAAAACAAAACAAAAACAAAACAAACAAACAAAAAAAACTATGATGTACAAAGTTGTTAAAAATTTTGGAGTTAAGTTGGAAAACTACAGAGGAGAGTTAATGTTACGTCATTAAAAGCAGTAGAGTTAGGGTGATTGGGAGGATGAAGAAGGAGTGGCTTAGGCTGTTCCCCGTGGGTGTGGAACGGTCGATGGCTATATCGGGAGACAGAATTTTTCTTTTGATTTTGGGGGGTTTGCCACAAGTGTGGGAAGGGGAAATTTGTTTGTGTGTAGTTTGTAGGATGAATGTTCAACCACTCATGTTTTTGCTTCTCTGTATGAGCATGTTTACACTGCAAGGTAATCCTAAACTCTCTATTGATCATGGACCAAAGTGTTAATCTTAATTTAACTTCATGGAATTGCAGAGGTCTACAAAATTTAAAAAAACTTAAACAAGTTATGAATAAAATAAAGGACATGGGTTCAAGAATTGTGTTTTTACAAGAAACTCATCTGATAGAGGAGGATGTTAAAAGAATTAGGAGTAGATGGCAGGGAAGTGTATTCACCTCTTCATTTTCATCCCGAGCCAGGGGAGTTATGACTCTCATACATAAATCAGTTCCTTTTCAGGTGAAAAATGTAATTGGAGACAAATTTGGAAGATATGTAATCATTCAAGGTTCTTTGCTATTAGAAAATATAAATCTTGTGAACTTATATGGTCCCAATATAGATGATCAGAAGTTCTTTGCTAATTTATTTCTCATCTTATCATCACTTACAGGGCAACATATAATAGCAGGGGATTTTAATTGTACATTGAATCCAGGTGTGGATAGATCAACAGGACTGGATTGTACGCACATTGGATGTAGGATGACTATTAATCATTTTATGAAAGAATTGAGATTGTTAGATATATGGAGAGAAATGAAACCACAAGTTAAAGCCTATTCTTGTTATTCCAGTACCTACAAGACATTCTCACGTATTGATTATTTTTTGATTTCCACAGAATTAAGGTCCAAGATTCAAAACTGCTTTTATGATAACATCGTGATTTCTGATCATGCACCCTGTTGTCTAATATATGTAGATAAAAAATTGACAAAGGAATCAGGTAGATGGCAATTTCAGCATAAATGGCTTCAGGATGAGGAATTTGTCAAGTATATAGAAAAACAGATAGACGAGTTCTTTGACATCAATACTACACAAACATCAGCATGTGTAAAGTGGGAGGCTTTCAAAGCTTTTATTAGGGGACATATTATTAGTTATACAGGATCAAAATCTAAGAAGACTCGAGAGGAGAGAGCTAAATTGGAACATAAAATAAAAAGTCTTCAGGAAAAAGTGTATGCAGGAAGTGACCCAAGGTTGGAGAATGAATTACTGATTTTGAGAGCTGAATACGACAAAAAATCAGCGAATAGAGCTGCCTCGAGTCTTCTAAGATTGAAACAATCTTTTTATGAACAAGGTGAAAAATCAGGAAAATTATTAGCATGGCAGATTAAACAATTGGAAATTAAAACACCAATTACCAGTATTATAAGTAACAGACAGGTAGTTATAGATCCTTTAGAAATTAATAGAGCCTTTAGAGATTACTATGAAAAATTATATGATACCAAAAATGAACCTGATTTAACAAAACTAAATGGGTTTTTGAATGAACTATCTATACCGTGTATTCCAAATGAAAACAGGGAGATATTGGAGTCTAAAATTAGTCAAGAAGAAGTTGGGCTAGCCATTGATAATATGAAATCAGGAAAAAGTGCAGGACCAGATGGTCTTCCAGTTGACCTTTATAAAAAATTTAAGAATAAATTAATAAAACCTTTTTTGGAAATGGTTTTAGAAGCATTTCAAAATAATAATTTACCATCATACATAAATAATGCCTTAATTATACTGCTGCCAAAACCAGGTAAGCCCTCTAATAAATGTGAAAATATGAGACCAATAAGCCTATTAAACGCCGACCTTAAGATAATCTGTAAAATTTTAGCAAGACGAATACAAGAAATTTTACCAAATATTATTAATCGAGATCAGAATGGCTTTATAAAGGGTAGACAAGGCTTCCATAATGTAAGAAGACTATTTAATATTATTTATTTTAATAAAGAAGCACCGGATACAGCTCTCCTATCATTGGACGCCGAAAAGGCCTTTGATAGAGTTGAATGGCCCTTTCTTTTTGAAGTCCTACAAAGGTTTGGACTTGGAAATAATTTCATAAAATGGGTTCAAATAATATACAATAATGCTACAGCAGAAATCCTAACAAATAACAATATTTCAAAACCAATAAAAATCAATAGAGGATGTCGACAAGGCTGTCCACTTTCACCTTTACTGTTTACTATGGCAATTGAACCTTTAGCGATAGCGATACGTTTACATTCACAAATATATGGAATTAAAGTTGGACCAACAGAACATAAAATCTCCCTGTACGCCGATGATATAATTTTGTTTATGTCGAATCTAAAAAAATCAATTCCAACCTTGTTGAATTTAATAAAGAATTTTGGGGAAATATCAGGATATAAAATAAATAAAACTAAATCTTCAATATTAATGCTACATGAGACCCAGAGAAATTACCCAGCCCCTGAGGTAAATCAATTCAATGTTGTAAATCAGTTTAAATATTTAGGAATCCAAATTATGCCTAAGCTAGAATCAGTCGCCAGCGTCAACTATGAAGCCTTAATGTCAGATATCAATGAGTTAACTCAGAGATGGATGTCACTACCAATGTCGATGATCGGGAGAATCAATATACTTAAAAGTAATATTTTACCTAAAATACTTTATTTATTTCAATACATTCCCTTATCACCACCTTTAGATCTATTCTCAAGAATAAAAAAAAAGTTAGTGGAATTTATATGGAACAACAGGAGGGCTAGATTACGTTTGTCTTTATTATATTTACCATTTGATCGTGGAGGTCTGAAATGTCCAAATTTTATGTTGTATTATTGGTCGGCACAACTGAGGTCTATGACATATTATTTTTCATCAAATGATCTCCCTCACTGGACTGAAATGGAATCATACAATTTACCTTTACCTCTTCCCATATTCATATACTCAGATTCGGCAAAAAAATTACAAAAACAAGTTAAAAATCCATTTGTAAAGCATATGATCAAAATATGGTGTGAAGCTAAAAACTATTTAAAAGAACCACAGTTATTGTCACAATTTAGTCCAATATGGGGTAATCAATATTTTAAACCAGGGAGAGCGGACGCTGTATTTAAAGTATGGAATTTAAAAGGGATACAAAAGATTCAGGATTTATATTTGCCATGTGCAGACAACATAATGTCTTTTGAAGAGCTGAGGATCAAATTTAATCTCAATAGAACACATTTTTTTAAATATCTTCAACTTAGAAACTTTATTCGATCAAATCAAAATAAAGCTCTCACTCGACCTATTTATTCATCCTTGGAAAAAATGATGATGAAAGATAGTAAAAGAAAGGGTATTATTTCAGAGTTTTATAACTCATTGACACTATCTTCAAGTGAAAATTCACTGAAAAGATTAAACTACTGGAAAGAAGATCTGCAAATTGAAATTTCAGAGGAACAATGGGAATTGGCTTGTACAGAAGCTCAAACCAAATCAATAAATGCACGCCTTAAATTGATACATTTCAAATGGTTAATGCGGATGTATGTTACACCGGAGGAGTTAAATAGATATAACAAAAATATACCAGATACATGCACAAAATGCATGGAAAGTAAAGGAACCCTATTTCATTGTTTATGGGAATGTAGATTAATAAGAATGTTTTGGGAGGAGGTGAGGGTAACAATTGAAAAAATAATCTCAAAACAAATCATATTGAATCCTAAACTGTTTTTGTTGGGTCTGTACCCAGAAAAGCATAATTTCAATAAAAGTGAAAGAACATTCATAGACCTCAGTTTGCTTAATGCCAAAAAATGTATTGCACTATTATGGAAAAAGACTCATAGACCAGATGTGACTCAGTGGTTAAGACAGATGTTAATAAACCTTCCATTAGAAAGAATAACATATATACTGAAATCAAAGGAAATTGTGTTTGAGAATATATGGAGACCTTTTATTGATTATGTAAAAAATTTAAACATAACTCTTGAAGAAGAAGGTGAATGATGTGTGTGGACCTTGTAAATTCCAAACTGGTGAACATAATATGTATACTAATGTATTGGATTGTCTAGACTAAACAGAGGAGCATTGTTGAAGACTTGATTTTGTTGGTGGTTGTTGGTGTTTTTAGGGCATTTTTTTTTTTTTTCTTTTTGTAGTACTTTAGTGTTAGTGTTTGTTTGTATCATGTTTGTTAAAAAAAAAAAAAAGGTTCAATAAAGATATTGTGGAAAAGAAAAAAAAAAAATAAGGAAATTTCTAAGTGACCCCAAACTTTTGAACGGTAGTGTATATTTTATAGTAATATGTACATATGTATATTAGCTGCTCTTGCTTGCTTGTTTTTTTTTCTTGCCTTCTGATTGTTGCTCTGAGTGTTGCTATCCCTGTGCTGTTGCAATCCTGGAATTTCCTGGTTGTGGGACTAATAAAGGCTTATCTTATCTTATCTTATTATGAAGTGGCCATCATAAAGCCCTGATCTCAAGCCCATAAAAAATTTGTGGGCACTGCTGAAGAGACATGTGTGAGCAAGGCGGCCTACAAACCTGACTCACCAGTTCTGTCAGGAGGAATGAGCCAAAATTTCAGCAAATTATTGTGAGAAGCTTGTGGAAGGATACAAGTCATACAGTTTAAAGGCAGTGCTACCAAATACTAAGGAAATGTATGTATGTATGCATGTAAACTTTTGACTTTGAAAAAAGTAATAAAGAAATCTCTAAAAAAAATATTTACCACATAGAAATAATTTTGTTAAACCTAATTGACCCAAAACAGGAAAAGTTTAGTCTGATTTAATGTCAGACAATGAGAAGAAAAAGTTTGTCTTTTTATACAGTACATGCAAACTTCTGGTTCAACTGTAGATCCAGGTATGTTTGTAGAGGTTATTTTATTGTTTTACAGGAGGACCAGCAGCACAAGCTCGGTCTACTGTAATTCAGCAAAAATCATACCAAATACCATATATGAACATCAGTATTAGGTCTACAGAGAAATGGGTAAAAAAAACCTGATGTAGACTCTCTTTAGAGTGGAATTTAATTCAGTCTCGTAATTGAACTAAACATTTGGATAGAATATTCCCCTTTGATTCATAATTTTGAATTTTTTTTTTATTTAACTTTTATTTTACCAGGATGGTCCCATTGAGATTGCAAATCTCTTTTTCAAAGGCATCCTGGACAATATTTGGCATTATGTAACTCTGCACAATACTGCTTATAAGAGGACTTCTTTGCTGTATGTCTGCTGACTCAGGGTGAAATTGGAACAAGCCTATTTAATCTGTGAGGCCAAACAAGAAGAAATATTTGAAAACAAAGCAATTCTTTGTGTTTAATGAGGAGGAAAAAGAAAAAGAAACAGTGAAATGCGTGGGCACTTTGAGGTAGCCTACTATAACACAAAGTATGCTTAATGTAACAGTCAGTGGGGAAAAGAAATGATGAGAAGGGACAAATCCAACAAGAGCACAAAGAAAAAACATCTTGTTGCCCTTACAAAACATAATTTTTAACTAAAGTCTTATTTTTCACTTTTCCCCCTCAGTCTTTAATGACTTGTTTTTCCGAAATCATTTAGGTAGTCTCATGAAAGCAGGCCATTGAACATGCCATTAGTAGTGAGCCTGTGTTCAAAAACATCATAAAAAGGCTTGTATTTTGTTGGTTTTGCCAATAATCAATTTTGTTCCTCTCTTTAAAGTATTACAGATGTTTGCTGTAGCCACAGTGATTAAATTACAAACTGAATGAATGAATGAATCTTTATTTCGGATAGATTAAAAGTAAAGATTAAAGGGAAGGAACAGAATAATACAACAAAAGGAAAAAAAAATCTTACAAGGTCAAATTAAACAATAACTCCTCTGATCATACGGTTCAACATAAGTTATCCGAAATGGGTGATGGCTGAAGCCGCAGCTTATATTGCCCACCCATATTCCATTATTCCATCCAAGAATTCAAAAGGAAAACAAAACAAGAGCGATTACAATGCAGAACAAAGCTAAGACAAAACGTGACAAAAAACTAAGCAACAACACAACACAGACTGGATATGACAATCCTTATGTGATTTTACATGTCATCTTGTATATATGTTTGGAGTATTTCTTCCTTTAGTTTTTGTTTAAATTGTCCAAGCGTTGTACATGATTTTAATTCAGGTCCAAAAGCATTCCACAATCTGACTCCTTGCACTGAGACGCAGTGTTGCTTGGTGGTAGTTCTCACAGAAGGTTTTTGAAATAAACATGTTCCTCTGAAATGATATTGTTTCTCCCTTATTTGGAACAACTTTTGGATATTTGCGGGCAGTGATAGATTCTTCACTTTAAACATTATTACTGCAGTTTTAAAGTCAACCAGATCTTTCAACTTGAGAGCTTTTAATTTAAGAAAAAGTGGGTTTGTTGGTTCCCTGTAAGCAGCTTCGTTTATTATTCTAATAGCTCTCTTCTGAAGCATAAAGATTGGATATATGTTTGTTTTATATGTATTTCCTCATAGTTCAGTACAATATGTCATGTATGGGAGTATTAATGAATGATACAGAGTATATAATGTGGGTTGATTCAGCAAATATTTCACTCTGTGTAGTATTGCAATTGATTTAGATATTTTACCTTTAATATAATTAATATGTGACTTCCAGCACAGTTTATTATCAATTATTACTCCAAGAAATTTAGTTTCGGATACCCTTTCAATCTCTACACCATTTACACTGAGTTTAGATACTAAGCTGTTGTGATGGTTGTTAAAAACTATAAATTTTGTCTTACTTAAATTGAGTGTTAATTTGTTTGAATCAAACCACAGTTTAACCTTTCCTAATTCCTTTCCGAGTGTATCCAAAAGTTGTTCCAAATTGCTTCCATTGCATAATAAATTAGTGTCATCGGCAAACAATATTAAATCCATTTTTTCCAAAACTTTACATATATCATTGATATACATATTGAATAACAGTGGCCCCAAAACTGAACCCTGTGGGACTCCACAAGTAACCTTCAGTAACTGTGAGTTTTTGTTACCAACACATACATACTCATATCTATTCTTTAAAGTAACTACATAACCAGGACAGTGCTACTACCCTAATACCACAATTTTGTAGTTTCTTTAATAATAAATTATGATCCACTGTATCAAATACTTTTTTAAGATCCAGGAATACCCCAACTGAATACTCTTTAACGGCAGTTGATATTTTTTCTATAAATTCCATTAGAGCAAATGCAGTTGTCCTCTTGTATCTGAACCCATATTGCTGCTCACACAATAAATTATTCTTCATTATGAAGTTGTCAATTCTCACAGAATATTTTTTCAAGTATCTTGGAAAATTGCGGCAATAGTGAAATTGGTCTGTAGTTTGAAAATTCCCCTCTGTCACCCGTCTTGTATATCGGAATTACTTTAGCTATTTTCATTGCATTGGGAAATATACCTGTTTGGAGAGACAGGTTACAAATATACATCAGTGGCTTCACTAAGCATTCAATGATAGTTTTGACTAAGAGCATGTCAATACCATCACAATCCGTAGATGTTTTACTTTTAAACGATTTAACAATTTCAGTGACCCCTCTCTCGTCTGTGTTCTTTATGAAAATAGAGACTTTTATAGCAATGTTTTTGCTTATTGACCTGTAGGTGCCGTAATGGGTATTTCTCCAGCCAAATTAGGACCAATGTTAACAAAAAAGTTATTAAATTTATCTGCAGGTGAGACTGCATTCATACTCTGAGTCTTTTTTTTTTTTTTTTTTTTTGAAAGATTAGTTGGGTAGCTTGTATTTCTGTTTTTATTTCCCAAGAATATTGTTAAGTATTGTCCATGTATTTTTTAATATTGTCTCTGTTTTTCTCCAGTTCTTTACTGTAATAGTCTCTTTTACTACATCTCATTATATATGTTAACTTATTTTTGTATGTTTTATACCGCTACTCTGCTTCTTTTGTCCTTTTCTTTAGAAAAGCTTTATATAATGAATTTTTCTTTTTACACGCCTTTTGTAATCCTTTGGTTAACCATGGCTTGTCGACAAATTTCTGTTTAAGCTTTTTCTTTACTAATGGACAATTTTTTTCATAAGGAGTGGTTACAATGTTCATAAATGTGTCATAGGCTTCATTTACATCTGATACATAGAATTTTGTCCAGTCTTGCTTCAGCAAGTCTTCTTTAAAAGAACTGATTGCATTTTGTGATTTGTATCTAAAAGATTTTAAATTTTTTTCTGTATTGGCCCCCGTGTGGCCATGGATAAGTGCAAAGACTGGCAAATGGTCACTTATATCATTTATCAATAATCCACTTTCTATTTTCTTATCAATAATATTAACAAACAAGTTATCAGTAAGTGTAGCAGTGTGAACTGTGATTCTACTGGGATGTGATATTGTGGGATATAGACTCATACTGTACATAGAATTCATGAACTCTGTAATTACATTTTGTTGAAATGGATTTAGTAAATCAATATTGAAAATTCCACAAATTATAACCATTTTCTTACTAGTAGTATTATTGTACAGCTCGACTAATTTATCTCTGAATGTCTCAATGCAAGTGCCTAGCATTCTATATATACAACTTATAATTAGATTTTTTGTTTTATCCTGGTCAATCTCAACAGTAACACATTCCAGAATCCCTGGTAGTGCAAAGGACATTCCATTTACAAGTTTACACCTATACAGGTCATCAGTATACAGTGCAACACCACCACCCTTTTTTTGAGATCTGTTAATATGAAACATATGATATCCCTCTGTTGCCATCAGAGGAGCCTGCTCTTCATTAAGCCAAGTTTCAGAGACTGCGATAGCTGTAAATTTTCTGTCTAGCTGTTTTAAATAGTCCTGAATCTGTGGAAAGTTTTTGTTAAGACTTCTGCTGTTGAAGTGTATTATTGATAGTTTACCATCTAATTGCACTTGACTTTTGAATTGCTTTTCAGTATAATATTCACAATGATTATGAATATTATTGAAAAAGTGGTTATCAGGATCAATATCATTCTCCATCTCTTGTAGTTTATGTTCAGCATAATGGCATATTTTCAGAGTTTGAATTTCATCACTCTGTGTCAAATGACTTCCTCCAACTGGGGATAATTGATGTCTACTGAAGTCAGTCATAAGTTTTTTTGTTTGTTTGCTTTGTTTAGTTTTTTTTAAGTACATTGACATGGTATGTGACAAAAGAACTATTCTTGCCATGTGTGTGGATATGGATTATCATAGTCTCTTAATTTTCTTAATCAGTGTTCATCTATATTTAAGTCAGTGAGATCTCTGATTATTATGGCCTTTGCTTCGTCAAGTGTTCCATTTAGTTTGATCCAAACTCTACAGTTTCTTGTCCGTGTTACCTGTATCTTATTTTGTCTTTTCAGCATCCGTGCTTGCCGTGCTGTTTCAGCATTAGCCTTTGTTAAATGTTCGTTTAGGTAAACTTCTGTTTCCCGTAGCTTTCTGGCCTGCCTCAGTATGTCATTCTTTACCCTTCTGTTCACAAAATGCATCACAATTGATTTCTTTGTTTTATTATCTTTTCTGGGTAAAGTATTACAGGCTGAAATTGCATTTACTTCAACCTTTATATTTCTGCTTTCAAGGAACTGAAGCACCTGGTTTTCCAGGGAGACTGATTCACTCAGGGGAGCCTCCTAACCTCTCATTCCTGCTGTAACATTGGCATATGATTGGTATTTAATGTCTAGTCCACTTATAATTAGATCATCCATTCGAGAATATTGTTAAAGATCCTCGATGCGTTGCTCCAAGTCTGCAGTTTTTTTTGTCTTTTTCCTTAATTCAAACTGCCGCACTCAAGTTTGTGGCGGTGGAGCCCAAGTTGCACACTCCAGTGTTAGATCTGAATAAATCCGTGGCCAGGAAGATGAAAGAGAATTTAAAAGGAAGGAAGTAAACAGAATCAACGTACATCGGCCGGGATCATGGGTCCCAAGAAAGCTCAGGAGACTGAGGAGGTGGACGACATTAAAAGATCGCTCGACTTCTTGGCTGAAGAGATTTCTGCTGTTAAGCTGCAGCAAAAAAACATCCTGGGCCTGCTCGAGGAGGTGAAAGCGCTGCGGATCCAGAACGCCGAGAAGGACAAGAGGCTGGTGTATCTGGAGAGCAGAGTGTCGGACCTGGAGCAGAACACTCGGGTGAACGGCGTGATCATCACTGGGCTCCACATTAAAACCCCTATCATATGCTCGGGCAGTGGCCGCGGACAGCGGAGGGAGGCTCGACGCGCTGGAAGACGAATCCACGGAGCAACAAGTGGCGGCCTTCATGCAGTCCAAAGGAATCCAGCTGGACTGTAACACCATTGAGGCCTGCCACCCTCTGTCCAGGAAAAACGGCGACAAACCGGCTGTGATCATGAGGTTTGTGAATAAAAAACACAAGACTGCGCTGCTAAAACAAGGTAGGAAACTGAAAGGAACGAACATTTACATAAACGAGCACCTTACAAAAGAAAACGCAGAAATAGCCAGAAAAGCAAGATACATGAGAAAGCAGAAAAAGATTCAAAACACCTGGACATCAAACTGTAAAATATACATAAAATTAAATGGATCACCTGAAGAAGCCAAGGTCATTAACATCCGTAATATTATGGAACTGGACAAATATCAATGAATATTATGAACTGAGTCGACAGCAACAAGAGACAACTGTAGGACACTGAAGGATTATACTCATCTGCAACAGAACATTTAACAACATGAAACAAAAGATAAACAAACAGGAACAACAGGAACTGAAAGTTTTTGAATATACGGATCACAACCCACAGGACGTAGAATATAACATAGACCCTGATAATAATTTATTTAGCTCCATCAATAATGACTGTAGTTACTACACGGATGAACAGTTTAACACAATGGTCACATCTGATTTCAATATTTCTGTGATCCACTTCAACAGCAGAAGTCTCTATGCCAACTTTAGTAACATTAAAAGATTATTTGCATCAGTTTAAAGAGCCATTCAATATTGTGGCAATATCAGAGACGTGGCTCAGTGAAGAGAAAGGAGTGGATTTTACCATGGATGGCTATGAATTAAATTATATAAATAGAAAAGTGAAAAAAGGAGGAGGAGTTGCAATTTATGTTGACAAGAGCTTGCAGTACAAGGTTGTTGAAAATCTGTCAGTAACTGTGGATGATTTATTTGAATGTATTACTAACTAACTAACTAACCTGCACTTATACAGCGCTTTTCTAGTCACAAAGACCACTCAAAGCGCTTTCATTAATACTAACCCTCTATTCTAAGGGCCTATAGGAAACAAATATCTAAGGACAATTTAGAACAGCCAATTAACCTAACATGCATGTTTTTGGCATGTGGGAGGAAACCGGAGAAATCCCGGAGTAAACCCACGCAACACGGGGAGAACATGCAAACTCCGCACAGATCACTGTTGGTCGGGGGCTGGGATCGAACCCACAATCCCCACAATCCCCCGGCCAAGGGTAAACTGTGCTGCCGCAGTGCTAACCACTGCGCCACCGTACAATAGAAATCTGTCTGGACAATGTGAAGAATATAGTCGTGAGCTGTGTATATAGAACACCTGGATCAAACATTGACTTATTTAAGGACTGGATGGAAAAAATGTATGCAAAACTAACTCATAAAGTTATGTTCATCTCTGGGGACTTCAATATAGATCTGATGAATTCAAAACAAGTTAGTTTGACAGAAGAATTTATCAACACAATGTACAGTATGGGCTTACATCCAACAATTACCGGACCTAGCAGAATCACGTCACACAGTGCCACACTAATAGATAACATATTCACAAACATTATGGAAAATAATATCAGGAGTGGGCTTTTACTGAATGATATCAGTGACCACCTGCCGATTTTTTTTGTCTATCAATGTGATTATAGGAAGAAAAAGTATACCAAAAATATTAAATATAAAAGAATAAGAACCGAAGAATCTATGTATTTACTGACAAAGGAATTATTAATACAAGGCTGGAAGATAGTTTATGATGAAAATGATATAAACCAGGCCTATGCAGGCCTATGTATGGATCCAATTCCATCATAAAGTTCGCAGATGACACCACGGTGATTGGACTCATCAGGGACAACAATGAGTCAGATTACAGGGCAGAGGTTGAGCACTTGGCTACTTGGTGCACTGACAATAACCTGCTCCTTAACACCAGCAAAACCAAGGAGCTCATAGTGGACTACAGGAAGGAGAGGGGAGAGACACATGACCCCATCCATATCAATGGCATAGCTGTTGAACGTGTCCCCAGCTTCAAATTCCTGGGGACCCACATCTCGGAGGACCTGTCCTGGTCAGTTAACACCACCAGCCTGATCAAGAAGGCCCATCAGCGCCTCTTCTTCTTGAGGACACTGAAGAAGAACCATCTGTCAACTGACATCCTGGGCAACTTCTACCACTGCGTGATAGAGAGCACCCTGACCAACTGTGTCACAGTCTGGTATAGGAGCTGCTCTGTCGCTGACCGTAAGGCGCTGCAGCGGGTGGTGAAAACCGCCCAACGCATCACAGGGACTCCACTTCCAGTTATAGAGGACGTCTACAGGAAAAGATGTCTGCGCCGGGCACGCAGCATTCTTAGGGACTCCAACCATCCTGCTCATGGACTGTTCCAGCTTCTCCCCTCCAGAAGGCGTTTCAGATGCCTTCGGACTAGAACCAGCAGGTTTAGGAACAGTTTCTTTCCAACAGCTGTCACGTTATTGAACTTAGTTCCCCGCTGACTCTCTTACCATCATCTCTTACCATCCTCACCTGTACATAACTGCCCATCTAACTTATTGTACATTATTTGCACATAACAGTACTCTTAACTTTCTGCACTGCTGCATATATTTGCATATATTTGCTTAAATTGCACATACTGTCAATTACTGTATATACTGCACTTCTGTCCTTTGCACTTCTGATTGGATGCTAAACTGTGTTTTGTTACCGTGTATTCATACATGTGTAATGACAATAAAGTTGAATCTAATCTAATCTAATATAAATAAAGCATATGATAAATTTTTACAAATATTTCAATCATTGTACAATTAAAAACTGTCCTATAAAACAATACAGTGACAGACAACAAAAGAAAAATATTCCTTGGGTCACCAAGGGGTTACTAAATGCATGTAAAAAGAAGAATACATTATATAAACAATTCATTAAGTGCAGAAAGGTGGAGGCTGAGATCAAATATAAAAGACATAAAAATAAGCTTACTAATATAATAAGGACCTGTAAGAAAGAATACTACAACAGAATATTAGAGGATAATAAAATTAACTTAAGAGGAATATGGCAAGTACTCAATGGGATTTTTAGTAATCAACCTAAGAATGCTAATTATCCAGAATATTTTATTGAAAATGGCAATTTGATAAATAATATGGAGGATGTGGTCAGTGGTTTCAATAAATTTTTTGTAAACGTTGGTCCTGAATTAGCAAAATCAATAGTGACAACAGAAACAAACAACAGTGGTTCTGTAAATGAAATAGAAGATAGAAATCCAAACACAATCTTTTTGGGTGCAGTTACTGAAAAGGAAATTATCGAGACTGTGAGTAAATTTAAGAACAAAAAATCAAAGGACTGGAATGAAATCGACATGACAATAGTGAAAAAAGTAATTGAAGGAATTGTTAAGCCACTCACACACATCTGTAACCTGTCATTTCAAACTGGTAAATTTCCAAACAAAATGAGAATAGCAAAAGTAATACCTCTATACAAAACAGGAGACAGTCATTGTTTCACGAATTACAGGCCAGTCTCTTTACTCTCACAATTCTCCAAAATACTTGAAAAAAATCTTCACTAAGAGACTGGATGATTTCATTGAAAAACACAACCTCCTTACAGACAGCCAGTATGGTTTTAGAGCAGATAAATCTACATCTTTGGCACTGATCGAACTTATTGAAGAAATTACTAGTTGTATAGATTAAAAAAAAGTTTGCTGTAGGAGTATTTATAGATTTAAAGAAAGCTTTTGACACCATTGACCACAGAATACTACTAAGGAAACTGGAAAGGTATGGGATAAGAGGGGTCGGACTGAGTTGGGTGGAAAGTTATTTAAGTAACAGACAACAATTTGTACAAATTGGTGAGCACAAATCACACTTCATGGACATCACTTGTGGTGTGCCTCAGGGGTCAGTTTTGGGACCCAAACTCTTTATTTTGTATATAAATGACATATGCCAAGTATCAAAAATTCTGAAATTTATTTTGTTTGCGGATGACACAAATATCCTTTGCACTGGTGAGAATTTGCAGCAGGTTTTAGAGGTGGTCACAACTGAAATGAAAAGGTTAACGCAGTGGTTCAACAAAAATAAATTATCTCTAAATCTGAAAAAACAGCGATTATGTTTTTTTGGAAATTATAAAATAAATCATGAAATAATGGTAACAATAGATGATACCAGAATAGAAACAGTACAGGAAAATGGGGGTGACGCTAGACAATAAAATCTGCTGGAAACCTCACATCAGTCACATCTGGGCCAAGTTGGCAAAATGTATAGGGATACTGGGGTAGACAAGACACATCTTGGACTACAAATCATTGTTCTTACTGTACAATTCACTGTTTCTACCTTATCTTAACTACTGTGTAGAAGTCTGGGGAAACACCTACAAGACCAACCTACAGTCAATATGCACATTACAAAAAAGAGCTATAAGGATAATAAATAATGTAGGATATAGAGACCATACCAATTTGTTGTTTTTAAAGTCACATGTCATAAAGTTCATCGATTTAGTTAAATTTAAGACAGCACAAGTCATGTAACAGGGCAATTAATAATCAACTCCCAACTAATATACAAAAAATATTTTAAAAAAGAGACAATGTTTATAATTTGAGAGGAGACTTAAACTTTACAAAACCCAAGATACGAACAACTAAGAAAAGTATGTGCATATCTGTCTGTGGGGTGGATTTGTGGAACAGTCTGGAGCCGGAACTGAAACTATGTATAAACAGAAATCAATTCAAAAAGAGGTATAAACATTATTTGCTGGAAGGATATATGATAGAAGGGTAGTATTTATATGTACGATTCACTCTGGGACACTATGGAATGGTGGGTGGGACAGTACTGTGTATATCTGTGTTGTTTGAGGCTGGTTTTGATGTATGGACATCAATGTATGTTAGGATGGATGGGTGTTAATGTTGATATGCACAAAATATAGTTAATTGTTTACTTGGGGTCTTAAATGTGGTAATTTGTATATAATTCACATGGGTGTATTTATGGAAAAGAGGAGTTGGTATTAATAAGTGTTCACTTCTTCCTTCTCCCTTTCGAACACTGTATACTGTTACTTTATTGCATTTGTCATTTGTTTTGTTTTTGTTTTACTTTTTTGTTCGAAATAAAGTATCCATCCATCCATCCATCCATCCTTCCATCCTCGGACTTCTTCCATTAGCCCTTTGGTCAGTTCTTCTGACAAGAAGTTCAGAGATTTTTTGATCTCTTCCATTTCCTCCTTCTTTGGTGGCATTTTTACAGACCTGTTGATAATAAAACAATCTCTGCTGGTGTTGCCGGTCTCCGATCCGACCGACCTCGAATCCAGCTGGGGCCTCAGCTAGCCCCCTCCGCTGCTAGTCCCGCTGCTTACCACAGAAATATAATAGGCTAGAGCAGGCCTATTCAATTAGTAGCCCGTGGGCCACATGCAGCCCAGAAGCAACCTCCGAGTGGCCCGCAAGCCCAGGCCACACCAAGGAAAAATAAATTTAAGAAAAAAATATGAAGGAATGACGGCCCACAAGTGCGTACACGAACAACGCACGTGACCATCATCCACGCAGAGTTCAGAAGCCCGCAACCGTTCCAGTCAGCAGGCAGAGTGTCTCACTAGTGTCGCTGTCCGAGAGAAGCATGAGCTTATTAGAGTACTTTAAATGCGGAAAAAAGCAGAAGAGCTATGTAAGCAGTGGACGCATTTGTGGTGGTTTTAACCCGCTGGTAATTGGAACTTTAATCTGTCAACAGCCTTCAGACAAACTAAACGTGCCAACATTTGGATTTCAAAATAAGGGAGGTTTTTCCTGTTGTCTGGCAGGTGAGGAGAGTTCTAAAAAACAATAAATATATAGAAGCATTGTGACAGAAATAACTGCATCGTTCTCTTCTGGCTCTGCAAAATTATGGTCAAAAGTGTACATTGTATAAGAAAAAAAAGTCAAAATTTTATCACGATCTGTTTCAAATCTATAAAAAAACAGTAATTTTATTTTAAAAAATAGACTAAAATTAGCCATAAAATAATCCACAAATTTATAATAAAGTCTCAAATGTACAAAAAAAGTCAATTTTACAAGAGGAAATTACAAATTTGAGGAAAATGGTTTCAAATTTAGATAAATTTACAGAGAAAAGTAGAAAACTTAAAGAAAGTTGTTATAAATTTTGGAGAAAAACCTCAGACCTTCAAAACTGAAGCCATTACTCAAGTTTTTAAGTGGGTGCTTTTTGCATCCTTAACGCTACTAAAAATTTTTGGTTGACTGATATGTGTGTGTAATGGAATGTGTAGTTATAAAAAGAGGTTCCTACTTACACATGTGGTGATTTAAAACAAAACAAACTGCAATAGTGGTTGTGCAGTGTTTGTTAATGTTATCAATCTTTTCTTGGGGGTTTGTGCACTGAAGTGTTTGACAGTTCATTTTTTATTCAGCTAAATGGATTTTGTGATGTGCCAAGGTCAGTTATGACCAGGATGTAGAACGTATATTTTGTTTCAAAAGGGAAAGAAATGTTAATGCTACTAAAGGTGCACATTGAGTTTTTATGCACTTTGATATATGCCTGAGTAAGATGTGGCCAAAATGGTTATTTACAGAATTTTATTTTTTTTCATTCTATTTATTTAATTGTTGTTCAAGAGGAAAAAATATTTCTACTACTTCAAGTTCTGCTCAACTCCAGCACTGTTATTGTGTTTTTATGCACTTTTGATGTGCCTTTGTCATGTGCCAAGCACACATTTAAAACCAAGACAAAGAATAAAAAGTGCATATTTTTCATCATATTGATCTGTGTTTGTTTGAAATTTGTCATATTCAACACTTCGCTGAATATGTGTGGCCCAGTTACATGTCTTGATTTCAAATTGTGGCCCAACTGATTTTGTAATTGAATACCTCTGGGCTACAGTGCTCATTGCTAGCCACCAGGCTAGTTTTAGGTGGCCAAATGCAGACGCCATATTGGTGCTGATAAGAAACACAAACAAGCCATAGAGCCACATAGGCATGTACTGCATCTTCTTCATTTTGGCTGAAGAAGTTGAATATTATATGAAATAATTAGCATTAATTGCCATGTACGATGCCTAAAACTTAACATACAAACACTTCATAGAATTAAAATTAAAGGGCTTCTTACGTATAATTAGAGCACAAAAATCCAGGTGGAGAGCTGCTACATCACACTTCCGTGTTGTTATCACGTGACCTCTTATTTCGAACTCTGTTCTTATCCATGCCGCTGCAAAACACAAACGGAGCTGGTAGGAGGCAAGGGTCCATCCACACTGCATCTGCAACAGACTGCATCCAGAGTCAGTGTAAATCCTGGGTAAGAAGTTTTATAGAATTTCTCCACTCATGCCACAAAAGATCCTGAAGCTGACCCATCCTGTATTCGGCTCAGGATGCATCCGATACATCTGAGCTAAAGGCTAGGAGTTAGCCAGACAATGTCTGCAACATGGCATAAGAGGGAGGGCGGAGTTGAATCTAGTCTAAGATTTAAAGGTGTATACACTCAAAACAGTCTGTTTTCAGGAAGGCTGGGAAAATTGATAAATTTGCTGCAATAATTAAATAAAGAAAATTTGAACAAAATATGTCACAAACATTTCATTAAGACATGTGACCTGCTAAAATGTAGAAAAAAAATGTAATCAATAACCCCTTTAATATACCGTTCAACCAAGTTGATTCTGGAAGAAAATGGTATAAAAGCAGTTATCTGTAGTGTTAAATGTGATGTGTGGACATTGTAAAGGGTCCAGCACAAAAAAATGTGAAGAAAAATGCCCAACACTAAGATGGTTTTTTTTAAAATGATTTTTGTCTGGTTTCTACTGCTCCTAGATGTATAAGAGCAGCAGTGGCCAAGCTCGACTAAACTCTTGAGAGAGCAGAAGTGTGTGGGCCAAAAGCAGATCGATGGTTGGTGTAGAGATAAAAACAACTTCTCCATCTGGTTCCTCGGCAGTCTCTACTGGCAAGTTGCCACTCCTTGTGTGTTTCTCTGTAGGTTTCTAGGCATCCAGTTAATGTCATGCCAAACATTTCGAAAACAGGCATGTAAAGGTTGGCAGCAAGCCAAGACGAACACAAATGCTGCGGGTATTCAGTCAGCTCAATTTTCTTCCTCATTTTATTCATTGCTGGCAATAAGTTCTTATCTCTAAATTTGGAAATTATGACAGCCGTTATAAAAATAATTATAAATGAAGTTTGAGTTAATCCCTTCTACATGATATGATTCCCAGAGCTGCCTTAAGGATGTAAGTCTGTTTTTAAAGGGTGTCAGTGGGTCATTGACTTGCTTCCTGGCTCTTGACACCAGGAAAAGTGGAAGAAAAGGAAGGAACTTTATAAGAATCCTTTGTCATAAATTTTACCCCACATACAGCATAATGGGAATTCAGGAGAGAAGGCAAACAAGTGATATTTGCTACTAGTTGAGTTCAGTCAAGGTGTTGTCACATTAGTGAAAACTAGCCAGTTTTCATCTTGACATCTGTAAACAGACTTTCAAAGACAAACTGAGTGGCCTGATTGGTTGGCGTGTAAATAATCTGTATATTCTCATTCTTAACATGCCATTTGGTAATCAAATCTGTCATTGCAAAAATAGTGTTTGTGTCTTAGCTGCTATATAACCCATCTGTCCTGTTCTTTAACAACTCTGTCTGCTTTTCTTCATCTGAATGCCTTGCCTGTTTTTGCTTTCTGTCAACATCCAAGTGCCTGTCTGCTCATTATATCCTGTCAGCCTAATTAGGTATATATTGAACAACTTTTCCACCCAGTGAGCAGCAGCCAGAAATAAACACTTCATATCTGGCAGAAAAATACCTTGCTGTCTTCTATTCAAGAGCTGTAGTGTATCCAGGTGTGGTGACCTGACATGTTGCCTAATGAGTATTTCTTGTTGCAAGTTAGAAAAATAATGTTGACCTATTTCATATTTATTTATACATTAGCTATGAAAACATTCTTTTGACTGTTAAACTAACCAAAATAAGCATTTTAGCTGTTTACCTTGACCACCAACATGCCTGAAAGGCAGGTACCATTACAATCATATTTATACATATACACTACCGTTCAAAAGTTTGGGGTCACCCAGACAATTATTTTGTGTTTTCCATGAAAAGTCACACTTATTTATCACCATGAGTTGTAAAATGAATAGAAAATATAGTCAAGACACTGACAAGGTTAGAAATAATGATTTGTATTTGAAATAATAATTTCTTCCTTCAAACTTTGCTTTTGTCAAAGAATCCTCCATTTGGAGCAATTACAGCATTGCAGACCTAACATGATTGCACAAGGGTTTTCTAATCATCCATTAGCCTTCTGAAGCAATGAGCAAACACATTGTACCATTAGAACACTGGAGTGATAGTTGCTGGAAATGGGCCTCTATACACCGATCTAGATATTGCACCAAAAACCAGACATTTGCAGCTAGAATAGTCATTTACCACATTAGCAATGTATAGAGTGTATTTCTGATTAGTTTAAAGTTATCTTCATTGAAAAAAAGTGCTTTTCTTTCAAAAATAAGGAAATTTCTAAGTGACCCCAAACTTTTGAACGGTAGTGTATATAATATATTCCTGCTCTGTCTGCAGTCTGCATGTCAAAGTGTCCTTGAGCAAGACACTGAACTCCCAGTTGCTCCTGGTGGGTGCATGGCAGCTCCGCTGCCATCAGTGTATGAATGTGTGTGTGAATGTGTGGATAGCAGGATCTGTAAAGCGCTTTGGTCATTTAGAGATGAGAAAAAGCGCTATATAAATGAATGCCATTTACCATTTTTTTTTTTTTTTTTTTTGCAATTGTACGCTGAGAAACACGGTTCTTAAACTGCTGGACTATTTGCCCATGCAGTTGTTCACGAAGTGGTGAACCTCACCTCATCATTGTTTGTGAAAGACTGAGCCTTTATATCAAATCATGACTCTTGCCTGTTTCCAATTAAACTGTTTATCTGTGGAATGTTCCAAAAAGGTGATTTTTTTTGAGCATTCTTCAACTTCCCCAGTGTTTTCTTACCCACATCCCAGCTTTTTTGGAATGTGTTACTGGCATCAAACTCAAAATGAGTGATATTTGGGGGAAAAAACAAAGTTTATCTGTTTGAACATTAAATATCTTGCCTTTGTAATGTATTCAGTTGACTATAGGTTGAAAAGGATTTGGAAAACATTGTATTTTTTTTTTGTTATTTACATTTTACACAACATCACAACTTCATGTGAATTGGGGTTTGTAGGTTGATTAGATGTTTACAGACTTGTTAGATCCAGACCAGACCAGAACACCTTATAGTATGTGTGTGTTTTAATATGTGAATGAAGAAAGGGGGGGGGATCAGTAGGCGATGTTTAAACACAATCTGTGAAATGCCACAAATGTCTCTGCAAGATGTCAGCTCTTTCTTGTCATAACTTTGGTCTCCGTGTACCAATTTATTTTTGCATGCAAAAACAAAAGTTCTGAACAACAATTTTACCTCTTAACAGAGCTGTGTTTTGTCAGGATTTTTTTCTTTTGAGACGTTACAGGTTAGCTGTAAAAAACAACCCTCTTGCTCTGTGTTGTGCAATACTGCCTCATTGCATAAATGTGGCTATAAGAGGGAAGGGGGAACATAGAGAAAAACAAGTTGTGAATCTTTTTCTTGTATAGGTTATTAAAGAATACCCGTGGTCTGCAGCCAGCATATACTGTATCTTTTATCTATCTCTGGAGCCAACAGACACACAAATCTTGCAAGTATTCTCCTGAAAGAGAGGAGTACTCCAGATATTTCATATTTCAGCAGCTGTTTTGTGCTGATGTTGATTTGTGAAATGGAGAATTATCTGTGCTCCTGTCTGTTTTTGACTGGTTTAACAGGTGCCTATTTGCACTCTGTAGGCTGCCATTTCTTTATTGGTAACTCCCCACACCCTCCTCACCAGATATAACCAGTAACTGTGAGCTGTTCATGTCTGACAGGATGCTAATGATGTTTTTGTGTAAGAAACAAAGTGCGTACTGTATATGTTCGAGGGTAGGGGAAGGAGATAAGTGAGCATGAATTTGAGATTACCTCCCTCCTAATTGTGCACTCGGAGCCTATTAATGGTTGACCTGACCTCTTCTTTTTACGCTCCATCCATCACTTTGTAGACGCAGAAAACACCAAGAGCAGGAAAACAACAACTGCCGTGAACAGAAGGCGAGACGGCTGCTCCGAGCAGCCTCTCTGATTGGTCCGGAGTAGTGCATGGTAGGGTGGCTATTGGCTGAGAGGTGACACACCTCTGGGTTCTGTTTATGTGCAGACAGAAAGCACAGAGGAGGCGGGGTGGGGGGGGTAGACAGAGGAAGGGGATATGAGGGTGGGTGTGATTGTGAAGGGGTTGGCAGGGAGTTAGTTTGTGCAGAAGGGAAGACATTTAGGAGGAGGAGGGGTGTGCATGTACACTCTGGAGAACATCCACTGGAGCCTTTTCAAAAACTTCTAGGAAACTAGGATGTTTGCCTTTCTGTGTAAGAGTGTTTGGGAGGCTTGTGCCCCCCCCCCCCTTTAAAATCACAAGAAGGCTAACCTAATTTGGTCACACCGTTTGGAAGCCAGCAGCCCTTGTCAGAAAGTTGACCAAAAACTGCATGTAAGGTTTGAGGTGATAAAGACAAAATCTATCTCTATCTCCTGCAATCACATGAACATGTTTCTGTGGTCAGGCCTGCCGTTGCTTGCTACACAGGCACCTCTTTATCACCATCATCATCAATAACTGCTAAGTCACTCACATTTGACATATTACTTGAGCACTGCCTAAAGGGTACAGCATACGTGCTATTATTCGTCACACTATGTGTTTGAGCAAGTGCTCAGTATCTGTTTTTGAAGTTTAAACAAGGCAAGCCAATCTGCTTCAGAAGAGATGTTGTTGTCCAAGTCCGGATACTGTGGAGATGGGAGGAGCTAACATTGTTTGTGCCTCACATCAGGTGTATGAAATGCTCTGGTGGTGAAAGGTGAAATCCCACACTAAACAATGTGTGATTGCCATTTCCACAAGCATTCGTGATTTCAATTTAAAGTCTGACTTTCTTCAATTTGTGTTCAATCTCCAACTTTTAAAGTGACACTATGTAAGATTTTCACCTTACAAGGAGCTATCTGTAAGAAATCATATGTAATAAACCATAAAACCATGAAATATCAACAAATTAATTAAACATTTAAGCTAAAATACTGCCTTCTCCGACAACAATGTTACAGATATTGTAGTGTCACAAAAAGTTTTATTTTTGTTTTGTGTTGACAGACTTCTTCCGAGAACCAGAGACAATAATTTTTCGACCCTATGATATCATATAAAAGATGGGCAGACCTCTGCGGGAGAAAGAATGGTGTGCTGCAGTCATGGAAACAAGCAAAAGAAAAAGACCAAAAATAATTTCTACATAGCCTAAAAGCATACAGGGCTGTGAAAAGTATTTGCCAACTTCCTGATTTCTTATAGTTTTGCAATGTTGTTACACTTAAATGTTTCAGATCATAAATCACATTTGTGTATTAGACAAAGGTAACCCAAGTAAGTATGTAAACAGTTTTTATCCCCTGCCGGTCGAAGGCCAAAGGGGTTGAAGACAGAAGGGGGATTATGTTATGGGGCAGTCCAGCCGGCCGTCCCACTTTTGTGAAATCAACTCCTACAGTTTTCTTCCAACTGTTTTGAAACTTAGTACCAGGGTTTGATATACAGTGGGGCAAAAAAGTATTTAGTCAGCCACCAATTGTGCAAGTTCTCCCACTTAAAAGATGAGAGAGGTCTCCAATTTTCATCATAGGTATACCTCAACTATAAGAGACAAAATGAGAAAAAAAAAATCCAGAAAATCACATTGAAGGATTTTTTAATGAATTAATTGGTAAATTCCTTGGTAAAATAAGTATTTAGTCACCTACAAAGAAGCAAGATTTCTGGCTCTCACAGACATGTAACTTCTTCTTTAAGAGGCTCCTCTGTCCTCCACTCACTATCTGTATTAATGGCACCTGTTTGAACTCATTATCAGTATAAAAGACACCTGTCCACAACCTCAAACAGTCAGACTCCAAACTCCACTATGGCCAAAACCAAAGAGCTGTCAAAGGACACCAGAAACAAAATTGTAGACCTACACCAGGCTGGGGAGACTGAATCTGCAATAGGTAAGCAGCTTGGTGTGAAGAAATCAACTGTGGGAGCAATTATTAGAAAATGGAAGACATACAAGACCACTGATAATCTCCCTCGATCTGGGGCTCCACGCAAGATCTCACCCCGTGAAGTCAAAATGATCATGAGAACGGTGAGCAAAAATCCCAGAACCACACGGGGGGACCTAGTGAATGACCTGCAGAGAGCTGGGACCAAAGTAACAAAGACTACATCAGTAACACACTACGCCGCCAGGGACTCAAATCCTGCAGTGCCAGACATGTCCCCCTGCTTAAGCCAGTACATGTCCAGGCCCATCTGAAGTTTGCTAGAGAGCATTTGGATGATCCAGAAGAGGATTGGGAGAATGTCATATGATCAGATGAAACCAAAATAGAACTTTTTGGTAAAAACTCAACTTGTCGTGTTTGGAGGAGAAAGAAAGAACACCATACCTACTGTGAAGCATGGGGGTGAAAACATTATACTTTGGGGCTGTTTTTCTGCAAAGGGACCAGGACAACTGATCCGTGTAAAGGAAAGAATGAATGGGGCCATGTATCTTGAGATTTTGAGTGAAAACCTCCTTCCATCAGCAAGGGCATTGAAGATGAAATGTGGCTGGGTCTTTCAGCATGACAATGATCCCAAACACACTGCCCGGGAAACGAAGGAGTGGCTTCGTAAGAAGCATTTCAAGGTCCTGGAGTGGCCTAGCCAGTCTCCAGATCTCAACCCCATAGAAAATCTTTGGAGGGAGTTGAAAGTCCATGTTGCCCTGCAACAGCCCCAAAACATCACTGCTCTAGAGGAGATCTGCATGGAGGAATGGGCCAAAATACCAGCAACAGTGTGTGAAAACCTTGTGAAGACTTACAGAAAACGTTTGACCTTTGTCACTGCCAACAAAGGGTATATAACAAAGTACTGAGATGAACTTTTGTTATTGACCAAATACTTATTTTACTGAGGAATTTACCAATTAATTCATTAAAAATCCTTCAATGTGATTTTCTGGATTTTTTTTTTTCTCATTTTGTCTCTCATAGTTGAGGTATACCTATGATGAAAATTGGAGACATCTCTTATCTTTTAAGTGGGAGAACTTACACAATTGGTGGCTGACTAAATATTTTTTTCCCCACTGTACACTAATGATGTGCATATTGCAATTTGGCTCAGATGGGATGATTTTTGCAGGAGTTGTAGCCCCTGATTTATGACCTCCTATTTCACCTCAGTTAATAGATAGTAACTGTCTTGTGAAATCAACTCCTCCTATGGTTTTGTTCTAAATATTTTTAAATGTCATACCAGGGTTTGATATACACTGACAATGTGCGTGCTGCAATTTGACTCTGATTGGATGACCTTGAGGTCAAGGTCAGAGGTCAGATTTTCCCTAAATCTTGTAAAGCACTAACTACTGAAATAAATTGTGTAGGCTTTTCAAATCAATACAGTAGTTGTATCTAAGACACATCTTGGACGACTTACACCTTGACCTGTCTATGGGTTTGGGTTCAACAGGTCAAAGGTCTAAGTTAACATTCCATTTGCACTATTGCTATGAAACGAGTAAAGCTAGGGCCACCAAACAGGTTCATCTTTGGCTCCTGACTTCTGACTATGGGTTTGGGGTCAAAAGGTCAAGGTTAACATCCCCAATGCTTTATTACTGTACAACAAGTAATGCTACGGTAACCAAACTTGGTACACAGGTTCACCCTGTGACCCTAAAATGTGACTATGGTTTTGGGATTGCTAGGTCAAAACTCAACATCAAAAAGGCTTATAAACTATATCTCAACAACAAAGAAAGCTAGGGTCACCAAACTTGCTATGCAGGTTCACCTTGAGATCCTGACCAACAAATATGGGTTGGATACAACTATTGTTGTTGTATATTCATGGATGATAGGCTTATCATATTTGGTTCTGCTCCAATAATCATATGGCAAAGTTGAAAACTGCTTTCCTTCAGTAACATATTGAGATCTTCAAAGAAAACGGAGGCGGGGGATACTACACTCACCTCAAAGTGCTCTTGTTAAATGTTGGTTTCATTTATTAAGTGAAAAAAAGCTATTCATCCAAACCTACCTGGCCCTATGTGAAAAAGTAATTACCACCTAAACCTAATAACTGGTTGTCCCACCTGTGGTGGAAACAACTGCAATCAAGTGTTGGCGATAACTGGCAATGAATCTTTTACATCACTGAGGAATTTTGGCCCACTCTTCTTTGCAGAATTTTTTTAATTCAGCCCCGTTGGATGGCTTGAGTTTGAGGTCACGAACTGATGGCCAGATACTCTCTTTCAGGATTTTCTGGTAAAGAGCAGAATTCATGGTTCCATCAGTTATGGCAAATTGTCCAGATCCCGAAGCAGCAAAGCAGTCCCAGACCATCACACTACCACCGCCATGTTTGACTGTTGGTATGATGTTACTTTTATGAAATGCTGTTAGTTTTACGCCAGATGTAAACCTTACAAAAAGTTCAATTTTTGTCTTGTCAATCTACAGAATATTTTCCCAAAAGTCTTGGGGATCATAAAGATGTTTTTGGCAACTATAAGACGAGCCTTTGTATTCTTTTTGGCCAGCAGTGGTTTTTGCCTTGGAACTCTCCCATGGATGCCATTTTTGCCCAGTCTCTTTCTTATTGTTGAATCATGGACCAGTGTCCAAAGTGAGAAAAGTGAGACCTGTAGTTCTTTAGATGTTCCGGGTTTTTGTTTCTCATCTGTTCTTGAATTTCTTTAGATTGTGACATGATGGGTTGCTTTTTGAGATCTTTTAGCCTAATTCACTGTCAGACAGGTTCTATTTAAGTGATTTTTTTTTTTTTTTTTTTTTTTTTTTTGATTCAACAAGTCTGGCACTGATCAGGTCTGGATATGGCTAGTAAAGTTGAACTCAGCTTTCCAAAAATGTGGGTAATCACAATTAATTCATGATGTAACAAATGGGGGGGTTACTTTTTCATGTAGGGCCTGGTAGGTTCAGATAGTTTTTTTCCCTTAATAAATGAAGTCATCATTTTTTTAAAAAAAACTGCATTTTGTATTTACTTGAGTTATCTTTGTCTAATATTGAAAATTTTTGGATGATCTGAAACATTTAAGTGTGACAAATATGAAAAAATATAAGAAATCAGGAAGGGGCAAATACTTTTTCACAGCACTATGTACAGTATCTCACAAAAGTGAGTACATCCCTCACATTTTTGTAAATATTTTATTATATCTTTTCATGGGATAGCACTGAAGATATGACACTTTGATACAATGTAAAGTAGTCAGTGTACAGCTTGTATAACAGTATAAATTTGCTGTCCCCTCAAAATAACTCAACACACAGCCATTAATGTCTAAACCGCTGGCAACAAAAGTGAGTACACCCCTAGTGGAAATGTTCAAATTATGCCCAATTAGCCATTTTCTCTCCCCGCTGCCATGTGACTTGTTAGTGTTACAAGGTCTCAGGTGTGAATAGGGAGCAGGTGTGTTAAATTTGGTGTTATCACTCTCACACTCTCTCATACTGGTCACTGGAAGTTCAACGTGGCACCTCATGGCAAAGAACTCACTGAGGATCTGAAAAAAAAAAAGAATTGTTGCTCTACATGAAGATGGCCTAGGCTATAACAAGATTGCCAACATCCTGAAATTGAGCTGCAGCGCGTTGGCTAAGACCATACAGTGGTTTAACAGGACAGGTTCCACTCAGAACAGGCCTCGCCATGGTCGACCAAAAAAGCTGAGTGCACGTGCTCAGCGTCATATTCAGAGGTTGTCTTTTGAAAATAGATGTATGAGTGCTGCCAGCATTGCTGCAGAGGTTGAAGGGGTCGGGGGCCAGCCTGTCAGTGCTCAGACCATACGCCGCACACTGCATCAAATTGGTCTGCATGAGACTCATGGATTTTTAATAGACGTTGTTTGGAAGGTGAGACTGATGGAGGATTCACAAACATTTTCTCCTTCATGGGTTTTAGCATTTAAACCCAGACAACAGTCATAAAGAGAGTAAACGAGAAATTCATGATGGCGGCACTGACTGAAGAGAATTGAACAAATAAAGTTAAAACAAATTTTGTGGGGACTTCCGGGAAGATGGCGGAGAGACATAACACTTAAACAAAGAGCTCTCCCTAGCCGGATTAAAAATCATCGGTAAATGGCCAACTCGACATAAACGAATCAATAAACTAAGGGATGAAAACACGAAGGAACCGGGCACAAGGACAAAAACAGGGTAAAATTGAAGAATTCCTCTCCAACAACGCAGGAAAAACCGCTGTACGCAAAGCCCAAAAAAACGAGGTGTCTACAGCAGAGAAAATGGAAGACACCAGACTCGACAACATGAACGCTGGCATCGCCAGTTTGGGTGAAGAGTTAAGAGAATTCAAGCGACAGCTACAACAGGATTTAGCGGCTCTTAAGGAGGAACTGAAAAAAGAAATTAAGGAGGAAATCATGGACCTCCGAAGAGAAATGGAGCGTAAATTAATGGAAAACATGGAGGAGCTGCGCTCCCAGCGGGCGTGTATGACAGAAGCGCAGACCCGAATTTCGGAACTAGAAGATTGGAAAAGCGAGGCAAACGAACAACTACAGACCCTGACGACGCAAACGCAGAGGATGCAGGAGAAAATAAACGACTTGGAGAGCAGATCCCGACGAAGCAATATGCACATCTTTGGAATTCCGGAGGGCATTGAAGGCAACTCGATGACAAAATTCATGGATCAGTTCTTAAAAAAAGAACTGGAAATACCCGGAGAAACGGATCTGCAGATTCAATGGGCGCACAGAGCACCGGCACAGAACCCGAAAACAAACTCTCCACCCAGGTCAGTTGTGGTAAACTTTGTGAAATATGACATAAAGGAAAGAATCCTGACGCAAGCATGGAAAAAAAAGATACGAATCGGCGACAAACAGGTATTTTTTGACCATGACTACCCGACAGAAATCGTGCAGCAGCGGAAGAAATGTGCCAATATTAAAAAAACGCTGAAAGAGAAAAAAATTAGATTCCAAACGCCGCTAACGAAAATGAGGATTCATTGGGAGGAAGGCACAAGAACCTACAACACGGCCGAAGAGGCAGCGCGGGATATGATGGAGCGGGGCCTTGAGGTGAGCGTGCCGAAGGAGACGGCTGGAGCAGCGGCGGCCCTGAACGCACCACGACAGACGGAGTGGAGACGAGTGAACGGCGGAAGAAGGGGGAGAGACGTAGAGCAGCGGGCCCAGGACAAACTACAAGGCTTTCAACTGAAAGCCTAGATCATAACAAAGATTAAGAAAGGCACAGAAGAAATGAAGGCCAAGAAGACAAGGTAAAAGAGAAACAGACGGCTAGGAGAGGTTTAAGTGATATTTGTTGGACATTTCTAGACTTATGACTATTACTTTGATAGTAATTAGAAGTCTAGGGAGGGCCCTTCACTCTGTGAAGACAAACCCCCCACCCACCAACAGGGACCAGTGGGCAGAAGAAAGGCCCAAAGTACGGAGGTCGAGATTTTTTAATGTGTTTTTATATAAATATGTGTTATTTTTGTTGTTAAAGGGGCTAGGAGCACAAGTTAAAAAAATGGAAAAACATGAATATGGGTAAAAATCTTAAGATAATAACACTAAACGTGAATGGTCTGAACTCACCTGTTAAAAGGGAAAGAATAATAAGAAAATTCAAGAAGGAAAAAGCTGAAATTATATTTATGCAAGAGACACATTTGAGCAAGACAGAACATGTGAAACTAAAGAGATTTGGCTATAAGAACTCCTACTACAGTTCATTTAAGGGAGGAGCAAAAAGGGGGGTTATGATACTAATCTCAAACAAAATACAATTTGAAAGTGAACAGGAAATCCAGGATAAAGAAGGCAGGTATGTAATAATAAAGGGAAGAATAGATGGTATGCAGATTACATTAGTGAACATCTATGCCCCACCAGAAAGTGACAAGGGTTTTTTTCAACATCTGTTTGATCTCATAGCAACACACAGTGAAGGAGTCCTAATTTGTGGAGGAGACTTAAATGCTGTCATGGATCATGAAGTTGACACAACAAGTGTTAAGAAGACAAAAAAACATGTAACAAAGTTCATAAGAACCTCACTGGCAGAAATGGGTATGGTAGACATATGGAGGGACCTGCACCCACTCGAAAAAGACTATACACATTATTCAGCAGTCCATAAAGTACACTCTAGAATAGATTACTTCCTTATGAATGAAGGTGACAGACACAGGGTGAGAAATTGTCGGATTGGAGGGGCAGAAATATCAGATCATAATCCTATATACATGGAAATATATTTGAACAATAGAAAACGACAAACAACATGGAAACTTAACGTAGGACTGTTAAATGATGAGAAAATGAAAGAAAGAATAAAAATAAACATAAACGAATATATCCAAGAGAATGACAATGAAGAAGTGGACCCAACAATACTATGGGACGCACTAAAAGCCGTGTTAAGGGGTAAATTAATTGTTGAAACAGGAAAAGCAAATAAGACTAAACTGGAAGCGTATGAACAAAGATGTGAGAGACTGAGGGAACTAGAACGTAAACATCAAAGCACAAATGACCCAAAAATATATCAAGAAATTAAAGAAGAAAAAACAAAGATAAAAGAAACACAAATGGATGAAATTGAAAGGAAAAATAGATATCTAAAGCAAAAATATTATGAAACGGGGCCAAAAGCCACAAAACTGCTGGCAAAACGGTTAAGAAAACAACAAACAATGAATAATGTATACAAGATTAAAGACCCCACCACAAATAAAACCACAGTTAACCCAGAAAACATCGAAGAAATTTTCCATAATTTCTACCAAGAACTATACTCGCAACCTGAAGAAACAAATACTAAAGATATCAAAAAATTTCTAGACACATTGGACTTGCCATCAATAGGAAATCAACAAAATGAAAAACTAACAGCAGAAATAACAACACAAGAGATCAGAGATGTGATTAAGTCACTTAAAAACGGTAAATCACCAGGTAGTGATGGATACCCATCTGAGTTTTATAAACTGTTTATAGAAGAACTCACGCCACAACTCCTAAAGTCATTTAATTGGACGCTGAACAACAACAAAATACCTCCATCATGGAACGAAGCAATCATTTCAGTTATTTTAAAACCAGGGAAAGATAAAGAACAATGCGGAAACTATAGACCAATCTCTTTATTAAATGTAGATTATAAAATATACACAACAATTATATGTAAACGAATAAAGACATTCTTGACGGAATTGATAGAAGATGATCAAACTGGATTCATAGAGGGACGCCAAACACATGACAATATCAGGAGAACAATACATATAATTAACCAAATACATAAAGAAAAGAAAAGCGCAGTAATAATGAGTTTAGACGCAGAAAAAGCATTTGACAGGGTTAACTGGAAATTCCTATATAGTGTACTGGAGCGCTTTGGATTTAACGAAAAATCAGTACAATGCATAAGGACGCTATATAAGATAAGATAAGATAAGATAAGCCTTTATTAGTCCCACAACGGGGAAATTCCAGGATTGCAACAGCACAGGGATAGCAACACTCAGAGCAACAATCAGAAGGCAAGAAAAAAAAAAAAAAAAAAAAAAATATCAAGAACCTGTGGCAAGAATCAAGATAAACGGTAGCTTAACAGACAAAGTAAATATACAAAGATCAACTAGGCAGGGATGCTGCTTATCGCCCACCTTGTTTGCTCTGTTCATAGAACCATTGGCTCAAGCGATAAGACAAAATAAGAAATTAAAAGGTGTAACAATAAAGGAGGCGGAACACAAGATTGGGCTATTTGCAGACGATATTATAGTTTACCTTGAACAACCAGATAAATCAATAATGGAAATGATGAACTTGATAGAAAATTTTGGAAAATTATCAGGATACAAGATAAACATAACAAAAACACAAATACTGACATTCCACTATAACCCTCTAAACCAGATAACTGATAAGATCAAACTAAACTGGAACCAAAAAGAAATAAAATACCTTGGAGTGAACATACCTAAAGACCTAAGCAAAATATATAAAGCAAACTATGATAGGTTGGAACAAGAAATAAAAAAAGATATTGATAGATGGTCAATCTTAAATATGGATCTGAATTCAAAAATTGAGACAGTCAAAATCAGCATACAACCTAGATTACTTTACCTCTTCCAGGCTATACCAACAGAGATTCCAGATGCCCAATTCTCAAAGTGGGACAGGATGATATCGAGATTTGTTTGGGGAGGTAAAAAACCAAGAGTGAAATATAAAACCCTCCAATTACCAAAAGAGAAAGGAGGCATGGGCCTACCGAGTCTAAAGGAATATTACTACTCAGCACAAATAAGATATATCATATGTTGGTGCGACGAGGGATATGAGGCAAAATGGAAAGAAATGGAAAAGGAAATTGAGGGACTCCCAGTACAAAGCATAATAGGGGATAAAGATGCATATAAGCAAATCAAACAAATAGACCCAATCACTAAATTTACTTTAGAACTGTGGTATAAAATAGTACAAAAATATAATATAAGGGAAGACATAAAACTATTGAAATGGGTAGCATTTGACAGTCAGTTTGAACCGGCAAAACAAGATAGGGGATACAAAAATCTGGTGAACAAGGGAATCACAGCATGGGGCAATATCGGAAAAAAAGATCTCGGGAGCTTTGTAAATATCAGGAGAAAATTTAAATTAGAAAGATCGGAATTTTTCAGATATCTGCAGATGAGAGATTACTATATGAAGAAGATTAGGCATAACCTCCAAACAGATGTGAACGAGATTATACAACTTATTTTAAGCTCATATGCAGGAAATAAAATAAGAATTATTTCAAAACTATATCAGAAACTTATGACAAACAATCATACAAGTAACTATATAAAGGAGAAATGGGAGAAAGAGCTCAATTTAAACATAACAGAAGAAAGCTGGCAGGAAATATGGAAAACACAACACACATCAACAAATTCAAGGGCATGGAGGGAATTTGGATGGAAAAACCTGATTCGCTTTTTCATTACACCACAGATTCAAGGAAAATATACAAATACCCAATCTTTATGCTGGAGGGGATGTGGGGCTCAAAATGCAGACCACTCACATATGTTTTGGAAATGCTACAAAATATCATCATTTTGGAAATCTATGCATGTGACAATACAGAGGATATTAGGATATAATATACCAATGAACTGTAACCTGATGTACTTATGTGATCTTAAAAAAGACAATGTTATACAGGCTGAGGACAGATATCTAGTTAAAATCTTGTTGATTGCATGTAAAAAAACTATCACAAAAAAATGGCGATCAGAAGTTCTTCCTGACCAAGAACAATGGACTGACATTGTTGAGGACATACGTATGATGGAAAAACTAACATATCGACGAAGAATGCAAGAAGGAATATGGGAGAAAAAATGGCGGAAATGGACACACTACAAAGTGCAACAACGAGGCAGAAATTGAAAGAATAACCAAAGACACTGAAAAAACCAGAAGAATTAAGAGATGGAAACTAAAAACTTGATGCTCCAACATTTGCCCCCCCCCCTTTTATTTATTTTTTTTTATTTTTATTTTTTTTTTATTTTTCCCTACCCTAGCCCCTTTGTTTTTTAAATGTAGAATGTGATCTGAATGCATTATATATGATGAAAAATGAATAAAAATCTAAGTTACAAAAAAAAAAAAATTGGTCTGCATGGCTGTCATCCCAGAAGGAAGCCCCTTTTAAAGATGATGCGCAAGAAAGCCCGCAAATAGTTTGCTGAAGACGAGCAGACTAAGGACATGGATTACTGGAACCATGTCCTGTGGTCTGATGAGACCAAGATAAACTTATTTGATTCAGATGGTGTCAAGTGTGTGTGGCGGCAACCAGGTGAGGAGTACAAAGACAAGTGTGTCTTGCCTACAGTCGAGCATGGTGGTGGAGTGTCACGGTTTGGGAATGCATGAGTGCTGCCGGCACTGGGTAGCTACAGTTCATTGAGGGAACCATGAATGCCAACATGTACTGTGACATACTGAAGCAGAGCATGATCGAAAACTGGGCTGCAGAGCCGCAAGGCAGTATTCCAACATGATAGCGACCCCAAACACACCTCCAAGACGACCACTGCCTTGCTAAAGAAAGTGAGGGTAAAGGTGATGGACAGGCCAAGCATGTCTCTAGACCTAAACCCTATTGAGCATCTGTGGGGCATCCTCAAACGCAAGGTGGAGGAGCGCAAGGTCTCTAACACCATGATGTCATCATGGAGGAGTGGAAGAGGATTCCAGTGGCAACCTGTGAAGCTCTAGTGAACTCCATACCCAAGAGAGTTTAGATTTAGATTTTAGATTTGGTATACTTTATTGATCCCCAGAGGGGAAATTGAGGGTCATCCACCACTTTGATGGATGAAGCAGCCACGATACGGCGCTATCCCTTAACCATTCACACATACATTCACACCTAGGGCCACTTTAGAGTCTCCAATTAACCTAACCTGCATGTTTTTGGCATGTGGGAGGAAACCGGAGAAATCCCGGGGTAAACCCACGCATACACGGGGAGAACATGCAAACTCCACACAGATCACTGTTGGTTGGGGGCTGGGTTCGAACCCACGATCCCACGATCCCCATGATCCCCATGATCCCCCGGCCAAGGGTAAACTGTGCTGCCGCAGTGCTAACCACTGCGCCACCGTGCTGAAAAATAATGGTGGCCACACAAAATATTGACACTTTGGGGACAATTTGGACATTTTCACTAGGGGTGTACTCACTTTTGTTGCTAGCGGTTTAGACATTAATGGCTGTGTGTTGAGTTATTTTGAGGAGACAGCAAATTTAGATAGATAGATTAGTTTATTTGACAGGGACAGTGCAATAAACATAGACAATTAATCAATGACAATCAATCTGATGTGTTGCACATGGAGTGTATAGCTATTAGCTAATTTGCAACTCTTGTCCCTGGATGGGCTTTAGAAAAGAGAATCAAGTAAAAAAAAGAAAAGAAATAAAGAAAATACACAATAACCACATACATCAATGCAAAAAGATTATAAATACACAATTATAAATATTATAAATATTATAAATACTATAAATACACAATTATAAATATTATAAATATTATAAATACACAAATATAACAACCTGACTCACATTTGCCTATTTCAGGCCTCCCTCCCTTCGTCACTCACTATAAACAAACACATTCATTCCTTCCCTTCATTCACTCTCACCTTGTAGACAATCAATTCATACATGAGTACATTCTTGTTTATTTTTCAGCCAGTTTTTAACCTTTTTAGTGAATGTTTTAAAGTCCGTTATTATTTTAATTTCATTTGGCATTGTGTTCCAGATGTGACTGCCCTTTATAGAGAATGCTGTTTGTCCAAATGTGGTTCTGCGGTGGAATATTTTACAGTTATTGTTAACAGAACTCCTGGTGGCTCTGCTGCTGTCCTGTCTTTGGATGAAACCAGCAAGTGGCTCGGGTGCTGATTTATGGAGACATTTGAACGTTAATTTCAGAAAACAGAGGTCAATGAAACTCTCAAAACTCAATAGGTTGTATTTTTTTAAAACATTACAGTGATGCCACCTAATGGGCTTTTTGTCCAAGATTTTTAGGGTTTGATTATATAATGAACCTATATGTCTTATTGTGGAAGGGGCTGCTTGAGCCCAGACTGTCAAACAGTATGATATATGAGAAAAAACCATAGAATGCATATACAGTACAGCTGCTTCGTAAGGTATGTAATATCTAATTAATTTAAAGCAGTTCAGATTTTTTTTTACTGTTTTTGAAATTTTCTTTATATGAAGATTAAATTTGAGCTGAGGATCTAGTACAATGCCAAGGTATTTGAATTCTGTAGCTAAACTGATGTCATGATCATGTATATTAACTTTAAAACGTTGCAGGTTACATTTTTTGATTGAAAAGCACATTGAGACTGTTTTCTGAAGGTTTAGCAATAGATGGTTCTGGAGGAGCCACTCTTGGACATCAACCATACTTGTAGACAGTACATCTGCAGCCTGTGCTGGAGTCTTGGCAGCTGTGTAAATAACTGCATCATCTGCATAAAGTTGGCATGTTGCAGCTGAGCAGTGTAATGGCAAGTCATTAATAAAAATGCTAAAAAGTAATGGACCAAGAATGGACCCTTGTGGGATACCCATGCGGTTGTTTAAAAATGAGGATTTATCCTGGTGAACTTTTACACACTGTTCTCTATTCTGGAGATAAGATGCAAACCATTCTAATGTATCTGGGGAGAAGTTAAAAGTTACCATTTTGGATAAAAGCAAACTGTGGTTTACAGTATCGAAAGCCTTTTTGAGATCTAGAAAAACAGCTCCTACCACATTACCCCTGTCCAAGGACTGTTTGACGTTTTCAATAAGGCAACAATTTGCTGTTTCTGTTGAGTATCCTGGTCTAAAACCAAATTGATGTGGATGAAGGAGTTGACTGTCTTGTAAGTAGTCTATCAGCTGTGTAGCTACAACTTTTTCAAGAACCTTAGACAGGACTGGTAAGATAGAGATTGGGCGGTAATTGCATGTATCGTCTTTACTGCCTGATTTATGAACTGGTATGACGACAGCTTTTTTCCAGCCAGATGGAAATGTACTAGACCTAATGGAGAGATTAATGAGATGAGTCAGTGGTTTGATTAATATTTTGCTGTGCGTTTTGAGAAAGGAGGTGCTCATGTTGTAGATATCATTAGTTTTTGAGTTTGACAGTTTTACACTGTTGTACAGCTTCCTGGTTTGTGTCCCTGCTCATTTACTGTGGTGCCACTTCCAAAACCAGTCAGATAAACAACAGTGTAAATTCAAGAGAATATTGAAGGTCGTAGATGTGAAAATTTATGTGACTCAGGCTATCTCCATTAATTACATACTGTAGATTGTCATATAACGGCAGTGACCATACATGCCATTTTCTCTGAGATTGTCTCTTTTCTTTGTTGCTGCGATCGTAGGAAAAGTTACTTTTCAGTCCCTCCAGGATTTTGTGGGATGTTTTTATGATTGTTGTGGCCCAAAAAGCCTGAATTCACGGGAGCTTTTTTTAAAAGTTGCAATAAAAGTTGCAATGTTTTTAGTGTTTTTTGTTCTAAAAGTTGTGGGAAGAATTACAAATTTTATAGCGGATGTTTTTTTCTTTTTCCAGTTTACTGCAGTGATATTCTATATAACAATTCAAGAAAAGCACAGGATTGTCAAAGATTTCCTATTACAGTGTTTTGTAAATTAAGCAGAATCTTTTGCTATACAGAAAAACTCTTTTGTGCAACAGCAAATACAAACATTAACACAATATCCATTACAACAGCTAAACTGCATTGAATGCATGTTAAAGAGTATAGATTCGGAAATTATTAGCAGCACCTTCATTTGAAAACTCCCTATGGTCCCCAACCACTTGGTACTGAGCGGAGAGGAAAAAATGAATAATTTGTTGTGTTCGTCTGTACTGTCTATAGGAGTCTGTGTTTTTCTGAAAAAAACAACCCCCCCCAAAAAAAACTACAAACAATATTCTCTCTCTTTCCTGTGTCTAACTCCTACCTCTCTGTCTGCTGCACATCGATCTTGACACACATCTTTCATTTACGACGGGGGTGGGGAAAGAGTGCGTTATTCCTTCCAGACTGGAGATCGACAGTCTCATTGACCAGATATAGTAATGATTTTACCTCTAAAGATATGTAAAATGTGAGTTTCATGGCGTTTCTCCTCACGCACACTCCTGCGACAGGGTGCTTTTTGGAGCAGGCGGACGTTTTTCAACACAAACTGTTAATACTCCTGTAAACACGGAAGTGAACGCGGTGCAGCAATGCATTTGATTGGTTAGACTGACCGTTTGCGTGCCAGTCAGAAACAAATTTGATTGGGGAAATTGGCGGAAGTTGACGAGGATTGGCCAAAATTGCGGGAAAGTTTCAGTGATTGGACAAAGTTGCAAAGTCGCGCAATAGTTGCGCTGATTGGCTGATTTCACGTGAATTGGCACGATTGCAGCATTGCGAAATCCTGGAGGGACTGTACATTTTAACGTTTATTAGTTCCAACTCCATCACAGTTGGCTCGTTGTCATCACCATTCAGTAAAAAAAAATCACACACAAACGGCATGCATAAATCACTCTACACATGGGCAAAAACTTTTTGGGCAAATTAAACACATTCAAACCAGCGCGTGAGCATAAATGGTGACAATGGAGTAGGCCACTTGCATAGGGTACACCATGGGCTTCACATAGGGTTAATGGAGAACTATAGCTCAGGCTTGACTCCTCGAATCTTCTCAGACTCACTGTCAGGAAAGGAGATGGGGGTTGGGGGCATTCAATACTGTTTTTAGTTTGGACTGCAATACTATGGTCCAATACTGTATGTCAGGACTATGCCATGTTCCCTTAAAATGATATTGCCAAAATCATTTTGATGGTACATTATCCTTTGACCAGGGAATGTCACTTCCTTAACAGGCCCACATCACCTACAAAAGTACTGTGCAACTTTGCTGTTTTGATAGGCGTACTGAAAAGAGTGCAACTGGCACCTATTATGACTTGTGCCCCTTTAGCCAATCATAGGGCATGGCATTAGTTGCCCGCTAATTGTAATTGGAAGCTGTTTAGCTTGACATTTTCAGAATGGATGTCATGGCAGATCCAGTAATGAAAGCAAAGAGGATCTTGTCGAAGGAGTAAAAAAAAAAAAAAAAATTGAGAGCAAACACATGTACAAGAATGATTATCGACCTGGTTACACTTGTTTGGAGGAGTTAAGAGATAAAAGAATGATTGATTGGAATGAAAGACTGATGGTGACCTGGCCTTGTTACTATTGGACTAATAGGTCGTATAGTATAGATATTTTTGTTTTCCCTCTTATGGTTTTTAATGTTACCAAACAAGGTCAAAGCTTTGGAATTTGCCAGTTGTGTCAGCTTGTAAACAAATGGATATGGCTGCCACTGCGACAAGTATTTATTTACAACATTGGTAACAGACAGTTATGTTTAACAACTGTAGCACCCCAAGAGTAGTTTTTCCATAGTATTGTTTTAAATCCCTTACTTTTTTCCAACCTGGCTTTGGTCACAGGGCATTTACTCACTCTCACTATAACAAGTTACTTGATGAAGTTTTTTGATAAAGTTTTTTAATACAACTTCTTTAAATCCATCTAAAAATGAATTGCAGTATGTCAGATATTTTTCTAGCATCTTTATTCTCACATCCACAAATGAGTTTGATTTATTATGACACTGATTTTACCTTTTTGTGTACATTACTGACTGAGCTGAGTCGCTCACATTGGAGTTTATAAATGCTGCTGGATAACAGTTAATTTTACTGCTGGTTGCCAACCGCCAATCAAATCTAAAAGAAGAAGTAGAAGAAGAAGAAGTTAATTTTACTGAAATGAATGCTATGCAAGAAAGTTGAAACATCCAAAGCAACTAAGTGGAGCAGTTCACATAGTGACCATAAGGTGTCATTAAAACCACAGATTTCAAATGTTCCATACAATGTCTTGAAACTGGGCCAGCACTGTCACATTGTCTACTGTGTCATATAGAAACTAACTAAAGACTCAGAATGATAATACATGGTAAAGTTAGTGCCAAATTACTGCAATGTTAAGTAAACACTAGTTGTTCATTTGTCACATGATGTAAGCTCTTTGGTTGGTCATTTCCTTGTAAAACGCATATAAAGAAAATGATCCAAATTTTAGAATGACTCAAACTCTTTATTATGAACAAAGTGTGCATGGGTGGCTGCTGCACTTGTTTGCTGATGGCCTAGTGTTAATCTGTCAACCACCTTACCAAGGTAAATAGGTCAGCTAATTTAACAGTAAATTTTTGAAAAGAAATGTGAGAAGTGTGGGATTTTAAATTATCTTTTTAATCTAATTATTTAAACTAGTGCATACCCATGCATGCCTGTAGAAAGCAAGTGTAAGCAAGCATTTCTGCATGCCCGTAGAAAGTTACTGTTACCATGACCACAGTAACCATGGTGATGCCTGCCTTTGATCTTTGACATGGTTACCATGGCAACAGTAACCATGGTGAAACCTGCCTTTGATCTTTGACGTCACCACTCGATCAGTGATGCCTGCCTTTGATCTTTGATGATGTCATAGCCATGTCTTAGCTAGGGGAAATCTTTAATGAATCCCCATAGGAGAGCTATGGGTGTTCATTAAAGCTGTCCCCTTCTAAACTTCCACATATCTGGGGAGGTCGAAATTTGGGCATGCACACCCTCGTGACCTCAGCAAAGCACGTGTGAAATCTGAGGCTGGTCCGACGAACGGTTCGGGAGATACGTGTGGAACTGACAGACAGACAGACACATAGACCGAGATTTCTTAAATTAATAGATGATCGAGATATCTTGCTCCTCTTGTTTTTCTGTCATTTAGCAAAAATTCCTCCTGGGGGGGGTGAAGTTGCACATCGCTGCACTACTGGATGTTCAAAATGAAGAAAAATTTTAAATTTTGAATTTAAGATTATATTAAACATTGAAAAGATGAAGCTCTTGACACTTTTGAAGCATAATCTATGAATATGCTGCATTTTTTTGGTAAGCACCTTGATTTATTGCTTCTTGACTTACTTTTGGTTATTTGGTAACTGATTAAGTACATTAGCAATATTTTTGCAATATTATTGGACCGTTCTCTATGAAGACTACAGTTCCATGGCCAACTGAGGTCAAAGGAACTATTCTCTATAATCATTATAGATCTTGGTATAATTTTGTTGTAAAGATGTGTATAGGGAAGAACATAGATTTATGCTGTTATGAAAGGTCAGAGCACTTCATCCAGTCCTTGTTTACCATCTTCCTGTGTCTGTGTGTATCAGGAAGCGCTGAGGCATTAAAGACTCCTGGACTGGCCTGTGGAAAAGGCTACAGTTACTAATGCGTGAGTTAACTTGAGTAAACATATTTCTGAGCATCATGTGACAAAACTGGGGTGGGAGGGTAAGGCAGTGTGGTTGCATCACCTTCCTGCCGTCTCACAACCCCTGTCCCCTTATGTCACTTGTGTTTGTCCGTACACTTTAGGCGTCTGTCATCTACTTTCTTGTTGATGTTCCAGCAGCTAGAATGGAACTGCTTGTGGTCTCTGTCATCCAGTGACCTGAAATTACCCGAAAGGAAGAAGTGTCAATGGCCCACTTAGGCTGGCCAAAAAAGTCTTCAGAGCTGCAAAACCTATTTAAGATAAGACGCAGTGGTTTAGCACTGTGGCAGCACAGTTTTACCCTCGGCCGGGGGACCGCGGGGATCATGAGATCGTGGGTTTGATCCCAGCCCCCGACCAACAGTGAGCTGTGTGGAGTTTGCATGTTCTCCCCGTGTTGCGCGGGTTTACTCCGGGATTTCTCCGGTTTCCTCCCGCACACCAAAAACATGTAGGTTTAGGGCGCTCGCGCACGCAGCGACCAGCAGCCGGTGGCTTGTCACCAGACTGCAAACCAAGTCTACCTACGGGTACAAATAAGTAACAAAAAAAAACAAAAAACAAAACAAAAAAAAAGATAAGATAAGCCTTTATTAGTCCCACAATGGGGAAATTCCAGGATTGCAACAGCACAGGGATAGCAACACTCAGATCAATAATTACGAAGATAAGAAAAATAAAAATAAGAGCAGTGACTATACATACGTACACATAAATATATAAATATATATACAAAGTGCGGCACATTGTAGCAAGATGGAATAAACAGCATAACCGTCTCCTTAGTTATCCTACAGTACATAGTATGAATATGTACCCATACATATTGTCACCCTCCGTAGCGACTGATATTGTCCTAGTTGTATACTGGAGGGAACCATTTGTGTAAGTCTGTTGCGTCTTTTGCATTCAGTACTATAAGGTCGTCACGTTTTTTTGCTATCTCTGCGAGCAGCCCTGCTTAGGTTATACAGTCTGACAGCCGTAGGTAGGAAGGACCTGCGCAACCGAGAGGTTTCGCACCTAGGATGATGTAGTCTACTGCTAAATGAGCTCCTCAGCGCGTTCAGTATGTCCTGCATAGGGTGGGACTCGGACTCCAGCAGAGATGACGGATTTGAGCCTTAGAGTAAAGGTAAAGTTAATTATGAAACAGCCTGCCAACATTGGTAAAGATCATTTTTTCCCCTTTTAAATATAGAACTTCATTGCACTTTTGCAACTCTTTTCCTCCTGTAATTTTGCAAATTTTCCCCTGTAATTTTTTTAATCCCCCATCGGTCGAAGCCCAAAGGGAGATTATGTTATAGGTCCGTCTGTCCGTCTGTCCCACTATTTTGAAATCAGCTCCTCCTACAGTTTGGTTCTGATTGTTTTGAAACTTGGTACCATGGTTTGATATACACCGATGATGCCTATATTGCAGTTTGGTTCCGATCAGATAATTTTTGCAGGAGTTGTAGCCCCTGACCTATGACCTCTTATTTCACCTCACTTCATAGACAGCAACTGTCTTGTGATATCAACTCCTCCTACAGTTTTGTTCCAAATGTTTCAAAACTTGGTACCATGGTTTGATATACTCTGATGATCCAAGATTCCAAGATTTTTATTTGTCAATACTACTATACGTACAGGACATGCAGGAGAATTGAAATGGTGTTTCTCTGTCTTCAGTGGTGTGTGCAATATAAAAAAACAAAAGGGTTAATAAAGATGAACGATAAAACCCAGCAATCCTATATACAGAAAAAGTAGAACAGTAATACCTTGTAGTTGCAAGTTTGATGTGGTAGTGTAGGTGCAGACAGTGACAGATAGGACTGCACATGAACAGTATTGCAAAACAGACAGCAACAGACATGGCATTTGTGCAAATGGTTGCAGTAAAGTGCAGAAACATACAGCAGCAGATGTATTACTGTTGGTGTGCCAGTCTTTCTGTGCCAACAGCTGAGGTAGTTATTGTACGGGTGAGTGTGTCATGGTCCGGGGTGGGGTGGGGGGGAGTGGACAGAGTTCAGGGTCCTGATGGCCTGATGAACAAAGCTGTTTAGCAGTCTTGTGGAGTGGGCCTAGAGGCTCCAATACCTTTTCCCTGCGGACAGGGGGCTGAAGAGGGAGTGTGAGGGGTGGGAGGTGTCCCCTGCAATGTTGATGGCTCTGCGGGTGATAGGGCTGTCACGGTGGAGGAATTTCTCCTGCGGTGATTGTGGATAGCTGAACACCGCGATATACGGCATTATTGCAAATGTTTTTAGAACCCTGTGGTCTTGTAATTTAAACATGATTCATAACTTACAGTCATGTGAAAAAATTAGGATACCCTGTATAAGCCTGTGTGTGGGTTTTTTTTAACATATTTGGACAGATGGATATTTTTTTTTCCACAATATCTTTATTGAACCTTTTTTTTTTAACAAACATGATACAAACAAACACTAACACTAAAGTACTACAAAAAAAAAAAAAAAAAAAATGCCCTAAAAACACCAACAACCACCAACAAAATCAAGTCTTCAACAATGCTCCTCTGTTTAGTCTAGACAATCCAATACATTAGTATACATATTATGTTCACCAGTTTGGAATTTACAAGGTCCACACACATCATTCACCTTCTTCTTCAAGAGTTATGTTTAAATTTTTTACATAATCAATAAAAGGTCTCCATATATTCTCAAACACAATTTCCTTTGATTTCAGTATATATGTTATTCTTTCTAATGGAAGGTTTGTTAACATCTGTCTTAACCACTGAGTCACATCTGGTCTATGAGTCTTTTTCCATAATAGTGCAATACATTTTTTGGCATTAAGCAAACTGAGGTCTATGAATGTTCTTTCACTTTTATTGAAATTATGCTTTTCTGGGTACAGACCCAACAAAAACAGTTTAGGATTCAATATGATTTGTTTTGAGATTATTTTTTCAATTGTTACCCTCACCTCCTCCCAAAACATTCTTATTAATCTACATTCCCATAAACAATGAAATAGGGTTCCTTTACTTTCCATGCATTTTGTGCATGTATCTGGTATATTTTTGTTATATCTATTTAACTCCTCCGGTGTAACATACATCCGCATTAACCATTTGAAATGTATCAATTTAAGACGTGCATTTATTGATTTGGTTTGAGCTTCTGTACAAGCCAATTCCCATTGTTCCTCTGAAATTTCAATTTGCAGATCTTCTTTCCAGTAGTTTAATCTTTTCAGTGAATTTTCACTTGAAGATAGTGTCAATGAGTTATAAAACTCTGAAATAATACCCTTTCTTTTACTATCTTTCATCATCATTTTTTCCAAGGATGAATAAATAGGTCGAGTGAGAGCTTTATTTTGATTTGATCGAATAAAGTTTCTAAGTTGAAGATATTTAAAAAAATGTGTTCTATTGAGATTAAATTTGATCCTCAGCTCTTCAAAAGACATTATGTCGTCTGCACATGGCAAATATAAATCCTGAATCTTTTGTATCCCTTTTAAATTCCATACTTTAAATACAGCGTCCGCTCTCCCTGGTTTAAAATATTGATTACCCCATATTGGACTAAATTGTGACAATAACTGTGGTTCTTTTAAATAGTTTTTAGCTTCACACCATATTTTGATCATATGCTTTACAAATGGATTTTTAACTTGTTTTTGTAATTTTTTTGCCGAATCTGAGTATATGAATATGGGAAGAGGTAAATGTAAATTGTATGATTCCATTTCAGTCCAGTGAGGGAGATCATTTGATGAAAAATAATATGTCATAGACCTCAGTTGTGCCGACCAATAATACAACATAAAATTTGGACATTTCAGACCTCCACGATCAAATGGTAAATATAATAAAGACAAACGTAATCTAGCCCTCCTGTTGTTCCATATAAATTCCACTAACTTTTTTTTTATTCTTGAGAATAGATCTAAAGGTGGTGATAAGGGAATGTATTGAAATAAATAAAGTATTTTAGGTAAAATATTACTTTTAAGTATATTGATTCTCCCGATCATCGACATTGGTAGTGACATCCATCTCTGAGTTAACTCATTGATATCTGACATTAAGGCTTCATAGTTGACACTGGCGACTGATTCTAGCTTAGGCATAATTTGGATTCCTAAATATTTAAACTGATTTACAACATTGAATTGATTTACCTCAGGGGCTGGGTAATTTCTCTGGGTCTCATTTAGCATTAATATTGAAGATTTAGTTTTATTTATTTTATATCCTGATATTTCCCCAAAATTCTTTATTAAATTCAACAAGGTTGGAATTGATTTTTTTAGATTCGACATAAACAAAATTATATCATCAGCGTACAGGGAGATTTTATGTTCTGTTGGTCCAACTTTAATTCCATATATTTGTGAATGTAAACGTATGGCTATCGCTAAAGGTTCAATTGCCATAGTAAACAGTAAAGGTGAAAGTGGACAGCCTTGTCGACATCCTCTATTGATTTTTATTGGTTTTGAAATATTGTTATTTGTTAGGATTTCTGCTGTAGCATTATTGTATATTATTTGAACCCATTTTATGAAATTATTTCCAAGTCCAAACCTTTGTAGGACTTCAAAAAGAAAGGGCCATTCAACTCTATCAAAGGCCTTTTCGGCGTCCAATGATAGGAGAGCTGTATCCGGTGCTTCTTTATTAAAATAAATAATATTAAATAGTCTTCTTACATTATGGAAGCCTTGTCTACCCTTTATAAAGCCATTCTGATCTCGATTAATAATATTTGGTAAAATTTCTTGTATTCGTCTTGCTAAAATTTTACAGATTATCTTAAGGTCGGCGTTTAATAGGCTTATTGGTCTCATATTTTCACATTTATTAGAGGGCTTACCTGGTTTTGGCAGCAGTATAATTAAGGCATTATTTATGTATGATGGTAAATTATTATTTTGAAATGCTTCTAAAACCATTTCCAAAAAAGGTTTTATTAATTTATTCTTAAATTTTTTATAAAGGTCAACTGGAAGACCATCTGGTCCTGCACTTTTTCCTGATTTCATATTATCAATGGCTAGCCCAACTTCTTCTTGACTAATTTTAGACTCCAATATCTCCCTGTTTTCATTTGGAATACACGGTATAGATAGTTCGTTCAAAAACCCATTTAGTTTTGTTAAATCAGGTTCATTTTTGGTATCATATAATTTTTCATAGTAATCTCTAAAGGCTCTATTAATTTCTAAAGGATCTATAACTACCTGTCCGTTACTTATAATACTGGTAATTGGTGTTTTAATTTCCAATTGTTTAATCTGCCATGCTAATAATTTTCCTGATTTTTCACCTTGTTCATAAAAAGATTGTTTCAATCTTAGAAGACTCGAGGCAGCTCTATTCGCTGATTTTTTGTCGTATTCAGCTCTCAAAATCAGTAATTCATTCTCCAACCTTGGGTCACTTCCTGCATACACTTTTTCCTGAAGACTTTTTATTTTATGTTCCAATTTAGCTCTCTCCTCTCGAGTCTTCTTAGATTTTGATCCTGTATAACTAATAATATGTCCCCTAATAAAAGCTTTGAAAGCCTCCCACTTTACACATGCTGATGTTTGTGTAGTATTGATGTCAAAGAACTCGTCTATCTGTTTTTCTATATACTTGACAAATTCCTCATCCTGAAGCCATTTATGCTGAAATTGCCATCTACCTGATTCCTTTGTCAATTTTTTATCTACATATATTAGACAACAGGGTGCATGATCAGAAATCACGATGTTATCATAAAAGCAGTTTTGAATCTTGGACCTTAATTCTGTGGAAATCAAAAAATAATCAATACGTGAGAATGTCTTGTAGGTACTGGAATAACAAGAATAGGCTTTAACTTGTGGTTTCATTTCTCTCCATATATCTAACAATCTCAATTCTTTCATAAAATGATTAATAGTCATCCTACATCCAATGTGCGTACAATCCAGTCCTGTTGATCTATCCACACCTGGATTCAATGTACAATTAAAATCCCCTGCTATTATATGTTGCCCTGTAAGTGATGATAAGATGAGAAATAAATTAGCAAAGAACTTCTGATCATCTATATTGGGACCATATAAGTTCACAAGATTTATATTTTCTAATAGCAAAGAACCTTGAATGATTACATATCTTCCAAATTTGTCTCCAATTACATTTTTCACCTGAAAAGGAACTGATTTATGTATGAGAGTCATAACTCCCCTGGCTCGGGATGAAAATGAAGAGGTGAATACACTTCCCTGCCATCTACTCCTAATTCTTTTAACATCCTCCTCTATCAGATGAGTTTCTTGTAAAAACACAATTCTTGAACCCATGTCCTTTATTTTATTCATAACTTGTTTAAGTTTTTTTAAATTTTGTAGACCTCTGCAATTCCATGAAGTTAAATTAAGATTAACACTTTGGTCCATGATCAATAGAGAGTTTAGGATTACCTTGCAGTGTAAACATGCTCATACAGAGAAGCAAAAACATGAGTGGTTGAACATTCATCCTACAAACTACACACAAACAAATTTCCCCTTCCCACACTTGTGGCAAACCCCCCAAAATCAAAAGAAAAATTCTGTCTCCCGATATAGCCATCGACCGTTCCACACCCACGGGGAACAGCCTAAGCCACTCCTTCTTCATCCTCCCAATCACCCTAACTCTACTGCTTTTAATGACGTAACATTAACTCTCCTCTGTAGTTTTCCAACTTAACTCCAAAATTTTTAACAACTTTGTACATCATAGTTTTTTTTTTTTGTTTGTTTTGTTTTTGTTTTGTTTTTTTAATATATAATACAATCTATATTTTGTAAACTTACTATTTACTTCAAGTCAGTTAGATGCCTGTGCAAATGCTTAATTATTCTACCTTATATTTTGTTCATGCTTAGCTCCCACCAGTCTCTTCTTCTTCTTTGATCTTCTTGATGAACTCCTGCGCCTCCTCTGGGGTCTTGAAGATGTGGGTTCTGCCCTCATACGTGGTCAGCAGTCTCGCAGGATAGATTACACCATGACGAATCCCAAGGTTGCGCAGCTCCTTACGTATGGGATCAAACTGCTTCCTCAATTGCTGGATTCCTGTGGCCAAATCTGGGTAGAACCGCACCTGCTGGTCCTGGTGTTTAATCTCTCCTTAGCACGTGCAGCGTTGAAGATCTTCATCCTGTCTCTGTTGCTAAGAAACTTCATAATTAAGGTCCTCGGCGGTCCCTTATCTCTCCGTGGGCCAATACGATGTGCTTTTTCCAGAACCACTGCTGATTGCAACTCCTCGCTGCCCAGCACCTCCGGAATCCACTTTTCCAGAAAGGAACATACGTCCCGACCTTCTGATTCCTCTGGAAGACCCACCAGCCTCAAATTATTCTGTCTCGACCGAGATTCCAAATCCAAAATATTATCTTCCAGAGATTTATTTTTTTTTTCCAAAGTGCGCACCTTTAATTGAAGACGGGTGACGTCATCTTCAGCACTAGCGAGACGGAGCTCCATCTGCGCCGTTCGTTCTACACAGTCACCCAATTCCTTTCTTATTTCTTCCAACGCTGTCATAATCCCATCAAATCTAGAGGAAAAGTCCGCTCTCATTGAACTCATGGCAGCCATCAGCGCATCTGCGCCATTCCCCGCAGACATCGCACCGCCGCCAGCCTCCTCCGCCATATATGGAGTTTTGTTTGCTGCGTCACAGACCTGAAAGTCCGTTAATTTGGACTGTTTCGGCGGCTCGCTTTTTCCTTTTCCTGGTTTTCCAGCCTTAGGCTTCGCCGACATATCCTCGCCCAAATGCTGGGATACGTTCTGTCCCAAATGAGAGAGTTATTTGCCGATTTTTTTTCTCCAGGAGCAGAGCAGAGCGAGACACGTCCGTCCTACGTGGCAGCCATAACCGGAAGTCGGACAGATGGATATTTAATTCAACTAAACAATTAAAAATGAATTAAATGCTTTTTTTTCAAATTTTCTGTAAATTATAATTTTAAACAAATAGTGAGAAATAAATTAGGATACCCCCTATCTTTTTTAGGACACCCCCACATTCATTCCTACTTAAAATGGCTAAAATAAATGGTAAAAAATGCAAATAAAAACAAAAACAAGGTTAGACATAGATATGTGAACATTTCTTAATAAAAAACTGAATATTTAATGGGGTATCCTAATTTTTTTACATGGCTGTATGTGGCAAACAATGGAAGCTATGAGAAACTCGTTGCAGCTCCGCTTTCAACTTTGTGCGTGTGTGACAATTGTCCAGAGCTCCGGTCTTTCTAGGCATGAACTGCTGATTCTGTTAAAAACAAACAAACAAAAAAACATTCATTTTCATAAAGCAGTGGCAGTAACTCCAGTATTTCAACTACGGCGTGTGTGGACTGGAGACTGCAGTGACATTCAGCTTATTTAAACAGGACAGCCTCCGTACAGGACCCTGTGTGGCTCTTATCTCCGTGATTTTTGGATTTTTGCCGCTGTCTGAAAAATCACGTTCAAACAAGCAATGCACTATGCAGTACTTGTTTTGCTGTTGGAGCTCAATTGTCAGGATCATAAACACTCCGCTCAGAAGGAAGTAACACGCTTTGTGCCCTTTCAGTGCTCACTGTCACGGCTGTATTTAGCAAGGAGTCCAAACGCCTCTACCATTAACTGCCTGCTGGAGTCCGTCTGGAGAGAGAGTGCCCCACACGGTGCTGCCGCCACCAGCACCCGGTGCTATCAAAGCTTCCACAGTACCGGGTGCTTCCACCGTCAGTACCGGGTGCAAACATGCTGTTGGCAATAAAAATACATTTAACATTTAACAATTTATTTAATAATCAATAGGGGTACATAAGCAAACAAGATTTAGCCACACACACAAAAAAGGTGAACACCGCGGTTGTTGCGGTTGCTCATTATCCTCTGCAGTAGGCTTGTTCATAGTGCGGTATTACATAATTGTGGTTATTGCGACAACCCTAGTGGGTGCGGTAGATGTCCAAGAGCGTGGCCTTCAGAATGCGATCTGGTATGTTGTCTGGTCCAGCTGCCTTGCATGGGTTGATCCTGGAGAGGATCCTCTTCACGTTAGCTGGATCCAGACTTAATGGCCTGCTCGTCTGAAGGAGGAGTGGTCTTCTGTGCTGATGTGCTGTTTTGTGCTTCAAAGCGGCCAAAGAAGTCATTTAGGTTGTTAAGAAGTGTGATGTCACTCGCACAGGTCTGAGGTGGAGGTTTGTAGTTGTTGAGGGTCCGTATGCCACACCAGAGAGAACATGCATCTCTGGTGTTGCTGAAGTGGCCGGATATTTTCTTGCTGTACTGTCATTTTGCCTCCTTGATGCCGCGGGATAGGTTGGCCCTAGCTGTTGTTATTTAGTTGATGATGTGCATATTGCAGTTTGACTCTCATGGGATGACCTTGAGTTCACTTCACTTCACTTTATTTATATAGCACCTTTCAAGCACATGTGCAACCCAAGGTGCTTTACAGAATCATAGTCAAACAGAAACATGAAAATACAAAAAGGTAAGAGGTTAAAATGTTTAAAAATATGAAGGCAAGAAAGGAATTGATTAAAACAACTATAAGACAATAAAATCACAATAAAACAGTCAAAGTGAGAGTCCAAATTCCACGAACTGGAAATCAGTGAAAATAGCAACAACAACATTACTAGTAATAACAATAAAGCTAATTGTAAGCTCCATCAAAAAGAAGAGTTTTAAGCTTGATCTTAAAATCCATTGGCATGGGAATAACTTAACTTAAAAGAAGAGAGTATCAGGAGCCTGTACCCAGGTAGGGAGCTGGTTCCACAGGAGAGAGCCCTGAGGAGAGGCTCTGCCTCCAGATTTACTTTTAAAAAATCTGGGAACCACAAGTAATCCTGCATTCTGAGAGTGAAGAGGTCTTGAAGGGTAATATGGAACAATAAGGTCTTTAAGGTAGGAAGGGGCTTGGCTGCTGAGGGCTTTATAAATAATAAGAAGGATTTTAAATTCTATTCTCAATTTAACGGGGAGCCACTGTAGAGAGGATAAGATGGGGAAAAATGATCTCTCTTAGTAGCACCTGTCGGTAGCATTTTGAATCGAATGAAGAATTTTTTTTTCCTGGGGCTAAAGTGTCAGACATTGAGGCTCTACCCCTGACCTATTTAATGAATACCCCGATGCTAAAACTGTTATTGTGCATGTTGGCTGCAACAACATCCCAGATGAAACGTCGGAGATCTTAAAGAGTGACTTCTGGAGCCTTCTGTCCACTCTCATGAACTGTGGCAGACCTGTGTATATTTCTGGGCCACTTGCTCCTTTTTTTTGTAACTTAGATTTTTATTCATTTTTCATCATATATAATGCATTCAGATCACATTCTACATTTAAAAAACAAAGGGGCTAGGGTAAGGAAAAAGGAAAAAAAAAAAAGAAAAAGAAAAAAAGGGGGGGGACAAATGTTGGAGCATCAAGTTTTTAGTTTCCATCTCTTAATTCTTCTGGTTTTTTCAGTGTCTTTGGTTATTCTTTCAATTTCTGCCTCGTTGTTGCACTTTGTAGTGTGTCCATTTCTGCCATTTTTTTCCCCATAGTCCTTCTTGCATTCTTTGTCGATATGTTAGTTTTTCCATCATACGTATGTCCTCAACAATGTCAGTCCATTGCTCTTGGTCAGGAAGAACTTCTGATCGCCATTTTTTTGTGATTGTTTTTTTACATGCAATCAACAAGATTTTAACTAGATATCTGTCCTCAGCCTGTATAACATTGTCTCTTTTAAGATCACATAAGTACATCAGGTTACAGTTCATTGGTATATTATATCCTAATATCCTCTGTATTGTCACATGTATAGATTTCCAGAATGATGATATTTTGCAGCATTTCCAAAACATATGTGAGTGGTCTGCATTTTGAGCCCCACATCCCCTCCAGCATAAAGATTGGGTATTTGTATATTTTCCTTGAATCTGTGGTGTAATGAAAAAGCGAATCAGGTTTTTCCATCCAAATTCCCTCCATGTCCTTGAATTTGTTGATGTGTTTGTTTTCCATATTTCCTGCCAGCTTTCTTCTGTTATGTTTAAATTGAGCTCTTTCTCCCATTTCTCCTTTATATAGTTACTTGTATGATTGTTTGCCATAAGTTTCTGATATAGCTTTGAAATAATTCTTATTTTATTTCCTGTATATGAGCTTAAAATGAGTTGTATAATCTCGCTCACATCTGTTTGGAGGTTATGCCTAATCTTCTTCATATAATAATCTCTCATCTGCAGATATCTGAAAAATTCCGATCTTTCTAGTTTAAATTTTCTCCTGATGTTTACAAAGCTCCCGAGATCTTTTTTTCCGATATTGCCCCATGCTGTGATTCCCTAGTTCACCAGATTTTTGTATCCCCTATCTTGTTTTGCCGGTTCAAACTGACTGTCAAATGCTACCCATTTCAATAGTTTTATGTCTTCCTTTATATTATACTTTTGTACTATTTTATACCACAGTTCTAAAGTAAATTTAGTGATTGGGTCTATTTGTTTGATTTGCTTATATGCATCTTTATCTCCTATTATGCTTTGTACTGGGAGTCCCTCAATTTCCTTTTCCATTTCTTTCCATTTTGCCTCATATCCCTCGTCACACCAACATATGATATATCTTATTTGTGCTGAGTAGTAATATTCCTTTAGACTCGGTAGGCCCATGCCTCCTTTCTCTTTTGGTAATTGGAGAGTTTTATATTTCACTCTTGGCTTTTTACCTCCCCAAACAAATCTCGATATCATCCTGTCCCACTTTGAGAATTGGGCATCTGGAATCTCTGTTGGTATAGCCTGGAAGAGGTAAAGTAATCTAGGTTGTATGCTGATTTTGACTGTCTCAATTTTTGAATTCAGATCCATATTTAAGATTGACCATCTATCAATATCTTTTTTTATTTCTTGTTCCAACCTATCATAGTTTGCTTTATATATTTTGCTTAGGTCTTTAGGTATGTTCACTCCAAGGTATTTTATTTCTTTTTGTTTCCAGTTTAGTTTGATCTTATCAGTTATCTGGTTTAGAGGGTTATAGTGGAATGTCAGTATTTGTGTTTTTGTTATGTTTATCTTGTATCCTGATAATTTTCCAAAATTTTCTATCAAGTTCATCATTTCCATTATTGATTCATCTGGTTGTTCAAGGTAAACTATAATATCGTCTGCAAATAGCCCAATCTTGTGTTCCGCCCCCTTTATTGTTATACCTTTTAATTTCTTATTTTGTCTTATCGCTTGAGCCAGTGGTTCTATGAACAGAGCAAACAAGGTGGGCGATAAGCAGCATCCCTGCCTAGTTGATCTTTGTATATTTACTTTGTCTGTTAAGCTACCGTTTATCTTGATTCTTGCCACAGGTTCTTGATACAGCATCCTTATGCATTGTACTGATTTTTCGTTAAATCCAAAGCGCTCCAGTACACTATATAGGAATTTCCAGTTAACCCTGTCAAATGCTTTTTCTGCGTCTAAACTCATTATTACTGCGCTTTTCTTTTCTTTATGTATTTGGTTAATTATATGTATTGTTCTCCTGATATTGTCATGTGTTTGGCGTCCCTCTATGAAACCAGTTTGATCATCTTCTATCAATTCCGTCAAGAATGTCTTTATTCGTTTACATATAATTGTTGTATATATTTTATAATCCACATTTAATAAAGAGATTGGTCTATAGTTTCCGCATTGTTCTTTATCTTTCCCTGGCTTTAAAATAACTGAAATGATAGCTTCGTTCCATGATGGAGGTATTTTGTTGTTGTTCAACGTCCAATTAAATGACTTTAGGAGCTGTGGCGTGAGTTCTTCTATAAACAGTTTATAAAACTCAGATGGGTATCCATCACTACCCGGTGATTTACCGTTTTTAAGTGACTTAATCACATCTCTGATCTCTTGTGTTGTTATTTCTGCTGTTAGCTTTTCATTTTGTTGATTTCCTATTGATGGCAAGTCCAGTGTGCCTAGAAATTTTTTAATATCTTTAGTATTTGTTTCTTCAGGTTGCGAGTATAGTTCTTGGTAGAAATTATGGAATATTTCTTCGATGTTTTCTGGGTTAACTGTGGTTTTATTTGTGGTGGGGTCTTTAATCTTATATACATTATTCATTGTTTGTTGTTTTCTTAACCGTTTTGCCAGCAGTTTTGTGGCTTTTGGTCCCGTTTCATAATATTTTTGCTTTAGATATCTATTTTTCCTTTCAATTTCATCCATTTGTGTTTCTTTTATCTTTGTTTTTTCTTCTTTAATTTCTTGATATATTTTTGGATCATTTGTGCTTTGATGTTTACGTTCTAATTCCCTCAGTCTCTCACATCTTTGTTCATACGCTTCCAGTTTAGTCTTATTTGCTTTTCCTGTTTCAACAATTAATTTACCTCTTAACACGGCTTTTAGTGCGTCCCATAGTATTGTTGGGTCCACTTCTTCATTGTCATTCTCTTGGATATACTCGTTTATGTTTATTTTTATTCTTTCTTTCATTTTCTCATCATTTAACAGTCCTACGTTAAGTTTCCATGTTGTTTGTCGTTTTCTATTGTTTAGATACAGTATATTTCCATGTATATAGGATTATGATCTGATATTTCTGCCCCTCCAATCCAACAATTTCTCACCCTGTGTCTGTCACCTTCATTCATAAGGAAGTAATCTATTCTAGAGTGTACTTTATGGACTGCTGAATAATGTGTATAGTCTTTTTCAAGTGGGTGCAGGTCCCTCCATATGTCTACCATACCCATTTCTGCCAGTGAGGTTCTTATGAACTTTGTTACATGTTTTTTTGTCTTCTTAACACTTGTTGTATCAACTTCATGATCCATGACAGCATTTAAGTCTCCTCCACAAATTAGGACTCCTTCACTGTGTGTTGCTATGAGATCAAACAGATGTTGGAAAAAAAACCTTGTCACTTTCTGGTGGGGCATAGATGTTCACTAATGTGATCTGCATACCATCTATTCTTCCCTTTATTATTACATACCTGCCTTCTTTATCCTGGATTTCCTGTTCACTTTCAAATTGTGTTTTGTTTGAAATTAGTATCATAACCCCCCTTTTAGTTCCTCCCTTAAATGAACTGTAGTAGGAGTTCTTATAGCCAAATCTCTTTAGTTTCACATGTTCTGTCTTGCTCAAATGTGTCTCTTGCATAAATATAATTTCAGCTTTTTCCTTCTTGAATTTTCTTATTATTCTTTCCCTTTTAACAGGTGAGTTCAGACCATTCACGTTTAGTGTCATTATCTTAAGATTTTTACCCATATTCATGTTTTTCCATTTTTTTTAACTTGTGCTCCTAGCCCCTTTAACAACAAAAATAACACATATTTATATAAAAACACATTAAAAAATCTCGACCTCCGTACTTTGGGCCTTTCTTCTGCCCACTGGTCCCTGTTGGTGGGTGGGGGGATTGTCTTCACAGAGTGAAGGGCCCTCCCTAGACCTCTAATTACTATCCAAGTAATAGTCATTAGTCTAGAAATGTCCAACAAATATCACTTAAACCTCTCCTAGCCGTCTGTTTCTCTTTTACCTTGTCTTCTTGGCCTTCATTTCTTCTGTGCCTTTCTTAATCTTTGTTATGATCTAGGCTTTCAGTTGAAAGCCTTGTAGCTTGTCCTGGGCCCGCTGCGCCACGTCTCTCCCCCTTCTTCCGCCGTTCACTCGTCTCCACTCCGGCTGTCGTGATGCGTTCAGGGCCGCCGCTGCTCCAGCCGTTTCCTCCGGCACGCTCACCTCAAGGCCCCGCTCCATCATATCCCACGCTGCCTCTCTGGCCGTGTTGTAGGTTCTTACGCCGTCCTCCCAATGAATCCTCATTTTCGTTAGCGGCGTTTGGAATCTAATTTTTTTCTCTTTCAGCGTTTTTTTAATGTTGGCATATTTCTTCCGCTGCTGCACAATTTCTGTCGGGTAGTCATGGTCAAAGAATACCTGTTTGTCGCCGATTCGTATCTTTTTTTTCCATGCTTGTGTCAGGATTCTTTCCTTTGTCATATTTCACAAAGTTTACCACAACTGACCTGGGTGGAGAGTTTGGCTTCGGGTTCTGTGCCGGGGCTCTGTGCGCTCGTTGAATCTGCAGATCCGTTTCTCCTGGCAGTTCCAGCTCTTTTTTTAAGAACTGATCCATGAATTTCGTCATCGAGTTGCCTTCAGTGCCCTCCGGAATTCCAAAGATGCGTATATTGCTTCGTCTGGACCTGCTCTCCAAGTCGTTTATTTTCTCCTGCATCTTCTGCGTTTGCGCTGTCAGGGTCTGTAGCTGTTCGTTTGCCTCGCTTTTCCAATCTTCCAGCTCCGATATTCGGGCCTGCGCTTCTGTCATACACGCCCGCTGGGAGCGCAGCTCCTCCATGTTTTCTGTTAGCTTGCGCTCCATTTCTCTTCGGAGGCCCATAATTTCCTCCTTAATCTCTTTTTTCAGCTCCTCCTTAAGAGCCGCTAAATCCTGCTGTAGCTGCCGCTTGAATTCTCTCAACTCTTTACCCAAACTGGCGATGCCAGTGTTCATGTTTTCGAGCCTGGCGTCCTCCATTTTCTCTGCTGTAGACACCTCGTTTTTTTGGGCTTCGTGTTCAGCGGTTTTTCCTGCGTTGTTGGAGAGGAATTCTTTAATTTTACCCTGCTTTTGTCCTTGTGCCCGGCTCCTTCGTGTTTTCATCCCTTAGTTTATTGATCCGCTTATGTCGAGTTGGCCATTTACCGATGATTTTTAATCCGGCTAGGGAGAGCTCTCTGTTTAAGCGTTATGTCTCTCCGCCATCTTCCCGGAAGTCCCCGCCACTTGCTCCTTTTAGAAGAGGTTGCAATTATTTTAGCAGAACTCTCAGCCTTAATACCTGGTTGTGTTCAACATGTCCTACTTTTAACATTGGTTTTATAGACAATTTCAACCTGTTGTGGAACCGCCCATCATTTATGAGGCCAGATGGCATCCATCCAAATAGACTCGGTGCTCGCGTTCTAAGGGACAATCTGTTTTATTCCATTCAGCATTTTTTAGTGCAGTGACTGAAAGCTGGTATGTTAACTCTCCCCAAAGTACCCGGGTCTGCCAACCAGCCCTTTTCTGCTTCCACTTCTCATATTAATCCTATTAATCCAAATAATTCTCACTGTTTAGATCAGTCTTCAATTCATAACCCCATAGAGATTGTGTCTGTCTCCCGTTACCCAAAACATTATAACCAAAGACAAATACAGCATAACTTGGCTGCACGGTGGCGCAGTGGTTAGCACTGTGGCAGCACAGTTTTACCCTCGGCCGGGGGATCGCGGGGACCGTGAGATCGTGGGTTCGATCCCTGCCCCCGGCCAACAGTGATCTGTGTGGAGTTTGCATGTTCTCCCCGTGTTTGCGTGGGTTTACCCCGAGATTTCTCCGGTTTCCTCCCACATGCCAAAAACATGCAGGTGTAGGGAGTTAAGGGGCGCTTGCGCTTGCGCACGCAGCGACCGGCAGCTGGTGGTTTGTCACCAGACTGCAAAGCAAATCTACCTACGGGTACAAAATAAGTAATAATTAAAAAAAAAAAAAAAAAAAAAACTTGATAAATACACACCTTTCTGCAGTTCCTCTTCATCCGCCACCTCTCAACTTAGCCCCTGTCTTCCCCATCAGAGAATCATTGTCTGCTCTCTCCTCACCTCCTCCATAACTGTGTGGTATGCAGGAGCCACTGCCAGGGACAGACTAAGGCTGCAGCGTGTCGTGCGCACTGCTGAGAAGGTGATCGGCTGCAAGCTCCCATCTCGCCAGGACCTGTACATCTCCAGGACCCGGAGGCGTGCTGGCCGGATCATAGCCAATCCTTCACACCCTGGTCACGTACTGTTTGCCCCCCTCCCCTCAGGTAGAAGACTTCGGTCCATTCGGACTAAAACCTCCCGGCACATGAACAGCTTTTTCCCCTCTGCCATCAGACTGCTGAACATTAAGTGACTTATTGACTCTCGCGCACTATGTACAGCAGCTCAACCAGACTCATGTCATTCATCACTGTTTTTTCTGTTGCATTATCAACTGCACTGTGGTACCCCATATTATCTGCTACTTGCTAATTTTTTTAAAAACTGCCTTGACTAGTACTACTCATTATTACTATTATTATTACTTATTTTTCAACACTTATTGCACGTTTTTAGTCCTTTAGTTTTTTAGTTTATCTCTTTATCTCATCATGTTTTTAATGTTGCAGCATGGCACCGAGACAAATTCCTAGTTTGTGTACTACATGAACAATGGCAATAAATCTGATTCTGATTCTGATTCTCCAAAGTTAATAAAAATATAATGTATAAGCATCCCAAAATGATTAAACAGAAAGTTGGTAAAACTCAAATTAAACATCAAGTTTCTAAATTTAATGATTTGGCATCTCTTCCTCCTCATAATTTAAAAATTAAATATGGTTTATAAAATATTAGGTCTCTAACTCCCAAGTCTCTGCTAGTCCATGATCTGTTAATTGATCATCAGATTGCTGTAATATCCCTTACAGAGACTTGGGTAGGGCAAGAGGATTATGTTGGTTTAAATGAATCAACTCCCTCTGGTTATTTAAACTGTCAAAATCCCAGAAGTTCTGGTTGTGGAGGAGGAGTAGCGACAATTTACCATTCTAAATTACTAGTTCATGTAAAGCAAAAAACATGTTTTAATTCCTTTGAGGGCCTGGTCCTCAGTAGTGGGCATGTTAGCAATCTTAGGTTAAACCCAATTTTCTTTGCCATAGTTGATGTCCTCCCTCAGGCTACCCAGAGTTTTTATCCGAATTTGCCAAATTCTTAGCTGATTTAATGCTGAAATCAGAGTAATTATGGTAGGGGATTTTAATATACATGTAGATGTAGGTAGTGACTGTCTTAATAAGATAAGATAAGATAAGCCTTTATTAGTCCCACAATGGGGAAATTCCAGGATTGCAACAGCACAGGGATAGCAACACTCAGAGCAACAATCAGAAGGCAAGGAAAAAAAAAACAAAAAACAAGAGCAGCGAGTGTACATATGTACATATAACATAAATATATAGACACAGTGCGGAGCATTGTAGCTAGATGGAATAAATATATAAATATATAAACACAATGCGGAGCATTGTAGCTAGATGGAATAAATATATGAATATATAAACACACAGTGCGGAGCATTGTAGCTAGATGGAATAAATATGTGAATATATAAACACACATACAGTGTGCAGTGTTGAAGCTAGATGGAATAAATATATGAATATATAAACACACACAGTGCGGAGCATTGTAGCTAGATGGAATAAATATGTAAATATATAAACACAGTGCGGAGCATTGTAGCTAGATGGAATAAATATGTAAATATATAAACACACAGTGTGGAGCATTGTCGCTAGATGGAATAAATATATAAATATATAAACACACACAGTGCGGAGCATTGTAGCTAGATGGAATGAAACAGCATAACCGTCTACTTAGTTATCCTACATGGTATGATTATGTACCCATACATATTGTCACCCTCCGTAGCTACCGGTCTTTTCCTAGTTGTATACCGGAGGGGACCATTGTGTAAGTCTATTGCGTCTTTTGCATTCAATACTATTAGGTTGTCACATCTTTTTGCTATCTCTGCGAGCAGCCCTGCTTAGGTTGTACAGTCTGACAGCCGTAGGTAGGAAGGACCTGCGAAACCTCTCGGTTGTGCACCTAGGATGATGTAGTCTGCTGCTAAATGAGCTCCTTAGTACATTCAGTGTGTCCTGCATAGGGTGGAACTCGGACTCCAGCAGAGATGACAGTTTAGCCACCATCCTTCTCTCTCCGATCTCCTCCACTGGGTCAAGGCGCTGCCCCATGACAGAGCTAGCTTTCTTGATCAGTTTGTTCAGTCTCTTACTGTTGGCTGCTGCAATGCCACTGCCCCAGCAGACCACTCCAAAAGTGATGGCTGATGCCACCACCGTGTCGTAGAATGTCTTCAGTAGCGCCCCTTGTACACCAAAAGACCTGAGTCTCCTCAGTAGGAACAGCCTGCGCTGTCCCTTCTTGTAGAGTGCGTCAGTATTGTGTGACCAGTCTAGTTTATTGCTCAGATGAACACCCAGGTACTTGTAGGATGTCACCATCTCGATGTCTGTTCCCTGTATATTTACTGGTGCTGTGAGGGGTTGTCCTTGCCTGCGGCAGTCCACCACCAGCTCCTTAGTTTTCCTCGCGTTGATCTGGAGGCAGTTCCGATGGCACCAGTCCACAAAGTCCTGGATAAGTCCTCTGTACTCAGCTTCATCTCCGTTGGAGATGAGGCCAACGATCGCAGAGTCATCAGAGAACTTCTGTAGATGGCAGTGTGTTGTGTTGTGTGAGAAGTCCGCAGTATAAAGGGTAAACAGGAAGGGAGCCAAAACCGTTCCCTGGGGGGGCCCCGTGCTACTGATGATCGTGTCGGACACACAGTCCCGAGTTCTTTCTGTTGTGTTGACACATGGCATAAAGGAGACAATCTGCATAAATTTGGTAACATCATCATCTGAAAGACATCTGCTGTAGTAATATTTTTCTTTAGGAATCCAATAGTCAGGAATAGTGAAATCAAAAGTAAGGCAAGTAAAATAAGGCATTTAATTCAATATTAGACTCGATGGGGTTTTCTCAGAAAGTAGAAAATTCTACCCATTATCTCCACCACACATTGGACCTTCTGACATATGGCATAGAAATAGAAAATCTGGTAGTATCTCCTCATAAGCCTGTACTGTCAGACCACTGTCTGTTAACTTTTGATTTCACTATTCCTGACTATTGGATTCCTAAAGAAAAATATTACTACAGCAGATGTCTTTCAGATGATGATGTTACCAAATTTATGCAGATTGTCTCCTTTATGCCATGTGTCAACACAACAGAAATAAGCTATGAAGAGCTTGCTCCTTCTGTAATTGGTAGCATGGTATATAGTGTTACAGCTTCTCTGTGTCAGACTCTAGACTTGGTGGCCCCTTTAAAAAAGAAAAAGTCCAATCAGAGATTTCTAACCCCTTGGTTTAACACAGAAACTCATAGCTTAAAACAGAAGACTCATCAATTAGAAAGAAAATGGCTTTCCACTAATTTTGATGAAAACTATTCAGCTTGGAGAAATCATCTTTTAATTTGTAAAAAATCTCTTAGAAAAGCTAGAACAAGTTATTACTCTGCTTTAATAGAAGAGAACAAGAATAATCCCAGGTTTCTTTTCAGCACTGTAGCCAGGCTGACAAAGAGTCAGGACTCTGCCAATCCTTGCATTCCCTTAGAGCTTACTAGTCAGGACTTTATGAACTTTTTCAATCATAAAATTTCATCTATTAGAGATAAAATCAGTCAGATTCTTCCCACCGTTAACGTAAATACAATAACTACTACAACACCTTCAACTGGTATCTGTTTGGATAAGTTTACTCCAATTGACCTTTTAGAGTTAGATAAAAAAATTTCCTCATCCAAGCCTTCAACTTGTCTTTTAGACCCTATTCCTACCAGGTTATTTAAAAATGCCTTCCCATTTATTGGCAGCCGTATTCTTCAAATAATCAATTCTTCTTTAACATTAGGCCATGTACCGCAGGCTTTTAAAACGGCTGTAATTAAACCCTTATTCAAAAAGCCAACGCTGGATCCAGGAGTTTTAGCTAACTATCGACCAATCTCTAATCTGCCTTTCATTTCAAAAATCTTAGAAAGAGTTGTTGCTACAGAATTATTTGATCACTTGCAGGGAAATGGTTTATTTGAAGAGTTTCAGTCTGGGTTTAGAATCCATCATAGTACTGAAACAGCCTTAGTGAAGGTCACTAATGACCTCCTTATCCTATCTGATAATGGACTTGTTTCTGTACTTGTCCTGTTAGACCTTAGTGCAGCCTTTGATACTATCGACCATAATATTCTACTCAATAGATTAGAACACTATGTTGGACTTAATGAAACTTCGCTGCAATGGTTTAGATCTTATTTGTCTGATAGGCTCCAGTTTGTTCATGTCAGTAATGAGTTTTCTTCCAACTCAAAGCTCAGTCATGGAGTTCCACAGGGATCTGTGCTAGGCCCTACTCTTTTTAGTTTATATATGCTTCCGTTAGGCAACATTATTAGAAAGCACTGTGTACATTTTCATTGTTATGCAGATGACACACAATTATACCTGTCAATGAAGCCAGATGATAGTAATCGATTAGCCAAGTTAGAAGCCTGTCTTAAGGAAATCAAAGCTTGGATGACTTGTAATTTCCTGCTGTTAAATTCAGATAAGACTGAAGTCATTCTTGTTGGTCCAAAAAACTGTCGAAATACCTTTCCAAATCAAACTTTTAGTTTGGATGTGGTTACTCTTTCTCTTAATAGTTCTGTGAGGAACCTTGGAGTTATTTTTGATCAACATTCATTTTTCAATTCACATATTAAATTTGTTTCTAAGGCTGCCTTCTATCATTTGCGTAATATTGCCAAGATTAGGAGCATCTTGTCTCAGAACGATGCTGAGAAACTGATCCACGCTTTTGTTAGCTCTAGTTTAGATTATTGTAACTCTTTATTATCAGGTTGTCCTAAAATATCTTTAAAAAGTTTTCAGTTGATCCAAAATGCTGCTGCAAGAGTTTTAACAGGTACTAGAAAGAGAGATCATATCTCTCCGGTTTTGGCCTCCCTTCATTGGCTTCCCATAGAGTTCAGAATTAAGTTTAAAATCCTTCTTCTCACTTACAAAGCTCTTAACAATCAGGCCTCTTTTTATTTAAAAGATCTGATAGTACCCTATCATCCTAATAGAGCATTACGCTTCCAAAATGCTGGATTACTTGTAATACCTAGAATCTCCAAAAGTACAATGGGAGGCAGAGCCTTCAGTTATCAAGCTCCTTTCCTGTGAAACCAGTTACCAATCTGGATTCAGGAGTCAGACTCGATCTCTGTTTTAAAGAATAGGGTAAAAACCTTCCTTTTTGATATAGCTTACAATTAGGAGGGATCATGTGTCTCTAAACCCTCTCTTAGTTATGCTGCTAATAGATTTAGACAGCCGGGGGACCTCCACTAATGTACTGGGCTTCTCCCCTTTAATGTTTGCTCTGTACATGTCTGTTCTTCTCATCTTCTCTGTCCCCTCACTCCCCAACCAGTTGCAGCAGATGACTGCCCCTCCCTGAGCCTGGTTCTGCTAGAGGTTTCTTCCTGTTAAAAGGGAGTTTTTCGGACTTCTGGTCTGGACACCATGGTGGTAGCAGCTTAACGCTGAAGCTCCCAGATCCCATCCGTGAAAACACCATGAAAATCAGATTTAACGGATTTATGGAAGAGTGAAAATCAAAAGACAAAGTCATTATGCCTAAAGGAAGACAGAAGAGATCAACATTTACCAGGCCAAGACACGCATCGGCCGGAGAAACTGACCTCAAAGACAATAACCTCTAGGAAATGTAGGAGCAAAATGAGGCTAGCAACATGGCTAGCTTAAAAATGATACTTCAAGAATTAAGAGAATTTCGCCGAGATTGTTGGGCCGAATTTCGTGAACTTAAAGACGAAATAAAAAGGACAAACAACAGAGTGGACCAGGCTGAGGACCGAATCATGGGAGCAGTGGAAAGAATAAAAGGGCTGGAAGAAACCACGCTGGAATTACTTAAACGACAGACAAGACTGGAGGCTAAGCTAACCGACCTGGAAGGAAGACTAAGAAGGGACAACATAAGAATTCTTGGTCTGAAAGAAGGAGTCGCGGATGGTTTCACCACAATGGCTGCATGCGTGGAAACCATACTGAGAGAAAAGTTGGAAATTCCCCAATCCACCGACTTGAAAATAGAAAGGGCGCACCATTCATTAGCCCCAAGGCCGTCAGCGGAAGCTCCCCCGCGATTGGTGGTGGTGAAGTTTTCCAACTTCAGAACAAAAGAAGAGGTTTTGAGACTGGCTTGGCAGAAAAAAGGATTTATGCACCAAGAAAGAAAAGTTTTTGTGGAGCATGACTACGCCCCAGAGGTCCTTAAAAAACGTCAGGAATACAATGACGCTAAAAAGGTACTAAGAGAGAAGAAACTGCGCTTTCAAACTCCATTCCCGGCGAAGCTGAGGGTTTTTTACGGGGAAGAGACGTGTCTCTACAACTCGGCGGAAGAAGCAACCAGGGATATGGTGAGAAGACGGCTCCCGATACCGGTGTATAAACCCGCAGCAGACCCAATCGAAAGACTCAAGGCTCAAACGTGGTGCACACAGAGACCCTCAAAATCCACGGGCCAGCAGCGGGAAACCCAGCGTCAGGGCTATAAGGAAAAACTGGACGCTTTCAGAAGGGAATAACGATATTTTTAGTCAATATGCACATCCAGCCCTCCTCCTACAAGGTAACAAACATTAAAGGAGATGCAGAATCAGCAAATATGAGGTGGTAAAACATTTCATGGAACAGTCATAATATTAGAAACAAATAAGTCTTAAAAAAAAAACAAAAAACTTGTTAAAATAGAAATGTGACAGTGAACTACATGAACTCTTCACACTAACAAATACTGTATTACCGTGATTGTTTGCTGTGATGGTGTTGGGAGGTTGCGCATAATTTCATAGGGTATAGGCATAAAAAAAAATCATTACAAGTTCGGATTGGGATCTGAAATTCACGTTAAAAACATGGGACAACTTACAGGGGTAAGAGAGGGCCCTCAACATGTAACAGAGTTTGAGGAATTTCACTCAGAGCCAACACACCAGCAAGCCTCCTCTAAGGTCACTAAAAAGACCTCAGCTCAGGAAGGCCTTTTGACAGTTTTTTGTTTTAAAGTTTTATATACTATGTTCTTAATGTTTTTTATGTTCTTAATAGGGCCTTTTCCACTAGCACGCTTTAGCGCGACACGGGACGGCTCAGCACGCTTTGTACGCTTTTCCACAAGCCCCAACACGGTTTAACAGCCGCGATTCTCAGCCCCGCTCCAGGGCAGGGTACAGCAGTGCTGAGCTGTGCCGTGTTGTGACGTTAAGACTGGTCACCGCTGATTGGTCAGGTTGTAACCGGCGCTGATTGGTCAGGTTGGAACCGCCCCTCTCCTCCTCCTCATCTACCAAATCTTCACGACCTTCTCAATAAAGTTTTTGAAAAAAAAAAAAAAAAAAGAATCTTCACGACCGCCTTTACTCAGCACGCAACCACTGTTGGCGGTTTCTTTTCAGTGTATTGCTGTGCTATTTTCATTTATTCTCTATCAAAAATGGCTTCGCGTAATAAGGGTGTTCCATGGACCAATAAGGAGGTGCAGTGTCTGCTCACTGCATTGTCAGACGAACGTATTCAGCGCGAGTTAGACGGAGCCGCCCGGAATGAAAAAATATACCGAGAGGTCTCGACATCGGAGTCCTTTAACGGTGAGTTTTAATTTTTTTTTATTGTGCGTTTTTTCGCAAATATATTCGGTAAGACGCTCAGTTTATTTATGCAATAAAAAAGCTGTTCATTTGTGGATGGATCGCTGCTTTATTGCAGCACACTGCGGACTAAAGCTTTTATTTTAATTATTCATGTGAACAATACGCTGAAATAAGCTTATGTATTCTTGTTAAAAACTATTGTCTTTTCTGTATATATTGCACTTTCGTGCTGTATTTTATTGTGTGCATTTTCCTTGTAGAATCATCCCACGTGTCCGCCGCGCCAGCCCGCACGGATTAATTCAACCGAGCTTTCCTGAACCACAGCTGGCAGAGACGCCTTCATTCTACCGAGCCTCAGCACTCAGTGGTCGGCGTGTATAAAATGTCGATTAACCTTCATGTTGTGTTGCAAATTTTTTTTTTATTTTAATCTTTTGTATATAATAAAATGGAATTGTTTTGGAAAGTGTGGTTTGTCTGTTATAACACTGAATTATAAAACAGTATAATTACATAGAAATTCCATTGCCTAGTCTGATCAAAATGATGCTGATCTTCCTGTCAGGGTCAACCATTGTAAAGGTAATGTAATTTTTAACTAGACCAAAAAAGAAATCTTTTTGTAAGCTTTCTGTTCTTTTTATTGAAATATCATAAAAAATTAGCACCAAGTCAAAGTAGGTACAAGTATATGTAAATTGAATGTTCTATCGGCATTCCAAATTCAGAGATTTACAATACTTTAGAAGGAGTGTAGCATCATCTAAATGGAAAATAATAATACTGTTGTTCCAAACGTTGACCTGAAGGTGAAAAACATGAATTTTTTTAATTCAGTACATCCAAAATGCCCTAGGATGTAAAAAATAATACAATTTGGTGTTGGGCAGTGTGCCACCGTCTCATTATTTAATACGAATAAAAACAAGTTTCAGCTCATTATTTCTAGGTCATTTGGCAGTTAATTCAAAACAAAAGTGACGTGTTGTTGCAGCTTAATTATGAGATAAAATTAATTGTGAGATAAAACCACAGAGCGAGCAAGGCAATAATCCTTGGATCCTTTTTTGTCTCGTGTAAATAAGGACTCAGTCAGGTGCGTAACGTCACGGGAGTGTGGCCCCGCCTCGCTGAGAATCTGCCGCCGCCCCGCTTCTAAAACCTCCTAACACAAACCATCACAGCACAAGCACAACACCGTGCTAATGGAGACAGAAGCATTCCGAGCCGTACTGAAATGAATCGAGCCGTACCGAGGTGTGCTGGGCTAGTGGAAAACAGGCTAATGTTCTTTCAGTTTCTGAGTAGCATAAGAGAGGGCCACTATACTATTATACTAAATAAGACAATACAATGGAGAAACAGGGTTCAACCAGAATAATCTCATATAATGTAAAAGGGATCCTGAATCCAGTTAAAAGATCCAAGATTCTAGGCAAAATGAAAAAAGACAAAGCAGGAATAATATTTTTACAGGAGACCCACCTGACAGACTTGGAACACGCTAAACTTAATAGACAAGGGTTTAAACTGATCTCTTCATCTTCATATAAGTCAGGGAGGAGGAGAGGGGTAGCAACATTGACCTCAACCAAAATTATATTTGAAAAAAAAAAAATCAGAACACAAAGATAAAGGAGGGAGATTTAGCATGGTACTTGGTTGGCTAGAGGGAGAAGATATCACCCTGCTGAATGTATATGCACCTCCAGGGGCTAACTGGAAATTTTATGAAAATGTATTTGACCTAATGATAACTAAAGCCCAAGGTTTAGTGATATGTGGTGGAGACTTCAATCTAAGACTGAATCCATACTGGGATGCATCAGGTAATTCTCCACATCAAAATAACATTCCAAGTAGAAAAACTAGGATGCTACTAAATGAAATGAGAATCTGTGACGTGTGGAGGGAATTCAACCCCAGTGTAAAAGATTATACATTTTACTCAGCACCACATTCATCATATTCAAGGATTGACTATTTTTTTTATGTTTAATAGAGACACTGGAAGAGTAAAAACATGTAAAATAGGACTGATGGATCTCTCTGACCACAGTCTGATCTATATGGACTCAAATATCCAAAAATACACAAATAATACATTTTCTTGGAGGTTAAATTGAAATGTGCTGAAAGGACCACTGAAAGATGAATTGGAGTCAGATATTCTCAGATATTTGGAAGAAAATGATAATGGAGAAGTATCCCCTTTAATACTGTGGGACACATGCAAAGCTGTAATAAGGGGAAAGATTATTGCAAAACTGGCACTCCAAAAGAAATTGAGACAAGAAAAACTAATCACATTAGAATCAGAACTTAAGAAACTAGAAGAAGAGCACAAAGACAACACTCATTCTAATGACTCGCTCAAAATTAAGGAAATAAAAAAAAACAAATAAACGAGATCTACACAACAGAAATCCAGAAGAAACTTACATTTCTGAAACAAAAATATTATGAAACAGGTAGCAAATCGGCAAAATTGCCAGCCTATAAATTGAGGAAACAACAAACAGAGAGAGAAATCTACAAAATCAGAGACCCAGTGTCAAAGGAAATAAAAATTAGAATTCAGGAAATTCATTAAAGCTTCGAGAATTACTACAAGAACTTGTATTCCCTCAAAAAACACAAAGACACATCCGAAGCCTTCCTAAATACATTAAATCAGACATGCCCAAAGTCCGGCCCCCGGGCCAAATCCGGCCCGTGTCCAAATTTCCACCGGCCCGAAGCGTCCTGTCATAAAATCAATAATATGTGGCCCGCCAGCACAGTTTCCCACCATACACACATACCAAAAACAGCAATTTTATATTTCACCAGAGGGTGGCAGTAGACCTGTGGCTGCATTCTCATCGTTTTACCCCTGTGGTATGCTTTTAGCTCATTTCTAAAATGGCAACTGGAAATAAAAAGAGGAAAGTTGATAGCGAGGGCCGCCGTTTCCAGGACAAGTGGAAATCGGAGTATTTTTTCACTGACATACGAAACAACTGTGTCTGCCTAATTTGCCAAGAGACTGTGGCTGTTTTCAAAGAGTTCAATATTAAGAGGCACTACCAGACGAAACATGCTAATTACGACAAGCTAACGGCGAACGAACACGCCAAAAAACTGAAGCAACTGGAAGCTGTTTTGACAGCACAGCAGCGTTTGTTCACAAGAGCCCGTGACACAAATGAAAATTCTACAAAGGCAAGCTACGAAGTGGCAATGCTGATTGCCAAGCACTACAAACCTTTTACTGAGGGTGAATTCATTAGACTGCGTGATGAAAATGGTGGAGAAAATTTGTCCTGAGAAAAAGCAAGAGTTTGCCAATGTCTGCCTGGGTTGTAGCACTGTGGCACGGAGGATTGAAGAAATTTCATCTAACATCAAGGGACAGTTAGAGGCAAAAGGAGTGGAGTTTGACATTTTTTCGTTAGCCTGCGACGAAAGCGCGGATGCATCTGACACCGCTCAGTTACTGATTTTTTTGAGAGTAGTGGACAATGAAATGAACGTGAGTGAAGAGCTCCTTGACCTTCAGAGCCTTAAGGACCAAACCAGAGGAACAGATTTGTTTGCTGCTGTTTGTTCCACCGTGAAGGACATGAAACTGCAATGGAATAAAATCACTGGGATTATTACGGACGGCGCACCTGCCATGGTTGGTGAGCAAAGTGGGCTATCAACGCTAGTCTGTAAAAAAGTCAGTGAAGAAGGTGGCAAAGCTATAAAACTCCACTGTATTATTCACCAACAAGTTCTATGTGCCAAACATCTGAAATATGATCACGTTATGAAACCGGTGATAAAGGCTATTAATTATATTCGCTCCAGAGCCCTGTGCCACCGCCAGTTTCAACAGTTTCTACTCGACATCCACGCTGAATATGGAGATGTTGTGTATCACAATGACATAAGATGGCTCAGTCGGGGGTCTGCACTGCAGCGATTCTTCTCTCTCAGAAAGGAAATCGAACTATTCTTGGCACAAAAGGGACAACCGATGCCGGAACTCTGCGATCCTGTTTGGCTGGCTGATTTTGGATTTTTAGTTGACATAACACGACATCTGAACGTGCTGAACACGAGCCTTCAGGGGCAAAATGCAGTGGTGAGCCAACTGTATTCATACATAAAAGCTTTTCGGACAAAGCTGCTACTTTTCCAAAGGCACCTGTCACAAACGCAGCCCAATACCACACATTTCCCATCACTGCAGGAAATGATGACCAGTTTTCCAGAAAACAATATCAGTGCGCAAATGAGGAGGTATGCAGAAAACATCTCATCTCTGACTGAGGAGTTTCAACAGCGTTTCAGGGATTTTGCAGCTATTGAAAAGGAGATCACACTTTTTTCCATTCCTTTTTCCGTGGATCCTAATGACGCTCCAGACCACCTGCAGCTGGAGTTCATTGAGCTGCAGTGTGACGCGGAGTGTCACGGTCGTCACCAACAACTCCCTCTCATCGATTTTTACCGCCAGCTGGACAAAGACAGGTTCCAAGAGATTCGAACATTTGCTAAGAAAATGCTGAGCTTGTTTGGCTCGACATACTTGTGCGAGAAGACGTTCTCGGTTATGAACATTAACAAGAACCATGTGAGGACAAGACTAAGTGACTCTCACCTGCGTGACATCTTGCGCATCAAAACCACTGCTTTTGAGCCAGACCTGGCCACCTTACTGCAGTCGAAACACCAGTGTCACCCTTCACATTAATGCAGGTACATTTCTTTTATTCTTCTGAGGAGAATAAATTCCAAAGCCTCAGTGAATTGATTTTTTTGTGATGATCAAACCACAGTTTTGTCAAATTTCTGTCATTTAATTTGACTATACTATTCTTTGTCAAAATGCACTGGGATGTGATTTGTTGAAACAAAATCAATAAATACACGTTTCTAAAAATATTCAGTCAAATTTATTTGTATGTAATTTATTATTATTTTAACCTTTAACTATCCTGGTGGTAATGCAGTTGACAACAGATTCTCATTTGCAATGTCAACCTAGCTGCAGACAGCAAAGTGATATATATATATATAATTACATATTTACATGGTAATTTACAATGGTAATGGTTCGAGGAATGTCAGGCTGAATGGTCGGCCCCCATACATTTTCACCTGACCAAATCTGGCCCTCTTTGCAAAAAGTTTGGACACCCCTGCATTAAATCTTCCCCAACTTACTGAGTCACAAAATAAAAAACTATTGGCAGAAATACAACCTAAAGAATTAGAAAAAGCAATTATGAAACTTAAAGCTAACAAATCCCCAGGAGCAGATGGTTATACAGCAGAGTGGTACAAAACTTTTAAACAGCAACTATCTCCTCTCCTCCTGAAAACATTCAACTATGTCCTCCACACAGGGGAAATCCCCCCCTCCTGAAGAGAAGGGGTCATTGCAGTCATACCTAAACCTGAAAAGGATAAATTAGACTGCTCCAACTACAGACTAATCAGTGTGTTAAATCAGGATTATAAACTTTTTACCGCTATCCTTGCCAAAAGGTTAGAAAATATACTGACAGACGTAATTCATTTAGACCAAACAGGTTTTATAAGACAAAGACAGACACAAGATAACATTAGACGCACTTTACACATAATTCATCATATAAAAAAATATAATTTAAATGCAGCCATACTGGGATTAGACACTGAAAAAACATTTGATTCGGTTGACTGGTCTTTCCTATATAGAATCTTGTCCAGTTTCAATTTTCAGAACAACTTCATCAGAACTATCCAGGCATTATATAAAAAACCAACAGCTAAAATAAGGATTAACGGTAAATAATCATCATCCTTTGAACTGGAGAGAGGATGTCATCAGGGCTGCCCCTTGTATCCACTGCTCTTTGCAATCTTCATAGAACCTCTGAGCCAATGGATAAGACGGAATCAAAAAATTCAAGGTATTACACTTGGTCAGAAGGAACATAAAATAACACTCTTTGCTGATGACATTTTAATATACCTGGGGCAGCCGGACACCTCTTTTCCAGAACTAATCTCAGTTTTTTCAGAGTATGGAGAGTTATCGGGGTACGAATTGAACATGCATAAAACCCAAATTTTAACATTCAACTATAACCCAAATCAATATTTACTAAGCAAATTCAAAACTAACTGGGAGATGGAATCTATGAAATATCTGGGGGTCAATATCCCGAAACAACTCAACAAAATTATAACACTAAACTATGATCCACTGATGGCAAAAATAAAATCTGATCTAGCAAGATGGAATATGATACCATTCTTGGGTACCGCACAAAGAATTGAAGCAGTCAAAATGAATATACTTCCACGTCTTCTATACCTTTTCCAAACAATACTGGTAGAACCTCCCAAAAAAACATGGCAAGAACTGGACAGAAGGATGTCAAGATTCATATGGCAGGGCAAGAGACCAAGAATCAGGTATAGAACCCTACAGCTAAACAAAGACAAAGGTGGGCTTGCGCTGCCAAATATCAGGTACTATTTTAAAACCGCACAAATTAAAACTTTAGTAGAGATATGTAACCCATTCTACACTGCACAATGGAAGGAGATAGAATGCCAAATAACAAGTGACATTCCCCTACAGGCGATAATAGGGAATAATGCCTTACCTAAACATTTGAATAACATTAACCCGTGGATAGAGACCCCGCTAAAAATTTGGTTTAAGATAGTCAGAGAGAATCAAACTAAAGAACCCTATCGATTATTGCAATGGATTTCCTATGATCAGGATTTTACTCCTAATAAAACAGACACTAGATTTAAAAAGTGGAAAGAGAACGGACTGATAAAATATTACGATTTTTTTAAAGGGCAAACTTTAAAAAGTTTTGAAGATTTGAAAAAACAAGGTCTAATAAATCAAGACCTTTACAGGTTCTTTCAGCTTAGACACCACATAAACAAAATACTTAAAAAGGAGGATTTGGAAAGGGCCCAGTCAGGTGTTCTGAAGGTCTTCTTAATGGCATATAAAGGGATCCCAGGGATCAGATACATCTCTAAAATATACCATGGTCTTCAAGATTTAAAAGGAGACAACACATCATATATAAAAGAGAAATGGGAAAAAGAGGGGAATTTCACTTTACAACTGGAAATATGGGAAAAACTAAATAACAGTGGAAAAGTACCTCATCCCTGCTGTGGAGAGAATTTGGATGGAAAAATTTGGTAAGATTTTTCAGAACACCTGCACAAAACAAATTTACTCGTAAAGGGTTGAATTGCTGGCGCTTGTGTGGTGAAGAGACTGCAAATCATTTTCATGAGTTTTGGTCATGCTCAGTTACCCACCAATATTGGACTAATGTACAGACAATATTGGGGAAAATGTTCAAAGTAACAGTTCCCTTTTCTTTTGTAACTTTGTATTTGGGTTTACTACCGGAATCACTGGAAAGACGAGGAGAAAAATACTTATTCAGTGTTTTAATATTGGCAAGTAAAAAAGCACTAACAAAAAAATGGATGTTGAGAGACTGTCCTGCACCTGAAGATTGGATTAACGGGATTCAGGACATTTATTTGATGGAAAAGTTGACATTTGCACTGAGACAGGACATGGATGGGTTCTTGAACTTTTGGCAACCCTGGAACGCATATGTGTCTTCCATCAGATCTAATCTTTGACAAACACCATTTCAATAATGGCACCTCTCTTTGTTCCAGTGCTACTCAGATGTTCTTTTATTTTTCTTCTCTTTTTTTTTTTAATTTTTCGTTTCTTTCACTTAAAAAAGGGTGTTGTAATAATTTTTTTTCAATATTGTCAAAAAACAAAAAAAAGGGAATATGTGATGAAAATGTAGACAATGCAATGCTGTAATGACATGTATACCCTTTACAAAAACTTAAATTAAAAAAAAGGGAGTTTTTCCTCTCCACCATTGCCAAGCGCTTGCTCACAGGGGATCGCCTGATTGCTAGGGTCTTTCTGCAATTGTGGGGGTTTCCCCTACATTTGAAAGTGCTATGAGATGACTGTTGTTGTGAAATGGTGCTATATAGATAAAGTTGAATTGAATAAAATATCATGTTATTTTTGTTCAGCTGTATGTGACTTTGAAGAAGACACGGATAGTGTCAAAACATCAGTTTGTGCACCATTACCATACCGGAGTGGTGGCTCAGTTGGTAGAGCATCCGCCCCACACCCGGGAGGCAGGGGTTCAAATCCCGGCCGGGTCATGCCGAAGACCATATAAAAGTGGAACTTCCTGCCATCCAGCTTGGTGCTCAGCAATAATGGAATGGAGGAGGGAAATTTGTGGCGGCGCCTTGCATGGCAGCGGCCCTCTGATTCTACACTTGGGGTGTGTGTGATTAACACAGTAGATGGGCAAAACACAATCTCGTTCTACTGTACATGATTGGCTGTACAGTTGAATGACAATAAAGGGTGATTTAATTTTAATTTAATTTTTAATTTAATTTTAATTTAATTTAATTTAATTTAATTAAAGGCTGTAAATTGGACAGTGTGCTCCAGACTCTCTTTCCTTAATGAGTTTGATGTCCTTGGGCTGAGAGGCACCTGCTACAGCTTCAGATGATTGGGGAGGAAGTGTGAAGCTCCTTTTTCCACAGAAATTCAGAGAGTTCAGACAAAAATTCTAAGTAGGGGCCAGGTGGACGATACAATATGACAAACAGAAAAGGTCTATGGGTCTTTGCAAGCGGATAAGAGAGGCAGAGTATGAGGCTTTCAAAGGATGTGTAATTATTTTTACCTTTAGCATTGACTGAAATATTTGAATTTATGATGGCAGCTACGCCCCCGCCATGGTCAGTGCTACGAGCAATTTGAAAATTGATGTAACCCGGAGGTGTACAGTGTATCCGGAAAGTATTCACAGTGCTTCACTTTTTCCACATTTTATGTTACAGCCTTATTCAAAAAGGGATTAAATTCATTATTTCCCTCAAAATTCTACACACAATACCCTATAATGACAATGTGATTTTTTTTTTTTTTAGATTTTTTCCAAATTTATTAAAAATAAAAAACTAAAAAATCACATGTATAGTACTTAAGTATTCACAGCTTTTGCCATGAAGCTCAAAATTGAGCTCAGGTGCATCCTGTTTCCACTGATCATACTTGAGATGTTGCTACAGCTTAATTGGAGTCCACCTGTGGTAAATTCAGTTGATTGGACATGATTTGGAAAGGCACACACCTGTCTATATTAGGTCCCACAGTTGACAGTGCACGTCAGAGCACAAACCAAGCATGAAGTCAAAGGAATTGTCTGTAGACCTCCGAGACAGGATTGTCTCGAGGCACAAATCTGGGGAAGGGTACAAAAAAAATTCTGCTGCTTTGAAGGTCCCAGTGAGCACAGTGGCCTCCATCATCTGTAAATGGAAGAAGTTCGGAACTACCAGGACTCTTCCTAGAGCTGGCCGGCCTTCTAAACTGAGCGATCGGGGGAGAAGGGCTTTAGTCAGGGAGGTGACCAAGAACCTGATGGTCACTCTGTCAGAGCTCTAGTGTTCATCTGTGGAGAGAGGAGAACCTTCCAGAAGGACAATCATCTCTGCAGCAATCCACCAATCATGCCTGTATGGTAGAGTGGCCAGATGGAAGCCACTCCCTAGGAAAAGGCACATGGCAGCCCACCTGGAGTTTGTCAAAAGGCACCTGAAGGACTCTCAGACCATGAGAAACAAAATTCTCTGGTCTGATGAGACAAAGATTGAACTCTTTGGCATGAATGCCAGGCGTCATGTTTGGAGGAAACCAGGCACCATTCATAACCATGCCAATGGTGGTGGCAACATCATGCTGTGGGGATGTTTTTCAGCAGCAGGAACTGGGAGACTAGTCAGGATAGAGGGAAAGATGAATGCAACAATGTACAGAGACGTCCTGGATGAAAACCTGCTCCAGAGCGTTCTTGACCTCAGACTGAGGTGACGGTTCATCTTTCAGTAGGCCAACGACCCTAAGCACACAGCCAAGATATCAAAGGAGTGGCTTCAGGACAACTCTGTGAATGTCCTTGAGTGGCCCAGCCAGAGCTCAGACTTGAATCCAATTGGAAAAGGATTAAGCGGAAGAAGATGGCTGGATAAGATAAGATAAGATAAGCCTTTATTAGTCCCACAATGGGGAAATTCCAGGATTGCAACAGCACAGGGATAGCAACACTCAGAGCAATAATTAAGAAGATACGGAAGGAAGGATGGATGGATCTCTGGAGAGGTCTGAAAATGGCTGTGCACCGACGCTTCCCATCCAACCTGATGGAGCTTGAGAGGTGCTGCAAGGAGGAATGGGCGAAACTGCCCAAAGATAGGTGTATCAAGCTTGTGGCATCATATTAAAAAAAACTTGAGGCTGTAATTGCTGCCAAAGGTGCATCAACAAAGTATTGAGCAAAGGCTGTGAATACTTATGTACATGTGATTTCTTAGTTTTTAAATTTTTAATAAATTTGCAAACATCTCAAAAAAAATTTTTTTTACATTGTCATTATGGGGTATTGTGTGTAGAATTTTAAGGATAAACATGAATTTAATCCCTTATGGAATAAGGCTGTAACATAACAAAATGTGGAAAAAGTGAAGCGCTGTGAATACTTTCCAGATGCACTGTAGATTTATTTATTTTAACAAAATCATCCTGATGGAGCCAAGTCTCAGTTAAAGAAAATAAATCAATTTTATGATCAGTAATAAGACTTATTTGATATCAGTGACTTAGAGAAGAGTGATCTTATATTCAGAAGTCCACATTTGATTTTCATTGGTGGGGGTGGCAGTGAATAATTATGGGATTGAATGTTTATTCTGATGAGATTATAAAAGCACATGCCTAACTGTGCTTTGTGAAAATTTGTGGGATGTCTGGCAGATATTATAACAGGAATGTAATGATTGTAATCTGAACTCTCTGAATATCAGGCTGTGACAGATTTACAAGAGTGAAGGATCAGCTCAATGTTTGTGGAGAAGATCCTTGATCCCTTATGATTTGGGTGGAGCCCATCAAATCTAAAAAGTTCTGGATGGTTAAGAAAAGATGTGAAATTATCTACAAATGGAATACATCTCTTTGTGCAGAAGCCTTTCAGCGAAATGCAGGTCAAAGGTCAGATTTCCCCCAAATCTCCTAAACACAGTAACTACTGAAGGAAATGATGTAACCTTTTCAAATCGATACAGTGGTTGTATCTAATACACATCTTGGACGATTTACACCCTGACCTGACTATAGGTTTGGGAGCAAGGGGTCAAAGGTCAAAGTTAACATTCCAGTTGCACTATGGTAAATGCTAAATTTACTATTACTATAAAACAAGTAAAGCTAGGGCACCAAACCTGGTACACAGGTTCACCTTGGGATCGTGACCTCTGATTATGGGTTTGGGGTCAAAAGGTCAAAGGACAATGTTAACATTCCTTATGCCTTATTACTGTACAACAAGTAAAGCTCGGGCCACCAAACTTGGTACACAGGTTCATCCTGTGACCCTGAAGTGTGACTGTGGTTTTGGGATCGCAAGATCAAAGGTCATCATCAGAAGCCAACTTTATTGTCATTCAATCCATACAGCCAGTCATGTACAGTAGAACAAAATTATGTTTCTCCTATCTACAATGTTAATCACATCTAGAATCAGAGGGGTCACTGCCATGTAAGGCACTGCCACAAACAACTTTTCCTTCCTCCATTCTATTATGCTGAGCACCAAGCTAGAAGGCGGGAAGTACCATTTTTATATGGTCTTTTACCACTCCGGTGGTCAAAATGGCTTATAGACTGCATCTCAACAACAACAAAAGCTAAGGTCACCAAACCTGGTACACAGGTTCACTCTGAGACCATGACCTCTGACTACAGATTTGGATTCAAAAGGTTAAAGGTCAAGGTTGGCACTCCCTATGCTCTCTTACTATAGAACATATAAAGCTCTCCAGGGTCACCAAACTTACTACACAAGTTCATCTTGGGATCCTGACCTTCAACTATGGGTTGTATACTTTGTTGTATACTGTATTTGTGGATGTTGGACTTATCATAATTTGGTTCTGCCACAGTAATTATATTGAAAAGTTGAAAACTGCTCTCTGTCAGTAAGTATTGGGATGAAAATCAGAAAACAAATCTTGAAACATCTGTTTCAAAGAAAACAGAGGTGGGGGATATTGCACTTGCCTCAGAGTGCTCTTGATTTTTTTTTTCACGAATTTGCTGTGTCTTGTCAATTTCAGATTTTTTATGGCAACATTTGCAGAGATCGAGTTGTGGGCAAAAGAGCAACATGTAACTCAGGTGCCAGAATTTGAAGACCCTGGTAGAGCTATTGGTACTGAATTGTTTAATCTATTAGATGGCCTAAATATGTTTTGTTTGTATGTTGGTACACTTTGAAACACAACCACACATAACCCAACAGAGTATAAATATTTTTCTGGGTGAAATATTGAAATGAAATAATGAAATGAAATTTTGCTTGGCTTCGGGATCAGTGCCAGTGTGACTTTTCAGTCTCATAGTCAGTAGATAGTGTTCAATCCATTCCTTGCACTTTTAGAGAAGTTAGATGACTGACAAATTTTGTAATGTCTTTTTTTTCTGTTCTCAGAATTGGCATTTGTGTGATAATGTCTGTATTTGTATAAATAGGACTGTAGTCTGCAAATGACAAGCGTAATACATCACTAAGCCCATGTTTAGCAGAGATTGAAGCATTTATTGAAGTTGAAGATGCAAGAAAGTCTTTATACTTGAGGAAATTGCAGCTCTTAACAAACCAGTTAGGGATGTTTGAGATTTTCTTTTGGTCTTGATGAGACTCGTTTTGGCGGTGTTGGCAAAAAAAACAAACAATGAAGCAATGTCACTTGCAGGATACATCAGTGGAAGCATTAATAAGTCACATGTATCATATTACACGATAAGCATGTTCCTCACACCCAGTTATTTTGTGTGTGTGTGTGTGTGTGTGTTTTTCACCACTTATCACTCACCTCCTGCAGAAGGTGGCTTAGCACTATGAGCTACATGTTCAGGCATGTTGTGACAAGATGTTGTCCAGCAAAACGTTCAGTCTAAAAATAGTTGCCATCCTTTACTGATGCAGCTCTGTATGAGCTAAGAATTGACCCATCCATAAAGCCATTATAAAATCACCTGTTAGTGGTTATCCATAAATCATCCACTTGATAATCATTACGTACGTGAATGTTCCCTGACCTCTGTCTTGGGTGTTATTTCTGTTTCTGTGTGATGAGCTCGGCCTTTAACAGAATGGTGTATGCATAAGTCACAGTTAAACATACATTGAATATCTCTATGCAAACAGTCACAGGGCTGTAAATGATAAATCATTTACTATCTAGGAGTATAGCTGTGAATAATATGGCTTATGATTAAGACTATATTAGAGGAAATCTGTACACTCTGCATGAGGTCTGTGGTGTGTGTGGTGTGCACTGGCTGGAGACCATTGTGGGGTATGAGCTTGTGGCATTGCCAAACAAATCCCTCTTGGTGATAATGACATAGAGCTTTGGTTTATATGAAAATTGGGGTAAGTTTGATGTTAAACAGCACAGCATCATTGCTGTTTCAAGTGTCTTTCAAGTGGATATACATTTACAGAAATAACCAGAGACAATTGCTGTATGAGGAATAAACAAAAATTTAAAAAAAAATCTTTAAATTTCTAGAAAAAAAATAAGATTTTGACAGAAAGGGTAGTGAGGGAAAGTTTGTGTCTTCTCACAGGAAGTGAGGCTCACAGTGTTCTAACCCACACAGGAAGTATACAGAGGGTGTCTGAGCGCACGGGGGAGTTTCCTCAAGGTTTCAACAGCTGTGCTTTATGTCTACTGTAACGGTGTTTCGCCATGTTAAGCACGATAGGGTACTTCGGTTCACGGCCAATGTGTACACAAGGATGCAGAGTATACATATTGATTGCATGATTTGAAGTCGTATCTGAAGTTTGCTTGTCAGGCTCAAACAATATAATAATGCTTAATCTAAAAAAAATACTTCTTTGTGTTTTCTCAGTGTCAGTTTATTGCATGTTTCGCGGAATTATAACTGCTGCCTACTATATGGGCAACAGTGGTGGATCAGTCAGGTTCTTCCACATCTAGCTCATCCACACATGCCTTTATGAATATTCCTTTGTGCATTGCAGCATGGCCATGCTGAAACAGAAAAACCTTTCCAAAACTGTTGCCACAAAGTTGGAACCATAGAATTGTTCAAAACATCTTGGTAAGCTGAAACATTAAAATTATTTTTTTTTTCTGAATGAAGCAAATTAATTCAGCATCGCGTTTTGGTCTGGGATTTATTATTAGAGATTTGCAACACAGTCTGTAAATCATAAGTTGTATTGCTCATGGGTATTTACTTTAGGGTTGAATGAAGTCAATGCAGAAGTTATACAAGTGAAAGTTTAACCTGTACACACACACACACACACACACACACAACCTGTACTTGCCATCTGCCTTTATCTTTAATACCAAGTGGCATGGTGAGCTCTTCTAATTGGCTAAAGGACAGAATGGAACAGGACAGAATGAAATGACAATAAATTAGAGTAATAATGCTGTGTTTTACCACATGTGCATTCATAAACAAGTGCACCTTTCAATCTAATTTGGAATCTCTGAGGTTGAAATAAATAGCCATTTTGGGAGGCAAACTTGTTAAACTAATGACTTAGCCTTACACAGTCTTTTATTGTCTTCTGCTGCAAAGGACTTTGCTCCAAATGACTAATAAGGGGCATCCTTTGGGGCTCACTGGGGTGAAGGTCATCTTTATTATTCCCAAGTGGCTGCAAATTTTATCAGGGTTTTAAGTGACACCACTGCTGAGGTTCGACTTGCATCATGTGATTTTATTACTGACAGTTTTAACCACAAATTAAAATCAGCTCTGGACTTGGTTGCACCACTAAGAACAAAAACACAAAAACTAAACTTATTCTGCCCTGGTAGAATGAGGAGGTAAAACATCAGAAAAGAAAATCTAGAGCAGAAGAGAGAAGGTGGAGAAAAACCAAATTACAGTCATGTGAAAAAATTAGGATTCCCTGTATAGCGTAATACATCACTAAGCCCATGTTTAGCAGAGATTGAAGCATTTATTGAAGTTGAAGATGCATGAAAGTCTTTATACTTGAGGAAATTGCAGCTCTTAACAAACCAGTTAGGGATGTTTGAGATTTTCTTTTGGTCTTGATGAGTCTATCTTGATGGTCTATCTGTTTGTGGGTTTTTTTTGTTTTTTTTTAACATATTTGGACATCAGTGTTTAAAATACTGGGAGATTCATGTAACACAACTAAACAATTAAAAATGAATTTAAGACTTTTTCTAATTTTCTGTAAAATATAATTCTGAACAAATAGTGAGGAATAAATTAGGATACCCCCCATCTTTTTGAGGACACCCCCACATTCATTCCTACTTAAAATGGCTAAAATAAATGTTAAAAAAATCCATCCATCTATCCATCTTCTACCGCTTTTCCAAAGGTCCGGATCGCGAAGGCAGCAGTTCAAGCAGAGAAGCCCAGATTTCCCTCTCCCCAGCCACCTGCTCCAGCTCTTCAGAGAGGATACCAAGGTGTTCCCGGACCAGCTGGGAGACATAGTCTCTCCAGTGAGTCCTGGGTCTGCCCCGGGGTCTCCTCCCAGAGGGACGTGCCCGAAACACCTCAAGTGGGAGGCGTCCAGGAGGCATCCTGATCAGATGCCCATACCACCTCAACTGACTCCTTTCAATGTGGAGGAGCAGCGGTTCTACTCTGAGCCTCTCCTGGATGACTGAGCTCCTCACCCTATCTCTGAGAATGAGTCCAGCAATCCTACGAAGAAAGCTCATTTCAGCCGCTTGTATCCACGATCTTGTTCTTTCGGTCATTACCCAAAGCTCATGACCATAGGTGAGGGTAGGAACGTAGATTGACTGGTAAATCGACAGCTTTGCCTTTGAGCTCAGCTCTCTCTTCACCACAACAGACCGGTACAATGTCCGCATCACTGCAAATGCTGCACCGATCCGTCTGTCAATCTCTCGCTCCATTCTCCCCACACTCGTGAATACTTAAACTCCTCCACTTGGGGCGGGAGCTTGTCCCCAACCCGGAGAGGACAATCCACCTTTTTCCGGCTGAGGACCATGGACTCGGACTTGGAGGTACTGATTCTCATCCCAGCTGCTTCACACTCAGCGGCAAACCGTCCCAGTAAGACCTGTAGGTCATTGCTGGATGAAGCCAGCAGGACAACATCATCTGCAACAGAGATGAGATCCTGTGGTCACCAAGCATGACACCCTCCGTTCCTTGGCTGCGCCTAGAAATCCTGTCCATAAAAATTATGAACAGGATTGGTGACAAAGGGCAGCCCTGGCGGAGCCTGGCTCTCGCTGGAAATGAGTCCGACTGAGTGTTGGCAGTACGTACCAAACTCTCACAACAGTCGTATAGAGACTGAATAGCTCATAACAACAAGCCCGATACCCCATACTCCCGAAGCACCCCCCACAAAAAACCACGAGGGACGCGGTCAAATGCCTTCTTCAAGTCCACAAAACACATGTAAAGTGGTTGGGCAAACTCCCACGAACCCTCGAGGATTCTTAAGAGGGTAAAGAGCTGGTCTGATGTGCCACGCCGGGACAAAAACCTCATTACTCCTCCTGAATCTGAGGTTCAACCAGCGGCTGGACTCTCCTCTCCAGTACCTTGGCATAGACCTTCCCAGGGAGGCTGAGGAGTGTGATCCCTCTAAAGCTGGAGCACACCCTCCGGTCCCCTTTTTTGAAGAGCGGAACCACCACCCCAGTTTGCCATGCCAAAGGCACTGTCCCTGACCTCCACGCAGTGTTGTAGAGGCGTGTCAACCATGACAGCCCTACAACATCCAGAGCCTTGAGGTACTCAGGGCGAATCTCATCCACCCCCGGGGCCTGGCCACCAAAGAGATTTTTAACCACCTTGGCGGCCTCAGCCCCTGTGATAGGTAAGTCGTCCCCCTCGTCCACAAGCCCTGCTTCCACTGTGGAAGGCGTGTCAGTGGGATTGAGGAGATCCTCAAAGTATTCCTTCCACTGCCCGATGATATCCCCAGTCGAAGTCAACAGTGCCCCATTCACACCATACAAAGTGTGGACAGGGAGCTGCTTCCCCCTCCTGAGCCGCCAGACAGTTTGCCAGAATCTCTTCGAGGCCGTCAAAAAGTCTTGTTCCATGGCCTCACTGAACTCCTCCCATACCCGAGTTTTTGTTTCAGCAACCACCCGAGCTGCACTCCACTTGGCCTGCTGGCACACCTCAGCTGCTTTGGGAGTCCCACAAGCCAACCAAGCTTGATAGGACTCCTTCTTCAGCTTGATGGCCTCCCTCACCACTGGTGTCCACCACTTGGTTTGGGGGTTGCCACCACGAGATGCCCCGACGACCTTGCGGCTGCAGCGCTGGGCAGCTGCTTCAACAGTGGAGGTGGAGAACATGGCCCATTCAGACTCCATGTCTCCAGACTCCCTCGGAATGTGGTCGAAGTTTTTCCGGAGGTGGGAGTTGAAACTCTCCCGGACAGGGGCCTCAGCCAGATATTCCCAGCACACCCTCACTATACGTTTGGGTCTACCAGGTCTGAATGGCATCCTCCCCTGCCATTGGAGCCAACTCACCACCAGGTGGTGATCAGTTGACAGCCCTGCACCTCTCTTTACCCGAGTGTCAAGACATACGGTCGCGGGTCCGATGACACAATAACAAAATCGATCATCAACCTGCAACCTAGGGTGTCCTGGTGCCAGGTGCACATATGGACAACCTTATGCTTGAACATGGTGTTCGTTATGGACAAACTGTGGTTAGCACAGAAGTCCAACAACTGAACACCACTCGGGTTCAGATCGGGCAGGCCGTTCCTCCCAGTCACCCCCCTCCAGGTTTCGCTGTCATTGCCCACGTGCGCATTGAAGTCCCCCAGTAGGACAGTGGAGTCTCCAAGAGGAGCACTCTCCAGCACCCCAGTCAGAGACTCCAAAAAGGGTGGGTACTCTGAACCATCATTTGGTACATAGGCACAAATGATGGTCAGGATCCGTTTCCCAATCCGAAGGTGCAGGGAAACAACCTTTTCGTCCACCGGGGAAAACTCCAAAATAAAGGCAGCAAGGTGGGGGTATGCAACAATATCCACCCTTGCTTGTCGCCTCTTGCCCGGGACAACTCCAGAGTAGGCCAAGCTCCAGCCCCACTCCAGGAGACTGGTTCTGGAACCGGAGCTGTGTGTTGAGGTGAGGCCGACTGTATCTAGCCGGTATCTGTCAACCTCATGCACCAGCTTAGGCTCCTTCCCCACCAGAGAGGTGACATTCCACATCCCAAAAGCCAGTTTAGGAAGCTTGAGATCAGACCGCCAAGGTCTCCACCTTTGACCGCCACCTGATCCACACAGCACTGGACCCCCATGGTCCCTCCTGCAAGTGGTGAGCCCACTGGAGGGCGGACCCATGTAACTCCTTCGGGCTGAGCCCGGCCTGGTCCCATGGGTGGAAACCCGGCCAACAGACACTAGCCATCGATCCCCTCCCCCAGGCCTGGCTCCAGGGTGGGGCCCCGGTAACCCATACCGGGTGGGGTACACTGAATCCTTGTTCTAGCATTTATTATGAGTGTCTTTTGGATTGTTCTTAGTCTGGCCCTTCACACAGGACCAGTTTATCTTGGGTAACCCTACCAGAGGCAAATTGCCCCGAACAACATAGGTCCTGGGATCACTAGGGCATGCAAACCCCCCCACCACGATAAGGTGACAAACCATGAGGATCATGTTAAACAACATGTTAAAAAATGCAAATAAAACAAAAACAAGGTCAGACATAGATATGTGAACATTTCTTAATAAAGAACTGAATATTTAATGGGGTATCCTAATTTTTTTTCACAAATCCTAATTTATTCACGACTGTAACCATTCACTACCAGATTCTATGTGAACGTTTGAAACTATATAATAACACAGTCAAACAAGCCAGAAACTCCCACTTCTCCAAAATAATAAATACTCACAAAAACAATCTCAGAATTCTGTTCTCCGCCATTGATCACTTGATCAACCCTGATTTTAAGAAGCTCAGCAAGATGCCAACAGACTCACTATGTAAGGACTTTGCAGACCACTTCAGAAGTAGAATAGATGTTATTAGAGCCAATCTTTTATTTAAAGATACTGTTTTTAGTACTGTGGAACCTTTGCTTTTATCTGAGGAAATGCTAGAGAGTGGTTGATGCTGAAACTCTTGGTCAAGTTTTCTCCCAAGTAAATCCAACAACCTGTCTTTTAGACCCCATTCCCACATCACTCTAAAAAAAAAAAAACATTTTGTGGATTTTTTTCCAGGAGAAACTTTTAAACATAATTAACTACTCTCCAGACAGGTGTTTTCCCTGCTACCTTTAAAACGGCAGTGGTGAGACCCTTCCTGAAAAAAAGTCATTTAGATCCTGAAAACCGTTATAATTATAGACCAGTATCAAACTTACCATTTTTAAGCAAAATTTTAGAAAAACTTGTTTTTATTCAGTTAAGTTTTTTTTTTTAATATCAGATAACATATTTGATGAAAATCAGTCTGTTTTTAGGATAAACCACAGTACCGAGACAGCTCTGGTTAGGATTGTTAATGACAACATGGACTCACACAGAATTTCAGTCCTGGTTCTACTGGATCTAGTGCTGCTTTTGATACAGTAGACCACCATATTCTTTTAACCAGATTCAAGGACCTGGTTGGCCTCTCTGGTACTGTTTTTAAATGGTTCATGTCCTACCTCACAGACAGGAACTTTTGGTAACTACGGATATATATTCTTCCAGAGTCTACAAAATAAATTGTGGTGTGCCCCAAGGTTCAATTTCAGGTCCAGTACTTTTTAATTTGTACATGCTGCCTCTTGGGCATGTTATCAGGAGACATGGTGTTAATTACCATAGTTATGCTGATGACATACAACTTTATATCGCTGTGTCTTCTGATGACATGGAACCAATAAATACCTTTAATAACTGTATTTTAGACATTAAATTGTGGATGTCAGCAAACTTTCTTCAGCTTAACCAGGACAAAACTGAAGTTTTAGTTATCGGTCCTGAAGCTGAGAGAGAGAAAGTTTTACCAAAATCACATAGTCTGTCTTTTACTCCATCCCTACATGTTAAGAATTTGGGTGTCATTTTAGACTCTGAGCTTGGTTTTTCTTCACACATTAAAAATATAACACAAACAGGATTTTACTATCTAAAGAACATAGTCAGAATCCCCCCATTTCTCTTTCAAGCAAACACAGAGATACTGATGCATGCTTTTATCACCAGTCATATTGATTACTGTAATGCCCTGCTCTCTGGTCTTCCCAAAAAGACAATTTCAAATCTGCAGTTATTACAGAATTCAGCTGCACGTGTTCTGATGAAGACCAGATGGCAGGCTCACATCACGCCGGTTTTAGTCATTGCATTGGCTTCCCATGTCCTTCAGGATCGATTTTAAGGTTCTTTTACTGATTTATAAATGTCTTCATGGTCTTGGGCCTTCTTATTTATCAGAACTACTTTGAGCCTCCATAGTCCCTGAGGTCCTCTGGCACTGGTCTTTTAATTATCCCTACTGTCAGAACACGCACCCATGGTGAGGTTGCTTTTAGCTGCTATGGCCCACATCTATTCAATTCAATTCAATTCAACTTTATTTATATAGCGCCATTTCACAACAACAGTCATCTCATAGCACTATCAACTGTAGGGAGGACCCCCACAGTTGCAGAAAGACCCCAGCAATCAGGCGATCCCCTGTGAGCAAGCACTTGGCGACGGTGGAGAGGAAAAACTCCCTTTTAACAGGAAGAAACCTCCAGCAGAACCAGGCTCAGGGAGGGGCAGTCATCTGCTGCGACTGGCTGGGGGGTGAGGGGATAGAGAAGAAGAAAAGAACAGACATGTAGAGAGCAAACAGCACGATGGGGACTCAATCTATGGGAGAGAACAAACAAATGTTAATGACCAGCAAAAAAAAAATATTTCATAGAGAGTGAGGAAAGGAGTGAGGCCCAGTGCATTACTGGAGGTCCCCCGGCTGACTAAACCTATTGGCAGCATAACTAAGGGAGGGTTCAGAAAACACATGATCCCTCCCTAATTGTAGGCTATATCAAAAAGGTAGGTTTTAGCCCTATTCTTAAAAACAGAGATCGAGTCTGACTCCCGAATCCAGATTGGCAGCTGATTCCACAGGAGAGGAGCTTGATAACTGAAGGCTCTGCCTCCCATTGTACTTTTGGAGATTCTAGGTATTACAAGTAAACCTGCATTTTGGGAGCGTAGTGCTCTGTTAGGATGATACGGTAGTATCAGATCTTTTAAATAAAAAGGAGCCTGATTGTTTAGAGCTTTGTAAGTAAGAAGAAGGATTTTAAACTTAATTCTAAACTCTATGGGAAGCCAATGAAGGGAGGCCAGAACCGGAGAGATATGATCTCTCTTTCTAGTACCTGTTAAAACTCTTGCTGCAGCATTTTGGATCAGCTGAAGACTTTTTAAAGATCTGTGGAACAGCCTGCCGGAGATCATCAGGACTGCTGAGAATGTTCACGTTTTTAAAAGCAGGCTCAAGATCTACTATTTTAACTTAGCTTTTGATTTGTTTCCTATTTTAATTGACTTAATTTATGATTTTAAACCTACTTTATGTTGTTCTGGTCAGGCCAAAAAATATTTGGACAGTGACACAAGTTTTGTTATTTTAGCTGTTTACGAAAACATATTCAGGATACAATTATATAATCAATATGGGCTTAAAGTGCAGACTCTCAGCTGTAATTTGAGAGTATTCACATCCAAATTGGAGCAAGGGTTTAGGAATTACAGCTCTTTAATACGTAGTCGCCTCTTTTTCAAGGGACCAAAAGTAATTGGACAATTGACTCAGAAGGCTGCAAAAAAGAATAACAAGGCTGCATGGGCTCATCCCTCGTTAACCCGTCATCAATTAAGCAGTTAAAAGGTCTGGAGTTGATTCCAGGTGTGGCGTTTGCATTTGGAAGCTGTTGCTGTGAATACACAACATGCGGTCAAAGGAGCTCTCAATGGAGGTGAAACAGACCATCCTGAGGCTGAAAAAAAAGAAGAAATCCATCAGAGAGATAGCAGAAATGTTAGGAGTGGCCAAATCAACAGTTTGGTACATTCTGAGAAAAAAAGAGTGCACTGGTGAACTTGGGAACTCAAAAAGGCCTGGACGTCCACGGAAGACAACAGTGGTGGATGATCGCAGAATCCTTTCCATGGTGAAGAACAACCCCTTCATAACATCCACTCAAGTGAAGAACACTCTCCAGGAAGTAGGTGTATCAGTATCTAAGTCTACCATAAAGAGAAGACTTCATGAGAGTAAATACAAAGGATTCACCACAAGGTGCAAACCATGAATCAGCCTCAAAAATAGAAAGGCCAGAATTGACTTTGCCAAAAAACACCTGAAGAAGCCATCCCAGTTCTGGAACAGCATTCTTTGGACAGATGAGACTAAGATCAACCTGTACCAGAATGATGGGAAAAAGAAAGTTTGGAGAAGAATTGGAACAGCTCATGATCCAAAGCACACCACATCTTCTGTAAAACATGGTGGAGGCAGTGTGATGGCATAGGCATGCATGGCTTCCGATGGCACTGGGTCACTTGTGTTTATTGATGATGTGACAAAAGACAGAAGCAGCTGGATGAATTCTGAAGTGTATAGGGATATACTTTCTGCTCAGATTCAGCCAAATGCAGCAAAGTTGATTGGACGGCGCTTCACAGTACAGATGGACAGTGATCCAAAACATACTGCAAAAGCAACCCAGGAGTTTTTTAAAGCAAAGAAGTGGAATATTCTGCAATGGCCAAGTCAATCACCAGATCTCAACCCAATCGAGCATGCATTTCACTTGTTCAAGACAAAACTTAAGGCAGAAAGACCCACAAACAAGCAACAACTGAAGACAGCTGCAGTAAAGGCCTGGCAAAGCATCACAAAGGAGGAAACCCAGTGTTTGGTGATGTCCATGGGTTCCAGACTTCAGGCAGTCATTGCCTGCAAAGGATTCTCAACAAAATATTGAAAAGTAACATTTTACTTAGGGTTATGTTTATTTGTCCAATTACTTTTGAGCCCCTGAAATGAGGAGCGTTTGTATAAAAATAGCTACAATTCCTACATGTTTAATCATATATTTTTGTTCAGCCCCTTGAATTAAACCTTAAAGTCTGCACTTCAATTCCGTTGTAGTTGTTTCATTTCAAATCCAATGTGGTGGCATGCAGAGCCCAAATCATGAAGACTGTGTCGCTTTAGTCTTTTAGTTATCATTTAGTCTTTTTACCAACAAATTATCTTATTATTTATCAGTGATTGTTTTATTTTTTATCACCCTGTCCAAACTCCAGGATTTCCTCATAGGGAGCCCTCCCACAGGGAATTGTGCCTGTTTTCTGGCTACAGGGTATTGGCCTGTGATTGCCCTGGTACCCAGCTGAGGGGATCGTACACTGTGGCACCACACCTGCAGTGCTGACCCCTCAGATTGGATGTGAGCGGTCTCAGAGGTGGTGTCCCTGTAGCTGTGGACTCAGCACTTTCCCTGCTGGTGATGACTCCCTAGTGATGGTGCTTGCAGACCTGGATCCTTGGTGCTCAGCCATAAGTCTCATACAGATGAAAGTTTCTTTGTGTGTGTGTGGGGGGGGGGGGATTAATTGTGTTTTATTTTCAATGTGTGAAGCACTTTGTGTTGCTAGTTTTTGTATGAAAAGTGTTATATAAATAAAGCTTTGATTGATTGATTGAATTTGTTGTACAGCCAGCAGCAAGCACAACTCATAAAACTTGAATACAATCAACAAAACAAACAAAAAAAATCATTTTAAAACAAGATAGCAGCAGTGACAAATGAATTTTTAAACTTGTTTGTCCTGCATCTAGGAAGACTAGGAGTACTTAGTCTGAAGGAAGCAGCACAAAGGTAGCTCTGGTCAGTGTCCCAAGACTGATGCAAAATTGAGCCTCTGAGCTTCAGACTTACCCTTGGTATGTGGTGAGGAGTGTGAAGGTGAAATTAGAGAGAGGTTTTGCTGTAGGGTGATTAAAAACTATGATCTGAAGCCATGCTCACAGTAGTGATCAATCTCTTTTTTTTAACACATCAGTCTTTTGTTCTCACTGTTTTCTTTTAATTTTTAGCTAACCTCGCATACAAGGCACATTTGTTGGAAGTTTCACTCCTGCTGACAGTGACTAAGGTTGGGTTGTTATTGTAGGCAGCTGGTGGAGGGCTTTCCTGTCCAAACAGCCCAAATGCTGAGATAGCAGAGCGGTGCGAGACTAGAGAAGAGAGAATAGGACCAGTGGGGTGGCTGCCAACTAATCCTTGGGGCAGCCCATGATGGATTGGGGGGGGGGGGGGGTCAACAGGCATCAATGGGAATTGTAAATGGACAAGATCCAAACAGCTTTTCCCCTATCATCACACAGGGCTGATATGAATTGATGCACATATTAATACAAGTTTAGATCTAAATGGATGAGAGGCTTCAGGACATTCACTTTCTTCAGGAACTGCCACAGGAGAAAGTAAAGTTGACCGACCTCACCACTCGTTTGTCACATGAGAATAACTCACCTCTGAACTCCATTCACATGTTTTCACCGATTCTGACAAATGACATTTAAAGCTTCCTTAAACTCCAGACAAGCCCAGACAAATATACGTATGTTTGCTAGAAAATTTGATGTATTTGTTGCAGTATATTTTGAGCTTCATTAAAGTTTTTTTTTTTTTTTTAAAGTCAGCAAAAACATGGTACGCCACAGTTAAACAAACTGCAGATGGGCAAAACATTTAATTATGCAACAAGTACTAGGGCTGTGCGATATGACGATATATATTGGGGACGCGATTAAAAAACATCTGCCGTTTCATATAAAACTGTATTGTTTGTATCAGGGTTTAAAAGACACATACCCCGACTTCCGGTCTGGACGCCATGGCGACTGCAGCTTAACACTGAAGTTCTCAGACCCAATCCAGGATAACACCTTGAAAATCAAACTTAACGGATTTTTGGAGGAGTGAAAATCAAAAGACAAAATCATCATGTCTAAAGGAAAACAGAAGAAACTGAAATTCTCCAGGCCAGGACACGTATCGGCCGGAGAATCCGAACTGGAAGATCTCCGTTCAGAAGACGAGGAACTGGTGATAGCTAACAAAAGGGTTAGCCTGAAATCACTATTTGAGGAGCTACGACGATTTCGCCGAGATGTTACGGCCGAATTTCGGGAATTCAGAGAAGAATTGAAAAGGACAAACAGCAGAGTGGACCAGGCCGAGAACCGAATCTTGGAAACAGAGGATCGAATAAAAGTGCTCGAAGATTCTGTGCTAGACCTACGCAAAAGACAAGCAGCTATAGAGGCTAAGCTAACCGACCAAGAAGGAAAACAAAGAAGAGACAACATAAGAATTCATGGTCTGATAGAAGGAACCGAAAATGGTTTTAACTCAATGGCAGAATGCGTGGAATCCTTACTAAGAGAGAAATTGGATATTCCACAAACCACCGACTTGAAGATAGAAAAGGCACATCGTTCATTAGCCGCTAGGCCGGCGGCGGAAGCGCCCCCACGTTCGGTGTTGGTAAGATTTTCCAATTTCAAAATAAAACAAGAGGTTGTAAGACTGGCCTGACAGAAAAAAGGATTTATGCACCAGGAGAGAAAAGTCTACGTGGAACACGATTACGCCCCGGAGGTCCTTAAAAAGCGCAGGGAATACAATGACGCGAAAAAGGTGTTAAGAGAGAAGAAACTGCGCTTTCAGACACCATTTCCTGCGAAGTTAAGGGTCTTCTACGGCGATGAAACGTGTCTCTATAATTCGGCGGAAGAAGCAACAGCTGACATGGCGAAAAGAGGCCTCCCGGTAACGGTATTTAAACCCGCAGCAGACCCGAGTGAGAAGATCAAAACGCAAACATGGACAACACAAAGACCTTCAAAATCCACGGACCAGCAGCGGGAAACCCAGCACCAGAGCGTCGCGGATAAACTATCCGTTTTCAGGTTGGAATAGCGACCTTTTTTTTTTTTTTCTCTTGAATCAATCCGCACATCCAACCCCCCTCATACAAGGTAACAAACATTAAAGGAGATGCATATTCAGCATGTGGTAAAACATTTCATGGAACAATCATATTATTTGAAACAAATAAGTCTTTGTAATAAAAAAAAAAAAAACTTGTTAAAATAGAAATGTGACAATAATCCACATGTTCTCCTCATACTAACAAATACTGTTTTTGTGTGAATGTTTGATGTGATGGGGGTTGGAGGGTGCACACAATTTCACAGGGTTTAGGCATAAAAGGAAAAAAAAAAAATCATTACAAGTTTGGATTGGGTTCTGAAACTCACGTTAAAAGCATGGGACTACTTTCAGTGGTAAGAGAGGGCCCTCAACACGTAACAGAGTTTGAGGAATTTCCCTCAGAGCCTTCACTCCATCAAGGCTCTTCCAGGGTCTTTAAAAAGACCTCAGCTCAGGAAGTTCTTATGACAGCTTTTTGTTTTAAAGTTTTTTACACTATGTTCTTAATGTTTTTCTTGTTTTTAATGTTCTTTCAGTTTCTGAGTAGCACAAAAGAGGGCCACCACACAGTTATACTAAACAAAACAACACAATGGAGAAACAGGGTGTAACCAAAATAATTTCATATAATGTAAAAGGAATCCTGAATCCAGTTAAAAGATCCAAGATTCTAGGCAAAATGAAAAAAGACAAAGCAGGAATAATACTTTTACAAGAAACCCACCTAACAGACGTGGAACACAATAAACTCAGTAGACAAGGGTTTAAAATGATCTCTTCATCTTCATATAAATCAGGGAGGAGGAGGGGAGTAGCGACATTGATATCAACCAAAATTACATTTGAAAAAAAATCAGAACACAAAGATAAAGAAGGGAGATACAGTTTGGTAACTGGGCGGCTAGAGGGAGAAGATATCACCCTGCTGAATGTGTATGCTCCCCCAGGGGCTAACTGGAAATTTTATAAAAATGTATTCGACCTAATGATAACTAAAGCTCAAGGTTTAGTGATATGTGGTGGGGTCTTCAATCTTAGACTGAATCCATACTGGGATGCTTCTGGTAATTCCCCACATCAAAATAACACCCAAAACAGGAAGACTCGGATGCTACTAAAAGAATTGGGAATCTGTGACGTGTGGAGGGAACTCAACCCCAGTGTAAAAGACTATACATTTTACTCAACTCCACATTCATCTTACTCAAGGATTGACTATTTTTTTATGTTTAATAGAGACATTGGAAGAGTAAAAACATGTAAAATAGGACTGATGGATCTCTCCGACCACAGTCCGATCTACATGGACTTAAATATCCAAAAATACACAAATAATACATTTTCTTGGAGGTTAAATTCAAATGTCCTGAAAGGACCATTGAAAGATGAATTGGAATCAGATATTCTCAGATATTTGGAAGATAACGATAATGGAGAAGTATCCCCTTTAATACTGTGGGATGCATGTAAAGCTGTAATAAGAGGAAAGATTATTGCAAAACTGGCAACCCAAAAGAAACTAAGACAAGAAAAACTATCCACATTAGAGTCAGAACTTAGGAACCTAGAAAAAGAACACAAAGGCAACACTCATTCTACTGACTCGCTCAAGATTAAGGAAATTAAAAACCAAATAAATGAGATCTACACAATAGAAATCCAGAAGAAACTTACATTTCTGAAACAAAAATACTATGAAGCAGGCAGTAAATCGGCAAAATTGCTAGCCTATAAATTGAGGAAACATCAAACAGAAAGAGCAATCTACAAAATCAGAGACCCAGTATCAAAGGAAATAAAATTCAGAATTCAGGATATTCTTAAAAACTTCGAGAATTACTATAAGAACTTATACTCCCACAAAAAACATAAAAACGCATCCGAGGCATTCCTAAACACATTAAACCTTCCCCAACTTACGGAGTCACAAAATAAAACACTACTGTCAGAAATACATCCTAAAGAATTGGAAAAAGCAATTATGAAACTTAAAGCTAACAAATCCCCAGGAGCTGATGGCTATACAGCAGAGTGGTACAAAACCTTTAAACAGCAACTATCTCCTCTCCTCCTGAAAACATTTAATTATGTCCTCCACACAGGGGAAATCCCCCCCTCCTGGAGAGAAGGGGTCATTGCAGTTATACCTAAACCTGAAAAGGATAAACTAGAGTGCTCCAACTACAGACCAATCAGTGTACTAAATCAGGACTATAAGCTTTTTACCATTATCCTTGCCAAAAGGTTAGAAAATATACTGACAGACCTAATTCATTTAGACCAAACAGGTTTTATAAGACAAAGACAGACACAAGACAACATTCGACGCACTTTACACATAATTCATCATATAAAAAAATATAACTTAAATGCAGTCATATTGGGATTAGATGCTGAAAAAGCATTCGATTCGGTTGACTGGTCTTTTCTATATAGAATCTTATCCAGTTTCAATTTTCATAACAACTTCATTAGAACTATACAGGCATTATATAAAAAACCAACAGCTAAAATAAGGATTAACGGTAATTTATCATCATCTTTTGAACTGGAAAGAGGATGTCGTCAGGGCTGCCCCCTGTCTCCACTGCTCTTTGCAATCTTCATAGAACCTCTGAGCCAATGGATAAGACAAAACCAAAAAATTCAAGGTATTACACTTGGTCAGAAGGAACATAAAATAGCACTCTTTGCTGATGACATTTTAATATACCTAGGGCAGCCGGACACTTCTTTACCAGAACTAACCTCAGTTTTTTCAGAGTATGGAGATTTATCGGGGTACAAATTAAATATGCATAAAACCCAAGTTTTAACATTCAACTATGACCCAAATCATTATTCACTAAGCAAACTCAAAACTAACTGGGAGTCGGAATCTATGAAATATCTGGGGGTCAATATCCCGAAACAACTCAACAAAATTATATCACTAAACTATGATCCACTGGTGACAAAAATAAAATCTGACCTAGCAAGATGGAATATGATACCATTCTTGGGTACTGCACAAAGAATTGAAGCAGTCAAAATGAATATACTTCCACGTCTTCTATACCTTTTCCAAACAATACCGGTAGAACCTCCCAAAAAAACATGGCAGGAGCTGGACAGAAGGATCTCAAGATTCATATGGCAGGGCAAGAGACCTAGAATCAGATATAGAACCCTACAGCTAAACAAAGACAAAGGTGGGCTCGCGCTGCCAAATATCAGGGACTACTTTAAAGCCGCACAAATTAAAACTTTAGTAGAGATATGTAACCCAGTCTACACTGCACAATGGAAGGAGATCGAATGCCAAATAACAAGTGACATCCCCCTACAGGCGATAATAGGGAACAATGTCTTACCTAAGCTTTTGAATAACACTAACCCGTGGATAGAGACCCCGCTAAAAATTTGGTTTAAGATAGTCAGAGAGAATCAAACTAAAGAGCCCTATCGACTTCTGCAATGGATCGCCTATGATCAGGACTTTACTCCTAATAAAACAGACACCAGATTTAAAAAGTGGAAGGAGAAAGGGCTGATAAAATATTACGATTTTTTTAAAGGGCAAATCTTAAGAAGTTTTGAAGATTTGAAAAAACAAGGCCTAATAAATCAAGACCTTTACAGGTTCTTCCAGCTTAGACACCACATAAACAATATACTTAAAAAGGAGGTTTTGGAAAGGGCCCAGTCAGGTGTTCTGAAGGTCTTCTTAATGGCATATAAAGGGATCCCAGGGATCAGATACATTTCTAAAATATACCAAGGTCTTCAAGACTTAAAAGGAGACAACACATCTTATATAAAAGAGAGATGGGAAAAAGAGGGGAATTTCACTTTACAACTGGAAATATGGGAAAAGCTAAATAAACAGCAATGGAAAAATACCTCATCCCTGCAGTGGAGAGAATTTGGATGGAAAAACTTGGCAAGATTTTTCAGAACACCTGCACAAAACAAATTTACCCATAAGGGATTGAAATGTTGGCGCTTGTGTGGTGAAAAGACTGCAAATCATTTTCATGTGTTTTGGTCATGCCCAGTTATCCACCAATATTGGACCAAGGTACAGACAATATTGGGGAAAATATTCAAAATTACAGTTCCCTTTTCTTTTGTAACTTTGTATTTGGGTTTACTACAGGACTCACTGGAAAGACGAGGAGAAAAATACTTATTCAATGTTTTAATATTGGCAAGCAAAAAAGCTCTAACTAAAAAATGGATGTTGAAGGACTGTCCTACACCTGAAGATTGGACTAACGTGATCCAAGACATTTACTCGATGGAAAAGTTGACATTCGCACTGAGACAGGACATGGATGTGTTCATGAACTTTTGGCAACCCTGGACCGCATATGTGTCTTCCATTAGATCTAATCTTTGACAAATACCATTTCAATAATGGTTCCGCTCTTTGTTCCAACGCTACTCAGATGCTCTTTTATCTTTATTTACTTACTTTTTCTTTTTGTTTGTTTTTTACTGGTTTGTTTTTTTTTTTTTTTGTTATTTGTTTCTTGTTTTTTTTTCTCTTTAATTTCACTTTTTCTTTCACTTTAAAAAAAAAAAAAAGGGGTGTTGTAAGAATTAATCTTCCAATGTTGTCAGATATCAGAAAATAAGGGAACATGTGATGAAAATGTAAACACTGCATTGCTGTAACGACCTGTATACCCTTTACAAAAACTTAAATAAAAAAAAAAAAAAGACACATACCCCGTTTCTACTTGTCACCGTCCCGCCTTTCCCCCGCAGTGCGCCAGGTGGGTTCCAGTGGTTAGCACCATAGCAGCTAACTGCAAGCTAATGTTTTGGTCATATACCCACTACTTCTGTGGAGTCGCTACTTCTGTGCCAAGGATGTGGTACTTTTTCCCACCGTGCTGCATCAGAGAGGATAGTCCTCGAACCTCATTTTAATTGGAGGTCCATCCACCCATCTATCTTCTACCGCTTTTCCGGAGGTCCGGGTCGCGGAGGCAGCAGTTCAAGCAGAGAAGCCCAGTCTTCCTTCTCCCCAGCCACCTGCTCCAGCTCTTCAGAGAGGATACCAAGGCGTTCCCAGACCAGCTGGGAGACATAGTCTCTCCACCGAGTCCTGGGTCTGCCCCGGGGTCTCCTCCCAGTGGGACGTGCCCGAAACACCTCAAGTGGGAGGCGTCCAGGAGGCATCCTAATCAGATGCCCATACCACCTCAACTGACTCCTTTCAATGTGGAGGAGCAGCGGTTCTACTCTGAGCCTCTCCCGGATGACTGAGCTCCTCACCCTATCTCTGAGGGTGAGTCCAGCAATCCTATGGAGAAAGCTCATTTCAGCCGCTTGTATCCGCGATCTTGTTCTTTCGGTCATTACCCAAAGCTCATGACCATAGGTGAGAGTAGGAACGTAGATTGACTGGTAAATTGACAGCTTTGCCTTAGAACTAAGCTCCCTCTTCACCACAACAGACCGGTACAACGTCCGCATCACTGCAGATGCCACTCCAATCCGTCTGTCAATCTCTTGCTCCATTCTCCCCTCACTCGTGAATAAGACCCCAAGATACTTAAACTCCTCCACTTGGGGCAGGAGCCTGTCCCCAACCCAGAGAGGACAATCCACCTTTTTCCGGCTGAGGACCATGGACTCGGACTTGGAGGTGCTGATTCTCATCCCAGCCGCTTCACACTCAGCGGCAAACCGTCCCAGCAAGAGCTGTAGGTCATTGCTGGATGAAGCCAACAGGACTACATCATCTGCAAACAACAGAGATGAGATCCTGTGGTCACCAAGCATGACACCCTCCATTCCCTGGCTGCGCCTAGAAATCCTGTCCATAAAAATTATGAACAGGATCGGTGACAAAGGACAGCCCTGGCGGAGTCCAACTCTCACTGGGAATGAGTCCGACCGAGTGTTGGCAATACGAACTAAACTCTCACAACGGTCGTACAGAGACCGAATAGCTCGTAACAACAAGCCCGATACCCCATACTCCCGAAGCCCCCCCCACAAAAAACCACGAGGGACGCGGTCAGATGCCTTCTCCAAGTCCACAAAACACATGTAAACTGGTTGAGCAAACTCCCATGAACCCTCAAGAATTCTCGAGAGGGTAAAGAGCTGGTCCAATGTGCCACGGCCAGGACGAAAACCACATTGCTCCTCCTGAATCCGAGGTTTGACCAACGGCCGGACTCTCTTCTCCAGTACTTTGGCATAGACCTTCCCAGGGAGGCTGAGGAGTGTGATCCCTCTTTAATTGGAGGTAAGTAACGTTAACACCATCTCTGTAATTATAAAACAGCAAATGCTAAATGACGATGCTAACTTGTCACTAATAGGAAACATTATAGTGTGTCAGACAATCGTTCTGGTTTAAATTTTATTTTTATAAACCTTTATTAGTCCCACAATGGGGAAATTACGGTTTTTAATTTCAGGCAGCCAAGGTGTGGCGCCAGTCCCTTCACCATTCACACATACACTCACCGGCCACTTTATTAGGTACACCTGTCCAACTGCTCGTTAACACTTAATTTCTAATCAGCCAATCACATGGTGGCAACTCAGTGCATTTAGGCATGTAGACATGGTCAAGACAATCTGCTGCAGTTCAAACCGAGCATCAGTATGGGGAAGAAAGGTGATTTGAGTGACTTTGAACGTGGCATGGTTGTTGGTGCCAGAAGGGCTGGTCTGAGTATTTCAGAAACTGCTGATCTACTGGGATTTTCATGCACAACCATCTCTAGGGTTTACAGAGAATGGTCTGAAAAAGAAAAAATATCCAGTGAGCGGCAGTTCTGTGGGCGGAAATGCCTTGTTGATGCCAGAGGTCAGAGGAGAATGGCCAGACTGGTTCGAGCTGATAGAAAGGCAACAGTGACTCAAATAACCACCCGTTACAACCAAGGTAGGCAGAAGAGCATCTCTGAACGCACAGTACGTCGAACTTTGAGGCAGATGGGCTACAGCAGCAGAAGACCACGCCGGGTGCCACTCCTTTCAGCTAAGAACAGGAAACTGAGGCTACAATTTGCACAAGCTCATCGAAATTGGACAATAGAAGATTGGAAAAACGTTGCCTGGTCTGATGAGTCTCGATTTCTGCTGCGACATTCGGATGGTAGGGTCAGAATTTGGCGTCAACAACATGAAAGCATGGATCCATCCTGCCTTGTATCAATGGTTCAGGCTGGTGGTGGTGGTGTAATGGTGTGGGGAATATTTTCTTGGCACTCTTTGGGCCCCTTGGTACCAATTGAGCATCGTTGCAACGCTACAGCCTACCTGAGTATTGTTGCTGACCATGTCCATCCCTTTATGACCACAATGTACCCAACTTCTGATGGCTACTTTCAGCAGGATAATGCGCCATGTCATAAAGCTGGAATCATCTCAGACTGGTTTCTTGAACATGACAATGAGTTCACTGTACTCAAATGGCCTCCACAGTCACCAGATCTCAATCCAATAGAGCATGTTTGGGATGTGGTGGAACGGGAGATTCGCATCATGGATGTGCAGCCGACAAATCTGCGCCAACTGTGTGATGCCATCATGTCAATATGGACCAAACTCTCTTAGGAATGCTTCCAGCACCTTGTTGAATCTATGCCACGAAGAATTGAGGCAGTTCTGAAGGCAAAAGGGGGTCCAACCCGTTACTAGCATGGTGTACCTAATAAAGTGGCCGGTGAGTGTACAGTGGATATAAAAAGTCTGCACACTCCTGTTCAAATGCCAGGTTTTTGTGACGTAAAAAAATGAGACCAAGATAAATCATTTAAAACCTTTTCCACCATTAATGTGACCTATTACCTGTACAACCCAATTGAAAAACCAAACTGAAATCTTTAAGGGGAAAAATAAAAAAATAAAAACTGATAATAACCTGGTTGCATAAATATGCACACCCCTAAACAAATACTTTGTTGCAGCACCTTTGGCTTTTATTACAGCACTCAGTCTTTTTGGGTTGGGGTCTATCAGTGTGGCACATCTTGATGTGGCAATATTTGTGCTTTCTTTTTTGCAAAAACACTTCAAATCACTCAGATTGCGAGGGCATCTCCTATGCACAGCCCTCTTGAGATCACCCCACAGATGTTCGATTGGATTCAGGTCTGGATTCTGGCTGGGCCATTCCAAAATCTTAATCTTCTGGTGAAGCCATTCTTTTGTTGATTTGGCTGTGTGCTTTGGGTCATTGTTGTGCTGAAAGATGAAGTTCATCTTCAGCTTTCTAGCAGAAGCCTGAAGGTTTTGTACCAGCACTGACTGGTATTTGGAACTGTTCATAGTTCCCTCCACCTTGACTAAGGCCCCAGTCCCAGCTGAAGAAAATCAGCCCCAAAGCATGATGTTGCCACCACCATGCTTCACTGTAGGCATGGTGTTCTTTTGGTAATGAGCAGTGTTGTGATTGCACCAAATATACCTTTGGAATTATGGCCAAAAAGTTCAACTTTGGTTTCATCAGACCATAACACATTTTCCCACATGTGTTTGGGAGATTTCAAACATGCTTTTGCAAAATGTAGCTGGGCTTGGATGTTTTTCTTCGTAAGATAAGGTTTCCATCTTGCCACCCTACCCCATAGCCCAGACATATGAAGAAGACAGGAGATTGTTTTCACATGTACTAAACAGCCAGTACTTGCCAGAAATTCCTGCAGCTCCTTCAGTGTTGCTGTCGGCCTCTTGGCAGCCTCCCTGACCCATTTTCTTCTCATCTTTTGATCAATTTTGGAGGGACGTCCAGTTCTTGGTAATGTCACTGTTGTGCCATATTTTCTCCACTTGATGATGACTGTCTTTACTGTGTTCCATTGTAGATTTAGGGCCTTGGAAATTCTTTTGTACCCTTCTCCTGACTGATACCTTTAAACAATGAGATCCCTCTGATGCTTCTGAAGCTCTCTGCGGACCATGGCTTGTGCTGTAAGATGAGACTACAAAAATGTCAGGAAAAGCCTACTAGAACTGCTGAACTTTATTTGAGGTTGAGCAGAGGCACCTTAAATGGTGGCAGGTGTGTGCTGACTCCCATTTAAGATGAGTTTGAATGTGATATGTTAATTCTGAACACAGCCACATCCCCAGTTCTAACATGGTGTGCATATTTATGCAACCAGGTTATTTAAGTTTTTTAAATTATTTTTATTTTTCCCCCTGAAAAGATTTCAGTTTGTTTTTCAATTGGGTTGTACAGGTTATAGGTCACATTAATGGTGGAAAAAGTTTTGAAATGATTTATATTGGTCTCGTCTTTTTACATCACAAAAACCTGGTGTTTGAACAGGGGTGTGTAGACTTTTTATATCCACTGTACAGTCACACCTAGGGCCACTTTAGAATCTCCAATTAATCTAACTTAAACTTACTGCCGAGTGTTTTAATTTTGTCTGAAAAAATATTACTAAACCTGCAAAAGTGCAAGACAGTGGCCGCATACACACTAAATAAAAAATAAATGAATTAAAACGTGTCGGAGAAACAGACTTCCTCTTAATGTAACTTGATTGCAAATAATTTTAATTAGTCAAGTAGCGATAATGAATAAAGTTGTAGTCATCTCAAATGCACATTAAAAAACAATTTTATAACAACACTGCAAAATTAAGAGGGAAAAAAGTGCATTGTAGTCGTGAATTTGTACAACTGATTTTTTCAGTTTGTAATTTAAAATGTACAAAAAGAAGGTCCTTTTTATTGGTTGTCATATATAAACTATAGAATTTACAGAAAATGTATATTGTGATATATATCTTTATTATCAAATAAGATTACTTATATCGTGATATGAAATTTTGGTCATATCGCACAGCCCTAATCAGTACAATCAGAAGATGAGTCATACCGTCTAATGATGTGCTGCCGCTCTCTGGTGCTTCTATGATTTAGGAAAAAAAAAAAAGCATAAACAGGAATGCATTTTTGCTTTTATTCCTCTGAATTAGGTCCATCCATCCATCCATCCATCCATTCATCCATCTTCTTCTGCTTAATCCTTTTCGGGTCGCGGGGGGGCTGGAGCCTATCCCAGCATCTTTGGGCGAGAGGCAGGGTACACCCTGGATAGATTGCCAGTCCATCACAGGGCCAACACAGAGAGACAGACAACCATTCACTCTCACAGTCATACCTAAGGACAATTTAGAATCCCCAGTTTTGATGCCAATTAACCTAACTTGCATGTTTTTGGCATGTGGGAGGAAACAGGAGAAATCCCGGAGTAAACCCGCCAGACACTGTAATGATAATTATTACTAACTTGATTCATCGTATGGTAAGAAAGCTCAAATTCGTTAAGTTTGATATATTGTGGGGGAATGGTGTTGGACTTCTCCACCCAGGGAACAATGGACCGAAAGAGGAGGTGTCATCAGGGGGTATCAAACAGGACAGTAAGGACTATGCGCCCCTCAGGGAGAGGAGTAATTGCCGGAGCTGCTGGGAGAAGCATGTTGAAGCGGCGCCGGCGTTATGTTAATGTGCCACACAGTTCTTGTTCAAACAGTGTGTTATGGTCGGAAGTCCGGGTCTAGATGCATGGAATTAAAGATATAAAAGAGGAATGCAGAGAGACCCGGTTATCGCTTTTGCTCTGCTATATGTTGGAGAAAGAATAAAGATCTTGTGTCATTTAGCTTGCTGCCTCGACTGCATCCTTTCTCCACACTGGTGACCCCAAGACGTGCCATGGAGAGTGAGACGAGCACTGCCCTGGAGACTACCTGGAGGAAGAGCACCAACGCCACGTGTGCTGTTTCAGTCAAGCTCCCGGACTTCTGGCTTCAACACCTGACAGCATGGTTTTTGCACATAGAAGCTCAGTTTGCACTCTGCGGAGTAATGACAGATGACACGAATTACTACTACGTGGTCGCTGCGCTGGACGCGTGTGCCACATAACGGGTGGCATGCCTACTCCAGGAGCCGCCGGCCTGGGGGAAATACGAGGCGCTCAAGAGGATGCTTCTCCAGCGATACACTCTTTCGGACAATGAAAGGGCGGAGAGACTCCTTACCTGTTCAGAGTTGGAGGACAGATCAGCCGTGGAGCTGATGGAGAGCATGTTGGCGCTGATGGGTAGAAACGACGAGTCTTTCCTGTTTGCCCACCTGTTCCTCAGGAATCTACCAGCTGCAGCGAGGGTGATCCTGGTCAACTCGCCGTTGCTGGTGACTAAAGACTACCGCACACTAGCGCAGGAAGCAGATCGCATTATTTTAGTGACCAGAACTCTCAGCGTGAATGCAGCGGCACTGGCGTCCAGGAGGGACTCCAGTGAGGTCGAGAAGCCATTCGTGGTAGCTGGGACGGACACCAGGAGATGCAGGAACGGGGCGATCTGCTTCTATCATTGCCGCTTCGGTTCAAATGCCCAGCGATGCGTGCCGCCATGCCAATTCAAGAAGTCCGGAAATGGCACAGCCAGCAGTCAGTAGCATCTGCGACTGCTGGTGACAGAAACAAGCTGCTTTATGTTACAGACACACATTTGGGGAGATGATTCCTGGTGGACTCCGGCTCCTAGAAAAGCCTCATCCTACCGGTCAACGCAGACAGGGTGGCAGGAGGCAGTGGTCCCGAGCTTATGGCCGTCAACGGATCCACCCTCAGGACATTTGGTGAGCAAACACTGATGATATGCTTACACGGACGCAACTTTCAGTGAAACTTTGTGGTTGCTCCATGTTCCGGCCCCATTTTAGGCGCACATTTTTTATGTGCTCATGGGTTGTCAGTTGATGCTGCTAATAGGCGATTAGTGGATGCAATCTCTTTCAACTCACTGCCCTGTACAGCTCAGGGAGCTGGGTCGACAACGCTGGCTAATGTTACAGCTCCAGGGGATAAGTACCAACAGTTACTCGCACAGTTCCCAGCACTCATGGTCCCGACGTTTTTGACTACGATAATGAAACACAGGGTCGAACATTTCATAACTGCAAAAGGGCCGCCGGTGTTCGCGCGACCTCGGCATCTGGACACAGCTAAACTGGCCAGCACATGCGAGGAGTTTGCCAACTTAGAACAGTTGGGCATCCCCACTACACATGGTACCTAAAGCTGACGGGTCGTGGCGACCATGCGGCGATTTCCGGCGCTTGAGCAACGCTATGAACATGATCCCTATCCTATTCCACACATCCAGGATTTTTCCGTGCACCTGGCCGGGGCACGTGTTTTTTCCAAAGTGGATCCGGTCTGCGGTTACCATCAGGCCCTAGTGCGTGTGGAAGATGTCCCAAAAACAGCGGTAATAACTCCTTTTGGCCTTTTTGAGTTTTTACGCATGCTGTTCGGATTAAAAAGCGCAGCGCAGACCTTCCAGAGGATGATGGACGCAGTGCTTCGTAACTTTTCCTTCGTTTTTGTCTACTTAGACGACATTCTGGTAGCCACCGCATCCAAGGAGGAGCACATCACCCATCTCAAGACAGTTTTCCAGAGGTTGGAAGCGCATGGGGTGATAATTAACCCTGAGAAGTGCCAGTTCGGTCTGCCAGTGATTGACTTTTTGGGCCACTGCATTTCGCTGGAGGGCACGATCCCATTACTGGACGAAGTGCGCGCTGTGGCAGACTTTCCATGTCCGCAGACCGTGAGGGCACTACAGAAGTTTTTGGGAATGGTTAATTTTTATAACAGTTTCCTTCCCCGGGCAGCCCAGCTGATGCAGACATTGTACGCCGCGCTTAAAAAAAAAAGAAGCCCGCAGAAGCCATCGACTGGACTCCCGAGCGAGTCCAGGCTTTTACTAATGCCAAAACAGTGCTTGCGGATGCCGCGTTGTTAGCCCACTCGGACCCGTCTGCACAGATAACGCTCACTACGGACGCGTCTGACGTTGCCGTAGGAGCAGTGCGTCTCAGGTTCGTGGCAGCTGCTCGCATTTTTCAGCCTCACTTTGCGCAACAACAAACACAAGTAGAGCACGTTCGATAGAGAATTGCTGGCTCTCCACCTGGCGACACGCCATTTCCAGTTCTGGCTAGAGAGGCATGAGTTCACCGCATTCATGGACCATAAGCCGCTGACGTATGCGATGACCAAGGTCTCGGAACCATGGTCGGCCCAGCAGCAACAGAAGTTGGCTGCAATTTCGGAGTTTACTATCAACATTCAACACAGCCGGTAAGCTCAACATCGTGGCCGATTGCCTGTTGTGCGCGTTTATTGCCCTAGTCTATATGGGAATAGATTTCCCCGCCATGGCCGCAGGACGTGGACATTTGCGCGCTCCAGTCTGTGCCAACGGGGTTAAGGCTGGAGAGCAGGGTGGTGCAAGGAGGGTGCCCTCCCTTACTCTGCGACATCTCCACCAGCTGCCCGCGCCCGGTGGTTCTGAGCTCTTGGCGCTGTTGCGTTTTCGAGTCGGTCCACTCCCTTTCGTATCTGGGAGTGTGCACTTCAGTGAAGCTAGTGGGGGTGAAATTTGTCTGGCCGCGCTTGCGCAAGGACGTGAAAGAGTGGGCTGCAGCTTGCGTCGCGTGCCAGCGGGCCAAAGTGCACAAGCACACCGGAGCCCCCCTTGAGTCGTTCCAAATCCCGGCTAGGAGGTTTGACCACATCCACGTGGGTTTGGTGGGACCCCTCCCACCGTCGCAAGGCTTCATGCACCTTTTGAAAGTTGTGGATTGCACCACGCGCTAGCCTGAAGTGGTCCCGCTGGCTCCTACCATGTCCGCGGAAGTGGCGCGCACTTTTTTGTCAGCTTGGGTTGCATGTTTCGGATCTCCATCGGACATCATGTTCGACAGGGGTCCACAATTTGTTTCACAACTCTGGTCTGCGATGGCCCAGAGCATGGGGGTCAAAATTCACCGCACTACCATGTACAACCTCCAGGCTAACAGGTTCTGTGAGTGTTTTCATAGGTCGCTTAAAGCAGTGCTCAGAGCTTGGCTCTCAGACACAAATTGGGTCGACCGCCTGCCCTGGGTTCTTTTAGGGTTGCGCTCCACACCTAAGGAGGATTTGGCAGCCACCCCGGCAGAACTCGTTTTTTCCTCAGCCGCTGTGGATCCCCGGAGAGTTTTTACTGGAAAACCCCATGCCTGAGGCTGATCCGCCCGTGCAATTTTTACACAGTATGGAGGCTGTGAGCATACCGGGCCTGGCCCACCATTGTTTTCCCCACACCTTCGTCCCAAAAAGCTTGCAGAACGCCAGTTTTATTTTTGTCGGGCACAATGTGCACCAGACCCCACTGCACCCACCGTATGACGGACCGTTCAGGGTGTTGGAACCTGGGGCAAAGCATTTTCTGTTAGACTTGGGGGGATGTTGCGAGACCGTCTGCATCGACAGGCTGAAGCCCGCTTTTGTGTTGGCAGATGAGCAGGTGGTGTTGGCCCAAGCTCCCTGGCACGGACGCCCACCGTTGGTGGCTCCGCAAGTTGGTGATCCCCTGGCAGGGACCTGTGGTCGCGAAGCTGATGTGTTTTCTCCCCCTTCCTTTTTCCCTCCACAGACTGACGTGCCCTCCTGTTCACCCCGCCAGCAGGGCAGTTCGACTGGATGGGCAACCCCCCGCTACAGCCAATATGGGTGCCAGCTCAAGCCCAAAGTACGGGGGGGGGGGGGGCGGTTAGTGCCCTTTCTGAGTGTTCGGGGGGGGGGCTGTGTGGGGGCATGGTGTTGGACTTCTCCACCCAGGGAACAATGGACTGAAAGAGCAGGTGTCACCAGGGGGTATCAGACGGGACAGTAAGGACTATGCGCCCCCCAGGGGGAGGAGTATTTTCCGGAGCTGCTGGGAGAAGAAGAGTGTTGAAGCGGCGCCGGCGTTATGTTATGTTAATGTGCCACACAGTTCTTTGTTCAGACAACAATGTGTTTTGGTCGGAAGTCCGGGTCTCGATGCATGGAATTAAAGATATAAAAGAGGAATGCAGAGAGACCCGGTTATCACTTTTGCTATGCTGTGTGTTGGAGAATGAATAAAGTTCTTGTGTCATTCAGCTCGCTGCCTCACCTGCATCCTTTCTCCACAATATTGCCGTTTACATGTGTGTTTGTTTACACAATTCGCCAACATTTCATCCTTCACATTGCTTCTGTCTCTCTTCAGTGGAGAGGAGAGGGGCTGAGAGGAGAGAGAGGTGCTGCACAGGGGAGTGAGGGGGGAGGGTTGTGTGGGGTCTGGCTGTGTTGTGGGGGGGACAGACGGTGAGTTGAACCTATTAAAAATGACAATATCCCAGGCTCTGCTATTCAGTTAGCGGGGCTAACATGCTGTCATGCTCATCAGGTGTTCATGGAAGGAGGGAAGATCCGCGAGGGAGGCGTGTGTGTTTTCATCAGTGACGCTTGGTGCCGAGATGCGACTGTTGTGCACAAACACAACAGGTTGGTGGAGTTTATGATTATCAAGTGCTGACCATTCTACTTACTGAGGGAAATTACATTTATTCTCCTGGTCGCCATGTATGTCTCGTCCACCACCACTGGCGAGAGGAGTAAAGCACTAAATGAATTCTATCAGGCCATCAATGAGACACAAACAGTGCATCAGACGGATTCCTCATCACATCTGGAGACTTCAACCATGCAGATTTAAAGGCCCTCCTACCAAAACTACACCACCATGTGGACTGTCCAACAAGAGGAAACAACTTACTGGACCTGGTGTACACATCTCACAAGGGAACATACAGAGCCGCCCACCCCCCCGCCCACCTGGGTCTTTCTGATCACTTCACCGTCTTGCTAAAGCCTGCATACAGACCCAGAGTGAAAGCCATCATATCAACAAAAAAGCAGGTATGTGTGTGTCCAGAGGGGACCTTGGTTGCTCTAAAAGACTGCTTCAGCACTACAGACTGGGACATTTTCAAGCATGCAGCCACTCACAATGAACACACAAATATCGAGGAGTACATTGAGGTTGTTGTAGCATACATAGATAAATGCATTGATGATGTCACTCACTGCAAAACCGTCACTGTTCATGCTAACCAGAAGCCATGCATGACATCAGAGGTTCACAGGCTCCTGAGGGCATGGGCCTTCAGGGCCGGTAACACTGTAGGACTAGCAACAGCTAGGGCCAACCTGTCCCGAGACATCAAGGAAGAAAAACGACAGTACAGCAAGAAAATATCCACCAACTTCAGCAACATCAGAGATACACATTCTCTCTGGCGTGGCATACAGACCCTCACCAACTACAAACCTCCACCTCAGACATGTGTGAGTGACATCACACTGCTTAACAACCTAAATGATTTTTTTGGCCACTTTGAAGCACAAAACAGCACATCAGCACAGAAAACCACCCTTCCAGACGAGCAGGCTATAAGCCTGGATCCGGCTAACATAAAGAGGACGCTCTCCAGGATCAACTCACGCAAGGCAACTGGACCAGACAACATAAAGGGTTGCGTTCTGAAGGACTGTGTGGAGAAGCTCAAGAATGTCCTGGCTGACATCTTCAACATCTCCCTGCATCAAGCTGTTGTCCCCACGTGTTTCAAAACTGCTACCATAATACCAGTCCCAAAGAAGCCCGTCCCATCCATCTACAACGATTACTGGCCAGTAGCACTGACCTCCACCACAATGAAGTGCTTCGAGCGGCTGGTCATGCAGAACATAAAGTCCACACTCCCTCCCTCCCTCCCATGGCCCATCTCAGTTCACATACTGGTCAAACAGATCCACAGAAGATGCCATCGCTGCTGCTCTCCATCCAGCTCTCATCCACCTGAACTCAAAGAACTCCTATGTGTGAATGCTGTTCTTGGACTTCAGTTCAGCATTCAACACAATAATCCCCCAGCACCTAATACAAAAACTCAGACACTTGGGACTCAAAACCTCTGGGTACTGGACTTTCTCACAGGGAGGCCACAGAACGTGGGGGTCGGCAGCAACTCCTCCAAGACCATCAGACTGAGCACAGGGGCCCCACAAGGGTGCATGCTCAGCCCGCTGCTCTTCACCCTGCTGACCTATGACTGCATACCAGCCTACAGTACCAACCACATCATCAAGTTTTCGGATGACACGACAGTGGTGGGCCTCATCACCAACAATGAAGAGGCCAACTACAGAAATGAGGTGAGCCAATTGGTCCAGTGGTGTAAAGAAAATAATCTGTTCCTGAATGTGGGAAAAACCAAGGAGATTGTGGTCGAATTTAATGGAGCAGCTGTGGAGAGGGTGAGCAGCACCAAGTTCCTGGGGGTGTACATCAGGTATGTGTCCATCTAGGCATCTGTTCCCCACGCCTCCTCCACCTCGGGATCCATCAGGAGTGTGGAGGGGGCATAACGAGGCGAGAGTTACAAGCCCAATATTCTGTAGCCGCAAACTGCACTGAGAGTATCACTGTGGCTGGTCAAAGAACTTCTGCCAGTTTTCAAGCAGTATTTACTTTTTTCTTTTTTTTGTATTTTGTATACTTTATTAATCCCAGAGGAAGTTCAGGGCATCCACATGGATGGATGCCCTTTACGGCTACAAAAGTTCAATGTGATGAGTTTTTTCTGTCAACCCCAACCCACTCTGCTCTCCCCAACCTGCACGGCTTGCACGCAATTGGTTGCCGCGAGTCCCAGTGTGTGGGCTGCTCTAATCTGTTCACAACGCTTCCGGACGTTAAAGTTTTGCCTATATTTTCAAAAGTGAAAAGCGAAACATTTTTCTGAAAATGGTGGAGGCGAGAAATAAATGTATAGTTACCAAATTTGTGTTTACATTTTCCTAACGACCACTATATTAAAAGCTTTGTGAAGCAATCGGCTCGACACGCCCGCTCCTCATTTGCATATTGGAGCGGGGATTCAGGAGGAGGAGGAGTGGGCACCTCCAAGTGACAGCTTGGGTTTCTTGACACCATGCTACCAGAGTGCATGCGGGGCGTTCTACATCGACAATGAATGGGAAGTGTGAAAACGCACGCCTAGGTGGACACGTACCTTGAGGACCTCTCCTGGTCCAACAACACCACATTACTGGCCAAAAAGGCTCAAACTCACCTCCATTTCCTCTGCAAACTGAGGAGAGCACGAGTCCCACCCCCCATCATGTGCTCATTCTACTGGGGTACCATTGAGAGCATCGTCACCAGCTGCATCACGGTGTGGTATGGAAGCTGCACCATCTCCAGCCGGAAGACTCTACAACACACAGTGAAAGCAGCCAGCAAGCTCATCGGTGCCCCTCTGCCCTCCCTGTCAGACATCAACCACACCCGCCTCACCTGCAAAGCCATCAGCATTGCAGGCGACATCTCCCACCCCTCACAGGACCCTGAACTCCCCACGAGATTAGCGGACTATCCTCTCTGACATAGCACGGTGAAAACAGTCCCATATCCCAAGCTGCTTTTGGCAAAGCAAATCTGTTTGGCACAGTAAGGCAAGCAGACATCTTTTCTGCTTGCCAAGCTGCTGGACAGGACAGGTAAGAAAAAAATTAGTTTCTTGGATTTCATGCATGCTGGCCGGCACTCTGTCACATGACAACCATCAAACCTTCATATGGAGCAATGAGGTTTTATCCTCCAGTCCCATTTCCTCACATAAATATTCAAATATGTGGCTTTTCAGAAGTCATATCTTTACAAAGTTTACCATCTGCATAAATCATCCAACACAGGAACTAGGTACGCTGGTAAAGTATTGGCAACAAGTGTCTTGCAGTGCAAAAAACAGTGCGTAACAACAACAACAGCAACATCTTGGTGTCTCTTTCTCACTCTGCTAACAAAAGCCTGTGGTTCACCCAACTAAGGTGACTACTCCATCAGTACAGGGCCCATTTCAGAGTCTGAATTTTTCCTCTTCAAATATTTATCCATCGCTGTTTTTTTTTTTATCTTGTTACCATGACCTATAGTAAGTCTTAACAAGGTCATTAACCTCTGTAAAACACATGAAGAAGAGGAAGAAGATGGCAACTGCTATTATTGCATTCACACTGCCACCTGTTGACATTCAAGAAGTGAATTAGACAATTTAACATTTAAGTTAAGAAGTGAAATTAGACAATTTCCTGAGGACCCTTCAACATTCTCTCAAGGACCTCTGGTTAAAAAACAAGGGTTTAAACTAAAGGATCCATTTGTTTTGATTACCTTCTTGTTTTCTTATTCCAGCTGTGTACAAGTTAGTTAATTCCCTTCCACAGCATGTGGACACCATATGGTGTATAGGGGCAGTGCCTATCTCCGTTTCTCTGACCCTAGGCTACACAGCTACTGTAAGTCATGAAAGCTACAGTGGGGGGGGTCAGTCCTCTGGTAGCTCTGTGTGTAACTTTCCTTTCTCCCTTCTGTTATGCTGAGCACCAAGCTAGAAGGTGGAAAGTACAATTTTTATATGGTCTTTGGTATGACCCGGCCGGGATTTGAACCCCATCCTCCCGGGTGTGGGGCAGATGCTCTACCAACTAGGCCACCACTCCGGTTGTGTACAAGTACATCATTAGTAAAGTTAGTTAGTGGGAGATCTTTAACTTCAGTCATTGAGATTTGATTTTGAATTATTATCCAACTATCTATTAATATTTGACACATATCATAGCTAGTAGACAGCGTCTTTCTGTGTTTCACTGATAGAAACACCAGCAAACACCATAAGCTTTATTAACTGATTCAGTGAACTAAAATGAAGCCTGCTGTGGGTGATGTGATGCCCCTTTCACCATCACCACCTCCTTCTCATCTCCTGTGTTATGTAAGTCGTACTCCGATACTCCTGTGTGACATTCTGCGCTGGCTTTGACTGAAACATCCCAGACTTTGTTTCCTCTTGACACACAAATTTAGAACAGGAAAATGCACACAGACATAGTACACCATGAAAACAATGAATCTCAATATTGCATCTTTAAGACCCCCAAAACACAGAAAGAAGAAAGGAAAAGAAACAAATCAAGCTGTGCGTGCTCGACTTTGTGGATTTTGTTCATACTGGTTTGTGCATCGGCTTTGTTCTTAATGATCATTTTCTGTAATCTTTATTAGGAAGAGAAAAAATGAAATTAAAAAGAAAAATGGGCAGATGGGGATTTTGATTGACATTAATGACAAAGGCGATAAAATACAGAGCTGCATTTGAAAGGGTGGTGGTGGACATGCACACTTTTAAATGCTGAACAGACAATAAAAACTGAGGGAGGATACAGTGGGAGTGGTCATTTTGGCAGATAGCTGGTGCAGCTGCTTTGGCCATGAATCCTGAGCAGCAAAGATCAGGAAAATATTAACCACACTGACACAGACACTTTCCCTCTCATACAAGTTCATTTTAAAGACCTTCACCTCTTGGAAGCGGATGCCTGTTTTGTTTTCTGTGGTTCTCTGGTTCACTTTAGGAGTCAGCAAAGCTGGTGTTGAGATTATGTTTGTCTGGGTCCATATTTTTATTTTGCCAGGTAATTTAACTAACTGCAGTGCTGTTGATACCATCTAACTGCAATACTCCTGCACTATGTATATAACTATACATATTTATATTTATTTACTGCTTTGGCTAACCAATTCTTATCTTATTTACTATTGCTCTGAGTGCTGCTATCCCTGTGCTGCTGCATTCCTGGAATTTCCTCAATGTGGGACTAATAAAGGCTTATCTTATCTTATGTTCTCCATATTTATTATTTACAGCAGGGAAAATAAGTATTGAACATGTGAACATTTTTCTCATTAAACATATTTCTGATTGAGCCATTGACCAGAGAGTTTCTCCAGATAACAGTAACAACCCAAGTAATCCATGCATACAAAGAAATCAAGGCACCTGTGCTCACAAACAAGTTATATTTAATAAAGTGGAATGACATGGGGAATAAGTATTGAACACATGAAGAAAAAGAGGTGTAAAAAGGCATAGAAACCAGCTGAAATCCATCAGAATTTAGGAAACCATCCCATCCCCCATCAGTGCAAATTAATTTCAGCTGGTTAGGTCCTGACTGATTGCCTTTAAAAAGATCTGTGAATACGCAGTGGTTAGCAACGGTGGCGCAGTGGTTAGCACTGCGGCAGCACAGTTTACCCTTGGCCGGGGGATTGTGGGGATCGTGGGATCGTGGGTTCGATCCCAGCCCCCGACCAACAGTGATCTGTGTGGAGTTTGCATGTTCTCCCTGTGTTGCGTGGGTTTACTCCGGGATTTCTCCGGTTTCCTCCCACATGCCAAAAACATGCATGTTAGGTTAATTGGCTGTTCTAAATTGTCCCTAGATATCTGTTTCCTATAGGCCCTTAGAATAGAGGGTTAGTATTAATGAAAGTGCTTTGAGTGGTCTTTGTGACTAGAAAAGCGCTATATAAGTGCAGGTTAGAATATCAGATAATCACACCACAAAGAACTCATGATGGGTAGAATCAAAGAGCGCTCTCTAGACCTTGGCAACCTTATTGTTGTAAAACATAATGATGGCATTGGTTACAGGCACATTTCTACACTGCCGAATGTTCCAGTGAGTGTTGTTGGAGCCATCATTCGGAAGTGGAAAGAACATCATTTTATCATAAACTGGCCATGACCAGGAGCCCCTCGCAAGATTTCTGACAGAGGAGTCAAAAGAATTATCAGAAGAGTAATCCAAGAGCCAAAGACCACTTGTGGAGAACTCCAGAATGACCTGGAGTTAGCAGGTACTGCTGTTTCAAAGAAAACGGTAAGTAATGTACTCAATTGACATGGGCTCTATGCCTACTCACCTCACAAAACTCCACTGCTGAAGAAGAAGCATGTTGAAGCTCGTTTAAAGTTTGCTGCACAACATTTGGGCAAGCCAGTAAAATAGTTAGTTAGTTAGTTAATTCCCTTCACGCCATGAAGGCGCATGGGGCGGAGCCCATCTCCGTTTCTCTGACCCTAGGCCACACAGCTACTGTAAGTAGTGAAAGCTACAGTGGGGGGTCAGTCCTCTGGTAGCTCTGTGCGTAACTTTACTTTCCCCGTTCCATTATGCGGAGCACCATGCTAGAAGGCAGAAAGTACCATTTTTATATGGTCTTTGGTAAGCCAGTAAAATACTGGGAGAATATAGTCTGGTCACATGAGACCAACATTAAATTTTTTGGATGCCACAACACACAGCATGTTTGGAGGAGAAATGACACTGCACATCCCATCATGGTGTGGGGGTGTTTTTCAGCACATGGTACAGACAGAATTCTTATAATTGAAGGAAAGATGAATGGACAAATGTACAGAGACATCCTTGATAAGAACCTGTTACCATCTGCCAAGATGCTGAAGATGAAACGAGGGTGAACATTTCAGCAAGACAATGATCCCAAACACACAGCCAAGGAAACTCCCATCTGGCTCCAGAGAAGGAAAGTAAAGCTGCTAGAATGGCCCAGTCAGTTACCTGACCTGAATCCAATTGAAAATCTATGGAACGAACTGTAGATCAGAGTTCATAGAAGACACCCACAGAACCTTCAAGATTTGACAGTTTGTGTGGAAGAATGGGCTAAAATCACTCCTGAGCAATGCCTGCGCCTAGTTTCTCCATACAGAAGGCATCTGGAAGCTGTTATTACCAACAAAGGCTTCTCTACTAAATATTAAATGAATTTCACCAAGCGTGTTCAATACTTATTCCCTGTGTCATTTCACTTTATTAAATATAACTTATTTTGTGAACAGTTGACTTGATTTCTTTGTATGTATGGATTACTTGGGTTGTTGCTGATATCTGGTGAAAATCTCAGGTCAGTGGCTCCATCAGAAATATGTTTAATGCAAAAAATGTTCAGGTGTTCAATACTTATTTTCCCTGCTGTACACACATTTGTGACAGATTGGTATAAAGGCTTCCATGATCAGATTAGCTGTAGTTAGTGAAAGAGCCTGCACATAAACTGTTTCAAACTGAAATGTTGCCAAAGTAAGATTTTTCTTCAGCTAACAGTTTGCATAACTGTTTATCAGATTGATACCACCATCTTTATTCAACTTGTCTAGCACATTTGCAGGGATGCTGTTAATCTGTTTTTATTGAATTCTCAAGTTAATGATGCATTATTAGAGGTTTATTTGTTTGTGTCCGAAACAAGCTCATTACTACTGTCTGAGCTACACAACAAGGACTCACAGTGGCAATACGTGGGGAGCCCAGGTTCTGTCCTCAGGGGATGTAACATTATTTTGTCCCTGCACTCAGAGGACAGCAGAAGAATACTAGGAGCAGCTTTGCTCGTCTGTCTACTAGCATGATTATGTGAAATGACACCCCTCCTAGATGCCCAGGCAACTGCAGCTTATTTAACTGTCTGTGTGCTAGAGTGCTTGTGTTTTCTGTCAACATGTATTGTGTGCCTCCAGGCCATTGTTGAGAATATCTACGCAGCTGTGTGTGAAGGTTCATTTACACAACACAACTGTACACGAATCCCGTTTTATTGAAATGCTTAGATATACTGTTTTAAATACTTAACATAGTAGTATGTGTCATAGTGATTTGATATTTTTTTAAGACTGACAGTAGAAATCAGGTGCTCTGTTGAAACACAAATAAGTGCAAGAGTTGCAAGAAGGCCCGCAAGAAAAATCAGACATACTTTTATATTTTCTACTATCCAGTAGTTTATGGCCCTCATTTACTTCTTCCATGAATCTTTGTAGCAGTATGTCTTTGTGAGGTGCAAGATTTTCTCCTCACCTGCTCATGGAAAACCAGAAATATAAAGGCCAGCCCTTTGGAGAAAGTATCCCTGAGGACCCTTCTTTACTGTTTAGGTGAAACATAAAATTTAGATTAGATTCATTTTTTACTATTTGAGAAACAAGATTTTGTCTGACACTAACATCAGTAATTCTACTTAGTCCATTTGTTCCCTGTCATTTTTTGCTTTTTTGAAGATCACTTTTTCCACTTAGAAAGAATTAATTGCTCTTTAGCAGGGGTGGGGAAAAATTGATATAGTGTAGTATTGCAATACTTTTATTACCAGAGTTATAAAAAAACAATTGAACTTTCAGTCCACTAGATGGTGCCACAAGCTCACTGTCTGGTTAGGTCAGCACTGCAAAGGAGTGACTTGTGAGACCTAGCTGCGACTAGACAGAACTTGAGATGGGAAATTGCAATACGTGACATCGCAATACTCAACATATAGCAAGATCGTGATAATATTGTATCATGGTCCAGGTATTGGGATGATATTGTATCGTGAGGTCTCTGGAGATTCTCGCCCCTACTCGTTAGTAGCCAGATTTTTATATGGAAGTACATTTAACTTCATTCAACGTAGCTAACTGAATACTTAAACCTGCTTTAGTTAGACTTGAATTAAACCACTTGCTTAGATAGCTTTGAATTTTCTTTAGAGCTTTGCCACCTTCTCTAGGAATCAGTGACTAGTAGAAGTAATCCTCGATTTTTTTTCTAAGCAAACCAAGCTTTGATTTTTCTTAAACCTTAATTTTTCTGTAACTCAAGCTTGACCACACAATTTAGAGTGTACCTAGTCAGTTCAATTTTTAAGGCTTTCTTCTGGGCTATCCTCCACTGCCAAACACTATCTGAGAGGGCAGTCCATTGTTCTACAGCAGATTCCAGCAGACTCAAGCTAGTACCCAGAACTGAACCCCCACCCCACAGAGGATTTCTTGGTCAAGACCTTGGGCACAGAAGTGTGGAGAGAACTCCTGCTGCCAAGGCCTATCTCCAACTGGGGTTGGACAAAGCAGGGCTACCCAAAGCCCATTCCTCCAGTGCCTGTGAACCCCATGAGGCTTGACCATTTTGTTCTGCTTCTGTTTGAGTCTCTTCTGAACCCAGCCACTCCAAGAATGTGAGGCAGTCAAAGGAATTATCCTCAGTGACAGACTTATCCACTTCAGCCATAACTTTTTCTGTAACTACCGCTCCTTTTTGAGCATAATGTAAAGTTAATCTGTTTTTCCTTTTTCATAACATTTTCCATATTCCTTTTTCATTAGCTTTGCATTATACTTAAATTTTGTCGCTGTTATCATTTCACTATTTCTCTATTCAGCCACACGATCACGTCAACCTTATTCCAACATAAGACCTGTAAATATGTAAACATTGCTGTTTCTTCATATATGCAAAATTACCACTGTTCATGCTATCTTTAGTTATCTTCCCATTTTACAAGCTATACTGATGTCTATTGTCACTTTGGTTTTTCTGTATTGAACTTAGTAAACTGTTCACCATGTACTTTTCTCTGTCCAGAATGCAGAATCGCTCAGTGTTAAGAACTGACACCCAGATTATGAGACTGAACAAATAATTGCTAATTATATTATTAATTAATGCTGAATTTATTAATTGCCAACAGTGATCTGTGTGGAGTTTGCATGTTCTCCCCGTGTCTGCGTGGGTTTACTTTTCTCTGGTTTCCTCCCACGTGCCAAAAACATGCAAGTTAGGTTAATTGGCATCAAAACTGGGGATTCTAAATTGTCCTTAGGTATGAGTGTGAGAGTGAATGGTTGTCTGTCTCTCTGTGTTGGCCCTGCGATGGACTGGCAATCTGTCCAGGGTGTACCCTGCCTCTCGCCCAAAGATGCTGGGATAGGCTCCAGCCCCCCCGCGACCCAAAAAGGATTAAGCGGAAAAAGATGGATGGATGGAGTTGTTTCTTAATAGAGTTCTCACTCTTAAAATCATGATTGGTACCCCATCTAGTGTTATAATGAGGTAATGTAATAATTATTAATTCCATTTATTAATTATTAATAATCATATTCATATAACTGTAGTGTCCAATGCTACAATCTATAATGGAAATCACATTATACAGTGGCGATCAAAATTAGGGAACAATATATTAATACTTGATTTCTTCTAACATATGTTATTCTTAATTGTTCAGAATTTTACAGAATATCAGCTGTGGCTATACCACTGCTGTGCTAGCATGTTTTTAAATAGCAAAGACACTTCAACACAAACATTTATTTTGTAAAAAAACAAAACAGTGAGCAAAATTAGAGAACAGTAACCACTGTGTCAGAAGAGAAGATTTAAACAATGGGTGTTTTCTTTTGGGGGGGGAGTGGCTAGAGGATTAAAAAATTAATAGGAAGTATAGAAGGCCCTTGCTTTGAATGACTTCAGCAGATCTGTGCCCACAGGACATCACTAGTTTCTCTCACTGCTCTGGTTTGACCTTGGTCCATTCTTCTTGCAGTCTCTTCCACACTTCAGTAGCTATAGTGGGTTTCTTAGCCATTACTTTGTTGCCAAGGATTTTCCAGAGATTTTCTATGGGGTTTAGATCTGGACTTTCGGCTGACCATTTCATTGTTTCAATATTGTTAGATTCAAGGAACTGTTTAACCCGTTTTGCGGTATGACAGGGGGAATTGTCTTGTATGAAAATTGCAGGCTGATTGGGAGACAGTTGCAGTGAAGGAATTGCATGTTGCAGAAGAAGGTTCATGTAAACATTTGCATTCACCCTGCCATGTAACTGTACAAGAGGCCCAACTCCTGCTGCAGAAAACATCCCCAATCTATAACACTTCCTCCTCCAAATTTAATTGACTTCTTTACACACTTTGGGTTCAGACTTTCCCCAGTTTGATGCTGAACATATTGTTTCCCATCAGAACCAAATAAATTGAACTTACTCTCATCACTGAAGTGCACTCTGGACCAGTTTCCCTCTGTTCACACAACATGCTCCTCAGCAAAGGCAAGTCTTGCCTTTTAATTCTTTCTGCTGATGATAGGTTCGGTCACTGCTGAGTGAGCTTTGAGTCCAAATTGTCTTAAACGGAGAAACACTGTGTGCCGAGACAGATCCTTGCCCTGTTCAGCAGTGAACTGGCGAGTAATTCCAGCTGCAGTGTTGGACCGATTCCCCATTGAGAGTCTTTGCATATTCCTGTCCCCCAAACCAGAGCAGTGTGAGAGACTAGTGATGTCCTGTGGGTGCAGATGTGCTGAAGTCATTCAAGGCAAGGGCCTCTACACTTCCTATTAATTTTTTTAATCCTATAGCCCTAAAAAAAAAAAAAAACATTGTTGAAATCTTCTCTTCTGAGGCAGTGGTTACTGTTCTCTAATTTTGCTCACTGTTTTTTTTTTCTTTTTTACAAAATAAATTTTTGTGTGGAAGTGCCTTGGTTATTTAAAAAACATGCTAGTGCAGTAGTGGTATAGCCACAGCTGATATTCTGTAAAATTCTGAACAATGAAGAGTAACATCTGTTAGAATAAATCAAGTATTAATACAGTGTTCTCTAATTTTGATCGCCTCTGTATATCATAATACCCAGTGCATCGCAGTACCATGATAATATCACACCGTGGCCCAAGTATCATGATAATATGCGGCCTCTGGTGATTCACACCCCTACCATTGAGATTACAGGATCGTAGGTTGGCTCGTAGGCCTATATTATTTTAGCTGACTGACTGACAAAGATAATGATTTAAAAGTCTAAACAATTGTCTGTTCATATACTGTTTTTCCTAAATGCATATCACTGTCAGAGCTCAGGCTCATAGCCTTGAAGCTTTAACTCTTGAGTGTGTGTGCCATGTCAGAATCCTCTTTCCTGGCTGCTTCCTGTTCATATCCAGGGGTGTGCTCCACTTCCTTCCTGCACTACCACAGCCTTTGCTCAGGCTTCCTTCACAGCTTCCAGCTTTGTGAAATTTGCTGTGCTTGGCTATGAATCTGTGCGTCAGTGTGTGTATGTGAGCACAAGCAGTACAAGAGAATCGTGCACGCACAGGCGTAGAGTCCTGTGCTTGGGAAATGGGACACAGGGTTACTTTGCTGTGTTTTTAGGTGATCTTTGGTTCATGTGCACAAACACCGCCTATGCCTCTGTGGTCAGAGGCAGATAAGAGAAGACATGGAGTCATTTTCCCACGCAGTGATGTCAGCGCTTGTGAAAATCCCATCATAGCGTGACCTGTTTCTGGTTGCCTTCAGTTTTTCCCTTTGTTTTTTTTTCGACCTTCGCTGTTCCAACTCTTTCATCAGGCCCAGCTGGACAGACTTTCTCTTGTGTCACTGATAACGGCCTAAAGGGTGCTTTGTCACCACTGCTGGTTTAAACTCTCAGAAAGACAAATGACTCTTATTTGTGTAGATAGCACCTCTTCAGAGCTAATGAAATTTCATTTTTTTCCAAACGCAACGGAATGTTTCTGATTTTTGGATGCTTGTCACAGGCTCATACATTTTATAATCATGACTAAAGAAAGAATACATTTTAGTGAAAAGACCTCAGAAAATTAAGGCCTTCATCACTGTATTTGTCAAACAGCAGCATGGTGGAATGATTCTAAATTGGCACCAGGTATAAATGTGACTGTTTGTCTTTCTGGTCTGTTTCATCTCAGTTTAGAAATTGAGGGAGCTGAGCAAAGAGTCAGGGCTGCAGTGGAGTGCAGTGGATACATGTTTAGAGTTCTTCTTCACCAGGGGTCACCACAGCAGGTCACGGTCTGCACATTTGATTTGGCAAGGATTTTTACACCATTTACCTGGGACCGGTACAAGGAGTACTGTACATTTGCTTGTGCTCCCTTGAACATAAGGGGCTTGGGTAACCAACTTTCCTTTCTCCATTCTGTTATGCTGAGCACCAACCTGGAAACTGGGAAGAACCATTTTTATCTGGTGTTTGATATGACCCGGCTGGGGCTTGAACCAACAACCTCTTGGTGTGAATGCTGTACCACTAGGCCACCCCTCCGGTTTCATTTAGAGCTGTTCTTCACTGTGTAAAAAAACCTGAAACTTCTAAAACATCAGCGTAATTCAAAAGTGAGCCATTTCAAACACGTTTTTTTACTACTTCTCTTCAGCACAAGACAGCGCTTTACAGCATTTCGTATTATAGAAGAATGTCTGTGTTGCTACTAGAGATGGGGGGAGCGATATAGCATAATATTGTGCTACTTTGTGGTGGCGATAATGTTTTGACACAGAGACACCAGGATTGTGATACTTTATTAAAAATTATTAATAAATTTTGCAAATACAAACGTGTGTATTTTGGTAAAAGCGTAATAAAAACCAGTTGACATTTCAGTCCACTAGATGGTGCTAAATGCTCACTGTTTGGTTAGGTCAGCACAGCAAAAGAGTGACTGCTGAGATCTAGCCGGGGGCTGAACAAGACAAAGATCAGGAGGGGAAATCACAGCATATTATATCGCAGTACTCAACGCATCGTAAGATTTTGATAATATTGCATCATAGTCAAAGTATCATAATAACATTGTATCGTAGGGCCTCCCTTATTTTCTACAGAGCATAGCACAGTGGTTGCCAGTGCATCCCTCTGCCAAACAGCTGAGTGGTATCAACAACTCGAATTTACACTGAGCATTTTGAAAGTTACTGGTGATAGGTTCAAATTTTCAGACTCTGTCCCCAAACTGAAGATCATACTCTGACACATTGGTGTGAAACAGTTCCTGCAGTTGTTCTTTGCTTATGCAGTGAACATGAGTGTAACCGCATGTGAGGATGGCAGTTGCTGTTTAAGTTGTGTGCTGATGAGTTGGTATATCAGTAGTGATCGGACTCACATTTTAAAGCTTTAGTCGCTGTATCTGGAAGCTTCTGAGGCTGGTTGGTCTAGGGTCATGCCACTGTTTCTGTGTGTATGTGGACACCATAGAAACCAAGAAGAACCTGATAGGATGGTCTGTCTCACATATCACTTTAGTATCCATCCCAAAGCTCTTGAGGTACTTTGGGAAATATGCACGTTAACAGTGTCAGACACCAGTCAAAGATAGTTAGTAAATATAGGGACATGACTGTCCTGCATGCCAAAATGCACCAAGCAGCAGCTGAGCTAGTTCTTTTAAGGATACCTGCTAAATGTTCTATTGTCATTTGTTTTGAAAATAAAAAAAAAACCAAACATAGAAACTAGGCTTGGGGTCTGCGAACTGTGGTTCTGGATCTGTCTGTTAGGGGTGGGAATCTTTAGGCACCTCACAATTCGAGCTGATTATGATCCAGGAGGCACCGATTCAAGCTGATTACAAATCTCGAAGCAGCTTTTTTTCTGGATTTTTTTTCCCTCCCACTGTGTGACTATTGAGGGTCAGCAATGATCAATGAAATAAATAAATACACCATTAATTAATTACACAAATGTGTGTTGAATTATTTATGATTGGAAATGAAAATATCTTTTATTAAATAAAGTGTCAATTATTTAAAATTGGAAAAAAAAATAATTTATTTAATACATACACAAGTATTTAAATGATTGTTTAATTCATTATCATTTCATTCATAATCATTCATCATTTCACTATAGATATTTAATTATTTCATGGTTCATCTACTTCAATGTGTTCATGGATTTACTTTATCTGTCAACCTCATAAATGGTATGTATATATTTATTCATTTCATTTTGTCACTTCTGGCCCTACATACACAGTATGTGACAAAATGGTACTTTTAAAGCAACAAATTTGCAATGAACCATGAATTTACTTCCCATATAGTTTACTAAAACAAGTGGAACAGAAATGTAGCAAGTCACTTGTTTTTATGTTTTATTTAAACGTAACCATTACTAATATTCTAATTTGGCTGTTGTGCCTCCATTTTAAGGCTCAAATACAGTATATTTGCTATTTCATGATGATTTTTTTTAACTTAAAATTGGCTCTTTCCAGTGTAGAGGTTGCTGATCCCTGGACTAGACGAAGACAGAGGGAAAAAAAGAGGAAGAATTAAGGAGCATTTCTAAAACAGACACTGTGAAAGCAGAAAAACACTCCCACTCTTGGCGGCTGCTGTATGTTTTAAAGCATTCAATATGTTTTTTTTAATGACACCCTTTCCATATGTCAGGCTGTCCACAGCCTGTTTATGACTGGCATTGTCTAGACAGATTATCAGCTGATGGCCCTTAGCACCCAGATGCTCTCACCCAGTATCACACTGAAGAAGTTCTGATTGCATCAACACTCCTAATCAAACACCTCATCTTGTCCGAACTTTGTCCTGGAATATCTCAGCAACTGTTTCACTCAGCTCTCTTTAAACAAAACGACCCCCACTTCATAGCAAACTTTCTCCTACACAGCCACAAAACATTAAACTATCCCACAGAAAAAAAGTCTTTGTCTGGCTTTCAAGAGAAGACTGTCTTCAGAGAAAAAAGAAAAAACATGGCTTGAGGAGGCAATTTAAAGAAGGGGAGAAAAGCACAGAGAACAATCATATTTCTCTCCTCCTTCCACAGTTGCTTGTGTATTGTATAATCGTCTCATCTGTGCGAATGTCAGTGTGGTGGGATGTTTGGATATCACGGGGGAATGTGTGTAACTAGGACAGTTTGATGAAAAGTAGCAACAGTTGCTTCACTGAGCTGCAGATGTGATGCAATTGATGAAAATAATGGCAGTGCAGTGACCCTGTTTTGAGCAGAGCAGTCACTGTTTTGGAAATGGCCCTTTGGCGTCTTGAGTGCCTTATATAACGGGGCTGTTTTAGTGACAGGGTACTGCAGAGCCTTATAGAGGGGGCCCTGTTTTCTATATGCTGTGTTCATTCTTGCAGCGTTCCTCCACAGGCAGGCAGGGTGTCGGTATGTAGAACAGACACAGTGGACCTTGGCTGTGTGCTCAAGTTTTTTTTCCTCTTTATTTTTGGCAAAGCTTGTGAGTTTGCTGAGGTTTGAATTGTAGCATCTGTTGCTTTGAGGGGGTCTGCTATTTATCAAACTGAAGCTCTATCTGCTGGGAGCCCAGAGGGAAAGAACCATGGCTTACTATAGGTTTTTCCCCCTCTCTCCTGTTCTCCCTCGCTCTTTGCTTTACCTCGAGCTCTCTGTAGCCTCTCTAAATGTTAAGAAATGTTATTCAGAAATGTGTCTTTGGGTGAGGAGGGAACATTAGAATGATAGGACATGACCTGCAGTGCTTTTTTTTTCTTAACGATTCCCTGTAGTGGCATAGTTAAATATATGAAAAACAACTTTTTGTTGCAAGTGCTTGGCACTTGAAGTTGTTTTTCCTGAACTGTGCTGAAATAGTCAAGTATCAAAATGCAGATTAGCCCCCTGGCTTTTCAGGAATCCTCCAGCGCATTCTTAGAAAGAATGCATTTGGAAGGAAAACAACTTGAAAGCTTTTTTTGTTGTTGTTGCACACATTGACAATCTTAGATGGTTGTGTTTCTTGTTGTTTACATTAGAAAAGCAGCATATAACCAATAAAACACTTGCCTAATGAGACAACATGCTTTACACACCAGGATTTTAACATTGGACTATCTAGATAGCAAGCTCAGTGCCAAAAATTGTTTGGATGCTTTGAAAGCTCAAAAAAACCCCAAAACAGAATGCAGTGATATGCAAATCTAATAAAACTAGTTTACTGTATTTGCAGTAGATAGATAGATAGATCCATACATAGATGGACTGCACGGTGGCGCAGTGGTTAGCACTGTGGCAGCACAGTTTACCCTCGGCCGGGGGATCGCGGGGATCGTGAGATCGTGGGTTCGATCCCTGCCCCCGGCCAACAGTGATCTGTGTGGAGTTTGCATGTTCTCCCCGTGTTGCGTGGGTTTACTCTGGGATTTCTCCGGTTTCCTCCCACATGCCAAAAAAAACATGCAGGTTAGGGATACGGGGCGCTTGCGCACGCAGCGACCGGCAGCTGGTGGCTTGTCACCAGACTGCAAAACAAATCTACCTACGGGTACAAAATAAGTAATTAAAAAAAAATAGATGTACTTTATTGATCCCAAACTGGGAAATTACATTGTAACAGTAGCATGACAGTAGACGACCAAAACGACAGAAACGCATACAGCATGATAGACAAGGGGATTACCCATGGAAAGTAAAACTGCCTAAATAGCTTATATGCATTATAGATGAACATCATAGAACATAGAAAACACATTAAATATTGAAACTAAGACATTTTACTATTTCATAAAAATATTAGCTCAGCTTGAATTTCAGTATCATGTCTTGAAAGAGTTGGGACAGGGGCAACAAAGCCTGGAAAATCGAGTGATGCTAAAAAGAAACAGCTATTGCAATTAGTGATGTTAATGATTTATTGACTTTCGATTAATTATCAATAAGAATTTAGTTGACTAAATTAAATTACTTGTCAATTAATTAATAACTCAGCAGTAATTTTCAATGGGAGCTTATTCGATGAAATGTAGTGGCGTTGCTGTCCAGGCAGGGGCGCACGCGGTCCTCCACTGCCGCATTTCAACTGAAAAAGCAGAAGAAGACACCAAGCCCCCAGAGCGCATGCGCTATGAAGAGCAAAAAAACTCGCCTTTCCGGGTTACGTTGGAGCGCCACAAGTTCTAATGGCACACAAGCTTGAAGGTCCACATGCTTAAAATTAACATAGCGGACAAACGGATCGGAGCAATGAAAAAGATTACACAAGTACAAAAAAACATCCCCGCAGCTGCTACCCCATGCCGCAAGACGGAAAAGCAGACCGAACTGAAGTTGCCACTGAGGTAACAGACAACAGAGGAGCCCAGATTGTTCTGGGTTTGACTGTTATTTCTAGGGTACTGTGATAATGTTTAAGAGTGCTTTCACACCTATAGGCTTTAGTTTGTTTCAGTCGAACTCAAGTTCATTTTCTCCATTAGTGTGGTTTGTTTTGTCTGGTGAGAACATGGTTATCGCACTCAAGTGCGCACCAAACCAACCGTACTGAGACCACCTGAAAGAGGTGGTCTCAGTTCAAATCAAATGGCGAACTCTGGTGTGGTCCTGCAGGTGAGAAAGCAACCGCACTAAAACAGGACCAGCGGAAAATGGTGGGTACACGTATGTAATAAATGATAATTAGGGCGATGAAAATCCCCCGTAGATTACCCTACGATTTGTATCATTTTCTCCCCAGAAATGCATAAATACATAGTAGTCATGCTACTTCCTGTATTTACCTTTCCTGTTCTCGTGGCAAAAAAATCTGATCAGTAAGAACAGAGAATGTTCTGACGTAAATCTTGCGGGATTTAACGTGGCACAGTTTGGTCTGCTTGACTTTTTGCCTGTGTGAAAGGGGACCAAACCAAGGAGAAAATGATTCAAAGTAACAAACTTATCAACTGATTCGGACCAAATTAAACAAATTTAGGTGTGAAAACACCCGAACATGCAATAGATGAAGCAGCTCACAATTTATTTTCCTGTTAACAGTCTACTAGTGCATCTCAGTAAATTAGAACGTGAAAGTTATTTTTTTGTAATCATTTATATAGCGCTTTTCATGACACCCAAAGACGCTTTACAATGAGTCCATTATTCAGTCACTCCACAGACAATGATAGTGGTAAGCTACTTCTGTAGCCACAGCTGCCCTGGGGCAGACTGACGGAAACGTGGCTGCCAATTCACACCAGCGGCCTCCCCGACCACCAGCAAACATCTGTTCACATTCATACACCTGTGTCATGGACACTGGAGGCAAGACAGGTAAAATGTCTTGCCCAAGGACACAATGGCAGGATGGCTGGGCTGAGCAGTATTTGAACGCCAACCCTCTGGTTATTGGATGACCCACTCTACCTCCTGAGCTACTACCGCCTGATAGTCAGGGTTGGATGAGTTTACCCTAAACCTTCCTGTAGTTCTGCTGGTATTAGGCTTAGATAGTTGGGGAACTTCCATGATGCACTGGGCTTTCAATTTTTTTTTTTTTCCAATCTCAACACGTTTTGTAAGATTTTTACTCTTCAGTAATATTTGTTTTCTCTCTCCCGTAGATTGAGTCCCCAGTATGGTGTTTGTTCTGTATGTGTCTGTTCTTTTCTTTTTCTCTCTTGCCTCAACTCCCTAACCAGTCATAGCAGATGATTGCCCCTCCCTGAACCTGATTCTGCTAGAGATTTTTTTTCCTGCCAAATGTTTTTTTAATCTTCTCCACCATCAGCAAATACTTGCTCACAGGGGATCACCTAATTGTTGGGGTCATTTCTGTAGGGTCTTACAATTAAAGGGTCTCTACAAAGGGTCTCTACAATTAAAAGTTTTATTAGAAGATGATTGTTGTGAATTGGCACGATATAAATAAAGCTGAGTATGCTCTCATCCAGATTATTTCTTTTTCTTCCAAAGGTCTTGCCTATTTCAGCAAGACAATGATATTCTGCACACAGCGTCTATCACAACAGCATGGCTTCATAGTACAGAAGTCAAATGAAAACATTTGGCATATTACGAAACACACACAAAAATGATAAAGACGACCCAGGACTGCTGAGTGGCTTGACTCTTATATCACACAAGAATGGGACAGCATTCTTCTCCTCACAAAGGTCCAGGAATTGGTCTCTTCAATTTCCAAATGTTTTTTGGGCTGTTGTTAAAAGACTGGGGGATGCACGATGAACTAAAATTTTTTTTGAAATGGCAAAATCTCTCACTTTCAACACTATGTTTTCTATGTTCTATTGTGAATATATTGTGTTCTATTGTGGCTTAGGTTCCAAGGTTGTCATAGCCAGGAGTGGTGCTGGGGAGAAGCTCCCAGCGCTCAAAAAATGCTCCTTATGGTGTGCGTCTCAAATAGCCTCTGACAACCCAGTCCAACTCCTGGTCTGCTTGTGTGACTTAGCTTCTAAGCCCTGTGGAACTTCTACTGACAGGAGAAGGGGCGAAGTGAGTCTCAGGTGCCTTCAAACCAGATGCTTCAGGCAGATGGGGCTCAACAACCTGGGAGGGTAGTCCATCTAGGGGAAGGAAAACCCTGATTTCAAACCTCAGCTACCTTGCGGCATACCCGATCACGGGAAAGGCTTTGGGAGTCAACCCCGAGGTAAAATCTGGAGTCAGAGCCCCAAAGGCAGTCCGTCGTTGATTTAAACTTCATTTTGGCAGCTCCTGTGATGGCGCTGGTGCCAAACTGTAACAGCCTTGCTGTTCTTTTGGATCCATCAGCGATGTGGAGAGGAGGGACATGCTACATGGGCAACAGCCTGTCCTCCATATCACATTGCCCAGGCTAGTATCCAGCAACACTCACCAACACAAACTCACACCCTACACCCTGGAGAGGTCACTCCAGCTTCGCTTGCAGCGTCGACACAACACGGGGAACAACAGTTACCGGTTATAAGTCATTGCTTGATTGGCGTAGAGCTTGGCGCCAGGGGTTGTTCCCGACGGTGGGAGGGATCCTTGGTTCTCACTGGACAACTACCGCCCTCCTCAAGCTGGGCAGCCCCCAGCCAGTAAGGTGTTGTCCCACCACAGTCTGCCATCCTCAATGGGTGCATGGGGATTAGGAGACAGCAGACTGCAATCATTGCACCAGGAAACAAAACAAAACAATGAAAAAAACCAGCTTTGAAACTGGGATGTTGGAACGTTCGGACAATGATGACCTGTCTTTCTGAAAACCTTCAGGACATCAGTGACTCCAGAAAAACAGCTGTTATAAATGACGAGCTCAGGAGGTTGCATGTGGACATTTCCACCCTTCAGGAAACATGCCTTGCTGACTCAGGCATGCTGAAGGAGAAGGACTACACATTCTACTGAAAGGGGAAAGGCTCTGACGAGCCAAGGGAGCATGGACATGGCTTTGCAGTGAGGAACAACCTGCCGAATATGGTAGAGCCAGGCAGCAATGGCACAGAGCGTCTCCTCACTCTTTGCCTCAACACAACTGAAGGCCCAGTCACCCTTGTTAGTGTGTATGCCCTGACACTGTCTTCCACACTGGACACAAAGGATGAGTTCTACGAGAAACTCACATCCATCGTCATAAGCATCCCCAGCAAGGAGCAACTTGTTCTCCTGGGTGACTTCAATGCCAGAGTGGGTGCAGATCATGACTCGTGGCCCTCTTGCCTTGGACAGTTTGGTGTGGGCAAAATGAACGAGAACGGCCAATGACTGCTTGAGCTTTGCAGTTACCACGAATTGTGCATCGCCAACTCCTACTTCAGGACCAAGGTCTCTTGGAGACACCCACGCTCAAAGCACTGGCATCAGCTAGATCTTATCCTGGTCAGGCATGCTGCCATCAAGAACGTCCTCTACACACACTGTTACCACAGTGCGGACTGCGACACAGATCACTTCCTGGTCTGCTGCAAGATCAGCCCACCGCTCAAAGAAACAAGGGAGCCCCCACATTGATGTCAGCAAGATGTCTCAACTAGACCTTGTGGAAAAGTTTGCAGAGACCTTCGAGAAGGAAATGCCAACCTCACAGCCCAGAGCCTCTGCCACAGAGAAGTGGGAAGTACTGCGGGACACCATCCACCGCACTGCCTTGGCTATCTTTGGGAAGAAGTCCTCTAAGTCTCACGATTTGTTTGAGGCCAAGCCCACAGAGATGACTCCCATCATCGAAGCCAAGTGTGCCACCCTCACCGAGTATAAGTGGTCACCCAGTGAGAAGAGCCTGCAGATTCTCAGGGCTGCCAGAAGCAAGGTTCAGCAGACTGTCACGCATTGCGCCAATGAATGCTGGACAGAGCTCAGTGAAGACATCCAGACAGCTGCTGCTACAGGCAACATTAGCGGGATGTACAATGGCATCAAGAAGGTGCTCGGACCAGTCCAGAGCAAGACAGCTCCCCTCAAATCTTCCACTGGGGTAGTAATTACAGACAAGGGCCAACAGATGTAGAGATGGGTGGACCACTATTCCGACCTCTACTCCAGACAGAACACAATGTCCCCCACAGCTCTTGATGCCATCAAGTGTATGCCAATCATATAGGAGCTGGATGTAGAGCCAACCATAGAAGAACTCAGGAAGGCCATTGACAGCTTTTTTTTTTTGTTTTTGTTTTTTTTGTTTTTTTTTTGTTACTTATTTGTACCTGTAGGTAGATTCGGTTTGCAGTCTGGTGACAAGCCACCGGCTGCTGGTCGCTGCGTGCGCGAGCGCCCTAAACCTACATGTTTTTTGTTTTTTTTGGTATGCGGGAGGAAACCGGAGAAATCCTGGAGTAAACCCACGCAACACGGGGAGAACATGCAAACTCCACACAGCTCACTGTTGGTCGGGGGCTGGAATCGAACCCACGATCCCCGCGATCCCCCGGCCGAGGGTAAAACTGTGCTGCCACAGTGCTAAACCACTGCGCCACCGTGCAGCTTGGCCTTAGGCAAAGCCCCAGGCAGCGACAGGATTCCCCCGGATCTGATCAAACACTGCAAGACTACCCTCCTGCTCCCATTGCATGAAGTCCTCTGTCAGTGCTGGCAATAAGGGGCTGTACCACAGGACATGAGGGATGCCAAGATCATCACCCTCTATAAGAATAAGGGCGAAAGAAGTGACTGCAACAACTACAGAGGCATCTCTCTACTCAGCATCGTTGGCAAAGTCTTTGCTTGGGTCATTTTGATCCGCCTGCAGAAGCTGGAAGACGCGTCTACCCAGAGTCGCAGTGTGGCTTTCATGCCAAGAGATCAATGGTAGACATGGTCTTCTCCCTTTGCCAACTCCAGGAGAAGTGCAGAGAACAGCAGATGCCCCTGTATGTCGCCTTCATAGATCTCACCAAGGCATTCAACCTCGTCAGCAGAGACGGCCTGTTCAAGATTCTGCCAAAGATAGGCTACCCACCAAAGCTGCAGAGCATGCTCGAGTCTTTTCTCTCAGACATGAAGGGGACTGTGCAGTTCAACAGGAAGTTCCTCGGACTCCTTCAGCATCTGCAGTGGCGTCAAACAAGGCTGCGTCCTTGCTCCCACACTCTTGGGGATATTCTTCGCCGTTCTCCTAAAACATGCCTTTGGCACTGCAACTGAAGGAATTTACCTACGCACCAGGTCAGATGGCAGGCTGTTCAACCTTGCCTGCCTCAGAGCCAAGACAAAGGTTCGTGAAACGCTCATCAGAGACATGCTGTTTGCTGATGATACAGCAATTGCAACACACACCCAACAGGAGCTGCAGACACTGATGGACCGCTTCTCACAGTCCTGCAAGGACTTTGGACTCACCATTAGCCTAAAAAAGACCAATGTCCTGGGACAAGACACTGAATCACCACCTGCCATCACCATCGATGATTATGAACTCGACGTCGTCCACTACTTCACCTACCTTGGCTCTACCATAACCAACAACCTCTCCCTTGACACAGAAATAGACAGGAGGATTGGGAAGGCAGCTACAACACTCGCTCGCCTCACAACCAGAGTGTGGACAAACCCCAAGCTGTCAGTGAAGACTAAGATGGCAGTGTATAGGCCTGTGTCATCAGCACACTGCTGTACGGCAGTGAGTCATGGACAACATATGCCAGACAGGAGAAGCGACTCAACACCTTCCATCTGCGAAGCATCCACCGCATCCTGGGCATATCCTGGCAGGACAGTGTAACCAACGCAGATGTCTTGAATTGCGTGGGACTTCCCAGCATGCTCACTCTTCTCAGACAGTGCAGGCTGCGCTGGCTAGGCCATGTTCACCACATGGACAATGGGCGCATCCTAAAGGACATCCTGTATGGAGAACTGGCATCTGGGAGGAGATCCACTGGTCGCGTCCAGCTCTGGTACAAGGATGTCATTAAGAGAGACATGAAGGCCACCGTCGTCAACACAGAGACCTGGGAGAGCCTAGCACGTGACTGTGAAAAGTGGAAAGGGACCCTGAAGCAACACCTGAAATCAGGGGAGGAGAAAATGATGACCGCTACTGCAGAAAAACGAGCACGCAGGAAGGAAAGCAGCAGCTCCAACAGACCAGAGACTACACACAGGTGTGACCTTTGTGATAGAGACTGACACTCCCGCATTGGTCTATTTAGCCACAGATTACACTGCTCCAGGCAAGCAGACAACCAGAACTAGGATGCTTCACCCATGGTCAACCCTGACTGACGGAGGCCTAAGAAGAAGAAGATTGTGGCTTATGAGATAGTATACTAATCATTGTTTTTATTTAGTCCCAACCTTTTTGGAATTGGGTTATATACAGTGGTGTGAAAAAGTGGTTGCCTCCTTCCTGATTTCTCATTTTTTTTTGTATCTTTGTCACACTTAAATGTTTCAGATCATCAAACAAATTTAAATATTAGACAAAGATAACACAAGTAAACACAAAATACAGTTTTTAAATGAAGGTGTTGATTATTAAGGGGGAAAAAATCCAAACCGACATGGCCCTGTGTGTAAAAAGTGATTGCACCCCCCTTCCCCCCCATTATAACACACACACACACACACACACACACACACACACACACACACACACACACACACACAATGGTGTGAAAAAGTGTTTGCCCCTTCCTGATTTCTCATTTTTTATATGTTTGTCACACTTAAATGTTTCAGATCATCAAACAAATTTAAATATTAGACAAAGATAACACAAGTAAACACAAAACGCAATTTTAAATGAAGGTGTTTATTATTAAGGGAAAAAAATCCAAACCTACATGGCTCTGTGTAAAAAAGTGATTGCCCCCCTAAACCTAATAACTGCTTGGGCCACCCTTAGCAGCAACAACTGCAATCAAGCATTTGCGATAAATGGCAATGAGTCTTTTACAGTGCTGTGGAGGAATTTTGGCCCACTCATCTTTGCAGAATTGTTGTAATTCAGCCACATTGCAGGGTTTTCTAGCATGAACTGCCTTTTTAAGGTCATGCCGCAGCATCTCAATCGGATTCAGGTCAGGACTTTGACTAAGCCACTCCAAAGTCTTCATTTTGTTTATCTTAAGCCATTCAGAGGTGGACTTGCTGGTGTGTTTTGGATTATTGTCCTGCTGCAGAACCCAAGTGCGCTTCAGCTTGAGGTCACGAACCAAAGGCCGGACATTCTCCTTCAGGATTTTTTGGTAGACGGCAGAATTAATGGTTCCATTTACCACAGCAAGTCCTCCAGGTCCTGAAGCAGCAAAACAGCCTCAGACCATCACACTACTACCGCCATATTTTACTGTTGGTATGATGTTCCTTTTCTGAAATGCTGTGTTTCTTTTACGCCGGATGTAATGGGACACGCACTTTCCAGAATGTTCAACTTTTGTCTCGTCAGTCCACAGAATATTTTCCCAAAAGACTTTGGGAGCATCAGGATGTTTTCTGGCAAAACTGAGACGAGCCTTTATGTTCTTTTTGCTCAGCAGTGGTTTTTGTCTTGGAACTCTGCCATGCAGGCTATGTTTGCCCAGTCTCTTTCTCACAATGGAGTCATGAACACTGACCTTAACTGAGGCAAGTGAGACCTGCAGTTCTTTAGATGTTGTTGTGGGGTCTTGTGTGACCTTTTGGATGAGTCGTCGTTGTGCTCTTGGGGGAATTTTGGCCGGCCGGCTGCTCCCGGGAAGGTTCACCACTGTTCCATGTTTTCGCCGTTTGTGGATAATGGCTCTCACTGTGGTTTGCTGGAGTCCCAAAGCTTTAGAAATGATTTTATAACCTTTTCCAGACTGATAGATCTCAATTACTTTTTTTTTTCATTTGTTCCAGAATTTCTTTGGATTGCAGCATGATGTCTAGCTTTTGAGAATCTTTTGGTCTACTTCACTTTGTCATACAGGTCCTATTTAAGTGATTTCTTGATTGAGAACAGGTGTGGCAGTAATCTGGCCTGGGTGTGGCTAGAGAAATTTAACTCAGCTTTCCAAAGATGCGATAAACCACAGTTAATTTATGTTTTAACGGGGGGCATACAATCACTTTTCCACACAGGGCCATGTAGGTTTGGATTTTTTTTACCCTTAATAATAAACACCTTCATTTAAAAACTGCATTTTGTGTTTACTTGTGTTATCTTTGTCTCATGTTTAAATTTGTTTGACGATCTGAAACATTTAAGTGTTACAAACATACAAAAAAAAGAGAAATCAGGAAGGGGGGCGAACACTTTTTCACAACACTGTATACTGTACATGATCTGAGCAGCTTCATAACTTCATAAAAATATGACTAATGAAACAGTTAATCCTCGGCAGGTAGTGAGTTCAGCTTTTAACTGTCACTCTGAACTGATGAGATAAAAGCTCAGCAAGGAGAAACCAGTTGCAGGTGGAAAAGGAAAAAAGTTGTGTAAGAGGGACACTTTCTGACAAAAGAGAAGTGAATAACTTGAATGAAATCAAGGAAAACATGGGCTCGACTCATACTGAGCCCACAAGGTTGTGCATTAGGGATGGGTGGTTAAAGCAAAAATATGATTCTGTAATCACTGGAAGTGTTTGACTGTTATTCAAAGATCACCCTCCTCCCACATAGTTGTGGTTCATCTGTAAGTTGTTAGCTTCACCTCACAGAGTTTGCACTAGAATCCAGGAAAGTGATCTCATATTTATTTCAACAGTGTAACAGTAATTCTTGGGCTTGTGTATTTCTCCCATTTGTGCAGCTCTCTCTAATTATGCTCAACACAACATATCTGAGCCTGCTAATCAGTTGGTTACTCTTCCACAGAAGTAAAACAAAATAAAAAAATTTTGCATAAAAGAATATTCTCTCTCTCTCTCTGTCTCTCTGGAATACGCCAGGGGTGTCCACTCTCGGGTCAGCTGTACAGCTTGGCTATTGAGCCTTTGCTGTGCAGGTTGCGCACTCAGCTGGGTGGTCTGGTTCTGCCGGGGCCATCAAGCTGTTGCCGCCTGATCGTCTTGTCTGCTTATGCAGATGACGTTAATGTTTTCATCACCTCCCACGGGGATGTGCAGCGTCTGGTGGACACTTTGTCAGTTTATGAAAGGGCATCTTCTGCACAGGTGAATTGGGCCAAGAGTGAGGGTCTATTGGTGGGCCACTGGTCGCGTCAAGGCGTCCCTCGCTTACCCGGCGGTCTTCAGTGGGGGACGGCCGGTCTCAGTGTTGGGGGTTTTTCTGGGTTCGGAGGCTTTTGAACCAAAGAACTGGGAGGGTGTTAAGGACAAGGTATGTGCTCGCTTTTCTAAATGGAAATGGTTGCTACCACAGCTGTCATATACAGTAGGGGCAGGGTTCTGGTCGCAAATAATCTGGTCGCCTTGGCTCTTTGGCATAGGCTAGTGGCTTTGACACCGCCCAGGAGCCTCGTGGAGGAGATTCAGAAGATCATCGTGGACTTCTTTTGGTCTGGCCGCCACTGGGTCCGTGCGCCTGTTCTCTACCTGCCTGTGGCCGAGGGGGGACAGGGCCTGGTGGACATACATTCCAAGATCGCCTGCTTCAGGCTTCGAACTGCACAACGCCTCCTTTACGGATGCGGACCCTGCTGGATGGACACTGCTAAACTGCTCCTGAGGAGAGTTGGTCGCATGGGCTATGATAAGCAGCTCTTCCTCGTGACATCTGGGGAGGTGGACCTCACTGGACTATCTGCTTTTTACACGTCTGTCTTGCATGCATGGCGAGTCTTCACCGTGGCCTGCTTCCATGACGAGACACCGGGCATGTGGCTGTTCGAGGAACCACTGTTTTTCAATCGATTCATCGACGCTGAGGTGCTGCAGTCTGTCAGTCTGCGGACTTGTTTGCGGGAGGCACGCTGTACCAAGCTTAGTCATCTTATGAAGATGTCAACCACATCGATGGATACGCTGAGGCGGAGTGCCAACATTACATCTGTCAGACTGCTGCAAAGGGTGGTGGGGGACGTGTGCGCCGCCCTGCCACAACCGCTTTGAGCGTTTGCGACAAACCGCACTCTTTCCAATCAATGGGATGACGACACTGTGTCCACCTTTCCTGCAAATTTAATTTTATGCAATTTTTTTTTTTTTTTTTTCTTGCCTTCTGATTGTTGCTCTGAGTGTTGCTGTCCCTATGCTGTTGCAATCCTGGAATTTCCCCATTGTGGGACTAATAAAGGCTTATCTTATCTTATCTTATCTTATCTTAATTTCCATAACTCCAGCTGTGGGGGAGTGGCAGGGAGGAGAGGATCACCTGCTCACCTTCAGAATTCCTCGCCTGGGCAAGTTCCAGTTTGTCGGGACAAGGGCGGTGTATCACATCTGTGTGAAGGTTCTGAATCTGCACTCTCTGATGGATGTCACGGAGTCGAGGTGGGCGGGTTTTTTGGGGCCAGAGGTCTCCCCGAAAGGCAGCTGGCGGTGCATGTACAAGCTACCTATTGAGAAACGGACAGCAGATCTCCAGTGGAGGATTGTGCATGGGGCAATAGCTACAAATAAATACAGAGCACGCCTCGATCCGACTGTAGGGGGGAATGTTTGTTTTGTTCCCAAGTTGAGACCCTGGAGCATTTGTTTGTCCAATGTTTTAGTTTATCTGGACTTTTTGATATTTTGCGCGAGTGGTTTCAGGCTTTGGGTGAACGTTTCTCTTTTGGTCTGTTCATTTACGGTCCAAAGTATAAAGTGGCAAGGAAGGCTGCCCACACTTTGATGAACTTCCTATCTGGTACTGCTAAACTTGCAATCTGGCTGACGAGGAAAAATCGGGCTAGCAACGCTGGCAATGTGGATCCTGTGTCTGCTTTCAAGGTCTTGTTGAAAGTCAGACTCCAGGTGGAGTTCTCTTACTATCAAATGGTGGACAATTTGGAGGCATTCATCAATAGATGGACTGTAGGGAACGTTTTGTGTTCGGTGGGTCAGGGGGATGAGTTATGTTTGCACTTTTAAGATGTGACACACTTGGGCCAGTGATATTGGTCTTTTTGCATTTTTGAAATGTACAATAAAGCCTTTTTTAAAAGTCAAAAGTCTCTCTCTCTCTCTCTCTCTCTCTCTCTCGTGCGCATGCGTGGGCGTTTGTGGGAGCAGGGGTGTGGAGTGGTGTCGAGTGAGTACTTTAAACTTTGTATTTTCTAACTTTTTCTCTATCTTGTGTGTTTGAGGTGTGTGTGTTTAATATAGTGGGTTGAGTGTGTGTGTGCTGGGGTGTGAGTGTTGGAGTGAGTGTGTTGGGGAACGGTAGCTTCTGCTGCCGGTTTTTCCCGGCCGGCATCATGCCGGTGATTGATGGTGGTGTGGAGTTTGAGCGCTTAACCCGGCGTCATGGCGTGAGAATCCTCCCGACAGTTCCCTGTTCTGTGGAGGAGGCCAGCCTCGCTGTAGGACAGGTGGTTGGGCATGGCAGCATAAAATCAGCATCGAGGATGAACAGCGCAATTGTGATCTTTCTGGATTCGACTGAAAAAGCTGATCAGGTGGTGGCACAGGGAGTGGTCCTAGGTGACACTTTTACTCCCGTTTTACCGCTGGCAAACCCGTCTAGGAGGATCACCATCTCAAACGCTCCTCCTTTCGTTAAAAATGATCAGCTGATTAGAGAGTTGTCCCGTTTTGGCCAGGTTGTGTCCCCTATCAGAATGGTCTCTCTGGGTAGTAAATCACCCCTGCTGAAGCATGTTGTATGTCATAGGAGGCAGTGTTTCATGGTGTTGAAAGACAGCTCTGCTGAACTGAACGCGTCTTTTAATTTCAGGATTGACAGCTTTAGCTACTTGGTGTTTGCAACATCTGAAACCATGAAGTGTTTTGCGTGTGGCGCAGAAGGCCATCTTATTAGGTCATGTCCTGAAAAGGCGAACACAAAGAGCACTGGCGGTAAGAAAGGTGACGCCGCTGTTTCTGGTGGTCCGGAGGGTAGCGCTACATGTGGTGCGGCGGATGCCGCTGCAGCGCCCGCTTCTGCTGGGGCGGTCGCGGCCGCAGTGCGGCCGCATCCGCGTCCGCAGCCGCGTCCGCTTCTACTTCTGCGGGGGCGTCCGCGTCCGCATCCGCGTCCGCGTCCGCTTCTACTTCTGCGGGGGCGTCCGCGTCCGCGTCCGCTTGTGCTGGGGCGGCCGCGGCCGCCTCTGCTGGGGTGGCCGCGGCGGGCGCGGTAGTTGCCCCCCCAAACAGTGATGGTGGGGAATTTCTGTCTGGCGGCAGCTCTGATCATTGTGACGAGCCTGTCGCCCGGGGTAAACAGGTGGAGGGTGTAAGTAAAAGTGCAGTTAAACGAAGGAACGTGAATGAACAGACTTTGCAGGCGGGGGAGGAGCGGTTTGAGGCTGTAGCGGACACAAAGAGCAAACACTGCATGACAAACGTTGCGTTTCATGAAGAAATGCAGGAATGTAGTTTTGTTGAAGAGGATCCTTTTAAAGCTGCACAAAAAAGGAAAAGTGCGGAAAACTTGCAGAGCTCTGCTAAATCTAGTAGGGTTGGGAATTTAGATTTACTGAATGAGAGCGTTTCTGACGAAAGTGGAGATGAGTCTGAACTGATGCAGACGCAGACGCAGGAGGAGCAAAGCTCCTATTGTTTTACTAAAATTAGGCAATTTCTCCAGGTGACTAAGGGGAGCAGAGCTGTGAAAGTGGAAAATTACTTTCCAGATCTGGAGTTATTCGTGGCATCAGCTCGCAAATTTATGAAACTGAATGATGGGAATGAGACTTTCACTGATCAGGAAATTTATCGTTTAAAGAAACTGGTTGCTAAACTGAAATTGCAAATTACTAACAGTCATGTTGACTCTTAGTTTGTTTCTTCCCTTTTATGCTATGTGTGTGTTTTTTTACTGTACCCTATTTTTATCCTTTTTAATGCCCCACCTTAGAATTGGCACTCTCAATATTAATGGGGCCAGGGATGATGTAAAAAGGGCCTCTTTATACAAGCTTTTTAATTTAAAGAAACTTGACGTGCTGATGGTCCAGGAGACTCACAGCACTGTGGACATTGAGAGCCATTGGAGAAAAGAGTGGGATGGCTGCATTTTTTTTAGCCACAAATCCAGTAGCAGTGGGGGGGTGGCTGTACTTTTCTCTAGGGGTTGTGTGCCTGTCTCTTATGAGGTAGAAGAGGTGGTGAGAGGTCATTTCCTCTTATTAAAGGTACAGTTTGAAAACGTGAACTTCGTTTTTATAAACGTGTATGTGCCAACACAGAGAGCAGAGAGGATCAGGGTCTTTGACGTGCTTTCGGATACGGTTAAGTCCTGTGATCCAAATAGTTTTTTATTTCTGGGGGGTGATTTTAACTGTACATTAAACCACAGACTAGACAGGAACCATCAGGAGCCTCACCCTGCTTCTGCCAATAGGCTGAGAGAACTGGTGAAAACACATGAAATGGCCGATGTGTGGAGATCACATCATGGGGACCAGAGGCAGTACACCTGGAGCCATGTCAAAGATAACCTTTTATCTATGGCTAGGTTAGACCGTTTTTATGGTTTTAAACATCAAATGAGTGTTTTTAAAAATAGTTGTATCTGTCCTGTTGGTTTCACTGATCACTGCCTGCTGTTTTGTTCTGTGTTTATTGAAAATGTAAAGTGTAAGAGTGCTTTTTGGCATTTTAACAATACACTTTTAAATGATGTGTTTTTTAAAGAGGTTTTTCATGATGTTTGGAAGTCACACAGGGAACAAAAACCCTCTTTTAGTTCTCTCCAATTGTGGTGGGATTTTGGTAAGGCCCAGATAAAACAACTCTGCCAACAGTACACTCAAAATGTCACTCGTAGCTTGACCCAATCCTTGAAAGTTCTGGAGACTGAGGTGGTAGAACTAGAGGAGTTGCTCAGTTCTACAGGAAAACAGGAGCACTTAGAGGCTCTCAAGTCAAAAAGGTCAGCCTTGGCTAGCTTGCTAGGGGTCACCACACAGGGTGCTCTGGTCCGCTCGCGCTACATGGATGTAGCTCTGATGGACTCGCCCTCCCAGTACTTTTTTGGACTGGAGGGGAAAAATGGACAGAGAAAGCTCATTCACTCCTTGTTGGGCGATGACGGGAGAACAATCTCCACAGCAGCAGAGATCAGGAAACACGCTGCTAGCTTTTACAGTGAATTGTTTAGAGCAGAGTGGAGGGAGGACACGTCACTGGGCCAGGTTTTCCTTGATGGTCTTCCAGTGCTCTCAGAGGACCTTGTTGCCGGCTTGGATGCTCCACTGTCTCTGTCTGAGCTGCATACGGCGCTAATGAGCCTCCAGAATGGAAAATCACCAGGCATAGATGGTCTCTCTGTGGACTTTTTTAAGGAATTCTGGCCGCTGCTTGGTCCAGACCTGCTGGAGGTTCTCCAAGATAGCTTGGAAAGGGGGACCCTACCCACGACCTGCAGGAGGGCCATCATCACACTGTTGCCGAAAAAGGGGGACCTCCAGAGCCTAAAGAACTGGAGGCCAGTCTCTCTGCTCTGCACAGACTACAAGATTCTCTCAAAAGCTCTGGCCCGAAGACTGAGAAAGGTGATGAGCGAGCTCATTCATGTAGACCAGACTTACTGTGTGCCTGGCAGGCTGATTAGTGACAACGTCACTTTAATTCGGGATATTTTGGAGGTCTCTGGTTCATTGGCGGTAGAAACTGGTTTGATTTCAATTGACCAGGAAAAGGCGTTTGATCGGGTTGAACACCAATATTTATGGACAGTTTTAACAGCTTTTGGGTTCAGCCCAGGCTTCATAGCCAGGATACGGGTCTTGTACAGTGACATTGAGAGTGTGCTGAAGATAAATGGGGGCCTGTCTGCCCCTTTAAAAGTCCAGAGGGGGGTTCGGCAGGGCTGCCCTCTCTCAGGGATGCTGTACTCCCTCGCCATAGAGCCTTTGCTTCACTGCCTGAGAAGGGATCTATCAGGAGTTACTTTTCCTGGCTGTGACACCACGTTCAAGCTGTCGGCCTATGCAGATGATGTAGTCATTCTGCTAAACAAGCAGAGTGACATTGACGTTCTGGTTAGGAGTGTCAATCTTTTTGGCCAACTTTCCTCTGCAAAGATAAACTGGGGAAAAAGCGAGGCTCTGATGGTGGGGGAGAAACTAGAAAATCAGCTTACGCTGCCGGGTGGGTTGATTTGGAAAAAAGGAGGTTTTAAGTATCTTGGTGTCTTTATTGGAAATCAGCAGTTTGAGCAAAAAAATTGGGATGGGGTCATAGAGAAGATTAACGGGAGACTAAACAAGTGGAAGTGGCTAATGCCAAGAATATCTTTTAGAGGAAGAGTGCTCATTTTAAATAATCTTGTTTCCTCATGCCTGTGGCACCGCCTCATGTGCATGGACCCCCCTGCTGGTTTGTTGTCCAAAATTCAGTCTGTTTTGGTGGACTTTTTTTGGGGGGGTGGACTCCACTGGGTTCCTCAAGCCCTGTTATTTCTTCCCAAAGAGGAGGGGGGGCAAGGAGTGATTCATTTAGCTAGTAGAGGTGCTGCTTTTAGACTGACTTTCATACAGAGACTGCTGACGGGCCCCCAGGACCTGGTATGGAGGCCTTTGGCCTGTGTTATTTTACAGAGAGTCCTTGGGCTTGGGCTAGACCTCCCTGTGTTTTTAATGGATTTTAAGAACTCTAATGCACTGTCTTTACCCAGTTTTTACCGCAGTCTCTTTTCAGTGTGGACTCTTTTTAAAAAACAAAGAGGGCCATGCGATTCCCTCTACTGGTTGTTGAGGGAGCCGCTGGTTTTTGGTGGTCGCCTTGGTGTCCTGCCGGGAGTTGGAAGGACCTTCCTTGATAGGCTGTGTTCCAGGAACATTCTCACTCTGAAGCAAGTGGTGGAACTGGCTGGTCCTGGCCTCAACAACGCCTCAGCTTTAGCAGCTCATCTTGGTGTCAGGTCGAATCGTTTCATCGATGGTCTTCTTGCACACTGGAAACAGGAGCTTCATGGACTTGAGCACTCCCTACTCTTGGACTTTAGCAATGGCACGCTGCAGCCAGAAAGCACTGACCCCTTTCCCTCTCTCACGCTCTATATGGACTTTGACGTCGCTCCTTGCTCCTTACTGGCATTCTGTGCTCCCACTGGTGTGGACTTTGGAGGAGCCAGTGGTAAGGCACTCTACAGACTGGTGGTGATGGCACTCAACAAGGACCGATTGAACACCTGTGTGGACACTCCTTGGAGAGCCTATTTTAAACTAGGAAAAGGGCATCGGCCTGCCTGGAGGGCTCTTTACAAAGCCCCTCTCCCTAAGAGGCATGGAGACTTACAGTGGAGGGTCCTGCATGGTATTATAGCTGTCAATGCTTTTGTTTCTGTGATTAACAGCAGTGTCAGTGATCAATGTGTTTTTTGTTCCTCTAGGGAGACTGTTTTTCATTGTTTTATTGAATGTCAGCGCCTGAGTGGCCTCTTTGAACTTCTCACAAAACTTTTTCATATTTTTAAGGAAGTTTTCTCTAAGCAGGTTTTCATTTGTGGTTTTATGTACAATCGTCGTTTTAAGCAGAAGTGTCAACTACTGAACTTTGTTTTAGGGCAGGCAAAGTTGGCTATCTATGTAAGCCGGAGAAGAAAACTTGAAAATGTTGAGAATGATGTTGATGTCAAAATTTTATTTGTGAGGCTACTTAAAGCCAGAATCAGGCTGGACTTTCAGTTTTTTATGGGGAATGGGGATGTGGAAGGTTTCAGGACCCTCTGGTCCCTGGAGAATGTCCTCTGTTCAGTTCATGATGGACAGCTTTTTTTGGGGCGTTTTTTGGGGGATTAATTTTCTGTGTAACATAGCATGATATAGAAATTGTATTGACTGATGGACAAGTGTGTTTATTAAAGATCTTTTAAAAATCAAAAATCTCTCTCTCTCTCTCTCTCTCTCTCTCTCTCTCTCTCTCTCTCTCTCTCTCTGTGTATCTTCTTCTTCTTTTAGATTTGATTGATGGTTGGCAACCGGCTTACAGGTGCATTACTGCCATGTACTTCACTCTATATCATCTAGTTTGCATGCTTGGTGTTTTTTTAAATGAATAAAAATTTAGGACTGTCCCTGTATTAAATCAAACCACTTATTACTCTTCTTTGTATTACCTCAATATATCCTTGTTTCACATGTTATCTTTTATTTTTATTCACATTAAAGCAAGAAAGCAAACTAATTAGGCTTTAGTTTCAGTATTTTGGTGCTCACGTGGTTAGCCAGCTAGCCAACAATTTGCATACATCAATAAATTCACTGCACACTTGGAAAAACCTATCTGCCACAGTGGAAATGTGGCCCGCATCCCGAGAATGTGGCTCTCACTTGACTTATGGAGGGACCTTTAAACCATCTCTTAGCTGTCTTGGTTAGCCCTTGTTAGCTTTTACACTAGCAAGAGCAGTTTACTAATAGAGTTTTTCAATAAATATATAAAACTATCTAATTCTCAGAAATGTTCCCACCTGTCCCTCTCAGAATCAGCTTTTGAAACACAAGGAATCATGACTTGGAAATGAGTCTGTTCTTGAAATATTGAAAAAAAAAAAAAAAGAACCTTTTCATCACGTGTTTTGACCAACTACGCTTAACATATGGTAGTGATGTAACATTCACAAACAGCTCTTTCAAATGTACTAGTTTTTTATGGGAGAACGTACTGTACTGAATCACTTTCTGGAGCTGTACTGGAAGCTACGGATCACCAGCTGAATCACCTGTCTAGGTGGTGAACGAGCCCCACCCGCTCCATTCACCTGACTCTCAGTTGAGTGGTAGACAGTTGCGGCTCCAGTATAGCACTGAGTGATTCAGTGTACGGGTATTTCGTATGGATCTTTTTAGCAAACAAACCGGAAGTGACTCAGTACATTTTAGTGAACTGTAGATCCCATCACTAACATATGGTGATATGACCTTTTGAAAGTTTATCCAGAATGCATTTAAAATACAGTTCTCTTCTGTGAATTATCAGAAAACCAATAACAAACATTTTTTTTTTGTTTCTGTAACTGTCATAGCTATTAAACTGGTGCAGTTTTATTTTGAATCTATGATGATACCCCAAGATATTGATACTCAAAGTTGAAGTTACAGAAGTAATCATGCTTGACGAAAAGGAGGTTTTGGCTTTAGATTGTGACACTGGAAGTGCATCTATAATTGAATTGGTTGCATCAATAAAGCATATAAAAAATGTTGATCCATCCTCTTGTACTTGAGGGCTTTGTAACTCAGACAATATTCTTCACATGAAAATAGTTAGAATGGATTTATTAAATATGTATCAGCTATTGTAAGTCAAGTAAATCAGCTAATTGATTCTGAATGGTCATGTATAGAGCACTGATTGATTTATTTTTTTTCCTGGAACGTCCCTACTGTCTAATATTGTCTTGAGTCTATACATTTATCCAAAGCACTTTGGTTGTTATGTTGTTAACTTAACTTGCTATTTTCAGACTCCGTGTGGTAATGGTACGTCCTTGCTTTTTGCTAGCTGTCATTTATTTCCTCTGTCATTTATGCTGACCTCTCTCTGGCTCTTCACTGACTCTTCCCTCCCCCATACCTCCACTGTGATGCAACTCCCCTTAAAAAAATGTTTTCTTCTTAAAACTTTACATTGTTGCTCATAGAGGCCCATTCATACTAGGTTGTTTTTTTTTTTTCTTTGCATCTTTTAACACAAGAACACAAATGTCTGTCCCACATCTTCCAGCCCGCTGCAACCAATAGCTACTTTATTTATGCAAGATGACTCTTGTTATGGGTTTGGCCACCAGACATGCCTTCTGACATGCTCCAGAGATTTATAAGAGTGACAACAAGCTTGGCTGTTGTTGTTTTTTTTTTCCTTCATTAGGCGAAGCTAAGATGAATATAAACAGTTTTTACAGAGGGTACAGAGTCTGTTAGTAGTTCCTTGTTTTCACTTTTCTCCGATGCATGCATATTCTTTTGCACACATGCTATATCACATGCTCTTGAATCATCTTCTCTGCTTCGAGGTGGCTACTGATCAACAGGATATGAAACCATCTTTTTCTATTTCTTTTCTTGATGCTCTTCTTCATTTGAGAACTGACCTTTCCCCCCTCTTTGGTTTTTCTGCACCAGAGCTCAGTTGCAGCCTTTTGCTTGAGTGTTTCTGGCATGTTTGTGGTTTCTCCTCTGAGTGTGTCTGTTTGACTTTTTGAGACTCTGACAATCATCTCAATGCACTACTGCAAGCTGTACCACTCTGGTGTGAATGGAACAGAGGAAGAAAATTTGTGGCAGCGCCTTGCATGGCAGCGACCCCTCTGATTCTAGATGTGATTTACATTGTAGATAAGAGAAACATAATTTCGTTCTACTGTACATGATTGGCTGTATGGACTGAATGACAATAAAGTTGGCTTTACCTTTACCTTTTATTTATATCATGCATCTGTGCCTAGTAAACTTTCCACTTTTGTAACTCTTGTCTGGATTTGCAGATAATAATCCGGGTCTGCCTCATTAGCTTTATGCGTTATGGCTGAGTCATTCCCATGTAATCGGTGAAAGGTTTGCTCTCTGATAGAGACTACTCTGCTGAGGCTCACCCCTCTCCCCTCCTGTACCTCCTGATTGGTGTTAGTGGAAGGGAAGATGACCATCTGCTGCCCCAGTTGCCCAGTGACTGGACAACAGCCTTCCCTTATGGCACCACTCCACTGTCCATTGTCTACTTTAGACTTCACTGTGTATGTGTGTCTTCCTTTTTGTGTGTGAGCATTGAAGTTTGGCTTCATCTGTCTCAGTGTGCGTGCTTAGTCGCCCATATACGGATGATATTCTTGTGCATGTTTGTGTGTTCTCTTCAAGGAGAGCCAAGTATTGTGTGAAGGTTTCCTGTGGGAGTCCCATAGAGAACGCGCCCTCGTACAACAGGACAGACTTCTGAGTGGTGTGAGCTGGTTTGGCCTTAGAGGATGGTTAGGGAATGATCAGGTTTATGAATTCTGAAATTTCCTCTCTAGACATACACACGTGGACAAAATTGTTGGTTTCCCTCTGTTAATGAAAGAAAAACCCACAATGGTCACAGAAATAACTTGAATCTGACAAAAGTGGTAATAAATAAAAATTCTATGAAAATTAACCAATGAAAATCAGACAATGCTTTTGAATTGTGGTTCAACAGAATTATTTTAAAAAACAAACTCATGAAACAGGCCTGGACAAAAATGATGGTACCCTTAATTTAATATTTTGTTGCACAACCTTTTGAGGCATGTTTTTAGGTTAATTGGCATCAAAACTGGGGATTCTAAATTGTCCTTAGGTATGACTGTGAGAGTGAAAGGTTGTCTGTCTCTCTGTGTTAGCCCTGCGATGGACTGGCGATCTGTCCAGGATGTACCCTGCCTTTTGCCCAAAGATGCTGGGATAGGCTCCAGCCCCCCTGCGACCCGAAAAGGATTAAGCGGAAGAAGATGAATGAATGAATGAACCTTTTGAGGCAATCACTGCAATCAAACGATTTCTGTAACTGTCAGTGAGACTTCTGCACCTCTCAGCAGGTATTTTGGCCTACTCCTTATGAGCAAACTGCTCCAGTTGTCTCAGGTGTGAAGGGTGCCTCCTCCAGACGGCATGTTTCAGCTCCTTCCACAGATGTTCAATAGGATTTAGATCAGGGCTCATAGAAGGCCACTTTAGAATAGTCCAGTGTTTCGCTCTTAGCCATTCTTGGGTGCTTTTAGCAGTGTGTTTTGGGTCATTATCCTGTTGCAAGACCCATGACCTGCGACTGAGACCAAGCTGTCTGACATTGGGCAGCACATTTCTCTCTAGAATACCTTGATAGTCTTGAGATTTCATTGTACCCTGTACAGATTCAAGACACCCTGTGCCAGATGCAGCAAAGCAGCCCCAGAACATAACAGAACCTCCTCCATGTTTCACAGTAGGCACAGTGTTCTTTTCTTTGTATGCTTCATTTTTGCGTCTGTGAACATAGAGCTGATGTGCCTTACCAAAAAGTTCCAGTTTTGTCTCGTCTGTCCATAGGACATTCTCCCAGAAGCTTTGTGGCTTGTCAACATGCAGTTTGGCAAATTCCAGTCTGACTTTTTTATGATTTGTTTTCAACAGTGGTGTCCTCCTTGGTCGTCTCCTATGAAGTCCACTTTGGCTCAAACAACGACGGATGGTGCGATCTGACACTGATGTACCTTGACCTTGGAGTTCACCATGAATGTGTTTAGAGGTTGTTCTGGGCTCTTTTGTTTCCATTTGTATTATCTGTCTCCTCCTGCGGCCACGTCCAGGGAGATTGGCTACAGTCCCGTGGATCTTAAATTTCTGAATAATATGTGCAACTGTAGTCACAGGAACATCAAGCTGCTTGGAAATGGTCTTATAGCCTTTACCTTTAACAGGCTTGTCTATAATTTTCTTTCTAATCTCCTGAGACAACTCTCTCCTTTGCTTCCTCTGGTCCATGTTTAGTGTGGTACACACCATGTCACCAAAGAGCAAAGTGACTACTTGTCACCCTTTAAATAGGCTGACTGACTGATTACAAGTTTGTAGACACCTGTGATGTTAATTAGAGGACACACCTTGGTTGAACATGTCCCTATGGTCACATTATTTTCAATCTTTTCTAGGTGTACCATCATTTTTGTCCAGGCCTGTTTCATGAGTTTGTTTTTTAAAGTAATTCTGTTGAACCACAATTCAAAAGCATTGTCTGATTTTCATTGGTTAATTTTCATAGAATTTTTATTTATTACCACTTTTGTCAGATTCAAGCTATTTCTGTGACCATTGTGGGTTTTTCTTTCATTAACAGAGGGGTACCAACAATTTTGTCCACGGCTGTATGTGCACAATTGCATGTACATAGACAGTAATGGGATTTAGTATCCTTTTTGAGAAACAAAAAAGAAAATAGGTGGTGTAAACATGTCAAATTTTGACTAATACAGTAATTTGGATAAAGTTAGATGAACGATTGATACCAGTTTCAAAGGTAGACTGTTTATGGATAAATTTTAATTATTTATTTTCATAGTAACAAATATGTTTCATGACAATTTGGCATCCCTAACTGGGCCTTTAAAATGCATAAAACTGAACACCACATGCAAATTTTAGAAAGAAACAGCCAAACACTGGTATTTGGTAATGCTACTTAAAAGTAACTCATTAGGTTTACTGGATTACTGTCATTAAAAATTAGTCTGCTACGTTACTGCGTTATCTACTAGGGGTGGGAATCACCAGAGACCTCACAAAATGGTACAGTTGTGATACTTGAGTTATCATGCAGTACTATCATGATCAATGTTGGGCAAGTTACTAAAAAATAGTAACTAATTACAGTTACTAATTACTTCTTTTCAAAAGTAATTGAGTTATTTTACCAATTATTGCATGATTAAAGTAACTAGTTACTTGGAAAAGTAATTTTCACATTACTTTTAAATGCATACTTAAATCATCTTGCACACATAGCAAGATAATTTAATGAATAGATTACATTACAGCAGGAGTGTCCAATCATGTGCCATGGAGGGCCAAGACCCTGCAGGCTTTACCTCCAACCAGTGTCTTCAACAGCAAATTCCACTGAATTTCTTCCCACTTATTGCTGATAAGTGAAAACACCTGCTGAAGAGACTGCGTAAAAGAGAAAACCAGCACGGTCTTGGCCCTTGAAATTAGGAGGGTTGTGTCAGGAAGGGCATCCAACATAAAACCTTTGCCAAATCAAACATGTGGATTATAACGAATGAGACTTTCATACCAGATTGGTCGAGGCCCGGGTTAATAACAACCACCGCCGGTGCTGTTAACCGACAGGATGCCGGTGGAAATTGGACTACTGTTGGTCGAAGATTGAGGAGAAGGAGAGGGGGAAGGCATGTTAGGAGGGAGAGAGAGAAAGGTAAAGGTAGAAGTATGGAGGTGAGAGTAGGGGCGTTAAATGTAGGGACTATGACTGGTAAAGGTAGAGCGTTGGCTGATATGATGGAGAGAAGAAAGGTAGATGTACTGTGTGTTCAAGAAGCCAGATGGAAAGGAAGCAAGGCTAGGAGCACTGGAGGTGGATTTTAAATTGCTCTACCATGGTGTAGATAGGAAGAGAAATGGAGTAGGAGTAATCTTGAAGAAAGTGTGTGAAGAGTGTTCAGGAGGGAAAGAGGGAGTCAGAAAGAATCATGAGTTTGAAGCTAGAAGTCAAAGGTGTGATGTGGAATGTTGTCAGTGTGTATGCCCCACAAGTTGGATGTCAGGTAGAAGAGAAGGAGGAATTCTGGAGTAAGTTGGATGAAGTGGTAGAGAGTGTTCCCGAGAGAGTGGTGATTGGAGCGGACTTTAATGGGCATGTTGGTGAAGGGAACAGAGGTGATGAGGAGGTTCTGGGTAGGTATGGTCTTAAGAAGAAAAATGTGGAAGGACAGATGGTTGTGGATTTTGCTAAAAGGATAGAACTGGCTGTGGTGAACACATACTTTAAGAAGAGAGAGGAACATAGGATGACTTACAAGAGTGGAGGAAGGTGCACACAGGTGGACTACATCTTATGCAGAAGGAGAAATCTGAAAGGGACAGGTGACTGCAAGGTGATGGCAGGGGAGAATGTAGCTAGACAGCATCAGATGGTAGTCTGTACGATGACCTTGGAAAGCAAGAAGAGGAAGAGAGTGAAGGCAGAGCCAAAGATTAAGTGGGGGAAGTTACAGAAGGAAGAAGGTTGCACAGAGTTCAGGAAGAAGTTGATACAGTCTCTGGGCGGTAGGGAAGAATTACCAGATGATTGGGAAACTACAGCAATAGTATTGAGGGAAATGGGTAGAAAGGTATGTGGTGTATCCAGTGGACAGAGGAAGGAGGACAAAGAGACTTGGTGGTGGAATGAGGAGGTACAGGAAATTATTCAAAGGAAGAGGTTGGCAAAGAAAAAGTGGGATAGTCAGGGAGATGAAGAAAGTAGACAGGAGTATTTGGAATCTATGCACATAGCAAAGAGAGAGTTGGCAAAGGAAAAGGCATATAGAGAGTTGTATGAGAGGCTAAACACTAAGGAAGGAGAAAAGGAGTTGTATCGATTGGCTAGACAGAGAGATCGAGCTGGAAAAGATATGCAGCAGGTTAGGCTGATTAGGGACAGAAATGGTAATGTACTAACAAATGACAAGAGTGTGTTGAGAAGGTGGAAGGAGTACTTTGAAGAGCTGATGAATAAAGAAAAAGAAAGAGAGAGGAGGATGGATGAAAGAAAGATGGTGAACAAGGAAATACCAAGGATGAGCAAGGCAGAACTGAGGGCAGCTTTGAAAAGGATGAAGAATGGAAAGGTGGTTGATCAAGATGACATACCTATGGAGTTATGGAAATGTTTAGGAGAGATGGCAGTGGACCTTTTAACCAGATTGTTTAGCACAATCTTGGAGAGTGAGAGGAGACCTGAGGCGTGGAGAAGAAGTGTTTTGGTACCAATTTTCAAGAACAAGGGTGATGCTCACAGCTGTAGTAACTACAGAGGCATAAAGTTCATCAGCCACACTATGAAAATATGGGAAAGAGTTGTTGAAGCCAGGTTTAGAGGAGAGGTGACAGTCAGTGAGCAGCAGTACAGTTTCATGCCAAGAAATAGTACTACAGATGCATTGTTTGCTCTAAGAGTGCTGATAGAGAAGTATAGAAAAGGTCAGAAGGAGTTGCACTGTGTCTTTGTGGATCTAGAGAAAGCATATGATGGGATACCAAGAGATGAAGTGTGGTACTGTATGAGATCTGCGATGATGTATGGTTTGGAGATGGTGGTGCTGACAAAAAGACAGGAAATGGAGCTGAAGGTGGCAGAGATGAAGATGCTAAGATTTTCATTGTGAGGGGCAAGATTCGACATGAGTATTTCAGAGGGACAGCTCAGGTTGAGCAGTTTGGAGACAAAGTAAGAGAGGCAAGGTTGAGATGGTTTGGACATGTGCAGAGGAGGTATAGTGGATATACTGGACAAATGATGTTGACGATGGAGCTGCCAGGCATGAAGAAAAGGGAAAGACCACAGAGAAGATTCATGGATGTAGTGAAGGAGGACATGGAGAGGGTTGGTGAGAGGAAGATGCAAGAGATAGGATGAGATGGAGGTGGATGATCCGCTGTGGCAACCCCTAAAGGGAGCAGGAAGCAGGAAGAAGAAGTTTAACTTCATTGGATCACAGTCTCAGCTTTCTGATGGAAAGTGACTGTAGTCATGTCTTCAGTCTGTAACGACTTATCGCAGTCAGTCTGGGTTTTTTTCCCTTGTCCTGTCAAGCAGCTAGGTAAGAAGAACAGAAATCTGCTTCCCTTATTGTGCCAAACAGATTTACTTTGCCAAAGGAGCTTTATACAGTACATACCTACGTACTATGTCCTATATATTATTTATAGACTCCTCTAATAACTTTTAATACTTTATCTAAATTGTTTTACTCATGAATGACCCAACGGGGGGATGGGGAAGGGAGGGGTGGGGAGGAGGAAAAAGAAAGAGAGAAGAACAAACACAAAAAATAGACCGACACAACTGAAACAAACAGAAGACAAACTGTTTTTTCTACTGAAAAGGTCTCATCACGAGTCTGGTGTCTGCACCTGTTAAAGAACAGAGGTGTGTGTATATGTGTGTGTTTGTGTGTGTGTGTGAGTGTGTGTGTGTGAGAGAGAGAGAGAGATTTTTTTGATTTTTCAACACACCTTTATTGTCACAAATTCAACAGAAAAACACAACAACTAAAAGAAGCAATGGAAAAGAAAAATGTCTCACTGACAAGAAATCAAAGACACAAGTAACCAAACCAGGAAAACTAAACACAAAAAACTTGCTTCTTACATCAGGATTATACCATAGGTAATTTTCCCCTCCTTAACACAACACAGGATGTGCTTAAAGCACCACATAGCCTCAAAGGTTTCAACATTCTGCATCAGATGATAGTAATTGTAATCAATCATTATTCGAGCCTTAATCATGCCAACCAGCATGTCTTTTACATTACAATCCAGTATTTGTTCAATTTTTCTTTTCCTACTAACATAGATAGCCATTTTAGCCTGACCCAGGATGAAATTTAAAAGTTCACTCTTTTTCTTAGTTCTCTGCCTATATGGAAAACCCAAGATAAAAATCTGCAGGGAAAAGACTTCTCCAAACAGATAAAACAGTTTCCCCCAAAAAACAAACAACAAATGCAGTCTGTTACAGTCCAGAAAACAATGAAACACAGTCTCTTTCTGAGGACAAAAAGGACAAACCTCAACAACATTTGGGTTTAAAATGGAGATAAAAGCATTTACAGCCACAGCACCATGTAAAACTCGCCATTGTAGGTCTCCAACCTTCTTAGTTAATGGTGGTTTATAGAGTGCTCTCCAGGCAGGCCTCACCTCTGAACCCAAGCCCAAGTGTTTCCTCCATGGTGTATCAGCTCGACCTTTTAACTTATTTACATTTAAAACTTTCACCAAGAGTCCATACATTTTTTTACCCGGAGAGTCACAGATGTTAATGTGTTCAGAGTTTAAAAACACACCAGTGCCATCTTTAAAATCAGGAGATAAAACACTAAAAGGAAAAGGATCATCAGAAGTTCGCACAGAGTTTTTGCAGTGTAAAACAATAGCAGAGTGTTCTTCTGCAGACAGGCAGTCTCTCCAATCTTTCAGCAAATTCACTATAGTTCTGACTGAAGAAACGCCAAGAGCAGAGCACAGGGCAACAGCATTGTCCAAGTTAGGACCACATAAATTTACCAAGTGTCCCAGCGTTGTGACCTTTGCAGAAATGAACTTTTTTAAAACAGAAGGTCCTAAAGCATTGCCCACATCAAAACGGGTCCCGAACACAAGTGGTTCCTTTAAAACCGGAGTGGTGGCTCAGTTGGTAGAGCATCCGCCCCACACCCGGGAGGCAGGGGTTCAAATCCCGGCCGGGTCATGCCAAAGACCTTATAAAAGTGGAACTTCCTGCCGTCCAGCTTGGTGCTCAGCAATAAATGGAATGGAGGAGGGAACTCTGTGGCGGCGCCTTGCATGGCAGCGGCCCTCTGATTCTACACTTGGGGTGTGTGTGATTAACACTGTAGATAGGTAAAGCACAATCTCGTTCTGCTGTACATGATTGGTTGTACGGTTGAATGACAATAAGGGTGATTTGATTTGATTTGATTTGAAAAGCCAGAAAGGTGGCAAGGAAGCCTGGGGAGAAGTCTTTTTAAAAAGTCCCCAGATTTTAAAAGCACTTTGGTAAAACTGGGGAAGTTCTGGGAGTTTTTGGCTCCTTAAGTCCATTAAAAACAGCGACTCCTCTAGTCCAAGCCCTCCACAGCGAGCCAGGACAGCCCTGGCAATAGGTCTCCACACAAGGTCCAAGGGGCCACTCAGCAGTCGCTGAATGAACTGCAGGCGGAAGACAGCCCCCCTGCTGGCCAGATGGATGAGCCCTTGACCACCTTCTTCCCTCGGTAAAAACAGGATGCTCTGTGGAACCCAGTGAAGACGGTCCCAGAAAAAGTCCACGACTATAGACTGCACTCTGGCCAGCAAATTGGGTGGAGGGTCCAGACAAGACAGTCGATGCCACAGCATCGAAGCAATCAAATTGTTGATGATTAAAACACGACCTCTGAAGGACAAGTTTGGCAGAATCCATTTCCATTTTTTCAGTCTTCCTTCAACTTTTTCTAAAAAACACTCCCAATTTTTCCCAGTAAAAGTCTGATTCCCTAAGAACACACCAAGATATTTAAAACCACCTTGTGTCCACAAGAGGCCACCAGGTAGGGCAATTTTTTGTGGTCTCCCCCCCACCACAACAGCTTCACTCTTACCCCAATTCACTCTCGCTGAGGAGCACTCACCAAAAAGATTGACAGTTCTTAAAAGGTAGTCTACATCATTTTGATTTCTTGTAAAAACAACAACGTCATCAGCATAGGCAGACACTTTAAAAACAGAGTCAGAGTTGGGGACTTTAAAACCAGTGAGGCCTTGCCTTAGTTTACAAAGGAGGGGCTCAATGGCAAGAGAGTACAGCATACCTGAGAGGGGGCAGCCCTGTCGGACACCCCTCTCAACTTTGAAAGGAGCACTCAAACCACCATTAATCTTAAGAATACTCTCAATGTCTCTATACAAAGCCTGGATCATGGCGATGAACCCTGAGCTGAAACCAAAGGCCTCTAATGTCTGCCAAAGGTATGGATGTTCAACTCGGTCAAACGCCTTTTCTTGGTCTATTGAGATAAGACCAAGTTCTTTGACCAATGAGCTGGAGAGGTCCAAAACATCACGAATTAAAAAAATGTTGTCTGTAACCAACCTACCAGGTACACAGTAGGTCTGGTCTACATGTATGACCTGCTCCATCGCCTTCCTCAGTCTGGTAGCCAACACTTTGGAGAGAATTTTGTAGTCAGTACAGAGGAGGGCCACCGGACGCCAGTTCTTAATGTCTTTCAAGTCGCCTTTTTTTGGAAGGAGGGTGAGGACTGCTCTCCTACAACTTAGGGGCAGGTGACCCTTCCGCAGACTGTCAGACAGTACTTCCAGCAAGTCCTCACAGATCTCAGACCAGAACGCCTTGTAGAACTCCGCTGGTAGGCCATCTATCCCTGGGGCTTTTCCACACTGAAGAGACTGGACAGCCACTACCAGTTCTTGCAGAGTGATCCCGCTCTCCAGCTCCGCATTCACGCTAGCCATCACCTTTGGCAAGTCCGTCAAAAAATGACTCAGTGCATGTGGATTCTCAACAAATTCTTTCTTAAAGAGATCCTTGTAGAAAGCAACTGCAAAGCGACGGATCTCCGCAGACTCATGGATCGGCCGCCCGTCCTCGGAACTAAGAGAGTGGATCATCCTCCTCTGACCATTCTTCCTCTCCAGACCAAAGAAAAAATGAGATGGAGCGTCCATTAGTGCGATGTTCTGGAACCTACTGCGTACCACAGCGCCCCTGGCAGCCACACCCAGTAGGTCAGTTAAAACAGACTTTTTGCCATTGAGGGCCTCAAAATGTCCTCTTTCTCCTGTGGAGCCTGCCAAAGACTGCAGCTCCACTACTTCTTTCTCCAGGTCCCTGACAGACCTGGCCAAGTCTCCAGAGACATTGCGAGTATACTGTAGGCACAGATTCTTTATTTGGCTCTTCCCTACATCCCACCACTGCTGCAAAGAACTAAAATTTGATTTTGTTAATTTAAAATTACTCCAAAAAAACATAAAAGCAGTTTTAAAACTGTTATCCGATAAAAGTGACGTGTTAAAATGCCAGTATGCACTACTGCACTTTATATTCTTGATAAAAACACAACACTGAACCAGGGAATGATCTGTGAAGCCAACAGGGACTATAAAAGCACTTTTAAAAATGCTAAAATGGTGCTTAAAACTGTAAACCCTATCCAGTCTAGCTAAGGACAGAATACTGTCCTTTCTATGGCACCATGTGTATTGTCTAGCCTTGCCATGAAAATTTCTCCACACATCACACAGATCATGAGCTTCTATGAGACCTTTTAAAACTCTTTTGGATGCAGCATGTGGCTCTGGGTGATTCCTATCCATAAGAGGATTTTCTGTACAATTAAAATCACCTCCCACAAATAAAAAGTCATCATTACTGCAATTTTTGATCGTGTCATCTAAAATATTTAAAAAGGCCAATCTTTCTGTGCCTACGGTTGAAGCATACACATTTATAAAAACAACTTTCACATTCTCAAAAACAGCTCGAACTTTTAAAATGTGGCCTGCAATTATCTCATCAATGTCATAAGAAAGTGGAGTAAAATCTCGAGAAAATAAAATACCCACTCCACCACTGTTGCTGCTTTTATGGCTAAGAATAATTTCACCCCGAAATTCCCTCCTCCAGTCAGCAGCATTGTCCTCAGAACTATGAGTCTCCTGAACAAACAGAACATTAATTTTCTTGCATTCTGCAAGAGTAAAAACACACGCTCGCTTGGACATTTCTCTTGCCCCATTGATGTTGAGTGTGCCAAAATTAAAACTGCACATGCATATAAAAGGGTAAAACCAATACAAAAACAGAAAAGAAAGAATGAGCGATAAAAGACTAATCATCCTGGGCAATTTGGTTCTTAACTTTTAGCACAAGCTTTTTTAGTCTGTAGATCTCCTGATCAGTGAAACTTTCCTGCTCAAGCTCTCCCCTATTTTTCATGTAGGCCCGAGCAGAGTCAACAAAACGTTTTAGACCGGGGAAGAAGCTTTCAACTTTGACCATTCTGGACCCCTTAGTGTCCTGCAAAAACTTCTGTATTTTTGTGAAGGGGTAACCGCCTCCACTGGCCCCATCATCACTACTTTCACCATCACTCTCTATCTCAGACCCAGCATAAGAATCTGGCTGAGATAGAGAAACCTCAGAACTGTCTTTGACAACCTTTTTTACTTTGCTCTTCTGCTGTTTGGTTTCCAAATTCTTTCGCTTGATTGAGATTTTACATGATTCTTCATCTATTTCAATGTCATCCTCATCCTCCAACACTGACTCAGCCACCCTGGTAGCTGTTTCTTCCTGTCTTTCGCTCACCCTGTGCTGTGCTTTTATATTCATCTTTCTAGTCCCACCATCTACCTGGGCCTCATTTGGCTCATCTGTCTGACCCTCAGCGTGATCCCTCTCGGTAATCTCACCCTTGTCTGCAATGTTGGTCTGTGCAGCAGCCCCGCGATGTGCTTTAACTTTTGTTGCTGTTTCAGTTATGATCGACAGGCTGGCTGCGGAGGGCGGCAAAGCCGCCCCGCCGCCAGACAGCCTCGCGGCCTCGGCCGAAGCGCCGCCGCCAGACGGCCCCGCGGCTCCGGCTGAAGCGCCCGACGGCGCGGCAGCGCCGTCAGCCTCGGAAGACGGCAAAGCCGCTCCGACACCAGACGGTGCGGCCTCCCCCGAGTGATCACCCCCCACTCCCTGAGGGCATGATCGAATCAAATGTCCCTCCATTCCGCAGCCGAAACACTTCATATTATCGGAGGTGACGTGGATGGTGTAATCAAAGCCGTCAATCCGGTATTTAAATACGAGGTTGAGGCTTTCCTCGCTTTTCTTTAAAATCATGAGCACCTGCCGCCTAAAAGACATGACATGCTTTAAACGCGGGGACTTACAACCGAGAGGGATGTGCTTAATCGGGGACAAAAGCTGCCCTTGTCTCGACAGCTCCTTCTCCAACAGCTCATTCTTTAAAAATGGTGGGACATTTGAGATGGTAATTCTCTTCGCGGGATTTACCAGAGACAGAACAGGAACCAGTGTGTCTTTAATCACAACCCCGCTCTCCACTACCCGGTTAACTTTTTCCACACTATCGAGGAAAATCACCACGGCACTAATCATTCTCGAAGCTGATCGAACGCTTTCATAACCGACCAGCTCCCCCACAGCCAGACTACACTCCTCCACTGAGCAGCTGACAGCCGGTGTCAGTTTGACAGCATGCCGGCGTGTCAGCTGCTCAAAACCGGAGCCTCGCTCCAAAACCATGCTGACCAGCAGAGCTGGCAGCAGAAACCCCCCTCCCAAAACGCCTACCCCACCCCAGCTACAGAAAACAACAAAAATTAAGATTATTTAGCAGAAAAAAAACCCTTTAACACAAAAAGACAGAGAAAAATTTGGGATAAATCACTCACGCTGTCACACGCTCTCAGCTCACACTCACGACCACACCCACTCAGAGAGAGAGAGAGAGAGAGAGAGAGAGAGAGAGAGAGAGAGAGAGAGAGAGAGAGAGAGAGAGAGAGAGAGAGAGAGAGAGAGAGAGAGAGAGAGAGAGAGAGAGAGAGAGAGAGAGAGAGAGAGAGAGAGAGAGAGAGAGAGAGAGAGAGAGAGAGAGATTTTTGATTTTTCAACACACCTTTATTGTCACAAATTCAACAGAAAAACACAACTAAAACAACTAAAAGAAGCAATGGAAAAGAAAAATGTCTCACTGACAAGAAATCAAAGACACAAGTAACCAAACAAGGAAAACTAAAACAAAAAACTTGCTTCTTACATCAGGATTATACCATAGGTAATTTTCCCCTCCTTAACACAACACAGGATGTGCTTAAAGCACCACATAGCCTCAAAGGTTTCAACATTCTGCATCAGATGATAGTAATTGTAATCAATCACTATTCGAGCCTTAATCATGCCAACCAGTATGTCTTTTACATTACAATCCAGCAGTTGTTCAATTTTTCTTTTCCTACTAACATAAATAGCCATTTTAGCCTGACCCAGGATGAAATTTAAGAGTTCACTCTTTTTCTTAGTCCTCTGTCTATATGGAAAGCCCAAGATAAAAATCTGCTGGGAAAAGACTTCTCCAAACAGATAAAACAGTTTCCCCCAAAAAACAAACAACGATTGCAGTCTGTTACAGTCCAGAAAACAATGGAATACAGTTTCTTTCTGAGGACAAAATGGACAAACCTCAACAACATTTGGGTTTAAAAGAGAGATAAAAGCATTTACAGCCACAGCACCATGTAAAACTCGCCATTGTAGGTCTCCAACCTTCTTAGTTAATGGTGGTTTATAGAGTGCTCTCCAGGCAGGCCTCACCTCTGGACCCAGACCCAAGTGTTTCCTCCATGGTGTATCAGCTCGACCTTTTAACTTATTCACATTTAGAATTTTCACCAAAAGTCCATACATTTTTTTACCAGGAGAGTCACAAATGTTAATGTGCTCAGAGTTTAAAAACACACCAGTGCCATCTTTAAAATCAGGAGATAAAATACTAAAAGGAAAAGGTTCATCAGCAGTTTGTACAGAGTTTTCGCAGTGTAAAACAATAGCAGAGTGTTCTTCTGCAGACAGGCAGTCTCTCCAATCTTTCAACAAGTTCATTATAACTCTGACTGAAGAGACGCCAAGAGCCGAGCACAGGGCAACAGCATTGTCCAAGTTAGGACCACATAAATTTACCAAGTGTCCCAGCGTTGTGACCTTTGCAAAAATAAACTTTTTTAAAACAGAAGGTCCTAAAACATTGCCCACATCAAAACGGGTCCCGAACACAAGTGGTTCCTTTAAAAGCCAGAAAGGCGGCAAGGAAGCCTGGGGAGAGTTCTTTTTAAAAAGTCCCCAGATTTTAAAAGCACTTTGGTAAAACTGGGGAAGTTCTGGGAGTTTTTGGCCCCTTAAATCCATTAAAAGCAGCGACTCCTCTAGTCCAAGCCCTCCACAGCGAGCCAGGACAGCCCTGGCAATAGGTCTCCACACAAGGTCAAGGGGGCCACTCAGCAGTCGCTGAATGAACTGCAGGCGAAAGACAGCCCCCCTGCTGGCCAGATGGATGAGCCCTTGACCACCTTCTTCCCTCGGTAAAAACAGGATACACTGTAGAACCCAGTGAAGACGGTCCCAGAAAAAGTCCACGACTATAGATTGCACTCTGGCCAGCAAATTGGGTGGAGGGTCCAGACAAGACAGTCGATGCCACAGCATTGAAGCAATCAAGTTGTTGATAATTAAAACACGACCTCTGAAGGACAAGTTTGGCAGAATCCATTTCCATTTTTTTAGTCTTCCTTCAGTTTTTTCTAAAACACTCCCAATTTTTCTCAGTAAAAGTCTGATTTCCTAAAAACACACCAAGATATTTAAAACCACCTTGTGTCCACGAGAGGCCACCAGGTAGGGCAATTTTTTGTGGTCTCCCCCCCACCACAACAGCTTCACTCTTACCCCAATTCACTCTCGCTGAGGTGCACTCACCAAAAAGATTGACAGTTCTTAAAAGGTAGTCTACATCATTTTGATTTCTTGTAAAAACAACAACGTCATCAGCATAGGCAGACACTTTAAAAACAGAGTCAGAGTTGGGGACTTTAAAACCAGTGAGGCCTTGCCTTAGTTTACAAAGGAGGGGCTCAATGGCAAGAGAGTACAGCATACCTGAGAGGGGGCAGCCCTGTCGGACACCCCTCTCAACTTTGAAAGGAGCACTCAAACCACCATTAATCTTAAGAATACTCTCAATGTCTCTATACAAAGCCTGGATCATGGCGATGAACCCTGAGCTGAAACCAAAGGCCTCTAATGTCTGCCAAAGGTATGGATGTTCAACTCGGTCAAACGCCTTTTCTTGGTCTATTGAAATAAGACCAAGTTCTTTGACCAATGAGCTGGAGAGGTCCAAAACATCACGAATTAAAAAAATGTTGTCTGTAACCAACCTACCAGGTACACAGTAGGTCTGGTCTACATGTATGACCTGCTCCATCGCCTTCCTCAGTCTGGTAGCCAACACTTTGGAGAGAATTTTGTAGTCAGTACAGAGGAGGGCCACCGGACGCCAGTTCTTAATGTCTTTCAAGTCGCCTTTTTTTGGAAGGAGGGTGAGGACTGCTCTCCTACAACTTAGGGGCAGGTGACCCTTCCGCAGACTGTCAGACAGTACTTCCAGCAAGTCCTCACAGATCTCAGACCAGAACGCCTTGTAGAACTCCGCTGGTAGGCCATCTATCCCTGGGGCTTTTCCACACTGAAGAGACTGGACAGCCACTACCAGTTCTTGCAGAGTGATCCCGCTCTCCAGCTCCGCATTCACGCTAGCCATCACCTTTGGCAAGTCCATCAAAAAATGACTCAGTGCATGTGGATTCTCAACAAATTCTTTCTTAAAGAGATCCTTGTAGAAAGCAACTGCAAAGCGACGGATCTCCGCAGACTCATGGATCGGCCGCCCGTCCTCGGAGCTGAGAGAGTGGATCATCCTCCTCTGACCATTCTTCCTCTCCAGACCAAAGAAAAAATGAGATGGAGCGTCCATTAGTGCGATGTTCTGGAACCTACTGCGTACCACAGCGCCCCTGGCAGCCACTCCCAGTAGGTCAGTTAAAACAGACTTTTTGCCATTGAGGGCCTCAAAATGTCCTCTTTCTCCTGTGGAGACTGCCAAAGACTGCAGCTCCACTACTTCTCTCTCCAGGTCCCTGACAGACCTGGCCAAGTCTCCAGAGACATTGCGAGTATACTGTAGGCACAGATTCTTTATTTGGCTCTTCCCTACATCCCACCACTGCTGCAAAGAACTAAAATTTGATTTTGTTAATTTAAAATTACTCCAAAAAAACATAAAAGGAGTTTTAAAACTGTTATCCGATAAAAGTGACGTGTTAAAATGCCAGTATGCACTACTGCACTTTATATTCTTGATAAAAACACAACACTGAACCAGGGAATGATCTGTGAAGCCAACAGGGACTATAAAAGCACTTTTAAAAATGCTAAAATGGTGCTTAAAACTGTAAACCCTATCCAGTCTAGCTAAGGACAAAATATTGTCCTTTCTATGGCTCCACGTGTACTGTCTAGCCTTGCCATGAAAATTCCTCCACACATCACACAGATCATGAGCTTCTATGAGACCTTTTAAAACTCTGTTGGATGCAGCATGTGGCTCTGGGTGATTCCTATCCATAAGAGGATTTTCTGTACAATTAAAATCACCTCCCACAAATAAAAAGTCATCATTACTGCAATTTTTGATCGTGTCATCTAAAATATTTAAAAAGGCCAATCTTTCTGTGCCTACGGTTGGAGCATACACATTTATAAAAACAACTTTCACATTCTCAAAAACAGCTCGAACTTTTAAAATGTGGCCTGCAATTATCTCATCAATGTCATAAGAAAGTGGAATAAAATCTCGAGAAAATAAAATACCCACTCCACCACATTTGCTGCTTCTATGACTAAGAATAATTTCACCCCGAAATTCCCTCCTCCAGTCAGCAGCATTGTCCTCAGAACTATGAGTCTCCTGAACAAACAGAACATTAATTTTCTTGCATTCTGCAAGAGTAAAAACACTCGCTCGCTTGGACATTTCTCTTGCCCCATTGATGTTGAGTGTGCCAAAATTAAAACTACACATGTATATAAGAGGGCAAAGCCAATATAAAAACAGAAAAGAAAGAATGAGCGATAAAAGACTAATCATCCTGGGCAATTTGGTTCTTAACTTTTAGTACAAGCTTTTTTAGTCTGTAGATCTCCTGATCAGTGAAACTTTCCTGCTCAAGCTCTCCCCTATTTTTCATGTAGGCCCGAGCAGAGTCAACAAAACGTTTTAGATCAGGGAAGAAGCTTTCAACTTTAACCATTCTGACCCCCTTAGTGTCCCGCAAAAACTTCTGTATTTTTGTGAAGGGGTAACCGCCTCCACTGGCCACATCATCACTGCTTTCACCATCACTCTCTATCTCAGACCCAGCATAAGAATCTGGCTGAGATAGAGAAACCTCAGAACTGTCTTTAACAACCCTTTTTACTTTGCTCCTCTGCTGTTTGGTTTCCAAATTCTTCCGCTTGATGGAGGTTTTACATAACTCTTCATCTAATTCGATGTCATCCTCATCCTCCAACACTGACTCAGCCACCCTGGTAGCTGTCTCTTCCTGTCTTTCGCTCACCCTGTGCTGTGCTTTTATATTCATCTTTCTGGTCCCACCATCTACCTGGGTCTCATTCGGCTCCTCTGTCTGACCCTCAGCGTGATCCCTCTCGGTAATATCACCCTTGTCTGCAATGTTGGTCTGTGCAGCAGCCCCGCGATGTGCTTTAACTGTTGTTGCTGTTTCAGTTATGATCGACAGGCTGGCTGCGGAGGGCGGCGAAGCCGCCCCGCCGCCAGACAGCCTCGCGGCCTCGGCCGAAGCGCCGCCGCCAGACGGCCCTGCGGCTCCGGCCGAAACGCCCGACGGCGCGGTTGCGCCGTCAGCCTCGGAGGGCGGCAAAGCTGCTCCGCCGCCAGACGGCCCCGAGGCCGCACTCGCGCCCCCCCCCCCCCCCGAGTGATCACCCCCCACTCCCTGAGGGCATGATCGAATCAAGTGTCCCTCCATTCCGCAGCCGAAACACTTCATATTATCGGAGGTGACGTGGATGGTATAATCAAAGCCGTCAATCCGGTATTTAAACACGAGGTTGAGGCTTTCCTCGCTATTCTTTAAAATCATGAGCACCTGTCGCCTAAAAGACATGACATGCTTTAAACGCGGGGACTTACAACCGAGAGGGATGTGCTTAATCGGGGACAAAAGCTGCCCGTGTCTCGACAGCTCCTTCTCCAACAGCTCGTTCTTTAAAAATGGTGGGACATTTGAGATGGTAATTCTCTTCGCGGGATTCACCAGAGACAGAACAGGAACCAGTGTGTCTTTAATAACAACCCCGCTCTCCACTACCCGGTTAACTTTTTCCACACTATCGAGGAAAATCACCACGGCACTAATCATTCTCGAAGCTGATCTAACACTTTCATAACCGACCAGCTCCCCCACAGCCAGACTACATTCCTCCACCGAGCAGCTGACAGCCGGTGTCAGTTTGACAGCATGGCGGCGTGTCAGCTGCTCAAAACCGGAGCCTCGCTCCAAAACCATGCTGACCAGCAGAGCTGGCAGCAGAAACCCCCCTCCCAAAACGCCTACCCCACCCCAGCTACAGAAAACAACAAAACTTAAGATTATTTAACAAAAAAAACACCTTAAACACGAAAAGATAGAGAAAAAGTTTGAAATAATTCACTCACGCTGTCACACGCTCTCAGCTCGCACTCACGACCACACCCACTCAGAGAGAGAGAGAGAGAGAGAGAGAGAGACTTTGACTTTTAAAAAAAGGCTTTATTGTACATTTCCAAATTGCACAAAGACCAATATCAGTGTTCCAAGTGTGTCACATCTCAAAAGTGCAAACATAACTCATCCCCCTGACCCACTGAACACAAAACATTCCCTACAGCCCATCTGTTGATGAACGCCTCCAGATTGTCTACCATTTGATAGTAAGAGAACTCTACCCGGAGTCTGACTGTCAACAAGACCTTGAAAGCGGACACAGGATCCACATTGCCAGCATTGCTTGCCCGATTTTTCCTTGTCAGCCAGATGGCAAGCTTAGCAGTCCCAGATAGGAAGTTCATCAAAGTGTGGGAAGCCTTCCTTGCCACTTTGGTGGTGGAGGACGTGTGCACCGCCCTGCCGCAGCCGCTTCGGGCGTTTGCGACTAACCGCACTCTTTCCAATTAATGGAATGACGACACTGCGTCCACCTTTCCAGCAATTTCCATAACTCCGGATGTGGGGGAGTGGCAGGGGGGAGAGGATCACCTACTGACCTTCAGGATTCCTCGCCTGGGCAAGTTCCAGTTTGTCGGGACGAGGGCGGTGTATCACATCTGTGTGAAGGTTCTGAATCTGCGCTCTCTGAAGGATGTCACGGAGTCGAGGTGGGCGGGTTGTTTGGGGCCAGGGGTCTCCCCAAAAGGCAGCTGGCGGTGCCTGTACAAGCAACCGATTGAGAAACGCACAGCAGATCTCCAGTGGAGGATTGTGCATGGGGCAATAGCCACAAATAAATACAGGGCACACCTTGATCCGACTGTGGGGGGGGAATGTTTGTTTTGTTCCCAAGTTGAGACCCTCGACCATTTGTTTGTCCATTGTTTGCGTTTATCTGGACTCTTTGACATTTTGCGCGGGTGGTTTCGGGCTTTGGGTGAACGATTCTCGAGAGAGAGAGAGAGGGAGAGCACACGCAAAGTGAATGTGTGAGTGGTTTGCCTGGAAACATACAAAGAGGGTGGCAGGTCACAGCAACAGCCCCCCCCTCCCTCGTCCCCCGGGAAACCCCGAGCAGCCACGACAGCACCACCAACCCCCACAGAGCACAAATGTCTCAAAGCCAACAAGCCCAAGGACAACCAGGCATCCAAGCGGCCGGCGCAGTGCACCTCCATCCCCAGATTGGCCAGCTCCCGCACCCCCTGGCGGGATCACCACCAGCCTCCGGGCCCCAGGCACTGGAAAACCCCCCCCCACACACACACACACAGGAGCCCCAGGCCCCTACGCCCAAGGAATCAGTTGATTTAATTCTTGCTGGGTCACAAACTGTCCAGATGCATACCTGTGCTTGAAATCCAGCAGTGGCTGTTGAGACAAGAGTATTTCCACTTTCCATTCAGCTGTGGCTGTTGATCCACCAGTAGATCCACTATCACGGTGTTGTTAGCATAGCTAACTGTTACTTAGCACTAGCTTTGTCGGAGCTTTGTTGCTATTTTCAAGGACTTCTCAAGATTGCAGTAGGTCTCAACTGGCACTTTAGCTTGCAACCCACCAATATGCTTTTGTCCTTAACTGCGACAAAGGAAAAATAATCTCTTTCCACTAAACCAAAGTAGTTTCATTTCTTCCTCCTCTCAGTAGTGAAGACTCGGCTCTCTGCAACAGGTCACGTCGACTGTTGGCTTGTCTCAGCTATGGTAGGGTCAGTTTGTATTGTGGAGAGCGTGAAAGGATGAGGCTGAGTTTATTTCTCAAATCAGGTTTATTCACGTATCTCCAACATGCTCCAAACAGAAAAAAGAGAAAGCATCCCCCCACATCTGTCCCTTTTATATCCCAGGACATCAAAGCACAGAGTCACATTGTCTTTTAATCCCAAGACACAATACATCTTCCTCCAGGTCTTCTCCCCTCCACCTAAAGCCACTGGTGGTCAGGAAATCCCTCAAGGCCATCTCTTTGCATAACAAAGATCACATTTTGCATCCTCCTGTTATCTCTAGGAGACTCAGTCCTATTGTTCATTCTGAGACGTGAAGCAACAGTAATATACATATGAAGCCTATGAAACCCACATATGTGTCCCACAGTATATTCATTTATTTGCGCTAAAAATATCTATCCATATTAATAAAACGAGTAACGAGTAATGCATCTGATCAAATTTCAGCAACTGTAACGCATTACTGAATTTTTAAACAGTAATTTTGTTACATAGCACGTTACTCCAAAAGTAGTGGCGTTACAGTAACACGTTACTTTGTAACACGTGACTTCCAACACTGATCATGATACTACGATTCCTTAAGTATTGCGATTTCACGATAGAGTATTGTGATACCATATGTTTTATTGGTTCATTCTGATGAAGCCAAACTGCAATGGTGCTGTCTGTCCATCTGTGTGTCTTGTCTGTCCATCTGTCCACATTTCACAGGAATCACTACTCCTCCTAGGGATTTTTCCCGATGTTCACCAAACTCACTCACAATGATCCTCAAGTAGGTCTGCATCCAAGTAGTGCTCAAGGTCATAGGTCAAGAGATCTGGGCACTTACGTAATTTTAGAAAAATTGCTACTCCTAGGAAATCGCCTGGATGCTTGCCAAACTCACCCACATGAGCCTCAAGTAGGTCTGCATCCAGGCTGAGGCCGAGGTCATTGTCAAAGGTTAGAAGATCTGGGCATTTACGATTTGACAATAACGTTACTCCCTCTTGGCCACTGACCATGACTTTAAGCACGTCCTAGATGGGTCTGCATCTAGGCTGTGCTTAAGGTCAAAGTCAATGGTCAGGAGTTCCGAGCACTTTCGGGGCGATTTCATCAGGTTGGAATGAGCTACTGATGGGCTGGTTTTTCCCATTATGCAACATCAACTTGTGTGCACAAAGTAAAACTGTCAACATCTGCTTCATATAATAAAGTATTAAGTCTAATCCACTCACTGTGGTTGGTTGCTTTTGTTTCAGTGTCTAGAGGGTCTCAGTTTTCTGTGGGATGGTGTAGGATGGCTGATCATTTTCCACGGCACTGTCTGGATGGCGGTCTTTGCACATGAGGTGCAAAGACTGTTGTCAGTTTTGCTCAGTTTGGAAGTGGCGATGGAGAAATTACTCCTTCTCGGTCTGAACACCACCACATGTCTCTGGATCCTGGACTTCATGAACGAGAGACCTGTCTGTCCGTGTTGGAAACAACATCTCCAACTCTATCACTCTGAGCCCCGGATCCCCTCAAGGCTGCGTACGAAGTCCATTGTTGTTTACACTTCTAACACATGACTGTGTATCCAGACACGAGGGGAACCAGATTATTAAGTTTGCGAACGACACCACAGTGGTGGGACTTATTCAGAGGGATGAGGAATCAATGTACATGGAAGAAGTTAGAGACCTGGAGGGCTGGTGCAGGGAGAACAATCTGGTGCTCAACATGGACAAAACAAAGGAGATGATTATCGACTTCTGGCGGCCACGACCTGAACACGTCCCTCTCAGCATCAGCGGCCGTTTGGTGGAGAAAGTGGAGAACATCAAGTTCCTCGGAGTGCAGATCTCGCAGGAACTGACCTGGAGCAAGAATTCCTTGGGGATCAGGAAGCGGGCCCAGCAGAGACTGCACTTCTTGAGGAAACTCAAACAGGCCTCTCTCCCCATCTGCATCCTCAGGACCTTCTACAGAGGTGTGGTGGAGAGTATTCTGACTCCATTGCAACATGGTACTCCAGCTGCAGTATGTCAGACAAAAAAGCCCTGCAGAGGATAGTTAAGGGAGCTGAGAGGGTAATTGGAGTTTCCCTCCCCTCAGTCCAAGAACTTTTTCAGAACCGTTGCAGGAGCAGGGCACTGAACATTGTCAAGGATCACTCTCACCCCCTGCATAAACACTTTGAACTGCTGCCATCTGGCAAACGATTCCGGAGCTTCAGAGGCAGAACCACCAGACTGATTAACAGCTTCCTTCCACAAGCTGTTAGGATGCTGAACAGTTGATCCGGAATCTTTCATACATACTACTGTACCTTATGGACATTATGTATATTATATGTATGTAGTTCTAGTTAGTCCGCCAAGGTCTCTGCCTTTGACCACCACCTAATCCACATAGCACCGGACCCCATGATCCCTCCTGCAGGTGGTGAGCCCTCTGGAGGGTGGACCCATGTAACACCTTCGGGCTGAGCCTGGCCGGGTCCCATGGGTGGAAACCCGGCCACCAGACGGTAGCCATCGAGCCCCTCCCCCAGGCCTGGCTCCAGGGTGGGGCCCCGGTAACCCCATAGCGGGCGAGGTACACTGAATCCTTGACCTAGAATTTGTCATGAGAGTCTGTTGGATCGTTCTTAGTCTGGCCCTTCACCCAGGACCAATTTGTCTTGGGTGATCCTATCAGAGGCAAATTGCCCCAGACAACATAGCTCCTGGGATCACTGGGGCACGCAAACCCCCCACCACGATAAGGTGACGATCCATCAGGGTGTTGAGTCTAAAATGCCTTAAACTCCAGTTCTTTGATACGATGGCCAAATAACCAGGCTGAGAGATGAAGTATACTTTCACTTAATTTACTGAAAGTGAGATATGGATACAAGCAGCACTGGGACACAGCTCTTTAGGCAATTCCCCAAGAGTGTGCCACTTGAAAAGTGGACCCTATAGTTTTTATAAAACTTCCCCCACCCTTCATACAAGGGGGTGGTTTCCTCATTGTATCAGTAACAATAATTTCCGCTTATGTGGCAGCTCAGCTGTGTGCAGAGCTGATTCTAACTGATTTCAGCAAATGAATTATAGGGTGTAAACTAAACTCTGCAGTGTAGTGTGTGAAGCAAGCAGATAAAGAAGTGTAAGAAAGACAGAGCAATCATGTCATTTTACCGACAATACCCCCTGTTGAGGTGTCCTATTAGGCACCTCATTATCTATCTATCTATAACCTAAACTTACGTTTTTGCATCTTCCCCTGTTGAGATGGGTCTAAACCCATCTCATAACCCTATTCTATCCCCTGTGTGTAGTGCTTCTAAAATTCTATATGTGCGTGATGTCCTCCTTCCGGCATTCGCATAGACCTGCCCCCCTCAGGTCGCCATTTCTCCAGAGGACATCGGGTGTGGTGCAGACATCATGAGTTAATATACAGACATGGACAAAATTGTTGGGACCCCTCTGTTAATGAAAGAAAAACCCACAATGGTCACAGAAATAACTTGAATCTGACAGAAGTGGTAATAAATAACAATTCTATGAAAATTAACCAATGAAAATCAGACAATGCTTTTGAATTGTGGTTCAACAGAATTATTTTAAAAAACAAACTCATGAAACAAGCCTGGACAAAAATGATGGTACCCTTAACTTAATATTGTGTTGCACAACCTTTTGAGGCAATCACTGCAATCAAACAATTTCTGTAACTGTCAATGAGACTTCTGCACCTCTCAGCAGGTATTTTGGCCCACTCCTCATGAGCAAACTGCTCCAATTGTCTCAGGTTTGAAGGGTGCCTTCTCCAGACGGCATGTTTCAGCTCCTTCCACAGATGTTCAATAGGATTTAGATCAGGGCTCATAGAAGGCCACTTTAGAATAGTCCAATGTTTCGCTCTTAGCCATTCTTGGGTGTTTTTAGCAGTGTGTTTTAGGTCATTATCCTGTTGCAAGACCCATGACCTGCGACTGAGACCAAGCTGTCTGACACTGGGCAGCACATTTCTCTCTAGAATACCTTGATAGTCTTGAGAATTCATTGTACCCTGCACAGATTCAAGGCACCCTGTGCCAGATGCAGCAAAGCAGCCACAGAACATAACAGAACCTCCTCCATGTTTCACAGTAGGCACAGTGTTCTTTTCTTGGTTTGCTTCATTTTGGCAAATTCCAGTCTGGCTTTTTTATGATTTGTTTTCAACAGTGGTGTCCTCCTTGGTTGTCTCCCATGAAGTCCACTTTGGCTCGAACAGCGACGGATGGTGCGATCTGACACTGATGTACCTTGACCTTGGAGTTCACCTTGAATGCCTTTAGAGGTTGTTCTGGGCATCTTTTGTTACCATTCATATTATCCGTCTCCTCCTGCGGCCACGTCCAGGGAGGTTGGCTACAGTCCCGTGCATCTTAAATTTCTGAATAATATATGAAACTGTAGTCACAGGAACATCAAGCTGCTTGGAGATGGTCTTATAGCCTTTACCTTTAACATGCTTGTCTATAATTTTCTTTCTAATTTCCTGAGACAACTCTCTCCTTTGCTTCCTCTGGTCAATGTTTAGTGTGGTACACACCATGTCAACAAACCGCAAAGTGACTACTTGTCACCCTTTAAATAGGCTGACTGACTGATTACAAGTTTGTAGACACCCGTGATGTTAATTAGAGGACACGTCTTGGTTGAACATGTCCCTATGGTCACATTATTTTCAGTCTTTTCTAGGGGTACCATCATTTTTGTCCAGGCCTGTTTCATGAGTTTGTTTTTTAAAATAATTCTGTTGAACCACAATTCAAAAGCATTGTCTGATTTTCATTGGTTAATTTTCATAGAATTTTTATTTATTACCACTTTTGTCAGATTCAAGTTATTTCTGTGACCATTGTGGGTTTTTCTTTCATTAACAGAGGGGTACCAACAATTTTGTCCACGGCTGTAGCTAACAATCCTATATGTGTAAAATATATTCAAAACTAAACTATCCTCATCTATGCATATACTGTATATGAATATATGGGAAAATGCATATATGCATATATGAATACATGCATATATGAATACATTCGTATACATGCATCTATTCTTTCATTTATCATTTATCACAAAGGAAACCTGTAGGGCAGAAGCACAGCAGAGCAAAATCTAACACCATGTGAATGTGCATTGTAGACCCTATTGCAGACCCTAAACTATCTCCTCGGTGTCTTCTAGATCCCAATCTAGGTTCAGTCATGGCACAACCTCGTCATCATCCTGGCAATAGGTGGGCAGGTGGGTCCCCTTGATATGGAGGCGGGTCCTTGGAAGAGAAGGCCACTAAAATAGATCTTGCTTTTATTTTTTATTTTTATTCTTTTAATTTTTATTCTTTAATCATGGGAACACAACAACATCCGCAAAAAACAAAGATCAATAAACTAATAATTATACTTATAAGGGCTCCTTGAATTATTTTTCCCCATTTGCCAAATATATTATCAAACCAACTACCTACATGATTATCAATGCCAGATTAAGCTTTATTGAGCTTTTAGCTCTTATAAAGATTTTCTTTTTCTAAAATTTAAGCTATACTTTATAATAATTTTTATTAAAAGTATGCAACTTATGGATTTTATAACTATTTTAGTAAGTTGATTGATTATGCAAAAGATTTTCTTTTTCTTTTTTTTCCAAACATTAATTATGCTATATAATAATCAACCAGATCCCACAATTTCAATAACTTTAAATGTGTAAACAATAAATTAGTATGTTCAAGATACCCAACTTTGTGTATAACATGGACAGCCCTTTTTGTAATGTTAGCAATGAATTAAGTATACTTTTATAATTGTTACCCCAGGCCTCTATACAATAGGTCAAGTATGGAAGTATCAATGAGCAATACAAGATATAAAGTGATTTATCATATCACTTCCGGCGCCACACGAGTCGGCTGCCTTTTGCAACAGCGGCTCAATTCTGAGTTGTTGTTTTTTTTTTTCTTCTTCTTCCTCTCACTTTCTGATCCGGTGACAACTTTCTGATCCGGCGACACCTTACACTGCTTATACATCACGGACACACAGATCACCCAAAATGTCTCCTGAGCCGGTGGACGGAGCCACTGTTTATAGCAGGAGACGGTACAGCAGGGAACAGCTGCTAGCACTCAACCGCCACTCGGTGCTAACGGAAAAACTCGACATACCGGGAGAACTGAGGCGAAAACGACGTGGGTGTCGTGCTGGAGTAAGACGGCGGGCAAGAAATATAAGGTACAGACCCACCCTCCCATCCGTTGTTATGGGGAATGTACGATCGATACTGGGAAAGGTAGATGAGCTAGCGGCTATCTCCTGCTACGATAGCATATACCGGGAGTGTAGCCTGTTCCTGTTCAGAGACTTGGCTAACAGGACTAGCAGCAGATGGTAACATTGAACTGGAGAGTTTCCACGCAATACGGGCAGATCGAACACCAGACAGTGGCAAAGCAAGGGGCGGTGGAGTGATAATGTATGTTAACAACAACTGATGCAGACCGGGACATATCACTGTTAAACAACAACACTGCAGCAAAGACATCAAGTTGCTAGCTGTTAGCATGCGGCCTACATATCTCCCGAGGGAATACTCGCACGTGATCTGCATTGTTATTTATGCAAATCCAACGGCGAACGCTGGGACAGCGCGTGACGTCATCCACTCAGTAACTGGCAGGCTGCAGACAGAACACCCAGATGCTCTTCTCCTCATCTCAGGCGATTTCAACCATGTTTCACTGTCTCCCATTCTACCCACGTTCACCCAGTATGTCACATGCCACACTAGAGACAATAAAACACTGGACTTATTCTACGGAAACACTAAGGAGGCGTACATCTCATCACAACTTCCCCCACTCGGGAGATCGGATCACAACTTGGTTCATCTCCGGCCGGTGTACAAACTCCTAGTGCACAGACAACCTCCGGTCATGCGCACAGTGAAGTTATGGTCTGAGGAGACAATGGACGCTCTAAAGGGCTGTTTTGAAACCACCACCTGGGAGCAGCTCTGTGATCCACATGGTGAGGACATCGATGGCCTCACTCACACCATCACGGACTACATCAGCTTCTGTGTGGACAACACCGTTCCCACCAAGACCATACGGTGTTGCTCAAACAACAAACCCTGGATCAACCCTGAGATAAAAACACTTCTGAGAGAGAAGAAGAGGATCTTCAGGTCGGGGAACAGGGAGATGCTGAAGTCCGTACAGAGGGAGCTGAGGAGAAAGATCAGAGAAGGCAAGGACAGCTTCAGGAAGAAGATGGAGGACAAGCTGCAACAGAGCAACGTCAGCGGGGTCTGGAGAAACCTTAAAACCATCTCTGAGCTCCAGAATACCTCCCCCCAGGCCACGGGGGCAGGGAGTGGGCGAACAATCTGAATCTGTTTTTCAATAGGTTTGACCAACCGCCCTCTCCCCTGACTGCACAACAACCACTGCTGCCTCTGAAGACATCAAGTCCTGCTGCCCACTCCCCGCTCCACCAACACCCCCCCACTCCCAACACACAGCCCCCCAACCTGACCCTCGCTAAGACCCAGGTGAGGACGGAGCTGAGGAAGATCAAGGCGAGGAAGGCGTTCGGACCGGACGGCATCAGCGCAAAGCTCCTCAAGTCCTGTGCAGACCAGCTGTGTGGGATTGTGGAGTACATCTTCAATCTGAGCCTGAAGCTGGGGAGGGTACCACAGCTGTGGAAAACATCTTGTGTGGTACCTATACCAAAGACTTCCCACCCCAAAGATCTGAACAGCTACAGACCAGTGGCCCTGACGTCCCACATGATGAAGACCCTGGAGAGACTGCTCCTTGCTCACCTCCGCCCCCTGGTGGGACCAGCGATGGATCCACTCCAGCTCGCCTACCAGCATGGCATTGGGGTGGAGGATGTGGTGATCTTCCTCCTTCACCATTCTCTGTCCCACCTGGAGAAACCCGGGAATGCGGTGAGGATCATGTTCTTTGACTTCTCCAGTGCTTTCAACACCATCCAACCGATGATCCTGAAGGACAAGCTGCTGTGCGCAGGGGTGGACCAGCACCTGTCATCGTGGATCCTGGACCACCTCACAAACCGGCCTCAGTTTGTGAGAACCCAGGACTGTGTGTCCGACACGATCATCGGTAGCACGGGGGCCCCCCAGGGAACGGTTTTGGCTCCCTTCCTGTTCACCCTTTATACTGCGGACTTCTCACACAACACAACACACTGCCATCTACAGAAGTTCTCTGACGACTCTGCGATCGTTGGCCTCATCTCCAACGGAGATGAAGCTGAGTACAGAGGGTTTATCCAGGACTTTGTGGACTGGTGCCATCGGAACTGCCTCCAGATCAATGCAAGGAAAACTAAGGAGCTGGTGGTGGACTGCCGCAGGCAAGGACAACCCCTCACAGCACCAGTAAATATACAGGGAACAGACATCGAGATGGTGACATCCTACAAGTACCTGGGTGTTCATCTGAACAATAAACTAGACTGGTCACACAATACCGATGCACTCTACAAGAAGGGACAGCACAGGCTGTTCCTACTGAGGAGACTCAGGTCTTTTGGTGTACAAGGGGCACTGCTGAAGACATTCTATGACACGGTGGTAGCATCAGCCATCACTTTTGGAGTGGTCTGCTGGGGCAGTGGCATTACAGCAGCCGATAGGAAGAGACTGAACAAACTGATCAAGAAAGCTAGCTCTGTCCTGGGGAAGCGCCTTGACCCAGTGGAGGAGATGGGAGAGAGAAGGATGGTGGCCAAACTGTCATCTCTGCTGGAGTCCGAGTTCCACCCTATGCAGGACATACTGAATGCACTGAGGAGCTCATTTAGCAGCAGACTACATCATCCTAGGTGCACAACCGAGAGGTTTCGCAGGTCCTTCCTACCTACGGCTGTCAGACTGTACAACCTAAGCAGGGCTGCTCGCAGAGATAGCAAAAAGACGTGACAACCTAATAGTATTGAATGCAAAAGACGCAATAGACTTACACAATGGTCCCCTCCAGTATACAACTAGGAAAATACCGGTCACTATGGAGGGTGAGAATATGTATGGGTACATAATCATACCATGTAGGATAACTAAGTAGACGGTTGTGCTGTTTCATTCCATCTAGCTACAATGCTCCGCAAGGTGTGTGTTTATATATTTATATATTTATTCCATCTAGCAACAATGCTCCACGCTGTGTGTTTATATATTTACATATTTATTCCATCTAGCTACAATGCTCCGCACTGTGTGTGTTTATATATTTACATATTTATTCCATCTAGCTACAATGCTCCGCACCGTGTGTGTTTATATATTTATATATTTATTCCATCTAGCAACAATGCTCCACACTGTGTGTGTTTATATATTTACATATTTATTCCATCTAGCTACAGTGCTCCGCACTGTGTGTGTTTATATATCTACATATTTATTCCATCTAGCTACAATGCTCCGCACTGTGTGTTTATATATTTACATATTTAGTCCATCTAGCTACAATGCTCCGCATTGTGTTTATATATTTATATATTTATTCCATCTAGCAACAATGCTCCACACTGTGTTTGTTTATATATTTACATATTTATTCCATCTAGCTACAGTGCTCCGCACTGTGTGTGTTTATATATCTACATATTTATTCCATCTAGCTACAATGCTCCGCACTGTGTTTATATATTCATATATTTATTCCATCTAGCTACAATGCTCCGCACTGTGTGTGTTTATATATCTACATATTATTCCCTCTAGCTACAATGCTCCACACTGTGTGTTTATATATTTACATATTTAGTCCATCTAGCTACAATGCTCCGCACTGTGTGTTTATATATTTATATATTTATTCCATCTAGCAACAATGCTCCACACTGTGTGTGTTTATATATTTACATATTTATTCCATCTAGCTACAGTGCTCCACACTGTGTGTGTTTATATATCTACATATTTATTCCATCTAGCTACAATGCTCCGCACTGTGTTTATATATTCACATATTCATTCCATCTAGCTACAATACTCCGCACTGTGTGTTTATATACTCATATATTTATCCCATCTAGCTACAATGCTCCGCACTGTGTGTCTATATATGTATATATATATATATATATATATATATATTTATATGCACATATGTATACTCGCTGGTCTTGTTTTTTCTCTTGCCTTCTGATTGTTGCTCTGAGTGTTGCTATCCCTGTGCTGTTGCAATCCTGGAATTTCCCCATTGTGGGACTAATAAAGGCTTATCTTATCTTATCTTATTAAGGCTTATCTTATCTTATCTTATTTGTCTTAATTTTATTTATAATTGCAATATTTTTTGCAACTTTGTTTTGTATTTACTTGACGTGTGATTTCTAACTACTTTTATCATCTAATATTACCTTGTAATAGAAATTAACTATTTATGCATTTATCTATTGAAATCGCATATTTTATAAGTGTGTGTGTAGGTGTGTTACAACATATGACTGTAACTATTATCCATTTATGAACTGTTTTAATATGCTATATTAACAAGCTGTTAATTGTATTTTGTGTTCCAAGATAAAGTTTTATGTCACAGTGACCAGCTAAATGGTTTCATGCTCTCACTGCTTCCCCCCCCCTCTCCTCTCCTGGGAATAGACTGCTTGATGGCCTTGAAGCCCTGTGGTTTTATCTTATGGTGTCTCCAAGTTATGTCTCCAAGTTTGCATAGAGACTCCTACTATTAATATATATTACTGTCAATGTCTGATCCGAATTCATAATTCCATTTAATTGTTGATCATAATAAGTACACTTATTGTTAATATGATTAAAATAGTTATTGTCTGGATCAGTATCTCCTAAAATGTCTTGTGGTTGCTGTTCAGTATTGACAAAGGTTTCAGCTTCAATTTACCCTAATACACTTCCACTATTAAATAAGGGAAAGGAAACAAAGAAGAAAAAGCACTAAGGAAAACAGAACACAAAAATCTCCACTCATAATCTTACTGCACTGTTATTTGTACATGAGAACTAAGGTTTAAATTTATCTAATTCCTCCCTTTTTCTAATCATTATTATAATAATTCATAAAATTTCAGAAATTTTATGAATTATTTATGTTATCATATGTCTTTTTGCATCTTTTTGCATCTGATTAGAATTTTAGCGTTACAAAGATAATAAATCACGGACTTCTGCCAATGTCCGAGTTCCTGGAGGCACTGTGCACTTGATACAGTGAGACTTGTGCCAGTACCCACTTAATTTTTTGTAAAGCAATTTTAATAAATGTAAAAATCTGTATTGTCTTGGTAGTAGATTCTAAATCAAGTCCCACAGTAAACATAAATTCAACACAAGTTGGACTTTCCTTAAACATTTGGAACTTTTCTCATATATTTGCATGGTTTTCTTCCTTATCAGTTTACCTTGTTCCTTATAGACATGATATTTCCTTTACAATAATCTACAGATATTTCCTTAAATATTTGGAAATTTATTGATGTAACTTTTAACTTCTCCTATTAAATGTTGTGATTTTATTACAAAGCGATTTCATTTATATTTTTCTCTTCATTATTGATCATCTGTTGGTAATTTTCATGTATTATCTATTTTTCTGAGGATTGCTAATTATTTTTGCTAATTAGTTTCTTTGATACCCTCTGTTTGATGCATGGAGATGCACATGCAGCAAAGTTACAGGGTATTTGCTTGATTCTTTTACTGAAAGGAAGTGTGTTACCACTTTTAATTTAGATGAAAATTTGTGGGTAGTACAGCTCCTTCAAAATGAGATTTCAATAATCATGGCTTCTTCTATGACGTCTCTTGAACTAATTTACAAATTCCATTTAAGAAAAACAAAATGGCTGTCTGTGCAGATTTGATATTCTTTAGCATTGATAAATAAGGTCAGTTTGTCCAACTGAACACAGATAGGCTGAATTTGTATAAATGAATAAATATTGTGTCGCACTCTTTCAGTCAATGGAAAGGTGGACATTTTGCCTAATTAGAATTTGGCTTAATTTTCAAGTTCAGTTTCAGGTTACTTTATTTGTACCCGTAGGTAGATTTGTTTTGCAGTCTGGTGACATCCATATTTACAAGCCACAAATTACATTCAACATAGACACAAACACAGGCACATATGAAGCTGACTATAAACATGATAAGAATACTCAAGGCTCCATCAATCAGGGTATAAAAAGACAAAGAGATGGGAGAAAAACCAGAGGTAAGAGAGAAGGGTCATATTAAAAGTTAAAAACTAGTCAAAGAGGTTAAAAACTCAAAGGTCTAAAACCCAATAAAATATTTAGAACCCAAGTGACATCCTACAAAAATAAGTAAATATGAAATGGAGTTAATAAATAGGTACCTAAATTATGTGCAATATATCGTTACAGCTTGTTCAACTCTTTGACAGCAGCAGGGACAAAGCTGTTTTTGTAGCGCTGGGTTCTACTTTTTGGGACAGCAAACCTCCGTCTTGAGGGAAGAAGCTGAAAGTGGCAGTGCAAAGGGTGGGAGTCATCATTTAAAATGGAGGTAGCCATCCTCTGTACTTGTCTGGTGTACAGGGATGTCAGGCTCAGCTGTGGCTCACCAAGCAAACGACTGGACCATCTAACTACCTGATCCAAGGATTTCCTCTGTTTCAGTTTTATCTGACCAAACCATGACACTAAAGAAAAGGATAAAACAGATTCAATAAAAGCCCGATAAAACATTGTCATTATGGTTCGGTCAACTTGGAAGCGTGCAAGTTTTCTCAAGCAATGCAAATGTTGCTGACCCTTTTTGCACACCCTTTCACAGTTCTCTTCAACGTTTAAATTACTATCAATAATCGTCCCAAGATGTTTGTAGGATTGAACACATTTGGTGGTCTGGCCTTTTAGTACGGTGACTTTGTGCCTGGGATTTTTCCTCCTAAAGTCAGTAATCATGTCTTAAGTTTTTGTCATATTCAGCTGCAGGTAGGAATCCTCACACCAGTGAACAAAATCATCAACTACTGGGCCGTGGCCACTCTCACCATCCTGGAGGAGACTGACAATAACTGAGTCATCAGCATACTTTATAATGTGTCTGTTGTCATGTCTGCTTCGACACATGTTTGTGTACAGGATGAAGAGTAGTGGTGACAACACACACCCCTGAGGAGAGCCAGTAGAAGAGCACTTTAGGTCAGACAATGTACCATTGACCCTTACTCTCTGCGTCCTGTTGGTTAAGAAATCCAGAATCCAACTCACCAGATTATTGCTCAAATCAAATTGCTGCAGGAGCCTTTCAACTAAGATATGAGGTTGGATTGTATTAAAGGCGGAGGAAAAGTCCACAAATAAAAGTCTGGTGTATGTCCCATTAAAATCCAGATGTTTAAAAAGCATGTTAAACAGAGTGACAGTGGCATCCTCCACTCCTCTGTGAGGCCTATAGGCAAACGGCTGAGGATCCAATGCATGCTCAGTCTGCTTTAGGACCTCACATCTGACCAGTTTTTCAAAAATTTTCATTAAAATTGAAGTCAAAGCAACTGGTCTAAAGTCGTTTAGCGTTTTAGGACAGCTGGATTTTGGAACGGGAACGACCACGGCTTCTTTCCAGATCTTAGGCACATGTTGTGTCTGTAAGGACTTATTGAAAATGTAATGAAATATAGGACTCAGTTCATGTGCACAGGACTTTACCAAGCGCCCGCATATATTATCAGGGCCCTGACTTTTGTTCACTTTTACAGCGCAGAACTCCCTTTTAACATCCTGCACCTCAATATTAAAGTGCTGATTGTCTTTGAGTTTCTGTTTCAAATCTTGGGTTTCTGTGCTAAAATCAAAGGAGTCAAAACGACCATAAAAACAATTAAGAGCATTAGCCAGCTCTGTGTCTGAATTAAAACCATCTAAAAACACGATTACTGTGCTCTGTGCTCTGAAGGCCTGCAATAGTTTTCATACTGGCCCAGGCTGAACCAAGTTTCTTTGTTGCCATCTTGCTTTCCAACTCTGATTTATAATTCTGTTTTGCTCTTAAAATTTCGGACTTCAGCAATTTTGTGGCAACCTGTAGCTCAGAAACAGATCCCTGTTTAAAGGCAAGTGCTTTCCTCTGTAAGCAGGATTTAACTAATTTTGTAACCCATGGTTTGTTGTTGGGATATATTTTGACACGTTTACGTGGAACAATCTTATTTTTACAGAAAGCCATGTATGAGCATGTGACGTGCACCAAAGAGTCCAAATCATCCCCACAGGCCAGTGTGAACATCTCCCAGTCTGTACAGTCAAATCATTCCTGTAGGCTGTGCACTGAATCTTCTGTCCACACATCAGTGTCTCTCGTCTCCACCTTGCCTCTTCTGAGAGCAGTTTTATATGTGGGCAGCAAATGTACACAGTTGTGATGAGGATCCTAAAGGAGGAAGGGGGAGTGATTTATAGGCCCTCTCTATGGATCCATAGCACAGGTCCAATGTCTTTTTTCGCCTGGTTGGGCAGGAGACATACGGATAAAAGTTTTTAAGTGTCTTCTTTAAAGAAACATGGTTAAAATCCCCAAGAATGAAGTTTGGCGCCTCTGGAGAAATTGATTGCAGCCGCTGGATCACATCAAAGATAGTGCTGCAGGTGGAGTCAGCGTCTGCCCTCGGGTGAATGTACACAGTTGTGATGAAAAGCTGGGGGAACTCGCGAGGCAAATAATTTTGTACAAGGAATGCCTCATTTTATACATTCCTTGGTAAATTATGGGGTGGAATGTAGTCCGAGGCCCAGCTTGGCCACAGCTGAGCATCAGGAAAACACATTCCTTATTACGGTCACATTTCTGAAATATGATGTTGTCACACCATTATGTGGTGAGTAACATCAAATGTATCCTGCAGTGCAAAATCATATAAACATTACATTTGTAAAGTCAGAGTCATTTAAATCATTATGCTTTATGTCATTTACAATGTCATGCAAAGTCATACTTAGCTTCAAAAAATGCTTATTAATTTAGGGGTCCTTTCTCCTTTGGTCAGTCAATGTCCATGTCGCCCCTTCCAGTCAATGAATGTCAGTTATTGTTTTTTATTATTTTATTACATATTGCATATGTCACCAAAGATTTATTAAATTAAAAGGTAATGATGATGTTATGATTCCTTGTTAATTTGGCAAATTTAATTCCTGGTGAAAGTTTAAAAAAAAAATTGAATGCTTTTCCCTTTCCTTTTGAAAAACAAAGAATAAGGAATAGCAGAAAAACCTTTAAATCACACCTAAAGCTGGGGCCTGTGTGTTTTTCTTTGAAGGCTGAGTCTGTCTATTCTTATCTAGGTCAGACTGACACAACTCACTAATCAGTCTCTTTACAATTAAAATTAAATTCTCTTTCTCCATTTTGTCAGAATTCTTGTGCTATTTCTCTCTTTTCTGGTCATAAATTTACCATCTCCCAATAATAAAAACTTCATCTTCATCTTGCTATGCTCTCCAGGAGGGAAAAAGCCACAGCATGGACTGTCCCAGATCCTGCTCTCATGCTTTCCCCCTTTTTTTTTTAATTTACATGGTCAGGGCTCTGTTTGATAATCCATAGTCTCTGGCAAATCATATGCACAAACACATTAATTATCAATCTCTTTTGAACCTCTATGCTTTAAATCATGTAATATAGAGTAAACATAAAGCCTTCAGTGATCAGGCATTATTAAGTAACATCATGATATTGTAATATTCAATTAATTTCATCATTGTCATGCTGGTAACATTGATTAAGATGTAAATATTTATACTTAACTTGGTGTTCGATGTGCATGTGGTCACGTCCTATGTCCCTTTTCTCTGTAAAGTGCACTGTTATGCTTCAGTCTAAGAAAAAAGTCAGTAATACGTCAAAAAATTGCTTTAAAAAATACGTAAATAATTTATCACATACGCAACATTAGTTAAAAACCCGCCAAGTTAGAATGAAAAAGTAAAACCCCAAAACTTTGTAAAAATATCCATATTTAGATTACTTCTCTTCCACACAGCCTGTTTTTTCATTCTCCTTTTTTAAAACAAAACAAAACAAAAAAACAACCACACACACACACACACACACACACACACACACACACACACACAATTGCTTCTCTCTCCTATCCCCACAAGTTCAAAGCAGCAACCTTCCAGAAAGACAAAACAACCCAAACTGCAGCTGCTTCTATCCAACACTCACAAAAATAAAATAACCGTGTTTCTCATTGTCCATTTTATCGTTATCCAGTTCTGTTGCCATTTAATCCAACCGTCTTTAAATGTTATAGTCTAATATCAATATCTTATAGGATAGAATGAAATTATTATTATGATTTTATTTATTTCCACTTCCTCACGACAATATTGCCTCACACATCACCGTTTTTTTACTATAATTAGTTTAATTTTATTATTATATATCACCTATGAACCGATTGTACCGATCGGGTTACTTAAAACTTAGGTGTTTATTTCACACACAGTAGATCCCTATCTAATGCGGTAAGACCAACTATATTTTAGAGATGCGCCCGTTGCAATTTCTCTAGGAGTTAAAACCTTTTGGTCTGAGCTAATAAGCTCATACATAGCTAATAGCTAATACAACTCTTTTTGAAATCAAGCAATGATTTCAAGGGGTTTAAACCTTTTGGCAAGGCTATTGCACTCGCTGAGTAACACTTTTATGGCAACCCTACAACAGTCGCCTCGGGGTTTAAACCTTTTACTCAGATATGCAATCTCGTTCGGGGTAACTTTGCCTTTCCAGTGGAAGCCTCCTAAATAATGTCCACTGTGGAGTTAAACCGTTTACCCAAGCTATCCCCAACTGAGCTTTTAGGGCAAGTTTTAATGCATACAACTTAACCCACGGGGTCAAAACCGTTTGGAGATTTACTCATTAAACTCAATACTTATACTTCTCAAAATACCATATCATAAACTCAAATCAAGACCATATCTAAGATAAGATAAGATAAGATAAGCCTTTATTAGTCCCACAATGGGGAAATTCCAGGATTGCAACAGCATAGGGACAGCAACACTCAGAGCAACAATCAGAAGGCAAGAAAAAAAAAAAAAACAACATCTAGTAAACATATGTCCATATTACTATAAATGTATATATATATATAGACACACAGTGCAGAGCATTATGGTTGGTTGGTGAATGTGCAGCAGAAAGTCTAAGCTCTCTCTCCGCGGATGCAGCGGGCCAGCTGGAAGTGTTTGGGCATGATGGTGACCCCCTTAGCGAAGAAGAGACCCACCAGGTGGGCCTCGCTGGTCTCCTGCAGAGCCATGACGGCGAAGCTCAGGAAATGCAGGACGGTCTTGAAGTCCTGAGCGATCTCCTTCACCAGGCGCTGGACGGGCAGCTTACGGATGAGCAGCTCCGTGGATTTCTGGCAGCGACGGATCTCTCTCAGAGCCACGGGCCTGTGACGGCAAGGCCTCTTCACTCTGCCGGTGGCCAGAGCGCCTCTCCGAGCAGCCCTGGTGGCTAGCTGTCTCCTGGGGGGCTTCTTCCTCCAGTAGATTTTACGGGCGGTCTGCTTGGTTCTTGCCATCGCTCTTTATTATTCTGTCTTATATTTCTTTCACGCCGCCTAAACTCCAGCCCGGCACCCGCATCGTTTTCGCTACAGCTCCCGGTATGTCGAGTTTCCCATTAGCACCGGGCGGCGGCCAAGTGCTAGCTAGCACTAGCTCCTCCCCGCTGTAACGTCTCCCGCTGCAAACCGTGGCTCCGTCCGCCGACCCGGGAGACCCCCGGGGCGATCCGTGCGTCCGTGATATATATACAGAGTGAAAGGTGTAGAAAGAAGAAGGAAGATAAAAAGAAAAGGCTGTTGCAACAGGCAGCCGACTCGTGTGGCGCCGCCGGTCCGGCGGAACCGGAACCGGAGTGTTCTCAGTTTCATTTCACAAATAAAATCACACATGCATGAATATTTAATCTCTACAGAAAGGGTTGTCCCCGAAGGGACAGGCAGAAATTTTATTGAAAAAGGTTTTCTGCTCACCTCTTATCATGCTGCGGCCGCCAGTCTGTAGAGAAAAAATCCTCACACCGTTTACAAAACTAAAACTAAAATTTAGCCTCGTAACCGGGCGGAAACACCAAATTGTTGAGTCTAAAATACCTTAAACCCCAGTTCTTTGATACGACTGCCAAATAACCAGGCTGAGAGATGAAGTATACTTTCACTTAATTTACTGAAAGTGAGATATGGATACAAGCAGCGCTGGGACACAGCTCTTTAGGCAATTCCCCAAGAGTGTGCCACTCAAAAAGTGGGCCCTATAGTTTTTATAAAACTTCCCCCACCCTCCATACAAGGGGTGGTTTCCTCATTATATCAGTAACAATAATTTCCGCTTATGTGGCAGCTCAGCTGTGTGCAGAGCTGATTCTAACTGATTTCAGCAAATGAATTATAGGGTGTAAACTAAACCCTGCAGTGTAGCGTGTGAAGCAAGCAGATAAAGAAGTATAAGAAAGACAGAGCAATCACGTCATTTTACCAAGGGGTGACGATCCATCAGGGGGTCACCCTGATGGATCCCAAAGTCATTACCCAAAGCTCGAGCATGAGCTTAGGGTAATGACCGAAAGAACGAGATCGCGGATACAAGCGGCTGAAATGAGCTTTCTCCGTAGGATTGCTGGACTCACCCTCAGATATAGGGTGAGGAGCTCAGTCATCCGGGAGAGGCTCGGAGTAGAACCGTTGCTCCTCCACATTGAAAGGAGTCAGTTGAGGTGGTATGGGCATCTGATCAGGATGCCTCCTGAACGCCTCCCACTTAAGGTGTTTTGGGCACGTCCCACTGGGAGGAGACCCCGGGGCAGACCCAGGACTCGGTGGAGAGACTATGTCTCCCAGCTGGTCTGGGAACACCTCGGTATCCTCTCTGAAGAGCTGGAGCAGGTGGCTGGGGAGAGGGAAGTCTGGGCTTCTCTGCTTGAACTGCTGCCTCCGCGACCCGGACCTCTGCAAAAGCCTTTATTAGTCCCACTGTGGGGAAATTCCAGGATTGCAACAGCACAGGGATAGCAACACTCAGAGCAATAATTAAGAAGATAAGAAAAATAAAAATAAAAATAAGAGCAGTGAATATACATACGTACACACAAATATATATACACAGTGCGGGGCATTGTAGCAAGATGGAATAAACAGCATAACCGTCTACTTAGTTATCCTACATAGTATGAATATGTACCCATACATATTGTCACCCTCCGTAGCGACTGATATTGTCCTAGTTGTATACTGGAGGGGACCATTTGTGTAAGTCCATTGCATCTTTTGCATTCAATACTATTACGTCATCACGTTTTTTTGCTATCTCTGCGAGCAGCCCTGCTTAGGTTATACAGTCTGACAGCCGTAGGTAGGAAGGACCTGCAAAACCTCTCAGTTGCGCACCTAGGATGATGTAGTCTACTGCTAAATGAGCTCCTCAGTGCATTCAGTATGTCCTGCATAGGGTGGGACTCGGACTCCAGCAGAGATGACAGTTTAGCCACCATCCTTCTCTCTCCTGATTTTTTTTTTCTGAATTGGAGGTCGGGCGACTTTGAGGCAAGATGGCGGAAGATATGGGCCACAGTTATGTTTTTTGCATATCTTGAGGTGATCCACACCTCACCCAAATTTTATGTGTGTACAGCAAAGTTTACAGTCTCCAGTCTCCATAGATCTTGTACGTTTGGCCCCACCCACAAAAATTAGGGGTGGGGGGGCACATATGTTTTCCAGTTTATCAAATTTTTCGCTGGTTCTGAGGAGTTTGCCAAAAAAAATTGCGTTTTGGTTAACGTTCAGATGGTGAAAAATTCATTTGTTTAGGCGGAAGAATTTCTTCGAGCTGAGCAATTACAATAGGGCTTTCGCCAACTGACGTCGTCAGTGGCTCAGGCCCTAATAATTATAATGGTGACTGAACAACTCCTATTCCCCAAAATGCAAGATACACTATTATGAATATAAGTTATAAAAGATCACACAAATAAGTGATCTGACAAACAGATAAACAAGGGATCTGAAACAGTCGCTAATATTGGCTGTCCCATTCATTTTCAATAATTAGGTATTCTGTAATTAATATTCACAGTCAAATAAATCTTAGTACCATTTAGTCCCTTTTATTTTTGCCAAAGTCTAACATGTGTGATTGTCTACATGTAGGCTACACCTCTTTGTATTCCACTTTCGAACACAGCCTACATTTGGGCCTGTAAAGCCTAATTGGGACACCTGTTTCAGACCGGAATACTTGCGTTCTACGGGCAATGCACTAGTATACTTGAAAAACACAAAACTTTTAATGAACATAAATGAATTGACCAAGACAAGACACACACTGTAGTATAATGAATAAAAGTACCAGATCATGATGACTACATGACTGATCCCGCTTTAAAAAAAACCCTTTCAGTTTGTAAAGATCAGCACTGAGGAGGCTGATAGGCAGAAGTTTTTAGTGATTCAACAGAACCACATTAACCAACATTTGATCTCAAACTTTAGTCTTAATTCACTGAAATGAGTAAGGTATAATTCCTTTAATTCTACCAATTTTAATGCAGATTTAAAGCTAATGTGCCTTGTTGGTCTATTGTGGAAAACTCTCTGAGTCATTTAGTGATACAAGGCCAAATCAGCAGTGTGCCAATGGTGGTGTGCCACAGGGGAAGAATAGATGGTTGTCTGCTTGTGACACTCACTTAACTACTTAATCACAGAGGAACAAAACCATTTAGAGAATGAAGTGAGACAATATGGTGTCTTTGTGTTCATATTTTGGTTTCATCCCTGCCACTGAGCAGATGTGATAAGAGTGAGTCAGCTCTGTAAGGGTTTGCTCTGACAGATCAGATCAATGTGATGTTTGGATGTGGTGGTCATCACGTGGCAAACTGGCTGTGATGTGGGGGCGGTGCCACCCATCTGTATATAGTTGAATGTGGATGAATAAACTGTGTGTTCAGTTCACGTCCGCTGTCGGTGACTCATTTCTAGACATAAGAATGGCGACGAGGGTAAAAACAGCAATGATACGACCAATGACCAGCAACCGTCCCTCACCCTACCAGGTAAGCTATAGATCCCTTGGCCCCGCTGGCATGAAGAATTCCAAGTCTTGATCAGCGCTGCCAGGCTGAACAATGCTAGCAACAAGAGGCTAAAGGGGATGCTAATACACAGTCTCTGCGCCGAGGGGCAGCATGTGTTTCACTCCCTCAGCCCTGCGAGCACATATGAGGACTGTGTGGCTGTAATGAACAGGTATTTCGGCAACACACATAGCCTGATGGCATGAAGAATCATCCGGCACCGCCAGCGTAAGGATGAGACGACGCTTCAGTTTGTCACTGAGCTCCGGTTCCTGGTGAGCATGTGTGCCTTTGGCCACTTAGAGGAAGAGCTAATATGTGACAAGCTAGCGGAGAGTACTAGGAGCGGGTGGCTGCTGGAGCAGATGATACTAGCAGGGAACAACCTAAAACTAGACAAGGCTGTGAGAATGGTGTCCAAAATGGAAATGGCCGTCTCGCTATCAAGGCAGCTAGCGGCATCTAGCCAACAGGCTCCTCTCCCGGTCCCACGAGTGCAGGCCGTCACTACCGCCACTTAGGGCTCTGACCCAACAGCGCTCCGCTACAATCAGAAGAAGTCAGGTAGGAAACGGGATAACATGGGTGAGTGCCTGCTCTACAATGACTGTGGTTCATCCAGACACCAAACTCAATCACCCACCTGCCCAGCCAGAGGGCTGAAATGCTACTGCTGTAAAAAGCTCAACCACTTTGCCAAAGCCTGCCACTCAACCTTCGCAAATCCAGTGGCTTGCCTGTCAGGCCCCACCACCATCCACACAGTCGGCGCCAAAAGCTGGCCGTTCAAATGGTACACAGTACAGCAGGATGGCATTGATGTGCCACTGCTGCTGGATACAGCGGCCTCGAGGTCCCTTCTGAGAGGGGCTACGGTCAGGAAGCTGTTTCCCCGGAAGGCCATCACAGCGAATGCGGATGACTTATTCGGCTATGGACACGTCAAGATTGGCATGGTGGGAACAGTTGCCTTTTCCATACTTTGCGGCACTAAAACCATCCCATCGTTCACCTTCCAAGTAATATGCCGGGGGGCTGACTTGCTGGGCATTGACCTGATCAGCGAGTTGGGTTTCTCGATCACCGACCCAGTGGGCTGTACCGTTCTCATAGTCTCCTCATCCTGGCAGCACCGCTGGCCGGCTCTCTTCACGGAACTGGGATGCCTCACCTACTTCAACCACCGACCGCTCATTGAGCCGACAGTGTCGCCAAAAATCCAGCCCGTTCGCTGACTTCCCCTCGCACTGCAGGACGACATCACGGTGGAGCTGCAGAAGCTCTTGGATACCGACATCATTGAAGGGGTTAGTGCTTCCCCCTGGATCTCCAACCTGATCATGGCAAAGAAGAAGTCGGGTGGCCTCACTGGCTGAGGCGGTAATTCCGCCTCAGCGCGGTAATTCCTGACAAATATCCCCTGCCCACGACGGAGGAACTGACGGTGGCATTAAATGGTTCAAAAGTTTTGTCCAAACTGGACCTCCGCCAAGGCTACCTGGGTTTCCCTTCATCCTGCCATCTGCAACCTAACAGCTTTCATCACCCACATGGGAGTGTTCAGGTACACCCGCATGCCTTTTGGCCTCAGTTTTGCCCTGAGCTGTTTTCAAAAAAATCATGGCTACCTTCTTCGCCAGCCTCCCAGGGGTGGTGGTGTACTTGGATGACATTGTAGTGCATGGCGTGACATCGGCTTCCCACGATGCCCGCCTCAATAGGGAAATGGAGGTGCTAGCGAAACATGGCCTCACACTCAACGGGGAGAAGTGCATCTTTGTAACAATGACCATCAAGTTTGTGGGGTTCCAGCTGACCGCTGGAGGGCCTGAGCCCCCTGCACTCAAACATTGCGATGGTACTGCAACTACCTCAACCATCATGCCTCACACAACTCTCATCCTTTTTGGGCATGGCGAACTTTTATGGGCGTTTCATTCCCTGTTATTCAGAGACGAAAGAGCCACTGCATGCCGTCCTGAAGTAGGATACACCCTGAATGTGGACCCCAGCATGCTCTGCTGTGATTAGCCAGTTAAAGACACAGCTCACCTCTCCACCAGTACTCGCCTACTTTGACCTACAGAGCCCCATGTTTGTGATGTGTGATGCTTCCAACACAGCAGTAGGGGCCGTCCTGTCACAACTTCGGGGGGGACCGAGTGCCCAGTGGCGTTCGCCTCGAGGTCACTCACTTCGGCAGCTCAGAAGTACTCAGTGGGAGAGAGGGAGGCACTGGCATGTGTTTGGGCGTGTGAACGCTGGCACATGCACCTGTATGGATGATGCTTCACACTGCAGACAGATCATTGGGCCCTCACGGCGCTGCTGAAAACATTGAGGTTGGGGAACAAACCTCTGCGCATCTACAGGTGAAGAGAGAGGCTACAAGCATACAACTTGACCACCCAGTTCACGCCGGGTAGAGAAAACTTAGTGGCGGACCTTTTGTCCTGGGTCACACCTAACCCTACTCCGAACGGCGACCGAGACCCCCTGGAGCCAGAGCTGATCCACATGCTGCATGGGCCACTCCAAAACCCCTTCTCCCTGCAAGAGCCCCAGGCAGCATGAGAACAGGATCTGACACTGACCCAGCTGCGCACCTTCATTCCCGAGGACTGGCCTGCCAACGTGCCGAGAGAACTGGCACCCTTCCACCAGGTCAGGGATGATTTGTCGTGCTGGAATGATGTCGGTGTGGCAAGAGGGCATTGCACGGTGATTCCAGAAGCACTAAAAGGCAGCATCCTGACCATGGTACATGAGGGCCACCTGGGCGTTGTCAGACTCAAACAGCGGTGTAGGGGCTCAGTCTGGTAGCCAGGCATCGACAAAGACGTGGAGATCATGGTGAAAGACTGTATGCCTTGTCTGGCCAGTGGAAAAACTTGGGTGCCACCACCCCTGCCCTTGCAGCCACTACCGTGGCCATCGGCTTTGTGGAAGCATGTCCAGTTGGACATATGTAGCGAACTGTTCAGTGACCCTTTGCACCAACGTTTTTTACTAGTGGCCTACAACCTCCACTCAAAATGGCCAGAGGTGTTACCCACCGGTTCAGTCACCACTGATGTAATCATCGATTTCCTCACTTCCCACTTTGCCCCCTGGGGCATGCCAGACGCAATCACAATGGACAACAGACCTCAATTCACCTCAGCGGCCTTCGAGACCTTCCTGAAAGAAAGGGCCATCAAACACATAAGAACCACCTTATACCACTCTCAGGCGAATGGGGGGGGGGGGGGGGGAGATTCAAATAGACCCTGAAGAAGTCTTAGGGCACACCTAGCGGATGGGCTCCCATTTTTGGCCGCATTACAGAGCACGCTGCTACATTACAGAGCGACACCTCATGTCATGATGGGCAGCTCCCCGGCCCTTATGTTGACAGGGATGCCCTCACCTAGATGGAGGGTGGTCGAACTACAACAACAATGGATGAAGCAAAGGTTTGACAAGAAACGCCGGGCGAAGTGACCCTGACTCACAGTGCTGGATTTAGTTTGGATCTGGTTCCCCAGCTGCGCTCACAAGCGCAGTCGTTTTGGACAGCGTCGATGCAGATCACAGCACAGTTGGGCCCAGCCACTTTTGTCTCAGGGGCCACAATGTCCCACCAACCACCTCAGGAAAGTGACACTTGACTTCGTCCCAGATCAGGAGATGGCTGTGGACGTGATGAGATCAGGCTGGGACTTTGGTGACACAAGATTCACAACCCCCGATGAACGTCCGCCGTAGCCAGCAGCGGTGACACAGCCCAAGTGCCACTCGGCCCGGTTTCAGCAGAGACCCCGCCACCTAAAGGACTTGTGACTAACTTTTGAAATATTTAACTCTTAAGTGTAGCCAGGATGTGACTGACAACAATGGCAGAATAATCCACTCAGTCACACAGGCATACTGGTAGTCTACCCGGGTGCCCAGGTAGCTGTATGAAGTTCTTTGGGGTTTTTCAAGGGAGAGGGGTAAATATGATGTTTGGGGGTGGTTGCTTGCTATAGGTGATGTCATCACGTGATGAATTGGCCATGGTGCGTGGGAGGTGCCACCCATCTGTATATAGTTGAGTGTAGATAAAGTGTGTGTTCGCTTCACCTCCGCTGTGGGCGACTCATTTCTAGATGATGAATAGATACATCCATGGATGCGCCGGGACACATCATCAGTGATGTTTCCTGACGTCATCGGGTGTTTCGGGTCTCACAACATCAGACACCTTCAATCAGGCGACCCAGCCAGGGTTGATCAGACCCTGACTTGTGTCCCGGCAGCATTAGCCCACGATTCAGACCTCTTAATCCATAGCCACCGAGAAGCTCTTTCTGCAGCCTCAGTGGCAGATTTGATGGCCTTCCTTTTAGCAACTCCTTTGATACCAAGGAGAGTGTAAATTTTGCACAGGGAGCGGGCAGCAAAGCCTCGACATCCCACCTCTATGGGCTCACAGTGTGCTCTCCAACCATTCCTCTTGCACCGTTCTACCAGTTCTTGGTATTTGAGCCATTTGCGTTCATTGGCCTCCTATGTGCTCCTCCCAGGGAACTGTGAGCTCCACTAACAGAACCTGCCTGGAAGAGGAAGATGTAAGTACCACATCTGGCCTAAGAGATGTTGATGTTACATAATCGGGGAACTTAAGCTGCTTTCCCAAGTCAATTCGCAGGTCCCAGTCTGATGCTGAAGAGAGCAGACTGGCTGATGGTCTAAACTGTGGTCGGGGCCTCTCTCCAGCTTTAACGAATGTAATTTTCCTTTGACTACCGACCTGCTTACTGTTTGCCATGGCGCTGGAGATGGTCTCCGCTACACACTTTAGCACATGGTCATGGCGCCAGCGATGTTGGCCCTCTCCAAGAGCTGTTGGGCAACTGCTAAGGATGTGTTCAAGCGTGCCCTTTCCTGAGCAGAGAGGACATGTTGGCAGCTCGTTCTTACCCCAGGTATGCAGGTTTGCCGGACTGGGTAGCACATCATATACTGCTCGGAGCATAAATTGGATGTGCTGAGGCTCTGCATGGCAGATGTCATTCCAGGTCAGCTTCTTGTCCACTACTCCCTCCCATTTTGTTCATGCCCCCTGCTGCCGCATGCCTACCATCCTACCTGTCCTCACTTCTTCAACACCTGCTCTCACCTCCTGCAGGATTAACTTGCGTTTGTCCTTTCCCTGGACTTTATCGTAGCACGGTTGTGGGATGGAGCCCAGCCCTGCACGTCCTATTGCCACTGTGCCCACCAGAGCTTTGTGTCTCAACCGAGATTCTGCAAGCTCCAACCCCTCTTGAGCTCTCCACTTCCGACCTGTCCTCACCACAATGCCTGCTGATGCCACTCTCGAGTCTCAAGCGTCACGATAGGCTAGTACCTCTCTTGTACGAGAAACTTTGAACTCCTCTTCCAAACTACTAATAGGAAGCTGGAGTTTGTTGCTCCTGCCATAAAGCGCCGCACTACTGAAGCTATGTGGTAAACCCAACCATCTTCGAATGTAGGAGCTGATATTCCTTTCCAGGGTCTCCACTGTAGACAGAGGCACCTCGTACATCAACAGAGGCCAGAGGATACGGGGCAAAATGCCATGTTGGTACACCCAAGTCTTGAACCTGACATAACATCAGTATGATCTTTTCTTGCAGTTCTTTGTTGTTCTTCTTCCCTCCTTCATGTGCAGTAATACACATTTTGCTTAGCTGTCCTGTTATTCTCAGGAAACTGTTGTAGTTGCATTTTTTTTAAAAATAAGTTTTTATTGCCTGTAAATTTGACAGTTGGATAAAAAAGTGGCCACCGCTCAAAAAAATCATTGGCGGCCCTCTGCCCTTCCTGGAGGACATCTCCAGATCCTCTTGTCTCAGGAAGACCAAGGCCATCACAGGAGACCCCTCACATCCCACCCGCTATCTGTTTGACCTGCTTCACTCTGGATGACTGTTCAGATCAATCAGGACGCACACCTCCAGAGTGACAAACAGTTTCTTCCCCTGGGCCATCCGGACTGCAAACAGCCAGAGGTCCAACCCCCTCCCCACACAGTGCTCACATACATAGAACTAAGGACCTTTTAACATTTAAAAAAAACCTCTCACCTGTTTTTGCACTCTGCATTTTTCAATATATTGATCCACCTGTGAAGCCGCTACCAATGTGTGTATTTTTATTACCTCTACCAAAGGAGGAGATAATGTTTTCAGTGACATTGGTTTATCTTTTACCAACAAACTTAAAAAGTTATGAATGGATTTTGATGAAATTTTCAGGAAAGGTGTGTAATAGCATGGGGAACAGATGATTAGATTTTGGTGATGATCTGAGAGTGCGTACTTCCACCAAAGGCTTTGTTTGTATTTGTGCAGCAGGATTACACAAAAACTACAGGATGGATTTGGATGAAATTTTCCCCAGAGGTGGTTCTTGGGCTACAGAGGAACCTATTACATTCGGTGAGGATCCAAGAATGCATACCTCCACCAAGGCTCTTATCTTCTCATCAAGTGTTTGCAACTATACTCCAAAGTTACTAGATGGATTTGGATGAAATTGTCATCAGAGGTCGTTCTTGGGCTACAGACGAACCCACCACATTTTGGTGACGATCCGAGAATGCATACCTCAACCAAGGCTCTTGTCTTCTCAGTGTGTTAGCAACAATACTCCAACACTAATGGACCGACTTTGATGCAATTTTCACCACAAGTGGCTCTAGGCCTACACTCAAACCCATTACATTTTGGAGGTAATCCATGACAGACGGAAGGAGCCTTGGCAGAGGTATGCGCTCTGAGTGCTATTCTAGTTTATACTTATTATCATTCTACTTAATGTATGCTATTTTATTCAGATGTGTGTTTTATATCTCAGTTTTATATATTTATTTTTTTCGTACTTTACTGCACAGTAGCCAGGTGGAGCACCCACAATTTTGTTGTACTTTGCAATTGTACAATGACACACATTGCAATGAAAACATATACGAGGAGGGGCTGAAAAGTTGATAGGCTGAAACGTTCATAGTGGTCAAATTTGACCAAATGTGGTTTAATTTTCAACCGCAGGGATGCAAGTGCTGCAACACTGACGGAAGAAGTGTGTGGACCTAAAGGGAGGCTATGTTGAAAAATAAACCACATTTGGTCAAATTTGACCACTCTGAACTTTTCAGCCTATGAACTTTTCAGCCCCCCTTCCCCCGTAGCTTTTGAAAGTTTTGTTGCTATATTGTGTGGAATGCAGCAGTGTAAGCAAGACAGCTCACTATGCATTGATAGATTCCAGTGACAGACAGCTAGAGTACTGACCAGTGTTGCCAGATTTTACTTGACAAGAAACCAACTCTGTCTGTGAACAGGCCCACATTATGGGACTTATATGCACTTTCAGTCTCTCTTGCCCATCAACCCAGTCTGTCTTGTGTGTATTTTTGAGTCAACTTTTGGCACCTCACATCATTAAAAAAAATGCAAACTGCAACTGCTCGTTTTTATATCTGACTTTTTGAAAAAAACAAGGTGCTGATGCCTCGGTGCCAGAGCCTTGGCGGAAATATGTGTTCCCGGATCATCACCAAAATGTTGTGGGTTCCTCTCTAGCCCAAGGACCACCTCTGGCAAAAATTTCATCCAAATCCATCCAGTAGTTTTGGAGTATTCTTGCTAACACACTGTGAAAAGATAAGAGCCTTGGTGGAGGTATGCATTCTGGGGTCATCACCAAAATGTTATGGGTTCCTCTCTAGCCCAAGGACCACCTCTGGTAAAAATTTCATCCAAATCCATCCAGTAGTTTTGGAGTACACGCATGCGCAGTGACAATAATCTGCAGTTCACATGCCCATACTGTCAGTGGCAGTCAAGAGCCACCAAACTGATTTGAACAGCTGCAATCAAAGCACAAAAGAACAGCACAGTGGCAGATGTTTTAAATGGTGGAAGCGATGGAGGTACGTGAATACAATGACAATCAAGACGAACAAGAGCTTTTTGCTGTTTAGTGGCAGAGGAAGAAAACAGATGGGCAAAAAGATGGACATTTGTTCACCTAGTATTGGCAGATTGCTCAGTACTTCCCTCTGGTGGCGTTTCTGGGCATATGTGCAGTTCACTGTGGCCATTTGCGGGCGAGAAATGTTGGGACTTGTAGTTTTTAGCGAAGAACTGAAAACCTCGTCCGTCCTCTGCAAAACTAAACAGCAAAACCAGTGTGAAAACAATCGATGTGATGAATAAATGGTGTAGTTGCTGAATACATGTTTTTTCAGTAACTTATTTTATAACCATTCAGCTCCACATGCTGTGAAAAAACATGCTGTTGTGCTGTAAAAAAGTTGCACTGTCGCCTCTAGTGGCCCGGCATAGTTGTTACAATATCTTTTTCCCTGCTCCATTGGCGGTAAAGTTGAGTTAATTTGTGTGTATTTCAAAAACAAAGCCTTATCTCTGAATTCTGGCAAATTAAAAGTTGAGAAAATGTGGCAATACAATGATACAAGCCTTTAGTTGCACTTAATTTTGACCAGGTGAGCTGAAACAGACAGGCGGACAGATACAACCAACCACAAAACCACACACACACAGACGCACTGAGTGATTACCATATGCCTCCGTTTTCACTGAGGCATAACAAGCCCAAGTCATGGGAAATAAGTGGAACTGGCATCTCTGGTTTGAGAATATTGCAAAAATCTCTTACAGTCAAATGTGACTTTAGAGCAAACAAGCATGTTTAGATTAGATGATTAGATTAGATTCAACTTTATTGTCATTACACATGTATGAATACAAGGTAACGAAACACAGTTTAGCATCCAATCAGAAGTGCAAAGGACAGCAGTGCAGTATATACGGTAATTAACAGTATGTGCAATTTAAGCAAATATATGCAAATATATGCAGCAGTGCAGAAAGTTAAGAGTACTGTTATGTGTAAATAATGTACAATAAGTTAGATGGGCAGTTATGTACAGGTGAGGATGGTAAGAGATGATGGTAAGAGAGTCAGCGGGGAACTAAGTTCAATAACGTGACAGCTGTTGGAAAGAAACTGTTCCTAAACCTGCTGGTTCTAGTCCGAAGGCTTCTGAAACGCCTTCTGGAGGGGAGAAGCTGGAACAGTCCATGAGCAGGATGGTTGGAGTCCCTAAGAATGCTGCGTGCCCGGTGCAGACATCTTTTCCTGTAGACGTCCTCTATAACTGGAAGTGGAGTCCCTGTGATGCGTTGGGCGGTTTTCACCACCCGCTGCAGCGCCTTATGGTCAGCGACAGAGCAGCTCCTATACCAGACTGTGACACAGTTGGTCAGGGTACTCTCTATCACGCAGCGGTAGAAGTTGCCCAGGATGTCAGTTGACAGATGGTTCTTCTTCAGTGTCCTCAAGAAGAAGAGGCGCTGATGGGCCTTCTTGATCAGGCTGGTGGTGTTAACTGACCAGGACAGGTCTTCCGAGATGTGGGTCCCCAGGAATTTGAAGCTGGGGACACGTTCAACAGCTATGCCATTGATATGGATGGGGTCATGTGTCTCTCCCCTCTCCTTCCTGTAGTCCACTATGAGCTCCTTGGTTTTGCTGGTGTTAAGGAGCAGGTTATTTTCAGCGCACCAAGTAGCCAAGTGCTCAACCTCTGCCCTGTAATCTGACTCATCGTTGTCCCTGATGAGTCCAATCACCGTGGTGTCATCTGTGAACTTTATGATGGAATTGGATCCATACATAGGCCTGCAGTCATGGGTGAAGAGGGAGTAGAGGAATGGGCTGAGCACACAGCCCTGTGGTACACCAGTGTTGAGTGTGATGACGGAAGAACGGTTGGGGCCTGACCCAACATGCTGGGGTCTGTTGGTCAGAAAATCCATGATCCAGTTGCAGGTGGAGGTACTGATTCCCAGGTCCCCAAGTTTAGTGATCAACTTGGAGGGGATAACTGTGTTGAATGCTGAGCTGAAGTCAACAAACAGCATTCTTGCGTAGGTGTTCTTGTCATCCAGGTGTGAGAGTACATAGTGCAGCGCTGTAGAAACCGCATCCTCTGTACTCCTGTTGCTCCGGTAGGCAAACTGGTGAGGGTCCAGTGTAGGGGGCAGGCATTTTTTGAGCTGTGCCAAGACCAGTCGCTCAAAGCACTTCATGACTATGGGCGTCAGTGCCACAGGGCAATAGTCATTTAGGCACGATGGTGTTGAATGTTTCGGCACTGGTACTATTGAAGTGGTCTTGAAGCACGCTGGTACCACGGCCTGGGCCAGGGACAGGTTGAAGATGTCTGTGAAGACCCCTGCCAGCTGCTCAGCGCATGCCCTCAGCACACGCCCAGGGCTGCTGGCCCTGACGGCATGTTGGACATGTTGGACAATGCTTTGGTTTTCCATCAGCTCACTTTCTGATTATCATTTTGTTCACATGACGGTCCACATAGTGTGAGCTCATCTGTCCTCAGCGTTCCCCCATTAAGTTAGTTAAGTTAATTCCCTTCCACAGCATGTGGGACACCATGTGGTGTATAGCTAACTAACTAACCTGCACTTATATAGCGCTTTTCTAGTCACAAAGACCACTCAAAGCGCTTTCACTAGTACTAACCCTCTATTCTAAGGGCCTATAGGAAACAGATATCTAGGGATAATTTAGAACAACCAATTAACCTAACATGCATGCCTTTGGATTGTGGGAGGAAACCGGAGCCCCCGGAGTAAACCCACGCAGCACAGGGAGAACATGCAAACTCCACACAGAAAGGTTCCAACCCCTGCCAGCCTGGGGATTCAAACCAGGAACCCTCTAGCTGTAAGGCAACAGTGCTAACCACTGCACCACCGTGCTGCCCACAATAGGGGCGGCGCCTCTCTCCGTTTCTCTGACCCTAGGCCACACAGCTACTGTAAGTAGTGAAAGCTACAGTGGGGGTCAGTCCTCTGGTAGCTCTGTCCATTAGATTTTTTAGATTTTTTTTAGATTTAGTATACTTTATTGATCCCCAGAGGGGAAATTGAGGGTCATCCACCACCTGGATGGATGAAGCAGCCACGATACGGCGCTATCCCTTAACCATTCACACACACACTCACACCTAGGGCCACTTTAGAGTCTCCAATTAACCTAACCTAACCTGCATGTTTTTGGCATGTGGGAGGAAACCGGAGAAATCCCGGGGTAAACCCACTCATACACGGGGAGAACATGCAAACTCCACACAGATCACTGTTGGTCGGGGGCTGGGATCGAACCCACGATCCCCACGATCCCCTGGCCAAGGGTAAGCTGTGCTGCCGCAGTGCTAACCACTGCGCCACCGCGCAGCCCCAACTTTTAACTTTCCTTTCCCCATTCTATTATGCTGCGCACCAAGCTAGAAGGTGGAAAATATCATTTTTATATGGGCTTTGGTATGACCCGGCCAGGATTTGAATCCATGACCTTCCGGTTGTGAGACGGATGCTCTACCAACTAGGCCACCACTCTGGTCCCATACAACAGCATATTAATGATTTGAGATCAGAACGACCCCAGCATTCTTCCAACTATGTCCCCTGGGGACATAGTCTCTCCATCGTGTCCTGTGTCTACCCCGGTGTCTCTTCCAAGTGGGATGTGCCCAAAACACCTCATGTGAGAGATGTGCAGAAGGAATCCTGATCAGATACCCAAAACACCTCAACTGGCTGCTTTCGATGTGAAGGAACAGTGGCTCTACTTGGAGCCTCTCCTGGATAATTGAGCTCCTCACCCTATCTCTAAGGGTGAGTCCTGCCACCCTACACAGAAAGCTTTTTTCAGCCACTTGTATGCATGGTTTCATTCTTTTGGTCATTACCCAGAGTTCATGACTATAGGTGAGGGTGGGAACCTAGATTGACTAGTAAATTGACAGCTTTGCTTTAGATCTCAGCTCAACAGACTGGTACTGCATTCACATCACTGCAAATGCTTCTCCAGTCCCTCTCTCAATCTGCTGTTACATTCTCCCCTCACTCGTGAATAAGACCGCAAGATGCTTGAACTCCTCCACTTGGGGCAGGAGCTCATCTCTGACTCCTAGAGGACAATCCACCCTTTTCTGGCTGAGGACCATGGACTCGGACTTGAGGTACTGATTCTCATCCCGGCTGCTTCACACTCAGTGCTCCAGTAAGAGGGCCTTGAGAGCCTTGAAGTACTCAGGGAAACTCTCATCCATCCCTGGGGCCCTGCCACTGAAGATTTTTTTTTTTTGACAACTTCATCAACCTTGGCCCCAGTGATGAGTGAGTCACCCCCCTTGTGCTCAGGCTCTTCTTCATTTGTGGAAAACGTGTCAGAGGGATTGAGGGGGGATCCTCGAAAACTCTGACAAGATAATCTGAAGGACCACTGAGATGATCAAGACTTTCCTTACAATTGCTGGAAGGGGGAACAAAGTCACCCAGATTATCTTTTGATATGAAGATATAAGTAGACACATTCTTTTGAATGTACATAAACATGATTAAAAACCCCTGCAACACTCGGCAGCAACTGCATTTTGTCTCCATGATGTGATGCCAACAACAGAAACATGGTGAACTTTTTCTTTATTCAAAACCCATAGTCAGTTGATGACCATTTGGACTCTCAGTAGGACATGCACGCACAGACAGACGGACTGCTCCGTAGGTGACTGCACACAGCAGTGTTGATGGGAGGAGGCTGTCATATTAGCTGACTGTGTTTTCTGATACAACCACTTCAAACCAAAGTTGAAAGAGTGGCTAACCACTAGCAGTGCATCTTCTTATTAGTCACTTAAGAAAGTTTGAATTGTGTTTAGAAATTGAGACTGAGAGTCACTTTCAAACTTTCAGATCAGATTTCTCCCAGGGTGATCTGACACAGCGTTAATGTTTGATATCTTTCTCACCCTGTTTCCATTTTGGTCTCATCTCTTCCTGTTGTGTGTGTGTGTCTCTCTCACATGCATATAACTGTAAAAAAGGGGCTGTTTTAAACTCAGCTATTCATTATTTTTGCCACCTATTCCCCTGCTCACTTTGGCAGAGCAAATGCTTCTGATCATGAACTTTTTCTTGCCAGACATTTATTGAGGAAAACAAACCTCCTCAGCTAAAGGAATTCAGTGAACACATCCAGCTTCAGTTCTTTCAGTCGGTTTTTAAACTCAAGACCACATACCAGACATTAGCTAGTGAGTGACAAAATTAATGAGGAACTTTTTGAGCGATGCTAAATTCCTGTGTGGCTTGAAGTGTTTAGACTCCACTTATTCTGTTTTATTACCATTTAACCCTGAAGTCAGCCTTATTGCATAATAACACACTGTGGGTTGAGCAGGAAAACAAGTGAGAGAAGGCTGGCATGGATTGAGAGTATGCCATGCTGCTCTTTTTTTTTTTTTTTTTTTTTTTTTTTTTTAAGGTGTGTGTTTGCGTGGGAAACCTGATAGAAATCTCATTTAGCTGAGCCATTATTCCTTTTAGACCTCCAACAGTAGGCCTTGACTGTGCTATGGCTGCCACTAATCCCATAATGGGCTGACTTTGCACCAAAGCCACACAAATGCTGTCTCCCTCAGTGAAAACTGTGACAGTGGATTTGTCTCTGTTAATGCTTTCCGTGTATGCACTCGGCAGTAGACGCTGTGTGTGTGCGCGCGCACTAGTGCCCCTCTCTTCAGGTGAGTGAGCAAAGATAGGTAATCCAGTGTACAGAGTCATCGATTTTTCCCACTGCGCAGGAAGTGGCTCGTTATTGATTCTCCGGGACAATGATGTCACTCCAGACACTGCGGGTTGTTTGCCTAGCCGCGATAATGTACGAGGCGCTTTCTCTCCCAACGCTGGTCAAATAATCCACTCCTGCTGTCCTTTTTATCTTTCTCCCCTCATCACTCTTTCCACCGCCCACCCTTTTACCAAAGTGTGAATGCCCTCTTTGACCTCACAGCCTGAATCAGAGAACCAGCTTCTTTTTTTTTAATTAAAGATATATAATTTTCTAATATAACACAAATATATGTCTTGTTCACAGCTGGAAATGTAAATGTCAAATTAATTTTGGATAGTCTTTTTGAAAGTTAGATTGTCTCTGTGTTAACCAAATAAACTTAAAAAAAAAACCCCAGCTCATTGGTGGAATAAAGGGTCACCTGTAGAGGATGCCTTTCACAAACGAGACTGAGTTTATTTCTCAGGGTTGGTTTATTGAGAGGTCACATCCTCCAACAAGAACAGAATCTCAGAAAAGAGGTAGAACAATCATCCTTCACAGTTTATACCCTCCAAAGACACAAAACCCTCAACATCAAATAACACCCCCCCCCCCAACCCACAGTCCTTGAGTAAACATACAGCCCCTGAGGCTCCTTGGCGTCTCCATTGTCTCTCTCATCCTTCTAGCCTCCGGAGCTCCTGCTGGGACATTCTCTCCCACTTCCCGTCTCCTAAAAGACCAACTTCACACCTCTCGTAGGTCTCTGCAGGGTCAGGTCCTCTTTGGCCATTGAGACGTGAAGCTTCCAGAATATGCACCGTCATGCCTACTAGGTATATGTGGGTGAATATGAATGCCATATATGCGCCCTAAATATGCGCCATATAACCCCCCCCCCAAACGTCTAAATAAGGACAGAGTACACCCCAAAATGCATAGAAACATGTCATATCACACAGAACAGCAAAATGGCACAACATATCACACTTCCAACTGCTTGGGCTTCAACCTCCTGCCATATCTGCTGTAAGCAGGTTTCGATCTGCCTGTAGCTGTTTCTTGCATCTGTGGATCAGAGTCGTTAGCACATCCTTGTGAAAGCTTAGAAGAGTGTCTCCCCGGTGGCCTGCCGCGACGGGGGGCCCTGGCTAACTGCAATTGTTCATCAGCCAACACAAAAGCGGGTTTGAGTCTGTTAATGCAGACTAATTCCCTCCTGTCACCCAAATCGAGCAAAAAATGTTTTTCCCCAGTTTCCAACACTCTGAACGGTCCATCATAAGGCGGCCTTAAACCTGGCCTCTGAGTGTTGTGTCTGACAAAGACAAATTCTGCGTTCTTTAAGGCTTTAGGCACAAAAACGCGTGGGAAACTGTGATGAACTGGGCCGGGGAGGGTGTTTGATCCCGTGTCGCTCTGCAGTGGCTGAGCGGGTGGGTGATTTGGTGCGGGGTTCTCTGGAAGGAATTCGCCCGGTAACCAGAGGGGTTGGGCAAAAACTAGCTCAGCCGGAGAGGCTTGCAAATCTTCCTTAGGTGCTGAACGCAACCCTAATAAAACCCATGGAAGTTTATCAACCCAATTTGTGTCCGTGAGAGCCGCTCTGAGGGCTGCTTTCAATGACCGATGAAAGCGTTCGCACAAACCATTGGCCTGAGGGTTATAAGCGGTAGTGCGGTGAATTTTCACCCCCAGACTGAGGGCCATGGATGACCAGAGCTCGGAAACGAATTGGGGACCCCTGTCAGACGTTATGTCTGACGGGACTCCAAAACGCGCGACCCAAACCGTTAAAAACGCGCGCGCCACGTCTGCTGCTGTAGTTGACGCCAGGGAGACCGCTTCTGGCCAGCGCGTTGTGCGGTCTACCATGGTTAGAAGGTGTGTGAAACCCTGCGAAAGCGGGAGGGGTCCCACCAAGTCGATGTGCATGTGGTCGAAGCATTTGGCCGGGATGTGAAAAGGTTCTATGGGGGCCCGCGTGTGTTTGTGTATCTTTGCTCTTTGACACGCTGCGCAGGCTGCGGCCCATTCTTTGACCTGTTTACGCAGCCCCGGCCAAACGAATTTTTCTCCCACCATTTTGATCGAAGCGCGAACTCCCGGATGTGCCAGCGAATGGATTAAATCAAAAACGCGGCGGCGCCACGCAGCTGGGACCACGGGGCGCATATCGCAGATTAGAGGAGGCATACCTGTCTGATGCACCCTGTGCTCCAGCCTTAGCCCTGTTGGCCCAGACTGGAGCGCGCACACATCCGCATCGCTAACCTGCTCGGCGGCCATGGCTGCGTAATCTAAGCCTACGCAGACCGGGGCTGCGAGCGCTTCCGCGCCGCAAGCCTGGCCCGTGTCCACGGCCACCGTGTCTGCCCCCTGGGGGCCTGGCGTTGCAACTGCGCGCGAGAGGCAATCTGCCACTACATTGTGTTTGCCCGCTACATGTTGAATGTCGGTGGCAAACTCTGAAATCGCGGCCATCTGTCTCTGCTGTCGGCCCGACCACGGCTCTGAAATCTTGGCCATTGCAAATGTTAATGGTTTGTGGTCTACAAACGCGGTGAAACGGCGCCCTTCCAGCCAGAACTGGAAGTGGCGGATGGCCAGATGCAGGGCTAAAAGCTCCCTATCAAACGCGCTGTATTTCCGCTCATTATCGCGCAATGTTTTGCTGAAAAACGCAAGCGGTTGCCAGCTCCCTGCTACCAGTTGCTCGACAACTGCCCCCACTGCTACGTCGGAAGCGTCCGTGGTTAGTGCCATGCGAGCTGCTGGCACGGGGTGTGCCAACAGCACAGCGTTCGCCAGGGCCGACTTGACCTGGGAGAAAGCGCGCTCCCGTTCCGGGGACCACTCGACCTTATTTGCAGGTTTTTGTTTCTTTAGTGCCGCGTACAGTGGGTGCATGAGCTGTGCCGCGCTGGGGAGGAAACGGTTATAAAAATTGACCATCCCCAAAAATTCTTGCAATGCTTTAACTGTCTGCGGCTGGGGAAACTCCGTTATCGCGCATACTTTATCGGGCAGCGGGACCGCTCCTTCTGGAGAAACGCGGTGGCCCAAAAAATCGATTTGCAGTACCCCGAATTGACATTTCGCTGGGTTAATTATCAGCCCATGCTCTGTCAGCCTCTGAAAAACCGCTGTGAGGTGGCATTCGTGTTCGACTTCGGATGCACTGGCTACCAAAATATCATCCAAATAGGCGAACATGAAAGGGAGTCCACGCAACACCGCATCCATCATGCGTTGGAACGTCTGTGCGGCGCCTTTGAGGCCAAAAGGCATGCGCAAAAACTCGAAAAGCCCAAAGGGGGTTATTACTGCCGTTTTGGGTATGTCTTGAGCGCGGACTGGGACTTGGTGATAACCGCGCACCAAATCTATTTTGGAAAAGATGCGCGCCCCCGCCAAATGCGCCGAAAAATCCTGGATGTGCGGAATCGGGTAGCGGTCGTGTGCTGAAGCATTATTTAACCTGCGGAAATCACCGCAAGGCCGCCACGAGCCGTCAGCCTTGGGGACCATATGCAGGGGTGACGACCAAGGGCTGTTAGAGCGTCTAACAATGCCCAGTTTTTCCAAGTTGGCGAATTCCTCGCGCGCGATGGCCAGTTTAGCTGGGTCCAAGCGCCGAGCTTTTGCAAAAACAGGGGGGCCGGAGGTAGTTATGAAGTGCTCGACCCCGTGTTTAGCTATTGACGCTGAAAATGTTGGGACCGTGAGTGCTGGGAACTGATTGAGTAGTGCATGAAACTTACCACCCGCAGCTGTGACATTAGGATGTGCAGAAGGCGGGGCCACCCGAGCTGTACAAGAGATAGAGTGGAAAGGCAGTGCATTTACCATACGTCTATTAGTAAGATCAACTAATAAACTGTTTGAGCATAAAAAATCAGCACCTAACATGTTGTTGCTAACTGCAGCTACGACGAAAGTCCACTCGAAGGTGCGCCCGTGGAAGGATAGAAGGAGCGTCTTCTCCCCATAGGTTTTGATCGTCGAGCCATTTGCCGCTAGCGCCAGGGGTCTGCTGGAAGGCGCCAGCAGGTCCGCGTAGGAAGGCTTGACAAAACTCAGCTGGGAGCCTGTGTCCACCAGGAAATCCTTCCCTGAATTCGCGTGCGTCACGAAAAGCAGCTTGTTCTTCGCGCCGAGAGCAGCAGCTGCTACCGACTCTCGGTCTTGGCGTTTCCCTGGCGCTTGTATCGGCACGGTGGGATGCATCTGCGCACCCTCTCGGCGAAACGTCGATGGTAAAAGCAGAGGGTGCCGTCCGCTCCGCTTCTCCTGGTCTCTGCCGCTGCTGACGTCAGTGGGTCCGGTGCTGCAGCCTCTGGTCTCCCCTCGTCTCGCGGGGGTGCGTTCAGCTCCGTTGCCGCCGTCGTGGTTGCGTGTCGTCTATGGGTGTCGACGAGCCGCTGCGCCTCCTGGCCCAGCCCGTGGTAGTCGCGGTCGTTGAGCAGCTGTGAGCTGGCCAGGGTGACTCAGAACACTGCTGGCGGTAGTGTTCTGAGAAAGAGGTGGGCGAAGATAAAACTGTCATCATCTTCGCCTCTCAGATTCATCATCCTCGCCATCAGATCTGCCGGCCTGTCTGCTTCCCCTTCTGTCAGTGCCAGAAGTCTCTCTGCTCGCTCTCCCTGCGAGGGAGTGAAAGCTCGAATGAGGGCGGCTTTCAGTGCGCCATACTTGTCGTCCTGGGGCGGGTGGTTGGTCAGGCTCTCCACCCGCTGCACTGTGAGGCTGTCCAGCTTCGCGACGACATGGTAGAACCTCGTTGCGTCCGCTGAGATTCCCCGAAGGTGGAACTGCGCCTCCAGTGGTAAACCAGGAGCACGGGTTATGTTGCCAGAAATCGGGCAGCTGTAGTGTGGTAGCTGCGTTAACCCGGTTGGCTCCTGAAGAGTCCGGTGCGGGAAGATCGTCGCCACCGGCCATAGTTTGTCGTAGGTCACCAGTGTAGAGGATGCCTTTCACAAACGAGACTGAGTTTATTTCTCAGGGTTGGTTTATTGAGAGGTCACATCCTCCAACAAGAACAGAATCTCAGAAAAGAGGTAGAACAATCATCCTTCACAGTTCTTATACCCTCCAAAGACACAAAACCCCCAACATCAAATAACACCCCCCCCAACCCACAGTCCTTGAGTAAACATACAGCCCCTGAGGCTCCTTGGCGTCTCCATTGTCTCTCTCATCCTTCTAGCCTCCGGGGCTCCTGCTGGTACATTCTCTCCCACTTCCCATCTCCTAAAAGACCAACTTCACACCTCTCGTAGGTCTCTGCAGGGTCAGGTCCTCTTTGGCCATTGAGACGTGAAGCTTCCAGAATATGCACCGTCATGCCAACTAGGTATATGTGGGTGAATATGAATGCCATATATGCACCCTAAATATGCGCCATACACCTCACAATATGCAGTAAACTGAGATAGGTGCTGCCCCATACACTACAAACATGGTGTCACACATGCTGTGGAAGGGGATTAACTTAACTTCACATGCAACTGGAAAGTGGCATTTAAAAAAAAAAATTGGTAAAAATTTGGGCAGCACAGTGGTACAGCTCTGTGTGTGTGTGTGTGTGTGTGTGTGTGTGTGTGTGTGTGTGTGTGTGTGTGTGTGTGTGTGTGTGTGTGTGTGTGTGTGTGTGTGTGTGTGGTGGTGGTGTGAAAGTAAACACAAAATGCAGTTTTTGAATGAAGGTGTTTATTACTAAGGGTAAAAAACAGTCCAAACCTACATGGCCCTGTGTGAAAAAGTGACCCCCCCCCCCCGTCCCCGTTAAAACATAAATTAATTGTGGTTTATCACATCTTTGGAAAGATGAGTTCAATTTCTCTAGCCACACTCAGGCCTGATTACTGCCACACCTATTCTCAATCAAGAAATCACTTAAATATGACCTACCTGACAATGTGAAGTAGACCAAAAGAGCCTCAAAAGCTAGACATCATGCTGCGATCCAAAGAAATTCTGGAACAAATGAGAGACAAAGTAATTGAGATCTATCAGTCTGGAAAAGGTTATAAAGCCATTTCTAAAGCTTTGGGATTCCAGTGAACCACAGTGAGAGCCATTATCCACAAATGGCAAAAACATGAAACATGGTGACCCTTCCCAGGAGTGGCCAGCCAACCAAAATTACCCCAAGAGCGCAGTGATGACTTATCCAAGAGGTCAAAAGACCCCACAACAACATCCAAAGAACTGCAGGCCTCATTTGCCTCAGTTAAGGTCAGTGTTCATGACTCCACCATGAGAAAAAGACTGGGCAAAAATGGCCTGCATGGCAGAATTCCAAGACAAAAACCACTGCTGAGCAAAAAGAACATAAAGGCTCATCTCAGTTTTGCCACAAAACATCTTGATGATCCCCAAGACTTTTGGGAAAATACTCTGTGGACTGACGAGACAAAAGCTGAACATTTTGGAAAGTGTGTGTCCCATTACATCTGGCATAAAAGTGACACAGCATTTCAGAAAAGGAACATCATACCAACAGTAAAATATGGTGGTGATAGTGTTATGGTCTGGGGTTGTTTTGCTGCTTCAGGACCTGGAAGACTTGCTGTGGTAAATGGAACCAAGAATTCTGCTGGCTACCAAAAAATCCTGAAGGAGAATGTCCGGTCATCTGTTCGTGACCTCAAGCTGAAGCGCACTTGGGTTCTGCAGCAGGACAATGATCCAAAACACAACAGCGAGTCCACATCTAAATGGCTTAAGAAAAACAAAACGAAGACTTTGGAGTGGCCTAGTTAAAGTCCTGACATGAATCTGATTGAGATGCTGTGGCATGACCTTAAAAAGGTGGTTCATGCTCAAAAACCCTGCAGTGTGGCTGAATTACAACAATTCTGCAAAGATGAGTGGGCCAAAATTCCTCCACAGCACTGTGAAAGACTTATTGTCCATTATTGCAAACACTTGATTGCAGTTGTTGCTGCTAAGGGTGGCCCAAGCAGTTATTAGGTTTAGGGGGCAATCACTTTTTCACACAGGGCCATGTAGGTTTGGATTTTTGTTTCCCTTAATAATAAACACCTTCATTTAAAGTTGCATTTTGTGTTTACTTGTGTTATCTTTGTCTAATATTTAAATTTGTTTGATGATCTGAAACATTTAAGTGTGACATATAAAAAATGAGAAATCAGGAAGGGGCAAACACTTTTTCACACCATTGTGTGTGTGTGTGTGTGTGTGTGTGTGTGTGTGTGTGTGTGTGTGTGTGTGTGTTATAATGGACATTGACTCATATTTTGTCCAAACTGGAGTTATGGTTTAGGAATTGCAACAATTTTTATACAAAAACTCCTCATTTCAGGGGCTCAAAAGTAATTAAACAATTGACTCAGAAGTTATTTCATAGGCTGTATGGTCTAGTCTCTCATTAATCCATCATCAGTCAAGCAGGTTAAAGGTCTGGAGTTAATTCCAGGGGTGGCATTTGCATGTGGAAGCTGTTGCTGTGAACCCAAAACATGCGGTCAAAGGAGCTCTCAGTGGAAGCGAAACAGACTATCATTAGGCTGAAAAATAAAAGAAGAAAGCCATCAGAGATATAGCATAAATAAGGAAAAAGAGTGCACTGGTGATCTCGGGAACTTAAAAAGGCCTGGACATCCACAGAAGATAAGTGGTGATGATCGCAGGATCTATTCCATGGTGAAACTAGAGGGCATTCGGAGAGTGCATGCCTCCACCAAGGCTGTTGTTCACCCAAACTCCACTCTGCCACTGCATATCGGCCTCAGGCAAAAATCTTGGCGGTGTGGAGAGAGGAATAACCAGGCCGAGTGTTCAAAGCAGATGAACTTTATTCACTCTCTCACATCTTCCAGAGTCAGAAAATATTAGCCTCATGTAGCAGGGATTCTCTTTTATATCACAACACTCACACGTCCCTGCTACCCAAGGTCCTGCATTACAATTCATTCCTGCATGACAATTCCTTTTGTCCCCCAGCCCTTTAATCCCCATGCTCTTCCGTCAGAGGAAATTACTGCATCTCCATGTCTTTCAGTCTGAGATGAATACCACAACATGGGTCCCCCATACCGCCCCCCCCAGAGTCTCAGACTGAGCGTTAACCCTCACGTCCTCTCGGCTTCAGCCTCCGCCCATAGCTGCTGTAACGAGGGGTCTTTGGCTCCGCGGTGCTGCTGTGCCGGTGGGGGGTTCCTGGGGGTGTGTCCATCTGTGGGTGGACAATGGGTGGGGGAACATTCAGCATGCTCGTGTGACTGCTCTGATGAATCGTTTACCTGGGGAGTTCTCAGGGGGGTCTTCCACGCTGAGGAGCTCAGGCCAACACCACCTGCTCGTCTGCTACCACAAAGGCGGGCTTAAGCCTGCCTATACAGATTCTCTCCCGGCGACCCCCCAAGTCTAACACAAAATGTTTGTCCCCGGGTTCCAGCACTCTAAACGGGTCATCGTAGGGTGGGTGCAATGGGGGCCGGTGGGCATCGTGCCTGACAAACACGAACGCCGCGTCCTTCAAGGTTTTTGGCACAAAAGCAGGGGGAAAACAGTGGTGGGCCAGGCCAGGTAGCGTCCCTGCATCTGCGCTATGCTGTGAACGCGGGGACGGATGGGTGTTCGGCGCAGGGTTATCTGGTAAAAATTCCCCGGGGAGCCACAGCGGCTGAGAAAAAAACAGCTCTGCTGGGGAAGCCGCCAAATCCTCTTTCGGTGCGGAACACAACCCTAATAGAACCCATGGCAACCGGTCCACCCAATTTGCATCCGTAAGCGAAGCTCTGAGCGCTGCTTTCAGTGACCTATGGAAACGCTCGCATAACCCATTGGCCTGTGGGTTGTATGCAGTTGTGCGATGAATTGAGACACCCAGGCTTCGTGCCATCGTGGACCAGAGGTCGGAAACAAACTGAGGGCCCCGATCGGACGTGATGTCCGAAGGGGTGCCAAAACATGCCACCCATGTTGTCAAAAAAGCACGTGTCACGTCTGCAGGTGCGGTGGAAGCTAGCGGGACTGCTTCTGGCCATTGTGTGGTGCGGTCCACCACTGTCAGGAGGTGCGTGAACCCCTGCGATGGCGGGATGGGGCCCACGAGGTCCACTTGAACGTGGTCGAACCTCTTAGCCGGGATATGGAACGGCTCCAAGGGGGCCTTTGTGTGCCTGTGCACTTTGGCTCGTTGGCAGGCTGCAGCCCATTCGTTCACCTGTTTGTACAGGCTCGGCCAGACGAACTTCGCTCCCACCATTTTGACTGACGCGCGCACTCCTGGGTGTGCCAGGGAGTGAACCGACTCAAAAACGCGGCGGTGCCAAGTGCGTGGGACCACCAGGCGCGGGTGTCCTGTGGAGATGTCACAGATTAGGGGGCGCCGCCCGTCTTGCAGTACCCTGCTCTCCAGCCTTAACCCTGTTGGTCCAGACTGGAGCATGCACACGTCCACATTGCCGATCTGCTCCGCGGTCATGGCTGTGTAATCTATCCCTACGTAGACTGGGGCCACTAATGCGTGCGAGAGGCAGTCCGCCCCATGTTGAGTTTACCAGCCACATGCTGAATGTCGGTCGTAAACTCCGAGATCGCAGCCAGCTGTCTCTGCTGCCGGCCCGACCATGGTTCCGAAACCTTGGCCATGGCGTATGTTAGCGGCTTGTGGTCCACGAACGCAGTGAAAGTGTGCCCTTCCAGCCAGAAGGTGCTGTATTTATGCTCACTGTCACACAAAGCCCTGCTAAAAAAAAGGCAAGCGGCTGCCAAGAACCGGTGACGCATTGCTCCACGACGGCCCCTATGGCCACGTCCGAGGCGTCGGTAGTGAGCGCTATCCAAGCCTCCGGGTCCGGGTGCGCCAGTAGTGTGGCGTTTGCCAGGGCTGTTTTAACCTCAGAGAATGCCTGCTCCCGCTCAGGAGTCCAGTCGACTCTGTTCGCCGGTTTCCGTTTCTTGAGTGTGGCGTACAATAGCTGCATGAGCTGGGCTGCGCGGGGTAGGAAACGGTTATAAAAGTTAACCATCCCCAAAAACTCCTGCAGCGCCCTCACCGTCTGAGGCCGGGGAAAATTCGCCACTGTGTGCACCTTGTCCGGCAAGGGTATCGCTCCCTCCGGTGAGATGCAGTGTCCCAAAAAATCGATCCACATCATGCCGAACTGGCATTTTGCCAGGTTGATTATTAACCCGTGCTCCTCTAACCTCCGGAAAACCATCCTGAGGTGGGTTACGTGTTCGTCCTCGGATGTGCTGGCCACCAGGATGTTATCCAGGTAGACGAACACAAACGGCAGATTGCGCAACACCGCATCCATCATGCATTGGAATGTCTGTGCCGCGCCTTTTAACCCGAAAGACATGCGTAAAAACTCAAACAGACCAAACGGGGTTATTACTGCCATTTTAGGTATGTCCTCCGTGCGCACTGGGACCTGGTGGTAACCATGGACCAGGTCTATCTTAGAAAAAATACGTGCCCCGGTGAGGTGAATGGAAAAATCCTGAATATGGGGGATCGGGTAGCGGTCGTGCGCTGTGGTGTTGTTTAATCTGCGGAAATCTCCGCAAGGTCGCCACGATCCCTCGGCCTTAGGGACATTATGTAGTGGGGATGCCCATGGGCTGTTTGATCGTCTGATGATGCCCAGCCTTTCCAAGTTGGCAAACTCCTCGCGTGCTATGGCCAGTTTAGCTGTGTCCAGGCGCTGAGGTCATGCGAAAATGGGCGGCCAGGTGGTGGTAATAAAGTGCTCCACCCCGTGTTTAGTGATGGCCGCCAAAAACGTCGGGACCGTGAGTGCTGGAAACTGGGTGAGCAGTGTGTGGAACTTACCACCTGGAGCTGTGATGTTGGCTAGTGTTGTTGGCCTGGTTCCTCGAGCTGTACAGGGGAGAGAATCAAAAGACATTGCATTAATCAGGCGTCTGTTAGCAACATCGACTAGTAGTCCGTGTGCACACAAAAAATCAGCATCTAAGACTGGGAAACTGCATGCCGCTATGACGACTGTCCACTGGTACGTACGGCCGTGCAGAGATACAGTCAGTGTCCTCTCACCAAAAGTCTTAATGTCTGAGCCGTTTGCGGCCATCAGCTCGGGGCTGCTAGTTGCCACTAGCCAGTCAGCGTAGGACGGCAGGATGAGGCTCTTTTGGGAGCCAGAGTCCATGAGGAACCATCTCCCCGAGCGTGAGTCTGTCACGTAGAGCAGCTTGCTTTCTTCAGCAGTGGTCGCAGCCGCTACCGACTGCCAGTCCTGGCGTTTCCTGAACGCTTGAATTGGCACAGTGGCACGCATCAGCATGCGTCCTCTCCAAAATGGAGGTGGTAGGAACAGAGCGTGTCTCTCTGGCGCTTCCTGGTCCCCGCTGCCGCTACCATCGCTGGCTCCTCTCTTCCGCTGGCCTTCTCACTGGGTTCTGAAACAGCTGCATTCACTGTGAGGGTTCTGGTGGTGAGGATGATCCGATCTGCCTCCTGGGCTAGTGCACGGTAGTCACGTGCGGCCAGCAGCGGCGAGTTGGCAAGGACCGCTCTGGCCACCGTTGGGAGGTTCCGGAGGAAAAGGTAGGCAAATAGAAAATGCCTGTCGTCCGTGCCCATCAACGCCAACATCTTCTCCATCAGTTCGACCGCCGACCTGTCTCCTAACTCGGAGTGCGTCAGGAGCCTCTCCGCTCTCTCGCAGTCCGAGAGCGTGTAGCGCTGGGTCAGCGCGGTTTTGAGAGCCCCGTATTTGTCGTGGGCTGGGGGCTGTTGGAGCAGGCTCGCTACTTGGTGAGTCGTGCGAGCGTCCAGCGCTGCGAACACATAATAATATCTGGTGTCATCTGCCGTTATTTCCCGGAGCGCAAACTGGGCCTCGGTGTGGAGAAACCAACACTTCGGGTTGTGCAGCCAAAAGTCTGGTAGTTTGACCGAAACGGCGCACGCATTGCTGGGGCTGGGGCCGGGTCATCTCCGGGGTGTTCGCCTCGTGTTCCATTATTTGTCAAGGGTCACCAGTGTGGAGAGAGGAATAACCAGGCCGAGCGTTCAGAGCAGATGAACTTTATTCACTCTCTCACATCGTCCAGAATCAGAAATCATTAACCTCATGTAGCAGGGACTCTCTTTTATATCACACTACTCACACGTCCTTGCTACCCAAGGTCCTGCACTACAATTCATTCCCGCGTGACAATTCCTTTTGTCCCCCAGCCCTTCAATCCCCATGCTCTTCCGTCAGAGGAAATTACTGCATCTCCATGTCTTTCAGTCTGAGATGAATACCACAGCATGGGTCCCCCATAGCGGAGGTAAAAATCCATCCAGTAGTTTTTGTGTAATCCTGCTAAACCATTGCTAGGACATTGAGCCTTGGTGCAGGTGTGCATTCATGGATCACCTGCAAAATGTAATGGGTTCATGTGTAGCCCAAGAGCCACCTGTGGTGAAAATTTCATCAAACTGTCCAGTAGTTTTGAAGTAATGTTGCTAACTGGAGTGGTGGCCTAGTTGATAGAGCATCTGCCCCACAACCAGGAGGTTGGGGGTTCAAGTTCCAGTCAGGTCATACCAAAGACCATATAAAAATGGTGCGTCCCGCCTTCTAGCTTGGTGTGCAGCATAATAGAAAGGGGAAGGAGAAGTTGTTTGTGGTGGTGTCTTGCATGGCAGTGACCCCTCTGATTCTACATGTGAAGAAATGTAATTTTGTTCTACTGTACATGATTGGCTGTATGGCCTGAATGACAACAGAGATGGCTTCTTCTTCTAATACATTGTGAGAAGATAGAGCTTTGGTAGAGGAATGTGTGTCGCATCGTCAACAAAATGTAATAGGTTCCTTTCTAGCCCAAGGACCACCTCTGGTGAAAATTTCATCCAAATCCATCCAGTAAGTCTTGCGTAATCCTGCTGCACAAATACAAACAAGGCCCTTGGTGGAGGTATGCACTCTCAGATCATTATCTGTTCCCCATGCCATTACACACCTTTCCTGAAAATTTTTATCAAAATTTGTTCATAACTTTTTGAGTAATGTTGCTAACAGACAGACAGACAGACAGAAAAACCAACGCCAGCAAAAACATAACCTCCTTGGCGGAGGTAAAAAAAAAACAAAAAAACTTTCACAGTATCCACCCAAATGAAGAACACTCTCCAGGAAGTAGGTGTATCAGTGTGTAAGTCTACCCACCCCCCCGGCTGTCACTCCAGTGGAGTATGATGACTCCAGCAATGCCGTTCATGGGCATACAGTCCAATATGGTGGGAGCATCATCTGCCGCAGTAGCGGCAGGAGAAGCAAGAGATATGAACTTGAGGATCAACAGCTGAGGCAGTCTTGACAGCACGTTTTCGATTGCATTCAGCTGTCTCCTCAGCTAGATGGCCATCGATCAGGGAGCCAGAGCTTCTGACAACAGACCTCCCCCAGAGACGGTCGCTTGCTCCGACCTTCCAGGAAACAACATTGATGGCGCAGGTCTTCAGATGTCTTTTGAGAACGTCCTTAAATCTGAGCTTGGGTCTGCCACTGTTTCTTGTACCACTATCAAAGTCACCGTAAAAGACAGCCTTAGAAAGCCGCGAGTCATCCATACAGACTACATGGCCAGTCCATCGCAGCTGACTCTGCAAGAGTAGTACCTCAGCACTGGGTATACCTGCTTGTCTTCTTACTTCCATGTGAGTAATCCTATCTTGTCAGCGGATCTTAAGGAGATGTCTCAACTGGTTCATCTGAGCACGCTGGAGTCTCTTCATGTGAAGACGATACAAGGTGTAGGTTTCAGAGGAGTAGAACAGGCAGGTGAGGACCACTGCACGGTACACCTTGCACTTAGTCACTAGCCAGATGCCATGTCTGTTCCATACTTTGGACTGCAGCTTCCCATATGCTGCTGTGGCTGCACTGATGTGCCTTTCCACTTCTTTGTCCAAGCTATTATCACTGGGGACTGTGCTGCCAAGATAAATAAAGCTGTGCACAGTTTGAAGTGGGTTTCCATTGAGGGACAGCTCAGGGTCAGCATTGGCATTATGTTTAGGAGGTTGGAACAAGACCTCGGTCAAGATCTCAGTCTTTCTGGTGTTAATAATAAGACCAAGGCTTTGAGCAACTGAGTGGAAGGAATTGAGCATGGCCTGAAGCTCAGTCTCAGCGTGTGACACCATGGCAGTGTCATCTGCATAGAGAAACTCGCGAGCACAGACAGTTCTGGTCAGGGTCTTGGCCTTAAGACGGCTGGCGTTGAACAGTTTTCCATCTGAGCGTGTTCTGAGATAGACGCCGCCGTGCTTTGGACACAGTTCTAATACAGCACTAAGATAAATAGAGAACAGGGAGGGAGCCAACACACAGCCTTGCTTGACACCTTGATTCACTGTGAACTGGTCCGAGAGTGTGTTGTTGAGATAGAGTTGGGCAGTCATGCCAGTGTGAAGCTGAGAGATGGGGCTGACAACGCCCTCAGGACAGTCATAGCAACGCAGGAGAGACCAGAGATGCTCCCTGTTCACCGTACCAAAAGCTTTGGTGAAGTCAATGAACACGATGTATAGGGGCATGTTCTGCTCCAAAGCTTTCTCCTGCAGCTGGTGCAATGTGAACATCATGTCAATGGTCGATCTAGAGTTACAAAAGCCATACTGCGATTCAGGGAGAACTGCGTCGAGGCTAGGTTTGAAGCGCCCCAAAATCACTTTGCCAAGTTATAAAATACATCAGAAATGCCATAAAATATCCATTTTAAATGGATATAGCCTTAGCTGGGAGGAAGAGGTCTTCAAGTGGTTTCCAGTCATCCTTGAGTGTTTCCACCCTTAACCACAACACTCTCTGACTGGTGGGTCGGCAGTGACTGGCCAGTTCACTGCCCCTCTCCTCCCAGCTTCCAGCTAGTGTCCTCCTTCTTATGACACAGCCAACAGGAGGCCCTCTTAGCCACTTCTCTTCTCGTAGTCTGTCTGCTAAGTAGCTGGTGATCAAACCCTTAATATGGTCTGGAATGTGGTACTGGTTCATGGCTACTTTAATCAAACTATGGGGAATAGATCCACACGCATTGGTGCAGTCAAGCCAGACAACTGTAAGGTTTCCTTTGGTCTCTTTTTCCTCTTGCACTAATTGGCTGATCACCTCTGTGCGTTCCAGGCATCCAGAGAACCCCTCGATGCCCCCTTTTTGTATGGAGGTATTGATGCAGCTATTCTGGATCATATATACAGTATGATGTCATTCTTTTGGCTAGTATGGAGAAAAAGATTTTTACCCTCCACACTAAGCAGGGAGATGGTCCGGAATTGACTGATGTGAGTTGAGTTTTGTTCTTTGGCCACCAAACATCCATCTGTTCTCTTCCAGACTGTCGGTACAATGCCCTTTGACCAAATTCCTCAGATAAGCTTCCATAGCCTCCTGAGGAGCTTAGGGCATTTTTTGTATGCCTTATATGCCAGCCACTGACAAAAGTGAAATGTCTCTGTAGTTACCGCATTCTTGCATGTTGCCTTTCTTCTTGAAGATGGGAATGACAACAGCATCTTTGAAATCTTGTGGCACAAGTCTTTCATTCCAAATGGCTGATAGTACGTCATATAAAGTACAGATGATCTGTTCTCCTCCATTCTGGTAGATCTCTGCATGGATACCATCCATTCCAGGAGATTTATTGGAGGCAAGGCTTTGTACAGCCTGTCGCACTTCGTCTATGAGCAAAGAGTCATTAGCACTGAACAGCACTGGACGCTGTGGGATTCTGTCAAATATTGAGATATCAGCATTTGGTCTTTGGTTCAAGAGCTGGTCGAAGTGTGTCTTCCATCGATCAAGAATGTCACCCTGTTTGGTCAGGAGGGTAGTGCCATCAGCTGCAAGCAGAAGGCTGGACTGAGTTCCTCTGTGATCATAAACAGTCCTCAGTGCTTGGTAGTAGCCTCTGGTATCCCCATGTCTGCCTTTTTCTGGATTTGTTCAGCTTTCTGATCCCACCACTCTTCCATGTCTCTAAGCTTGCATTGAACTTCTGCCTTCACTTTGTAACACGCCTCTATAACATAGAGAATATTACCAAAAACGAGGGATGAAATGATTTCACTCTGAACAGGCTCGTACGATTTTGTGGGTTATTATTATAGTTCAATAGTGCACAAAAATAATGAATATACAACAATTCTATTTATCCCTTATTTACCACACCCACAATGTATTTACACAATTTATATTCACACAAGTCACAATTCAATATAGTGTTCAACTGTCCATAAGTGTTCCCAATCTTCGCTGGCAAAAAGAAAAAAAAAGAGAAAAATAAAGTGTCCCAATAAAGTCACCCAAAATCAAACAGGATGTCCCTGTATAATTGCCAGAAAAAACAAAAAACAACCTGAGCTCAGTTATTATGATGAGAAATTGGATGAGGGAGAGACAAGAGGAACGACCTCACTGGCTTTGGGTCCACTGCCCTTCTTGTCGGTTAACCAGCAAACTCCCCAGTCCAGCCTCCTCCTCCTGGATCAACCAACCTGCCGTTTCCCGGCAATGAATGCGTCGTCAGCCGCCAGTTCCTTGTAGATTCCCAGCGGTATGACGCGCCTCCTGGTTCCTGTATGGCCGGGTGTGTGCCATCCTTCCCCCGTCACCATCATTACAACCCCGCTGTTTCAAAGCAGCCCACACATTTGTTTTTCTTGTTGCCATTTTGTATTACCCATAATTAAATCATACAGCCACAAATCAGTTCCCCGTACGGGAACATCACTTAAGATACCTAAGACCTCCCTTTATGCGGTACCATTTTCTACATAAATGGGGCAATGCAGTTAAATACGTGGCAGTGCTACAACTTTAGCGAACTTGAATTTGGTTCTCTGGCATCTGGGCTTGGCAAGAAAGGCCTGGTAAGCTTTTCGCTGATCCTTGATGAGCTCTGAAATATGAGAGTCATCAAATCAGTCCTGATTCCTGTGCTTTGGGTGCCCCAGTACTTCTTTAGCAGCTTTGTGAAGACGAGCTGAAATTCTGCCACTTCTCAGTAGCAGTGAAGTTCTTGGTGGTTAGCGGGAAGCACTGATAAAAAATAATATAGAGATCGTCTGTAACACTGGCTTCCCTAAATCGGTTGACATCGAGCTTCTTGCTTGGGCGTGGGGCTGTTCTCTGTCTGGGCTGATGGATGGAGACCTTGAGCCTACACCTTATCATGTAGTGTCAGTGCCACATTCTGGGCCTCTCATGGCCCTAGTGATGCACATGTCATGAGTCTTGTTCTGGCTTATCAAAATGTAGTCCAGAAGACGGGCATGTCCAGATCTTGGGTCTCTCCAGGAGAAGAGGTGATGATCAGGCACATTAAAGAGAGTGTTAGTCACTATGAGTGAGAACTCAGTGCACAACTGCAGTAAGAGCTCTCTGTTACTGTTATAAGATGTATATCTTATATCTATACTGTATATGTGTATCAGTATGTACCCAAATACCATAAAGAGAAGAATTCATGAGAGTGAATACAGACAGTTCATCACAAGGTGCAAGCCACTAATCAGCCTCAAAAATAGAAAGGCCAAATTACACTTTGCCAAAAACATCTAAAGTAACCAGCCCAGTTCTGGAACAGCTTTCTTTGGGCAGATGAAATCTAGATCAACCTGTACCAAAATGATGGGAAGAAGAAAGTACAGAGAAGTCTTGGAACGGTTCATGATCCAGAGCATCCCACATTGTCTGCAAAATATGGTGGAGGCAGTATGATGCATGGGCATGCATGGTTTCCAATGGCACTGGGTCACTAGTGTTTGTCGATGATGTGACAGAAGTAGCCAGATGAATTCTGAAGTGTATAGGGATATATGGTCTGCTCAGATTCAGCCAAATGCAGCAAAGTTAATTGAATGGCGCTTCACAGTACAGGTGGACAGTGACCCAAAACATACTGCAAAAGAAACCCAGGAGTTTTTTTTAAGGCAAATAAGTGGAATATTCTGCAGTGGCCGAGTCAATCACCAGATCTCAACCTGCTCGAGCATGCATTTCACTTGCTTAGGACAAAATTTAAGGCAGAAAACCCCACAAAAAAACAACTGAAGACAGTTGTCATAAAGGCCTGGCAAAGGAGGAAACTCAGCATTTAGTGATGTCCATGAGTTCCAGACATCAGGCATTCATTGCCTGCAGATGATTCTCAGCAATTAATGGAGGTCTCTCTCTCTCTCTCTCTCTCTCTCTCTCTCTCTCTCTCTTTCTCTCTCTCTCCATGCTGTTAGAAGGCTAATGTGAATAAGCTGCTGGAGGGCAACTTGATATTCACAGTTTCCAAAATGATCCACTGCATGACAAATCGCCCTCTGCTGAAAGGCTTGAAGTTTTTGATGTCATTTTTGCTCCATGGCAGAATAGATGAGAAGGTGTCTTTCAATGCAAAGCCAATGGAAATTGAGCAGGGCCTACTGTATATGAGCACTGTCTCTAAACAGATGTTATATCATCTGTCTTTGTCATAGTTTCATTAATTTTTATCACACCAGAGTGAATGCAGCCTAAAATCCCGGGACAGTTTTATTACAGCAGTGTCTACCTGTTTAGGTTATACAAGACCTTTTATGGCACAATAAAACCCCCTGTAGGTTATTTCCATGCTTGTTTTAAACACTAACATAAATCAACTTAAAGACATTCACCCACAAAATGTCTGATGCTTGAAAGCCAGGGGGATGTTTAAATCAAAATCCACAGGAAAATTGATATAAGCGATTTATTCTGCTGTTCGTTTGTTCTTTTTTTTTTAAAGCTCCATAGGCCTGTAATTGATTAACCACAGAGCAAATATGTCCAACACTACCTGTGGCATGAGATAGAAGACCACACACACAATTGAAACACACTTCTGACGGGGTTACCAGGTCCATGGAGAGTTTGTAAATGTCAAGAAGCAGCACACACCCATTACAATTTGCACATTAACCCAGTACAATTTAACAGACATCAGTGCACAGAAGTGGTTAAAAAAAGATTTAGAAATTCACAAAGTCTTCCTGCCAGTTTTTTCCATGTGTATTATGTTAAAGTATTTTAAATACTTAGGTTTAGGTATTTTTTTCATCTCTTTGGCCCATATAATGTCAAAGAGAAGCGAAAACATAAGTGTGGTAATTTCAGGGATATTTTTGTTGGCAACAGAAGCCCTGCTTGCCTGCTTTTAAAACCTTCTGTTTGCAAGAAGCAGCCAATAATGTAGAATAGGGCTGAAATGATTAGTCGACGTTGTCGATAACGTTGATCAAAAAAATTTGTCAACACAGATTTTTATTGTCAATAAATCGTTTAATTTTAAAGTTTATATGCATGCCGCGGGAATGTTCAGTTTAACTGTTCCAGGGAAGAAGAAGAGGAATGCATCGTGGCGACATGGAGAGAAAATAACGGAGAAGGCCAAAAGTTTCCAAAGTATGGGAGGATTTTACCGAAAATTAATAAATGAAACAAGTTAAATGTAGACTGTAAAACAGTGTTGTCATATCACAGCTGCACTACAGCGATGCATCCATTCTCTCCTCCTCTCCGTTCCTCCGTCTCTAGCCACCTGTCAGCGGACTGCACCGGTAAGGTTAGCAAGTAAAGTTAGCGCTTCTTATTTTCAGTGAGCCACTCTGTCAGCTTTAGAAAACTGACCACACTATTAGTGTGTGCCGTTTAAATAGTTTAGCTATTGTCAGACAGTTAATCTCTCTTACGATGCTTGCTGACAGCTGAGCTGCTTCCATTATGCTAGCTATATATTAACTGCAGTAAATGGGTGACAGTGTTGCCAGATGGGAAATGTTGAAGTATTGTACCAGTGGCTTAAAATTATCATATTTTGTTCTAAATTGTCCTTGGGTATGACTGTGAGAGTGAATGGTTGTCTGTCTCTCTGTGTTGGCCCTGCGATGGACTGGCGATCTGTCCAGGGTGTACCCTGCCTCTCGCCCAAAGACGCTGGGATAGGCTCCAGCCCCCCCACGACCCGAAAAGGATTAAGCGGAAGAAAATGAATGAATGAATGAATGAATGAATGAAGAAAATTATCGTACACACCCAGATTTCATTCTGATGTGGCTCAGGACCATCTGCTTCAGTAACATATTATAACAGATTGTGCATATTATGGCCTATAACGCAGTTTTACCTTTAAGTAATTGAACAGATTGAAAAAAAGCGCCTCTTGGAGACCAGCACCTCTACCTGTGTGGAGTACAGGATAAGCTGCTGGCCTGCAGTGAACAGCCCAAAATATCAGTCATAATTAACTATCTTGGCAGCGCAGTGGCGGAGTGGTTAGCACTGCGGCAGCACAGCAACTCACCCTTGGCGGGGGGATCCTGGGTTCGATCCCAGCCCCCGACCAACAGTGATCTGTGTGGAGTTTGCATGTTCTCCCCATGTCTGTGTGGGTTTACTCTGGGATTTCTCCGGTTTCCTCCCACATGCCAAAAACATGCAAGTTAGGTTAATTGGCATCAAACTGGGGATTCTAAATTGTCCTTAGGTATGACTGTGAGAGTGAATGGTTGTCTGTCTCTCTGTGTTGGCCCTGCGAGTCCCCCCCCCCCCCCCGCGACCCGAAAAGGATTAAGCGGAAGAAGATGGAAGGATGGAATTAACAATCTTCTATATGTCTTCTGTTGAATCATCATATAACAAGGTGTTGCCTTGTAAATATTTTGAGAAGTACTCTGTTTATATACTGTATTGGGAATAAACATCAAAATCAGTTCATCTAAACTACTACTAAAATGCATCTGATAATTTAAGTAGAAACTGGTTGTAGTTTTATTGAGAACCACAATTCAGTGACATTTTTGCAAACATTTGCATGTTGCAGCAGCAACAGAAAACTTTAGTGTTAATGCCAACAACAAGTTTGAACTACCCAGTAAAACTGGGGTCTGTCCCCTCCGCCTTCATTTCTTAACCTGCTGGTGATGTTGCTTACTTGTTGAGTCTGTTATGCCTGCATTAATGCTGTAACATACGTGAATAATTTGATCAAGTGTATTAGTTTTTGTGGGTGAACCTACTGTATGAATTACTCACCGGAACTGTAGTGGAAACCAGGGGTCACCAGCTGAATCACCCGCCTGACCAGCAAACGAGCCCCACCCACTTGGTTCATCTGACTCTCAGTTCAGTGAGTGGCAGACAGAGCTCCAATACAGCACTGAGTGATTTGGTGTACCACGGATCTTTTTAGCTTGACTCAGTACGTTTCAGTGAACTGTGGATCCCATCACTACCCTTCATCCGAGGCTGTCTCTCTGCTCTGCTACCACGATGCATCTTCTTTTCCACGTAGCCGGCACACGTGAGACAATTTGTAAAAACAAGCGTAGTATGGATGTGCAGGATCCGTATTCTGATTGTGTTTGCTAATATATTAACTCAGCCACCTAATGAAGGGGTCAAATTATTGTACCTAAGCAGGGCTGCTCGCAGAGATGGCAAAAAGACATGACAACCTAATAGTATTGAATGCAAAAGACGCAATAGACTTACACAATGGTCCCCTCCGGTATACAACTAGGAGAATACCAGTAGCTACGGAGGGTGACAATATGTATGGGTACATAATCATACCATGTAGGATAACTAAGTAGACGGTTATGCTGTTTCATTCCATCTAGCTGCAATGCTCCGCACTGTGTGTGTTTGTATATTTATATATTTATTCCATCTAGCGACAATGCTCCGCACTGTGTGTTTATATATTTACATATTTATTCCATCTAGCTACGGTGCTCCGCACTGTGTGTGTTTATGTGTTTGCATATTTGTTCCATCTAGCTACAGTGCTCCGCACTGTGTGTGTTTATATATTTACATGTTTGTTCCACCTAGCTACAATGCTCCGCACTGTGTGTTTATATATTTGCATGTTTGTTCCATCTAGCTGCAATGCTCCGCACTGTGTGTGTTTATATGTTCATATATTTATTCCATCTAGCTACAATGCTCCGCACTGTGTGTTTATATATCTATATATTTATTCCATCTAGCTGCAATGCTCCGCATCGTGTGTCTATATATTTATGTTTAAATGTACATATGTATACTCGCTGCGCTTGTTTTTTCTTGCCTTCTGATTGTTGCTCTGAGTGTTGCTATCCCTGTGCTGTTGCAATCCTGGAATTTCCCCATTGTGGGACTAATAAAGGCTTATCTTATCTTATCTCATCTTATCTTATCTTATCTTATCTTATTATATGATTTTTGGAATTATTGAATGTACATCGTAGGGCAAAACTATCGTACAAATACAGTACGATAATTATCGTACGTCTGGCAATACTAATGGGTGAATTATAGGAGCAGCTTACTCTTTTTTGTGTTCTCTATTATTGTCACCATAATATCAGCCTTCATTCTGAATATTAGTGCATCTCGGTAAATTAGATTGGCATGAGTTGTCATTTAATTGAAAAAAGATAACCATAATCATCACAAATAAATTTAAAACTGCTTAAATATTTCACTGTATGTGTAGAGAAGGCTCACATTCCTGCACTGATATTTGAAGTGGGGTGTAGAAGAGCTTGAAAGAACAAGGCGATGTGATATATAAACCAAAGTTTATTATCAGCTCCTCTAACAAGTCTCATCTAGGTGCAGCAGCAGAAGAAGGAAAGAGGCCGAACACCTTCGGGTCTATGAACTTATACTCGCACATAACAAAAGACATGCATATCAAAAGCTGACATCCCTCATTATCTTAATCCCCCCATTGTCTTCATACTCCTCCTCTTGGCCCGGGGGGGTCAGGGCAACCCATCCGGTCTCCACCGCAGTGCCTGGGAAGCTCTTTGATCTTCACTGGCGGTTGAGACTCTTTGTCCTGTTCTGAGGTGTGAAGTCGCCTTACATATGTAATCACCAAACATTCTCAAATGCTTCAACATATGTAGGTTATGGAATATATGATTAATATAGACCACAGCCCCCCCCAAACGACTAAGAAAAGGACAACAGAAAAATTCACAGTTTAAGATAATTACTATGACATACTAACTGCTACACCTCTTGCCACAGAAGAAACTTTCCAGCAGCCATGCTCCTAAGAGAGTTCAGTGGTAATCATAACAGCATAGTAAAATCACAAGTCAGTCCTAAACTGTTACAGCACAATTAGTGAACAACTGTTGAGTAGTTTGCATCAGTCTCTGTGCCGTCTGGGTTTTAATCTTCTCCCGAATCTGCTGTGGGTCCGCTTGGGCGTCCTGCTGGGACCTTCCTGTAAGGAATCTGCAGCCTGGGAAGGAGAGTGATTATTTGTTCCCTGCAGGGGGGCTGAGTCTTTTCTCTTGGGGGGTCTACCCCGCCGAGGTGCTCTCGCCAACCGTGCAGGCTCGTCTCTCAACAAGAAGGCAGGTTTAAGTCTGTCAATGCTGACTGTTTCTTTTCTATCCCCAAAATCAAGCACAAAGTGTTTATCACCAGGTTCCAGCACTCTGAATGGCCCATCGTATGGTGGGTGGAAAGTTGGTTTTAAAGCTTCATGCCTAACAAAAACGAATTCAGCGTTCTTTAAAGCTTGTGGGACAAAAACCCGTGGAAAAGAGTGATGTGCCAGTCCGGGGAGAGAGTCCGGTCCGTTGCTGCCTAAAAACCTCGGGGCTGGAAGATGCCCTGGCTCTGGGTTCTCTGGTAAAAATTCACCTGGGAGCCTGAGAGGTTGTGCAAAAACTAATTCTGCTGGAGAGGCGTCTAGATCCTCTTTGGGTGCAGCACGCAACCCCAATAAAACCCAGGGAAGTTTATTTACCCAATTTGTATCCGTTAGTGAGGCTCTGAGGGCGGCCTTTAAAGATCTGTGAAAACGCTCGCATAACCCATTAGCCTGAGGGTGATAAGTGGTGGTGCGGTGAATTGTCGCCCCTAAGCTGCTGGCCATGGCTGACCAAAGCTCCGAGACAAATTGAGGCCCCCTATCGGACGTGATGTCCGATGGGACCCCGAAACGTGCCACCCAGTTTGTCAAAAAAACGCGAGCGACTTCCTCCGCTGTGGTTGACGCCAGAGGGACTGCCTCTGGCCAGCGCGTGGTGCGGTCTATCATTGTTAACAGGTGTGTGAAACCTTGGGAGGAAGGTAGTGGCCCCACGAGGTCGACATGAACGTGGTCGAACCTTCTAGCAGGGATTGGAAAAGGCTCCAGAGGGGCTTTTGTGTGTTTGTGTATTTTGGCGCGCTGACAAGAAATGCAAGTTTTTGCCCATTCTTTTACGTTTTTGCGCAGGCCAGGCCACACAAACTTTTCGGCGACCATTTTAACCGAGGCGCGCACACCTGGGTGCGCGAGGGAGTGAATTGAGTTGAAAATACGGCGGCGCCATGTAGCTGGGACTAACGGGCGCGGTCGGCCGGTTGAGATATCGCATATTAGGGGGGGGCACGCCGTCGCGTAAACCCCTTTCCTCCAGCCTTAACCCTGTTGGTCCAGACAAGAGTGCGCGCACGTCCGCGTCACTACTTTGCTCCTCTGCCATGGCTGCATAATCTATCCCTGCATGGATTGGTGCTGCGTATGTGTCCGCGTTGGCGAAGAGTTCTGTGGCTGAGGTAGTATAATCTGTCTCCTCGCGCTCTGGCACAGCACGAGAGAGGCAGTCTGCTACCACGTTAAGTTTGCCTGCCACATGTCGAATGTCTGTGGTGAACTCTGAAATCGCAGCCAGCTGTCTTTGTTGCCTGCCTGACCACGGTTCGGAAATTTTAGCCATGGCAAAGGTGAGCGGTTTGTGGTCTACAAAAGCCGTGAAACTCCGCCCTTCTAACCAGAACTGGAAGTGGCAGATGGATAAATGAAGCGCTAGCAGCTCCCTGTCAAAAGTGCTGTATTTACGCTCAGTTTGGTTTAGCGATTTGCTGAAGAATGCCAAAGGTTGCCAGATTCCGCTGACATGTTGTTCTACAACTGCCCCTATAGCCAGGTCCGAAGCGTCTGTGGTTAGCGCAATGCGGGCCGAGGGATCGGGGTGAACCAACAATGTGGCGTTAGCTAGAGCGCTTTTTACTTCCGTGAAGGCGTGTTCGCGCTCCGGGGTCCATTCGACCGCGTTGGAAGCTTTTTGTTTTCTGAGCGCGTCATATAGGGGCTGCATGAGCTGAGCTGCGTGGGGGAGGAAACGGTTGTAAAAATTAACCATTCCTAAAAATTCTTGCAGCGATTTGACCGTTTGTGGCCGTGGGAAACTTTTTATCGCGTGAACTTTGTCTGGAAGTGGGACTGCCCCCTTCAGAGAAACTCTGTGTCCTAAAAAATCAATTTGTGACACGCCGAATTTGCATTTGGCTGGATTGATTATTAACCCGTGCTCTTCTAGCCTCTGAAAAACCATAGTGAGATGCTGCTCGTGTTCTTCCTCAGACGGGCTGGCTACCAGCATATCGTCGAGGTAGACGAAAACAAAATGGAGGTTGTGTAATACTGCGTCCATCATCCGCTGAAAGGTTTGAGCAGCGCCTTTGAGGCCGAAAGGCATTCGCAAAAATTCAAAAAGGCCGAAAGGGGTTATTACAGCTGTTTTAGGAATGTCCTCTGCTCGAACTGGGACTTGATGATAACCGCAGACCAGGTCTATTTTTGAAAAAATGCGCATACCCGCCAGATGTAGTGAAAAATCTTGAATGTGAGGAATTGGGTAGCGGTCATGCGCTGTCGCATTGTTTAATCTGCAGTAATCGCCGCACGGTCTCCAAGAACCGTCGGATTTCGGAACCATGTGAAGTGGTGAGGCCCAGGGGCTTTTCGAGCGTCTGATAATGCCTAATTTTTCGAGGGAAGTAAACTCGTCCCGAGCTATGGCGAGCTTGGCCGCGTCTAAGCGCCGAGCTTTGGCAAATACGGGTGGGCCCGTTGTGGGAATAAAATGTTCAACCCCGTGTTTAGCCACTGTGGCTGAGAATTTGGGAATTGTGAGTGCTGGAAATTGGGTGAGGAGTTGATCAAACTTACCTCCTGCTGTGGTGACGCTGGCCTGCACGGGTGGTGGAGAAACACGAGCTGCGCAGGGAATAGAAGCAAAGGACAGTGCATTAACCAAGCGTCTGTTCGCTAGATCAACTAATAACCCATGTGCACACTAAAAGTCTGCGCCCAACAAGTTAAAACTCACCGCCGCTACAACAAATGTCCATCTGTAGTTGCGGCCGTGGATGCGGAGGTGCAGGCTCTTTTCGCCAAAAGTGTCAATGCTGGAGCCGTTGGCTGCCACCGCTCCACTGCCCCGGGTGCCCATGGCTCGATCTGCTTGGGAGGGCATGACAAAACTTAGTTGAGCTCCTGTGTCAATAAGGAACTGCTTGCCGGTGTGACCGTCCGTCACATATAACAGCTTACTTTTTTCGCCGAGAACCGCTGCCGTTAACGGCTCTCGGCTTTGGCGTTTCCCAAAATCGTGAATTTGCAGGGGGGAACGCATTTGTGAGCCTTCTCGGCGAAGCGGTGGTGGTAATAACAAACGTCGCTCCGTCTGTTACGTTTTGGCCATGTCGCTGTCACCGCGGGCTGGTTCTGCTCAGTGGTTTGTGGCTCCCCGTGGCTCTGGGCATCAGCGTTGAAGTCTGCGGATGCTGCTGTGGGTGTCTGCTCCTTGCAGGCGTTGACGAGCCGTTGAGCTTCGTGGGCCAGCACGCGGAAGTCTTGCTGGGTGCTGCATCGCATGTTGGCGAGCGTCCCTCTCATGTGTGGTGGCAGCGTACTGAGGAATATGAATTGGAAGAGGAAGTTGTCATTGTCCTCTTCTTTAAGCTGCAGCAAGTCCTCCATGAGGGCCTTAGGTCTGCATCCTCTGTGGCCGTAGACGGCCAGGATCCTCTCGGCTCTCTCTTCGGCTGAGGGGACGTAATTTGCCACGATGGTTGCTTTCAGTACTTCATATTTGTCTTGGGCCGGCGGCCGGTGGATAATGCTCCGCACACACCTCGAAGTGGCGGCGTCGAGTTTGGCGACGATGTGATAGAACTTCGTATCGTCGGCCGTGATGCCCGCCAGTGTAAACTGGGCTTCAGCTTGCTGAAACCACAAGGCGGGGTCTTCCTGCCAGAAGTCCGGCAGCTTGACAGCGACGGCGTTTGTGTAGACCGTCACTGATGTGTCCGCAGGGTGAGAGTGCCTTGCTTCGGCTCTCTCAGCGGCGCTGGTGCTCGGTTGAGCCCTCTCTATCACTTCTGCCGGGGGGGAACGTCGTCCATCTGTTCCCCTGTCTGCGTGGGCGCCAGCGTCTGCCTGGGTCGCCACAGATGAGTCGATCGCGGGGGAACGCCTCTGGTCCATACTCGCGTCAGGGTCACCAGTGTAGAAGAGCTTGAAAGAACGAGGCGATGTGATATATAAACCAAAGTTTATTATCAGCTCCTCTAACAAGTCTCATCTAGGTGCAGCAGCAGAAGAAGGAAAGAGGCCGAACACCTTCGGCTCTATGAACTTATACTCGCACATAACAAAAGACATGCATATCAAAAGCTGACATCCCTCATTATCTTAATCCCCCCATTGTCTTCGTACTCCTTCTCTTGGCCCTGGGGGGTCAGGGCAACCCATCCGGTCTCCACCGCAGTGCCTGGGAAGCTCTTTGATCTTCAATGGCGGTTGAGACTCTTTGTCCTGTTCTGAGGTGTGAAGTCGCCTTACATATGTAATCACCAAACATTCTCAAATGCTTCAACATATGTAGGTTATGGAATATATGATTAATATAGACCACGTGGGGGTTTTTTTGACTGGAAGAAGTTCTTTTAATTTTCATCTGAAGCCTAATTAAACTTTTAAACTTCGAGACCCAGCAAGGTTTCAGACAGGATGGACTAGCTTGTTATTTTCTTTTTTACTTTAATGGAGTTGAATATTCCTCTAGTTTGTTTTTAACATGCAGTTACAACAGCCATTACGGAGCAGCAAAGCTGCTATTTGAGTTTTTACACTTCAACATCTATTATTTAATTGTATTGCTACAAACACTTCTGATTAAGCTGTAAAGTTCAAGTTTCCAACTCAAGTTTGATGGGTCATTATTTTATTTAGCTATGGAAACTTAAAATAGGCTACATTATATTAAGGCAGAGACTGACAACAAAGTGATTTTCACAGGTGTGTAGGCTTAAAGCGAGGTAGTCGGATCCCGGAAAAAAAAAATTGTTTTTGCGTGCATGGGAAGAAAATCCTATCTATAGTCATTATAGACACATATAGCGCGATTGTCTGCGAGTGTGAATGACCTGTTCCACGAGCAAATGTACGTTTTTTGGTTCGTGGCTGTTTACATCGCCGTATTGGCCAGGATACTTTGTGCGCCGATGGGCCGTAGGGATCCCGTATTTTACATCCGGGTGATCAGTGCTGGATAAACTGGATAAACATCGTATAACCCCTGTGGCCTATTTCTGGCCTATTCCCCCAACAAAAAAAAAACAGTGAAACGGGAACAGCAGGAAGAGCCATAGTATCGTCGCCTTGTGGAGTGTGTAAATGAAGAGGCGTATTAATTTCAGACGATTTATTACACACTCACATCTCACAAGCAAAGAACAGACTGACTGGCCACATCAAGCATTCCTCTCTCTATATCAAGTCACACTTCACAAGGATCAAGGCACTTCCTCATCACAGCATGACATCTACATTACACTTCATTCAACCCCCTCTCACCCACTTGGGCATTGTTCTCCCATGTGTATTCATTGTCTCTGTCTAAGGTGTGAAATAACCTGAGGCCCATACCGCCCCCCCCCCAGCATCTTAGATAGAACAATAGAACATCAGTCCACATGCTGTTTCGGCTTCAGTCTCCTCCCATATCTGCTGTAACTGGGGTTTACTGCCTCCGTGGCGCTGCTGTGCCGGTGGGAGGCTGCTTTGAGTGTGTCCGACTGCGGGTGAGCCGTGGAGGGGGGGGGGGTTCACTCTGTCCGTGTGGCTGCTCTGATGAATCGTTCCCCTGGGGAGGTCTCCGTGGGGGTCTTCCACACCGAGGGGTCCTCGCCAACAGCACTTGCTCATTCGCCACTACAAAAGCTGGTTTGAGTCTGTCTATGCCAATTCTCTCCTGTCTACCCCCCCAAGTCTAGCAAAAAATGCTTATCCCCTGTTTCCAACACTCTGAACGGTCCATCATAGGGTGGGCACAATGGAGGGCGGTGGGCGTCATGTCTGACGAACACGAACTCCGCGTTCTTCAAAGTTTTAGGCACGAAGGCACGCGGAAAACTGTGGTGGGCAGGGCCTGGCAGCGTGCCTGTGTTTGCGCTACGCTGCAAAAGCTGAGACGGGGAGCTGCCCGGTGCGGGATTGTCCGGTAGAAACACATTTCACAACTAATAATAGTAACATTTCCACAAAAAATGTGCTATATTAACAACACGATTGAATGAGATGCATATCACAAACTAGACTACGATGTTATTTCACAACATTCAAAGTTACACTGTATGGCCCCTGGCTTTGCAGAATATCTATGAAAACATGCTGCACAAATCTGATACGTTTACTTACGTATCCAAGAGAATTTTGGTGACCTCTTCATCATCCTTCAACTGATGCCTGTTCTTGAAAGCTTCCCAGCAATCCTTCTCACTTTTTAATGCTACACGACTTTTGTTTCGAAGATTATCCTGCTCTACTTTCCGTCTTTTTCTAGCTGACTCCGACAATGATGTTTTCCTTCCACGCGCCATATTGTTTGTGTGATTGACACCCAAACCATCCAGTCACTGAAGTGCGGTGCGCTTGAATGGTCACAAAATTAGCATTTTGCACATGGCTTGCTCTCCGGCGGTGGCCCCGAGAAGTAAACAAATGCCGGGACGCTTGAATTCTTTCGTCCCAAAAATATCATTTTTGAATATTAATTACAGCTAAACGGGAGCAGTTTCGATGCCGAAATTTCACATACAAATCCTAATATACGTGTTCTACACACCATCGGCTTTTGGGTATCCGACTACCTCGCTTTAAACAGTTGAGGTAAAATATGACCTGGAGCCCCGAACAGGAGCTGTGCCAGCAGGAAGCTGAGCTGGCAGACATGACAGAAATAACCGCGATTAGTCGACTAATCAAAAAATAGTCGTTAGATTAGTCGACTACCAAAATAATCGTTAGTTGCAGCCCTAATGTAAAATCTAGATACTAAAGTATAGTAAGCATACAGAAATGGAATCTTCTGTCTGCTCCGTGTTCATTTCTTCCCTCTGTCTGTACATTCTCTCAAAGCTCAAGGGCCAGTTGTTGCAGTACCACCAGAAATTGTGTGACAGTAGTTCAAGCAATTATTTATTTAGCGAATGCAAAGTCCTTAAGCCAAGCAGTTGCCTCCTGGTTTGCTGTATGGAGGGTGTGTAATCCTCCTTCCAGTCTTTGGAGCGGGCAAGCCTCTATGATGTGTTCCATTGTTTGCTCCTCTCCACATGCGCACAGTGGGCTAGGGCTACTGCCCCATCTGTGAAGGCTGGCCAAGCAGGGGCCATGTCCAGTCCTGAAGCGATTGAGTGTAGACCACTGTCTCCTTGGGAGGTTGGTGCCCGGGACCTGTTGGTTGGGGTTTATCACCAGCTGTTTGTTTGGGACCTCCTTGGTCTCCCATTCCTCTTGCCAAGCTGTCTGGATGGTAAAGTCAGCTGGGGGAGGGTTTTTCCAAATCGGCCGTCTGGATGAAAGTCGGGCAGTGGGTGGGGTGTAGATATCTGCATGGATTGGTAAGTGAGGAAAATCTTTAACTTTTTGGAGCATCCTTTGAGTTAATGCTGCTCGCCGGATGTGTGGAGGGGCTATGTTTGACAGTACAGAGAGCCAGGGGAGTGGTGTTGAGCGGATTGTTCCAGTTATAGTTCTCATGGTTGAGTTGAGCTGGGTGTCTACATGGTGTGTGTAAGATGACCTGGACCAGACAGGGGCACAATATTCTGCTACAGAGTATGAAAGGGCCAGTGCTGAGGTGCGCAGGGTGGAGACTGCCGCCCCCCATTTTGCACCAGCGAGCTTGCAGAGCAGGTTGTTTCGTACCTTCACCTTAGCAGCCGTCCCCTTTAGATGTTCCTTGAAGGATAAGGTCCTATCAAGGGTCACTCCAAGATAAGTTGGATTTGGGGCATGCTTAAGCTTGAGTCTGCTCAGGTGGATGTTTAGTTCTCTGGCAGCTTTTGCATTGTGGAGATGGAATACACTGGAGACGGTTTTTGCTGGGCTTGGTTTTAGGCGCCAGATTTTGCAGAACTGGTCCAGTTTGGCAAGATCTTCCGTGAGCACCCGTTCCAGTGGTTCAAAGTCTGGTGCTTGGAATGCCAAACAGATGTCGTCTGCATAGATGAATTTGCGGGATTTTGTAGTAGGCAGGTCGTTTATGTAGAGGTTGAACAGAGTTGGAGCTAGAACTGAGCCTTGTGGGAGTCCGTTTTTCTGCATTCTCCATGCACTTGTGTTCTGACTGAGGTGGACTCTGAACCTTCGGTTGGTTAGCAGGGTTTTTATAATTGCTGTTGCCCAAGCAGGGATCACCTTTATAAGTTTCAGGAGGAGGCCTTTGTGCCAGACCGTATCATAGGCGGCTGTAAGATCGAGAAACACAGCCCCTGTCTTCAGTCTGCTCTCAAAGCCATTTTCGATGAAGGTGGTTAGGGCCAGTACTTGTTCTCCTGTACTGCGGTCCTTGCGGAAACCTGCTTGATCCACACTTAGAATATCCTCTATTTCTGGGGAAATGCGTTGCAGTATTAGGCGCTCCATGATTTTGTAAGGAACGCTGAGTAGGGAGATTGGGCAGTAGCTTGCTGGTAGTTTGTGGTCTTTGCCAGGTTTTGGGATGGCAATGACCTTTGCTGTCCGCCATTTCTTTGGGATCGAGTTTGTTTGTGTGATCCTTGTGTAGAATTGTGTCAACCAGGTTAGGGCTCGGGGGCCAAAATTTTTCATGAATTCTGGGAAGATGTTATCGTATCCTGCTGCCTTTCCACATTTCAGGCCCTGTAGGACTTTCTCCAGTTCAGCAGCCTTGAAGGGTTCAGGGTTCGTTTCCTCTACAGGCATTTTTTGGTGTTTTTTTTAGCTCAGTTGTAACTGCTCTTCTGGTGTCTTTGTCTTGGGGTGCTTTGGCGATAGTCAGTAGGTGGGATGCAACTTGGTTGGGTGTGACGGATGCTCGGCTTTGGCTAGGGGGCTTCTGTGCAGCTCCTAGGCGACGGATGAGGCTCCAACATTTCCTGCTAGAGTGGGTAAAGCTCCGGTCAGCAACTGTCTCCTCCCATTTCTTTCGCCGGGCTGTATTTAGCGATTCAATGAGATGGTCTGCTATCTCTGGGTCCCCTGATGTTTGATAGGATTGTAGGAGGGCAGCACTTTCTCCGTCCAAACATGGGACATAGAGGGGTCGGTAGCCTCGTGGGATTGCAGTATGGGCAGCCTTGAAGATTGCGCTGCAGAAGCGGTTGTATGCTTCATCTACAGTGATGGTGTGGAGTGGGATAGTAACAACGCTCCGGTCCAGAGTTTCACTGAATTTCTTCCAGTTGGCTTTGCGGAGGTTCCAGCGCATCTTCCTTGGGCTGTATATGACTGGAAGTTGTAGGCCAATGTGTACAAGCAGGGGCCGGTGTTGGCTGTGTGGAAAATCATCAAGAATGAGGATCTGTGTAGGATATGGCTCCCCATTCAAAGAGCTGGCCCAACACAGGTCAGGAGAATAGTCCTTCTTCCACCTAGCAGAGTGGAAGGTTCCTCTTTGTTTGGGGTCGTATATCAAAGCGAGGTCATTTCTGGATGCCCAGTCTGAAAGTGCCTCCCCATCACTGTCCACTGCTGGGTACCCCCAGTCAGGGTGATGGCTGTTAAAGTCCCCCACATAGATGGCAGGGTGGGGTAGGGTGGGTAAGACCTGCAGATCCCAGTTGGCATTAGGGGGCTTGTACACATTGACAATATGGAAGCCACCAATGATTATGGTGTCTGAGAAATGTGTTGTTATCAGGTGATTTGCTTCAACTATGTCAGAACGCACATAGGTGGCACGTCCATGTTTAGCATGTAGAACATAGCACAGGAGGTCAAAGCCTTTGATGGTGAAGCGGCCAGCTTCCTCTGTGCCAATATGAGTCTCTTGGAGGCAGATTACATCAATCGAATGTTGGAAGGCGAGGACTTCGATAAGGCTTCGCTTGGCTGCAGATAGGCCTTCAACGTTTAGTTGTAATATGCGAAGGGCAGATCCTACCACAAAGTGCTCTTGGGGCTGTTTGCTTTCGGCTTTAGGAGTGTGACTAGGATTCTTCTTTGACTTGGCACAGAGGCGTCGTCTCTTCGAATTTAGTCTGCTGGTAGGATCATTAGCTTCCCCAGGCGAGCCCGGGTACTGACGGAGGGCGCGACGAGAACGCTGATCCATTGCCCCCCAGTTCAAGCAATACCAACAAAACACAACAAAAAAGAATACTTAGGCTGCATCCACACCAGGATAGTCCGGGGGTCTCAGTTCAGTTGGGTGGGGAATGGCGAGAATTTTCACACCTTCGTTTGGTTTGGTTTGCATTCACACTGCAGCGGACCAAACTGCCTGGACAAATTCACGCAGTTACAACTGCTCGTTTGGGGCACTGTAGCCGAAACCACCACTGACCAGGAAGAAAAAATCTCGGCGAAGAAGAAAAATCAGGCTCATTGATTGGCCAGGACCAAAAATGGAAATCCATTCCCTTCAGCCAGTTTTGTTTGTCCGCCACGAACAAGACATTTTTTTAACTTTTCTCCTCGGCATTCTCCGGTAACAGGATTTCTTGGATCTGCGTGGTTATCTTTATTGTTATTTTCTACCCAAAATGTGCTACGGTAAACACCACTTCCTCTTCTCAGACTACGTGTTGCTATTGTTACACAAACGCCGAGGGGCACTTCCGCCCTTTGGTCCGCTGGATAGTCTGTTTGCATTCACATTGCAAGCGAAGCACAAAAGACTTTTGTTTGCAATTGAACCGAGACCCTCGTTTTCAGATGGATCAGACTTGGCTTGTTTGGTGCACACCAGAGTTCGAATGCGCGTTCAGACTGCACCAAACAAACCGAACTATCCACGGAGGTGGAGTAGAGTTCCTTTGGTCTGGACCAGACAGTGGCCGTGTGAATGCGCCCTTAAAAAACTGATGAAACTTTCTGAGAAGCTGTGAAAGTTGGTCAGAAATTACAAACATTCATAGGTGTAAATCGGGGCAGTAGTGGCTCAGGAGGTAGAGCAGGTAGTCTAATAACCGAAAGACTGATGATTCGAATCCCGCTCCCCACACCCTGCCGTTGTGTCCTTGGGCAAGATACTTTACCCACCTTGCCTCCAGTGTCTGTGCACTGGTGTGTGAGTGTGAATAACTGTTAGGTGATGGTTGGAGATGCTGTTGGTGCAGATTGGCAGCCATGTTTCCATCATTCTGCCCCAGGGCAGCTGTGGCTACAGAAGTAGCTTACCACTACCATTGTCTGTGGAGTGAATGAATAATGGACTCATCGTAAAAGCATCTGGGTGTCATGAAAAGGGCTATATACAGTAAATGCAGTCCATTATTAAATCAAGGGGGCACGGAGGGACATGTCCCCAGGAAACCTGAAAAAATTATAGAGAACTGAGAGATTCTTTTTTAAGGTAACACATTTATTTGCAAATTTACAACTTTTTTCTTGTAAATGGATTTTATGCATCTTAATTTTCAAACTTTTTTCTTTTAAAATATTGACTTGTAAATTTGCAACTCTTTTTCTGGTAAATTTGCAATGTTTTTCCTGTAACTTTTCAACATCTTTCCTGTAAATTTGCACCTTTTTTCCTGTAAATTTGCAACTTTTTCTTTTCTCATAAATTTGCTTCTTTTTGCTTGCTTCTTGTAAATTTACAACCCTTTTTCTAAGATTTTTTAAAAATTTTTCCTTATAAATTTACAAATTTTCCTAAGTAAATTTGTAACATTTTTCCTAGTAAATTTCCAACATTTTTTTGTAGTAAATTTGCAATTTTTTCCACTCATAAATCCACTACTTTTTGCATCTTAAATCTGCAATTTTTTCCTCTAAGTTTGCAATCTTTTTCTAATAAATTTGTGCTTTTTTATTTTACATTTTCCCCCATAAAATTGCAACTTTTTTAATAGTAAATCTGTAACTTTTTCACGCAAATTTGAAACTTTTTTCCTCATAAATTTGTGACTGATTACAATAATGTAGTGCCTCTTCAGTATTTACTTTGGAGAAAATGTTCTGTTTATTGTCCCTCTAACAGGGAAATGAAACATCCACCCATGCAAACATTATGTTACCGCCCACCCTCTTTCTTAATATATCCTCAGTTCTCAGTGTATGTGCATCACTAAACACACGTGTTAATGTAACGTATGAATGGAAATATGAGAGAAGTGATGGTTATAAAATTTGAAACGTACTTATCTGTTTTCGTACATAAAGGGACAACTTTTCCGAAATCAACTCCTCCTACAGTTTTATTCCGATTGTTTTGAATCTTGGTACCATGCTGTGATATACACTGAGGATGTGCATATTGCAGTTTGATTCTGATCAGATGATTTTTGCAGGAGTTGTAGCCCCTGAGCTATGACATCCTATTTCAACTCACTTCACAGACAGTAACTGTCTTGTGAAATCAACTTCTCCTACAGTTTTGTTCCAAATGTTTTGAAACTTGGTACCAGGGTTTGATATACTCCGATGATGCACATATTGCAATTTCACTCTTATTGAATGACCTTGAGGTCAAAGGTCAGAGGTCAGATTTTCCCTAAATCTTCTAAATGCAGCAACGACTGAAAGAAATGATGGAAGCGTTTCAGATTGATACAATAGTTTTATCTAAGACACATCTTGGACATCTTACACCCTGACGTGACAATGGGTTTGGGATCAAAAGATCAAAGGTCAAAGTTAACATTCCATTTGCACTATGGTAAATGGTAAATGCTAAAGTTACTATTACTATAAAATGAGTAAAGCTAGGGCCACCAAACTTGGTACACAGGTTCACCCTGTAACCATGAAGTGTGACTATGGTTTTGGGATTGCAAGGTCAAAGGTCAACATCAAAATGGCTTATAAACTATATCTCAACAACAAAGAAAGCTAGGGTCACCAAACCTGGTACACAGGTTCACTCTGAGACTTACTATAGTCAAGTCAAATCACCTTTATTTATATAGCACATTTCAAAACAACCATGGCTGAACAAAGTGCTTCACAAACAAGATTTTAAAAAAATACCAAAACGATAAATAATGCAGCAACAAGTTAAAATAAAGCACAAAGATAAAAAGCTAAAATGAGAACACAGATATATAATCAAAAAACATAAATAAAAAGTAAATTAATGTGAGAACAAATAAAAGCTGATTACAACGATAACATTCTCAACTCATTAAAAGGCCGAGGAGAAGAGATGTGTCTTTAAAAGCAATAGTGGACAATAGTGGGAGCAGGTCTGATATAAAATGGTAAACTGCTTCACAGTTTTGGGGCACTCACTGTAAATGCACGATCACCCTGTGTTTTCAGGCGTGTTCTGGGTACATCCAGGAAAAGCTGGTTAGCTGATCTGAGATCTCTAGCTAGAGTATGCACATGGAGGAGTTCAGTCAAATAGGTTGGAGCTAAACCATTAAGACACTTGTATGTAATCAACATAATTTTAACATCTATTCTGTGGCAAATAGGGAGCCAGTGGAGGGAGCATGAAGTAGGAGAGATATGGTCCCACTTTTTCTTTCCTGGCAAGAGACAAGCAGCAGCATTTTGAATTAATTGCAGGTGGTGAATAGATGCATGATCCAGGCCTAGATATAAAGAATTACAATAATCAAGTCTAGAAGATATGAAGGCATGGCTCACCTTCTCCAAATCTTTAGGAGAGAGATAAGGTTTGGCCTTAGCTATAAGTCTCAACTGTAGGAAACTGGACCTAATGACAGAAGAAATTTGCTTATCAATTTTTAAAAACACTGTCAAAAATGACACCAAAACTTTTCACAAAGGAGTGAATGTTTTTTCCTAAGGGCCCAAGAATCCTAACATCTGACAAGTTAGGGTGTCCGAATACTATGGCATCAGTTTTATCTTCATTTAATTTGAGGAAGTTTAAGTTTATCCATGTCTTTATGACCTTCAAACAACTGAGTAGTGGGTGCAGTGATTGCCTATTTACCAGTCTCAGGGGCAAATAAATGTGTATGTCATCAGCAAAACAGTGAAAAGAGACACAGTGCTCCCTAAAAATTGATATGAGTGGCTGCAGATACAGCGTGAAGAGAATGGGGCCTAGTACAGAACCCTGGGGAACACCACAGGTTGTTGGAGCTGTATCTGAAGAGTGATCCCCCAGGTGGACCGAAAAACTCCTGCCTGATAGATAGGAGTGAAACCATCTGAGCACAGTGCCTTTGAGCCCAACTTCATTTTCAAGGTGTGGCAACAAGATACAGTGATCAACAATATCAAAATCTGCTGACTGATTTAAAAGCACAAGAATGTTGGAGTCTCCTGAGTCAACAGTTAAAATCAAATCATTAAAAACTCTTAAAAGTGCTTTTTCAGTGCTATGTCTGGGTTTAAAACCAGATTGAAACTTTTCATACAGATTGTGATGAATTAAAGTTTGCAATTGCATAAAAATATTTTCTCCAGAACTTTTGATAAAAAGGGCAACTTAGAAACAGACCTAAAGTTAGAAAGAACAGCTTAATTAACCACTTGCACGCCGTTGTTCCGCGGGCGGGCAAGTCTCTGCGTCCTAAGACGCACGAGGGCGCACGAGAGTGCCCTCGTGCACGCTTGGACGCATGACGCATGATGGTAGTGATGGAGATGGTGCTGGCCTCCAAGCGCCACTGAAAAAAAAATCTGCAAACACAGCCGCGAACAGATTAGTTCATCTGATTGACCTCTCATTCGACTAATAAGAGCCTTGAACTGGGTTTCTGAAACCTTGAAGAACCAATGAATGAAAACCTAGGAAGGAGGACCCGCCTCCCAACGCTTTGAATGCAGTGAGCCAATTGAAGCAGAGAAGTTCGTGAGCTGTTTTTTTTTAAGGCTGGGTGAAGACTGGCTGCTGCAGCGGATCAAAAAAGGACACAGGAAGAGCTCCACAGACCCAGCAGCATGGAGACCATCCACAAATGCAACCTGTGTGACAGGGAGTGCCATTCATGGATCGGCATGTTCGGCCACAGGCGGTGCTTATTTTGTATTGGTTCCAGCAGAGTAGACGTTATGATTTTCTTCCATGGTCATTATAGACCGACGGAGGCTGACGACGAAAGCTGAGTGACACACACGCCTTTGCCAGTCTTTTTTTAATTACTACTGTTATTTGTTTTGAAAAATCGTTCGCCAAAAACCGCAATCATGGAAGCACAAAACCGCAATAATGGAATTATGTTTTGATCGAGTCGCGAGACCAGAACCAGAGCGGACCAGCGTCGCGTTCGTCTGACAATGAGGAAGACAAGTTCGCCAAGACTCCGCTGTGAAGAGGTAAGGTGTTATAAGCTAAATTATTCTCTATCCCTGAAAATTGTAATCCAAAATGACTTTTGACCGATCAGTAAATTACAGCTGTGCGGTTCACGAAGTCTGAAGTTCGTGCGCCGCGGTACAAGGGGTTGCTCGCAGTGTACAGGCTGTGAACGCCCCCCCCACCCCCGCTATTCTTCTGCAGTGAGGGGGGGGGGAGCCGCGGTGACTGCACTGCTGTCCTACATCACCACATAAGGCTAATCCGTTGTGTAGCGATGGCTAAAGTCCATCCTCTGTAGTGAGCGGGGGGGGACACCCCCCCCCCCACACACACAGTAGCGAGGGGGGGGGGAGCCGCTGTGACAGCGTTGCTGTGGAAACATGCAACGAGTGTAATCTGTCATGTAGCGAGGGCTGAACTCTGTCCTTGATAGTGGGGGGGGGACGACCCCCCCCCACACACACACAGACACAGCCCTGAGTGTGACCTTTCCTTTGAGCCTAAAATGAAGCTTCTACATTGAATCATTCAAAAGTTACAGACGTTTTTCCAAACTGTGCCATTTGGCACAATTTGGCACAGTTCCAAAACGCCTGGGAACAACCTGAGAACAAAGCTGTGTAAAATACTCATTTTTTGTGGTATTGTTACCAAATTTGGATCTCAGCTGGATAACACTTGGTTCTACATTTCTGTTGCATTTTCCAGCCGGATCGGACAGCTGTGTGTTATTTACAAGCATTTGTATCCAAAAAAACACTGTGTCCAATTTTTTTTTCTTCAAGTTCAGTATGTTTAGATGACTGTAACTCAGTGGCCGGAGCACGTAGAGAGATTATGTTTTTTTGCCAAAAAATTCAAAGTGTTTTCTTTTAAATGAGACCAACCCCATGAAGATGCTGCAAAGGGTTGAATAACAGCTTTCGATTTACTTTGGGCACATTATTTTTTGGCATTTTTAGGAAAATTGCCCGGAGTGCAAGTGGTTAAGGTTCTTCTTCTTTAGCAGAGGCTGTACTACTGCGTGTTTGAAGGCAGCTGGAACACAGCCAGAGGCAAGGGAGGTATTTATTAGATCTAAAATAAATGGACCAACAGAATCAAAGGCTTCTTTAAGAAGTTGTGAAGGAATCTGATCCAAGAGGCAATTTGTAGGCCTTAAGTGAAGAACCACATCTCTAAGGGAGGACAAAGAAATGGGTTCTAACTGTTCCAGGATGGCAGAACACCTGACAGGCGTGGATGGGTCATGGTCCTTCAGCATGTTCAAAGTGGAATGGAGTTATTATTATATATAGTTATTATTATATTTATTATATATAGTTATATATTATTATATAGTTATGTTTTATCATAAGAAGGGCAACAGAATCTAAAATGCCTGCGCATTTAGAATTAAAAAGCGTGAGGAGGTCATCTACATTATAATCATCATTTCCATTTAAACTGAATCTTTAAAGGCATCAGAAAACAGCAATGGCGTTTCACTGTTCATTATCCGGCAGCAGTGTGCAGCAGGGGAAGCTTTAACCACAGAGTAGGGGATTGTAATAGTCAATAAAACAGGCATGTGGTCTGATATTCCAGCATTTTTCCTTCATATGAACACTTAAATTATGGGAAAGTACAAGGTGTAATATATGGCCCTTTTCACTATAGAACATGTAAAGCTCTCTAGGGTCACCAAATTTGCTACACAGGTCCACCTTGGGATCCTGTCCTACATCTATGGGTTGTGTACTTGGTTGTATATTCATGGATGATGGGTTTATCATAATTTGTTTATGACCCAGTAATTACAGCGGGGAAAATAAATATTGAACATGTCAACATTTTTCTCATTAAACATATTTCTGATGGAGCCACTGACCTGAGATTTTCACCAGATATCAGTAACAACCCAAGTAATCCATGCATGCAAAAAAAATCAAGGCAACTGTGTTCACAAAACAAGTTATATTTAATAAAGTGAAATGGCACAGGGAATAAGTATTGAACACATGAAGAAAAAGAGGTGCAAAAAGGCATAGAAAGCCAAGAAGCCAACTGAAATCTATCACAGTATAGGAAGCTATCCCATCCCCCATCAGTGCAAATTAATTTCAGCTCGTTACCTGACTGATGGCCTTTAAAAAGGTCTGTTTATATCAGATTGCCACACCGCAAAGAACTCATGATGAGTAGAAGCAAAGCGCTCTCTCTAGACCTTCACAACCTTATTGTTGCAAAACATAATGATGGCATTGGTTACAGATGCATTTCTAAACTGCTGAATGTTCCAGTGAGCACTGTTGGAGCCATCATTGGGAAGTGGAAAGCACATCATTTTACCATCAACCAGCCATGACCAGGACCTCCTCACAAGATTTCTGATAGAGTCAAAAGAATTATCAGAAAACTTATCCAAGAGCCAAAGACCACTGGTGGAGAGCTCCAGAAAGCTCTGGAGTTATCAGGTACTGCTGTTTCAAAGAAAACAATAAGTAATGCCACCCAACCGACATGGGCTCTATGCCCACTCACCTTGCAAGACTCCATTGCTGAAGAAAAAGCATGCTGAAGCTCATTTAAAGTTTGCTGCACAACATTGGGCAAGCCAGTAAAATACTGGGAGAATATAGTCTGGTCAGATGAGCCCAAAATTGAACTTTTTGCATGCCACAACACACAGCATGTTTGGAGGAGAAATGGCACTGCACATCAGCCCAAAAACACCATACCAGCAGTGAAGTTTGGAGGTGGGAGCATCATGGTGTGGGGGTGTTTTTCAGCACATGGTACAGGCAGACTTCATATAATTGAAGGAAAGATGAATGGACAAGTGTACAGAGCCATCCTTGGTAAGAACCTGCTGCCATCTGCTAAGATGCTGAAGATGAAATGAGGGTGGACATTTCACCAAGACAATGATCCCAAACACACAGCCGAGGAAACTCTCAACTGGTTCCAGAGAAGGAAAATAAAGCTGCTAGAATGGCCCAGTCAGTCACCTGACCTGAATCCAATTGAAAACCTATGGAACGAACTGAAGATCAGAGTTCATAGAAGACACTCATGAAACCTTCAAGATTTGAAGACGGTTTGTGTGGAAGAATGGGCTAAAATCCCTCCTGAGCAATGCCTACACCTAGTTTCTCCATACAGGAGGCGTCTGGAAGCTGTTATTACCAACAAAGGCTTTTCTACTAAATATTAAATGAATTTCACCAAGGGTGTCCAATACTTATTCCCTGTGTTATTCCCTGTTATTAAATATAACTTGTTTTGTGAACACAGGTGCCTTGATTTCTTTGTATGTATGGATTACTTGGGTTGTTACTGATATCTGGTGAAAATCTCAGGTCAGTGGCTCCATCAGAAATTTGTTTAATAAGAAAAATGTTGACGTGTTCAATACTTATTTTCCCTGCTGTCTTTTGAAAAGTTGAAAGATGCTCTCCATCAGTATTAGGGTCTTCATACGGAAGTGGGGGATGTTGCACTCACCACAGAGTGCTCTTGTTTATGTATAGCTGCATTTATTGTCATTGTTTTATTACTTGTTAAATCTTTATTCTAAGACACGTTAATGAGTTGTGTAACACATAGGATTTGTATACATACTTTTGACCAGGCAATAAATATGCTGCTGTAAGCACTTTTGAAATTTCCCGTTTTTGTGAACAGTGCATACTGATGAGCTCATGTCATGTGATTTAGTATGTTTGAGGAACTTGCTGTGTTCAAGTTGCTCAAGAGGACAACTGCCATGCACCAACGTTGTGTGTTTGTATGTGGTACTTCTTGCCGCTCTTGTGTTTGTACACATTAAAGCTTCTGGCTTAACTGTGTGTATTTTCTACACTTCATGCCTGTGTTTAGGTAAAGTTTAGTTTGTGGTGTAAAGACCAAAGGTGATCAGAAGCAAAAATAAAAAGCTGTGTGGTAAACAGTCTGCAGCTGTAACCTCTACGAGAAGACGCACACCACTCGGGCTTCTCTTTTTGGCTGCCTGACATATTTAAATTCTATAAATTTACAGCATACAGTTAGGTCCATGTATATTTGGATATTGACTCAAGTTTTGTTATTTTAGCTTTTTCCAAAAAAAAAAAAAATTCAAGATACAGTTATATAACCAAAATAGGCTTAAAGTGCAGACTCTCAGCTTTAATGTAAGATTATTCACATCCAAACTGGAGTTACGGTTTAGGAATAGTAACCATTTTTATACAAAAACTCCTCATTTGAGGGGCTCAAAAGTAATTGGACAGTTGACTCAAAAGCTGTTTTATGGGCTGCATGGGCTATTCCCTCATTTATCCATCATCAACCAAGCAGTTAAAAGGTCTGGAGTTAATTCCAGGTGTGACATTGGCATTTGGAAGCTGTTGCTGTGAACCCACAATATGCGTTCAGAGGAGCTCACAATAGAAGTGAAACAGACCATCCTTAGACCTGGCGCACACAACAACGTTTTCATTTAGACCCAGTGGGAAACATCTGCGTGCGCACGGATCCACCAAATGTGTGAAAACTGCTGTTAGAACAAATGACAAGCAGAGGTTTTACTAGGGACTTTGGATTATAACTATAAATGCCAGATTCCTACTGCAATAAATATTTATATTCATTTTCTTTAAGCTGAAAGAATGAGGGAATAATAAATAAATAAATAAATAGTACACTGAGATTACTTTTGTTTTGATTAGGTGCTATACAAATAAAGTTGAATTAAATAAATAACCCGTATAATTGCAGACAATAAACAATCTGACTTACTGACAGCTGGTTTGGATATTTGATGAGGAGTTTTCAGTCATAACTTTTATAAAAAGCATTGCAAGTAAGAAAAAATAGTAATATGATGAGATGTCGGCTGCAGCCACATCTTATCGTTTGTGCAGCAGCACAAAACTGGATTTGAAACATCGGCAGCTCCATGGTGATTTGTTCATCATTCAACAAACGTAGGCATCTTCCTTGGTTATAATTTTGAGGATTATTTTTCTATATAAGGCTGCATCTATTGTGTAAAAAAAAAAGCAGTTTTACAGATACACTTAAGAGCCCATTTTTAACCTATTCCTCACTATAAACACATCAGGTTTAAACTTTAATCATGGAGCTTGTATTTCTGTAAGAAATACAGAAATACAAGCTCTGTATTTGTATTTCTCTGTGAGAAATAAATGCTCCTTGGTGTGTGGATTGGCTGAAATCTATTGTAAATCAGGGATCTATCATGCTGTAGGTCTTTTTTTCTGTGCATATGGATGCACAAAGTCAGCACTGTGAAAATCTCTCAACTCTAGAGTCTGGTGTCAAATCTCTACATTTTCACACCTCCAAATACCCAGTGTAGTATGCGTGGACAGCTAAACTGTAGATGAACGTCCACGGTTTGGGGTAAAAACGTTGTTGTGTGCTCGGTCCCTTAAGCTGGATTCATGCTGCACCTCCGCTGTCCGCATACATGCAACCGGAAGCCTCGTGTGACGAAATTTACGTCATTGTCTCCAGTCTACTAGTGTCCACAGGGCTCTTTTGTTGACAACCTCGTGCAGCCCAAATTTTATGACCGCGTGGCCTGCCCACGACCTGACTGCGTTGACAGCACATGTGCAACACTAAATGGCTGAGTCACGAGGTGCCGCTACCAACACAGCATACAAAGACAAAGTAGATGAAGAAGACAACGAGGAAGTGGAAGACAAGAATAAACATACATGAATCCTTTTCCAGCAGCAGCAGCTTGAACGGAGAAGAGCACTGGAAAATGGTAATTCCTCCTTTTTCTTGAAACGACGCCATTGTTGTTGCCACAAAAAAATGTGCTTAACTCTTGTGTTTATAGCCGGTAAACAAACTGGCGTGTTAGTGCATTTGCGCTACCCATAGGACTGGGGTGAAACTACAAATAACAGTTGTGCGCACGCATCAACTGTTACGTATGGCTCTGGCGAGCTATAAATAAGAGCCAAGGGCTGACCGGTGAGTTTGCGTCGTTTATTAATGAAAAGGGAAGGAACAAAGGAAAAGAGCCTCGTGGGGCAAAACACAACCAATACAAAAGGTACACTTACAAATGATGATGAGGGATGAGAGGAGGACTGGAGCCGGACGTAGGGGCTCCAGCCTAATCCACACCGAGAGATGAGCGTGAATCATATGCGAGGTCACAGCGCTGAGTAATCAGGGCCGCTCCCTTTTATAGTGGTTGACAGCGCCTCAGCTGATGAGAGGTAATTGGCCTCCAGCCGTCCCGTAGAGCTCGACAGCTGGAAGCCCGCTGAGACACTGTCATAATAAGAGCTGGACTGAGGAGGAATATGGCCTGAGCGCGGATGACATCGGCGCACAGACCATTATGACATCAACGGCTTGGCTTGGTAGATGAAAAAAAGTAAGCATGTACAGCGCAGTGTGCACGCCGGACTCGTCCAAAGCGCACGCGGACCAAAGCAGACCAGAGGGGAAATTCAGCATGAATAAGGGTTAATAAGACTGAAAAAAAGAAGAAATCCAGAAGAGAGCTAGCAGAAATGCTAGGAGGGGCCCAAATCAAAAGTTTGGTACATTCTGGAAAAAAAGAGTACATTGGTGATCTTGGGAACTCAAAAAGATCTGGGTGTTTATGGAAGACAACAGTGGTGGATGATCACAGGATCCTTTCCATGGTGAAGAAAAACCCCTTCACAACATCCACCCAAATGAAGAACACTCTCCAGGAAGTAGGTGTATCTAAGTCTGATAAAGAGAAAAATTAATGAGAGCAAATACAGAGGGTTCACCACATGGTGCAAACCATTAATCAGCCTCTAAAATTGAAAAGGGAGATTAGACTTTGCCAAAAACATCAGTAACCAGTCCAGTTCTGGAACAGCATTCTTTGGACGGATGAAACCAAGCTCAACCTGTACCAGAATGATGGGAAGAAAGTATAGAGAAGGCTTGGAACAGCTCATGATCCAAAGCACACCACATCTTCTGTAAAACTTGGTGGAGGCAGTGTGATGCATGGGCATGCATGGCTTCCAATGGCACTGGGTCACTAGTGTTTACTGATGATGTGACAGAAGACAGAAGCAGCCGGATGAATTCTGAATGGTAAATGGCGTTCACTTATATAGCACTTTTTCTCAAGTTTTTTCTTTTGTAAAATCCTGGTGAACACGATAAGTTAAGGAAGGTTCAGTAGGAGTATCACTGGTGCCCCAAAGTCTGTTTTTTATGTACTTGGAGGAAATTGAGGGTATCCTGTGCACATTCAGCTGAATAAGGCTGACACAGTGTGGCACCCGCCCATAGCCACTGTACTGTAGCACAACAGATTTGCGTATCATTTTAATGTTGTCCATATTGACATTTAGATTAAGCAGCTGCAGCAAGTAATAGAAATGTTGAATTGCTGATGATGGATGAAGACGACAAAGGTGATTGGATTTCCTCCCAATCAAACAATAAACAATTAAACATTAATGCTTCAGTCTCTGTGACGTCGCTCTCAAATGGGGCTCTGCCAGCCACTTTGTTTGGCCATTCGGCACCAGATCTGGTTGCCTGTTAATACAGTAATAGGATGCTTCCAAAATGATTTGGAGGCTATATCAGTTCCTCTCCCTTCAAAGACCAGTAGTATCACATCCCCTCTGCAACTGTCCAATCAAAATACATCTCGCTGGAGATGGATTGTGGGGAAAAGGGACCATAATTTGGAGAACTGAAACTGTACATATTAGTGCAGTTGTTTCTAAGCTTTGCTGCAGCCTCTATGGTGTGTGACATCAGACTGTGTTGATGTTAAAGCTGCTGTGCTTCACACTCTCTCATGTCAAACAAATGCTCTGTTAAAGAAAAAAAAATGGTTTTCATTGAGCAGCTACGCAGAAACTGTAACTCTGTGTTGTGTTTGATTTTAGTGCCTCTCCACAAAAATGACAGCTGCAGTCTGCTGTAGCCCGCTCATTTGAACCTGGTGTTTTTGGACAATTTATCGTCACTCCCAGAAACAGCTGAAGGGTCGATTCCTTTGTTCGCCGTTTACAGTGATTACAGAGCGGTGATCAGCAGCTTTTTGGCTGGATTCCCAGTGAGATGAGTCAATTTTCCTTTTGCTCAGTCAGCAAAGCAGCAAAACAGCTGTGCGTGCAAGGAGGCACACAGTAGTATCAGACCAGAGGGGTTTTCTCTGAGTTTTGATACTGATATGAGGTCAGTTCTGTTTGTCAAATGTTTTCGGATAACATAAGTAGTAGAGATAGGATTGCAGCTATCTGAAATATTCACTGTAATACTTTATTTTGAGCTGCCGGCTGCACTTCTGGACTTACCTCCAGTTGCAAAAATAGGGAGAGTGCACAGAGAAAAGCAGACAGGAGACTCAAAGTGAGGAGGTTTCTTCTGATTTGTGGTTACTTCGTCATATCGGGCTAAAGATAGCAGGCTAGGGTTCTGGTATTTTCTATTTTTCTATGGGATCTTTTCTCTCAGCATCTGTGTGTGTATTATGACAGCTGCCCTCTCCCAGTTAGAATAACATCCCGGGGAACTCGCTTTTCCTCACGTGCGCACAGGCTGCAAGTTGACGCCCTTTCCCCTGGATTGTCGACCACTGTGTGTATAGATGGTTTCAGTGATTCGTGAGCAGTGTGCTTGTTATAATATTTATAATATTTATGTTAAATGTGAGTCAGGCTGTTATATTTGTGTATTTATAATATAATATTTATAATTGTGTATTTATAATTTTTCTGCATTGATGTATGTGATTATTGTGTATATTTTTTATCTTGATTCTTTTTTCTAAAGCCCATCCAGGGACAAGAGTTGCAAATTAGCTAATAACTATACACTCTATGTGCAACACATCAGATTAATTGTCTTTGATTAATTGTCTATGTTTATTGCACTGTCCCTGTCAAATAAACTAATCTACTACTACTGTTTGTGCAAGAAATATGAAATCATAAAAAAAGAGGTTGCATTTTACCCCAGACTCCACTTTCCCGTCCATCTCTGTGCTAGAGAGAGCTGGGGGAGATGGTAGTTTCCATGTCATCCCCAAGGCCTCCGCAGTTCCTCGGCGTTTCATGGAATCGAGGGAACGACGCTTCCTCCCAGTGTTGGTCCAGGATGCCTCTCCTCTCAGGAAAGCAGGCGCTTGTCGAGACCTCTTTGCTGTGATGACCTGCCAGAATCCACACAGATCAGAAAAGTGAAGGGACCAGGAGTTAGTCAGAGAGGCTAAAAGGCGACGTTGGTCCCGTTGACTCCCACATACTGTAGATCCATAAGTCATGATTGTGAAATTAGTTTTAATTTACACCACATTAGCCCTCATGCCTGACTCTGCACTTATGCTGGGTGTTCTTGGGTCTTTGAGAAGTCTTAAATTTGTTTATCCAAAATTAAGGCCTTGATTATTCTTAAAAATAATAATCCTGTGGCAACTGGAGACCTAAATGGTTTTGGCACATTGCACAAGAACATGTTGCTCAGCTGCAGTGATCCCCTGGTTTGTCTCCCACCCAGAGCGATCTTTCCTGTGTGTCTCTCCTGTGCTCTTTACCACATCTCCTATCTCTCTCTTGAGTGTATCCATCCGGTAAAAGGCAAGAATGGCCAAAAATAAATCTTATAAATAAAGTCACACATATTCTTGAGTCATACAGTGAAATGTTTGTATCCGATTTTGTGACTGTAATGACTGTTGTACATTTTTACCGCCACAGAAATTACGAGTAGAACCAACAGCAGACAGACGGTTATAAAGGACTAACAAACCTATGAGAAGATGTTACAGAAGACGTTGCAGTACGTCCGACCCCCACTGCTGTCATTTGACAGTCTATGTAATTACTGGGGTTGGAACGAGTCATACAAATGCTCTGTCTCTGCTTGACTTCATCAGTATTATTTTAAATTTGGATTGATGTTTACTCGATTTGAGAGTAGCGCTGTGGTGAACGAGCAGAGAACCAGGAAATGTGAAGGAGGAGACAAAGCGGACCAATCACAGCTCTTGAGGTCTGCGTCGCCAACGTGCACCACTACTTCTCTGGAGAGGTGCACATCAGGCGACCAAGGGGGATAATGCGTTGCTACTGCGTCAACGCTGTCGCAGCTGCATCATGTCAACGCATAAATCCAGCTTAAGGGCTGAACTGCATCAGTCCTTGAAAGCAGTTTAATGGTAAACCATCTTAATCTGGGTCAAATTTTCAAAGCAGCTGTCCAGAAATGCTAGCTGGCACTGGAAGCTAAGTTGACTCTTTAGTTCCACCCTCTTCCTCGGAGGCCATGGCCAGTGCTTAGTCCTGATTGTTTTTGTGATGTCACTATAACAGGTGAACCAATCTGTCTAAACTTGCCTTTTTCAATGGGGTGGAGCTTAACTGAACTTTAACAGCAGAAAAACACAGACTTGACACATAAGAGTGATTTAGCTCTTGATACGTCTTGTAAGTAATAAAAAAATATGAAGAATCATTTGCAAACACAGATAAGTCCAATTGGTTTAATAATGAGAAAAGCAGCTTTTTCATCTGTTGGTTTATATGTGTTAGTATTTCCAATTCAGCTTATAAGACATGGTCACTTGAAATATGAGAATCTTGGACATAGTAAAGCAAAAAATTGAACATCAACTCATTGTTATTGTTTGGCAATTTATGAGTACAAAAACAGAGAAGTCCACAACACATTCTTTTGCAAAAACAGACATGTCCCTAAAACCATGCTAGTTTGTCTGGTGAACGCATCACTGGTTCATCTGCTTCATCAAAATTGTCCATATTTGACATAAAATGCAACAAAATTGTAAATAAAAAATTGGCAGGGAAATCACACAAAGCAAGCAGACCCAAGTAGGGGTCTTTGCAGAACGCTGCCGCAGCAGATAGACCCATGATTAGCTGATCCTCGCTGCACCATTGATTCACGTCACCCAAATACCAAGTGCTGATTTGCCGTGTGTGGAGTTATCTGGTTTTGTAAAAACAGGTTCCTGCCATTTATCGGCTTTTGAAAAAAAAAAAACCCCATGAACTTCATAATGTATATAACAGCAGATATAGCGGATTTTTAGAAAAAACAATTTGAGCTTCTATAAGTAGATAATGTGAACAGTTGTTTGTTGTACAGAGGGAAATTTTCTTGGAAGTGGCGTTTACCGGTTTTTGCAAACGAACTCTTCATATGTTGCAGACATGTTAACAACAACAAAAAAAATCCTTGATTTTGACTGGAGTGTCACTTTAAAAGCCAGCTGTTTACCTTCATTGTAAGACTCAAACATATTTTGTGGCCCGATGTGCATTTTTCAAATGCAAGTCTTAAATTTGACATCCTGGCCTTAAATAAAGTCTGACATTTTACTTCTTTATACCTGCAGATTCCCTGTTATGTTTTGTTGGTTTTGATGACTTGTCACCAGTTCTGTGGTGTAGTTATACCCCCAGTTACACAGGGGTGGAGATTGTTGGGAGATCGCTGATTGACGACAAAAGGGCCAGATCACCAAACGATTTTTCAGTGATCTCTCAGCAATCGCCAAGCCCTCTCAATGATCTTCAGTGATCTCCATGGTCCTCAGAGTTTTGACTTCTACTACAACAATCTCTAAACAATCACCAATGGGAAGTGATCTCTCAACAATCTCTCAATGACTGCTCAACAGTCTTATCAATCTCCCAGTGATCTTTCAGCAGTCTTTCAATGAATGCCACATTTTTCCACCCCGAAAGTGGAGATGGCTCAGAGGTCAGTGAGGGTTCTTTGAGGGTTTAATGTAAGACCAATAGAGTTCATTGAATGATCGTTGAGAGATCATAGGGAGATTGATGAGATCGTTGATCGCTCCTTGAGAGTTTATTGAGAGATGGCTTTTCTTTGGTGATCAGTGAGAGATTGTTTTGGACTTAGTCAAAACAGTCTCTCAACTGTGGTGATAATGGAAATCACTGGAAGATCATTGAGAGACCTTGGTGATCACTGAGAAATCATTGAAAGATCGTTGAGAGATCTGGCCTTTTTTTTTTTATCTTTCAATGATCGCTCAATGATCTCCACCCCTGTATAAAGGGGTAGAAGAGAACCTGAAACATCTCATATATATATATGTACACATACACATACTTCTCTGGTTGCCTAACAAACTCTCATTGATCCCCCAGTGATCTCTACTGGTCTCTCTGTGATCTTTCAAGGATCTTTCAAAGATCTCTATAGATCACCATGAAAATCGCACAACAATCTCCTAAACATTTACACAGGTATAGCTTTTTTGAGGCTTTCGGAGATCGTTGAGAGATTGGATCAATTTGTGATCTCTCAATGGTCATCCAGCGATCTCTGTCTATGTACAGGGACCCAGCCTGAAGGACAGGTAAGGGTTAACTCTCTGGTCTGCTGCAGAAAACGCTCACCAAGGGATGAATGGGCTTGAATCTAAAAGCTGTTTGAAGAGCAGGGCGCGGGATATCCTCTTTGTTTTTGTTGTGTGCAAGATTAAAACTGTGTTTGTATTTGAAGAAACTCTTAAACTATTAAAAGGTATTGATTTTCTCGTTTTCTTTCAAAAAACCTTAGCTCTCACAATGTCTGTTTACATGGAAAAAGTTCTCCAGTTGTTTTTATTTTCTCTACAGATGAGTAATTGGTCTGAATCGCTGGGCTCATTTGAAACCTGGTTTTGAACGTTCTGTGAGGTTAAGAGACTTTTTGTTTTGCCACTTTAAAAAAAAAAAATCAGAGAAACTCAAACAGAAATTACAACTGCAAACACACAAACTAAAGAACCAAGTGTGAAACAGACCAGATTGGTTTGTTCAGTGAACTTTATAGCTCTGCAAAACTTTTTTTTTTTCTTTTCTGTTTTCTTTCTCTCTTTTTTTAACAGAAATGAGAGAGGCAGAGAGAGAGAGCAGAGAAGATTGGTTCCTGAAACTGTTGTTCTGCCCTGTGATTGGTGGAAGCCTGTTGCTAGGCTTATGTCAGCGTTCAAGAGTTTTCTGCTTCCTCTCCTCTGTGCACTGATAGGTCAGGTTAGAACTGGTCTGGTGAACTTGTGCCACTTGTTGAACATCGCCGCAGTTTTTGTGGTTCCCTCGTGCCTTGCTGCATGAGAAAACACAGCAGCCGTAGCAATGAGACACATGTGTGCAAACTTTACGCCTGGTGCTGCTTCCTCCGTTTTTTTTCTTTCTTATTAACTTTTATAATCTTCTTTTATAGTTTGAGACTCCTTTTAATTCTTCTTTGCACTCATAAAGCAAAACAACCACTTTTCTGACCATTTGAGAGAGTAGCTGTCATACTTTGTAATCCATAAACTTTTAAAGATCCACTTATAAAAGAACTACTTAATTTTTGATTGCAAACTATTACACACAGTTAAATGTAGATTTAAAGTGGATTGCATTAACGACTAGAAAAATCCAAATTAATTTGTTCCCGCAGCATAATCTACTTCGTTGGTCTCGAATGCACTACTTCCTTGTCTGTGAAAAGTATACAAGCTAATGTGATTTAATGCATCCAAAGCAGGGTTATGTAACTTTCTCTGAACAACAACCTCTGGGTTACAAGAAGGAGTTATGAGCTAATGGAAAATGGTGTCTAAAATTTAGTGTCAGAGATAAAAAGGAGAGCACTGGCATCATATGAATATAGGACCATATCAGGCCAGAATTACCTGAAAAACCTGAGCTAAGTTTGGTTTTAGAGTAGGTGTAGCATTGTGGTAGGCTTGTTTAATACACTTAATCAGCATTTTTTTAATTGCATTTCACAGTACTTGATGTGGATTTGAGTCTAAACTTTTGAATGAACTCTGCTGATTTATTTAGTTGTATTGATTTGGTTTGTGGGTTTGTGGGAGTTTGCCCAACCAGTTTACATGTGTTTTGTGGACTTGGAGAAGGCATTTGACCGTGTCTCTCGTGGTTTTTTGTGGGGGGTGCTTCGGGAGTATGGGGTATTGGGCTTGTTGTTACGAGCTATTCAGTCTCTGTACGATCGTTGTGAGAGTTTGGTTTGTATTGCCAACACTCGGTTGGACTCATTCCCAGTGAGAGTTGGACTCCGCCAGGGCTGCCCTTTGTCACCGATCCTGTTCATAATTTTTATGGACAGGATTTCTAGGCGCAGCCAGGGAATGGAGGGTGTCATGCTTGGTGACCACAGGATCTCATCTTTGTTGTTTGCAGATGATGTTGTCCTGTTGGCTTCATCCAGCAATGACCTACAGCTCTTGCTGGGACGGTTTGCCACTTAGTGTGAAGCGGCTGGGATGAAAATCAGCACCTCTAAGCCCAAGTCCGTAATGACCGGAAGAACAAGATCACGGATACAAGCGGCTGAAATGAGCTTTCTCCGTAGGATTGCTGGACTCACTCTCAGAGATAGGGTGAGGAGCTCAGTCATCCAGGAGAGGCTCAGAGTAGAACCGCTGCTCGTCCACATTGAAAGGAGTCAGTTGAGGTGGTATGGGCATCTGATTAGGATGCCTCCTGGACGCCTCCCACTTGAGGTGTTTCGGGCACATCCCACTGAGAGGAGACCCCGGGGCAGACCCAGGACTCGGTGGAGAGACTATGTCTCCCAGCTGGTCTGGGAACGCCTTGGTATCCTCTCTGAAGAGCTGGAGCAGGTGGCGGGGGAAAGGGAAGTCTGGGCTTCTCTGCTTGAACTGCTGCCTCCGTGACCCAGACCTCCAGAAAAGCGGTAGGAGATGGATGGATGGATGGATGGATGATTTGGTTTTATAATTTATAATAATATATAATAATGTTTATTGGTAGAGCACTTTTCACAGACAAGGTCACAAAGTGCTTCACATGGTAAGGTAAATAAAAGACAAATGAAGAATGACAATAAAAATATTAAAATACAATAGACAAAATACAATCACCACATGATTAATAGAAAGCCAGTCTAAAAAGATGGGTCTTTAGCTGCCCTTAAAGGTGTAGATCTCAGTTCATTTGGTAAAGAGTTCCAAAGACCGAGGTGCAAAAGCTGCAAATGGTCTGTCACCTTTGGTTTTAACTCTGGTGCTGGGGACAGTCAAGTAGGTTCTGAGTAGAAGACCTAAGAGACCTGCTGGGGAGGTATTGCTGGAGCAGGTCACTAATGTAAGGAGGTGCCTCACCGTGAATGGCTTTGAAGGTAAAGACAAGAGTGTTAAATTTAATCCTGAAATTGACAGGAAGCCAATGTCAAGATGCCAAAATGGGAGTAATGTGACAGAACCAACTGGACCTGGTCAACAGTCAAACAGCAGCATTCTGGACTAACTGTAAGCATTCAAAAGAAGATTTACCCAGACATGAGAAGACAGAGTTACAAGAGTCCAGGTGTGATGAAACAAAAGCATAAATAATAGTTTCTGACTGTGTGAGACCATTGACCTGATTTTAAATGGTGAATGGCGTTCACTTATACAGCACTGTTTACTCATCTCTGGATGACCAAAGTGCTTTACAGATCCTGCTGTACACCCATTCACACACACATTCACACACTAATGGCAGGGCATCAGTGTGTGATGCGCCTCTGCCATGCACAGGCGCTGGCCTGACCCACCAGGAGCAACTGGGGGTTCAGTGTCTTGCTCAAGGACACGTCGACATGCAGACTGCAGACAGAGCAGGAATCGAACCACTGATCCTCCAATCAGTAGTCGGCCACACTACATCTGCACCACAGCTGCCCCTGAGAGATGCTCCTAAGGTGGTAAAACCAATCAGAGACAAAGGGACGTTTTACAAGGATGTGGTCAGTTGTCAGTGACACAGAACGGGTTTATGGGCATTTCCAAGTTCATTTCCTTATCACAGCAGCACAGAAATGAATTTTCCGCTGGGCGCAAAGTGTGAAGAGGCTGGACTGATTATTCAGAGGTGTGCTTTGGATAAACCAGTCCAAAGCATTCCTGCCCATTCCTTTAATGCACAGAAGCACATTATCTAAAGTGAACTCTGATCATGGCTGCTTGTTTAAGACGGGTTTTGTGCTGGACAAAGTCTGTGCGTGTGAGCAAAAATGCACATGATAGTAATGCTGCTTGGTAATAAGGAAGACATCAATCGCAGTTGATACCCAGTTAGTTATTTTAGAGAGTACAGACAGGTAAGAATGGGCTGAAAAATTAGCTGAATGGTTTAATGTGCACACGGATGCAACACACAGACATGAATGTGTGTGAAACTTCAGGAAAAGAGGACGATGCTGTGCAAACTTTCATCAACGGTGGCGCCAAAGTTGCTCCCGGCGTGTGGAGAGATGAAGTGTTCCCTCTCCTGTTGCTTTCGCTGACCGAGGGTCTCCCCTGTGTGCGTGTGTGTGTGTGTGGGGGGGGGGGGTCTGCCAAGGTTTGCAGCTCTCTATCCCAGTCCCTCCAGGGTGGGAGGGAAGGAGGAGATCTGAGTGCAGCTTCCCATCCGCCACCGAACCCTGCCACGAAGCAAGCCTGCTCTTGGCGGCCCCTGCCAGCGGCTGACAGGTGGCAGTTGGGGAGCTTGCTGGGGAAGAACCATGATGTAAGTGTGGTGCGGGCGGCCTTGGCCAGACTGGTGACTTGGGGACACGCAGCCGAGGCAGATGCGGATGCATCTCCTGTCTGTCTGGGAAGTTACAATGAAAAGTAAAACACTGCACACTCCTTGTTCATTAATTTATTCCTTTAAAAATAAAGACATTAATGCCTAATAAGTCTGTGATGAAAACGAGAATGTGGATGGAAGAAAAAATCTTAAGACTGACACGTCTCCCCTGTGTGCCACACATCCCTATGGAATGCACACATCCTCCCTGTTCGTTCATTCATTCATTCCCCTCAAAAACATCATACATTAATGCCTAATCTATAGACTCCAATGGTAAGTCTGCAATTAAAATGAGTGTGGATGGAATTAAAAAAACTATTTAATGTGTGATCATATAATATGATTGCCCATCATTACCTCCGCCAAGGAGGTTATGTTTTCATCGGCTTTGGTTTGTCTGTCTGTCTGTTTGTTTGTTAGCAAGATAACTCAGAAAGTTATGGACGGATTTTCATGAAATTTTCACAGATTGTCAGAAATGGGGTATCCTACAGATGATTACATTTTGGTGGTGATCCGGATTACCATCCACAAGAAAACCGCCATTACGGAAAATGCGATTTTCATGAATAACTACTGAACCACTAATCCTATCATTGTCAATCCAATTGCTAGTCATATGTTTTCATGGTCAAGGAATCTGAAAACATACACACAAACACTGTATGGGGGGAACTGTGGCGCTTGGCGTAGATCTGCGCTCTCCGAGTGCTTTTCTAGTTTTATTTATAATGACTGTTACAGCTCTCTCCATTAAAATACAGTGGTGTGAAAAAGTGAATATCATACCAACAGTAAAATATGGTGGTGGTAGTGTGATGGTCTGTGGCTGTTTTGCTGCTTGAGGACCTGGAAGACTTGCTGTGGTAAATGGAACCATGACTTCTGCTGTCTGCCAAAAAATCCTGAAGGAGAATGTCCGGCCATCAGTTCATGACCTCAAGCTTAAACGCACTTGGGTTCTGCAGCAGGACCAGTGTTGGGTGTAATGCGTTACAGTAATCTGATTACTGTTTGATGTAACACAGTAATGTAAGGCGTTAGTCTGATAAATGTAGTAATCCCGTTACAGTTACTAATCCAAAAAGATCGCGTTACTAGCATTTCTTTTTAATGACTTACAAAACGGGAAAGCAACTGCACTGTCAATAAACAGTAGAAGAAGCAGTAGTGGCGCCCAGGTGCGTTTTTTTTTCTTTTCAAAAAAAGAAAAAAGGGAGAAAAAAAGAAAAATGTAAATAAAGATCAGGTTTTGAGTAGTTTGCATTGAAAATGTTAAGAAATCTGTGGTTGACTGGGGGCTGAAGCTAAAGCTGGGGGGATGAAGTTGTGTGATCAGGTAGTGACAAAAGTGTATTCTGACAACATGTACAGTAAAAATTATAAAGAAATAAAATGTTTGAACTGAGATATGTGGTTTGTTTTGAAATATGGTCTTGGGCAAGATTTAAGGGGGGCGTTCAGAATGGTGGTGGTGGTTGGGGTTCAGCCCCCCCTTCACAAATTCCTGGCTACGCCACTGGTGCCCACTTCCGTTTCCGCCACTACGTTCCTATAGATATCAGCGGGCACTTAAGTCCGGCCTCTTTGCCAAATCTGATGCTCCTGCCTGGTGGCTGTATCTTGTGTATTGCCAACCCCTGTAATAAAGCTAAGTTCGACTGTGCAGCTGGCCTCGTCATTATACGGTAATTCCAGACATAACACAAACAGCACTTGCAGCGGCCGAGAGGAATCATGCAAATGGAAGAGTTGAGTAAATCGGCATTTGGTGGCTCATTACTTTGAATATGTTGAGCGAAAGGACAAGAACATGATGGTAATGTGCAAACTTTGTCTGGGCAAACTTTTAAAATAAGTTACCCTGGTAACTTAGTTGAAAAGTATATTCAATAAGCCATGTTGATTTCCTTAAAACTTTCATTACAACTTGACATTCAAGGGTAGTGTTTTATTTTTATTTCAAACAGTAATTTATGTTTACACTGGATGGCAGGAGCTGCCCATTTTTTAAAGGTTTAATTCTTAAAATGTTGAAAAATGAAGTTTGCACTTGGCCACAATATATAAAAGGGATATAGCTTTGTGCAATGTTTTCAAGCTTTTATTTTGTGAAATTTGCATACTCCCAGTACTGTTTTACATTTCTGTTAAGTGCCATCAGGGAGATTTTAATTTTACATTAAAGACAGAAGAGTAAAAAACTTTTTCTTGTCTTATTTGTTAGTATAGGCTATAAAAATGTGTAGTTTGGACATATACAGTTTAACTTATGTGGAAATACGGTACATTTCACTGACGCTATCTGAAAGTAATCCAGAAGTAATCTGTAATTACTTCTGACAATGAGTAATTAAGTAAAGTAAGGGATTACATTTTTAAAAAGTAACTAGTAATTGGTAATGGATTACTTTTTTGAGTAACTACCCCCAACACTGAGCAGGACAATGATCCAAAACACACCAGCAAGTCCACCTCTGAATGGCTTAAGAAAAACAAAATGAAGACTTTGGAGTGGCCTAGTCAAAGTCCTGATCTGAATCTGATTGAGATGCTGTGGCATGACCTTAAAAAGGCGGTTCATGCTCGAAAACCCTCCAATGTGGCTGAATTACAACAATTCTGCAAAGATGAGTGGGCCAAAATTTCTCCACAGCACTGTAAAAGATTCATTGCCAGTTATAGCAAACACTTGATTGCAGTTGTTGCTGCTAAGAGTGGCCCTACCAGTTATTAGGTTTAGGGGCAATCACTTTTTCACACAGGGCCATGTAGGTTTGGATTTTTTTCCCCTTAATAATAAACACCTTCATTTAAAACTGCATTTTGTGTTTACTTGTGTCATCTTTGTCTAATATTTAAATTTGTTTCATGATCTGAAACATTTAAGTGTGACAAACATATAAAAAATGAGAAATCAGGAAGGGGGCAAACACTTTTTCACACCACCGTAACAGAAGATCCCAGCGCATGCTGCTTCCTCATGAGCTCCGGAGCTCCGCAATTTCAAAATATGCCACTGAAATAGCATTAAACAATGCACTTCTGACGACAAACCTTCTTTTGCCTGATCAAAAGCAGATTGTCATGAAATGCCCCATAATAGTGATGCGCACGAGACTGTGCGCCACCATACGTCTTTGAAATGAGCCTCTGCTTCCCAGCACAGTGGGTGCTCTGTCTACTGGTAATTAGATGGCATAACGCAAAGCATAAAAATCAGACAATGCACTGACAGAAACTAACACAAACACTGACGTACAAAAAATGTTGCAAATTTAGTGGGGGGGGGCACATTTTCATATCAAAGGGTAGCATATATTTTTCATATAAAAGGGTAGCATATATACAAAGAAAAAAGTTGCAAATTTGCTGAGAAAGAAGTTGCAAATTTACAAATAAAGTTACAAATTTATAAATAAAACATTTGCAAATTGACAAGGAAAAAGGTTACTAATTTACCGGGAAAAGATGCAAATTCAAGAGGAAAGTCTTAATATTTGCAAAAGAATCACTGTATTTTCAAAAAAAGTTACAAATTGTCCAAAAATTTTGCACATTTTTGAAGAAAAAGTTGAAAATTTGCAAGGAATTAAATTGCCAGTTTAAAAGAAAAAATTTAAATTTACAAGCAAAAAAGCTTCAAATTTACAGCTAAAAATTTGCTCATTGAAATAAAAAAGGTCACAAATTTACTAAAAGAAGGCTCCAACTTGACAGTAAAGTTGGAAATGTATGAGAAGAAAAGTTGGATTTTTTTGAGTGAAAAATCAAGTGTTTGAGCAAAAAAGTTGAAAATGTACAGGAAAAAATAGCAAATTTACAAGAAAAACTTTGCAAATTCAAGAGGAAAAATGTGTAATATTTGCAGAAATGTTGGAAATTTATAGCAAGAAAGCTGGAAATTGGCACAAAAGCTGCAGATGTATGAGCATAAAAGTTGCAATTTTACATAGATGAGATTTGCAAATTTGTGAGAGGGAAAAGTTGAAAATTTACAAGAAAAAAGTTACTAATTTATCAGAAAAAGCAAATTCAAGAGAAAAGTCAAAATATTTATTTAAAAAAAGTTGCAAATTTACAGGAAGAAAGCTGCAAATTGATTTTAAAAAGCTGCAAAAATATAAGTGGAAAAGATGCAGATTCATAAGAAAAATAGTCTCCAATATACAAGAAAAGTTGCCAATGTATACAATGTTGTCTCTATTCATTATTAATAATCTCACCGTCAATCCTATGATATCCCTAGTCACCCAGTTAAAAATAAAACTCTTCATCTTTATCTATAGTAGGTTTTTGTCTTTCATTTGTAGTGTTTTCACCTTTATGAGCAGTGTGCTGTGGTAACATTAAACGTCAGCGTAAGTAAAGTACTCAGACTCCCGGCACACCTGCTCTGTGGTTTTTATTCATCACACTGTGTTCTGACTGACTTCAGATGATGCACAAGACTACAGCGTGTCACAGGATTAGCATATTCAGGTGAACAGTTCAGCTTTTTCTCTCCTGAAATTGGGTCAAAAAAGTCAGTCACCTAAACTTAGAGAATTTCAACTGGGTGTACTGAAGGTCACATACAGGCTTCTGCTGAATAGATGGCATATTGATTTATTATTTTGATAAGCATGAAAGAATATGAGGACGTTAAGTTCTACAAGGGAGCTGCTTTCTTATGCAGCTTCCTTTCTGCAGACACATCTAATGTACTCCTTAGATGGCACACTCTCACCCTCCCGATGTAAATACGTGAAGCCCGCTGTATCGTTGGTGCGTGTGGCCTGACAATAGTGTTTGGCCCTGTCTGCGAGGCCGGTCCCCCCAGCCTAAGCGCTTTTATGTGAAAAGGTTTGGTGTGTCGTCAGCCTGAACGCTGACCAGCCTCTTCTGCAGCTTTGCTGAGCCATGGGGCTCCCTGCGGCCTCGGGAGTGCTGACTCCAGCCCTGGGAGTGTGTTTACCGCTGCGGTATGGCATCAGTAGAGGGGGCTCGATCCACACAATGAACCTGCTGAATACTGTGCTATCTGGCCACTGGTGTTGGGGAACTTGTGTCGGTTGACAAGCTGGCAAGGCTGACTCTCTTTCCTTGGCTTCCTCTTCTCACGCATCACTTCCAAATTTAACTTGTTTGTCTGCTTTTTGTTGGTCATCCCTCCAAAGTCCAGCGGATTAGCTCAAGGATGAGGACAGCGTTTCACAAGTTTTATGACTTGGTCAGTCGGCTCTGTCAAGAAGCTTTCGCCCCATGAAAACGTTTTAAAAATTACCTAAACAGAAGCATGTTATTTTGGATTTTCCCCCAGAAGCATGGTGCACGGATGTGTTTCCTTGCAATTTCAAACATGAGAAACATAAAATGGTAATGTCTGCCAAGGATGTCAAGTGCAGAGAAGCTTAAAGGAGGATGTTGCAGCGCATTACAAAAACACAAAGAATATAACAATGTTTTTGGAACATCTGATCAGACTTTGTAACCGCTGTGGTGCAATAAACCAGTTATACAGTGTTCTACTGAACTTGTTATTGTCAGGCTGTGATAAACAAAGCCATAAGAACTGCCTTTCTTATCTCTGCTTCCTCCTGGCTTTTAAAGGGCTCCTTCGGCCCGGGCTGATTGGTGGAGGAGCGACATTATATCTGTGGTCTGATAGGCTGCGGTTGTGGAACCACTAACTGAAGGGCTGTTGTTGCAGCAGGTTCTGCAGCTATCCATCTGAGTGATCTTTGCACAGCGGACCTCTTCTGGTAGAAGGCCGGGGGCTCAGTTTACACTTTTCCCTGAGCAAATGAAATGGTGTGTGTGTGTGGGGGGGGGGGGGGGGTGCTGCTGCTGCATGCAAGCCCTGATGTTTTGACTGAATGCACATTGCCCAGATACACACAGGTTTTCTTCTTGTCATTGCTGTGCTAAACTGTTGCTGCTGTGTGAGAAGTGTGCTAGAGATGGCTGATTTTACCTGACTGCTGATCTGTTTTGCTTCCCAGTCATCCTAAATTGATTGCATCACATTGCTAACAGAGCTTAATGTGCAACAGTAAACTCAATCAGTGGCAGCAGGGAACAAAAGAAAAAAGACAGAAGTGATCATGTTTTCTTAGAGAGATGGGGGGGGGGGGTCTCTCGGCTCACGTTTGCAAACCCCTCCTCCTCATGCTTGTAGCCCCGCCCATATCCACTCCCCCCCGCCACCATTGGCTGCCGGATATTGTTTTCGCCCAGTAATTGGCTGCTGTGCCCGTCAGTCACGTTTCCCTGTGCCTTTATTTACGGGGACAAGCCAGCAGAAGGTCGAGTATTCTGCTGTTGAACCGCAACAGCTGACTCCAGAGCTCTCAGCCCAGAAAGGAACAAAGAGAAGAGCAGCCAGCCGTACAGAATTATTTTAATGTTTTTTTTTACTCGTCCCCCAAATATCCAGGCTTGCATGAGATGAGACACGCCATGGGACCTGTAGAAAGCGTGGCAAATAATTTTGAGGATAATACCTATGTAGTAACGCACTTGGTTTGCGCCCATTGTCGGAGGCTGAGCAAAAAGGTAAGAAAGACTAATTAAAAAAAAAAAAAAAAAAGCATAGACGTGAGTTATCGCTGACTGCAGCGCTTCAGTTTGCTGTTAACATCTGTTAGCGTGTTTTTATGGCGATTTAAACGACTCTTTCGCCTTTAAACGAGCTTCACTGCTGCGTGGTCTTTGTCCGGACTTGTTTACCACATCGGAGCGTCTGTAGCCAGAAATTTCTCGTTTTGATGTGGGTTTTTTTTTCTTCCTAAAAACTATTTTCTTTCTACAAATAAGACATTTAAAGACGTGCTTCCAGCCCGGTGTCACATGTGAACTGTGCCGATTTAGTGGCCGTTCATTGATGTGACCCACGGTGCGCTGTGGGACGCTGTCCACTGGTGGGGACGTGTCTGGACAAGCAGAGGAAAGTTGCAGGACATAATGAGATGGAGACAAATGTCTCTCTGATTTAAACGTTGTTTACAGGCATACGCTACACTTTTTGTTTTGAGTGCCTCAGAAAATATGAATTTTCCGAGTTTCAGTTAGATTTTAGATTTTTATTCCTGACGCGATGAAACTCGCGATGCTCCTCTAATGATGAAAACTCCCAAATAAAAGTGATCTAGTTTTATAACAAGTCAGAAGTGGGTGGCTTTAAAAACCACTTAGACGTGCTGATGGACAGAACAGTGTTGCTGGGCTCTGTGAGTTTCTTGTCTGACTGACTTTTTCCTCCCTTTTTTCCCATATTCTTGCAGGAATTGGGGGTTAGAATACCAAGACCCCTTGGGAACGGACCAAGCAGATTCATCCCTGAAAAAGAGGTACGATCCCTGCAGTGAGTCGTTTTAGTCTTTAAGCATGCAGTCTACAGGACACTCCTCTGATTTATTTTTCCTCCTTGGCTTAGATTCTTCAAGTCAGTAAAGCGGGCACCAGGACGCAGTCCATGTACGAGGATGCGTTTGCAGCCCTCGGCCGCCTAGACAACATTTCCTTAGTGATGGGCTTCCACCCGCAGTACCTGGAGAGTTTTCTCAGGACGCAGCACTACCTGTTGCAGATGGATGGACCTCTGCCGTTGCACTATCGACACTACATCGGCATCATGGTGCGACTTTTTACAGCCTCTGTAAATTCACAAAATAACAGCAAGTCCACCTAGGTTAAAACCCACCCTTTTCTCTTTTACCGTCCTCCAGGCGGCGGCCAGACACCAGTGTTCCTACTTGGTCAACCTACACGTGAACGACTTCCTCCAGGTCGGGGGTGACCCTAAGTGGCTGAACGGGCTGGACGAAGCCCCGCAGAAGCTGCAGCAGCTAGGAGAGATCAACAAAATCTTAGCGCACCGACCGTGGCTTTTCACCAAGGAGCACATCGAGGTGAGGGGATAGGGAGGGTGGGAGTGCATGTACCAAGTCTGATGTAAAGGGCTGCGATCATGGGTGGAGGGTAGCTGCAGCTGTTTGACTTGGACACATTTGGTTATAGCAGTAGTGGTAGGGAATAACTCAAAGGCAGAAAACATGAAAACACGCTTTTCCATCTTTAAAATCTCAGCAATATTGAACTCATTATTCTCATTATTTGAGTGACTTTCCCCCCCCCCCCCATTCCAGCACCTTCTGAAGGCCGAGGAGCACAGCTGGTCTCTGGCAGAGCTGATCCACGCCGTGGTCCTGCTCACACACTATCACTCCCTCGCCTCTTTCACCTTTGGCTGCGGGATCACGCCTGAGATCCACTGCGATGGTGGCCACACCTTCAGACCCCCTTCCCTCAGCCAGTATTGTGTGTGCGACATCGCCAATGGAAACGGCCATGCTAATAACCATGGTGATTTGTTTGGCGATCAGGTGAGTAATGGTGGTGAAGGAAATTGTTTCTCCTTTAAGATCGGGTGTTCGTGCCTCGCAAATCCTTGTATATTGCTAACTTCTGTCCTGCTTCTCATTTTTGAAGGACATGTCTGGTGAGGTGGAGTCACTGATGGAGAGGATGAAGCAGTTGCAGGAGTGCCACGATGAAGAGGCAAGCCAGGAGGAGATGGCCACTCGCTTTGAGCGGGAGAAGACTGAGAGCATGCTTGTGGTCACCACCGAGGAGGAGGAGTGCGTCCCGTCCAGAGACATCTCCCGTCACTTTGAGGACCCCAGCTACGGCTACAAGGACTTCTCCAGAAGAGGGGAGCACGTGCCCACGTTCAGAGCACAGGTACAGACCGATCAAAAGCCGCCGGTGCAGAGCAAGAAAAACATGATCTGTGTGAACGGGACTGACTTATTTCTGTCGCCTGCAGGATTACAGCTGGGAGGACCACGGTTTCTCCCTGGTCAACCGGCTATATCCAGATGTGGGCCAGATGCTGGACGAGAAGTTTCAGATGGCATACAACCTGACCTACAACACCATGGCAACACACAAGGACGTGGACACGAGTATGCTGCGCAGGGCCATATGGAACTATATCCACTGCATGTTCGGAATCAGGTCGGTCACTAACGCTGTTTTAATTTCTCAGAGTCTTTGCGCTCAGTCAGCGCCGTGTCCTCATTCTTATCCTCACTCTTCTATGTTCTTCAGGTATGACGATTATGATTATGGGGAGATAAACCAGCTCCTGGACCGCAGCTTTAAGATCTATATCAAGACCATGGTGTGCAGTCCTGAGAAGACCACCAAACGAATGTATGAGAGTTTCTGGAGGCAGTTTCAGCACTCTGAGAAGGTGAGATTTAAAACCTGAGCTTCCCATTTTCGTCTGAGGTTCTAATTATGTATATATTGATTTGTTATTTGATTGTTTATTTAACAAGAACAAAGAATGTTTATGAATAGCGATATATACATGTCAGAATATGCCAAAGTTGCTAATTTTCATCCGAAAAAGAAAGGGGATAAATTTAGTCTAAAAGTGTGATATGCAAAACATTTCTTTGTTAAAATGTGGTTAGCTGTTTCACAATTTGTCCAAATGTTGTGCACCTTCTGTCCTACATTATATTGCAATATATTAATAATCATTTTTTCTCTTTTTTCTTACAGGTCCACGTTAATCTGCTTCTTATGGAAGCACGAATGCAAGCAGAACTGTTATACGCTCTGAGAGCGATCACCCGCTACATGACATGAAGTGCTTTTGGCGATTTATTGTTGTCCTTTTCCTGTTGTCGTTGCTCGTCATGGGACACAAAATCAAAGGGGGGGGGGAATCAAGAAAAAAAAATGGACTAGATGTGCTGAAGAGAGCCGTGTGTTGTTTAGATTCTCATTGGCTTGATGTTACGAAGAAGAAAAGAACAAATGGAAAGCAAGGAAAAAAGTTACTGGTGAAGAAAAGTAATCTCAAAAAACTACAAGTGGATCCACAGACTGTGTTGCCTGCAGTGCCAAAACTGACCAAGAGGGGGCAGCGTAGAGTCAACTGCCGGCCTGTATCACCTGAGGCTTCAGTCGGGACTAGTTTAAGCATTGCATCGTGCAACATTTTGATAGCCAATCACCTGTCTGCAGACGGAGTGAAAACTGAGTGAAAATATCCAGAAAGAAAGCTGTGCAGGTGTCTGCACTTTGATTCTGTTCTCACTGTCATGTGTGTTTATTTTTTAATACCTTTTTTTTTTTTTTAAATTTCATTTTGTATTATGAGAAGTGGCTGTTGGTGACGTGGTTGACTGGAGATGGATACATTAACCCTGGGCTGTTTTTTGTTTAATCTGTGCCTGAACTATCCAGCACAGTGTGTATATGTGCTGCTGCTGCTCCCCCCATATTGTTTTCAGTGGTGGGGCCATATTGATCCCCACATTTCCTCCCTCACCCAGTACCCATCATATAAACCCCTGTCCATTAGAAATCCACTGCATTACCCCCCACCTCCATCCCTCTTGTCCTCCCTCCACAACCCAAATCTCAAATTCCATTGTAAGCTAATGCAAGGAGAGGCGTGTGGGGGAGATTCAAAGAACACTGTCTGAGCCCTTTTTTTGGAGTTTGACTGTGTGGGTGTAAATGAATTCATGATGACTGAGGTGCGAATGTTCGTGTGCATTTCAGAGGAATGATGGCGAGTGAAAAAAGTTCATCCTGGAATTTCATGTGTCAAAAAAAAAAAAAATAGGCGAGGCACTTTGAAGGAAAGCCTTCTTGCTTCTGCTGTAGCTCTGTTATTGTGAGATAAATGTGTTAATGATGTTGTCTTTATTTTTCTGGTAATGGCAAGGGGAGTAAAGGAGAAAAAGAGAAAGTTGGACACCAGGTGGGATTTGCTTCCGGTTGTCCCTAACCACACCTCGTCTGTCTTCCGCTTATCGAAGCTGCCTGGTCGTCCGGACACTTTCTGAGCTTTGGATTGTGAATTTTACCAGTAAACAAATACCTCTTCTGTTTTCTCTAAAAAGTATATACGAAGTGCTCTTTGGTGAGCAGAGACTCTTTTCAGGGCTGCTCTATCGTCCCTAAAATGCAGAGGTTGTAGCTGTGCTTATTCTCCTGTGGGGGGAAGTCTAATCAGTGCAAAAGCACGTTTTTTTTTTGTTTTTTTTTGTTTAAACAGAGGTGTGAAGCCTCTGCTGTTCTGTTGTTTTTGTTTACTAAAACCAGTACTGCATTCTAATGAGGGTGGATTGAGAGAATCAGGCAGATGAATGAGTGAGAGCCAGATGGTGACGATACAGGAATGGTACATTTGGATTAGTTTTGAGAGTCTTTTTTTCCCCTTTCTTTTCAAACTTCTGACTGATGTCAGTTACTGACACTTTTACATGAAAATTTAAAAAAAGATTAAAAAATTAACTAATATTGAATTGTTGTGTATCATTTTGTAGTTTTCTCCTAGATATCATTTCTTCAGTAGAGATTGTATTCAGGAATCAAGAAGTTGGCACAATCAGCATCATCATTATCTGCAGAACACACAGGGAATTAAATAACCATCTCAGTAAAAAAGCATATCTGAGTGGTGCCATGCAAGAACATGACTCCTGAAAAACACAGGGAAGTTTAATTTCTGTTTCAAAGTACATGCAGCGCATCGACAATGAAGCTATCGTCATCAACAATAAGCTGAACTCAGGGCTATAGTTCAGTCTGGTTGAGGGACTTTCATGTGAATCTCATTTTACTAGATGACTTACTGAGAATCAGGTTATGGTCCCACTTCATGTGGCGCGGCCAAGACCAGAGTTTCACTTGTTGATTTGGAGGTAATTCCCACTTACCTCCCTTTCGCCTCTGCCTTCATGTGGGAAACGTTTATCACTTCCCAGTTGAGACCGAATTCAGTTATTCCCAAACTCTCTTCACATTTGAGTGGTTTCCCCACAGCACAAATTAAATTAATCTAAATCGACGTTCATATCAGTTTGAGAAACTTGTATCTATAAAACAAACAAGTTTTTTTTAAACATCAGTTTGTCTTGTGGTTGTTCGAGGTCACCTCTGTGTGAAACCTGGGGACACTGACATCTGTGGGTTTTTTTTTCATAAAATGTTTCTGATTTGTTTTGATGTGATCTTTGAAATGCTGTAACTGTAGGCTACTTGATGTAACTTGTAAGCACTGCCTGGCCCCCACATCTGTGTAATAATAAAGGCTTTGTGATGCAAACATCTTTTTCCACTTTCTGCTGCTCTTTTAGTATGTACAAGTTCAAAAGTCACTTGCTCTGCAGACAGTAAACGATTCACTAATGAGTCAGGTTGGGCATCTGTTTGTACAACTACATTATCATGTGACTTTATTACACAGTATATGTACAAAACCGTCCAAGTCAGGGGCATAGATATGTAAGAGGCTGATATCAATCTAATGCATGTAAAGTTGTATAATAATGATCCTGTAAGCTTCACTGGAACACAGGTTGGCAAACTCAACAATGGAAAGAGCTATTCTGAGCAATTGTGGGCCCCCCAAAAATCTGTGTGGTGCAACGTTTTTGAGCCTTAAAGGTAAGAGTAGAATAATAAAAAAAAAAAGCTACGGAGCTGGGGAACTCTGGAGCTAGGGCACCAGAGAGCACTTACAGGTACATCTCAAGAAATTAGAATATCATGAAAAAGTTCAATGTTTTTTGTCACTCGTTTCAGAAAGTGAAACCTACAGTATATATTAAATAGATTCATTACACAGAGTGAAATATTTGAAGCCTTTATTTCTTGAAATTTTGATGATTATGGCTTACAGATAACGAAAACCCAAAATTCAGTGTCTCATAAAATTAGAATGTTACATAGGAGCAAAAAAAAAAGGATATTTTAAACAGAAATGTCAGGATTCTGAAAAGATGTTCATTTCTATGCACTCAATACTTGGTTGGGCCTCCTTTTGCATGAATTACTGCATCAGTGCAGCGTGGCATGGAGGCGATCAGCCTGTGGCACTGCTCAGGTGTAATGGAAGCCCAGGTTGCTTTGATAGCGTCCTTCAGCTCATCTGCATTGTTTGGTCTGGTGTCTCTCATCTTCCTCTTGACAATACCCAATAGCTTCTCTATGGGGTTCAGGTCAGGCGCATTTTCTGGCCAATCAAGCACAGTAACACTATGGTCACTGAACCAGCTTTTTGGTACCTTTGGCAGTGTGGGCAGGTGCCAAGTCCTGCTGGAAAATGAAATCAGCATCTCTATAAAGTCTGTCAGCAGAGGGAAGCATAAAGTGCTCTAAAATTTCCTGGTAGACGACTGCGTTGACTGTGGACTTCAGAAAATACAGTGGACCAACACCAGCAGATGACATGGCAGCCCAAATCATCACTGTGGAAACTTCACACTGGACTTCAAGCAATGTGGATTCTGTGCCTCTCCACTCTTCCTCCAGACTCTGGGACCTTGATTTCCAAATGACACGCAAAATTTACTTTCATATGAAAAGAGGACTTTGGACCAATGAGCAACAGTCCAGGTCTTTTTCTCCACGGCCCAGGTAAGACGCTTCTGACGTCGTCTCTGGTTCAGGAGTGGCTTGACACGAGGAATGCGACATTTATAGCCCATGTCTAGGATTCGTCTGTGCGTAGTGGCTCTTGAAGCACTGACTCCAGCCTCAGTCCACTCCTTGTGAAGCTCCCCCAAATTCTTGAATGGATTTTGCTCGACAATCCTCCCAAGGCTGCCGTTATCCCTTTTGCTGGTGCAGTTTTTCCTTCCATTCAACTTTCTACGAATATGCTTGGATACAGCACTCTGTAAACAACCAGCTTCTTTAGCGATGACCTTTTGTGGCTTACCCTCCTTGTGGAAGGTGACTGTCTTCTGGACATCTGTCAAGTCAGCAGTCTTCCCCATGATTGTCTAGCCTACTGACCCAGACTGAGACCATTTAAAGGCTCAGGAAACATCTGCAGGTGTTTTGAGTTAATTAGCTGATTAGGGTGTGACACCATGACTTTCCAATATTGAACTTTTTCACAATATTCTAATTTTCTGAGACACTGAATTCTGGGTTTTCATTATCTGTAAGCCATAATCATCAAAATTTCAATAAATAAAGGCTTGAAATATTTCACTCTATGTGTAATGAATCTATATGAGTTTCACGTTCTGAAATGAGTGACAAAAAATATTGAACTTTTTCATGATATTCTAATTTTTTGAGATGTACCTGTACTGTCAAAACTGTTGACACAGAGAAAAAAAATGTGGCACCATTGAAAATTTTTATTCATGTAAAAGTGTTACAATTTGAAACAGTGGTAAAGTAAGAGAAAAAGTGATCCAGAATCTGCATCCTGACCCAGATCACCTCCAAAATCTAATGGGTTCATCCATAGCCCAAGGGCCTCCTCCGGTGAAAATTTCATCAAAATCTGTTCAGTAGGTTTTGTGTAATCCTGCTAACAAACAAACAAGCAAACCAACATGAAAGCATTAACTCCTTGGTGGAGGCAATAAACTGGCTTGTCAGCATCAATAATAGCTGAGTTATTTCATGTATATACTAGTGCATCTAAAAAAATTATAATATCATGACCTGATAATAATGATAATTCAAATAACTAAGCCATAATCATCAAAATTTAAAACAAAAAAAGGCTTTAAACAAATGACTTTGTATAGTGAATATAGAAAATACAAAAGTTTACTGTATTTTTTGAATTGAGTTATTAAAAAGTCACGATATTTAATTTTTGAGCTGCACTACACTGTGAGTTGACTTTTTTCTTGTAGATTTATAACTTGTAAGTTTTTGACTAATTTTCTTGTAAACGTGTGACTTTTCTCCTCTTTTACTACTTAAAAAAAAAAAGTAAATTTCACTTTTTTTCTCAAAAGATTTCATGCAATTTTCCCCTCCGATTTTCAACTTTTCTCATAAGTATGACACTTAAGTCTCAAAAATTTAAAAAACTGTCAGAGCCACAAGGAGTCTCAATTATGGGCAAAGACCTGTGGGTCTGGAGCCACAGGCTGTGGGCCCCCACAGTAGACTTACAGTGTCATAATTAATCAATTAATACTAAACAAGAGGAAGTGCAGTATAAAAAATTTCATTGGAGGGCCAACACAGCATAATATTGCTTTTTTATAACAGTCCACAAACGTGATTTCTGTTTATAGGAATAACTGACAACAAATTATGATTAATTTGCTTATTTGCTGTTATATACTTACAGCGCTACAGAAAAACAAGCAGTTCCCAACTGCTACACTTGAATATTACTAACACATGCAATGAGCATAATGATGATATGATCTCTATAATATTTCTGATAATGATGGTATCTGTTTTATTGTTTACAGTCACTGTTTATACTTTTCCACAATCTAGCCATCCAACTGCTTTAGTTGAGCGGCCTGCCTGTTCTCTAGCTAGTGCTTTTGTTTATGCTCTCTTCATCCTCTTCTTATTAGCATCTTCAGATGAAGTACCGAGTCAAAAGCATTCACCACACAGAGGCTTTCATAGAAACTGGACACTGATAAACCTAAACTTTACAGTAGCTAATTTTAAACTCGGAACACAACAACACAATTTCTGGTTTGTGACATCTGTCTTTTCATACAGCGCCTCACTGTGGAAATTAAGGTAAACAACACTCTACAATTCTCACATATAAGAAGCCAGTGACAGTTTCTGTAATTAACAATTAGAACACAACTGAAGCGGAGTGATGCAGCAAAGTGCCCCAGTGCAGTTATCGGAGAATATATTAACTCCTGGAATCCCTATTGTCTAATCAAATTGCTCATTCAGAGCAGTCTGTTGTATAATACACAGTAAGAAAATCATCATTTAAAAAAAAAGTGTTGAGAGAGTTGGTCAATAAATCCAAGAAAGCATATAAACAATTAAAATAAAAAAATAATAATCATATCTAGATAGATCCAGGTCTTTAAATATTGTAAGACAATTTTCCAATCTACACATTTTTTCATTTACATTTTATTCAATATTTACATTGTGCATGATGACTTGCATTATCAATTAATAGTCAAACCTGAGATCTATTTTTGTTACGTATCTACACATTTATGCAGCCAGTATTTCAAATTCACCATCTGTAGGCTTTAAAGTTTACTGGTTGTAAAAAGTTTGAAATATCATCCTGTGAAAAACAGCAGCTGCAGTCAGCTTTAGGGCAGTTAGTCATCAGGTGGCAAAAAACGATGACTGGAACATGCTGAGCACATTTAGAGGATTATATTGCGCAAGACAATTGGGAGGCATTTTTTGCATTTAACTGACATAAGTCCAAAGTGTTGTTGTTTTAAAGGAAACTGCAAACCTTTACAAACCCAATAGATTACATTAAATATATTAGCAATATTAATATATTATTAATGCATTAGTGTACAAGAGCATCAGGCTGTCAGGCCCGGAGACTGAAGAGCCTTCAGCAGTTTGTGAGCGACAGGTAGGAACTCTAACTCTCGCCATGCCTTGTGGAAGTCCTTCACATCCTCATTATCTGTCCACTTCAGAGCCTCCTCTTCATCTAAGGAATTGGAGGGGGGATAGAGCATAAGAAGAGGCAGGTATTATGCCCATTATAGTGGAATAATATCATTGCTCGTCCCTGCTCCCCGAGGGCCACTGGCCTGATCTGAAATATGTTCTCCCTTTCCCATGTTATTTAAAGAGTAGCAGTAACACAAACCCAAGCATGTAGTTAGGATCTCCCGCAGCGATGCTCTCTCCTGTGCGTCCAGCATCCTCTCTGGGTTGCCACCAATCAGGTTCCACAGGGCCTGGCAAACCTGGCTTGCCAGCTGCCAATCACTTGGACTAAAGTCTCTCAGGCAGTCCAGCAGTCTGCTCATGCACGCACGCACACACACACACACACACACACACACACACACACACACACACACACACACACACACACACACACACACACACACACACACAGAGAGAGAGAGAGAGAGAGAGAGAGAGAGAGAGGCATCATATGACTGGTAGTAAGAGGATTCACATGACTGTCAAGTTCATTGGACCTCTATTTGAAATAAGAGGGCTCTGAGTGTGTGTGAAGGAAAACAAGTTAAGTGTTCAGATTCACTTTTTGAAAACAAAAGGACTTAAAATACTTAAGTTTATCTAAATTGATAAATCTACAAGTAAAATTGTGTACCCTGACTCTGAACAAATAACACTGCAGTTAATTTTGTTTGTCAAGATTAAGATCAGATTTCCTTCCAATAAACTCTGTTGCACATTCAACACTGTCTTTACCAATAAAAACCAACTTGTTGACATGATGACGCTGTTGTTTCATATCTGAGAACACTGAGTTAATTAAAAGCCCCTTTCAATCTACTCCGGCAATCCAGGCAAAGGCAGAACAATCCGGGTTCCCTCTGTTGTCTAATTAGGGTTGCCCATGCTAATTGAAGTGGGCTAAATGGCCCTGCAAATGAAGAGGGTTGTTGCCCACCTCACCTCAGCTCGGCAGACATTTGAATAGGCCAACGTGGATAAATGCATGTCACTGTCACTACAGTGACAGAGAGTGGAAATGAATCAAAAGGCTGTCTATCATTATTCTGACAGATTAATATTACATTAATTTTGAACCTGCAGCAGATAACTGTGTGTGCGACAATTACACAAACATCACAGTGGCTGAGAGTGGGAAATTTCTTTTAAGAGCATTTTTTCAGTCACTGCAGCGACTCTGACTGTCTCTGGCTGCTGTGAAGCCAATGGCAGCCTGTTCTGAAACAAGAGCTGTGGAAATACAACGGTTCGGAGTGAGGTAGTCTCCTGGCTCACCCCGCATTAACATACACCCTGTGATGTTCTGCTCCTCTTTTTTTTGTGACAGCAACCTCTGAAACCCCCCCCCCCCCCCCCAAACAACATATTTTGCTTTAGTGTGGTGCTAGACACTAAGGCTGCATTCAGACCAGGATAGTCCGGGGGTCTCAGTTCGATGAGGTGGGGAATGACGAGAATTTTCACACCTTCATTTGGTTTGGTTTGCATTCACCCTGCAGCGGACCAAACTGCCTGGACAACGTCACACAGTTGCAACAACTGTTCATTTGGGGCACTGTAGCTGAAACCACCACTGACCAGGAAAGAAAAATCTTGGCGAAGAAGAAAAATCAGGCTCATTGACTGGTTAGGACCGAAAACGGAAATCTGTTCACCTTCAGCTGGGTTGTTTGTCCGCCACAAACGAAACATTTTTTAACTTTTCTCCTCGGCTTTCACCGGTAAAAGGATTTCTCGGATTTGCGCGGTTGTCTTTATTTTCATTTTCTGCCCAAAATGTGCTATGGTAAACATCACTTCCTCTTCTCAGACAATGTGTTGCTATGGTTATACAAACACCAAGGGGCACTTCTGCCCTTTGGTCCGCTGGATACTCTGTTTGGATTCACACTGCAAGCGGAGTGCATCAGACTTCGTTTACAAGATAACCGAGACCCCTGTTTTTAGGAGGACCAGACTTTGCTTGTTTGGTGTACACCAGAGTTCCAGTGCGCATTCAGATGGTACTAAACGAACCGAACTATCCGCGGAAGCCACTGTTTGGTCGTTTGGACCAAACAGTGGCTGTCTGAATGCGCCCTAAATGTAGCACACAAATACATGTCCCCACCGAATAAAAGTGCAAGTGTGCAAACATAAACAGGCGTGTGCGAACATGCACAAACACACACAGACACACAGAGTGTCTCTTCCTTTAATATGAAAGCTATTCAGTGCAGATATGAAAAAATGATGGTAATTATGTAAAATGTCGAATGCATTTTGCAATCCTGCCCATTAAAACAAATTACAAAGCACAAATCCATTATTATTATCATCATCATCATCATCATTATCATTATTATAACTGTATTAGATAGATCGGTGTAGTCCAATCAACCGCTGAGTTTGACACAAAATTAAAAGCCTTGTAAAAATGCTGGTGACTCATTAGTGGCTAGCATCACCAGTCATTTGACATCAGTGGTGAGGACATAAAACTTATTGAGGTGTTAATTTATGCTAATGGAACCCGTGACTGCAGCTCGCCAATTGTAGTTTGAAAGTGGCTAAATATTCACCTACTGCATCATCTGGTTAACTCTGCTTTGCTCTGTTTTGTCTCCTGTCAGATTTCAATTCCTGAAAGCTTCTTTACTTAAATATCCACAAAATACTAAACTTTCCCTTTAATCCCTTTAAGATTCAAAGAGTTTTATTTGTCAGTACTTCTATATGTACAGAACATACAGTAGAATTGAAATGTCATTTATCTCTCTCTTAGTGGTGTGCGCAATATATAAGACAAGAAGGAATAATGATAATAATAATGCATCAGATTTATATAGCGCTTTTCATAGACACTCAAAGACACTTTACAATAGATACATTATTCATTGACTCCACAGACAATGTAGTGGTAAGCTACTACTGTGGCCACAGCTTCCCTGGGGCAGAGCGATGGAAATGTGGCTGCCAATCCATGCCAGTGGCCTCTCCGACCACTATCAAACATTTATACACATTCATCCCCAGTGGAGGCAAGGTGGCTAAAGTGTCTTGCCCAAGGACACAATGGCAGGATGTCTGAGGAGAGCGGGATTTGCACCGCCAACCCTCCGGTTATTAGATGACTCGACTGGAAAACAACGATAATCTATGTACAGTAATGTTACCCGTAGTGCAAATAAAGGTAAAAACAGCAATCCTACATACATTAAACTGTAATACCAGTAAGATGCAAGTTCAGTGCGTTAGCGGGGATGCAGACAGTGACAGATTGGTCTGTGCATGATCAGTATTGCAATGACAGACAGCAGCAGGTGTGGCATTTGTGCAAATGGTTGCAGTAAGGTGCAAGACATACAGCAGCAGATGTAGTACTGTTGGTGTGCCAAGTCTTTCCGTGCAAACAGCTGAGGTAGAGTTGTTGTGTAGGTGAGTGTGTTACAGTCCAGGGGCAGGGGGCATTGGGGGGGGGGGGCAGAGTTCAGGGTCCTGATGGCCTGGTGAATAAAGCTGTTTAGCAGTCTTGTGGAGGCTCCGGTACCTTCTCCCTGAAGGCAGGGGGCTGAAGAGGGAGTCTGAGGGGTGGGAGGTGTTGCATGCGATGTTGATGGCTCTGCGGGTGAGGCAGGTGTGGTAGATGTCCGAGAGGGAGGGCAGAGGGGCACCGATGATCTTACTGGCTGCTTTCACTGTGTGTTGTAGAGTCTTCCGGGAGGAGGCTGTGCAGCTTCCGTACCACACAGTGACACAGCTGGTGAGGATGCTCTCAATGGTGCCCTGTTAAAATGAGCACATGATGGGGGGATGGGACTCGTGCTCTCCTCAGTTTGCGGAGGAAACAGAGGCGAGTTTGAGCCTTTTTGGCTAGTGATGTGGTGTTGTTGGACCAGGAGAGGTCCTCAGAGATGTGCACCCTCAGGAGATGTGCACCCCCAGGAACTTTGTGCTGCTCACCCTCATGCTGTGTGTGTCCTCTCCTGAAGTCGACCACAGTCTCCTTGGTTTTACCCCCGTTCAGGAAGAGATTATTGTCTTTACATACTGGACCAGTTGGCTCACCTCATTTCTGTAGTTGGCCTCTTCATTGTTGGCCTATCACTGTCGTGTTGTCCGCACACTTGATGATGTGGTTGGTGCTGTAGGCTGGTACGCAGTCATGGGTCAGCGGGGTGAAGAGCAGCAGGCTGAGCATGCACCCTTGTGGGGCCCTTGTGCTCAGTGTGATGGTCTTGGAGATGTTACTGCCGACCCGCCCGTTCAGTGGCCTTCCTGAGAGAAAGTTCAGCACTCAGTTACAGAGAAAGGTTTTGAGTCCCAGCTGTCTGAGTTTTTGTATTAGGTGCTGGGGGATGATTGTGTTGAATACTGAACTGAAGTCCAAGAACAGCATTCGCACATATGAGTTCTTTGAGTCCAGGTGGGTGAGGGCTGGATGGAGAACAGCAGAGATGGCATCTTCTGTGAATCTGTTTGACCTGTATGCAAACCGAGATGGGTTGTGGGAGGGAGGCAGGGTGGACCTGATGTTCTGCATGACCAGCCGCTCGAAGCACTTCATTATGATGGAGGTCAGTGCTACTGGCTGGTAATCATTGTAGCTGGATGGGACGGGCTTCTTTGGGACTGTTATTATGGTAGCAGTTTTGAAACACGTGGGGATAACAGCTTGACTCATGGAGATGTTGAAGATGTTGGCCAGGACATTCACAAGCTCCTCCGCAGTCCTTCAGAACGTGACCTGGTATGTTGTCTGGTCCAGCTGCCTTGTGTGGGTTGATCCTGGAGATGGTCTTCTTCACGCTAGCTGGATCCAGACTTATAGCCTGCTCATCTGGGGGAGGAGTGGTTTTCTTGCTGATGTGCTGTTTTGTGTTTCAAAGAGGCCAAAGAATTCATTTAAGTTGTTAAGCAGTGTGATGTTGTTCGCACAGGTCTGAGGTGGAGGTTTGTAGTTGGTGAGAGTCTGTATGGCATGCCAAGGAGAACGTGCATCTCTGGTGTTGCTGAAGTGGCCGGATATTTTCTTGCTGTACTGTTGTTTTGCCTCCTTGATGCCACGGGACAGTTTGGACCTAGCTGCTGTTAGTCCTGTAGTGTCACCGGGCCTGAAGGCTGTGTGCTGAGCCCTCAGGAGCCTGTGAACCTCTGCTGTCATCCATGGCTTCTGGTTAACACGAACAGTGACAGTTTTGCAGTGAGTGACATCATCAATGCATTTAGCTATGCATGCTACAACAACCCCAGTGTACTCCTCTATGTTTGTGTGTTCATTGTCAGTGGCTGCATGCTTGAAAATGTTCCAGTCTGTAGTGCTAAAGCAGTCTTTCAGAGCATCAGAGGCCCCCTCTGGCCACACAGGTACCTGCTTTTTTGTTGGTCTGATGGCTCTCACTCTGGGTCTGTATGCAGGCCTTAGCAAGATGGTGATGTGATCAGAGAGAACCAGGTGGGGGAGTGGGGAGGCTTTGTATGCTGTCTTGTGGTTTGTGTAAACCAAGTCCAGCAAGTTGTCTCCTCTTGTTTGAAAGTCCACATGTTGGTGTAGTTTTGGTAGGAGGGCCTTTAAATCTGCATGGTTGAAGTCTCCTGCTGTGATGAGGAATCCATCTGGATGGGCCGTTTGTGTCTCACTTATGGCCTGATAGAGTTCATTTAGTGCTTTACTCCTCTCGCCGGTGGTTGATGGGACATACACGGCAACTAGCAGGACAGATGTAAATTCCCTTGGTAAGTAGAATGGTCGGGAACTCCACCAAAGGAGAACAGTGTTTGTGCACAACAGTCGCATCTCGGCAGCAAGCGTCACTGATGTAAACACACACGCCTCCTCCTTGGGTTTTCCCTCCATCTGTGAACACCTGATCAGTGTGGAGGCATGTTAGTCCCACTAACTGAATAGCAGAGTCTGGGATATTGTCATTTAGCCACGTTTCTGTAAAGATAAAAATACAGCAGTTCCACGCAACACATTGCATAGATATCAAGAGCTGTGTGTGGTCTATTTTGTTATCTAGTGAGCATACGTTGGCCAGAATGAGGGTTGGAATCGGGTGTCTGTATGGGCTAGCAGCTGGCTTAGCTTGGATACCTCCATGGCTACCTCGTTTCTGCTTTCTCTTGCACCATCTACGGCGTCTCCATTTGGGATGAGATGCAGTGGTTGAGTCCGGGGGTGTGGAAGTCTGACAGAGAAGTCCTACGCCACGGAGTTCCTCTGTAACGCTCCGGTCCAAGACATAATGTTTGGTCATATTCTTTATCTTCAGAAGGTTGTGGCGACTATAGCTTGTGTGTGTGGGGAGACTTGAATAACGAAACCGAATTGTCTTTCATTCCAGTTTATTCAAGAAATCATTCCACTGTCTGCTCTTATTCTTGAGCAGCGAACAAAGAGAGTGAACACACCAAAGTTCTCTCCTTTAAACATTCTGACATCAAACCATTTCCCTCGCGGGGGAAATCACACATCTCTCTCAAAATCTCTTTATTCACATTCATTAGCCTTTTATTTACATAACTCCCCCTTCTCTCTTCCCGAGCCTCAGTGGTCAGGAAGTCTTCTGTCCCCTGTCCTCCGCAGGGGGTCCAGGCTCTGTGGCTCCGCACCGCAGGGGGCTGGCTCTCCTTCATCATGGTTAAATCACATATGCAGTGTCCAACATATACATGTCTCACAACACAGCCATATAACCCCCCCCAAACGATGAAGAACAGACTAATTCCTAAAATTAAATAGCACCTTACTCACTACTGAATAATCAACACCAACATTCAGTCTGTGCGCCGCTTGGGCTTCAGCCGTCTGCCGAATCTGCTGTGCGTTGGCCCCGCCTTGCCTGCGGTGCGTTTCTGCTTCGGCGCTGTTGACTGAGGAAGAGAGTGGTTAATTGCCTTCTGCGGGGGCCTGCCTCATCGAGGCGCCACCGCGACCGGTACAGACACGTCCTTCATGACAAAAGCAGGTTTTAGTCTGTCAATACTGACTGTCTCTTTTCTGTCTCCAAAATCTAGCACAAATTGCTTATCACCTGCCTCCAGCACTCGAAATGGCCCTTCGTAAGGCGGTTTGAGCGTTGCTTTTAGGGCTTTGCGCCTGACAAAAACGAAATCGGCATTTTTCAAAGCCTTGGGGACGAAAACTCGTGGAAAAGCGTGATGAACCGGACCCGGGAGCGTGTCTGCCCCCGTGCCGACTAACGGTCCCAGAGCCGAGAGAGGTGGGGGCTCTGGGTGCTCTGGTAAAAACTCGCCCGGCAGCCTCAGAGTTTGTGCGAATACCAGCTCCGCTGGGGAGGCGTCTAAGTCCTCTTTAGGCGCAGAACGCAACCCTAATAAAACCCATGGAAGTTTATTCACCCAATCTGCATCCGTGAGCGACGCTCTGAGTGCTGCCTTCAAAGACCTATGAAAACGCTCGCATAAACCATTGGCCTGAGGGTGGTAAGCCGTAGTGCGGTGAATTTTGGCTCCTAAGCCGTTGGCCATCGCTGACCACAGCTCAGAGATGAATTGCGGTCCTCTATCGGACGTAATGTCCGACGGAACCCCGAAACGCGCCACCCAAGCCGTTAAAAAAACGCGAGCCACCTCCGCGGCCGTGGTCGTCGCAAGTGGGACCACTTCCGGCCAACGTGTGGTGCGGTCCACCATTGTCAAAAGATACGTGAACCCCTGTGATGCCGGTAGGGGGCCCACAAGGTCGACGTGCACATGGTCGAACCTTCTGGCCGGAATGCGGAACGGTTCTAACGGGGCTCTTGTGTGCCTGTGAATTTTGGCCCGTTGACAGGAAATGCAGGTTTTTGCCCATTCCTTCACGTGCTTGCGCAGGCATGGCCAAACAAACTTTTCCGCCACTAGTTTCACCGACGCGCGCACCCCCGGGTGCGCCAGTGAGTGGACCGAGTCAAAAACACGGCGGCGCCACGTGGCCGGAACCACCGGACGCGGGCGCCCCGTCGACACGTCGCAGATCAGGGGGGGCATACCGGTTTGTAAACACTTGCTCTCCAGCCTCAACCCTGTTGGTCCAGACTGGAGCGCGCGCACGTCTGCGTCCGCCCCCTGGTCCGCTGCCATGGCTGCGTAATCTATACCCACGTGCACCGGGGCTGCGTGCGCCACCGTGCCGCTCTCCTGCGGCGCGGTCACGGTGGCCCGTTCTGCCTCTGCGCGTGTTGGGGTCGTGAACGCGCGTGAGAGACAATCCGCTACTACATTGAATTTGCCCGCAACGTGCCTAATGTCTGTGGTAAATTCCGAGATTGCGGCCAGCTGCCTCTGCTGCCTGCCGGACCACGGGTCTGAAATTTTGGCCATGGCGTATGTGAGCGGCTTGTGGTCCACATAAGCGGTGAAGCACCGTCCTTCCAGCCAGAACTGGAAATGACGAATAGCCAAATGCAGCGCCAACAGTTCTCTGTCAAACGCGCTGTATTTTCTTTCAGCCGCGCTTAAAGATTTGCTAAAGAAAGCCAAAGGCTGCCAAACTCCGGCTACCTGTTGCTCAATAACGGCCCCTATGGCTAAATCTGAAGCGTCTGTCGTCAGCGCGATACGTGCTGCAGGGTCTGGGTGGGCCAGGAGCGCAGCGTCAGCCAAGGCTTTTTTAACCTCTGTGAACGCGCGCTCCCGCTCCGGGGACCATTCGACCGCCTGGGTCGGTTTTTGTTTTTTGAGCGCGGCATATAACGGTTGCATGATTTGAGCTGCGTGGGGCAGGAATCGGTTATAAAAATTCACCATCCCCAAGAATTCCTGTAGTGATTTGACCGTTTGTGGACGGGGAAAATCCGCTACCGCGCGTACTTTCTCTGGTAACGGAACCGCTCCCTCCGGGGAGACGCGGTGACCCAAAAAATCGATCCGCTCGACGCCGAACTGGCACTTGGCTGGGTTAACTATTAAGCCGTGCTCTCCCAGCCTCCTAAAAACTGCTGTGAGGTGCGTTTCGTGTTCGTCCTCTGAAGTACTCGCGACCAAAATGTCGTCGAGGTACACAAACACGAAAGGGAGATCGCGTAACACGGCATCCATCATCCGCTGAAATGTTTGCGCCGCCCCTTTGAGACCAAACGGCATGCGTAAAAATTCGAAAAGTCCGAACGGGGTTATTACCACTGTTTTAGGAATGTCCTCCGGTTGGACCGGGACTTGGTGATAGCCGTGAACTAGATCAATCTTTGAAAAAATGCGTGCCCCCGCCAGGTGCACCGAAAAATCCTGAATGTGCGGGATGGGATAACGATCGTGCGCCGTAGCGTTGTTTAGCCTGCGGTAATCCCCGCACGGTCTCCAGGAGCCATCGGCTTTCGGTACCATGTGCAGCGGCGAAGCCCACGGGCTCTTCGACCTACGAACGATGCCCAGCCTCTCCAGGCTGGCGAACTCCTCGCGCGCAATGGCGAGCTTAACTGCATCCAAGCGCCGAGCTTTTGCAAACACGGGAGGACCAGAAGTGGGGATAAAGTGTTTCACCCCGTGCTTCGCGACCGTCGCTGAAAAAGTGGGCACAGTGAGCGCTGGAAATTGGGTGAGGAGTGTGTGAAACTTACCACCTGCTGTAGCGACGTGGGTCTGTACTGGTGGCGGGGACACTCGAGCTGAACAGGGGAGAGAGTAAAAAGAGAGTGCATTTACCAGCCGTCTATTAGCAAGATCAACTAACAGATTGTGTGAACACAAAAAATCCGCGCCCAACATGTTGAAACTCACCGCCGCTATTACAAAAGTCCATTCATATGTGCGGCCATGTAAGCATAAAGGCAAGGTCCTTCTCCCGTAGGTGTTGATGTTCGAGCCATTTGCTGCTGTAGCTCCGTTACCGTGGGGTCCAGCCACCCGGTCCGCGTATGTTGGGGTGATGAAGCTCACTTGTGCTCCGGTGTCAATGAGGAACACTCGTCCGGAGCGCGCATCCGTGATGTAGAGCAGCTTGTTGCGTTCTCCGAGGGTCGAAGCTGCTAGCGACCCCCGGTCTTGCCGTTTCCCGAACTCCTGAAGATGCAGGGCGGCACACACCTGCGTGCCTTCTCTGCGAACCTCCGATGGTAAAAGCAGAGATCTTCTCCTCCGCTGTGTCGTGCCCGCGCTTCTGCCACCGGGCTATTGGCTCCCCTTCGTCGCGGTCGTGTTGCCGCCGTCGTCGGCCAGTCTGGTTCTGCCGCCTCTGGCTCCCCGCTGTCTCGGGTCGCTGCTGTGGTTGCTTGCCCGCCGCAGGCGTCCAGGATCCCATCTGCCTCCTGGGCCAGCTCCCGGAACTCCTCCAGGGTGTGACACTTTTTGCCGGCCAGCGTGCTTCTCGCATGCGCCGGGAGGTTGGAGAGGAAGATGAACTGAAAAATGAAATCATCGTTGTCCAAACCTCTCAGCTGTATCATCTCCTCCATCAGGGCGCTCGGCCTGTGTCCACCTTGGTCTAGCAAAGACAGGATCCTCCTCGCCCTCATTTCAGCCGAGGGGGTGAAAAACTTGATGAGGGTGGATTTCAGCTTGCCGTACCTGTCGGTCGCGGGTGGCTGCTCCACCAAGCTTTGCACGCACCGAGCTGTGCTGTTGTCCAGTTTAGCGATGACATGGTGGAACTTAGTGTCATCCACCGTTACTCCTGCGAGCGCGAACTGCGACTCTGCTTGCAGAAACCACGACCGTGGGTTATCCTGCCAGAAATCAGGCAGCTTAATGGCCACTGCGCTCGCCAGCTCTGAGCGCTGTGAGTCCGGGACCCTGAGAATTTCTTCGTTCATTCTCAACGTCGTCAGTCACCAATGTGGGGAGACTTGAATAACGAAACCGAATTGTCTTTCATTCCAGTTTATTCAAGAAATCATTCCACTGTCTGCTCTTATTCTTGAGCAGCGAACAAAGAGAGTGAACACACCAAAGTTCTCTCCTTTAAACATTCTGACATCAAACCATTTCCCTCGCGGGGGAAATCACACATCTCTCTCAAAATCTCTTTATTCACATTCATTAGCCTTTTATTTACATAACTCCCCCTTCTCTCTTCCCGAGCCTCAGTGGTCAGGAAGTCTTCTGTCCCCTGTCCTCCGCAGGGGGTCCAGGCTCTGTGGCTCCGCACCGCAGGGGGCTGGCTCTCCTTCATCGTGGTTAAATCACATATGCAGTGTCCAACATATACATGTCTCACAACACAGCCATAGTGTGCAACATCATATGGGGACATTAAACACATGAATATACACTTATGCATAGTTTAAAATGATGCTAAATGGCACAAACACAAAGAGAGAGGGGAGGCTGCTGCGTGTTCACATGCCACGTAGTGGATGTTTTAAGTTTAGCATCTTGTGATTTTTTTGCACAGTATGTTGTATACAGTAATTATAGCAATATAAATAGTGATTTGGTAATTCATACAATTCTCTGTTGCTGTAGGCTATTAGTTATGATAGCCCATATCATTATCAACCTCTTGGATTTTTTTTTTTTTTTTTTGATTTCTAAGGGTTAAAATAAATGTTGCCAGATGTTTTGATTATCACCAGCAGAGGGCACTGTCTGCTGACTGCTAACAGAATATTATGAGAAATTAAAGCAGCTATTTGTATTTTTTCTACTTTGAAATACTAAAAGGTAACTATAATGTCATGATTTGGGGTTTTGAGGAGGCTTAAGGGCAGGGCAACCACTTCAGAAGAACACTCAGATGCAGATGAAAAGTTAACACCACTTTATTGAAAACCCAAACCCTATACAAAACACGTTAACCCATTCATTCATTCATTCATCTTCTTCTGCTTAATCCTTTTCGGGTTGCAGGGGGGCTGGAGCCTATCCCAGCATCTTTGGGCGAGAGGCAGGGTACACCCTGGACAGATCGCCAGTCCATCGCAGGGCCAACACAGAGAGACAGACAACCATTCACTCTCACAGTCATACCTAAGGACAATTTAGAATCCCCAGTTTTGGTGCCAATTAACCTAACTTGCATGTTTTTGGCATGTGGGAGGAAACCGGAGAAATCTCAGAGTAAACCCACGCTAACTTAAGGAATAAATTCACACACCACAATTAATGAAACCCACAACCAAATTGCCACACTATATACAGGAAAACAGTTGCACGCTGGAGCCACGTGCAGCCTAGGAGAAAAGAGAGGAGAGAAGCAATTAATGATGAGTATGGCACACAGGGAAATGACAACTGAGGAAATGGTCTAATGGTACTGGCAGAGAGCCCGGCAGTGAACTCCAGCTTGGAAAAGGTGAAAGGGATCTGGAGACTGCAGGGAAGGAGGAGGAGTTGCTGAGGGAACCTGGGTGGAGAAGCCGTTGTCTTGAGGAGAGATGATTCAGTCGAGCGTACAAACACAGCTCCGGAGACACACCGATGGAGGCGGCAGCAAACCTGTGATGAGGAGAGGACAAAGGTAAGACAACTTGGGAGAATAATAATTTTGCTAAACAACAAGAATTGTAGTTGTGAGGCAGCGCAAACCCAACGATCCTGCAGAGAGATCTTCACACTGGCCCTTAAATACACTGATGAATCAGGAAGCAACAGGTGTGTAATCACGCAGGTGCGCTGATGAGCTCCGGAGCCAGGAAAACAGAAACAGGAAGGGAGGGGGGGAGGCAAACTCACCTGATCATGACAGTGCCCCCCCCCCCCCGCAAGGGACACCTCCTGGTGGACCCCTGGGCTTCTGTCGATGGGCAAGGTGGAACGCCCAGACCATCCCCTTGTCATGGAAGTAAGATTGCAGAATCCATGATCTCTCCTCCGGACCATACCCCTTCCAGTGCACCAGATACTGCAGCCCCCAGCCTTGACGGCGCATGTCCAGAATCTGCTGGATGGTATAGGTAGTATGTCCATTGATGATCCGGGGGTTGGAGGGGGGTCCGGAGGAGGGGACAAGGGGCTGACGGAGAGGGGTTGGATTTGTGAAACATGGAAGGTAGGATGGATACAGAGAGATGGAGGCACCTTCAGCCGAACAGTGACGTCATTGATGATGCGGAAGATCGGGAATGGACCCAGAAAGCGAGGAGACAGCTTCCGAGAATCCGTCTTCACCGGTACTTTCTTGGCAGATAACCAGACCTTCTGGCCCATGGAGTATTCAGGTGCCGCTGCACACCTACTGTTGGCATACAGGCGATTCTGCTCAGATGATTGCTGAAGAGCCACCCGAGTGGTTCTCTAGAGGTGGCGACAGCAACAAGCGTGGGCCTCTACAGAAGCTACTGTGATCTCCCTCTCCATCATAGGCAGAAGCGGTGGCATGTACCCCATGGCGGCTTCAAAAGGTGTCAGCCCCGTGGCACAGAAGACGGCAGAGTTGAATGCATACTCCACCCAGGTCAGGTGGGAGCTTCAGGTAGATGGGTTGCAGGATGCTACACACCTCAGGGTGGCCTCCAAGGACTGGTTTGCAGGCTCGGCCTGACCGTTGCTCTGGGGATGATATCCAGAAGTAAGGCTGACGGAGGTGCCCATGAATCGACAGAACGCTCTCCACACCCATGAAGTAAATTGTGGTCCTCAATCAGAGACAATGTCTATGGGGATGCCGTGTAACCAGAGGACATGAGTGGATAGGAGATTGGCTGTCTCGGCAGCAGAAGGGAGACCAGGAAGGGGAACCAAGTGAACGGCCTTGGAGAAGCGATTGGTGATGGTGAAAATGACAGCGTTACCTTGAGATGGAGGGAGGCCCGAGACAAAGTCAATGGCGATATGGGACCAGGGACGGGAAGGGATGGGGAGTGGATGGATGAGACCGGCTGGGGGAGTAGAGTCTGATTTATTGGCGACACATGTGTGGCAGGCCTTCACATAGTCTTTTACGTCTGTCCTGAGGGAAGGCCACCAAAACACATGCTGAATGAGTTCCAAAGTGCAGGTGATACTGGGATGACAGGCAAAAAAACTTGTGTGCCCCCACTGGATAATGTGACTGTGTGTGTGTGTGGGGGGGCGGCACATACAGCCGGTTGGGCGGGCCTCCCTCAGGGACAGGTTCCATCGACTGGGCCTGCTGGCAGCGGCTGCAAGAGAGGGAGTGGAGGAGGAGTCAGAGGAAAACTGGCATGAGAGAGCATCAGGTGTAATGTTACGAGGCCCTGGGCGGTATGTAATTGAGAGGTTGAATCTAAGAAAAAACAGGGCCCACTGAGCCTGCTGGGCATTCAAACATCTGGCCGATCTGAGATATTCTAAATTTTGGTGATCAGTCCAACCAGTGTCTCCACTCCCCCAGCACCAATTTAATGGCTAGCAGTCCGCAGTCCCCTATGTTGTATTTTCTCTCGGCTGGGTTCAGCTGCCGAGAGAAAAACACGCATGGGTGGAGCTTCTGATTGAAGCTTCTGATTGGAGCCAGAATTCTGTGAGAGCACAGCGCCTACCCCCGAATTAGAAGCATCCACCTCGACCACGAACTGGGCTTGGGGGTCTACCTGTGCCAAGATAGGCGCGGTGGTAAATTTTCCTTTAAGTGTAGCAAAAGCCCGCTCAGCTGCCTCGGACCACTTGAATGTGCTCTTGGTAGAAGTAAGCTGGGCCAGGGGCAGAGCAATTTTGCTATAATCATGGATGAACAGGTGGTAGAAGTTGGCAAAACCCAGGAAGCGTTGAAGCTCCTTACTAGTTTGGGGAATTGGCCAGTCTACTACTGCCTGAATCTTTTCTGGGTTGGCCTTTAACGTGCCCCCACTCACGGTAAACCCCAAGAAAGAAGTGGAGCAGGTGGAAAACTCACACTTCTCAGCTTTCACAAAAAGCTGATTCCCAAGCAGCCGCTGCAGGACAGTCCGGACGTGGACCACATGTTCCTCCAGCGTGCGAGAAAAAATCATTATGTCGTCTAAGTAAACAAAACAAAATTGTTCATCATGTCCCAGAGGACGTCATTGATTAATCACTGGAAGACGGTGGGGGCGTTGGTCAGGCCAAAAGGCATGACCAGATATTCAAAATGACCCAAATGCGTTTTAAACGCTGTCTTCCATTCATCCCCCTCGCGGATACGTACCAAATGATACGCATTCCGGAGATCGAGCTTAGTATATACCCGTGCCTTTTGGAGGACTTCAAAGGCTGAATTGATAAGCAGCAACGGGTATTTATCCTTAACGGTCATGGAATTTAGCTTGCGATAATCAATGCATGACTGCAAAGTCCCAGCCTTCTTACCTACAAAAAAGAACCCCGTGCCGAGAAGAGCGGACGATGGACGAATAGGGCCGGCGCTAAGGGAATCTTTAATGTAGCTCTCCATCGCTTCTCTCTCCAGCCCAGATATACTGTAGAACCGGCTGGACGGCAGCCGTGCACCCGGAAGGAGGTTAACAGCACAGTCTCAGGACCGATGAGGTGGCAAAGATAGGGCCCTCAACTTGCTAAAGACCTCCCCTAAGTCATGGTCGACCTCAGGCACACGGTTGAGAGCCGTTGGCTTAGTTGAAGGGGAGGAGAGAGGGAGAGAGGGTGAGCAAGCAGCAGAATGGAGACATGACGACAAACAGAAAGAGCTCCAGGAAGAGATTGAAGCCTGGGCCCAGTTAATTATTGGATTATGTTTGTGAAGCCACGGATACCCCAAAATCATGGAGGTGGAAGATTGTGGCAGCACAAAAAACTGGATTGTCTCGCAATGGCTACCGGACAAAATGACCGAAATGGGTTCAGTTTGATGGGTCACCGCCGTGAGACTACAACCAGATAAGGCGGAGACATTAACAGGTGTCGGGAGATTCCTGGTGGGAATCTGAAATTTCTGAATCAGTTCCTGATGAATGAAGTTTTGCTCTGCCCCGGAATCCACCAGAGCGGAGGTTTTACACTCTGTTCCCGGTAACTGGATAAGAGCTGGTAGTGTAAACCAGCTGGGAGGATTTCACGAAGAACCTCCCGCCAGACCCCCCACGGTTACTGACGGATCGGTTCATTTGGCCGAATTGGGGCATTTGGAGATGGCATGATCAGTAGCCCCACAATACATGCATGCCCCCGCCTTTTCTTGGCGCCGGGGCTCCTCCGGAATCATATGAGTCCTTCCCAGGACCACTGGCTCCGAAGGCAGCGCCGTGGATGCAGCGCAAGGGGGCGGGGGAACCGGCCGTGGGGCAGGCGAGGAAGCAGCAGCCCTCTGCTCCCTAGCGCGCTCTCGGAACTAGTTGTCTAAGGCCACTGCCTGTGTGATCAATCCATCCAAAGAGGATGGGTTCACCCAAATAGCCAGTTCATCGCGGAGGCTGGCATTCAAACTCCAGAGGAAGACGCTACATAGCGCGGCATCATTCCACTCAGAGTCTTCCGCGGCGACCCAAAACTCGACTGAGTAGTTGGTAACTGACCGACTCCCCTGCCGAAGCCCCAGCAACTGGCTAGCGATATTATCCTCGCTCTCTGTGTGATCAAATGCCCAGGTGAATTCCTGAACGAAATGTTCAAAAGTATATTGGGCCCCCTCCCGACCACACAAGATGGACTGAGCCCACTTGAGTGCCCGGTCGCGGAGTAATAGGGTCAGGAACTGAATTTTAGCTGAATCATCCCTGTATTCTCCCTCCACCTGCTGGAAATACATCCGACACTGTAACAGGAACCCTTTACATCTTCCCACCTCCCCCCGTAGGGGGCAGGTGCGGGAACAGAAATGGTCCTGTGGAAAACGGGAGCTGTCGGGGCAGCAGGTGCAGGAGGGGGAGCGGCCGTACCAGGAAGCCGACACAAATGCTCCGTAACCGTGGTCAATTGTTGGGTAATAGTTTGGAGCTGCTCTGACAAAAACATGACCTGGTGCTCTGTGGCTTCCAAATGTGAGAGTGCTGATGGTTCTCCTGAGGGAGCGCCCACTAAGCCTCGATCCTGGCTGGATCGTTCTGTCATTATTTGGGGTTTGGAGGAGGCTTAAGTGCAGGGCAACCACTTCAGAAGAACTCTCAGATGCAGGTGAAAAGTGAACACCACTTTACTGAAAATCCAAACCCTATACAAAACACGCTAACTTAAGGAATAAATTCACACACCACAATTAATGAAACCTGCAACCAAAATGCCACACTATATACAGTGGGGTAAAAAAGTATTTAGTCAGCCACCAATTGTGCAAGTTCTCCCACTTAAAAGATGAGAGAGGTCTTCAATTTTCATCATAGGTATACCTCAACTATGAGAGACAAAATGAGAAAAAAAAATCCAGAAAAACACATTTTCTGATTTTTAAAGAATTTATTTGTAAATTATGGTGAAAAATAAGTATTTGGTCAATAACAAAAGTTCATCTCAGTACTTTGTTATATACCCTTTGTTGGCAATGACAGAGGTCAAACGTTTTCAGTAAGTCTTCACAAGGTTTTCACACACTGTTGCTGGTATTTTGGCCCATTCCTCCATGCAGATCTCCTCTAGAGCAGTGATGTTTTGGGGCTGTCGCTGGGCAACACGGACTTTCAACTCCCTCCAAAGATTTTCTATGGGGTTGAGATCTGGAGACTGGCTAGGCCACTCCAGGACCTTGAAATGCTTCTTACGAAGATACTCCTTCGTTGCCCGGGCGGTGTGTTTGGGATCATTGTCATGCTGAAAGACCCAGCCACGTTTCATCTTCAATGTCCTTGCTGATGGAAGGAGGTTTTCACTCAAAATCTCATGATACATGGCCCCATTCATTCTTTCCTTTACACGGATCAGTCGTCCTGGTCCCTTTGCAGAAAAACAGCCCCAAAGCACGATGTTTCCACCCCCATGTTTCACAGTAGGTATGGTGTTCTTTCTCCTCCAAACACGACAAGTTGAGTTTTTACCAAAAAGTTCTAGTTTGGTTTCATCTGACCATATGACATTCTCCCAATCCTCTTCTGGATCATCCAAATGCTCTCTAGCAAACTTCAGATGGGCCTGGACATGTACTGGCTTAAGCAGGGGGACACGTCTGGCACTGCAGGATTTGAGTCCCTGGCGGCGTAGTGCGTTTCTGATGTAGCCTTTGTTACTTTGGTCCCAGCTCTCTGCAGGTCATTCACTAGGTCCCCCCATGTGGTTCTGGGATTTTTGCTCACCGTTCTCGTGATCATTTTGACCCCACGGGGTGAGATCTTGCATGGAGCCCCAGATCGAGGGAGATTATCAGTGGTCTTGTATGTCTTCCATTTTCTAATAATTGCTCCCACAGATGATTTCTTCACACAAAGCTGCTTACCTATTGCAGATTCAGTCTTCCCAGCCTGGTGCAGGTCTACAATTTTGTTTCTGGTGTCCTTTGACAGCTCTTTGGTCTTGGCCATAGTGGAGTTTGGAGTCTGACTGTTTGAGGTTGTGGACAGGTGTCTTTTATACTGATAACGAGTTCAAACAGGTGCCATTAATACAGGTAATGAGTGGAGGACAGAAGAGCCTCTTAAAGAAAAAGTTACAGGTCTGTGAGAGCCAGAAATCTTGCTTGTTTGTAGGTGACCAAATACTTATTTTCCACCATAATTTGCAAATAAATTCTTTAAAAATCAGACAATGTGATTTTCTGGATTTTTTTTTTCTCATTTTGTCTCTCATAGTTGAGGTATACCTATGATGAAAATTGGAGATCTCTCTCATCTTTTAAGTGGGAGAACTTGCACAATTGGTGGCTGACTAAATACTTTTTTGCCCCACTGTACAGGAAAACAGTTGCACACTGGAGCCACATGCAGCCTAGGAGGAAAGAGAGGAGAGAAGCGATTAATGAGGAGTATGGCACACAGGGAAATGACAACTGAGGAAATGGTCTTACGGTACTGGCAGAGACCCTGGCAGTGAACTCCAGCTTGGAAAAGGTGAAGGGGATCTGGAGACTGCAGGGAAGGCGGAGGAGGAGCTGAGGAACCTGGGTGGAGAAGCCGTTGTCTTGAGGGGAGATGATTCAGGCGAGCGTAAGACGCACCCCTGGAGGCGGCAGCAAACCCGAGAGGAGGAGAGGACAAAGGTAAAACAACTTGGGAGAATAATAATTTTGCCAAACAACAAGAACTGTAGTTGTGAGGTGGCACAAACCCAACGATCCAGCGGAGAGCTCTTCACACACTGGCCCTTAAATACGCTGATGAATCAGGGTGTGAATCTGCGTGTGTAATCACGCAGGTGCGCTGATGAGCTCCGGAGCCGGGAAAACAGAAACAGGAAGGGAGGGGGGAGGCACGCTCGCCTGATCATGACATATAATTATATCTATAATTAGAATTATGCTGTTATACCACAAATGCCAATGTGTAACAAACAACAGTGATCCGTACTGAATTTACAATTAGGGTCTATCCAGATATCCTGTAACAGCACTCTTTCACCTGCAGGGTGAGTTGTGAATGTCACAGACTTCAGGAGTGTTTGGAGTGATCTGAACAGCCCCTTTTGGCACAGTGCTGCCACCAAGTGTTGATAGTTGGAATGAACTGAAAGCTAAAAATACCTCTTTTAAATATGAAGAGAAAATTAGATGCCTTGGCCAAGGTTTGTGCTTTCTGGGCGCTTTCTAGCTGGGTCAGCTTTTTTTTTTTTTTTTTTTTTTTTTTTTTTTTTACTGTGATAATTAAGGTAACAGGACAGTGACTTTCCTATAGACCCCTATACAGTTTACTTTCTTTATGCAACCAGAGACTCACCATTGATACAGGTTTAGTATACACATATTTTCAAACTCTTAATCTTTACTTACTTGGCCGAAGCACCCTCCTGCGAGAGACAGACCCTGTTGAGAGGGTCCAGTGTCAGATTGGTGAGGACCCCGCAGGCTGAAAAACACATTTCGGTGCTCTTAGAGTCAAGCAGTGTGACCACAAACTGGTGCACTGAGTGGGGAGGAGAGATACAACAGAGAAAGATGAGTGAAGAAGGCCACAAAGACAAAGCAGGGCAAAGATAAGAGAGCAGCAATCAGCACAAACAGCACACATATTTATACTGGCCTTGCAGATAAGTGTGGCCTAAATATGACACTGTAGTATACAGAGGTGGATACTGTGGTGGACCTACTCATGTGTCTGGAAAGATGTGGGCCTGAATGATATTTTCTTGCATTTGTAGAAGTCATTATAATAAGGGTCACTGTTTGTATGTAAGAGGAATGAAGAATTAAACTTACCCTTGTTTTGCATAATGAAGTCCCGCACATCCTTCAACTGTGACAAGTTTCCATAGACACGGGTGGCCTCAAGCATTGCGTCCGTGCTGGAGCTGAGCATCAACTTCAACATCACTAGTGTAGAAAAAAAGGAATTTTTTAAATAAAGATACAGCTTTTCAGTCTTTTTTTCCTTCTATTTTTGCTCTTACACTTTGCAATAGTGACTCCATGGTGTCGGATGGTGGCACCTTCTTCCTGGTAGAATGACAGGTTGTTGATGGTGGCAGCAACATTCACCATCAGCTCCTCACTCTCCTGAACGGACTTCAGTTCTGCCCAAAAAACCCACACACACATACAGTAGTGTGAAAAAGTGTTTGCCCCCTTCGGGATTTCTCATTTTTTTGTATGTTTTTCACACTTAAAGGTTTCATATCATGAAACAAATTTAAATATTAGACAAAGATAACACAAGTAAACACAAGATGCAGTTTCAAATGAAGGTGTTTATTATTAAGGGTAAAAAAAATCCAAACCTACATGGCCCTGTGTGAAAAAGTGATTGCCCCCCTCTGTTAAAGCGAGGTAGTCGGATACCCAAAAGCCAGTGGTGTATAGAACACGTATATTAGGATTTGTATGTGAAATTTCGGCATCGAAACTGCTCCTGTTTAGCTGAAATTAATATTCAAAAATGATATTTTCGGGACAAAAGAATTCAAGAGTCCCGGCATTTGTTTACTTCTCGGGGCCGCCGCCGGAGAGCGAGCTGTGTGCAAAATGCTAATTTTGTGACCATTCCAGCGTGCCGCACTTCAGTGACTGGATGGTTTGGGTGTCAATCACACAAACAATATGGTGCGTGGAAGGAAAACATCATTGTCGGAGTCAGCTAGAAAAAGACTGAAAGTACAGCAGGATAATCTTCGAAACAAAAGTCGTGTAGCATTAAAAAGTGAGAAGGATCGCTGGGAAGCTTTCAAGAACAGGCATCAGTTGAAGGATGATGAAGTCGCCAAAATTCTCTTGGATACGTCAGTAAACGTATCGGATTTGTGCAGCGTGTTTTCATAGATATTCTGCAAAGCCAGGGGCCATACAGTGTAACTTTGAATGTTGTGAAATAACATTGTAGTCTAGTTTGTGATATACATCTTATTCGATCTTGTTGTTAATATAGCACATTTTTTGTGGAAATGTTACTATTATTAGTTGTGAAATGTGTTATAAAACGATGAGACGATGATATTATGGCTCTTCCTGCTGTTCCCGTTTCACTGTTTTTTTTTGTTGGGGGAATAGGCCAGAAATAGGCCACAGGGGTTATACGATGTTTATCCAGTTTATCCGGCACTGATCACCCGGATGTAAAATACGGGATCCCTACGGCCCATCGGCGCACGAAGTATCCTGGCCAATATAGCAATGTAAACAGCCACGGACCAAAAAACGTACATTTGCTTGTGGAACAGGTCATTCACACTCGCAGACAATTGTGCTAAATGTGTCTATAATGACTATAGATAGGATTTTCTTTCCATGCATGCAAAAAAAAATTTTTTTTCCGGGATCTGACTACCTCACTTTAAAACATAAATTAACTGTGGTTTATCACATTTTTGGAAAACTGAGTTTAATTTCTCTAGCCACACCCAGGCCTGATAACTGCCACACCTGTTCTCATTCAAGAAATCACTTAAATAGGACCTGCCTGACAACCGCCAATCAAATCTAACAGAAGAAGAAGAAGAAGAAGAAGAAGAAGAAGAAGAAGAAGAAGAAGAAGAAGTGAAGTCGACCAAAACATCCTCAAAAGCTAGACATCATGCTGTTATTCCAAAGAAATTCAGGAACAAATGAGAAACAAAGTAATTGAGATCTATCAGTCTGGAAAAGGTTATAAAGCCATTCCTAAAGCTTTGGGACTCCAGCAAACCACAGTGACAGCCATTATCCACAAATGGCAAAAACATGGAACAGTGATGAACCTTCCCAGGAGTGGCCGGCCAACCAAAATTACCCCAAAAGCACAGCAACAACTCATCCAAGAGGTCATAAAAGACCCCACAACAACATCCAAAGAACTGTAGGCCTGACTTGCCTCAGTTAAGGTCACTGTTCATGACTCCACCATAAGAAAGAGACTAGGCAAAAATGGCCTGCATGGCTCCAAGACGAAAACTACTGCTGAGCAAAAAGGACATAAAGGCTCGTCTCAGTTTTGCCAGAAAACATCTTGATGAGCCCCAAGACTTTTGGGAAAATACTCTGTGGACTGACGAGACAAAAGTTAAACTTTTTGGAAGGTGTGTGTCCCATTACACCTGGCGTAAAAGTAACACAGCATTTCAGAAAAGGAACATCATACCAACAGTAAAATATGATAGTGGTAGTGTGATGGTCTGGGGCTGTTTTGCTGCTTGAGGACCTGGAAGACTTGCTGTGGTAAATGGAACCATGAATTCTACTGTCTACCAAAAAATCCTGAAGCAGAATGTCCAGCCATCTGTTTGTGACCTCAAGCTGAAGCACACTTGGGTTCTGCAGCAGGACAATGATCCAAAACACACCAGCAAGTCCACCTCTGGATGGCTTAAGAAAAACAAAATGAAGACTTTGGCGTGGCCTAGTCAAAGTCCTGACCTGAATCTGATTGAGATGCTGTGGCATGACCTTAAAAAGGTGGTTCATGCTCGAAAACCCTGCAATGTGACTGAATTACAACAATTCTGCAAAGATGAGTGGGCCAAAATTCCTCCACAGTGCTGTAAAAGACTCATTGCCAGTTATCACAGACGCTTGATTACAGTTGTTGCTGCTAAGTGTCATGAGTCTGAGCTCAGAGCTCAGACCCTCAATTTATTGTTGAGTATTTATGTCTGTTATCATTATCCTGTCAGTTTCTGTGTTATTTTGTTTTGTGACACGTCCCCTTCCCAGACACACCCACCATCCGCTCACAGTCTGTTCCCCAGTCATCTCAGCTGTGAGCGGTTTGATAATTAGGTCACCTGCCTGCTCATTGCCTGCACCTGCCACTCATTTGTGCCATACTATTTTAGGACTGCCATTTTATTCTGTCACTGCAGCAGTCTTGACTGACTTTCTGACTGAATGTTTGGGTGAGCCTACTCAGTTGTCTTCTCCGCACTCGCAGTACGATTCCAGCGCTGGAGTGCTTTTCTGTAAGTTATCTTCGCTTGTATTTTTATGTTTTCTGCAGTTTCCCTCCTCAGTTGCCTGCTCAGCACTTGCAGTGTGATTCCGGCTCTGGAGTGTTTTTCTATAAGTTTACCTCGCCTGTATTTTTGTTTCCTCCACAGTTTTTGGTTTTTCTTTTCTCTTTTGTTAATAAATATCACTATGCAGTTCAGCACGTGGGTCTGTCTCTTTGCCCCGGAGGGGCGTTCATGACACTAAGGGTGGCCCAACCAGTTATTAGGTTTAAGGGGCAATCACTTTTCACACAGGGCCATGTAGGTTTGGAGCCCGCCCCCCCCCCCCCAATAATAAACACCTTCATTTAAAAGCTGCATTTGTGTTTACTTGTGTTATCTTTGTCTAATTTTTAAATTTGTTTGATGATCTGAAACATTTAAGTGTGACAAACATACAAAAAAATGAGAAATCAGGACAGGGGCAAACATTTTTTCCCACCACTGTATTTCATAAATACAAAAATGATTCACTATGTATATGCAGAATTAAGGAGATAAATATCCCACATTACTGCTCTGCTGCACTTAGGTTAACAGTGGCATTGTGGTAAATATAGCGGTGATGTGTGGGTAATTTGACATTATTAAGCTGGTTTGATCACGAGGCGGCATCCAAAGGTTAAAGTGACCCAGTCCAAGTAGGCGTGACTCTGCAAGCAGCTTTGAAGTGAAGCCTGTGCCTGATATAGCGGCAGATGTCTTGCGCTCGGTCATAAATTGAGGATATTGTGGTTGCACTGTCAACTGGTGCCTGCATCTCTTTGAATTTGGTTTCTGAATCTGACTGGAAATGGTGCTTTGGTGACCCTCCCCCTCCCCCCAGCCTGTCATGAACTTAATCAAAAGCTTTTTCATCCTTGACACAAATTGTATTTTCTCTGATACTAGTTTCAAATTCTTATATAGTCATTTTATGATTATTACAGTTACTGTAATTAATCTTTTTCTCTTCTGCATCTGCCTGACACTCCCCCCTATATTTCAACATTTGCCCTTTTTTCACCAGTTTGACCTTTGTTTTTCTTAATTTGGTTCTCTCTCCCTGCTGCCACCAGCTGAAACTCTGTGAGAGGCAGGCAGCAGAGAGGAGTTTCTCATCCACCTGTGCATCAATTCACTCTGTCCTGAAACCATCTAACCACATGGGAGATATTCACACATGCAAAACAAGACCGCTGTGAGAGGTAACAGAACATCCTGCTCTTGAGCAAAACGCTTTGCATTGTCAAGCTTGAAAAAAACAGGTAAACCAAAAGAGGATGTGCTGCATGTCGAGCACAAAGTACAGAGAGGAAAAACAAGCGAGGGAATGAGCAGACAAATGGGGAGCTTGTTTTTAACCAAAGTCATGCCCCGTTCCCAGCACAAGGGATGTGGTTGTGTGCCTCACAGCTATTTACTGTACAATGCAATCAACAGCTATTTTTAAACTCATCAGAACCCCAGATTTTCCCACAAGAGAGAGGAAAAGGTCAAATAGAGAGAAGGTGAAATGCTTTCTGCTAATGCTATGAATGCTATGATGCTTTTGTTCACTTAAAAAAAAAAATGTTTTTCTGCCATCGTCTCACCAAGCGTTTCGATCAGAAGACGCACACAAGTTGTGTCTGTGGCGAGCAGTGGGCCCACAGCCGGGTGGATGCACATGTTTGCCAGCACCCTGACCAGCTTCACCAGCACGTCGTCAGCCTCCTCTGCACTTATCGCAGGATGGGGGTGCTTGCTGGGGGGGGAAGAACCTTTGTACATGGGTGTGTGTGGAGACGAATCTTTCCATTGGTAGGTGCTGTACAGTTGCAGGAGTGTGTCCACACAGCCGTCGCATTGAAAGAGCTGCAGTCGAGGTTCGCTGCATTTGGCCGTAAGGTTCCCAAGAGTGAAAAGAAGGCGTACGACAAGGTCCTGTGGAAGAGCATATGAGATATGACTGTCATTGTTCCTTAAATATTCTCAACATTTTAGAGAGTCTGGTTCCAAAAAAAAAAAAAAAAAAAAATGCAGATAATTACATCCATCCATCCATCTTCTATCAATTATCTGAGGTTCGGGTCACAGGGGCAGCAGTCCCAGTAGCAAAGCCCAGATTGCCACCTGGTTCACAAAGCACCATGATCCCCATGATCCCTCCTGCAGATAGTGAGCCCACTGGAAGGTGGCTCCTTTGGGTACACTGGGTCCTTGTAACTTTTTTGTAGGGATCCACTGGACTGTTCTTAGTTTAGCCCTTCACCCAGGACCAATTTGTCTTGGGAGACCCTACCAGGGGCAAGTTGCCCCCGACAACATACAGTAGCTCCTGGAATCATTAGGGCAAGCAAACCCCTCCACCACAATAAGGTGGTGATCCACAGAGGGGTAGATTTATCTGTAAAATGTGCAAAATGCGTGTTTTTTCTTTTGAAAAATGTTTTTTTCCTAATACAACAGAATTTATTCAGTACAGTAGATTGTATGTTATATGTGGCACATGAGCATGCCACCTTTTGGGGGCTTGCCTACCCCACATGTAAAGTCAGCCTTTGGCAGAAAGCGTCGAACCATATCATGTTTCAATGAGCTAGATGTGATCGCTGCAAAGCGTTGTCAAATACGTAAAGCGTGATGAAGCACAAGAAGTCACGGTTATCCACTGCATCTGACTCATCCTCCACCTGTCTTGATTTTTCTCTTGCTGCTGGGTCAAGGAGGTGTTTGGGCTAGAGAGTGAGATTGACGTGTCGTGCAAACTTCTTCTCACTTTAATCAATTTTTTTCCCCCACAAGTCTCTTTCCACTGTAATCAACAGAGCGTTCCGTATGGCATTCAGTGGTAATCAGTTGAGCAAATGTCTGAAGCTAACAGAACCGCTACAGCTGTGCAAAAGAGGTTGGCAAAGAAAGGCCTCTCTGACCACTACTGAACATTTATACACATTGTCATGGAGGCAAGGTGTCTTGCCCAGGGACACAATAGCAGGATGGCTGGGAACAGCAGGATTCAAACCACCCATCCTCTGGCTATTGGACAACCTGCTCTACCTCCTGAGCCACTGCTGCTTATATGTCTTGTTGTTCCAAGTTATGATATTATCCACCCATTTTCTTCTCAGCCTTCCCCTGAAAAGAAGTGATAAATGCATAACATTTTAACTGAGGCAACTTAATAAGGGAGGTTAATATTAATTTTCTGCACACCAATTAATAATTTGAGCTTAAGTATATTTATAGCAGTAAATAATCATTAATGATGGAAAACAGATGCTACTGATGCATCTTCACCTGCAGCGGGCCTGTCAAATAGCTCTGCTGTGTTTTACTCATTCATTTCGCTAATAGAATTTAAAGTATTGCAGACATGTTTGATTGTAAATGCATGTCCTTTCAATTAGTTATGCACACTTTTAAAAGAACAAACGTACACTATGCCCTTCTAATTAGATAACATTCAGAGTAGGTGAGCAAGAGCACAAGAATGTCTCCCATAAATGTGCAATGACACTAGCACAAGAACAGGACAGTCTGTACCAGGACGAGGAGCCTGTTACATGTCTTGGTGCCTAGTGTGTGTATGTGTGCTTGTGCAGGTGTTTGTTACAAATGAGATTAGGAACACATGTCATTAAAGTCTGCCAAAGTCTCAACCCCCGTCTTCTTCTCCTTTTTCCTTGCTTCCACCTCAACAGTATATAACCTCTGCTAATGATCAACTCAATCTTGCCTTCTTTTTTCTCCTGCCTTCCCCCCCCCCCCCCCCCCACTGGCTTATCCATCCTCTGCTGTGTTTAGCAAATATAATACCAAACATGGCATAGCAAAGACAAACACTTATAAATAAAAATGACATTAGCAACTCTCTAATTTTCCTTCCTTACTGGAGTTACAGCATACTATAAATGCTGGAAGAGACAAAAAAAAAAAAGACAAAAGCACATCCAAAAACAAATAGGAGGCCTGTGGACTCACCTGCTTTTGGGGATGTTTGCGCAGCAGCTCTAAAAATAGCTGGTAGCAGTTGGGGGTCTGAGCCAAAGCCAGGCAGCACTCAGAGTAAGAGGAGAGTTTACTGAAGAGAGGGGACAACAAATACCAATGGATTGCTTGGACAGGGTGACAAAACATGGTAGAAGTGGAAAAACAACAACAAATGGATTCATGGCAGATCCTGAGCCTGCACTGTTGTGGCTATTCAAACGGTTGGGAGTGCAGCTGACCATCCAAATTGACAGAGTAATGAAAACACAGTCATATATTGATGCCAGAAAGCTGAACTACAATGGTCATGAAGCTTAGAACATACTTACAGGTTATATGTTCATGCACTGACCTCCAAAGACTGTTTTTTTTTTTTAATTTAAGTTTTTGTAAAGGGTATACAGGTCATTACAGCATTGCATTGTTAACATTTTCATCGTACGTTCCCTTATATTTTGCTATTTGACAACATTGGTAGAATAGTTATTACAACACCCCCTTTTTTTTTAAAGTGAAAGAAAAAGTGAAATTAAAGAGAATTAAATTAAAAAAACAAACAAACAAACAAAAAAACCCCGAATAAACAAACAAACAGAACAGCAAAAAACAAACAAACAGAAAATTAAGTAATTAAAAGTAAAAGTGCATCTGAGTAGCGTTGGAACAAAGAGCGGGACCATCATTGAAATGGTATTTGTCAAAGATTAGATCTAATGGAAGACACATATGCGTTCCAGGGTTGCCAAAAGTTCATGAACCCATCCATGTCCTGTCTCAGTGCGAATGTCAACTTTTCCATCGAGTAAATGTCTTGAATCACGTTAATCCAATCTTCAGGTGTAGGACAGTCCTTCAGCATCCATTTTTTAGTTAGGGCTTTTTTACTTGCCAATATTAAAACATTGAATAAGTATTTATCTCCTCGTCTTTCCAGTGAGTCCGGTAGTAAACCCAGATAAAAAGTTATAAAAGAAAAGGGAACTGTTATTTTGAATATTTTCCCCAATATTGTCTGTACTTTGGTCCAATATTGGTGGATAACTGGGCATGACCAAAACACATGAAAATGATTTGCAGTCTTTTCACCACACAAGCGCCAACAGTTCAACCCCTTATGGGTAAATTTGTTTTGTGCAGGTGTTCTGAAAAATCTTACCAAATTTTTCCATCCAAATTCTCTCCACTGCAGGGATGAGGTACTTTTCCATTGCTGTCTATTTAGCTTTTCCCATATTTCCAACTGTAAAGTGAAATTCCCCTCTTTTTCCCACCTCTCTTTTATATATGATGTGTTGTCTCCTTTTAAGTCTTGAAGACCTTGGTATATTTTAGAAATGTATCTGATCCCTGGGATCCCTTTATATGCCATTAAGAAGACCTTCAGAACACCTGACTGGGCCCTTTCCAAATCCTCCTTTTTAAGTATATTGTTTATGTGGTGTCTAAGCTGAAAGAACCTGTAAAGGTCTTGATTTATTAGACCTTGTTTTTTCAAGTCTTCAAAACTTCTTAAAGTTTGCCCCTTAAAGAAATCGTAATATTTTATCAGCCCTTTCTCTTTCCACTCTTTAAATCTAGTGTCTGTTTTATTGGGGGTAAAGTCTTGATCATAGGCAATCCATTGCAGAAGTCGAAAGGGCTCTTTAGCTTGATTCTCTCTGACTATCTTAAACCAAATTTTTAGCGGGGTCTCTATCCACGGGTTAGTGTTATTCAAGAGTTTAGGTAAGGCATTGTTCCCTATTATCGCCTGTAGGGGGATGTCACTTGTTATTTGGCATTCCATCTCCTTCCATTGTGCAGTGTAGACTGGGTTACATATCTCTACTAAAGTTTTAACTTGTGCAGCTATAAAATAGTCCCTGATATTTGGCAGCGCGAGCCCACCTTTGTCTTTGTTTAGCTGTAGGGTTCTATATCTGATTCTAGGTCTCTTGCCCCGCCATATGAAACTTGAGATCCTTCTGTCTAGCTCCTGCCATGTTTTTTTGGGGGGTTCTACCGGTATTGTTTGGAAAAGGTATAGAAGATGTGGGAGTATATTCATTTTGACTGCTTCAATTCTTTGTGCAGTACCTAAGAATGGTATCATATTCCATCTTGCTAGGTCAGATTTTATTTTTGTCACCAGCGGATCATAGTTTAGTGTTATAATTTTGTTGAGTTGTTTCGGGATATTGATCCCCAGATATTTCATAGATTCCAGCTCCCAGTTAGTTTTGAGTTCACTTAGTGAATAATGATTTGGGTCATAGTTGAATGTTAAAACTTGGGTTTTATGCATGTTTAATTTGTACCCCGATAAATCTCCATAGTCTGAAAAAACTGAGATTAGTTCTGGTAAAGAAGTGTCTGGTTGCCCTAGGTATATTAAAATGTCATCAGCAAAGAGTGCTATTTTATGTTCCTTCTGACCAAGTGTAATACAGTACCTTGAATTTTTTGATTTTGTCTTTTCCATTGGCTCAGAGGTTCTATGAAGATTGCAAAGAGCAGTGGAGACAGGGGGCAGCCTTGACGACATCCTCTTTCCAGCTCAAAAGATGATGATAAATTACCGTTAATCCTTATTTTAGCTGTTGGTTTTTTATATAATGCCTGTATAGTTCTAATGAAGTTGTTATGAAAATTGAAACTGGATAAGATTCTATATAGGAAAGACCAGTCAACCGAATCAAATGCTTTTTCAGCATCTAATCCCAATATGACTGCATTTAAGTTATATTTTTTTATATGATGAATTATGTGTAAAGTGCGTCGAATGTTGTCTTGTGTCTGTCTTTGTCTTATAAAACCTGTTTGGTCTAGGTGAATTAAGTCTGTCAGTATGTTTTCTAACCTTTTGGCAAAGATAATGGTAAAAAGCTTATAGTCCTGATTTAATACACTGATTGGTCTGTAGTTGGAGCATTCTAGTTTATCCTTTTCAGGTTTAGGTATAACTGCAATGACCCCTTCTCTCCAGGAGGGGGGGGATTTCCCCTGTGTGGAGGACATAGTTAAATGTTTTCAGGAGGAGAGGAGATAGTTGCTGTTTAAAGGTTTTGTACCATTCTGCTGTATAGCCATCTGCTCCTGGGGATTTGTTAGCTTTAAGTTTCATAATTGCTTTTTCCAATTCTTTAGGTTGTATTTCTGACAGTAGGGTTTTATTTTGTGATTCCGTAAGTTGGGGAAGGTGTAATGTTTTTAGGAATGTCTCGGATGCGTTTTTATGTTTTTTGTGGGAGTATAAGTTCTTGTAGTAATTCTCGAAGCTTTTAAGAATATCCTGAATTCTGAATTTTATTTCCTTTGATACTGGGTCTCTGATTCTGTAGATTGCTCTTTCTGTTTGTTGTTTCCTCAATTTATAGGCTAGTAATTTTGCCGATTTACTGCCTGCTTCATAGTGTTTTTGTTTCAGAAATGTAAGTTTCTTCTGGATTTCTATTGTGTAGATCTCATTTATTTGATTTTTAATTTCTTTAATCTTAAGCGAGCCATTAGAATGAGTGTTGTCTTTGTGTTCTTTTTCTAGGTTCTTGAGTTCTGACTCTAGTGTGATTAGTTTTTCTTGTCTCAGTTTCTTTTGGGTTGCCAGTTTTGCAATAATTTTTCCCCTTATTACAGCTTTGCACGCATCCCACAGTATTAAAGGGGATACTTCTCCATTATCCTTTTCTTCCAAATATTTGAAAATATCTGATTCCAATTCATCTTTCAGTGGTCCTTTCAGGACATTTGAATTCAACCTCCAGGAAAATGTATTATTTGTGTATTTTTGGATGTTTAAGTCCATATAGATCGGACTGTGGTCAGAGAGATCCATCAGTCCTATTTTACATGTTTTTACTCTTCCAATGTCTCTATTAAACATAAAAAAGTAATCAATCCTTGAGTAAGATGAATGTGGCATTGAATAAAAAGTATAATCTTTTACATTGGGGTTGAATTCCCTCCATACGTCACAGATTCCCATTTCTTTTAGTAGCATCCGAGTTTTCCTATTTTGAGTGTTATTTTGATGTGAAGAATTACCTGTTGCATCCCAGTATGGATTCAGTCTTAGAATGAAGTCTCCACCACATATCACTAAACCTTGGGCTTTAGTTATCATTAGGTTGAATACATTTTTATAAAATTTCCATTTAGCCCCTGGTGGTGCATATACATTCAGCAGGGTGATATCTTCTCCCTCTAGCCGCCCAATTACCAAACTGTACCTCCCTTCTTTATCTTTGTGTTCTGATTTTTTTTCCAAATGTAATTTTGGTTGATATCAATGTTGCTACTCCCCTCCTCCTCCCTGATTTATATGAAGATGAAGAGATCATTTTAAACCCTTGTCTATTGAGTTTAGTGTGTTCCACGTCTGTTAGGTGGGTTTCTTGTAAAAATATTATTTCGGCTTTGTCTTTTTTCATTTTGGATAGAATCTTGGATCTTTTAACTGGATTCAGGATCCCTTTTACATTATATGAGGCTATTTTGGTTACACCCTGTTTCTCCATTGTATTTTCTTATTTAGTATAACAGTGTGGTGGCCCTGTTTTTTGCTACTCAGAAACTGAAAGAACATTAAGAACATAAAAAACATTAAGAACATAGTGTATGAAACTTTAAAACAAAAAATTGTCAAAAAAACTTCCTGAACTGGGGTCTCTTTAAAGACCCTGTAAGAGCCCTGATGGAGTGTAGGCTCTGAGGGAAATTCCTCAAACTCTGTTACGTGTTGAGGGCCCTCTCTTACCCCTGTAAGTTGTCCCATGTTTTTAACGTGAATTTCAGATCCCAATCCGAATTTGTAATGATTTTTTTTTTTTTTTTTATGCCTATACCCTATGAGATTGTGTGCACCCTCCCACCCCCATCACAGCAAACCTTCACTCTAGTACAGTATTTGTTAGTGTGGGGAGAACATGTGGGTCATTGTTACATTTCTATTTTAACAAGATTTTTTTTTTCCTTTAAATTAAGAAGACATTTGTTTCTAATGCTATAACTGCTCCATGAAAGGTTTTACCACATGCTGATTCTGCATCTCCTTTAATGTTTGTTACCTTGTAGGAGGGGGGATGGAAGTGCAGAATGACTGAAAAGATAGAAAAAAACAAAAAGGTCGCTATTCCTTCCTGGAACTGGAAAGCTTATCTTTGTAGCTCTGGGGCTGGGTTTCCCGCTGCTGGCCCGTGGATTTAGAAGGTCTTTGAGTGGACCACGTTTGAGCTCTGATCCTCTCGCTCAGATTCGCTGCGGGTTTAAACACCGTTACCGGGAGTCCTCTTCTCGCCATGTCGGTTGTTGCTTCTTCCGCTGAATTGTAGAGGCATGACTCTTCACCGTAAAAGACCCTTAACTTCGCCGGAAATGGCGTCTGAAAGCATAGATTCTTTTCCCGTAAAACCTTTTTGGCGTCGTTATATTCCCGTCGCTTTTTAAGAACCTCAGGGGCGTAATCGTGCTCCACGAAGACTTTTCTTTCTTGATGCATAAATCCTTTTTTCTGCCAAGCCCGTCTTACAACCTCTTGTTTTATTTTGAAATCGGAGAATCTTACCAACACTGAACGCGGGTGTGCTTCTGCCGCTGGCTTTGCGGCTAATGTACGATGGGCCTTTTCTATTTTCAAATCGGTGGTTTGTGGAGTATCCAACTTCTCTCTCAATAAGGATTCCACGCATTCCGCCACTGTGTTGAAACCATCTTCAGCTCCTTCTTTCAGACCGTGAATTCTGATGTTATCTCGTCTCTGTCTTCCTTCTTGGTCGGCTAGCTTAGCCTCCAGCCTTGACTGTTTTCTGTGTAAATCCAGCATAGAATCTTCAAGCACTTTTACTCTTTCTTCATCTTCCAAGATTTGGTTTTCGGCCTGGTCCAATCTGCTGTTCGTCCTTGTTAGTTCCTCTCTGAATTCGTGAAATTCGGCCCGAAATCGTCGTAATTCTTCATATAGTGATTTCAGGCTAACCTTTTTGTTAGCTAGGCCCAGCTCTTCGTCTCCTGAATGGAGGTCCTCGGGATCAGATTCTGCGGCCGCCGCGCGTCCTGACCTGGGGAATGCCAGTTTCTTCTGTTTGTGGTTAGGCATGGTGTTTTTGTCTTTTGATTTTTATTCTTCCAAAAATCCGTTAAGTCTGATTTTGACGATGTTTTCCTTGGATTGGATCTGGGAGTTCAGCGTTAAGTTGCTATCACCATGGCGTCCAGACCAGAAGTCCAAAGACTGTTTTTACAAGATCTTGCATTATGTTAAGTCAGTATAACCAGACCGATATGCACGTGGTACCTGTAGATTCTGGAAATGTTGGTGCAGATGTCCTGGTCTTTACTATGTTGCCACAGCACCAGGCAGAGCTCTGATAGTATGGAGAAGGACACAAAAAGAGGACGGGATTCAGGGTGATCGGCCAGGTTTCTCAGCATTGATGTCAACTAGAAGAGTGAGAGACAAAGAGAGGCAAAAGGATTGAGAAAGACACCAGAGTGTGGGTTAGCAATGTGAAGTACAAATAATTTAAAGCATTTAAGACATGGCCTGTACTGAAATAATTATTATATCACAAGAGGAAAAAAAAAAATACTTTCAAAAGCATTAAAAGTTCTGGGAAGTCATGGCACAGGTATTTGCCTCTACTGATGAGTTGTGTTTTATATGAAATAAAGCTCTGGTTTAAGATGTTTTCTTGGGCTTGGGTTTGTGTGGTTTGCACCAATCATTTGCAGTGAATTGAAACAGAGGGTGCCAGCATTGAAAATTACTGGATAAATTAGAGATTAACCAAAAACATTTTTGTATGTGTGGAAAAATCTGCAAAAAAACCCACTCTGTGTTTCACTTAATATGTGTGCTTTTACATATATATATATACGTATATATATATATATATATATATTAAAAAAAAACATTCACAGGTATTTGTTACATATGGGAATTGTACTTCGGGGCTTGCCAGAGCTCAGCCGGGGTTGGGAGGGGGTGAGTGACATCAGGCGGGCTACGGCTGGGATATACAGTCGGGTTAAAAAGTATTTAGTCAGCCACCAATTGTGCAAGTTCTCCCACTTAAAAGATGAGAGAGGTCTCAAATTTTCATCTTAGGTATACCTCATCTATGAGAGACAAAATAAGAAAAAAAAAATCCAGAAAATCACATTGAAGGATTTTTAATGAATTAATTGGTAAATTCCTCAGTAAAATAAGTATTTGGTCACCTACAAACAAGCAAGATTTCTGGCTCTCACAGACCTGTAACTTCTTCTTTAAAAGGCTCCTCTGTCCTCCACTCGTTACCTGTATTAATGGCACCTGTTTGAACTCGTTATCAGTATAAAAGACACCTGTCCACAACCTCAAACAGTCAGACTCTAAACTCCACTATGGCCAAGACCAAAGAGCTGTCAAAGGACACCAGAAACAAAATTGTAGACCTGCACCAGGCTGGGAAGACTGAATCTGCAATAGGTAAGCAGCTTGATGTGAAGAAATCAACTGTGGGAGCAATTATTAGAAAATGGAAGACATACAAGACCACTGATAATCTCCCTCGATCTGGGGCTCCACGCAAGATCTCACCCCATGGGGTCAAAATGATCACGAGAATGGTGAGCAAAAATCCCAGAACCACATGGGGGGACCTAGTGAATGACCTGCAGAGAGCTGGGACCAAAGTAACAAAGGCTACCATCAGTAACACACTACGCCTCCAGAGACTCAAATCCTGCAGTGCCAGACGTGTCCCCCTGCTTAAGCCAGTACATGTCCAGGCCCGTCTGAAGTTTGCTAGAGAGCATTTGGATTATCCAGAAGAGGATTGGGAGAATGTCATATGGTCAGATGAAACCAAAATAGAACTTTTTGGTAAAAACTCAACTTGTCGTGTTTGGAGGAGAAAGAACACCATACCTACTGTGAAGGATGGGGGTGGAAACATCATGCTTTGGGGCTGTTTTTCTGCAAAGGGACCAGGACGACTGATCCGTGTAAAGGAAAGAATGAATGGGGCCATGTATCGTGAGATTTTAAGTGAAAACCTCCTTCCATCAGCAAGGGCATTGAAGATGAAACGCGGTTGGGTCTTTCAGCATGACAATGATCCCAAACACACCGCCCGGGCAACAAAGGAGTGGCTTCGTAAGAAGCATTTCAAGGTCCTGGAGTAGCCTAGCCAGTCTCCAGATCTCAACCCCATAGAAAATCTTTGGAGGGAGTTGAAAGTCCGTGTTGCCCAGCGACAGCCCCAAAACATCACTGCTCTAGAGGAGATCTGCATGAAGGAATGGGCCAAAACACCAGCAACAGTGTGTGAAAACCTTGTGAAGACTTACAGAAAATGTTTGACCTCTGTCATTGCCAACAAAGGGTATATAACAAAGTATTGAGATGAACTTTTGTTATTGACCAAATACTTATTGTCCACCATAATTTGCAAATAAATTCTTTAAAAATCAGACAATGTGATTTTCTGAATTTTTTTTTCTCATTTTGTCTCTCATAGTTGAGGTATACCTATGATGAAAATTGGAGACCTCTCTCATCTTTTAAGTGGGAGAACTAGCACAATTGGTGGCTGACTAAATACTTTTTTACCCCACTGTATATATTGAGAGATGAAGTTCAATAAAGGGTGTTCAGTGTCCATCAGAGCAAGCTCTCCGTCCTCCGTTATTCAGACGTTACAGTATTTACACGTACAGTTTGTGTGAGTGGGCTTTTGGGATCTGTGATATACCTGCACGAGGATGTGCCCTGCTATGGTGAAGTTGGTGCCTTCTGCTGTGTAGAGTTGCTTGATGAGTTTCTGAGAGACACCGATGCAGTTTTTATCTAGCATGAGTCGCAGAATTGTAGGGTTCCCAGAGAGAAATTTCAAAGTGCCAACACAGTAGAGCAGTGCCTCTCCAGACCCAGACACATCCTCACTGCTCAGCACATCCAGCAAGGAGTCTAGGCATAAAGAAAATATTGTTATCAAACAATTCATAATGGAAATTATATAGTTGTTCAAAATTATTTAAACAGAACAAAACTGGTTAACCTTTAAAAGTTCTGTATGAAACTTTAGTAAACTTTGGTTTGAGGCTATTTCACACAGAGCACATTTTCATCCAAAAAACATCAGAAACATTAAAAAATTACAAATTCAATTCAGCAGTTACTTACTGCAACAGGAATCTCAAACTCATTCCACAGAGGGCCAAGACCCTGCACATTTTACTTCCACCCAGTCTCTCCAGCAGATGTTTTTATTACTGATCAGTGGGAAGAAATTCAGTGAAATCACCTGTTGCAGACACAGGTTAGAGGTAAAACGTGGAGGGTTGTGGACTCCATGGAATGAGTTTGAGATCCACTGTGGGTGTTACTCTACTACTCCGTTTGTAATATATGTATCCAGGTACATTTTTGTTGTTTTACATACAAATGCACATTTTTCAAGGGGGTGGAAAACATTCATTTGGTACATTTTTTAGTGAGCTCAGGTTGACAAAGCCATAGCAAATTCATTCAGGTCAAAAAACTATCTACACAAACCATGATCTAAGCAGACTTTTACTTGTGGACTGGAAATATATGTTACACCAATGAGGTCCTTTGCTACCTCTGCCAAGGAGGTAATGCAATTGTGGCAATTTGTCTGTCTGTTAGCAGGATTACACAAAAACTACTTAACGGCTTTTGATGAAATTTTCACCAGAGGTAGCCCTTGACCTAAGGATGAACCTATTACATTTTGGGATGCTCCATGCGCGTATACCTCTACCACAGCCCTATCTTCTTGCAAAGTTTTAGCAGGATTACGCAGAAACTACTGCACAGACTTGGATGACATTTTCACCAGAGGTGGTCCTTGGGGTACAGATGAACCTATTAGATTTTGGTGGTGATCTGAGAGTGCAGACCTCTGCCAAGGTCCTATATCTTTGCAATGTGTTAGCAGAATTAAATTTTTACCAGAGATGACCTTTGGGCTACAGATGAACCTATTACATTTTGGAGGTGATCCATGAGTGTATACATCCACCAAGGCCCTATATTGCAATGTACAGATGAATGGAGGGATGGACAGATGAAGGGAGGGAGGGATGTACTCACTGAGTTCCCTCTAGTTTCAAGTAATAATGGTTTGCATTTATATAGTGTCTTTCAAGAAACCTAAAGCACTTTACAATGAAAATCCATTATTCATTCACTCCACAGACACAAAATGGTAGCAGTAAGCTACTACTGTAGCCACAGCTGCCCTGGGGCATACTGGCGGAAACGTGGCTGCCAATCCACACCAACGGCCTCTCCGACCACTACTGAACATTTATGCACATTCATACCCAGTGTCATGGACTCTGGAGGAAAGGTGGGTAAAGTGTCTTGCCCAGAGACTTAATGGCAGGATGGCTGGGGAGAGCGGGATTTGAACCACCAACGCTCTGGTTATTGGATGACCCGCTCTACTTCATGAGCCACTGCCGCCCACATTTCCCACCTCCATTCCATTTTTACTGAGCACCAAGCTGGACGGCAGGAAGTTCCACTTTTAATTTCAGTTCAATTCAATTTATTTATATAGCACCAAATTACAACACAGGGTTATCTCAAGGCGCTTTACAAAAGAGTGGGTTTAGGCCACACTCTCAAATCTATAGAAACCAGCAGAGACCCCTAAGAGCAAGCACTGCGGTGACACAGGCGAGAAAACTTTCCTTTAACGGGCAGAAATAGCTCACAGAGGACGGCCATCTGCCTCAACCGGCTGAGTTGACTTTTACATGGTCTTTGGCGTGACCCGGCTGGAACTTGAACCTTGATCTCCTGGTTGTGGGGCGGATGCTCTACCCCTAGGCCACCACTCCAGTAATATCACTTCCAGGTAGGATTGCCACCTTCAATGCAGGAAAATAAAGGACAAAGAGATGCATCAAGCTGCGTTGTGAATCGTTCTGCATTTGAATTGTAATCGAATTGTGACACCACTGAAGAGTCACACCTCTAGAACCTGGAGGAACTGAGGGTTAGCACTCATGTGGACAGAACAGGGCTGGACTCAACATTAATAAAACAAAACTGATATTTGGCATTTGACTGAAATAACATTAATAAACATTAGTTGAATTGTTTTACTAATTATGTTTTTTAACAGTTTATTTTGCAAGCTGTAACAAGCTACAGTAAATAGGAATAGTGCATGTTTACTGTTAATAGAAAAATTATTTCAATAAAGTAGTTTTTTTTGAAGAAGTTAATGTCTTTTTGCAAGATAATTCAATAAGCATTTGCAATATTCATTACAGGCAGAGTGAAACATTTCAAATCATTCTGATTTAATATTGATGATTATGATTATAGCTTTTAAAATTAAATTATATATCATGATATTGATTGATTGACTGATTGGTTGATTGATGAAGAACCTCTTTACTAGTCTTGCAGTCATTAGTATTTACCACAACATTACTGAGCAACTTTCATATGGTGATGTAATTGATCACTTTGCATCAAGGAAAACAAGGTGGGGGCAAGGAGATGGTCTGCCCAGGGCGTCATACAAGCCAGGACCACCACTGTGGAGACTGATGTGTATTTGCAAACTTTATAGAAAGCTGCTAATGTTAACATACTGTAAGTGTAAAATCTGGTATTCATACAGAATCTGGACAACCCTGTAATATGATTAGCCTGATTTATGACACATGAATGAGAAAAGAGGTTAGTATGCCCAAGAGGCCTTCAAACTGCTTCACTGTCAGCAGAAAATATTGACTGAAGGGGTTGAGCAGGATGAAAATCGACTGCTGCACAACTCAAATTTTGCACCAATTGGTGTGAAGGCTTGACATACAGAAAAATATGTAGGGGGATTTCCACACTACCGCACCACATTTTTGCATTGATCACTAAGTGTCCTGCAGCCTCATCCCCCCCCCCCCCCCGCCCCACAGCCTCAGCTACACACACTTTCTGAGATGTTCCTCTTAAAATCATGTTTACAAAATCAATGTAAAGGTACACCAACCACTGACCAGTTGAATGTCACTTCCTCCACGGCCTGAATGGGCCCACATTACCTGCAGCAGCTTTGTTCTTGGTAGGAACACTGAAAGGGCTATTAATCGCCATAGTTGTAATCCTTTCAGTGTTCCTACCTAGAACAAGGAAGTTACATAGTGTTGCCTTAATGCAACACTCAAGCTACGTTCCGATCTACAGTTTACTCCAACGGTGCTCCCAACTCCCTGCTCCCTTCTGAAGAAATATCAGTTAACTGCCCTTCACAAATTTTCTCCATTTGAAACACCCTGCAATGTTGTCTCCCTCCTCTGTGTATTACAACGGTAACCATGTACATGTATTGATATTGTGTGGACATTTTATACTTCTTCAAGAAAATATCAATACAAATATATTTTTATCACTATCAGACAATATAAACAATAACCAATGTTAGTTTAGTTTGTTAATAATGCTAGCAACAATAGTTTGCTTTACTCATTTTTTAGGTGTAATGACTTATGGGTAATCTTCTTGTCAACGGTGATGGAGTGGATAAAGAATAATGACCTGATATTGGATGTTTCAGAAACAACACGTATTATGTTAGGAACAAGATATTCTTTATGTTCAAAACCAAAGCTTGAACTTAGGATAAATGATATGTCAGTAAAACAAGTAGAAGAAACAAAATTGTTAGGCGTAATCACAGATGACAAATTATCATGGAATAAACATATACACAATGTGATAACTAAAATGGGAAATGCACTGGCTATAATAGATAGATGTACTTTATTAATCCCAAACTGGGAAATTACAGATAATTAAAAAAGATCTGTAAAATATCTCACAGAATATACAGTCAAGCAAGTAATTCAAGCTTTGGTTTTATCTCATCTTGACTATTGCTCAGTAGTCTGGTCATGTTGTTCAGTTGGTAATATTAGAGTTGCAGATAATTCAAGAATAAAGCAGCCCGGGTTGTACTGGCTTGTGGATTAAGATCCAATGTTGTTAAAATGCATGAAGCACTCTTATGGTTATAAGTTAAAAATAGACTCCTGTGCTCCTTGATGAATTTTATTTGGAATATTATTACTGTAAAAATACCACCCATGTTTTATGAGTAATTAACCTTTAGTAAAGAAACACACACTCATGAAACAAGACAGACTGTTGGTGGCTGTTTTACATTACCTCAGTGTAAAACTGGAGCAATTCAGCATACTGTGATATACAGGGCTATGAAAAAATGGAACTCACTCCCAAAGATAATTACATCACAAAAATCTGTGCATGTATTTAAGAAAATACTAAGGGAATATTATTTAAATTTAAACTTTAAAAGATGGCAGATTGTATTTATTTTATTAGACTTATGGGTTTGGAGTCCAATAGTGGTTTAAAATATAAAATATATTTGTTAAATCAGATCAGCCTTAGTTGGAGGTTGTCTGTTTTTGTGTATTATAATTATATTAATTTGACTGGAAAGAGGTTTGAAGGATTATGTATGCTGAGAAGGTTATAATTGTATTGTTTGTTATTAATTTTCCTTTGTATTTGTGATTTTATATTGTTTGTGTTAGTATGTTGCTATGGAGGAGGCGGTGATGTTTTGTATTGACACAATAAAATATGCTTGACCCCAGGAAGACTAGTCAATGCTAAGCAAGGGCTAATGGGGATCTAATAAACAAACAAACAAACAAACAAACTTCCGGTGAAGTGATTGACGTATGGTTGTTCACTTCTTCCCTGCTCAGTTCCCTTTGAACTGAACACCTTTCACTCCCTTCGGTTTGGAATCTCACTTAATATGGCGGAATATCTTATGCAGTCCACTTCGGAGTACATTAACTGGGTTATCGGAAAGCACCGTCAGTCCTCAGAAATGAAGGGAGTGAATGGAGTGTCAGTTCACTTTGTGACCACAAGGTGTCAATAAACCAGCGATTCAAAGAGTTCTATGCAGCACCTTCAAACAACTGTCACAGAATAATGATTTATGTCATTCTGACCGAGGATTGAATTGTTTTGGAAGAGGACATCATTGTTTTCCCTCCGGCTAATCTGGAAGACAAGTTTACAGATGTTCAGAAGGTTCTTTCCACTGACGCACAGCTGAAGAGAAAACACACACACACACACACACACACACACACACACACACACACACACACACACACACACACACACACACACACACAGAAAAACTGTGTTAACAAGAAGGCTGGATGCATTGTGACAGGAACACAAACACACACACTCACAAAGACTCACAGCGAGGCAGAGCTTGGCGATGTGCAAGTTGAGCTGAGCTGAGTTGAGGTCAATGAGGCGAAACAGCGTTCGAAGTATCCCCGATCTCTTCTTACATTGTCGACCCAGCATATCTGCTTTGGCCAAGCTGCTGTGGAGATGGTCACACAAATCGCACAGGCGGTCCACCGAGGCCTCAGAACCACCTGGCACACATGTCAAGATAGTCGAAAACTTCTTCTGATATGTACCATCAAGTTTTTTTTTTAATCTAAATTCAGATTGTTGTGAATTTTTTATGAGTGCTGGCATTATGCTTGTGCAAAATGCTTCATGATTTTTATAGAAAGCAGTGAGACATTGGTCAGCAGAAAATGAACTTGTACCCTCTTCTGAGAAGCAGCTTTGAGTGGTCAGATGCTGGAGGAACAATTATGCCTTACCCTTGATGCACAGGAAGCTAAAGGGTGGAGCTTTTTCCTTGTTTCTGAGGTAAAATAAATGTTTTCCTTGCATAAATAACAGGCTTTGGCCAGTTAAAAAAAAATCTGGATGTAGTCTAACACTCAGCACATCACTGCTTTTTCTCTCTGAATGTGTATGGTGTTTTATGCATGAACCAGAAGTCCATTGGTACAATAAATATTTGATATTTATCTTTCAAATAAATTTTTCATTAAAATTGTAGAGTGTTAAAATATTTACAGCCATAGATTTCATTTCAGGGCTACCAGACTGTAGTTTCAGGAAAGACAATTCTGCACTGATACCAGACATAACAGTCTCATTTGTCTTTCTTCAGCAGGTAAAAGGGAGGTGTTTTGTTCATTTTTGAGGGACTTAATGTATGATTATCGGTCTGCAATGAAAGATCTATTTCCCATCTGTTTGAAAATGATAGAGAGTAATGAAACCTTGGACATAATGGTCTAATGAAAAAGGTTTTTACAAAGCTCAAAATGCATTTTGCAAATACAGTATATAAGTCATATTGTGCTAGTGTTTAATTACAGCAACATTCACAGTACCTGTGGCTGTAATCTCTAGCTGTTCAAGGCATGGGGCGATCACATTTTTCCAGACTAATGACACTGCATCCTCCTCTTTCCTTGTGGTGTTATCATTATGGCCTAGCTCTAAAATTCACACACAGACAGAAATGTAGATAGACAATTACCACCTTCAAACACAGGCGTGACAAGCATGGTTCATAAGTTCATTGTCGTAAAATAAAACAGAGGGAAGTTTGATGCCATAGTGAAAAGGTCACCACCAGCCCTCCACTTCCTCCAAATTAGTTTCTGTGCTGATGTAAAATAGTCTGCGTGTGGGCATGTGTGATATAAAGTTGCATCTACAGTCCCTCGCACACATGCACGTTTTTGCATACCCTCTTGCTCAGTGTGATGCAGGAAGTCGTGGTTGCACAAACCAGCAGCTGCTTGTCAAGCAAAAATTAAGTTCTTAGCAACAACAGGGCAATCAAAATCTGACACTTACATACAAACATTTTTTTTTGTAATACAAGTGGTAAGTGAGACATTCTTGAGCCCTATCTGCACTGTGGCATGTAAGCATGCTTGTACTGATTTTTTATGTTTCTTAAATTACATTTAATACAGAATCAGTACATTTCTACTATACTGCAGTTATTTATGTAGAACATGTATTACATTGCACATGATGAAAACGTGAAGTTTATTTGGCATATGTCCACAAACCTGTTCTCTGTTCTGCTCTGCAGTCAGTGGATCTCACTCCTGTGCCAACATCAGGCTGAATTATTTTGCTGTTGACACAAAAAACAAAACAAAACAATTAAAAAAAAACGCAAAAAAGCAATGTCTCATTGCTTTTTTGCGTTTTTTTGTTCATTTTTGTTCAGATTTATAAACAAGATGATTTAGATCAGATTTAGATCAGATTTATAAACAAAATGAACACAGATGGGAGAAAAATTAATGAAGAGTAAAATTACATAAAGAATAACTGCTGTTTCTGCCGTTGTCTATGAAAATTTGCTGACTTCCATGTTCTCACAAAAACGGGGTGCAATTTCACTAAACAACGCTAGATGTCACTGTTGCAGCAGAGGTTGCCTCTGTGTGTATGTGTGTGCGCGCGCGCGCACCATGGGCTTTTACCTCTGCATTTTGTAAGCATGCATATACACTTGTGCGTTTGTGCCTGTTTGTGTAACTCTTTTTTGGAATATATATGTTTGAGTGTGTGTGTGTGTGTGTGTGTGTATCTTTGCTTTGTGGCCAGTTTAGTTAAAAATGCTCACACTTTGTCACTGTGAACACCCTCCACAGCCTTAAACCTTCCATGCAGTAATTGCAAAATTAAAGCACACCCAATACTGTACCCATAATGTGCTATATGCCGTGGTTTTCCCCCTGCATGTCCTCATTACAACATTACGTCAAATAGGTTCTTTCATATGAACAAAAGATAAATAAATAAAAAGTTATTACAACTGACTCTCAGCATTTAAAAGTCTCACAGGTGGTGTTTCACATGACTAATTACAACATCACCAGCAGAAAATAACTAAAAAATACAGATAAACACACCATCTCGTTGAGGCTATTACTGCAGAATTTACAGATACAGTATGTAAAAGAGTGAATCATCCCTAAAATAGGAAAACGTATGAATACGAGGACTGCTCATTAAAGATTTCCCCTGACCTACTTCTGATTATTGTAAGAGGCTGAAATTGCACTTGTATGACAATACATATCTCTATAGGTCATGTGGCAAGTTGCAGCTCTGAAATCATAAGGGCTTCTCTTTAACATGCGCTAAGGTGGAGCAATAATAATAATAGTAATAATAACTGACAATAGAGCCAGTTAAATACAGAGCAGTCATCAGGTTCCTGTATTCAAGAAGCCACACAAAACAGGAAACATTTGATGAGATGAAAGAGACTTATGAGGAGGATGCCTTATCGTTTGACGTGGTGTGGTCAGACATCAGTGGAAACAGCACCCATTTCCGGGCGACTGTAGTGCTGATGATTGACTGATAACGATCCCATTTGGCAAGTGGAGGCCACCAGTTTGAAGGATTGTCTCATAACTGTTCGCCAACTAGCCCGAGATGTCAAGATCACTTTGAGGTCTGTGGAACCCAAATCATCGACGACCAGTTGCACATGCAGAAATTGTCTGCATGTTGGATTCCTTGGTGAGCACACCTTTCAGGAAGCAGGAACAAGTCATATGTTCCCACGTTCTTTTGGCCATGTGCCAAGAAAACCAGGATGACTTCTTCAACAGAAAAGTCACGCAGAACAAAATATGGGTCCATCACTAATATCTAGAGACTACAGCCCAGTCAGAGCAATGAAGGCATGTGTCTGACCCTCGGTGGGCAAGGTCGTGGTCACAGTCTTTTAGGACCAGCATGGGTTATTGATGATGGATTTCCTGTCAAAGGGTACCACAGTTACTGGGACTTACTATGTTTCACTGCTGCAGAAATTAGGGAAAGCCATCAAAACCAAGAGGTGTGGCATGCTGACCAAAGGTGTTCGTCTTCTGCAGTTCACAACTCACATGTTGTCCAGATGGAAGCATGGTCCTGGGCTATGAAATGCCCCCCCCACACTCTCCGACCTCTCATCATCTGACTTCCAGCTCTTTACAACACATTTTTGAAAAGCAAGCACTTACAAGACGATGAAATGCTGATTTCCAAGGTAAAGTTGTGACTTCTGACGCAATCTCCAGACTACTACAGGCAAGGTCTCTACAGCTTCAAAAAGCAATGAGAGAAGTGTATGATCCTTGGTGGTACCTTTGCAGAGAAAGTCCCATTTGCAAAGTTTGGGTCCTCTCAGACCATAGGAAAGGAGTCAGGGGAAGTCTTTAATGAACAGATCCTGTACACTGTTTAAAGATATACAGTACATCATAACGGTAGACACAACATCAGAACTTGTGTTGTATTAAAGCTTAATCAGAAACTGAAATGGTCTCAGCTATTAAGAACATTTTTTTTCTTTTCATTTCACCAAAAGCCTATGGTTTGATTGTCCAAGCATTAACGTACAGTATGCGGTTGCTACTGTAGAGTGCAGCATCACTTTGGAGATTCAGTGATTAGCAGCTGGCACACGGGGCATATGCAGTAGATAGTGCTGGTTGAGATTATGCTGCAGGGAATGTCAGAGTCTTTGACTCTTTATAATAGGATTAAGAGCCTGATAATAAGGCCTCTTTGTGTGATTCTGCATTCTCTGAGACATGACCTCATCGCTGTCTTAGGCCTGGCCGATGCACTGCCGTCACAATAAATGCTGCTGCCAGCCTTGCCCAGATGGGCACCCAAATCTAATAGAAAACCATTTGGAGCTATAGAGCTCTGGCTTATTGGAGGAAAAAAGAGCCTAGTGGATGTCTAATCTCCTCTATCTTTATATCTCATCCAACTCATCATATTAATCTCCCATGCTGTGTCCATTATCACTTGCAGTTAGCGTACGTCTATGTTGACTCTGTGATTTCACATTGTTTCTCCTTTTTTAATGCACTTTTTTGGGGGTTAACTGTAGCGCTGACAGAACAGTGCTTTAAAAATTCACATTAATCAAAAATGGGAGTCTTAAACATATCCCCAGTTCATTCAGAGAATATACAGTAATCCATTCAAACTTTATCAGTAAATTAGACAGATCTAGTGTGTTAACTTGACTTGTGAGATAAAAGGCTGGGTTGCAGACAGCTGCCTAGATTTCCAGTAAGTTTTATTCTCCCCCCCAAAAAAACAAAAAACAAAAAACCCTCCACTGCCCCATCCAGTCGATAGGCAAATGGACTGTAATGACAACCTCCAACCTCTTGGTCAGAGTTATGCCCCATGTACTGACACAGAGCTGATGAGGTCAGCAGAAAAAGGCTGAGCTTTTAACCTCTCTAAATTGTGACAGTGTTAAAGCTGAGACATGATAGTAGTGACAGGCAGAGGCAGTTTCACAGGGAATGAAAGGATACAAAAAAATATGGACATGACTGGGTTATAGTATATAGTACTGGACTATATAAGGGGATTTAAAGTGGTGATGTCATAAGTCTTTTTGAACTTCTGAGTTACTTTTGATTTCATTGATTTGAAAAGTGGTTGGAAAGGGGCTTGCTGTTGTACTGCAACACTGTAAACTTGTCCTTAAATGACTGCATCTTTAACCAGTTTAATTCAGTGAAATCACTGTATATTGATTGTTAACCCAGCTGTTAGATATTGACATATTAACAATAGGCAGCACGGACGTGAGGACGCAGGCAGGGTGATGTCATCATGCTGTGCTTACTTAAGGGGACTGTTGGCTGGAGTCGTCCTCTTTGATGCTCCACCTCTAGCAACACACCAGCCTGTACTTAACTCCAGTTAGCATAACAGCTATATTAACTGTAACACATGGTGTTAACCATTGTTCAGTATAGCCACCGCCTCTGTGGTCACTCATTTACAGAAGTAACACCAGCCACAGGGGGTGCACAAGCCAGTGCACTCCTAGTGCCGGTCCCAAGCCTGGGTAAATTCAAGATTCAAGATTCAAAGGCTTTATGATCATGTGCAAAGTTAAGAAATGCAACATTTCCTGAGCAATGAAATTCTTACTCTGCTCTCTGAACGAATGCCAAGGTAATAGATACACATCAATACTAATAAAGTAATAACACACCTAATACTAATGAATACTAATAGCACACACTAATAACACCCATTAGGCAGTTAGGACACCTTAAACACACCTTAATATTAAGTACTAATACTAATGAATACTAATAACACACATTAGGCAATTAGGACAGTTAAAGTAGTTAAACTAGAGGAAACAAGAAGAATGAAAATTGAAAATTCACTGGATGACTATAATGGACAATGGTATATTAATATCAGAGATGATATGAACCTGAGATGGCATAAGCCTATGTACAGTGTGCAAATGAGCAATGTGCAAATGAGCAATATACAAATTAGCACCCAGTGTGAGAATTTCTCTGTAATGATAACACCCAGTAGACTGTACAATGATAATTTAGCAGCAGAGATGATATGGCCATGAGACGGGGTGAGACCATGCACACTGTGCAAGTGAGCAATGTGTAAATTTAGCAACCAGTGTGTGAATTCCTATTTGCAAAGCTGTGTCCAGAGTTTGTTATTTATTCAGGAGTCTGATGGCAGTGGGAAAGAAGGAGTTTTTTTGGTCTGGATGTCCTGCATTTCACACTTCTGTACCTCCGGCCTGAGGGTAGAAGTGTGAACATTCTGTGCTGGGGGTGGGTGGGGTCCTGGAGGATGGCGGCAGCTCTCCTTTAGACTCTGCGGTGGTAGATGCTCTGCAGAGAGGGGAGTGGAGTCCTGATGATCTTCTCTGCTGTCTCCACCACTCTCTGCAGGCGTTTGCGGTCCAGGGCAGTAGTGCTGCCGTACCACGCAGTGACGCAGTTGGTCAAGATGCTCTCAGTGATGCAGCTGTAGAAATTGTTGAGGATCTTGGGGAGGGTTGTGCCAAGAAGGGCATCCGATGTAAAACTTTTGCCAAATCAAACATGCAGATCATCACGAATGACGCTTTCATACCGGATCGGTTGAGGCTGGGTTAACAATGACCGCCACTGGTGCTGTTAACCAACAGGGTGCTGGAGGAAACTGGGCTACTGTTGTTGGAAGATTGAGGAGGAGGAGAGAGGTAAGGCGTGTTAGGAGGGAGATAGAGAAAAGGAAAGGTAGAAGTGTGGAGGTGAGAGTAGGGACACTAAATGTAGGGACTCTAAAGGCAGAGAGTTGGCTGATATGATGGAGAGGAGAAAGGTAGACATACTGTGTGTTCAAGAAACGAGATGGAAGGGAAGCAAGGCTAGGAGCATTGGAGGGGGATTTAAACTGTTCTACCATGGTGTAGCTAGGAAGAGAAATGGAGTAGGAGTAATCTTGAATGAAGAGTATGTGGAGATTGTTCAGGAGATAAAGAGGGAGTCAGACAGAATCATGAGTTTGAAGCTAGAAGTCAAAAGTGTGATGTTGAATGTTGTCAGTGTGTGTGCCCCACAAGTTGGATGTCAGAAAGAAGCGAAAGAGGGATTCTGGAGTAAGTTGGATGTAGTGGTCAAGAGTGTTTGCAGGGGGGAGAGAGTGGTGATTGGAACGGACTTTAATGGACATGTAGGTGAAGGGAACAGAGGTGATGGGGAGATCCTGGGTAGGTATGGTCTTAAAGGAAACCTGTACTGGTCATTACTGTATAACATTAATCCTGCTTTAGGTATTACTTATGAACCAAAAATGTGTTTATTCAGTAAAAATAACCTCCTAGAGTCAGTATACTGAATAATTTTATCCCATGAAAACCACTTGGTCAAAATAGGGATCAGCCATCGCCGACCAGAAGTGACGTATTGTTACAACCCGAGTGCCGGTTTCGTCCGCACTCGGCTCATATATCATCCTTTCCAGGCTTTGACAGCGGCGGATCCCTTTTAACTCCCCGGGCTCTTATTGTGACAGCGGCCGGTGGAGCTCCCTGCTGTCAAAGCCAACAGCTGTGCTGCATTCGGGATCATTAGTGCCCGGTGTCAAAAGCGGGCGCTGAATGCACCCCGATGCAGCAGTCTCTGTTATACTATGGTCTGTGAGACTTCGTCTGTTATACCTTCTGTTAATCTCCGTGGAAGTTCTGTGAAGACTCCTCGCTGTCTGAGGCTTCGGGCATTCCCCCGGCTCAGACGCCGTCTTCTCATCATCTCCAGTTGTGAGTTATCCTGTCGTTATCCCAATCCTTGTTGTTAGTGTGTATTTTTCCCTGTTCCTTCACTCCCCAATAAACATCACTGCAACTCACTGGTGACTGCTGGCGTCTTATGGTGGCTCGTGAGGGCCATTGTGACAGTAGACTGCTGCCAGAACGTCCAGAGAGGGGCGTTGCGCCGAGACGCTATTTACCGTGAGTTTTTGCAGTATTGGACTTTGTTCTTCCCAGTCTGGGTGTCAACTCTGGGATCATGCCGTCTCCCAGGAGCCGCGCTCGGCGCCTGGGTAATGAGCTAGCCAGCGCCCTGGAGTACGTCGACGGGACGCTCTTCACCGCTAGCCTCTACAACGACCCAAACCAAATGTGCTGGCAACTAGACTATGCTGAGGTTCTCCTGGACAATCTCCCTCGCTACACCAACCACCCCGAAGTCAGCGCGAGGAGAAAGGACATCGCCGCACAGTGTGAGATACTCCGTGGGTTGGAGGGAAATCCCGGCAGGAAGCCGAAGAGGAGGAGATGTCACCCCTTGCTTCGGGATCCCGCTCCTGCTTCCGTTCCGGCCCAGGAGTTCGCACCATCCAGAGGTCTTTCCCCATCGGGCATGACGTCACTCGGGATTCCCCCTGAGGAGCTGCAGCTGACTGCTGTTAAGATCTGAGGCCGAGTGACAGCTGCTTGCTTCGCTGTTCATCCGCCCAGTCAACCTCAGCGAGAACCCCGTCCAGATCCTGTTCCGGGCCGCCGCAAGGGCTCAACCCCCCACACAGCTGCCACCCCTGCGCTTCGTCAGAGGGGAATTCCCACAGTCTCTTCCCCCGGGCCATCTTCTTCTGCTCTCCTGTCAGCGTCCCGTGCCCGGCTCATCAGGGCTGTCGTCCCCTTCTCCTCGTCGCCTATCCAGGCTGCTGTGTGTCTTGGGAGTCCCGTTTCGGCGAGTCCTGTCCCGGTACCTTCTCGAGCGGCTCCCCGTCATCCTCCCAGGGGGTCCTCTGTCACCATCCGGCGGGGAAAGGGAGGAGCAACGTCCGCCACAGCAAGCACTACTCAGCCTCCAGGAGACAGGCAAGTCCAAGTTCATTCACACTCTCGTTATTGTGATTTGCTCTGTCAGACTCCTGGAGGTGGAGTTCGGGGTTCGCAGTTCCCCGAGCTCCCACCACCTGCTGTGGCTGTCATTATTAACCCCGCTTCCTCTGTGTCTCCCTCCGCTGAGTGGTCCTCGACGCCAGGCCAACGTCGCTGGATGAGGAGGGGGCCTGCGGTTCTGGAGAGCCTGGTTCCAGTTCTGCAGCCACGTCGTGGGCGGAGGAGGAGGGCGGACTGCAGCGTGGAACCTGCGCCAACGAGGAAGCGTCCCCGGGTCTCCACGGATGAGCGGTCCGTTCCAGCGGGTCAAGGGTCCCCTGCCACTACGCCGTGCGGGCCGTCGGCGTGGGCTTCGGTGCCGGAGGATCCAGGAGCTGCGTGCACCATCATGCCAGCTGCGGAGGCCGCCGTAGCTGAGTGGGAGCCTGAGGACAACCTCCTGCCGTCAGAGCCCGGATCGTCGAAGTCCTGGACGGCGTCAGAACTCAAGATCAGGCAAGTGCTCTGTTTTGTCTTTCTTTACTCCATCTTAGAGCATTTTTGCCTGTCTCTTGGGGAGGCGAGCCGGGTGCGGCCACCCGCTACATCCGAGCTTGTCTCGCCGGGTTCTGGCGCTGCCGGTGATCCTGATCCCGGTTCTTTTCTCTCTCCTGAGCCTTCTCCCAGGGTTGTTGGCGCGGATCTGAATTCGCCCACTGTGCCAGAGGTTCCGGGTTCGGGGTTGGAGGTTGGTCCTGGTGCGGTGCCTACCCAATCGGGGTCCGACGCGGACGCAACCGAGACCCAATTGGGGTCATTCGCAGGAGCAACCGCGACCCAATTGGGGTCCGACGAGGGTGTGGCACCAGCAGTTTCCAGGTTCGGTGAGGGAGCTGCAGATCCCCTGCCACCGGACACTGGACGGGCTCATCTCCATCTTGACTATCATCACCATTGTCACCCTCCTCGTTCTCCTGAGGAGCGCAACCCATCTCCACCTGGGGCCGTTGGGGTTCCGAACGCTCCACCCGGTTCTCCCTCGTCTTCCCCTTCTCCAGCGAGACCGCCGGCTACTTTCCCCCTACGGTTCTGGTGGGCAAGCAATGCGGGTCGGCTGCCTGAAGGACTGCCGCGCCCATTTGGCTCTCTGGGCCAGCCACCCAACCCATTGGACCCCCTGTTTGGCAACCTGGTCCAGCCGCCTGAAATTAACTGTTTCCGGGCATGGGACTGGGGTAGGCCGCCCGAACTGTCCTTTCCCCCCCCGCCTGCATTGTGGCCGCTTGATGCCGGGCGGCCCCCGAACTTTCAGCCTCCATGCCTCAGAGCCAGGACTGCAGTCATCCCGGGTTTTTTCATTGTGGTCATGTCTGTAAGCTTTTGGGATGTGCGGGGGGGCCTGATATCTGTGATTTTGTATCTCGCCTTTTCCTTTAGCCTGTGATTTGTGTTTTCTTCCCCTTGGTCTAATACCCATGTTCTGTTTGAGACTGTGGATGTGTGTGTTTCCTTTTGAGTCCTGTCCTTATGTAATCCACACGTTATTGGGTATTGTGTTTTTTTTTTTTTTCTCTTTTTGACTCTCTCCCTCCTGTCGGCGTCCCATCCACCCACCCTAGGGTGGGGTGGGGGGGGGGCTTGGGTGTTATTTGGCCGTTCAGGAGCCCGGCCTCGAGGGGGAGGTACTGTTACAACCCGAGTGCCGGTCTTGTCTGCACTCGGCTCATATATCATCCTTTCCAGGCTTTGACAGCGGCGGATCCCTTCTAGGTCACCGGGCTCTTATTGTGACAGCGGCCGGTGGAGCTCCCTGCTGTCAAAGCCAACAGCTGTGCTGCATTCGGGGTCATTAGTGCCCGGTGTTAAAAGCGGGCGCTGAATGCACCCCGATGCAGCAATCTCTTGTTATACTACGGTCTGTGAGACTTCGTCTGTTATACCTTCTGTTAATCTCCGTGGAAGTTCTGTGAAGACTCCTCGCTGTCTGAGGCTTCGGGCATTCCCCCGGCTCAGACGCCGTCTTCTCATCATCTCCAGTTGTGAGTTATCCTGTCGTTATCCCAATCCTTGTTGTTAGTGTGTATTTTTCCCTGTTCCTTCACTCCCCAGTAAACATCACTGCAACTCACTGGTGACTGCTGGCATCTTATGGTGGCTCGTGAGGGCCACCGTGACACGTATAATGGTTGTTTTCGGCTTTATCGTGGAAGAGAAACGTGTTTACCATGGACAAGTAAATGTGTTCAGCAGATGCTCAGTGGGTCGAGATCTAAGTTGAAGACAGCACAAAATCTGCATGGATATACAGTATACTGCATAAACTGTCCTTGGAAATGGCCTTCATTGATGGCATGATCTGCAGTTACCTCCGGGGACCGGCAGCTGAAGGGGACCTGATGAACAGGCAAGTTTCCAGTCAAGTAACTTCAGAACACGTTGAATAAATCTTGATATACTAGAATTTTATTTCATTAAAATACAGGTACATTTGCTTCTACATGGTTTTAAAAAAATTACATAAAATTCTGATGTTAAAACTTTGTTGACTGCTATACTGCAGCCCACTCAATTGCACAAAGCTACGACTGTGCGTCACTACCGTGCTGAAACTGGCCATGGAGGAGGCAAGATGTCTCTGACCATGACTGACTGAGAGAGCAGTGACTTGAAACTCGTGCATATTTGAGAAGGAATCATGACCAAAATTACTGGACGGAACCACTAGTATCATATTTGAGCCTTTGAAATAGCTTTTGATTACAATTCACTACAGGTACCCTTTAAGGAGAGAAATGTGGAAGGACAGATGATTGTGGATTTTGCTAAAAGGATGGAAATGGCTGTAGTGCACACACACTTCAAGAAGAGAGGGAAACATAGGGTGACTTATAAGAGTGGAGGAAGGTGCACACAGATGTACTACATCTTATGCAGAAGGAGAAATCTTATAGTTAATATTAGTGGCTTCTTATAATATGTGAGAACTGTAATACAGTACTGTGTTGGATACCTTAATTTCTACAGTGAGGTGCTGTTTGAAAAGAGACAGTCCTAAAAATCAGACCTCCGTGACTTGGAAGTCCCGCCCTTGTAAACATTGGGCTACAGATATTTCACATCTGTTTACAGCAAAATAGACAAGCTAGAATTGGATTTATTTCCTCATTTAACCGACCACAATCCCTTTGTGGTGATGGACTCTTTCATCTGAAAATGCCAAGAAAGTGACTGAAAAGAGCGGAAGCTAAATTGCTAACAAGCTAACCAGCCAGCGGTTGCTGGACACAATGACAGTCACCTTACTGAGCCGGTGGACTGCTATGTATATCTTATGAACAATGACTTCTGCACTGGACAATATTTAAAGTTGCATGTGTGTGAAATGACAATAGGAGTGTTCTTTTCTATATTATGCTGATTGGGGAACTTAGGAACAGTTAACTGGGTGCATTTAGAAGGGACTATTTTTGTCAGCGGAGCAAAATATCTGGTTAAACAGAAGAAAATCCTATTTTGTCCTGTATTGCTGTCATTTAAACAGCTGTGGTTGTAGACCTGTTGAATAAAAGCAGTATTACACTCAAGGTCGTACATTATCACATAACTGTAGCAAGATCTTTGGCCCTTTGCTTCATGTTGGGCCTACGACCAAACCACCACAGTTATATTGTGGGGGCATGGTGTTGGACTTTTCCACCTAGGGAACAACGGACCGAAAGAGGAGGTGTCACTGGGGGGTATCAGATGGGACAGTAAGGACTATGTGCCCCCCGGGAAGAGGAGTAAATGCCGGAGCCGCTGGGAGAAGTAGGGTGTTGAAGCGGCGCCAGCGTTATGTTATGTTAAAGGTCTGATGACATTTTCTTGACTTGCTCTAATTTTTCACCACATAATACAATATGATGAAATTGGTTTGTCTGTGCAGTTCTAAGTGAAACAGACTTTTTTTTACGCGAATATCCGACGTTTTCATGAACACCACGTCACCCACTGCGTCAGTGGCTGGAAACCCCCCCAGCCATGTTGTAACGTCATCGACGGAACACAGTGCTTGGCTGCCCTTTGCACACACAGGATGGAAGCGGTTGAAAACATCGACCATGGTTCCAGCACATGCAGTCTGGAATTGGTTTGTGTTGTCCGGTCTTCAGACGATTATAGTTCCGAAAAATGGGATGACAATGAAGAATCTGGGGGCATCAAACCGTATAGGTTTGAGCCGTGCCAAGTGGGCATTGTGCCCAGCGAGCCAGACTCAGTGACAGTCAGCTGTTCATGTTTTGTGTGCATCATCTGCAGTGTTGTCAGCTAGCCAATATTGCCAACACTATCACGACGTGTTAGCCACTCCACACAGCTGTGGTTCTGTTGCGCCCCTTGTAGCGATATCGGCTTTGGGGCGCAACCGTGGTTAGCACGTCTTCTTTCCATGTTCGCTGAGTGATGTCGGCCCCGAACGCCTACTGTTTGTGTTTCTGTGTATTTTTGTAAGTCTTCACCTTTTTGGGAATTGCCTGTCGTTTTATATTAAATGTGCTGTGGTGAATACTACGCTTAAATCCTTGTGTAAATCCTCGTTATTTATGCGTAACTCATCCCTCTCCGTGCGCTCTTATGCAGGGCAGGGAGAGGGCGCATGAAATAACGAGGATTTAAGCACAGAATTCACCACAGTACATTTAATATAGAACGACAGCCAATTCCCAAAAAGGTGAAGACTTACAAAAATACACAGAAACACAAACAGTAGGCATTCGGGGCCGACATCGCTCAGCGAACATGGAAGCAGACTAACAGCACAGATGACAATACTATTGACCAGCAGTGCGTGTACATTTTGGCGGCCATTTGCCATTAACGCACTGCTGGTGATGGTGTGATGACAAGCACCTGGGCGAGGACCGGGAAACATGATCAGCGGGATGATGATCATGATCACCTGTTGATAATGATTAAGGGGATGTGCCTGGACCTTCGTGTGATCAGAGAAAGTAGGTCAAAGCTGCACATAAATCCATTAATCCTTCCCCTCCTCGCGCTCCTCCTGCATAAAAGTACAGAGGAGAGCAGGCTCGAGCTGAAGCGTGTGATGTGGTCTTTCACACATCACACGCTTTATCTAAGCCTGAGACACAATGCAAAGGCATAGCTGTAAAATTAAAACAAGAAACCAGAGAAACTGTGAGCCACAAAGCTGCTGTCATTCCAGTCAACAACACCGGAGTCCATTCCTGCGATTACGTCATGGGGGTGCCGCCCTTAATTTGGTGGGTGGCTCCACAGTCCAGTCAGTGGCTGCTGTTTTTTGATGATAACTAGTTTATGCAGGCACTGTTGTAAATATTATATTGATCATTGACAATGACTTTTGGGTTTACACAACATCCTAAAAAATGTCAAAAACGTGTCATCAGACCTTTAATGTGCCACACAGTTCTTTGTTCAAACGTGTTATGGTCTGAAGTTCCGGGTCCCGATGCATGGAAATAAAGATACAAAAGAGGAATGCACAGAGACCTGAGAATCTCTTTTGCTGTAAAATATGTTGGAGAAAGAATAAAGTTACTGTGTCGTTCAGCTCGTTGCCTCTCCTGCCTCCTTTCTCCACATTGGTGGCCCGAAGAGTGCCATGGAAAGTGAGCCAAGCACCACCCCGGAGACTGCCTGGAGGGAGAGCACCAGTGCCGCATGCGTGGTCTCAATCGAGCTCCCAGGCTTCTGGTTTCACAACCTGACCGCGTGGTTTTTTGCACATAGAAGCCCAGTTCGCACTCTGCGGGACCTGGCATTACTATGTGGTCGCTGCCCTGGATGCATGCGCCATGCAACAGGTGATGAGCCTGCCCCAGGAGCCGCCGGCCCAAGGAAAATATGAAGCGCTCAAGAGGATGCTTCTCCAGCGCTATACCCTTTCTGACAGTGAGAGGGCAGAGAGACTCCTAACGCGTTCAGAGTTAGGGGACAAATCAGCAGTGGAGCTAATGGAGAGCATGCTGGCGCTGAGGGGGAAGTACGACGAATCTTTCCTGTTTGCCCACTTGCTCCTCAGGAACCTACTGGCTATGGCGAGGGCGATCCTGGCCAACTCACCGCGGCTGGTTGCTAAGGACTATCGTGCCCTGGCGCAGGAAGCGGACCGCATCATTTCGGTGACCAGAACTCTCAGCGTGCAGACAGTGGCACCGGCATCCATGAGGAACTCCAGCGAGGTTGAGGAGCCATTTGTGGTAGCCGGGATGGACACCAGAAGACGAAGGAATGGGGTGATCTGTTTTTATCATCACCGTTTCGGCTCGAATGCCCAACGCTTCCTGTTGCCATGCCAATTCAAGAAGCCGGGTAGACGGCATGTTTGGAATTCAGTGGCAGCCGCAACCGATGGCGACAGGAACAGACTGCTTTATGTCACAGACACACGTTTGGGGAGACGGTTTTTGGTGGACTCTGGCTCCCAGAAGAGCCTCATCCTGCCGGTCAATGCAGACAGGGTGGCAGGACGCAGCGGTCCCGAGCTCACGGCCACCAATGGATCCACCATCAGGACATTTGACGAACGGACAGTGACGATATGCATACATGGACGCAACTTTCAGTGGGACTTTGTGATAGGTGCATGTTCTGGTTTCATTTTAGGAGCAGATTTTCTATGTGCTTATGGTTTGTTAGTCAATGTTGCTAATAGGAGATTAGTGGACGCTGTCTCTTTTATCTCACTCCCCTGCACAGCTCAGGGTCGACAACACTGGCTAACATTATAGCTCCAGGGGGGTAAGTACCAATATTTGCTCGCACAGTTCCCAGCACCCATGGTCCTGACTTTTTCGGCAACTGTAACGAAACATTGTTCACCCTTTATACTGCGGACTTCTCACACAACACAACACACTGCTATCTACAGAAGTTCTCTGACGACTCTGCGATTGTTGGCCTCATCTCCAACGGAGATGAAGCTGAGTACAGAGGGCTTATCCAGGACTTCGTGGACTGGTGCCATCGGAACTGCCTCCAGATCAACGCGAGGAAAACTAAGGAGCTGGTGGTGGACTGCCGCAGGCAACCTCTCACAGCACCAGTAAATATACAAGGAACAGACATCGAGATGGTGACATCCTATAAGTACCTGGGTGTTCATCTGAACAATAAACTAGACTGGTCACACAATACTGATGCACTCTACAAGAAGGGACAGCGCAGGCTGTTCCTACTGAGGAGACTCAGGTCTTTTGGTGTACAAGGGGTGTTGCTGAAGACATTCTATGACACGGTGGTGGCATCAGCCATCACTTTTGGAGTGGTCTGCTGGGGCAGTGGCATTTCAGCAGCCGATAGGAAGAGACTAAACAAACTGATCAAGAAAGCTAGCTCTGTCCTGGGGCAGTGCCTTGACCCAGTGGAGGAGATGGGAGAGAGAAGGATGGTGGCTAAACTGTCATCTCTGCTGGAGTCCGAGTTCCACCCTGAGGAGCTCATTTAGCAGCGGACTACATCATCCTAGGTGCACAACCGAGAGGTTTCGCAGGTCCTTCCTACCTACGGCTGTCAGACCGTATAACCTAAGCAGGGCTGCTCGCAGAGATAGCAAAAAGACGTGACAACCTAATAGTATTGAATGCAAAAGATGCAATAGACTTACACAATGGTCCCCTCCGGTATACAACTAGGAAAATACCGGTCGCTATGGAGGGTGAGAATATGTATGGGTACATAATCATACCATGTAGGATAACTAAGTAGACGGTTGTGCTGTTTCATTCCATCTAGCTACAATGCTCCACGCTGTGTGTGTTTATATATTTACATATTTATTCCATCTAGCTACAATGCTCCGCACTGTGTGTGTTTATATATTTACATATTTATTCCATCTAGCTACAATGCTCCACACTGTGTGTGTTTATATATTTACATATTTTTTCCATCTAGCTACAATGCTCCGCACTGTGTTTATATATTCATATATTTATTCCATCTAGCTACAATGCTCTGCACTGTGTGTGTTTATATATCTACATATTATTCCATCTAGCTACAATGCTCTGCACTGTGTGTGTTTATATATCTACATATTATTCCATCTAGCTACAATGCTCCGCACTGTGTGTTTATATATTCACATATTCATTCCATCCAGCTACAATGCTCCGCACTGTGTTTATATATTTATATATCTATCCCATCTAGCTACAATGCTCCGCACTGTCTATATATATATATATACAGTATATATATATTTATATTTATATGTACATATGTATACTTGCTGCTCTTGTTTATTCTCTTGCCTTCTGATTGTTGCTCTGAGTGTTGCTATCCCTGAGCTGTTGCAATCCTGGAATTTCCCCATTGTGGGACTAATAAAGGCTTATCTTATCTTATCTTAACATGGGGTCGAGCACTTTATAACAACAAAACGCCCGCCGGTGTTCATGCGTCCTCGGTGTTTGGACGCAGCTAAACTGGCCAGTGCGTGAGAGGAGTTTGCTAACTTAGAGCAGTTGGGCATCGTCAGGCGCTCCAACAGCCCGCGGGCATCCCCGCTACACGTGGTGCCTAAAGCCGACAGGTCGTGGCGACCGTGCAGCAATTTCTGGCGCTTGAATAATGCCACGGAGCATGATCGTTATCCCATTCCACACATCCAGGATCTGGTCCCCAGATACCATCAGGTCCCACTGCGTGTGGAAGATGTTCCAAAAACAGCGGTAATAACTCCTTTTGGCCTTTTCAAATTTTTATGCATGCTGTTTGGATTAAAAGGTGCAGCGCAGACTTTCCAGAGGATGATGGACACAGTGCTTTGCAACTTGTCCTTCATTTTTGTCTACTTAGATGACATTCTGGTAGCTAGCGCATCCAAGGAGGAGCACATCGCCCATCTCAGGACGGTTTTCCAGAGGTTGGAGGTGCACGGGCTGATAATTAACCCAGCAAAGTGCCAGTTTGGTGTGCCAGAGATTGATCTTTTTGGCTACTGCCTTTCGCCGGAGGACGCGATTCCGTTACCGGGTAAGGTGCGCGCTGTGTCAGACTTTCTGCCCCCGCAGACCGTGAGAGCACTACAGAAGTTTTTGGGAATAGTTAATTTTTATAACCGTTTCCTTCCCCGGGCAGCCCAGCTGATGCAGCCATTGTATGCCGCTCTTAAAAAAAAAGAAGCCCGTGAAAGCCATTGACTGGACTTCCGAGGGAGTCCAGGCTTTTACTGACGCCAAAACAGTGCTTGCGGAGGCCGTGCTATAAGCCCACCCGACTCTGTCTGCACGGATAGCGTTCACTACGGATGCGTCTGATGTTGCCATAGGGGCAGTGGTGGAGCAGTGTGTCTCAGGTTCGTGGCAGCTGCTTGCATTTTTCAGCTGCAATTTGCGCGACAACGAACGCAAGTACAGCGTGTTCGATAGAGAATTGCTGGCTCTCCACCTGTTGACACGCCATTTCCAGTTCTGGCTTGAGGGGCGTGAGTTCAACACATTCGTGGACCATAAGCCGCTGACGTACACGATGGCCAAGGTCTCGGAACCGTGGTCGGCCCGGCAGCAACAGCATTTGGCCGCGATTTCAGAGTTTAGCACCAACATTCAACACTTTGCTGGTAAGCTCAACGTTGTGGCTGATTGTCTGTCATGCACGTTAGTCTCCCCGGTTTACATAGGAATAGATTTCCCCATCATGGCCACGGAGCAAGCCGGGGAAGCGGACATTTGCATGCTCCAGTTTGTGCCAACTGGGTTAAGGCTGGAGAGCAGGGTGGTGCAAGAAGGGTGCCCTTCCTTGCTCTGCAACGTCTCCACCGGCCGCCCGCGCCCGGTGATTCCGAGCTCTTGGTGCTGTCGGATTTTTGAGTTGGTCCACTCCATTTTGCATCCGGGAGTGTGCGCTTCACTGAAGCTAGTGGGGGTGAAATTCATCTGCTCGCGCTTGCGCAAGGATGTGAAAGAGTGGGCTGCAGCTTGCGTCATGTGCCAGTGGGTCAAAATGCACAAGCACACCAGAGCCCCCCTCGAGCCGTTCCAAATCCCTGTTAGGAGGTTCGACCATGTCCACGTGGATTTGGTGGGACCCCTCCTGCCGTCGCAAGGTTTCACGCACCTTTTGACAGTCGTGGACCGCACCACGCGCTGACCTGAAGTGGTCTCACTGGCTTCTATCACGTCTGCGGAAGTGGCGCGCACTTTTTTATCGGCTTGGGTTGCATGTTTCAGATCTCCATCGGATATCATGTCCGACAGGGGTCCACAATTCGTTTCAGAACTATGGTCCACGATGGCCCAGAGCTTGGGGGTCAAAATTCACCGCACTACCGCGTACAACCCCTAGGCTAATGGATTATGCGAGCGTTTTCATAGGTCGCTTAAAGCAGCACTCAGAGCTTCGCTCACAGACACAAATTGGGTCGACCACCCGCCCTGGATTCTTTTAGGGTTGCGCTCTGCACCTAAGGAGGATTTGGCAGCCTCCCTGGGCAGAACTCGTTTTTTCTCAGCTGCTGCGGATTCCCGAAGAGTTTTTACCGGAAAACCCTGCACCTCAGGCTGATCCGCCCACACAATTTTTGCACAGTACGGAGGCTTTTAACGAACCGAGCCCGGCCCACCATTGTTTTCCCCACACCTTCATCCCAAATAGCTTGCAGAATGCCAATTTTATTTTTGTCAGGCACGATGCGCACCGGACCCTGCTGTGCCCACCGTACGACAAACCGTTCAGGGTGTTGGAACCTGGGGCGAAGCATTTTGTGTTAGACTTAGGGGGACGTAGGAAGACTGTCTGCATTGACAGGCTGAAGTCTGGTTTTGTGTTGGCAGATGAGCAGTTGGTGTTGGCCCAAGCTCCCCGGCGCAGACGCCCACCGTTGGTGGCTCCGCAAGTTGGTGATCCCTTGGCAGGGACCTGCGCTCACGACGCTGATGTGTTTTCTCCCCCTCCCTTTTTCCCTCCACAGACTGACGTGCCCTCCTGTACACCCCGCCAGCAGGGTGGTTCGACTGGTTTGGCGACCCCCCACTACAGCCGCTATGGGCAACAGCTCAAGCCCAAAGGAGGTGGGTTTTAGTGCCCTTTCTGGGTGTTTGGGGGCAGGAGGGCTGTGTGGGGGCATGGTGTTGGACTTCTCCAGCTACGGAACAATGGACCGAAAGAGAAGGTGTCACCGGAGGGTATCAGATGGGACAGTAAGGACTATGCGCCCTCTGGGAAGAGGAGTAAATGCCGGAGCCGCTGGGAGAAGTAGGGTGTTGAAGCGGTGCCGGCGTTATGTTATGTTAATGTGCCACACAGTTTGTTTTTCAAACAACAATGTGTTATGGTTGGAAGTTCAGGGTCTCGATGCATGAAAATAAAGATATAAAAGAGGAATGCAGAGAGACCCAGGGATCTCTTTTGCTGTAAAATATGTTGGAGAAAGAATAAAGTTTCTGTGTCGTCTAGCTCGTTGCCTCGCCTGCCTCCTTTCTCCACAATATAGTCATTGATACCGTACTCCTTCTCATGTAATATTACATAATTCTTCTATTGTGACTCGGGAGATACTGTATATAATTCATTACTGTCTGCTATTTCCTAATGATTTGGATCATATTAAAGAATACTAGTGGACATTTTATTTTCCTCAGACAAACATTTTGTCATGTGTTCATTATTTAAAAGAATAAAGTTGCTCACTACTCAAGGAATATTTTTAGGTCAATACTTTTTTAAATTATATTTACTCAAGCAATCATTTGGTGATTACTTTAACTTATAGTTGGGTGATTAATAGCATAAGATAATACTACTTTTCTCTCTCTCTCTCTCTCTCTGTTTCCGGTTGCCGAGGGAGGAGGGCCGAAATAGGGAAGTCCGTGTTTTGTTTGGACTTTTTTTCTGTTTTTTGTTACTGGCCGCATATTCAGTTTTTGTTTTTTTTGGCTGGAGGATGGCGACTTTTGAGATGCCACCTCCGTCTATCCGGGAGGGAGTGAGGATCATTCCCCCGGATAGCAGCGTTACTGTGGAGGAGGTCCTTCTTGCAGTGGGTGAGAAGGCGGGACATGATGCGATCTGCTTTGCGTCCCGAATGAATAAAGCTGTAGTTGTGTTTCTGGCTGGGGAGGAGTGTGTCCACAGTCTGGTTGGAATCGGTGTTGTTATCAAGGATACGTATGTACAGGTGTCCCCCTTATCTGTCCCATCAACGCGTATCACCGTCTCAGGTGTTCCTCCTTTCATCACTGACGAGCAGTTGGAGACGGAGCTCCGCAGATTTGGGAAGTTTGCGGGCCCGTCTAGAACTGTGGGTTTGGGATGCAAGGATACCAAATTGAAACATGTAAAATCACTCAGGCGACAGGTGTTCATGTTTTTGGACTCGCCCACTCAAACACTTGAAGTGTCCTTCCGGGTCAAACATGGGGACGGCTCCTACATGGCGCATGCGAGCTCAGGACAGATGAAGTGTTTTGAATGTGGAGACGTGGGCCATAACCGCTTCTCTTGTCCGCACAAGCAGCGGGCGGGAGGCTCTGATGGCGCCGTAGCTGACGCCGGTGGTGCGGCCTCCGCTCACACCGTTACTGCGGATGCCACTGCGGGGCCTTCCGCTGGTCCTGCTCCGGAACCTGCTGCTGTTGCGGGGCCTTCCGCCGGTCCTGCTCTGGAACCTGCTGCTGTGTCTGTGGACAGCCCGGCTGTGGCGCCCGCAGCCCAGCTTACGGCTGTAGTGTCGCTGGCGATGACGCCCAAACAGTCACTGATGGTGCGTCACAATCTAGCTGTGAGAAAGAGCTTGTGACATCAGCGGCTGTGGTTCCGGTGGCTGCTACCATTTCAGAGCAGCCACTGGAACAACGCCAGTCAGCTGTTGTAGGTGGCGTTCAGGAAAATGTAGCTCATGATGAATCAGCTGGGCCAGCTGAATCAAACAGTCAGCCACGTTGTGCTGACGAGGAAATGGATTCTGAATCTGACACTGTGTCTAGTAGGGCAGCATGCAGTAGAAACACGACTTTGTATTCACTGGAAGAAATAAATGTTTTTCTGGATGAAACCTATAACAGAGCCGTCAAAGTCACTGATTACTTCAGTGACACTGATAAATTTATTAGGTCTGTTAATGTGCTAAAAAGGCAGGTTGGTCTTCACCTCCTGAATGAAAGAAAACGTTTTCGCCTTAAAAAGCACCTAACAGCCCTGCGTAAATCAGCAGGAGGACAAAAGGTCAAGCGCGCCCGACAGATGGAATAACTTACATGGGCACAGCACGGTGTTCCTTATATCTATCTCTCTATGCAAACCATAACATTAGGATCCTTAAACATCAATGGTGGGAGGACCAATCATAAGAGGGGATTAATTAGTGACCTGTTCAGACAAAAAAATCTTAACATTTTGTTTTTGCAAGAAACTCATACCACTTCAGCAGATGAAGTGGACTGGGGCTTGTGGTGGAAGGGCCCTTTTTCACTCAGTCATGGTACAAATTTTAGTGCAGGAGTAACCATTTTGTTTGGGGACTCTGCAAATGCAACAGTTTTATCTGTGGTGGAGGTAGTGAAGGGCAGGCTGCTCCTTGTTAGGGCCGAAATAGGGAATTCCGTGTTTTGTTTGATCAACGTTTATGCTCCAAATCAGAGTTCTGAAAGGGTTGCCTTTTTCAATACACTGACAAATGAATTGCAGAGCTATCACCAAGACCAACTTATTGTTGCTGGTGATTTCAACTGCACCTTGGACTTCACTCTGGATCGCACTAATGCAGAACCTCATCTGCAGTCTTCTCAAGTTTTAAAAAATATCACTGTACAGTTCGACCTATTGGATACATGGAGAGTTAAACATGCAAACACTAGACAGTATACCTGGGTCAGAGTCACAGATGATATGGTTAGTGCTGCTAGATTAGACAGAATATATGTTTCTCAAACCTTTGGCCCGGGAATCCTCCACAGTAACATAAGTCCCGTCGGTATTACAGATCATCATCTGGCCTCTGTGGTGTTAATTAGCTCACCAGGGGAAAGAAATAAACCTTATTGGCACTTCAATAACAAGCTCCTTCAGGACACCACCTTTTGTCAATATTTTGTGTGTTTCTGGGAACACTGGAGGACCACAAAGCCTCGTTTTAGTTCCCTGGAGCAGTGGTGGGAGGTTGGCAAGGTGCAAATTCGCATTTTTTGTCAACAGTATACTGCGACCTTGACTGCCATCCTCAAAACCAAAGTCGGTGAACTTGAGGACACTGTCAAGAGGCTGGAGGCCAGTTTGGTTAGGGATCAAGATTCTACCGCAGGTCCTTTGTTGCAGGAAAAGAGATCAGCCCTGAGCTCTTTCCTGCAGGGAAGAGTGAAAGGGGCACTTGTTAGGTCACGGTTTACTCACCTGCAGGACATGGATACCCCAACATCTTTTTTCTTCAATCTGGAGAAGTCTGCTGCAAAAAAGAAGTTGATGACTTGCTTAAAACTCCCAGATGGTCAAATGACTACTAATCCATCTGAGATGCGGTGCCATGCAGTGGATTTTTACGGGGCCCTGTTTGGTGCAGAACCATGTTGCATAGAATCTCAAAACCAACTCTTTGAAGGTCTTCCCATGCTCAGCCCAGAGGACAGGGCTGCTCTGGACTGTGAACTGACTTTGGATGAGTTAACTGTAGCAGTTAATCAAATGGCTCTGGGACGTGCACCTGGAATTGATGGTCTTTCTTCTGACTTTTTTAAGCATTTTTGGGATATTATTGGATCAGACTTTTATGACGTTCTAATTGCCTGTTACAGAAATGGAACTTTACCTGTCTCCTGCCGGCGTGCAGTACTATCTCTGCTGCCTAAGGAAGGGGACTTGGCCTTGCTTAAAAATTGGAGGCCTGTGGCTCTTTGCACGGACTACAAGGTGCTTTCTAAAGCCCTGTCAAATAGACTGAAAAATGTATTGGGTTTCATCATAGATGGAGATCAAACATATTGTATTCCTGACTGAACCATTATGGACAATATTTTTCTCGTACGTGACGTTCTTCATCTCAGTAAATGTTATGATTTAGAGTTCGGTATTATATCTTTGGACCAAGAAAAGGCTTTTGATAGGGTGACCATTCTTATTTGTTTTCCACACTGAAGGGGTTTGGTTTTGGCAATATGTTTTTGAGGTGGGTCAATCTGCTATATACTGGAGCTGAGTGTTTGGTAAAGATGGGGGCAGGGCTGAGTCGGCCAATCCCTGCACGTCGGGGAATAAGGCGGGGTTGTCCAGTCTCAGGTCAACTGTATAGCTTGGCTATTGAGCCTTTGCTGTGCAGGTTGCGCACTCAGCTGGGTGGTTTGATTCTGCCGGGGCCCTCCAGCAGTTGTCGTCCAATCGTCTTGTCTGCTGATGCGGATGACGTCAACATTTTCATCACATTCCACAGGGATGTACAGTGTCTGGTGGACACTTTATCTATTTATGAGAAAGCATCTTCTGCACGGGTAAACTGGGCCAAGAGTGAGGGTCTATTGGTGGGCCGGTGGTCACATCGGGACATTCCTCAGCTTCCTGGAGGTCTTCTGTGGGGGAAAGCCGGTCTCAAAGTGTTGGGAGTATTTTTGGGCTCTGAGTGTCACCATGGGGTGAGATGCCGGCTCGGCGCTCAGCCCATGCTCCTTTTATCCCTGCCTCTCATTGGGCAGTGCCTCAGCTGGTTCCCAGCTGTCAGTGTCACGGGACGGCTGGGGCCAATTAATCCTCATCAGCTGGGGCGCTGTTAATGAGTATAAAGAGGAGCAGCTTCGATCATTCGGGGCTGCGACATAAGCACTGCTAGGCTGAAGCCCCTTCGTCTGGTGTCAGCCTCAACTCCCCTTGCAGCATTCCGGTGTTTGTATCCCGCTGTGAGTATGCACGTCTTGTTACCCCCACGTCCGGTACAAGCTACCTACCCCTGCGCTGTGCAGCCTGAGAATGTACGTCTGTATGAGTGTCTGTGCTCTCCTCATCCCTTATCCCTTACCCAGAATAAAACATCTCGACTCACTGGCTTGTCCCTGGCTCTGATTGCCCGGCTCCCTAGAGCCGGATATGACAGTATGTCGCAGCCAGAAGAGTTGCCGGCGGCCGTGAGTCGCCGTGGAAATGTACCTTTCTGTCCGGGTGTCAGCGCTGCTAGCATGCCGTTTCCCAGGAGTCACTTCCGGCGCCAGGGCGACGAGCTGAGGTCCATCTCGGAGGCTGTCGACGGGACGTTCTTCACCCTGCACGACGCCTCCAACGCGAGACGCTGGCATCCGGGCCGTGCTGAGGAACTCCTGGACTGTCACCCTCACTCTCTGTACCATCTGGAGGACAGTGCCAGGATAGACGCTGCAGGTACACAGCGAGAGAAGCTCCACGGGGTGGATGGAAGTCCCGGCAGGGAGTCGAAGTGGGCGACGTCTTTCCCCGCTTCGGAGTCCCGTTCCTGCCGCCATTCCAGTCCGGGAGTTCGCGCCAACCAGAGGACTTCCCCCGACCTGCGCCACGTCACTCGGGATTCCCTTCAAGGAGCCGCAGCTGACAGCAGTTATGTCCGGGGTCGAGTGGCTGTCGCGAGCTCTACTGTGTTCCCTGTCACCACCTTCAGGCATGTGGCGGCGGCAGTGAGATTGATGGTGAGGACTTCAGGGCTACGAAGCTTTCCCGTGCTCGACGCCTTCCTCGTCTCGATCTCCGATCTGGAGCGGCGAATCCTGGGTTTCCCCCTCGCTTCGCCCCCTGGGTGTAGTCGTCATCACATCGCCGAGTCACCTCTGCACGAACCTCGTCCGGATCCAGTTCTGGGTCATCGTCAGGACCGTTCCTCCCACGCAGCTGTCATCCCTTCGCCTCGTCAGTGTGGAGATTCTACAGCCTCGTCCCCTGAGCCTCGTTCCCCCGCTGTCATTCCTGGACATTCGGGCTGGCTCACCCCGGCTGTTTCCCCCTCCTCTTCGACGCGCTTCCTGACCGCTGTGTGTGCCTGGAATCCCGGCCTGGTGAGCTCTCTGCTGGAGACAACGCGAGCGATCCTCAGACGAATTCCCGGGGGGTCCTCCGTTATCGCCGGGCGGGGAGAGGAAGAAGCAGATTCCACTACAGCAGGCGATACTCAACCTCCAGGGGGCAGGCAAGTCATTGTTTTTTTACACCTGCTTAATGATTTGCTCTGTCACATCCCTGGAGGAGAAGTTCAGGGTTCGCAGCTCCCTGAACTCTCCCCACCTGCTGTAACCTGTATTCCTAATCCCGCATCCTCTGTGTCTCTCTCCGCCGAGCGGTCCCCGGCTCCGGGTCAACGTGGTGGGATATGGAGAGGGCCTGTGGTTCCGCAGCTACATTGCGGACGGAGGAGGGGGACTGACTGCTGCGTGGAGTCTACGCTGACGACTGAGCGTCCCTGGGTCTCCACGGAGGAGCGGTTCGGTCCAGCGGGACGAGATTCTTCTGGCTTCACGCCGAGTGGGTCGTCGGCGGGGTTACCTGAGCTGGAGGGATCTCAAGCTGCGCTGACCATCGTGCTGGCTGCGGGGCCCGACGCGGCTAGATGGGAGCCTGACAACGACCTCCTGACGACGGATCCTGGATCTTCGCAGTCCTGGACGGTGTCAGAACCCGAGATCAGGCGAGTGCTCTCCTTTCTTTTCTTTCTTTTTATCTTTGAGCACTTCAGCCTATCTCCAGGGGAGACGAGCAGGGTGCAGCCGCCCGCTGTGTCTGAGCTCGTCTCGCCGGGTTCTGGCGCTGCCGGTGATCCTGATCCCGGTTCTGTTTTCTCTTCTGAGCCTTCTTCCAGGGTCACCGGCGAGGAGTTGCTGTTCCTCGTGGTGCTGGAGGGTCCGGGTTCAACGTTGGAGGTCGGTTCTGGTGCAGTGTCCAACGTGGGTTCGCCCGAGACCCAATCGGGGTCCAACGTGGGTTCGCCTGAGGCCCGATCGGGGTCCGACGTGGGTGCTGCCCCAGTGTTGTCCAGGTCCGGTGAGGAGGTGGCCGTTTCCCTGAGGCCCGCCGCCCTCGTCATCGGCTCTCCCCTGAGCCTCTTCCACCGGGATCCGCTCTGACCCTTCGTCCGTCTCAACGGTCCTGGTGGTTGAGTGATGCGGGTCGACGACCCGACCCGCAAAACTTTCGGTTCGGCGATCTGGTTTCCCCCCACTGGTCTGTGTTTGCCTTTGGGCGGCCTGGTTCGGCAGCCGTTGGACTGGATTCCTGGGATCTGGGCCCAGAGTTCGCCGTCCGAACATTTCTCTTCCCCGGGTTGCCAACTGGACAATGGGCGGGGAGATTACCAGAACAATTCCGGCCGTTTTGGACTCTGCCTGCCGTCTCCTCGGGTGTCCTTTACTTCTTTTATTATTATTGAAGTCACTCGGGTGTAGTTTCTTTGTCCATTAGGGGAATATATGTTTTTGTGCTGTGTGTTTTTTTTTTAACCATACTCAGCATTTTTTATCGTATTGTTATCCTGTTACCCTGTCACCTTTTTTTCCTCTTGGTGACTCACCTTATGTATCGCGCTGTGTATTGCATTTTCTTATCTTTACTCAGCGTTTTCATTCATCCTTACCTTAGCCTTGGCCTCGTCGGTGCATCATGGAGTATGCGTGTGGTTTCCTGTTCAACCCTACTCTGTGATCACCCCATTCTGTCTTATTATCCTCGTGGGGGGCCTTCCCTAGCCCCGACTTTAACATTGACTGTGTTTGTTGTTGTTTGAAGTAATGTGTTTCATTCCCACTTAACCGTACTTCATTATTACCCATTTGTCCTTGTCACCTCTGTTTCTTTAGGTGATCTTTTATATATTCAGTGCTGTGTGTTTTGTTTTCTTTAGTATCCATGCACAGCGTTTTTCATCATTTTTTGTCCTGACCTTTGTCTTGTTGGTGCATTATGGAGTAGTGTGTTTTGTTCCCCTTAACTATACTCTGTGATTGCTTTATTCATTCCTGCCACCTTTTTGGTGGGTTTTTGGTTTTCTTTTTTTTGCCCCGATCTATACGTTATTTGTATGCTGTCTGTAGTCATATTTGGTATTTTCCCTACCTGTGTCCTAACTCAGTTTTCTCCCTAACTGTGCTCTGGGTTAATCCTTTTCCCTGTGTTGTAGGGTATTGTATTTGGGTTTTTTTTTCTCTGCCCTGCTGCCCTACATTGGTCTATTGTTTTTTTTGTCCTTCCCTTTGCATCTTCCCCTCCGGTCCTGCCTCCCTTCCGCCCACCCTAGGTGGGGAGGGGGGGGGGCTGGGATGTTCCTGGTCGTTCGGGAGCCCGACCGTGAGGGGGAGGCTCTGTCACCATGGGGTGAGATGCCGGCTCGGCGCTCAGCCCATGCTCCTTTTATCCCTGCCTCTCATTGGGCAGTGCCTCAGCTGGTTCCCAGCTGTCAGTGTCACGGGACGGCTGGGGCCAATTAATCCTCATCAGCTGGGGCGCTGTTAATGAGTATAAAGAGGAGCAGCTTCGATCATTCGGGGCTGCGACATAAGCACTGCTAGGCTGAAGCCCCTTCGTCTGGTGTCAGCCTCAACTCCCCTTGCAGCATTCCGGTGTTTGTATCCCGCTGTGAGTATGCACGTCTTGTTACCCCCACGTCCGGTACAAGCTACCTACCCCTGCGCTGTGCAGCCTGAGAATGTACGTCTGTATGAGTGTCTGTGCTCTCCTCATCCCTTATCCCTTACCCAGAATAAAACATCTCGACTCACTGGCTTGTCCCTGGCTCTGATTGCCCGGCTCCCTAGAGCCGGATATGACACTGAGGACTTTGAACGCAAGAACTGGGAGGGAATTAGGGAGAAGGTGTGTGCTCGCTTTTCTAAATGGAAATGGTTGCTACCACAGCTGTCATATAGGGGAAGGGTTCTGGTCGCCAATAATCTGGTCGCTTCGGCTCTTTGGCATAGGCTTATTGCTTTGACACCGCCCAGGAGCCTGGTTGAGGAGGTTCAGAAGATCATCGTGGATTTCTTTTGGTCTGGTCGACATTGGGTCCATGCGGCTGTTCTCTACCTGCCTGTTGCCGAGGGAGGACAGGGCCTGGTGGACGTACAGTCCAAGATCGCCTGTTTTAGGCTTCAGACTGCACAACCGCTCCTTTACGGATGTGGCCCCTGCTGGATGGACACTGCAAAACTGCTCCTGAGGAGAGTTGGCTGCTTGGGCTATGATAAGCAACTTTTCCTCGTGAAGTCCGGGGAGGTGGACCTTACTGGACTTTCTACTTTCTACACATCTGTCTTACATGCATGGCAAGTCTTCACCGTAGCCCAAATTCCTGAGGAGACATCTGGCATGTGGCTGTTTGAGGAACCACTGTTTTTCAATCAATTCATGGACACTCAAGTGCTGCAATCTGTTAGTCTGCGAACTTGTTTAAGAGAGGCACGCTGTACCAAGCTTGGTCATCTTATGAAGATGTCAACCACGTTGATAGAAACACTGCGGCGGAGTGCCAACATTACATCTGTCAGACTGGTGCATAGGGTGATGAAGGAAGTGTGTGCTGCCCTACCACGACCGCTTAGAGCATTTGCGGAAAACCGGACTCTTTCCACTCAATGGGATGAGGGCACTGTGTCCACCTTTCCTGCCCTTTCCATAAGTCCAGCTGTGGGAGAGTGGCAGGAGGGAGAGGATCACCTGCTGTCCTTCAGAAATCCTCGTCTGGGCAAGTTCCAGTTTGTGGGGACGAAGACGGTGTATCACATCTGTGTGAAAGTTCTGAATCTGCGCTCTCTGATGGACGTGAAAGAGTAGAAGTGGGCGGGGTTCTTGGGGCCGGTATTGTCCCCAAAAGGCAGCTGGCGGTCCATGTACAAGCTCCCTATTGAGAAATGGACGGCAGATCTCCAGTGGAGGATTGCTCATGGGGCAATAGCTACGAATAAATACAGAGCACACCTGGATCCGAATGTGGGGGACGAATGTTTGTTTTGTTCCCAAGTTGAGACCCTGGAGCATTTGTTTGTTCAATGTTTTCGTTTATCTGGCCTTTTTGATCTTCTGAAAGTGTGGTTTCATGATTTGGGTGAATGTTTCTCTTTTGGTTTGTTTATTTATGGGCCAAAGTATAAAGTGGCAGAGAAGTCTGTGCACACTTTGATGAACTTCCTATCTGGTAATGCTAAACTTGCCATCTGGCTGACAAGGAAAAATCGGACTACTAACACTGGCAATGTGGATCCTGTTTTTGTTTTCAAGGCCTTGTTAAAAGTCAGACTCCAGGTGGAGTACTCTTACTATAAAATGGTGGACAATTTGGAGGTATTCACCAATAGATGGACTGTAGGGAATATTTTGTGTTCTGTGGGAGAGGGGGATGAGTTATGTTTGCGCTTTTGAAATGTGAGACACTTGGTGGAATGATATTGGTAATCTTACATTTTTGAATTGTGCAATAAAGGGATTTTTTAAAACTCAAACTCTCTCTCTCTCTCTCTCTCTCTCTCTCTCTCTGTCTGTCTGTCTGTCTGTCTGTCTGTCTGTCTGTCTGTCTGTCTGTCTGTCTGTGGGACGTGCACCTGGACTTGACGGTCTTTCTTCTGACTTTTTTAAGCATTTTTGGGATATTACTGGATCAGACTTTTATGACGTTCTAATTGCCTGTTACAGAAATGGAACTTTACCTGTCTCCTGCCGGCGTGCAGTACTATCTCTGCTGCCTAAGGAAGGGGACTTGGCCTTGCTTAAAAACTGGAGGCCTGTGGCACTTCTTTGCACGGACTACAAGGTGCTTTCTAAAGCCCTGTCAAATAGACTGAAAAATGTATTGGGTTTCATCATAGATAGAGATCAAACATATTGTATTCCTGACTGAACCATTATGGACAATATTTTTCTCGTACGTGACGTTCTTCATCTCAGTAAATGTTATGATTTAGAGTTCGGCATTATATCTTTGGACCAAGAAAAGGCTTTTGATAGGGTGACCATTCTTATTTGTTTTCCACACTGAAGGGGTTTGGTTTTGGCAATATGTTTTTGAGGTGGGTCAATCTGCTATATACTGGAGCTGAGTGTTTGGTAAAGATGGGGGCAGGGCTGAGTCAGCCAATCCCTGTACTTCGGGGAATGAGGCAGGGTTGTCCAATCTCAGGTCAACTGTATAGCTTGGCTATTGAGCCTTTGCTGTGCAGGTTGCGCACTCAGCTGGGTGGTTTGATTCTGCCGGGGCCCTCCAGCAGTTGTCGTCCAATCGTCTTGTCTGCTTATGCAGATGATGTCAACATTTTCATCACATCCCACAGGGATGTACAGCGTCTGGTGGACACTTTATCTATTTATGAGAAAGCATCTTCTGCACGGGTAAACTGGGCCAAGAGTGAGGGTCTATCAGTGGGCCGGTGGTCACATCAGGACAGTCCTCAGCTTCCTGGGGGTCTTCTGTGGGGGAGAGCCGGTCTCAAAGTGTTGGGGTTTTTTTGGGCTCTGAGGACTTTGAACGCAAGAACTGGGAGGGAATTAAGGAGAAGGTGTGTGCTCGCTTTTCTGAATGGAAATGGTTGCTACCACAGCTGTCATATAGGGGAAGGGTTCTGGTCGCCAATAATCTGGTCGCTTCGGCTCTTTGGCATGAGCTTACTGCTTTGACACCGCCCAGGAGCCTGGTTGAGGAGGTTCAGAAGATCATCGTGGATTTCTTTTGGTCTGGTTGACATTGGGTCTGTGCGGCTGTTCTCTACCTGCCTGTTGCCAAGGAGGGACAAGGCCTGGTGGACATACAGTCCAAGATCGCCAGTTTTAGGCTTTGGACTGCACAACGGCTCCTTTACGGATGTGGCCCCTGCCGGATGGACACTGTAAAACTGCTCCTGAGGAGAGTTGGCCGCTTGGGCTATGATAAGCAGCTTTTCCTCGTGAAGTCCGGGGAGGTGGACCCTACTGGACTTTCTGCTTTTTACACATCTGTCTTACATGCATGGCAAGTCTTCACCGTAGCCCGCATTCCAGAGGAGACACCAGTGGTACAACCACTGTTTTTCAATCCATTCATGGACACTCAAGTGCTACAATCTGTTAGTCTGCGAACTTGTTTAAGAGAGGCACGCTGTACCAAGCTTGGTCATCTTATGAAGATGTCAACCACGTCGATAGAAATGCTGGAGCGGAGTGCTAACATTACATCTGTCAGACTGGTGCATAGGGTGGTGACGGAAGTGTGTGCTGCTCTGCCACAACTCGCTAAAAGCATTTGCGGAAAACCTGACTCTTTCCACTCAATGGGATGAGGGCACTGTGTCCACCTTTCCTGCCCTTTCCATAAGTCAAGCTGTGGGAGAGTGGCAGGAGGGAGAGGATCACCTGCTGTCCTTCAGAAATCCTCGTCTGGGCAAGTTCCAGTTTGTGGGGACGAAGACGGTGTATCACGTCTGTGTGAAGGTTCTGAATCTGTGCTCGCTGACGGGCGTGAAAGAGTCGAAGTGGGCGGGGTTCTTGGGGCGGGTATTCTTCCCGAAAGGCAGCTGGCAGTCCATGTACAAGCTCCCTATTGGGACACGGACGGCAGATCTACAGTGCAGGATTGTTCATGGCACAATAGCTACGAATAAATACAGAGCACACCTGGATCCGAATGTGGGGGACGAATGTTTGTTTTGTTCCCAAGTTGAGACCCTGGAGCATTTGTTTGTTCAATGTTTTCGTTTATCCGGCCTTTTTGATCTTCTGAAAGTGTGGTTTCATGATTTGGGTGAATGTTTCTCTTTTGGTTTGTTTATTTACGGGCCAAAGTATCAAGTGGCAAAGAAGTCTGTGCACACTTTGATGAACTTCCTATCTGGTAATGCTAAGCTTGCCATCTGGCTGACAAGGAAAAATCGGACTACTAACACTGGCAATGTGGATCCTGTTTTTGTTTTCAAGGCCTTGTTAAAAGTCAGACTCCAGGTGGAGTACTCTTACTATAAAATGGTGGACAAGTTGGAGGCATTCACCAATAGATGGACTGTAGGGAATATTTTGTGTTCTGTGGGAGAGGGGGATGAGCTATGTTTGCACTTTTGAAATGTGAGACACTTGGTGGAATGATATTGGTGCTCTTACATTTTTGAATTGTGTAATAAAGGGATTTTTTAAAACTCAAACTCTCTCTCTCTCTCTCTCTCTCTCTCTCTCTCTCTCTCTCTTAAGCCTCTGAGTTCCCCAGCGAACATAGGGCTGTAACAGCCCTCCTCCAATATGCCTGGTTCAGGGCAACTCTTCAATTGTACCCACATCAATACTACTTTTACTTGAGTACAGTTTCTGGCAACTGTAAAGAAAACAGCCATGGAAAGCATTTTTTACCAGAATGAAATCTATGCGGTGCAGCATCTCTGAAAAAGGCAAACTCTAGTGGTTGTGAAAATACCTAGACAAAGTGATATTTCAGAGGAAGAGAGGAGAAATGTGGGTGAGAAGTATAATGTGTGAGAGGTTTAGTCCTTCACCCTCCCATAACCCTAATATTAACGTATTTCCTCTTGTCTTTCTGGTGTTCCTTTTTGGGGATCACCACAGCGGACATCTGCTTCCATCTCACCCCATCTCTTCTCTCCTCTTCTGCCACACCAATAATCTCCATATCCTCCTTCACTACTTCCATGAATCTTCTCTGTGGTCTTCCTCTTTTCCTCCTGCCCGGCAGCTCCATCTTCACCATCCTTTGTCCAATATATCCACTATTCCTCCTTTGCATGTGTCCAAACCATCTCAATCTTGCCTCTCTTACTCTATCTGCAAACTGCTCAACCTGAGTTGTCCCTCTGATATACTCATTTCTAATCCTGTCCCCCAATCTCGTTTGATATCTCCTTCTTGTTCAGGTTCAGGATGTGTGGTCAACAAATCTGTGCAGACATTTCATAACATTGTAGTAGTATTCTGCACTGACTGTCAGATCTGGAGAATTTTTTTAATGACTGAAGAATGCTGTTATCGCTCAGTGACCCAGCTTTCATCACTGATGATGATCGTTGACATGAATGTTTGTTTAGATTGACAGACTGACAGACAGAATGATGTCTAAATATCAAAGTCCAAATTCTTGCAAACACAGGAGGAGCTAGGGAAGATATTCAGATGTAACTCAAGGACAAAACCTTGATGATTAGAATTGAAGGGTTTAAAAAGTTTTATTGACATCAGCTTTATGGATCCATACGTTTTAGCCAATGGTCTCAATAATCTGAAAATACTGAATGGAGTTAAAGAAAAGTAGCAGGAGAGAACCTGTATCCTTGTGTGTTGCTGTTATAGATAAACTGTTATTACAGTCAAAGAGAGGAAGCATCACAGGGTGGAGAGGGCAGAAAAAGTAAAGAACACTGTATCTTACAAGCCAAACATAAGGACAATAAGAAGAAAAACTGTACCTTTCACTTGCTGTCCTGCGGGGGCCAGGCTTGACAGGAACACTGTGAACAGTGGTGTTTTCTGGACTGGAAAGCTGCTTTGCTGACACCTGCTTTCCTCCTGGGTTCAATCTCTCTTTCAATAAACATAGAAGAAAATGTGAGAAATCTTGTTCTTTATTCATTAGTGGATGACATAAGAACCTATTCACACACAAATGTTATATACATATACTGTGCTTGTGCTCTACATATTTGACTATAGAATATAGATAAAGAACTCAGTCAGTCTCTGTTATCTATTTCATTGCTCCAAACAGCAGAGCAATTTTTCAGGGAAAGGTTCCACAGAGAGTATCATTTTCCACTCAAAACTGCAGTAGTAAATTATGTTTTTTATCCAGCCCAACCGCAGAGAATGTAAATCAGGTAAAATGTCAGCAAATGAATGGTTCTATTCATTTCCCCCTGGAGAAAAGGGACTCAGCACTATGAGATTTACGGCAGCACAAGGAATTGAATGATTTGCCATTTTCGATTCATGGAACAAATTAGCAAATTAAATTCTGCTATTAAGATTTAATCTACCACAAATTTGATGAATACCTGATAATACTTAGTTTATTGAGTTTGTATGCATGATAAAATTAACTATATATTTCATTTCTTCTGAAAAGCGACCCTTGCATAATTGTATTGTTTTCCCTTTCCTTACCATTTGTATGTACCTCCAGAGGCAGTAAGGTGGCGAGAGATCCTCCCCTGAGGAGACGTGCCCTCGCCCCTGCAAGCCCCCTCCTCACTTCCACTGGGTCACTGGGGGGTTTGGGTAAGGCCTGGAGTGGATCTTCGGCACTTCTGGGGACTGGAAACTTTGGCTTCTGATGTAGCAAAAGAGGCACGTGTCCCATCAGTGTAAAGAATGAGTATGCAGATGAATTCACCAGTGATGTCACCTTTTAAATACAGAGAAATCCCCCAGTTTTCCCATATTTGAAAAGTCCTATATTAACACAATCTCACTTACTACAAGATGTAATAATCGTCATGTGGAGGACAGTTGGGAGTAGTTCCTCTCTCCCCTCATCACACAGAACATCTGAGTTTATTAACAGTCGCACTTTGATCGCTTTGATTTTCTAATAGTCTATGACACAGTATAATAGTATGGTATATGTGAGGGGACATACATGTTCCAGAGGAGGGAGGCGAGTTCCTGAACCTGGTCTGGAATCCGGAGCATCAAAATGTTGCGCATGAAGACTAAAGAAGGTAAAAAAAACAACAAAAAACCTCTGATTACTTTTATACAGCATATAAACAGATCTCTGAACTTGACAGCACAAAAAATATCAAAGTAGCATTTGCAACTAACCTAAAGGTAGACGATGGCCTGTTGTCATGGTCGGCACGAACTGAGTTCCTCCCAAATAGTTGCCTGTGCCCATCTTTAGGAGTAAATGGCCGGTGAGTCGCCTGAGCTCGTAAGGATTGGCGGGCTTCACTAACTATCTCTGCACAAGTTTTCCTCACAGGGTTGCGCCGTGGTATGAACGGGCTGCAGCTCTCATGATTTGTCTCCATAGAGGCCATCAAGGCCAAAGTGATGTTTATTACAAAACAAGGCTCATAAATTAATGCTGTGGTACTTTCTCATTTTGCAGGTTTAATACCTGATGGAAAGTCCAAAAAAGAGAAACAAATAAAATATGAATCTAGAATTGCAAAGAAAATTTTCAATAATTCAATCTTTTATTTTACAAGAACTGAAACAAATCTGTAAAATGACTCAGTATGGAAAGAAGCATCAGTTTAAGTTTGAAATGTAACAAAATTAATAAATTTAATACACTGACAAAAACATTTATGAACAAATAAATACAACTTATGGTTATCTAAATCATAGTTTGTTAAAATAAATTTTCTTTTACAGCTGCATGATAATGCAGTGCATAGTGCTGTTGCCTAGAGTAATAAGTTTCTGGTTTGAGTCTCTGTGTCAACAAGGGTTTTTTTTTTCTGTGGAGTTTGCATGACCAGTACCCACATTGGTTTACTCTCACAGTCCAAAGAAGTTTTTCACATTAATTTGTGATTTTAAATTACCGGAAAGACTATGAATAAATAAAAATGTTTGGCATGATGTTACAATGGGTTGGCAAACAGATTTGGATATTACACATCAATTAGATATTGTAAAATTGGTATTTTATGTTTTGATTTGTGGAGATGACTCTATATGTAATCCCCTCTGTGGATCATCACCTTATTGTTGTACAGGGATTTGCGTGCCAATAATCCCAGGAGCTACAGTGGGGCAAAAAAGTATTTATTCAGCCATCAATTGTGCAAGTTCTCCCACTTAAAAGATGAGAGAGGTCTCCAATTTTCATCATAGGTATACCTCAACTATGAGAGACAAAATGAGAAAAAAAAAAATCCAGAAAATCACATTGAAGGATTTTTAATGAATTAATTGGTAAATTCCTCGGTAAAATAAGTATTTGGTTAATAACAAAAGTTCATCTCAATACTTTGTTATATACCCTTTGTTGGCAATGACAGAGGTCAAACATTTTCTGTAAGTCTTCACAAGGTTTTCACACACTGTTGCTGGTATTTTGGCCCATTCCTCCATGCAGATCTCCTCTAGAGCAGTGATGTTTTGGGGCTGTCGCTGGGCAACACGGACTTTCAACTCCCTCCAAAGATTTTCTATGGGGTTGAGATCTGGAGACTGGCTAGGCCACTCCAGGACCTTGAAATGCTTCTTAGGAAACTACTCCTTCTTTGCCCGGGCGGTGTGTTTGGGATCATTGTCATGCTGAAAGACCCAGCCACGTTTCATCTTCAATGCCCTTGCTGATGGAAGGAGGTTTTCACTCAAAATCTCCCGATACATGGCCCCATTCATTCTTTCCTTTACACGGATCAGTCGTCCTGGTCCCTTTGCAGAAAAACAGCCCCAAAGTATGATGTTTCCACCCCCATGCTTCACAGTAGGTATGGTGTTCTTTCTCCTCCAAACACGACAAGTTGAGTTTTTAACAAAAAGTTCTATTTTGGTTTCATCTGACCATATGACATTCTCCCAATCCTCTTCTGGATCATCCAAATGCTCTCTAGCAAACTTCAGACGGGCCTGGACATGTACTGGCTTAAGCAGGGGGACATGTCTGGCACTGCAGGATTTGAGTCCCTGGCGGCATAGTGTGTTACTGATGGTAGCCTTTGTTACTTTGGTCCCAGCTCTCTGCAGGTCATTCACTAGGTCCCCCCGTGTGGTTCTGGGATTTCTGCTCACCGTTCTCGTGATAATTTTGACCCCATGGGGTGAGCTCTTGCGTGGAGCCTCAGATCGAAGGAGATTATCAGTGGTCTTGTATGTCTTCCATTTTCTAATAATTGCTCCCACAGTTGATTTCTTCACACCAAGCTGCTTACCTATAGCAGATTCAGTCTTTCCAGCCTGGTGCAGGTCTACAATTTTGATTCTGGTGTCCTTTGACAGCTCTTTGGTCTTGGCCATAGTGGAGTTTGGAGTCTGAGTGTTTAAGGTTGTGGACAGGTGTCTTTTATACTGATAACGAGTTCAAACAGGTGCCATTAATACAGGTAATGAGTGGAGGACAGAGGAGCCTCTTAAAGAAGAAGTTACAGGTCTGTGAGAGCCAGAAATCTTGCTTGTTTGTAGGTGACCAAATACTTATTTTACCGAGGAATTTACCAATTAATTCATTAAAAATCCTTCAATGTGATTTTCTGGATTTTTTTTTCTCCTTTTGTCTCTCATAGTTGAGGTATACCTATGATGAAAATTGGAGACCTCTCTCATCTTTTAAGTGGGAAAACTTGCACAATTGGTGGCTGACTAAATACTTTATTGCCCCACTGTATGTTGTTGGGGTAACTTGCCCCTAATAGAGTCTCCCTAGACAAACTTGTCCTGGGTGAAGGGCCAGACCAAGAGCGGTCCAGTAGATCCCTGTGAAAAAAGTTACATCAAGGACCCAGTGTACCCAAAGAAGTGACATGGGTCTGCCCTCCAGTGGGATCACCACCAGCAAGAGGGATCATGGTACTATGTGAACCGGGTGACAGTCTTGTTGTGTCAGTGAATGAGGGACAGCAGAGACGATAGCTGTGCTGAACAGTGACTTTTATTAGCCAAACTGGTAGCACGTGGAACACTCAGAACACTAGCTAGTAAGCTAACAAAGCAGGGATACAGGTCGGCGTATGACTAGAGGCAGTGTGCCAAAAGACCTGGTCTGCCGCCGTCAGTCTCTTATTATAGGCATGGCATGATGACATCACCCCTGCCTGCGCCATCACATCCGTGCCGTGCATAGTGTTATGGCAGTACATAACCCTCACCTCCCCCCTGGGAAAAACCAAAACCATTATTATCATTATGACAGGCATGTGAACTGACATCAACCAAACAAGAACCTGGGCAACCGGGTAGACTACTGGTAGACCCTGTGTGGTTGAGTGGGTTATTCTACCACTGTCTTTCTAACCATGGTCTGTTAAACATTTCAAAACAGCGTCATTCTCAGTTCAACTTCAGGGGGCCTCTGGCAAGCCCGCGGTGAATGCGTCCCTGGAGGTGCTGGTTGCGGCAGACCTGGGTGCTCTCCTGCTGGTATCGCTCTCCCGCCAGCAAAGTCCCAGTCTGGGTCCCACACTGGCTGGGTCTGTTCCAGCACCGCAGCTGCTCTTACCTTTCGCAGACGGCTGGTGTGCCATCTCAAACCATTAGCCATGTGGAAGGTGGCTGGCCCCAACTGCCCAGTGATCATCATTGGCGGTGACTGGAGCATCTGTAGGTCCAGGTGTTCGGATTGGCGTACCCAAACCCAATCGAATACTGCAAGTGGCGATCTGTTCGGCTGCACTCGGCACTGCTGCTCTCTCGTGCCCGATGTTGGTTGCTGTTGTGGCGGTGTGCAGGTCACGCTGACGGCAGGATGCGCTCTGGATTGGTGTTGTTTTGTTGGGTCCTGCTTGGCTATGGACTCTCTCTCCTGCAGGGCTGTGGTGGCTCCCTTAGGCTTATGCCGGGCGAGGATCAGAGATGAGTCCAGTTTATGCCCTTTCTCCATGTTCTGTTCTCCATGCGGTGTCAGGCTTGGAGTGGCTGTACCTACATCTGGGTGTGGTGTGCTTCGGTCATCAGTGGTCAGACAGCATCCCTGGTTGTCATGAATGGTAAAGCCTAATTCAAAAAAGGCCGCACCCCAAGATGTTGTCTCCGTGTGTGGCTACCAGGAAGGCGAACGCTGGGAGGACTCTGGACCCGTAAGCGAGCCGTCAGCGTTATGGTTCCTACGAGGTTGATACGAGTGTGTCCATAACCATAAAGCTCAGCTGTGTTTTTCCCAATTGGATGACAAGGGAAAACTCTCTTACCCATGACCCAGTTCATCATCGATCTTGTGACGGCGGTGTCCAATAGTAGTGGCAGGCTGATGTCGTCGAGCCTCATCATGCACCACTTGTATGCTACTCTGCTAGAGTCTACTGTATGGATGGTAGTTGCTAGTGGTGGTTCAACTGAACTGGGTGGCGAACTTGTTGTTAACCATGTTGAGCGACACACTTTGGCAAAATGATTAAGCTTGCCACAGCGTTGGCATTGCTGATCCCTGGCCGGGCAGGAGCACACTCGCGTTTGGTCCGTCGGGGAACCACAGTTTCCACACATTTGGTGACCCATGATGTTCCGTTGCCCCATAATGTTCACCTCGGCGTCCTCTGAGAAGGTCACGGTGTAACTGGGTTCTTCTGCTTGAGTAACTGCTTGTGCTAGCAGGATCCGTTGCTGTGGATCACCTAGTTGTGATGTTAGCTTGTCGGCGGCCTCCAGCTGGAGCGCTAACTCCACCGCCTTTGCCAGCGGCAGGTCGTCCGGTGCCATCAACAGCTTCGCCCGCAGCTGAGGGTTGCTGGTGTGCTCCGCTAGCTGGTCCTGCACCATTTCCTCCTCTAGTTGCCCAAACCTGCACATGCTCACCAGACGTACTGCTGGGTCATCTCTCCTGCTCTCTGTCGCCGCTGGCGGAACACAATTCTTCGGACCATTACGCTCTGTGGAGCCAGCATGCTTTTGGGCATTGCAAAATGTCTGACTAGCAGCGTGATACATTCCTCCTATGTGCCTGCTGGTCCCAATGTACTAAACACCTGTTGTTCCTCAGTACCCAGACTGTGGATCAGGAACGCACGTAGCTGCATCTTGCTGACCTTAGCAGGTCCAGAGCCGATATGTACGTCCAGAATGACTCAAACCAACGAGGCCATGGGATGCGCGGCTCACCTGGGGAACAAGGAACAGTGGTAGGGGTGCCAAGCACGCATCCATGTCGATGTTTTTTTAAAGTTTCTCCTCCTCGCCAATGTTGTGTCTGTGAATGAGGGACAGTGGAGACGATGGCTGTGCTGAACGGTGATTTTTATTAGCCAAACTGGTAGCATGTGGAACACCCAGAACACTAGCTAGCAAGCTAACAAAGCAGGGATACAGGTCGGTGTATGACTAGAGACAGAGTGACAAAAGACCCGGGCTGCCGCTGTCGGTCTCTTATTATAGGAACAGCATGATGACGTCACCCATGCCTGCGCCATCATGTCCGTGTCGTGCATAGTATTATGGCAGTACATAACAAGTCTGAGCTACTCTGTTTGGATGGCTGCTCCCGTGACCCGGACCCCCGGATAAGAGGTAAAAGACAGATGGATGGATGGATAATATATATAATCAGAAAAGCAGAACTACTCATAACTCTAGCAGAATAACCCCATAAGTGTTAATATGACTATTACAGTGCTGAATTTGCAACAATTATCGGAAAATTACAAATTAATTAATTACATCAATTACCAATTAATGAGGGCATGGCACGGTGATTATATTGTTAAATCACTCATAACAAAAGGGCTCAGATTTTTTTTTTTTTACCTCTCACTCCTTTTCAAATAGTAAAGATAGTGATGAAGTATTATCACATTTTATTCTTTTTTATGCTTTAAATCATTATCATCTTGTTCTCTTTACATAATTAAAATATTTAATTTCAACTCAAATTGTGACTGTTATTTTGAAAATGAATCATAAAAAAATCCATCATACTGATTTTTCTTCAATCTGACAAGCAGAAAATTAAATGTACACTTAAGGGATTTAATAATGTACCACTACTTTGGCAAGATGGCGCCCACCGATGGCAAACGTCTTTGCGTGTTCCGCTCTCGAATGCCGACTTTTGTCCTTTTTGTATGGTTGCTGTTCTTTTTACAGTGCATAAAAGTCATGCACTGCTAACATATGACTGATGGACACTACTGAGCATTGCTGAGACGAGCAGTCACATGGAGTTTACTGGCTTCATTCCACCCGACCTGCATCGTACGTCCACGCAGCAATCAAACCGCCCCCAGGAAAGCCCCGAAGCACCAAGCCCGCGTGAGCTTGCTGACCCCAAGAGAGCGCGTTGAAGACGGTGGCGGAGAAGAGGCAAGAGAGGTGGGCTACATGCTAGACTAAAGGCCCGTTTGGTCTTTTGAAAACAAGCTAGACGAACTAAGAGCAAGGATTGAAGACCAGTGGGAGATAAGAGAGTGCTGCGCCCTAATTTTCTGTGAGACCTGGCTATCAGACAGAATTCCGGAGGCCGCCATTCAACTACAGACTCACTCAACACATCAAGCAGACAGAACTGGAACCGCTGGTAAAATGAAGGGAGGGAGAGTGTGTGTTTTTGTAAACAGCTCGTGATGTGGAGATGTACAGACTGTTTACAAGCACTGTTCACCTGACGTGGAGATTTTACTGTTGAAATGCCGTCTCTATTATCGCTCAAGTAGGTTCATTTTGTCTTCTTTTGATTATTTACCTTTTGTTCTTATTAAAGACAAAAATAGAAAGATGTTTTTACCTTCTTTACGTTTCGACTGTTCACTGCAGTCTTCATCAGAAGGTAAATAATCAAAAGAAGACAAAATGAACCTACTTGAGCCATCTCTATTATCTACCGAGAGAATGTACTGCTGTGTTTTTAGCTGCTGTTTACATCCATCCGCAAAGCAACTACACAGTGGCGCTAAACAAACTCCATGAAGTCATCAGCGCAGTAGAGATGAAGCATCCCAATGCTGTTTTTATTGTTGCTGGCGACTTTAACCTGTTGCACTCCGGGATACTGTGGGCGGTCACGTCTCTGCGTCCTAGTGCGTCTCAGTGCGCACTGTGCGTCTCAGTGCGCACTGAGAAAAAAAAAGCTGCATTTCCGTTCTTCCAGTACAGACACAGCCGCAAACAGAAAACCAAAGGAGTGTTTTGATTGGTTTAGATTTGATTGACCTCTCATTCGACTAATAAGAGCCTTGAATTGGGTTTCTGAAACCTTGAAGAACCAATGACTGAAAACCTAGCAAGAAGGACCTGCCTACCAATGACCACAAATACAACGAGCCAATTGAAGCAGAGAAGTTTGACGATTGAAACACGTGCGTCCCGTGCGTAAAATCTGTTTGGTCTAAGCCGCTGGGTGACACACATTGAGACCTGTGTGTAACGGTAGCGTTAGCCAGTCTTTTTTTATTACTACTGTTCTTATTTGTTTTGAAAAATCGTTCGCCAACACCGCAATCATGGAAGCGGAGATGGTTTGATCGGGTCGGGTGACCAGAACCACGAGTCCGTAACAAGCGGACCAGCTTCATGTTCGTCTGACAATGAGGAACAGATGTTCGCCAACGACACTGCTGTTGTGGACAGGTAAGTGTTATAAGCTAAATTATTCTTTATCAATGAAAATAGTAATAAAAATGACTTTTGACCGATCGGTAATTACAACGGTGCGTCATGGCCACATGACGGACCGTTGACGGACCGTTTTTTGTGCGCTGAGCTCCTCTGTAGCGGGGGGGGGGGAGTTGTTATCCTCTACATTGCAGATATTTTAGTATAATTTTTATTGCACTGTAGGTTATTTTTTCTTGTAAAAAAAAAGGCCACACATTTTTTACATGGCATGCTTCTTTGTGTGTGTGGGGCTTGTTTGTTCATTCATTCATTCATGAAAGAATAAACACCCCCCCCCCCCAACATACACACACACAGCCCTGAGTGTCACCTTTCATTACAGCCCAAGATGAAGCTTCTATGTTGAAGCATTCAAAAGTTATAGACGTTTTTCCAAACTGTGCCATTTGGCACAATTTGGCACAGTTCAAAAACGCCTGGGAACAACCTGAGAAAAAAAGCTGTGTATTCATTTTTTGTGGTATTGTTACAAAATTTTGACCTCAGCTTGGTAACACTTGGTTCTACATTTCTGTTGCATTTTCCAACCAGTATCTGACAGCTGTGTGTTATTTGCAAGCATTTGTATCTAAAAAAACACCCAGGCGAACTTTATTTTCTTCAGATTCAGTATGTTTAGATGACTGTTACTCAGTGGCAGGAGCACTTAGAGAGATTATGACTGTTTTGCCAAAAAATTCAAAGTGTTTTCTTTTAAATGAGACCAACCCCATGAAGATGCTGCAAAGGGTTGAAGAACAGCTTTTGATTTACTTTGGGTATGTTATTTTTAGGCGTTTTTAGGGAAATTGACCAGAGTGCAAGGGGTTAACCAGTGCAATTTACGGACTGTACTCCCCAAATATTACCAGCATGTGACATTCCCACCCGTGATAAAAGCACATTGGATGATGTTTACTCCAACATACGTGGCGCTTACAGAGCGGCACTCTGCCCCCACTTCGGACAGTCAGATCACATCTCACTGTTTATGTACCCAGCCTACAGACAAAAGCTGAAACAAACAAACCCTGTTATTAAGCAAATTAAGTGCTGGACTTCAGAGGCTGAGAGCACCCTGCAAGACTGTTTTGCCTGCACAGAATGGCATGTGTTTAACCCTTTGACATCCTTCTATTTATGGACATAAAAAGCGCCCTTACTGTCTATGTTGCAGTGCTGCGCCTGTCATGTGACGTGTCATGTGATGTCATAAAACCCCCAATTGTACTAAGTATTCCACCTCACAAGGTGGCAGACATGTATAACTTACTGCTCTTGCCTTGGAGGACTAATAGCCCCCATATACCCCCCCCCCACACACACACACACACTTCTGGACACCAGAGGAGAAGGGTTTGTAAACAAATGGTGATCAATCGCAAGACGGAGGAGGAATTTGCTCCCAAATTTGCCAACTATGATTCTAAAAAGAGATTATTTAGCTTATGAAGGTAAATATCTACCCTTTTTTTATAACAGAGGGTGGGCGAAGCTGGTTGATTTGCACCTGCCATCGACCCCCAGCGCCATGTGACTGGATAGAACAATCGCGCCAGTTCCCGGTTGTCATATGAGATAAACTGTGGCGGAATAAAAGCAAAATTGCGGTGGAATAATCATAATAGTTTCTGGATGTGGGAGAGAAACTGAAAATGGCCAAGAGAAGACAAAATAACAACCAGGATGGACGAAAATGGATGAAGTGCACCGCCTGGCCAGTGGTAAATGACAAATTTCTTTGTTTGTTTACATTGTAACTGATTTTCTGGTTTATATACTTTAAAGATAAGATAACAAAATGCCCAAAACAACAAACAGTGACAACAAACAAAACCATCCTTTGTGTAAATATGTCCAAAGTCCGCTTTTGACTGAAAGTTATGTAATTCGATATGGCTGCCGTGGCATTATGCAAATTAGATGCGTAAATTTACTCCTATCTCAAATTTTGGATCATATTCTGCATCTTTCTAATTGACAGCAAGCCATTTTCTCTTATCACTTTCAAGTTACAGCTTTGGAAATCTCTGACATCTGAACTGAATATTTTTTTGAAAAAAATCTTGACCACCGGGGGAGAGGAGGAAACGGCGCAATGGAGCGCCATAGGCAGTCATTGGGTTAAAGCTGCACCCACCCGAGAGGACTCTTCTGTAAACATACAGGAATATGCTGAATATGTGACTGGGTATACCAGCACGTGCATTGATACCATCATACCCACCACACAGATCAGGAAGTTCCCCAACCTTGGATCAACAGTCAGGTACGTCAGATGCTGCGTGCTCGCTCTCTTGCATTTAAATCAGGCAGTGAGGTTGAATAAAAAGCTGCAAAGTATGGACTGAGAAAAGCTATGACAACAGCCAAGAGGCAGTACAGAGAAAAGCTGGACAGCCTCTACTCCACTCCTGACCCTGGGCGTATGTGGCAAGGCCTGCAACACATCACAGGCTACAAGAGGACCAACAGAAGCACCACTGGCTCCACAGACAGCCTGCTGGACGATCTCAACATCTTTTACACCCGCTTTGAGACCACCACCTACAGGGCAGAGAAGAGATACCCCGCCCCCGCTCCCCTCCAGTAAAAGTCTCACCAAGCCAGGTAAACAAAGCACTGAGGAATATCAACCCCTGCAAGACAGCAGGACCAGACAACATACCTGGGTGGGCCCTCAGAGCATGCGCTGCCGAGCTGACTGACGTCCTTACACCAATCTTCAACCTCTCCCTCAACCAGAACATAGTCCCCTCCTGCTTCAAAACGACAGCCATCATCCCCCTTCCCAAAAGGAGCCCGCAAACCTGTCTGAATGATTACAGACCGGTGGCACTCACTCCAATCATCATCAAGTGCTTTGAGAGAGTGGTGTTGCCCCTCATTCAGGACAGCATACTGGGCACCCTGGATCCTCTGCAGTACGCCTACCAGCCCGACAGGTCCACCTCAGATGCCATTGCTGCAGCACTCCATTATTCTTTCTCCCACCTGGAAGATAAAGACTTCTACATTAGGATGCTCTTTGTCGACTACAGCTCTGCCTTCAACACGGTCATCCCCCACAAACTCACTGACAAAGTGTCTTCACGTGGCCTGCACCACACCCTCTGCGACTGGCTACTGGACTTTCTAACTGGCAGGCCCCAGTCTGTCAGGATGGGTAACAGGACCTCAGCCAGCATCATCACAAACACAGGTGTCCCACAGGGTTGTGCTCTCAGCCCCATCCTCTACAGCCTCTTCACCCATGACTGTGTTGCCTCTCACTTAACATGGCGGCCGGGATGGTCACACTTTTTCAGTGCTGAGACAAAGTTGCTGATTTTGCCACTAAAATAACTAACCAACAGCGATCGGCATTTGTGACGCACACGCACGGGCTGAATTTCCACCTTGGTTGAAATACCCCTTTATTCGCCTTTCACCGGGCTCTGTGAGTAAACTGATTAGCGTTTCTTTTTGTGGTTCGCTGCTACGCTTTACCCGAAGTGTTTGCTAAGCTAATGCTAGTCGTAGCACCTAACACCGACACGAAGAGACTCTGTCCCCGGTGACTGGGGCTCGCCGGAGGAACTAACCGAGGCAACAGTTGGACGGGAGCCGGATCAGAGTTCGGGTGCAGCGGTGGTGGGAGACGGGGACCAGTGGAGGACCACCGGGGCCCCAGCCAGACAAGAGCCTGAGTCGGAGCCCAATTACAGTGGCGGGGCTCAGCGGAGGAACTACTGAGGCAGACGGAGGTAGGTGGCGGGGCTCAGCGGAGGATCTACCGGGACCCCAGCCGGACAGAAGCAGGATCGGAGCTCGGCTACAGCGGCGGTGTGCGGTGGGACTTGGTGGAGGAGCTGCCAGTACCCCGGCTGGACAGGAGCTCGGTTACGGCGGCGGTAAGCAGCGGGACTAGCAGCGGAAGGGGCTAGCTGAGGCCCAGCTGGATTCGAGGTCGGTCGGATCGGATACCGGCGTCACCAGCAGAGATTGTTTTACTATCCAGAGGTCAGTAAAAATGCCACCAAAGAAGGAGGAAATGGAAGAGATCAAAAAATCTCTGAACTTCCTGTCAGAAGAAGTGACCAAAATGGTTAGCCAGCAGGCTAAAATATTAGGGCTAATGGAAGAAGTCCAAGAATTAAAATTAACAATTCAGGAAAAAGACAAAAAAATTACGGACTTGGAGCAACGCGTCGAGGATCTTGAACAATATTCTCATATGGATGATCTAATTATAAGTGGACTAGATATCAAATATCAATCATATGCTCATGCTACAACAGGATTGAGAGGTGAGGAGGCTCCCACAAGTGAATCAGTCTCCCTGGAAAACCAGGTGCTTCAGTTCCTTGATAGTAGAAATATAAAGGTCAAAGCAAATGCAATTTCAGCCTGTTATGCTTTACCCAGAAAGGATAATAAAACAAAGAAATCAATTGTGATGCGCTTTGTGAACAGAATGGTAAAGAATGACATACTTAGGCAGGCCAGAAAGCTCCGGGGAACAGAAGTTTACCTAAATGAACACCTAACAAAAACTAATGCTGAAATAGCACGGCAACCACGGATGCTGAAAAGACAAAATAAGATACAGGCAACATGGACAAGAAATTGTAGTTTGGATCAAACTAAATGGAACACCTGAGGAAGCAAAGAGTATAATAATCAGAGAAGTTACTGACTTAAATAAATACAGATGAACACTGATTAAGAAAATTAAGAGACAATGATAATCCATATCCACACACACGGCAAGAATAGTTATTTTGACATACCATGTCAATGTACTTTAAAAAAAAAAAAAACTAAACAAAACAAACAAAAAAACTTATGACTGACTTGAGTAGACATCAATTATCCCCAGCTGGAGGAAGTCATTTGACACAGAGTGAGGAAACTCAAACTCTGAAAATATGCCATTATGCTGAACATAAACTACAAGAGATGGAGAATGATATTGATCCTGATAACCACTTTTTCAATAATATTCATAACCATTGTGAATATTACACTGAAAAGCAATTCAAAAGTCAAGTGCAACTAGATGGTAAACTATCAATAATACACTTCAACAGCAGAAGTCTTAACAAAAACTTTCCACAGATTCAGGACTATTTAAAACAGCTAGACAGAAAATTTACAGCTATCGCAGTCTCTGAAACTTGGCTTAATGAAGAGCAGGCTCCCCTGATGGCAATAGAGGGATATCAGATGTTTCATATTAACAGATCTCAAAAAAAGGGTGGTGGTGTTGCATTGTATATTGATGACCTGTATAGGTGTAAGCTTGTAAATGGAATGTCCTTTGCACGACCAGGGATTTTGGAATGTGTTACTGTTGAGATTGACCAAGATAAAACAAAAAATCTAATTATAAGCTGTATATATAGAACGTCGGGAACTTGCATTGAGACATTCAGAGATAAATTAGTCGAGCTGTACAATAATATTACTGGTAAGAAAATGGTAGTAATTTGTGGAGATTTCAATATTGATCTACTAAATCCATATCAACAAAATGTAATTACAGAGTTCATGAACTCTGTGTACAGCATGAGTCTATATCCCACAATAACACATCCCAGTAGAATCACAGTTCACACTGCTACACTTATTGACAACCTGTTTGTTAATATTATTGATAAGAAAATAGAAAGTGGATTATTGATAAATGATATAAGTGACCATTTGCCAACCTTTGCACTTATCCATGGCCACACGGGGGCCAATGCAGAAAATTTTTTAAAATCGTTCAGATACAAATCACAAAATGCAATCAGTTCTTTTAAAGAGGACTTGCTGAAGCAAGACTGGATAGAAGTCTATGTATCAGATGTAAATGAAGCCTATAGCACATTTATAAACATTGTAACCACTCTTTATGAAAAAAATTGTCCATTAGTAAAGAAAAAGCTTAAACATAAATTTGCCGATAAGCCATGGTTAACCAAAGGATTACAAAAGGCGTGTAAAAAGAAAAATTTATTATATAAAGCTTTCCTAAAGAAAAGGACAAAAGAAGCAGAGCAGCGGTATAAAACATACAAAAATAAGTTAACATATATAATAAGATGTAGTAAGAGAGACTATTACAGTAAATAACTGGAGAAAAACAGAGACAATATTAAAAATACATGGACAATACTTAACAATATTCTTGGAAATAAAAACAGAAATACAAGCTACCCAACCGATTTTTCAAAAAATAATAAAACGACTCAGAGTGTGAATGCAGCTTCACCTGCAGATGAATTTAATAACTTTTTTGTTAACATTGGTCCTAATTTGGCTCGAGAAATACCCATTACGGCACCTACAGGTGATACAACAAGCAAAAACACTGCTATAAAAGACTCAATTTTCATAAAGAACACAGACGAAAGAGAGGTCATTGAAATTATTAAATCGTTTAAAAGTAAAACATCTACGGACTGTGATGGTATTGACATGCTCTTAGTCAAAACTATTATTGAATGCTTAGTGAAACCACTGACGTATATCTGTAACCTGTCTCTCCAAACAGGTATATTTCCCAATGCAATGAAAATAGCTAAAGTAATTCCGATATACAAGACGGGTGACAGAGGGGAATTCTCAAACTATAGACCAATTTCACTATTGCCTCAATTTTCCAAGATACTTGAAAAAATATTCTATGAGAAAATTGACAACTTCATACTGAAGAATAATTTATTGTGTGAGCAGCAATATGGGTTCAGACTGCATTTGCTCTAATGGAATTTATAGAAAAAATATCAACTGCCATTGAAAATAAAGAGTATTCAGTTGGGGTATTCCTGGATCTTAAAAAAGCATTTGATACATTGGATCATAATTTATTATTAAAGAAACTACAAAATTGTGGTATTAGGGGGGTAGCACTGTCCTGGTTATGTAGTTGCTTAAAGAATAGATATCAGTATGTATGTGTTGGTAACAAAAACTCACAGTTACTGAAGGTTACTTGTGGAGTCCCACAGGGTTCAGTTTTGGGGCCATTGTTATTCAATATGTATATAAATGATATATGTAAAGTTTCAGAAAAAAGGGATTTAATATTGTTTGCCGATGACACTAATCTATTATGCAGTGGAAGCAATTTGGAACAACTTTTGGATGCACTCGGAAAGGAATTAGGAAAGCTTAAACTGTGGTTTGATTCAAACAAATTAACGCTCAATTTAACTCCTTGCACTCCGGTCAATTTCCCTAAAAACGCCAAAAAATAACGTGCCCAAAGTAAATCAAAAGCTGTTCTTCAACGCTTTGCAGCATCTTCATGGGGTTGGTCTCATTTAAAAGAAAACACTTTGAATTTTTTGGCAAAACAGTCATAATCTCTCTAAGTGCTCCGGCCACTGAGTAACAGTCATCTAAACATACTGAACTTGAAGAAAATAAATTTGGCCTGGGTGTTTTTTTGGATACAAATGCTTGCAAATAACACACAGCTTCAGATCCGGGCTGGAAAATGCAACAGAAATGTAGAACCAAGTGTTATCCAGCTGAGGTCAAAATTTTGTAACAATACCACAAAAAATGAATATATTACACAGCTTTTTTCTCAGGTAGTTCCCAGGCGTTTTTGAACTGTGCCAAATTGTGCCAAATGGCAGAGTTTGAAAAAACGTCTGTAACTTTTGAATGATTCAATATAGAAGCTTCATCTTGGACTCTAATGAAAGGTGACACGCAGGGCTGTGTGTGTGTGTGTGTGGGGTGGGGGTTGTCCCCCCCCCCTCGCTACAGAGGACGGACATCGGCCATCGCTACATGACGGAATAGTCATGTGGCGATGTGGCGACCGGCACAGTCACCGCGGCTTCCCACCCCCCTCGCTACAGAAGAGTAGTGGGGGGGGGCGTTCATGGTCCGGATGCAGCGCACGAACCGTGTACCGCGGCGCACGGACTTCGGACTTCGTGCGCCGCACAGTTGTAATTTACCAATCGGCCAAAAGTCATTTTTGATTACAATTTTCAGGGATAAAGAATAATTTAGCTTTTAACACTTACCTCTTCACAGCAGCAGCATAGCTGGCGAACTTCTGTTTCTCATTGTCAGACGAACGCGACACTGGTCCGCTTGTTACGGACTCGTGGTTCTGGTCTCGCGACCCGGTCAAAACATAATTCCATTATTGCGGTTTTGCGCTTCCGTGATTGCGGTTTTGGCGAATGATTTACGACCTTCGTTGTCGGCCTCCGTCGGTCTATGATGACCATTGAAGAGAATCCTAAATGTCTATTTTGCTGGAATAAAAAAAAAAAAAAAAGCACCGCCTGTGGCTGAACAGGCCGATGTGCGAATGGCAGTCCCTGTCACACAGGTCGCACTTGTGGGTGGTCTCCGTGCTGCTGGGTCTGTGACGGTTCTTCCTGTGGGTCTTTTTTTCATCTGCAGCAGTCAGTCTCTCTTCACCCAGCCTTACACAAAACAGCTTTCGAACTTCTGTGCTTCAATTGGCTCGCTGCATTCGTAGCGTTGGTAGGCGGGTCCTTCTTGCTAGGTTTTCAGTCATTGGTTCTTCAAGGTTTCAGAAACCCAATTCAAGGCTCTTATTAGTCGAATGAGAGGTCAATCATATCTGATCTGTTCGCGGCTGTGTCTGTAGTGGAAGAACGGAAATGCAGCTTTTTTTTTCAGTGCGCTCTCGTGCGCCCTTGTGCGCTCTAGGACGCAGAGACGTGCCCGTCCGCGGTACACCGGAGTGCAAGAGGTTAAGTAAGACAAAATTTATAGTTTTTAACAACCATCACAACAACTTAGTATCTAAACTCAGTATAAATGGTGTAGAGATTGAAATGGTATCCAAAACTAAATTTCTTGGAGTAATAATTGATAATAAACTGTGTTGGAAGTCACATATTAATTATATTAAAGGTAAAATATCCAAATCAATTGCAATACTACACAGAGTGAAATATTTGCTGAATCAACCCACACTATATACCTTGTATCATTCATTAATACTCCCATACATGACATATTGTACTGAAGTATGGGGAAATACATATAAAACAAACATATATCCAGTCTTTATGCTTCAAAAGAGAGCTATTAGAATAATAAACAAAGCTGCTTACAGGGAACCAGCAAACCCACTTTTTGTTAAATTAAAAGCTCTCAAGTTGAAAGATCTGGTTGACTTTAAAATTGCAGTAATAATGTTCAAAGTGAAGAATCTGTCACTGCCCGCAAATATCCAAAAATTGTTCCAAATAAGGGAGAAACAATATCATTTCAGAGGAACATGTATATTTCAAAAACCTTCAGTGAGAACTACTACCAAGCAACACTGTGTTTCAGTGCAAGGAGTCAGATTATGGAACGATTTTGGACCTGAATTAAAATCATGTACAACGCTTGGACAATTTAAACAAAAACTAAAGGAAGAAATACTCCAAACATATATACAAGATGACATGTAAAATCACATAAGGATTGTCATATCCAGTCTGCGTTGTGTTGTAGCTTAGTTTTTTGTCACATTTTGTCTTAGCTTTGTTCTGAATTGTAATCGCTCTTGTTTTGTTTTTCTTTTGAATTCTTGGATGGAATATGGGTGGGCAATATAAGCTGCGGCTTCAGCCATCACCCATTTCGGATAACTTAGTTGAACTGTATAATCAGAGGAGTTATTGTCTAATTTGACCTTGTTGGATTTTCTTTCCCCCTTTGTTATATTATTCAGTTTCTTTTAATCTGTACTTTTAATCTATCCGAAATAAAGATTCACAAGGACAATATCATCCTAAAATTTGTGGATGACACAGCAGCGATAGGACACATCACTAGTGATGACAAAGCATCCTACAGGAGGGAGGTGACCAACCTGGTGTCACGGTGTGAGGACAATAACCTCATCCTCAACACGGACAAGACAAAGGAGATGATAGTGGACATGAGGAAAGGAAGGAGGAGACCCCATCAGCCGCTGTTTATCTGGAAACTTGAGGTGGAGAGGGTGAGCAGCTTTAAATAACTGGGCATCCACATCAGCAAGGACCTTAAGTGGATACACAACACCACAGAGCTGGTTAAGAGAGCTCAACAGCGGCTGTACTTCCTGAGATGGCTGAAGAAGTTTGGCATGTCCTCCAGGATCCTCAACAGTTTCTACAGCTGCATCATCGAGAGCATCCTGACCAACTGCATCACTGTGTGGTATAGCAGCACTACTGCCCTGGACTGCAAACGCCTGCAGAGAGTAGTGAAGACAGCGGAGAAGATCATCAAGACTCCACTCCCCTCTCTGCAGAGCATCTACCACCGCAGAGTCCAAAGGAGAGCTGACGCCATCCTCCGGGACCCCACCCACCCCCAGCACAGATTGTTCACACTTACACCCTCAGGCCGGAGGTACAGAAGTGTGAAATGCAGGTCAACCAGACTGAAAAACTGCCTTCTTCCCCACTGCTATCAGACTCCTGAACAAATAACTCCCAAAACCCCACAACACAGCTTTGAATATAGGAACTCACACACCGGCTACTACATTTGCACATTGCTCACCTGTACAGTGTATATAGTCTCACCCGTATGATGTCTATATCACCTCTGCTGCTAATTATCATCTCTGCTGCTATCTATCTTGTACAGTCTACTGGTACTACTGTTACAGAGAAATTAGCACCGGGTGCTAATTTGTAATTTATAATTACAGCCGAGAACAAAATTGTTGGTACCCCTCTGTTAATGAAAGAAAAACCCACAATGGTCACAGAAATAACTTGAATCTGACAAAAGTGGTAATAAATAAAAATTCTATGAAAATAAACCAATGAAAATCAGACAATGCTTTTGAACTGTGGTTCAACAGAATTATTTTAAAAAAAACAAACTCATGAAACAGGCCTGGACAAAAATGATGGTATCCTTAACTTAATATTTTGTTGCACAACCTTTTGAGGCAATCACTGCAATCAAACAATTTCTGTAACTGTCAATGACACTTCTGCACCTCTCAGCAGGTATTTTGGCCCACTCCTCATGAGCAAACTGCTCCAGTTGTCTCAGGTTTGAAGGGTGCCTTCTCCAGATGGCATGGTTCAGCTCCTTCCACAGATGTTCAATAGGATTTAGATCAGGGCTCATAGAAGGTCACTTTAGAATAGTCCAATGTTTCACTCTTAGCCATTCTTGGGTGTTTTTAGCTGTGTGTTTTGAGTCATTATCCTGTGGGAGGACCCAAGCTTTCCAACACTGGCCAGCATGTTTTGCTCCAGAATGCCTTCATAGTTCAACACCATTATTCCCCAGAGACTGATGGAGAAATTACTCCTTCTTGGTCTGAACACCGCCACATGTCTCTGGATCCTGGACTTCCTGACTGAGAGACCTCAGTTTGTCCGGGTTGGAAACAACATCTCCAACTCTGTCACGCTGAGCACTGGATCCCCTCAAGGCTGCGTACTCAGTCCACTGTTGTTTACACTTCTAACACATGACTGTGTATCCAGACATGAGGGGAGCCAGATTATTAAGTTTGCAGACAACACCACAGTGGTGGGACTTATTCAGAGGGATGAGGAATCAATGTACAGGGAAGAGGTGAGAGACCTGGAGGGCTGGTGCAGGGAGAACAATCTGGTGCTCAACGTGGACAAAACGAAGGAGATGATTATCGACTTCCAGCGGTCACAGCCTGAACACGTCCCCCTCAGCATCAGCGGCCGTTCAGTGGAGAGAGTGGAGAACATCAAGTTCCTCGGAGTGCAGATCTCGCAGGACCTGACCTGGAGCAAGAATTCCTTGGAGATTAGGAAGCGGGCCCAGCAGAGACTGCACTTCTTGAAGAAACTCAAACAGGCCTCTCTCTCCATCTGCATCCTCAGGACCTTCTACAGAGGTGTGGTGGAGAGTGTTCTGACGTACTGCATTGCTACATGGTACTCCAGCTGCAGTATGTCAGACAATAAAGCCCTGCAGAGGATAGTTAAGGGAGCTGAGAGGGTAATTGGTCTCCCTCCTCTCTGTCCAAGAACTTTTTCAGAACCGTTGCAGGAGCAGGGCACTGAACATTGTCAAGGACCGTTCTCACCCTCTGCATAAACACTTTGAACTCCTGCCATCTGGCAAACGATTCCGGAGCATCAGAGGCAGAACCGCCAGACTGATTAACAGCTTCCTTCCACAAGCTGTTAGGATGCTGAACAGTTGATACGGAATCTCTCATACATACTACTGCATCTTCGGACATTATGTATATTATTTGTAAATTATAGTTCTGGTTAGTTTTTCAAGTATGTCTCAGGGATGTGTAAATGGATGTGGTGGGGTGGGGGTGAGGGTGAGGGTGTGTGTGAGTGTGTCTTAAATTATGTTCTTTTACTTATATGGATGCCAAGAGAAACGCAATTTCATCCTGCCTGCACTACAGTTGTATGTACAGCAATATGACAATAAAGGTTGATTTGATTTGATTTGATTTGATTTTGATAGTTTTGAGATTTCATTGTACCCAGCACAGATTCAAGACACCCTGTGCCAGATGCAGCAAAGCAGCCCCAGAACATAACAGAACCTCCTCCATGTTTCACAGTAGGGACAGTGTTCTTTTCTAGGTATGCTTCATTTTTGCGTCTGTGAACATAACGCTGATGTGCCTTACTAAAAAGTTCCAGCTTTGTCTTGTCTGTCCATAGGACATTCTCTCAGAAGCTTTGTGGCTTGTCAACATGCAGTTTGGCAAATTCCAGTCTGTTTTTTGTCTGTTTTTTTTACGATTTGTTTTCAACAGTGGTGTCCTCCTTGGTCGTCTCCCATGAAGTCCACTTTGGCTCAAACAACGACGGATGGTGCGATCTGACACTGATGTACCTTGACCTTGGAGTTCACCATGAATGTGTTTAGAGGTTGTTCTGGGCTCTTTTGTTACCATTCGTGTTATCCGTCTCTTCCATTTTTCATCAAATTTCCTCCTGCGGCCACGTCCAGGGAGATTGGCTACAGTCCCGTGGATCTTAAATTTCTGAATAATATGTGCAACTGTAGTCACAGGAACATCAGGCTGCTTGGAGATGGTCTTATAGCCTTTACCTTTAACATGCTTGTCTATAATTTTCTTTCTAATCTCCTGAGACAACTCTCTCCTGTGTTTCCTCTGGTCCATGTTTAGTGTGATACCCACCATGTCACCAAACAGCACAGTGACTACTTGTCACCCTTTAAATAGGCCGACTGACTGATTACAAGTTTGTAGACACCTGTGATGTTAATTAGAGGACACATCTTGGTTGAACATGTCCCTATGGTCACATTATTTTCAATCTTTTCTAGGGGTACCATCATTTTTGTCCAGGCCTGTTTCATGAGTTTGTTTTTTAAAATAATTCTGTTGAACCACAATTCAAAAGCATTGTCTGATTTTTATTGGTTAATTTTCATAGAATTTTTAATTTATTACCACTTTTGTCAGATTCAAGTTATTTCTGTGACCATTGTGGGTTTTTCTTTCATTAACAGAGGGGTACCAACAATTTTGTCCACGTGTGAATTATATACTGCTCGCTGCACAATGCTCCTTTGCACACTGTACATAGGTTTATGCCATCTCAGGTTCACATCATCTCTGATATCGATATACCACTACCACTATAGTCATCCAGTGAATTTTCAATTTCATTCCTCTTGTCTGACTGCATCAACTGCTTTAGCTGTCCAAATTGCCTAATGTGTGTTATTATTATACTCATTATTACTCATTATTACATTATTACTCATTATTATTAGTATTTAGTATCAAGGAGTGCTTAGGAGTCCTAATTGCCTAACTCTGTGTTGGCGTGTGCTATTAGCATCCATTTGTATTAAGATTGAGTTATTGTGTTATTACCTTATTAATATCGTTGTGTACCTATTACCTTGGCATTCGTTTGGAGAGCAAAGAAAGAATTTCATTGCTCAGGAAATGTAGCATTTCTTAACTGTGCATATGATAATAAAGCCTCTGAATCTCTTGAATCTTGAATCTCTCTTTGAATCTACATTAATTTGTAAATTCACTGGTGTAGTTTGTATGCAAATGGCATGCACTCATATACTGCTTCTAATGACCTTTTAATGAATATCCTGTTAACCAGTGACCCCAAAAAAAAAAAAAAAAAAAAAAGCTAAGGAACATAGCATCATACATTGAGTGACTTCTCCAAAATTGTGTTTTGAGATACAGGACTGCTCACAATAATCAGTCAGGCATGACCAAATCCCAAATGTTGGGAATTACCCTGTGCATTTGTATAACTTGCTTTCTTAATAGAGAAAAGCTCTCCCTAAACTGTGCCAAAAATGAGAGTGGTGCGTTATTAAATTCCTTGAGTGTATTTCCATAAACATAGCCGTTTTTATATGTTGATTAGATATTAAAAATTATTAATGGAGTGTATTATAATCAGGGATGCCCCTTTTGCATACTCTCTGTTGATATTAGGTAGCGTAAGCCAAAACAATGCATCCGACACATTTTAAATTTCTAAACAATTTGCAGTGTTCCTGTAAAGTCATGGATAGCTTAGATTGCTCTTTTAAATTATTTGTGGCTAAACTGCAGGACAATACATTAACTTTTTCTTCGCTTACATAAACAATATATAAAAAATTTAAACCACTACAGTAAAAAATTTGGTATCTCAACGTCGCTATTATTCCTGTGCGCGTTCACGCTACATCACCATGGTGACACAGGCAACGCTATGCGGCTGCTTTGACAACAAACCCAGAAAGAAAATACAGTTAACATTAAACAAGAGGATACATAATATTTATTCGCCCCTGTAAGGACAGTTAGACACTTGTTATTTTGTGAGAGTACACAACTCATTAATGACAAACGGTGAAGCTATGCAGGAAAAAGAAACAAGCGTCTGAGAAAGATCATTTTCAGGCAACAATGCAGATATTTCCATTTAAACACTTACCTTTAACCCCTTGTGATCATCTGTGAAATCCTACCTGGGACAGATACTATTCCAGAGGTTCCGTGGACATAACAAAAAAGAAACGATGAACTAAAACGTGTTTAAAAGAGACATTTTCCAACACATCAAAGCTAAACCATAGACTAGGACGCCACGGGCACGAGCTCCACTGACTTTCTTGCGGGACACGGTGACGCGCACGTGGGGTAGATTGTGTTGAAAAGTAAAACTTCAAATTAAAACTTTTTTTGGTGGAACATTTATTTTATAAGGTTTATTGCGTATTACGAGTCCTCCAAAATGTCAATAAAAATAAACTAAATAGTTTTAGAATCCGCTGGATTATGTGTGGATCCCAGGAGTACAGTAACAAATTTTGTGCTCAATCTACAGCAGTACAGGTGGTCTCAAAAGCATTAACTCGGCAGTCTTCGCAGTGATTGTGGTAGCTTGACATCCGTTTCAGCCACTAGGCTGCTCTCCCTCCTCATTTTTTTTTGTTTGGGGGGGGGGGGGGAATTAAAATTACCTTCATTAAAAAAAAAATTATCTTAAATTTGCTTTTTTTCATAAATTCAAAACTTGTTTCTGGTAAATTTGCATTTTTTTCTCATAAAAAATAAGATTTTTTTTCTTGTAAATTAGCAAATTTTTCTTGTAAATTTGTGACTGCTGTCTCATAAATTTCTCTCCTCTCTCTCTCTCTCCTCATTGGTGTGCATAGTATAAAAAGAAAGGGAATAAAGCTGGAAAAAAAGAAAACAACAGCAGTCAAATACTGTATATAAAATATGTACAGTAATGCAACCCCTAGTGCAAATGGCGACAAGAAAGACCCAGACCTCCCATAGTGCAAATAGAGGTAAATGATTAATGATGATAAAACCCAGCAATCCTATATACTGACAACTAGAGATGTAATACCTGTAGTTGCAGTTCAATGCGGTAGTGTAGGTGCAGACAGTGACAGATTGGACTGCACGTGATCGGTATTGCAATGACAGACAGACAGCAGCAGATATGGTATTTGTGCAAAAGGTTGCGGTTAATGTGCAGAGACATACAGCAGCAAAAGTATTACTGTTGGTGTGCCAGTCTTTCTGTGCCAACAGCTGAGGTAGTTATTATGCGGGGGATTGTGTTGCCGTCCGGGGGGAGGAAGTGCACAGAGTTCAGGGTCCTGATGACCTGATGAATGAAGCTGTTGAGGCTTCGGTACCTTTTCCCCGAGGGCAGGGGGCTGAAGAGGAAGTGTGAGGGATGGGAGGTGTCACCTGTGATGCTGATGGCTCTGCGGGTGAGGCGGGTGAGGTAGATGTCTGAGAGGTGGGGCATAGGGGCACCGATGATCTTGCTGGCTGCTTTCACTGTGTGTTGTAGTGTCTTCCGGCAGGAGGCGGTGTAGCGTCCATACCACACCGTGATGCAGCTGGTGAGGATGTTCTCAGTGGTGCCCCGGTAGAAAGAACACATGATGGGGGGGGGGGGGGGACTCGTGCTCTCCTCAGTTTGCGGAGGAAATGGAGGCGAGTTTGAGCCTTCTTGGCCAGTGATGTGGCATTGTTGGACCAGGAGAGGTCCTCAGAGATGTGCACCCCCAGGAACTTGGTGCTGCTCACCCTCTCCACAGCTGCACCATCGATGATCAAAGGGGGTTACTGTGTGTGACCCCTCCTGAAGTTGACCACAATCTCCTTGATTTTTCCCACTTTCAGGAAGAGGATATTGTCTTTGCACCACTGGACCAGTTGGCTCACCTCATTTCTGTAGTTGGCCTCTTCATTGTTGGTGATGAGGCCCGCCACCATCGTGTCATCCACAAACTTGATGATGTGGTTGGTGTTGTAGGCTGGTACGCAGTCATAGGTCAGCAGGGTGAAGAGCAGCGGGATGAGCACGCACCCTTGTGGGGTCCCTGTGCTCAGTGTGATGGTCTGGGAGGTGTTGCTGCCAACCCGCATGTTCTGTGGCCTCCCTGTGAGAAAGTCCAGCACCCAGTTACAGTTTTGAGTCCCAGTTTTGAGTCCCAAGTATCTGAGTTTTTGTATCAGGTGCTGTGGGATGATTGTGTTGAATGCCGAACTGAAGTCCAAGAACAACATCCGCACTTAGGAGTTTTTTGAGTCCAGGTGAGTGAGGGCTGGATGGAAATTTGTGACTTTTTTCATGGAAAAATGCACAGTTCATATGGATGCTGGTTAAATATTTATTCTGCGTAATTTTTTTTTTCATTTCACTTCTTGACAATGGCCCATGTTTTTCTTTGTATTTATTGGGAGGGTTGTAATGGGAAAAGAGTTCATTCTTCCCCATTACAAAAATAGGGCCCCCACAAAACAATCTTCCATAGGGCCCCAAAGAACTAGTAGTGTTGTTATTATGGTTTGAATTGAAATTTACCCAAACTTACACTTGAGATACTGATTTCTTCTAATTAATATGAAATACACAAAAAACTATACTTAACTGATTTGAAATATGAGAAATAAAACTTTCCCATGATATTCTAATAGTTTGAGATGTACTCTAATTGTTGTATGCCTTTTCTTAACAAGAATCATGAATGACAAATGCACTTGTGTCGTGTTAGGTTTTATTTATTACGATTTATTTTGAATGATTATTTTATACACATTTTGGATAAACTACTGAGGCAAAAATAAGCAGTAATGATTAAGGGAATTTATATTTTAATTTATATGGCTGATAAGTCATTCAAGAATAATTTTTTTTCTTGCTGTCAAAATCATGTGCGACCTACACCGCATTCCAAATTATTATGCAAATGATATTTGTCTCTAATTTTCCTATATAGTCGATGCAAATGACATTCAGTGTAATTTTCAAGTCATCAACCGTTAGAGCATAATTAAAATTTTATTGAACAAACCTCCCAATGACAGCGATTTTTTTTTGCTAAAAATAAAAATACTCAAAATGCACTGTTACAAATGATTATGCACAACAGAGTTTCAAAACATTTTATTGGTTGTAAAGAACTGAAAATGGTCATTTGTTGAATTTGCAGCATTAGGAGGTCATATTTACTGAAATCAAAAGCTATTTCAATCAAAAACATCTTAACAGGACAAGTTACATGTTAACATAGGAACCCTTCTTTGATATCACCTTCACAATTCTTGCATCCATTGAAGTTGTGAGTTTTTGGAGAGTTTCTGCTTGAATTTCTTTGCAAGATGTCAGAATAGCCTCCCACAGCTGCTGTTTTGATGTGAACTGCCTCCACCCTCATAGATCTTTAGCTTGAGGATGCTCCAAAGGTCCTCAATACGGTTGAGGTCAGGGGAGGATGGGGGCCACACCATGAGTTTCTCTCCTTTTATGCCCATGGCAGCCAATGACACAGAGGTATTCTTTGTAGCATGAGATGGTGCATTGTCATGCATGAAGATAATTTTGCTACGGAAGGCATGGTTCTTCTTTTTGTACCATAGAAGAATGTGGTCAGTCAGAAACTCTATATACTTTGCTGAGGTCATTTTCACACCTTCAGGGACCCTAAAGGGGCCTGTGGCCATCCACCAACCATCCACAACTCCATCCATCTGGACCATCCAGGGTTGCACGACACTTATCAGTAAACAAGACTGTTTGAAAATTAGTCTTCATGGATTTCTGGGCCCACTGTAACCCCAAAGACCTGAACAGCTACAGACCAGTGGCCCTGACGTCTCACATGATGAAGACCCTGGAGAGACTGCTCCTTGCTCACCTCCGCCCCCTGGTGGGACCAGCAATGGATCCACTCCAGTTCGCCTACCAGCATGGCATTGGGGTGGAGGATGCAGTGATCTTCCTCCTTCACCGTTCTCTGTCCCACCTGGAGAAGCCCGGGAACGCGGTGAGGATCATGTTCTTTGACTTCTCCAGTGCTTTCAACACCATCCAAATGATGATCCTGAAGGTCAAGCTGCTGTGTGCAGGGGTGGACCAGCACCTGTCATCATGGATCCTGGACTACTTCACTAACTGGCCACAGTTTGTGAGAACCCGAGATTGTGTGTCCGACACGATCATCGGTAGCACGGGGGCCCCCCAGGGAATGGTTTTGGCTCCCTTCCTGTTCACCCTTTATATTGCGGACTTCTCACACAACACAACACACTGCCATCTACAGAAGTTCTCTGATGACTCTGCGATCGTCGGCCTCATCTCCGTTGGAGATGAAGCTGAATACAGAGGACTTATCCAGGACTTCGTGGACTGGTGCCATCGGAACTACCTCTACATCAACGCGAGGAAAACTAAGGAGCTGGCGGTGGACTGCCGCAGGCAAGAACAACCCCTCGCAGCACCAGTAAATATACAGGGAACAGACATTGAGATGGTGACATCCTACAAGTACCTGGGTGTTCATCTGAACAATAAACTAGACTGGTCACACAATACCGACACACTCTACAAGAAGGGACAGCGCAGGCTGTTCCTCTTGAGGAGGCTCAGGTCTTTTGGTGTACAAGGGGCACTGCTGAAGACATTCTACAACACGGTGGTGGCATCAGCCATCACTTTTGGAGTGGTCTGCTGGGGCAGTGGCATTACAGCAGCCAATAGGAAGAGCCTGAACAAACTAATCAAGAAAGCTAGCTCTGTCCTGGGGCAACGCCTTGACCCAGTGGAGGAGATAGGAGAGAGAAGGATGGTGGCTAAACTGTCATCTCTGCTGGAGTCCGAGTCCCACCCTATGCAGGACATACTGAACGCACTGAGGAGCTCATTTAGCAGTAGACTACATCATCCTAGGTGCACAACCGAGAGGTTTCGCAGGTCCTTCCTACCTACGGCTGTCAGACTGTATAACCTAAGCAGGGCTGCTCGCAGAGATAGCAAAAAAACGTGACGACCTAATAGTATTGAATGCAAAAGACGCAACAGACTTACACAAATGGTCCCCTCCAGTATACAACTAGGACAATATCAGTCGCTATGGAGGGTGACAATATGTATGGGTACATATTCATACCATGTAGGGTAACTAAATAGACGGTTATGCTGTTTATTCCATCTAGCTACAATGCTCCGCACTGTGTATATATATTTATATATTTATGTGTACATACAGTATGTATATTCACTGCTCTTATTTTTCTTATCTTCTTAATTATTGCTCTGAGTGTTGCTATCCCTGTGCTGTTGCAATCCTGGAATTTCCCCATTGTGGGACTAATAAAGGCTTATCTTATCTTATCTTATCTTATCTTATCTTATCTTATCTTATTTCTGCTTGTGACCATTGGTTAGGGGTGGCCAAATAGTAGGTTTATGCACAACTGCAAGCCTCTGGAGGATCCTACACCTTGAGGTTTGTGGGACTCCAGAGGCACCAGCAGCTTCAAATACCTGCTTGCTGCTTTGTAATGGTATTATAGGAGCTGCTGTGGTGGACACAAATATGTGACCTGCTTTGACTCACATTTTAGATCAGAACAAAGGCAGAGCTTCCTTGGTGATTACAGGAAGCTGCAAGGATGTTAGCTTTGGTGTGCAAGGCTTGAGACTGTGGGGATTATTAAAGGATTAAGGAGTAGATGCATTGTAGACTGTGGGGGTTGATATCAGACAGAGAAGATGCATTGTTCCTGACAATTATAATACAGTGTGAATGTGTGATGCAATGACTTGTGAACTGTGAGAGTCCTGGTATTTAAGGACGAGAGTTCCCTGTAATGTTTCTCTTTCTGCTTTGAGATGTTGGTGATGTGAATAAAGCTGACTTGAGAGAGAACTCTGTCTCGTCATTCTCACATCTCCACACTGGTGACCCAAGACGTATCATGCAAGAGGAGAATTCCCCCGGGCCAGCCTCGTCAGGAGCCCCCAGCCAAGCGAATGCCGCTACAGTCCAGCTACCGGACTTCTGGCAGAACAATCCACGCTCCTGGTTCAACGCGATTGAGGCGCAGTTCAACCTCCGGGGGATATCGGTAGACACCACAAAATTCTACCACGTAGTCGCAAAGCTGGACAACAACACGGCCCAGCATGTGGAGAGCCTGATCGACCAGCCGCTGGACAGCGACAAATACGGCACGTTGAAGGCTGCACTCATCCAGCAATTCACCCCCTCGGCGGAGGAGCGAGCAGAGAGGCTCCTGGCACTGACGGAGTTGGAAAATGACATGCCCGCGAACCTGATGGAGAAGTTGTTGAGGTTGAAAGACTCTGATGACGATCACTTCATTTTCACCCACCTCTTCCTCAGGACTCTACCGTCAGCAGCGAGAGCGACCCTGGCCAGTTCGCCACTGTTGGCCCAACGGGACTACCGCGAGCTGGGCCGAGAGGCGCAGCGGATTGTCAACGCCACCAAGCGGCGCGCGGCCACGGCCGCTGCAGCATAACTCGGCGCGACAACCAGAGACGACAGGGGGCCAGAGGCAGCGGTACCAGACGCACCGACGACGGCGGCGGCAGGGGCCAGGGAACACGGATCAGACGTCCTTTGTTTCTACCATCGCCGCTTCGCAGAGAGGGCACGCAAATGTGTACCACCGTGCCAGTTCGGGCGTTCGGGAAACGCCAAGACCAGGGGTCGGTAGCAGCCGCGGCCCTCGGGGAGGAGAATAAGCTGCTCTACTTGTTGGACGCACGCTCGGGGAGGCCTCGTCGACACAGGCTCCCTGTTGAGTTTCATCACACCTTCCTACGCGGACAGACTGGCAGGTTCCGGAGGTCCCCGGGTGACAGCAGCGAACGGCTCGGAGATTAAGACCTTTGGTGAGAAGACTCTGCTTCTGTCTCTACATGGCCCTGCATTTGAGTGGACACCGCTGTAGCAGCAGTGAATTTCAATATGTTGGGGGCTGATTTTTTGTGCTCACATGGTTTGTTAGTTGATCTCGCTAACAGGCGCCTGGTTAATGCACTTTCTTTTGATTCTATCCCCTGTACAGCGCGAGTGGCCCCGCCAACAGCACAAGCCAACGTCACAGCTGCAAGCGGTAAGTTCCACACACTGCTCACTCAGTTCCCAGCACTCACAGTCCCCACATTTTCGGCAACAGTCGCTAAACACGGGGTGGAGCATTTTATTACCACTACCGGACCGCCCGTTTTTGCAAAAGCTCAGCGCTTGGACGCAGTTAAACTGGCCATAGGAGTTCGCCAACCTGGAGAGGTTGGGCATTATCAGGTGTTCAAACAGTCCGTGGGCTTCCCCACTACACATGGACCCGAAAGCTGATGGATCATGGCGACCTTGCGGGGATTTCCGCAGGTTAAACAACGCTACAGCGCACGACCGCTACCCAATCCCGCATATCCAAGATTTTTCCATTCATTTGGCAGGGGCGTGCGTTTTTTCTAAAATAGACTTGGTCCGCGGTTACCACCAAGTCCCAGTGCGCACTGAGGACATACCCAAAACAGCGGTAATAACTCCGTTTGGCCTATTCAAGTTTTTACGCATGCCATTCGGACTTAAAGGGGCTGCTCAGACGTTCCAGTGCATGATGGACGCGGTGCTTCGCGATCTCCCTTTCGTGTTCGTCTACTTCGACGATATTTTAGTAGCCAGCGCGTCCGAAGACGAACACGAAAAACACCTGGCCACAGTTTTCCGAAGGTTGGGAGATCACGGGATAATAATCAACCCAGCGAAGTGTCAGTTCGGGGTGACGCAGATTGATTTTTTAGGACACCGCGTCTCCCCCGAAGGAGCAGTTCCGCTTCCTGACAAAGTGCGCGCGGTGGCAGATTTTCCCCAGCCGCAGACGGTCAGGACGTTGCAGGAGTTTTTGGGAATGGTGAATCTTTATAACTGTTTTCTTCCCCGCGCGGTGCAACTCATGCAGCCGCTGTATGCCGCGCTCAAAAAAAAGAAACCCGCAGATAAGGTCGAGTGGTCCCCGGAGCGGGACCAAGCGTTCTCGGAGGTGAAAGCAGCCTTGGCAAAGGCTGCGTTGTTGGCACACCCAGACCCAACGGCCCGCATAGCGCTCACCACTGACGCATCAGATGTGGCCATAGGGGCGGTCATGGAGCAACATGTAGCCGGGGTTTGGCAGCCCCTCGCCTTTTTCAGCAGGACCTTGCGCGATAGCGAACGTAAATACAGCGCGTTCAACAGGGAGCTGCTGGCTCTCCATTTGGCCATCCGCCACTTTCAGTTCTGGCTAGAGGGACACTCTTTCACCGTGTTCGTTGACCACAAACCGCTAACATTCGCAATGGCCAAGGTTTCCGAACCGTGGTCAGGCCGGCAGCAGAGACAGCTGGCCGCGATATCAGAGTTTACCACTGATATTCAGCATGTGGCGGGCAAACTCAATGTAGCGAGTTGCCTCTCGCGCGCCGTGGCGGCCCCAGTCAGCGTAGGAGTAGATTACGCAGCCATGGCCGCAGAGCAGGTTGGTGACGCGGATGTGCGCGGGCTTCAGTCTGGACCAACAGGGTTAAGGCTGGAGAGCAGGGTGCTGCAAGACAGTATGCCCCCCCTAATCTGTGATGTCTTCACTGGACGGCCACGTCCAGTAGTACCGGCCGCGTGGCGCCGCCGCGTTTTTGACTCGATTCATTCTTTGGCACACCCTGGAGTGCACGCGTCGGTCAAAATGGTAGGAGAGAAATTTGTGTGGCCGAGCCTCCGCAAACAAGTTAAGGAGTGGGCAGCAGCCTGCACGGTGTGTCAACGAGCCAAAGTACACAGGCACACGAGGGCTCCTTTGGAGCCGTTTCACATTCCGGCCAAGAGGTTCGATCACGTTCATGTGGACCTCGTGGGCCCCCTCCCGCCGTCACAAGGGTGCACACACCTTCTGATAATGGTGGACCGCACCACGCGCTGGCCTGAAGTAGTCCCGCTGGCATCAACCACGGCCAAGGAGGTGGCGCGCGCGTTTTTAACAGCTTGGGTGGCGCGCTTTGGCGTTCCGTCGGACATTACGTCAGACAGAGGCCCTCAATTTGTGTCCGAGCTTTGGTCGACAATGGCCCGCAGCCTGGGTGTCGCAATTCACCGCACAACCGCGTACAATCCGCAGGCTAACGGGTTATGCGAACGTTTTCATAGGTCATTGAAGGCAGCTCTCAGAGCGTCACTGACGGATGCAAATTGGGTAGACAAGTTACCGTGGGTGTTATTGGGGTTGCGTTCTGCGCCTAAAGAGGACTTAGAAGCCTCCCCAGCAGAGCTCGTGTTCGCGCAGCCACTCCGGCTGCCTGGGGAGTTTCTCCCAGATAACCCTGCGCCAGACGCCTCCCCATCTCAGCTGTTGCAGAGTAACATAGAATCAAGCACGCTGCCCGGCCCCGCGCACCACAGTTTTCCACGCGTTTTTGTGCCTAAAACTTTGAAGAACGCAGAGTTTGTTTTTGTCAGACACGATGCGCATCGAACCCCTCTGCGACCACCTTATGACAGACCATTCAGAGTGTTAGAAACAGGGGACAAGCAGTTTTTGCTAGATTTGGGGGGTAGGAAGGAGAAAGTTGGCATAAACAGACTCAAACCCGCTTTTGTGGTGGCAGATGAGCAAGTGCTGTTGGCGAGAGCCCCACGGCGAGGTAGACCCCCGCGGGGGGCTTCACAGAGTAATGTTTCCGCAGAACACCCACAGGTGCTGACAAAAGGTTTCCACCCCAGACGGCAAACCCCCAGCGTGACAGCGCCGCAGAGATGTTGAATCCCAGCTACAGCAGATACGGCAGGAGACTGAAGCCTAGACAGCATGTGGACTGATATGTATTGATACGATCACGGCACGCATGTTGTTATTCTCTTGTTTGTTCTAAAATGTTGGGGAGGCTTTGTGTGGTGGACACACATATGTGACCTGCTTTGTGACTCACATTTTAGATCAGAACAAAGGCAGAGCTTCCTTGGTGATTACAGGAAGCTGCAAGGATGTTAGCTTTGGTATGCAAGGCTTGAGACTGTGGGGGTTATTAAAGGATTAAGGAGTAGATGTATTGTAGACTGTGGGGGCTGATATCAGAGAGAGGAGATGCATTGTTCCTGACAATTATAATAGAGTGTGAATGCGTGATGCAATGACTTGTGAACTGTGAGAGTCCTGGTATTTAAGGATGAGAGTTCCCTGTAATGTTTCTCTTTCTGCTTTGAGATGTTGGTGATGTGAATAAAGCTGACTTGAGAGAGAACTCTGTCTCGTCATTCTCACATCTCCACACCGCTCTCTTAATCCGATGAATTTGTCTGGTAGAAACCTTCCTCAATATGCTTTTATCTGCACAAACCCCTCTTTGCTTTGAATCAGCCACAAATTTCTTCACAGCATGATGATCACGCTTAAGTTTTTGTGAAATATCTAATGTTTTCATACCTTATCCAAGGCATTGCACTATTTGACACTTTTCGACAGCAGAGATCTTTCCCATATTGCTTGAAACCTGTGGCATGCTTAATAATGTTAAACATCCTTCTTAAGTAGTTTTCCTTTAATTGGGCTCACCTGACAAACTAATTAAGACAGGTGTCTGAGATTGATATCAGTGATTCAAAGAGCACTGAGACACTATACCATCCATGAGTTTAAAGGGGTCATTGATTGAAAAATGGTGTGTTTTTGTAGGATTTAACTGTCTCAAATGTGTCAACTGGTCATGTAATTAGCCCAAAATTTTCCAAAAAGCCAACTATCTGAGAAAAGCACACTGACTTTATCTCATTTTTCTCTCAGAGAAACTCCCCAAAATGTTTTTTGACTCTTCCGGGTAAATCGAATATGTCAAGTTCCAAAAAAGCCAACCCACTGCCGTCCTTGAGACCCGCCCACTGCTCTATTATTGGCCCACCTAGCTGTCCGTTATGTATCGAAGCGGTGGCTAAAGGTAGCCCCCAAGCTACTCCAAGTTAATACCAGGAAGCTCGAAGCAAGCGGGGCTTATATTGTTATTTTCTTCAGATTTGTCGTGAACGGCCCTTTCCAAGGGCTATAAGTGACTTTCGCATCTCAGCTCACTCAAAGCATCATGGGATCGTGGCTACCAAACAAACTACCAAAACGGGGGAGGTTAATCTAAACGTGGATGAAACATACTCTATCGATACATTTAATTTATGGAAAGTTCCTGATCTACGAGCATATTGTATGCATAGGGGTCTTCCCAGTTGTACCCGCAAACGCACGTTCAAATCGGTTATTATGGAGGTACGTGCAGCAGCAGCATCCTCTGCAGTCGTGGGTTCTGATGGACAGATAACCCTCCGCTAATCCCTCAACTGATTGTGTCACTTTTCTAAATCTTTATGTTGGATAGATTATATTAAAAGATTAAAAGAAAGGAACAGAATAATATAACAAAGGGGAAAAAATCAACAAGGTCAAATTAAACAATAACTCCTCAGATTATACAATTCAACATAAGTTATCCGAAATGGGTGATGGCTGAAGCCCCAGCTTATATTGCCCACCCATGTTCCATCAAAGAATTCAAAAATAAAATAAAATAAGAGTGATTACAAATCAGAACAAAGCAAAGATAAAAAGTGACAAAAAACTAAGCAACAGCACAACACAGACTGGATACGATAATCCTTATGTGATTTTACATGTTATTTTGTATATATGTTTGGAGTATTTCTTCCTTTAGTTTTTGTTTAAGTTGTCCAAGCATTGTACATGATTTTAATTCAGGTCCAAAATCGTTCCATAATCTGACTCCTTGCACTGAAAGACAGTGTTGCTTGGTGGTAGTTCTCACTGAAGGTTTTTGAAATATACATGTTCCTCTGAAATGATATTATTTCTCCCTTATTTGGAACAACTTTTGGATATTTGTGGGCAGTGATAGATTCTTCACTTTAAACATTATTACTGCAGTTTTAAAATCAACCAGATCTTTCAACTTGAGAGCTTTTAATTTAAGAAAAAGTGGGTTTGTTGGTTCCATGTAAGCAGCCTTGTTTATTATTCTAATAGCGCTTTTCTGAAACATAAAGGCTGGATATGTTTATTTTATACTGTATGTATTTCCCCATGCTTCAGTACAATATGTCATGTATGGGAGTACTAATGAATGATACGAAGTACATAGTGTGGGTTGATTCAGCAAATATTTCACTCTGTGTAGTATTGTGATTGATTTGGATATTTTACCTTTAATATAATTAATACGTGACTTCCTTGCTTGCAGAGCCATTCAGGTTAAACTAGTTTGACGTCTAGATAGATCGTTTTCTTGACGGTTGTAGGCCTACCTATTGCCCATTTTCGTGGCAGTTAGGCTAGAACTTGAACAATACACAACACCATTTAATTATGTTATAATACAGACTTGCTGCTTTAATCCAACAATTACGTCCGTCCGGATCCTTCTGCTCCGTGGGGAATGTATATAACGTGAATGGCGGCGGACATGTACACATGCTGGTCCCGAAGTTACACGCATGTATGCTGCAAGTTTGCGTTTTCCACCGCTCTAGATGATACATGCCGTTCCCACACTTCACTACGGCACAATGTGCACCTGGCATAACGGAGATTTAAAGCTTAAAGCAGACTTTAAATGGCAATTGTTCAGGTGTGACAGTACTGTTTGTATACAAAAGCAAGCCGGCTACTGGAATGTTTGGTAGTGGTGATGTTTGAACCGGAGGTCAGGTCACACTGTCCGCACATACGCACTCGTAATGCGAAAGTTGCTTATTGAAGGACACCAAACGCACACTGTGGTTTCTGCACATTTATTAATGTAAAGACAGACACAAACGTTAACATACAAGAACTAAATTATAAGTTGCATGGCGCTAACAAACAAGTACAACATGGTAAACGCTGGAGGAGAGTGGAGCTCAATGTTGAGTCCAGGGGGACATGAAGCCAAGGAATTCCTGGCCAGGGGCGGAATCCAGCCAGAGCACTCCCGAAGGCAGCGGGGCTCACGGCTGGAAATAAGGGAAGCACATACCTGAACGGAATGACCCACCTCTCCTCAAACCCACTCAGGATGAAACACTCCGCTCCTGAGGATGGGGTAACGTGGAAAAAGGACACGACAAACCCCAGAGGTTTGCCATGCCCATATAAGCAGTACATAATTAGACACAGGTGTGGATCCATGAGTAACAGAACGAATAGCAGCTGTACAGCTCCGAACAGTTTGACAGGCGGAAGCTGCACAGCGCAGTCAGAATAAAACACAAGCTGAAACCATAAAGATACAAACACAACAGAACCCAAAATGCACATAATAATACTACAGATGCAAAATGATAAAAATAAAAACAGGAACCAAATACAGCAGACATGAAAACATGAAACAAGCAGACAGAAAAACACTAAACTAGACCAGAAACTGGGCACGTCGCCCCCCCCCCACCCGTGCCCCAGGATCATGACAAGATCTTAGTCATCCTAATAGCCATCCCTGTTATCACCTGGTTCACTCTGGCCCATCTCCAAGTGGTTTCATTGTGATTCTGCGGCAGATCATCCACCACAGCGCACCGGTCACTTTTTTGGCCCGGGACCAGGGCTACTGGCCGGTGTTATGCCGATAACTTCCCCGCCAATCCGGGGGACGTGCGATCCACCATGGAATCATGATGAAACCACAGAGAGATGGGTTGCAATGATGCGAGGTACACCGCCGAACCAGGTGATAACAGAGATGGCTATTAGGGTGACTAAGAGCTGAAGAAAATAACAATATACAGTAAGCCACGCTTACAACGAGTGTCCTGGTAGCAGTGTTAGCTCATGGGCAGATAGCTCAGGGGCTAATAAGTGACCTTTAGCTGGCCATGCGAGCCACAAGCCCAAGATACAGGCGATCGGCCACGGAATCACGACGGATCCTCCAGTTCCCTACAATCAAAATGTCCCAGGACCAGATGCTGCTTGCTCTCGCGCCCAGCAACCCCACCATCCTCTATGAATCCACTCTGCTCTCATGGGCAGTATAGTTGTTCCAGCTTTCAGCTGGCTGTGAAAGCAGAGCGGAGTCACACAGAGCCAGATTGCCCTTTGAGATCCCTTGGCTCCTGAGCTTGCCTTGGGTTGTGGCGATAATCCAGCGCACGGTACTAGTAATTTGTTGTGGAATCACGGCAAAGTTTATTGGGAAATAGACTGGACTGACACGAGCTACACCACTGACTGTGGCTCAGTGAACCAGAGCGCTGCTCAACCGAGCTGGGAGGCTAAAAGCTAGTCAGCTATAATGGCTAACTGATGTAAGAAGGAGGGCGGAGTTGAAACGGCGAAGGATGGTTCTTAAAGTGACAGGCCTTAAATCAGAGCGTTTATAGAAAGCCAGGAGAAATACAAAACAAATTTGCTTCAATAATTACAAAAATTACAGAAAATGTGAACAAAATATTTCACAAATATTTCATTAAGACATGTGTGAGCTATTAAAATGTGGAAAAAGTGGAATCAATGACCCCTTTAATAGAAAAACAAAAAAAAAGAATGTTTATGACACTAAAATCTTATTTGCATAATAATTTGGAATGCGGTATATTTGAAATCCCCTTATTACAAGCTGGCTCTCTGCTGACAGAAGTGCTGTCCTGCTTTGCAAAGCCTTGCAATACAGTATGAACAAAAAGGTATCCCATTACAGATGACATGATTGCTTGACCCAGGAGACAGACACTGACACGAGTAGACCGTTAGACAATTATTTATTAACCCAAAAAGTGTTACGTGTGTGTAGATGTGAGTGAGTGTGATGTGTGTGAAGGTGTGTGAGTGTGATGCTGAGGAACCACTGGGGCTGAGCGAGTCCCGCCGCGACCTGGCAACCCTGGAACACACAAGCACAGATGGGTTAGGGCTGTTCGCAGTACAGCGGTGTGACAACCAGTACTGCTTACTTGCAGGTGACGTTGGCCGACTCTTGCTGGCTCTACGGCTCACAGTGGCTCGGTGCAGCCTGACGCTGTGGAGAGGTGGAGGAGTCCCGAGGAGGAGGAGGAGAGGCTCTGTTACGTGGGGAGACAGGTCCGCCGCCAGGGAGGTCCACCTGTGCACAGGGGATAACACTACGACAAGGTAAGATATTACGTCTCTTACATGACGAAGCTTGAGGTAGATGCGTCGTGGATGCTCTTGCGAGAGAATGAGTCCGTGACGCCTTTCGTGGCGAAGTAGGCAGACGACTCCGTGCTGAGCCATCAGTAACGCTGGCTTTTAAAGTCTGCTGATGATTGGCGGTAGGTGTGTGCGCAGCCGGGGCTGATGACGGCCCAGCGGCCGCCATGACAACAGATAATTATACAACAGTTAGTTCCAACCGAACAATTTGACTGGACAATAAGGATTCCAGGAGTAACTATATTCCACGATAATTGCACCCCAATGTTTCACTGGATATGTATCACTCTGCTTCAAAGGTGTTCATGTATCCGTTAATTACTAACAGCAATTTACTGTCAACTCTCAGTGAGAATTGCAGTACTGTGTTGGATACCTTAATTTCCACAGTGAGGTACTGTTTGAAAAGATTTCTTACCTGAACTGGAAGTCCCACACTATTGAAAAAAAAACTATATTCAGTTTGCAAAGTCTGCCTTTATATAAACATTGTTAAGCTATTTCATGTCAGTGCTAGAGTTGGATTTATTATCTCGATTAACAAACCACAATACCTTTGTGGTGATGGACTCTGTTTCATCTGAAAATGCCAAGGAAAAGCTAGCAAAGTGTTCCAAAGCCAAATCGCTAGCATGCTAACTAGCCACCAGCATTGGCCACGTTTTGATCTCAGGTCTTCTGTGGTACCAACTCAACAGGTGACCGGTATGTTTTATAAACACTTACTTTTGCACTTCATTCATTCATTCATTCATTCATCTTCTTCCGCTTAATCCGTTTCGGGTCGCGGGGGGGGGGGGGGCTGGAGCCTATCCCAGACAACATTTAATTTGTTTACATGAGTATGAAAGGACAATAGACGTCTTCATGCTAATGTTGATCTCTCACTGGGCTGTTGAGAACAAACTAAAACTGAATGTGGAAAAAAAACAAGACCCTCTTGCTTGGTTCCAGGTGTGCCCTTAGAGCAGATGAGGAGCTGTGTATTTTCTTAGAAGTGTAGCCACACATGTGACTTACTTAATGCCTTGCATAATGCCTCACATCTTAGATAAGAACAAAGTGCAGAGTTTCCTTGGAGATCACAGGAAGCTGTGAAAGTGTAATCTTTTATATGCAAGAGACTGTTTGGAGGATCCTTTGTGTGCCAAGAGACTGCTTGGAGGATCCTTTGTGGGCCAAAGACTGTGAGGGGGATGCTAGGGGATTTAACAGGAAATGCAAAGTTACCTTTGATGTGAATGCAAAGTGACTTGTGAGCTGTGGGGAGACCTGGGTATATAAGGGACGAGTTTTTTCTGAGATGTCCTCTTTCTACAATGCTCATGTTGGAGACGTGTAATAAACTGCCTTGAGACAAACCTGCCTCGTCAATTACACACTCCACAGGAGTACCTATTAAGGAAGTTAAAGAAATTAAACTGCTAGGAGTAACAATTGATGAAACATTATTGCTACTAACGTTGCTAAAATGAGTAGAGGGATTTCTATAATTAAGCGGTGTGCTAACCTGCTTACAGAAAGAACAGTAAAACAAGCACTACAGTCTCTGGTCCTTTCCCATCAGGACTACTGCTCAGCCATTTGGTCCACGTGCTTCAAGGCAAGACCTTAATAAGATCCAGCTCACTCAAAACTGAGCTGCTTGCCTGGCTCTCGGTTGCTTGTTACAAGATAACGTTGAGGAAATGCATGCTAGGCTGTCATGGCTGACTGCGGATGAAAGGCTGACATGTAGTTTGGTTCAGTTAATGTTGTTCTTAGAAGACCATCATATTTATATTAACAGTTGATTTATACAAATGATAGACATAATTATAATACCAGACAATGTGTAATATGACGATTTACTCTACTATTGCCAAAAACAAATGCTTTAAAGAAAACTGTGATGTATAGGGCTGTATCACACTGGAAGAAACTTCCACCTTTTTTTAACCCACAACAGTAAAAGAAACTATGAACAGCATTTATTATGAAGGAATTATGTCTTTAATTATGCCTTGCCTTCCAGGCTCTGGAATAATCTCCCTCATGACCTACTTGCTATCTCTGACCTGGCCCTTTTTAAATCAGAACTTAAAACATATTTGTTCAGGATGGCTTTTAATACCCAGTAGTGGTGATATTTTTCTTGACATTTGTTTTTATTTTGTTCTCATTTTTAGGTATTTATTCTTATTTCTTTGTTTATGTTATTTGTTTTTAATGCTGTGTGTGTTTTTAATGCTGTTTAATTTTCTGTAAAGCACTTTGGTCACCTACGGGTTGTTTTAAAGGGCTATATAAATAAAGTACATTACATTACATTACATTGGGGAAAACAGAGGCACACAGTAATCACTGAGTGTGTCTGTTTGTGTATCTGTCTGTCTGCCTCTATTCCAGCTTGCTCAGTCAAAATTAAGTTGACCAAAAGGCTTGAATCATTGTATCACCATATTTTCTTGACTTTTAATTTGCCAGAATTTTGAAATAATGCTTTGTTTTTGACATAAACACAAAAATAACTCACCTTTACTGTCAATGGAATGGAACTGCATATGTGTAACAATGTAAATAGTTTATTTGATCTCTACTATTATTTTCAATTTATTTATTTTCTTTCTGTTTTATAATTTTCAATTTATTTATTTTCTTTGTATTTTATTTTGGTAAATGTTTTTATTCTGTTGGGCTGGAGACATGAGGGGCGTGGTTGAGAGGCCCCTGCAGTTTTTGGGTCTTGAGCCCCTGTCTTCCTGGCATGGTTGGTCTATGGGAGGACGTGTGGCATGTGAGCTGGGACAAGAGACCATGTGACATGAGCTGGAGCAGAGAAGCCTGAGCTTTTTGTATTTTTGTTAGTGGTGTTGGACGATTAAATTTTTTAATCGCGATTAATCTTTTGGAATGTTGAGTTAATCGTGATTAATAATGTGTTAATTGCATGTTTTTCCATACAGATACAGTGTACCTTAAGTCTGTAATTTTTCAAGTTTGTCATACTGTTATGAACATGGGAGTGGGCAAATATGCTTGCTGTCTTCACTTGTAGGTTTATTAAAGCTCTCAACATATCTAAAATGGCAAAAACTATCCAGAATATTCTCCAGAAAAAAGTATTACTGCATGCGCAAACAACAGAATGCCAGGGCTCAATAACATTACTGAATAACCAGCCAGCAGCCACAAAAGGAGCTTGCTCTTTCTCCCATTGCAAACATCCACCACTTTTAAGCAGATCAACACAAAACCTCGTTGTGAGATGTGTATTTGGCACCTTTATTATGAAGTGCCGTGTGATGACGTGCACTTCCCGTCATGTCATTGCACTGCCCTTATATAAGGCAGGGGCGCCATCTTACGGGCTCTTTTGCCAGATGCCCATGCTGGTGCCTGCCGTGTGCTGTACTGTATATAATTCATATAATAAAGCTGTGTTCGCCAACCATCATCATGCCTCATCCTTCACCCAGGTATTTCCATACATAACATTTGACAATCGAGGATTAACTCATGGAGGTGTGCATTACACCACTTCGTCCCTTTCTCGAGTTCCTGGGTGAACCACCGGCTTTATGGCCGCACTAGCTGGAGGCCTATCAGACGTATATTATGGCACTGGACCTCGGGAAGCTCGATGGGGCGAGAGCGTGAGCGCTTCTTGTTCACAACCTGGGTATTGAGGGCTGGAGGGTCCTGCGGATACTCGGCACGGCGGATTCATACGAGGAAGTTGTGGAGCTGCTAGCTAAACATTTCTCCACCCCAGACAATGTGACTGTTTGGAGAATGTGTTTTCACTAGAGACGCCAGCGGGTAGGTGAGCCTATCTGCCAGTATGCCATTGACTTGAAGCAGCTAGCCAGCGAGTGTCGTTTTGGACCGTTTGAAGATGAAATGGTACATGACTAACCAGCAGAGCATACATGTGATGCTAAGCTGCATGCTAGGCTATTAGTGGTGCCTAATGACTTAATGTTAGCTAAAGCAATGGAGCTAGCTCTCCAGTGGGAAGCCATTGATAAGCTAGCTGTGGAGTTAAATTGGCGCCAGCCACAGAAGACACTGGAGCCGCTTGCCTCAGCTAATGTTACGGACCCTGATAGCAAAGATAGCTCGGACGAAGATTTTTGCGAAATCAATGCTGCCAGCCAAAGGTCTGCCCCGGGAAACTCCCGTTGCAGGGGCTGTGGGTCCGTGATGCACCACCATAAAGCTACAAAATGCCCAGCTAGGAGAAGACATTGTAGCAGACGTGGATGCTTGAATCACTATGCCAGGGTGTGCTGTTTGTCTTACCTGGGGAACCCAAGGGAAAAATCACCCCGCCCACCCCCGACGGACACTGGGAGCGAATGGTACAAAGAGCTAATGAACGCCCTTGCTTTCAAGTCAACCAGTTCTCGCTCAGGGTTGGTACCCATGCCAATGAGCGACACCATGCTAGCCTCAGATGCCTCTGGTTCTTGGCCACAGTTGGGTGGGGGGTCTGCAGCTACAATGGTGAACACTACAACATTTATTGAAGAGGACGGGGAGCATGGAGTTACCACATGCTCAACAGCAGCACATCGGGCCGAGTAAAAGTCCACTCCGGGTTATGGACTTGGTTCGGATTTGGGGTGAAGGACGTCCATGGCGAAGATAGGCCAAACGACAGCCAACAAAACATTGAGGGTGTCTGCGCATAGTGGCTAAGCTGGGCACAGAGTGTTTCGGGTTGTCTGACAGCTCGTCGAGGCACTCCAATCAGCTTCGGTGTGTCTGGGAGGACGCTTCAGGTGGCGAGGCTGGACAGGAGTCAGTGATGGCGGTGTGGGATCCAGGCTCCGTCATCCAGAAGATTGGCCATTGCTCCAGGGGTCTGCGGTCTCCAGGGGCGCGCCTGCTGAGGGACTGCCCTGGATCCTCCCATGCAAGTTCCAGTTTTTTCACCCAAATGACTGTGCGGTAACACTTTATTTATAGTTCTTGTGTTTTATGCATGCATGTTATGATAGGGGATTGTTTTGTGTGTTTTGTTTAGTTTAAGAGCATGGCATGTTATTTTAGTTTAATAAAGGACTTTTTTAGTTTATTGGGTGGCAGAATAATACCTCCCCCCCCCCCCCCCCCCCCATGCAGGCTGCTCGGTAGTCCACCCGTCAGCCCTATTCTAGGTTGTTTTGTGTGAATGTGATAGGCCAATTTAGTATATGGTTTTTCATTATTTTAGTGTGTGTTTCGGGTCCCATTTTTTTGGGGGGGGGGGGAGGGGGATTTCAGTTGTGTGTAGAGGTTTGGAGTTTTGTAAGGGGGGGATGTGAGATATGTATTTGGCACTTTTATTGTGAAGTGCCGTGTGATGACGTGCACTTCCCGTCACGTCATCGCACTGCCCTTATATAAGGCAGGGGCACCATCTTATGGCCTCTTTGTTACAGATGGTCCTCGCGGACCATCAATGAGATGCTATAGGCCAGCCGATGAGTTTGCATATTTATTAATAAAGACAAGGATGACAAAGTAAACCGCCACGTGGGACGAAAACAAGAACAATGACTACTGTACTGACAGTCATGAATAAACATAAGATGAGGGAGAAACTTACAGGATAACAGGATGACTGGAGCTGGACGTAGGGACCCCAGCCGAACGCTGTACGAGAGCAACGTACATTGTATGTGTGAAGTCGCAGCCCGGAGTAACCGCAGCTGCTCCCTTAAATAGGGCAAGGGATTAATCAGCTGATGAGGGTGTCATCTGCTGATTTAACCCCAGCTGTCATTGCTGAGCTCTGCTCTGACAGCTGGAAGCTCCGCAGGGACGCTGTCAGAATAAGAGCTCTATTTTTTTTTTATTACTTATTTTGTACCCGTAGGTAGATTTGTTTTGCAGTCTGGTGACAAGCCACCAGCTGCCGGTCGCTGCGTGCGCAAGCGCCCCGTATCCCTAACCTGCATGTTTTTGGTATGCAGGAGGAAACCGGAGAAATCCCGGAGTAAACCCACGCAACATGGGGAGAACATGCAAACTCCACACAGTTGGCCGGGGGCAGGGATCGAACCCACGATCCCCGCGATCCCCCGGCCGAGGGTAAACTGTGCTGCCACAGTGCTAACCACTGCGCCGCCGTGCAGCCCACGGTGAGCTCTGGGAAACAACAGAAATAAACACAGGCTGGAAGGGAGATACCGCATGACCTGGGCGCAGACGAGATTGACGCTCAGACCATGACAGTACTCCCCCCTGAAGGACGCACTCTGGGCGTAACTGTAACACCTAAGCCTCCCCCCCACCGAAAGGGCCAGATGACCCACACAGGGTGGGAGGATGGGGAAAGAAAAGGCTAGAATCAGAAGAAAAAAAAACACGGGGAAAAAAGACAAGGGAGACTACAAAACCCCCAGGAACATGGGCAAAAAAACCCACCAATACACTTCAGGATGTACAGAGAACAGGAATACAAATAACAAACACAAGGCAGAACAAAAAAAAAAAAAAAGAAACCCCTCTCAGACTACCAGAACTGCAATACAGGCACAGAATACAGTATCAAGGAAAAAAAACACACTACAGCATAGATACAAATAAGGTCCCAATAAACGGGCATCACGGAACATATCTCAGACTACAAAGGAAAAGAAAGCACAAAGAACACGCTAAATGCGGCGATATATACAGTATACAGTTCAATATAGTTCAAATGACACAAAACACAAGGGCATCCCAGAATTACAGGGGAAGAGAAAAAACACACGCTACAAGGCGGCGATAAACACAGTTCAATATAGTTCAAATAACAACAGAAGCATCCCTGATATTTTGGAGGACAGCCAAAAAAAAAATACAGGGATGACAGCAGATAGAGCACAACGCAGCAAGAAAAAACAATAATGAGTTCAGGGGGTCTTCCTGCGTCATGCGTCCAGATCGCTGGCAGGAGAAAAAGGATCAGTTCAGGCGGTCTACCCCAGTCCCAGGCATGGAAAAACAGTATCTCTGGCGGCCGGACCAGGTCGCCGAACAAATGGTCCAGAAAGTCGAGTGGCTGACCCAGAACGCCGAACCGGTGAAGCAATCTCCCAGGCGGCCGACCCGTGTCAAAAGGCCACCAGGACCAAAAGGGAGGGCTCAGGAATGGCCTATCTGCTGGGGAAAATGGCAAGGGGAAGCTGAGCTGAGAGCGGGGAACCCTCGCGACACCCAGTGAGAGGGGAAGGGGAACGGGGGAAAAATGAGGGACCAGTCCGACGTCGAACGGTAGAGGATCTGCAGCTCCTTCTCTGAACTTCACACGAACCAGCGCTGCACCCTTGCTGGACCCCGATAAGGACAGGGCTCCACCCACGATGGACCCCAACTGGGCCGGAACAGCACCCACGATGGACCCCAATTGGGTCAGAGCTGCACCCACGACGGACCGCGACTGAACCGGAACAGCATCCACCACGGACCCCGATTGGGTCAGAGCTGCACCCACGACAGACCCCGACTGGGCTGGAACAGCACCCATGATGGACCCCGACTGAACCGGAACAGCGTCCACCACAGACCCCGATTAGGCTGGCACAGCACCAGAGACGACCTCCAAACCCGAACCCGGAACTTCCAGAACAGCAACCGGAATCGACACCACACCGGTGACCCTGGGAGAAGGCTCAGGAGTGGAAAGAGAACCAGAATCAGGATCACCGGCAGCGACAGAGCCCAGTGAGACAAACTTGGATGCAGCAGATGGCTGCACCCGGCTCGTCTCCCCGAGAGACAGGCAAAAATGCTCCAGAATAGATAGGAGAAAGACAAAATAGAGCACTTGCCTGATCTCGAGTTCTGTTGCCATCCAGGACTTCAACGATCCGGGTTCAGTAGGAAGAAGGTCCTCCTCTGGTTCCCACTCGGCTACGGCGGGCTCCACAACCGGCATGATGGTCTTCACAGTCTGAGGACCCCCTGACGCTGACGTCCACAACGAACACCCGCATGGCGTGGTGGCAGGAGATTCTTGACCTGCTGGGTTGAACAGGTCCTCCATGGAGACCCAGGGATGCTTAGTCGTCGGCGCAGGCTCCAGGTGGCAATCCACCCTCCTCCTCTGCCCATGACGTGGCTGCGGGGCCGAACCCAAACTCTCCGGGGCCGCAGGCTCCCTCCTCATCCGGCGGTGTAATCCAGACCGTGGGGAATGCTCAGGGGAAGGAGACACAGAGGCAGCAAGTTCAATGTTAAAGGCTACAGCAGGTGGAGGGAGCTTGAGGGACTGCGAACCCCGAACTCCACCCCCAGGAGTCAGACAAGGCAAATCACAAGGATGGGGGTAGAATGAAATTGCACTTGCCTTTCCTCCAGAGGGCCGATGGTGCCTGCTGAAACGGGCTGAGTTCTTCCCTTCCCCCTCCAGATGGTGACGGAAGGCCCCCCGGGGAGACGAGGGGGAGCCACCTGCACAGGATCGGGGACGGGCACCGCTGGAGTAGGACTCACGGAGCTCACAGCAGCCGGGGAGAGCATCAAGGAGGAGGAAGAAACAGTCAAAGCGGGCCGGGGACGAGGCACATTCAACCCGGAGACGGCAGCGGCTGTCTTACCCTTCTGACGGGACGCAGGAGCATCAGTTGACTGGGAGATGGAGTCTGTCCGACGACCTGGCACTAGAACCGGACAGGGTTCTCGCTGAGGCTTATTTGGAGCATGGCGACGACGTTTACTGGCAGATGGCGACACGAAGGTGGAATCAGGGAAACACGGCACCTGGGCTGGACGGGTGACAGGAGCTGAATCCCGAGGCGAGGAGCGGGGATGCCTCTCTGTCGTCCTCCTGCCGGGGTTTCCCTCCAGTCCGCTGATCTCCACCCTTGTCGGGGATGCCGTACTTGGGGGAGAAGGTGAGGGTTCCTTGACCGCCTTCTCGAGTGCTCTCTCGATCAGTTCACGTCGCGCCACAATCCACGTCACCCTCTCCTTTCCTTCCGGAAAGGAGGTGAGGTGATGCTTTAATAAAGTCCTCTGGGCGAGAAACAGGTAGTCGTGTGCCGCATAGGTGGGCATGAGGAGACGGGCCTTGGCCAGGTAGCCATCTATCTCCTGAAACCACTCAGGGCAATACCCACGCTCGAGAGCGGACATACTAACACCATACAAGCCCAAGCGCAGGGAAAAAAAACTCAAGCCCACGGCAAACTCATGGTGACCGGCATCTTGCTGAGCTGCGACCTACTGTTACGGATGGTCCTCGCGGACCATCAGTGAGATGCTATAGGCCAGCCGATGAGTTTGCATATTTATTAATAAAGACAAGGATGACAAAGTAAACCGCCACGTGGGGCGAAAACAAGAACAATGACTAGAATACTGACAGTCACGAATAAACATAAGCTGAGGGAGAAACTTACAGGATAACAGGATGACTGGACCCGGACGTAGGGACCCCAGCCGAACGCTGTACGAGAGCAACGTACATCGTATGTGTGAGGTCGCAGCTCAGAGTAACCGCAGCTGCTCCCTTAAATAGGGCAAGGGATTAATCAGCTGATGAGGGCGCCATCTGCTGAATTAACCCCAGCTGTCACTGCTGAGCGCCGCTCTGACAGCCGGAAGCTCCGCAGGGATGCTATCAAAATAAGAGCTCTGGGAAACAACAGAAATAAGATAAGATAAGATAAGATAAGATAAGATAAGATAAGATAGATAGATAGATACTTTATTTTGAACAAAAAAGTATAACAAAAACAAAACAAATGACAAATGCAATAAAGTAACAGTATACAGTGTTCGAAAGGGAGAAGGAAGAAGTGAACACTTATTAATTCCAACTCCTTTTTTCCATAAATACACCCATATGAATTATATACAAATTACCACATTTAAGACCCCAAGTAAACAATTAACTGTATTTTGTACATATCAACATTAACACCCATCCATCCTAGCATACACTGATGTACATACATCAAAACCAGCCTCAAACAACACAGATATACACAGTGCTGTCCCACCCACCATTCCATAGTGTCCCATAGTGTCCCAGAGTGAGCATAGTGAATCGTACATATAAATACTACCCTTCTAACATATATCCTTTCAGCAAATAATGTTTATACCTCTTTTTGAATTGATTTCTGTTTGTACATAGTTTCAGTTCCGGCTCCAGACTGTTCCACATATCCACCCCACAGACAGACATGCACATACTTTTCTTGGTTGTTCATATCTTGGGTTTTGTAAAGTGTAAGTCTCCTCTCAAATTATGATCATTGTCTCTTTTTTTTAAATATTTTTTGTATATTAGTTGGGAGTTGATTATTAATTGCCTTGTACATGACTTGTGCTGTCTTAAATTTAACTAAATCGATGAACTTTATGACATGTGACTTTAAAAACAACGAACTGGTATGGTCTCTATATCCTACATTATTTATTATCCTTATAGCTCTTTTTTGTAATGTGCATATTGACTGTAGGTTGGTCTTGTAGGTGTTTCCCCAGACTTCTACACAGTAGTTAAGATAAGGTAGAAACAGTGAATTGTACAGTAAGACCAATGATTTATAGTCCAAGATGTGTCTTGTCTTCCCCAGTATGCCTATACATTTTGCCAACTTGGCCCGGATGTGACTGATTTGAGGTTTCCAGCAGATTTTATTGTCTAGTGTCCCCCCCAGAAACTTATTTTCCTGTACTGTTTCTATTCTGGTATCATCTATCGTTACCATTATTTCATGATTTATTTTATAATTTCCAAACAACATAATCTTTGTTTTTTTTTAGATTTAGAGATAATTTATTTTTGTTGAACCACTGCGTTAACTTTTTCATTTCAGTTGTGACCACCTCTAAAACCTGCTGCCAATTCTCACCAGTGCAAAGGATATTTGTGTCATCCGCAAACAAAATAAATTTCAGAATTTTTGATACTTGGCATATGTCATTTATTTACAAAATAAAGAGTTTGGGTTCCAAAACTGACCCCTGGGGCACACCACAAGTGATGTCCATAAAGGGTGATTTGTGCTCACCAATTTGTACAAATTGTTGTCTGTTACTTAAATAACTTTCCACCCAATTCAGTCCGACCCCTCTTATCCCATACCTTTCCAGTTTCCTTAGTAGTATTCTGTGGTCATTGGTGTCAAAAGCTTTCTTTAAATCTATAAATACTCCTACAGCAAACTTTTTTTTTATCTATACAACTAGTAATTTCTTCTATAATAAGTTCGATCAGTGCCAAAGATGTAGATTTATCTGCTCTAAAACCATACTGGCTGTCTGTAAGGAGGTTGTGTTTTTCAATGAAATCATCCAGTCTCTTAGAGAAGATTTTTTCAAGTATTTTGGAGAATTGTGAGAGTAAAGAGACTGGCCTGTAATTTGTGAAGCAATGACTGTCTCCTGTTTTGTATAGAGGTATTACTTTTGCTATTTTCATTTTGTTTGGAAATTTACCAGTTTGAAATGACAGGTTACAGATGTGGGTGAGTGGCTTAACAATTCCTTCAATTACTTTTTTCACTATTGTTATGTCAATTTCATTCCAGTCCGTTGATTTTTTGTTCTTAAATTTACTCACAGTCTCGATAATTTCCTTTTCAGTAACTGCACCCAAAAAGATTGTGTTTGGATTTCTATCTTCTATTTCATTTACAGAACCACTGTTGTTTGTTTCTGTTGCCACTATTGATTTTGCTAATTCAGGACCAACGTTTACAAAAAATTTATTGAAACCACTGACCACATCCTCCATATTATTTATCAAATTGCCATTTTCAATAAAATATTCTGGATAATTAGCATTCTTAGGTTGATTACTAATAATCCCATTGAGTACTTGCCATATTCCTCTTAAGTTATTTTTATTATCCTCTAATATTCTGTTGTAATATTCTTTCTTACAGGTCCTCATTATATTAGTAAGCTTATTTTTATATCTTTTATATTTGATCTCAGCCTCCACTGTTCTGCACTTAATGAATTGTTTATATAATGTATTCTTCTTTTTACATGCATTTATTAACCCCTTGGTGACCCAAGGAATATTTTTCTTTTGTTGTCTGTCACTGTATTGTTTTATAGGACAGTTTTTATTGTACAATGATTGAAATATTTGCAAAAATTTATCATATGCTTTATTTATATCATTTTCATCATAAACTATCTTCCAATCTTGTATTAATAATTCCTTTGTCAGTAAATACATAGATTCTTCAGTTCTTATTCTTTTATATTTAATATTTTTGGTATACTTTTTCTTCCTATAATCACATTGATAGACAACAAAAATCGGCAGGTGGTCACTGATATCATTCAATAAAAGCCCACTCCTGATATTATTTTCCATAATGTTTGTGAATATGTTATCTATTAGTGTGGCACTGTGTGACGTGATTCTGCTAGGTCCGGTAATTGTTGGATGTAAGCCCATACTGTACATTGTGTTGATAAATTCTTCTGTCAAACTATGCTGTTTTGAATTCATCAGATCTATATTGAAATCCCCACAGATGAACATAACTTTATGAGTTAGTTAAGTTAGATAAGATAAGCCTTTATTAGTCCCACAATGGGGAAATTCCAGGATTGCAACAGCACAGGGATAAACACAGGCTGGAAGGGAAATACCGCATGACCTGAGCGCAGACGAGATCGGCGCTCAGACCATGACACTCTTTTGCTGGATGCTCATGCTGGTGCCTGCTGTGTGCTGTACTGTATATAGTTCATATAATAAAGCTTGTGTTCACCAACCATCTTCGTGCCTCATTCTTCACCCAGGTATTTCCATACATAACACTCGTGTGTCACAACAGACACAATTTCCCTTTTAGCAGAAAAATTGCAAACATAAACAAACAACTATCTCGCCTGTGATGACACCCCACTGTGCTGCAAAAATGGTGGGGGAGTGAATGGACATTATGAACACAGCTTGAGAATTTATTTAGACTGGTACTCACCAACAGTTGGACCCAAAGCTATGAGGATGAAAACAGGCGAATTTCTGTCTGTATCAGCTGCTGGAGGTCAGCTATAACCTAGTATGTAGCTACTAACCAGCTAGCTAGCTAGCTTCCACAGAAGAAGAACAACCCAACATCCAGGCAAAGTTTTGGAAGAGGCTGTAGCAATTATCCAGGTGAGAGCTCCAACAGATAATCTTGTAAACTTAAATGCGTGATGTCCTATGATGTTCCAACCGGCCGCATCTCGGACGCAGTCCAAGGACAGATAGTTTTTTTGCGCATGGGGAGTTGTCCAGAACTCCTTGGCAAAGATATAGAGTGATGATAATCAGGTCAGTGGTAGTAATGCACCTGTAGGCTGGTTGCCAACCGCCAATCAAATCTGAAAGAAGAAGAAAAAGGACTCCTTATGTGTGAAATGTCCTATGATGTTCCTATGTGACAAAGGCAAGCATCACTCACGAGCATAGGACTCACTATGACATCATCAAAGATCAAAGGCAGTCATCACTCACGCTCCCTCACGATCATAGGACATCAAAGATCAAAGGAAGGCATCACTCACAATCATAGGACTCGCTATGACATCAACAAAGATCATAGGACTCGCTATGACATCATCAAAGATCAAATGCAGGTATCATAGGAGTCGCTATGACATCATCAAAGATCATAGGACTCACTATGACATCACCAAAGATCAAAGGCAGTCATCACTCACAATCATAGGGCTCACTATGACATCATCAAAGATCATAGGACTCACTATGACACCATCAAAGATCAAAGGCAGGCATCACTGAATGAGTGCTGACGTACTTGCTTACACCTACTTTCTACGGGCATGCACAGGTAAGCACTAGTAATGTATGGTGGTCGGAAGTTCCGGGTCTTGATGCATGGTATTAAAGATATAAAAGAGGAATGCACAGAGACCCAGGCTCTTTTTAAACATGACAGCACTTTGGGGATATCCACGGCTGTAATCCAGCTTGTTTGAGTTTGAAGTGTCTGCATGGCGCGCACAGTGTCTGAAGCCAGAATGGCTTTGGTACGGAGAGCTGCTAGGCCAAAAAGTACTGTTTGCGCTTTCTGCTGTTAACTGCTGTTCACTGCAATCACAAAATTTGTCGCTGTTAATGGGGGCAAAGTGTTAACAGGCGATTAACGTGATAACGCCAAGACCACTAATTTTTGTATATACTTTTTTCAATAAAAGACCTGAAAAGGAGAGAAGACTTTCTTTATTTTTGAAAATAAAACACAATGCAGAAGTATGACTGCTACACATGCGCTTGGAAATTCCTGCCAGAGGAAAGTACTGAGCAATCCACAAATACTGGGTAAACAAATGTCCGTCTTTTTGCCCGTCTGTTTTCTTCCTCTGCCACTAAACAGCAAAAGCTCCTGTTTGTCTTGATCGTCACTGTATTCATGTACCTCCATCGCTTCCACCATTTAAAACATCTGCCACCGTGCTTTTCTTTGTGTTTGGACTGCAGCTGTTCTGTCCGTCTGTCTGCCTCTCTGTTTCAGCTCGCTCAGTCAATATTAAGTGGAACTCAAGGCTTGTATCATTGTATCACCATATTTTCTCAACTTTTAATTTGCCAGAACTTTCAAAATAGCACTTTGTTTTTGAAATAAACACAAAATAGCTCACTTTTTCCGTCGATGGAATAGTACTGCGCATGCACCCGGAAACTCCCACCAGAGGAAAGTACTGAACAATCCGCCAATACTGGGTGAACAAATGTCCATCTTTTCGCCCATATGTTTTCTTCCTCTGCCACTAAACAGCAAAAGCTCCTGTTTGTCTTGATTATCAGTGTATTCACATACCTCCATTGCTTCTGCCATTTAAAACGTCTGCCACCGTGCTCTTTTTTGTGTTTGGATTGCAGCTGTTCAAATCAGCTTGGTGGCCCTTGGCTGCCGCTGACAACATGGGCATGTGAACTGCAGATTATTTTCACTGCGCATGTGTGTACTCCAAAACTACTTTATGGATTTGGATGAAATTTTTTACCAGAGGTGGTCCTTGGACTAGAGAGGAACCCATAACATTTTGGTGATGATCCAAGAATGCATACCTCCGCCAAGGCTCTGGCACTGAGGCATCAGCACATATGTATGGGTCATGTCTACTGGAATTATTAGTTTTATGGTTTGACATAGAACTTAATTAGTTCTGTAATGCTGTAATTTCTATTAATTTTTTAAGACTGTATTGTTGACTGAATTTATAATTCTATCTTTTCTTTTAAATTGTAAATGGTGCAAATTGTATTAATGTATGCTTTTTATTGTTTTTGATCTTGTGTGTGTGTGGACCCCAGGAAGAATAGTTGCTGCTGTGGTAGCAACTAATGGGGATCTGAATAAACAAATAAACGAATGCTGGTTAAGATGTTTAGCAACAGTTACTGGCTACATTTAGAAGGGACTATTTTTTTTCTCAGCTGCGCAAAATAACTGGTTAAACAAATGAAACATAATATTTTGTCCAGTATTGCTGTCATTTAATAAATTGTGCTTGCGGAACTGTTGTATAAAAGCAATATTACACTTGAGGTTGTGTGATATGTCTAGTCACACCCACAGTTACTATATTCATTGATACCATACTCCCTCTCATGTAATATTGTTTAAATAGATGTTATAACTGCATAGGAGATCAGTTAAAGTTTTCTAAAAAGTATGTGGCCACTTGTTATTTTTTATTGTTATTACACTTAGCTTTCATTGTTTATAAGGTGATGCAAAAGCTCTGAGACTTGTTCATTCAGATGTTTCTGTCATATTGTAAGCACATTAAAAAAAAAGGTTAAAAATCTTAATGAGCACTCATTTCAAGATAATCCAACCATCTGACAGGTGTGGTATATCATGATGCAGATTAGAGGACATAACATTCTTATTGGTCCAAAAAACCTTAGAAATACCTTTCCAAATCAAACTCTTAATTTGGATGCCGCTACTCTCACTCTGAATAGTTCTGTGAGGAACTTTGGAGTTATTTTTCATCAAGATCTGTTCTTTAATTCACATATTAAAATTGTTTCTAAGACTGCCTTCTATCATCTGCGCAATACTGCCAAAATTGTCTCTGAATGATGCTGAGAAACTGATCCACACTTTTGTTAGCTCTAGATTAGATTATTGTGACTCGTTATTATCAGGTTGTCCTAAAATATCTTTAAAAAGTCTTCAGTTGATCCAAAATGCTGCTGCAAGAGTTTTAACTGGTTCTAGAAAGAGAGATCATATCTCTCCGGTTTTGGCCTCCCTTCATTGGCTTCCCATAGAGTTTAGAATTAAGTTTAAAATCCTTCTTCTCACTTACAAAGCTCTTAATAATCAGGCCCTCTTATATATGAAAGATCTGATATTACCCTATCATCCTAACAGAGCACTACGCTTCCAAAATGCTGGATTACTGTAATACCTAGAATCTCCAAAAGTACAATGGGAGGCACAGCCTTCTGCAATCAAGCTCCTTTCCTGTGGAACCAGTTACCAATCTGGGTTCGGGAGTCAGACTTGATCTCTGTTTTTAAGAATAGGGTAAAAACCTTCCTCTCCAATATAGCCTACAATTAGGGAGGGATCTTGTGTCTCTTAACCCCCCTTTTGTTTTGCTGTTAATAGATTCAGACTGCTGGGTGACCTCCAATAATGTACTTGGCTTCTCACCATTAATGTTTGCTCTCTTTATGTCTGTTCTTTTCATCTTCTCTATCCCCTCACCCCCAACCAGTCACAGCAGATGACTGCCCCTCCCTGAGCCCGGTTCTGTTAGAGGTTTCTTCCTGTTTAATGGGAGTTTTTCCTCTCCACAGTCGCTAAGTGCTTGCTCACAGGGGATCGTCTGATTGCTGGGTCTTTCTGCAATTGTGGGGTTTTCCCTACATTTGAAAGTGCTATGAAATTACTTTTGTTGTGATATGGCGCTATATAAATAAAGTTGAATTGAATAACAGTTACAATGTGTGCTTTATGTTAAGTCAATTCCCTTCCACAGCATGTGGGACACCATGTGGTGTGTAGGGGTGGCACCTATCTCCATTTCTCTGACTTTAGGCCACACAGCTACTGTAAGTAGTGACAGCTACAGTGGGGGGGGGGGCAGTCCTCTGTGTGCTAACTTTTCTTTCCCTATTCTATTATGCTGAGCACCAAGCTAGAAGTACCATTTTTACATGGTCTTTGGCATGACCTGGCCGGGATTTGAGCCCACGACCTCCCGGTTGTGGGGCGGATGCTTTATCAACTAGGCCACCACTCCAGTAATACAGTATGTGCCTTACACCACTTACAAAAAACAATGTCAAGACTGCTTTTCTCTTTAGCCTTTAATAAACAGCAGATGAAATTACTGTACCATACAGAAATTATACAAGTAATTTAGAGAACCAGGTAGGCCTTAATAGGGTGTATAAACTGTACATCATTAACATTTTCTGTATGTATGCTAAACTCTGCATTACGAAATGTTTTGTATCAATATTGAATAAACAAATACGTATCTAAAATAAAACAGGCAATTTAAAGTGCCCATGGCAGGAACCTTTTCCACATCTTGACACAGTTCCTAGAAGTGTTAGTGAAATGTTTGTGACATGCTTTGGACAAAATGCCTCAGTATTTAATTATTACAGTACCATTTTACACCCATTCGAGGGAGATCTCCTCACAGTGGGCTGTTTTTGTTGATTTTGCCCTAAATGCTAATGAGGCTCAGTGCACCTAGAGCATTCTCAAACCCCACCCTTCCTCTTTCGTCAGTGATAATTTGTATGGTTGACTATGCCATTGTGTGGCTAATGCTGGCTGGTTAGCTAATAGTTGTGGTTGCAAACACAGTCTAAGCAAACTAACATACTGACTGAGTGTAAAAGCCCAAATAAAGTGTTATTGGAGATCCTGTAGATGTCTGGTTGGGTATGTCAGATAGGGTTAACAATGCTGTGAATATTTAAAATTTCCAAAAAGCTAATCAGAGAAAACTGCTGCAGTCCAACTGGCTTGTGCTGCTGAGCTAACTATATTAATGACACAAGTTTGCAGGCCATCGATACCGAAACAAACTAGGCCAGAATGATGCAATCAATATTATCAGCTCTGATTTAATGAACCAGCTGGGAACATGGATGTCTAATAGGGTAACTAGATTTTACACAGAAGAGCCATAGTAAGTCCAGTAGGTCTCTGAGCTCGTTTCGGAGTAGCACTGTTGGAGAGATGCTAGCACTGCTTTGTGGATACATGCTTCCTGAAAAGTATGGCCAACCAAGCAAATTAGAAAATAGGACATCATATTAGCAAGGCTCATGATAAAAAAAAACCCTCCTGCAAACATGAGACTTGGGCAATTTTTAAAAAAAAATTAGAATTATACAGAATAAGTACACCTCTTATTTTGAGCTGTTGGGCACTTTAGATGTCAGAAAATATAAGAAAGTATGCCACAGGTCATTTCATTCACTTCAGTTTGGAAATCAGCAGTAAGACTCCTTGATAGACATTTTGTTGCACTTGCAACAGAGTCAGTGAAAGCATTCCTGCTTGGCTTGCCAAGTGGGTCGACCCTCTTGGTGACACAGGTTGAGTGCTGGACTCTGGAGCTGGAGGTTGTGGGTTCAAACCCCTGGTTTGATGTTGCCAGTTGGGGCTTAACTGCCCATCCCCTTGGCTACACACTCTGAAAAATGAATTCACAAATTGAGAAATATGAATAAACATGTGAGAAGCCATACTGAACATAACCTGTGTATATAGTTTCTGACTGTTTAATTTTCCTGATTATGTCACAGGGTGGAAGTATTTTATTGTGTGTTTTGGGTTTTGTACAGTTTTCGAGTTTATGTTGCATGTTTATTTATAATTTACATGTTTTGTAGTTTTTATATTTTTAGCCTCTGTGCTTTTAGTTGGAGGTGTTGTCTGCTTCCACCCTGTGCTTCCCCTAATTACTGATCAGCAGCACCTGTGTTGATCGGGGATGTGCAGCACCTGTGGCTGCACATGGTATAAAAGGTGCTTTGGCAGTCCAGATGAGAGCCCTGCCTGAGGGGAGCTCGGCCAGATGCGGGCCTGCTTGGAGGAGAGAGAGCTTTGCCTGGAGGAGAAAGTCCGGCCGGAGGAGGGCCTGCTTGGAGGGGAGCCCTGCCTGAGGAGAGGCCCCAGCCAGAGGAGAGTCCTGCCAGGACAGCCAGCCAGATGAGAGCTCTGTTGGACGAGAGGAGGCTGCTGGTCCCAGGGAAAATGGCTGAAGGAGGGCATGACTGTTATGTATGTAAGAGGCTGGTAATAGTAAGATGGCGGCCGGGTTGGATGGGGAATAGTCCCACGGGGAATAGGGTGGTCAACTGCCGGTTTTCGGTGGTGACGCCACTCTTAGTATAAAGGAGGTGGGCGGGAGAGGCCAGTCATCTTTCGTCGTGGAGACACCTGGCCTGCAGGAGAGTGCCTTAAACCTATATTGTATTGTATATAGTGTTCTAATAAAACTCTGTAAACTAAGTTCATTATTCATTCATTACTACCTAAACATGGATGCTACAATGACCGAGGAGGAGGAGCAGTAATGGCCCAGGACCACCATGGTGCCGGCATCTGGGGGAGGACACTTCTGTGTGGAGCAGTTGGGGTGCTGCAGGCGAAGAACAGCAAGAGGCAGAGTGAGGAGCTCTGCCTTCGCTGTAAGATAGCAACACCCCATGATGATAATGTTGATGGTAATGACAACGAGAAATATGGATATACTGCTGGCAAGTGTCTACAGGTTTCCTGAGGGCATCGGTGTCGTGGTAGCAGATGGAGCCTGGCCTGGAAGAATGGATCCTCCTCCTCAGCTTTTATGGACTTTGTTTTTTAGCCCACTTTTAGTTTTTTTTTTAGCTTGGGTTTTTAGGCAGTATTTCATTCTATTTTAGCTTCTTAGATGGTTTTAATTCTTAAGTTTTAATTTAGCTTTTTATTTAAGTGGGCATCTGTACATATTTTGTTGTAAATAAATTCCTTTGAACATCCTCATTAAAAGTTTCCCCTTTGATTGCTACCTATGACTCTTTACCTGGTTTTGAAAGAACCATGCAAAGTTATTTTTTTAATTACCCCTCGGCCGCCCACGTTATAATTAAACTAGTTTATTTGCAGGCAGCGCAGTGGTGGGGTAGTTAGCACTGCGGCAACACAGCAGCTCACCCTTGGCCGGGGCTCCTGGGTTCGATCCCAGCCCCTGACCAACAGTGATCTGTGTGGAGTTTGCATGTCCTCCCCGTGTCTGTGTGGGTTTACTCCAGGAGTGCTCTGGTTTCCTCCCACATGCCAAAAACATGCAAGTTAGGTTAATTTGCTCCAATTGGGGATTCTAAATTGTCCTTAGGTATGACTGTGAGAGTGAATGGTTGTCTGTTTCTCTGTGATGGACTGGCGATCTGTCCAGGGTGTACCCTGCCTCTCGCCCAAAGATACTGGGATAGGCTTCAGCCCCCCCCCCCCACACACACACACACACACATACACACACACGACCCGAAAAGGATTAAGTGGAAGAAGATGGATGGATGGATGGATGGTTTATTTGCTGTTATCATAGTCATACTGTGGTTATGAATATTGTTTACCTATACTTTCACTTGTCTTCTGTTAAATACACACAGGGCATTTTCTACACACAGTGCTGTTAGTGCTTGTCTTGACTTTTTTCTCTTTGAAACACCATAAACATACTATTATTAGAAGCAACACAATAATCTGTCCGAGGCAAATACCATTAAAAGATAAGGTTCACAACAGATAAATTACACTCTAATAACAGTCTATAAAACTGATTACTGCATTAATTAAAAAGATCATTTATTTTCAGCAAAGGTAGTTTAATTTTACTTTCTACCAGATGTTCAGGTTTGTCCGCCATGTTGTCTTTACACAAAGTATGATGCTTAAAAAACGGTTGATCCAAAATGGCTGCAGACTTGCGCCGTGTCCGAATTTCATTTTGGAGTTGCTGTCCACTACAAGTTAGTCTTTAATTCAACATTCCTGACCAATAGCCGACACAACAGAAGAAAATCCTCCCCTGTCCATTTGAGTTAGCAAAGCCGTTCCCACTCTCTTCAAGCTCCATTTAATGCAAACCAACCATCAGCACAGAAGTAGGATTTGATCAATATTCATAGATAATATCAGAGTCACGAGAAATGCATATCGCTGAAATTCATTCATTCAACTCATGCTTCACTCTGGTTCTCTTTAGCCCATCTAGATGAGCTGACCACTTTAAACACCAATCAGGTTTGTCTGGATTTTCACATCCATCCACTCATAAGCCTTTTCTCCCACTGGCTTTTTTTTACACACTAAAATGTACATCTGAACAGTCTTGTGAGCCTCTGGATTTAAATAGCCTAACATGCTTCAGTCTCTTGGATACAGTGAGCACGATTGGCCAAGAGTGCACGCTGGGCATGCCCAATCACAGGGCATCACCATAGAGCTTGACAGCCAATGGGAGGAGGAAGATAGTCTCTGTGATTTCATTGTCACTAAGGGAGTAGGATACACACTGCCAGGACAGATGACATAAACATGCTAAGCAGTGGTCTCTATTGTAGTGAGATTGTAATATGTCTGAGAGGACCTGTGGAGCCAAGACCAAGAGCGTTGCCAGGAGAGAAAAGCACAAGGCAGGCCAGAAGATGAAGCTCCCCTCACCAGGACCTGCACAGTGTCATGCAGAAGGGTTCATAGCACACCCGCATCGCTGTTATCGGTGCTGCTCATGTCAGGAATGAATGGGCTGATTTATGAGAGCCATCGTCCTGCTTGAAGGTGCCGTGTCTCCTTGGCAACTGGCTCCATCTCTAACCAGAAGCTTAGAATGAAAGAATGCACTTAGCTGTCAGGACAGGGGCTTCAGTGTTCATTCATTCTACAATCCATCCAGCTGTCATAAGTGTTTCCGCTAACCTATCATAACCTACCATTTGGAGAATTGTAAAATGTATTTTACAGCATATATACATTATGTACCTAAGCTTATACTATCTTTTTACATTTTGAAGTGTTTTTTTTTTCTGAGCAACTTCATTCAGTTGAGTTCCTACAAAAATTTCAGAGCCTTCATTAACATAGTGCACATTTGATTCCCTGTTTTTTCTTAAATTTACCTTAATTAGTAGTATTAAAAATTAGTACAGTAGAAATGATTAATATAACATATATTCTAAAATTTGTCTAAAAATATACACATTTACTTAATCTATTATTGTAAATTGGCCTTGTGAAAGGTTTTTGGTCCAAACTACACCTCCCTACCTACCTACCTATCCACTTATCTGCCTACCTACCTACAGTGGAGATCAGAATTAGAGAACACTGTATTAATACTTGATTTATTCTAAAATATGTTATTCTTCCTTGTTACCGCTACCAAGGGAGGAGGTAATGTTTTCGCCGGCGTTGGTTTGTTGGTTTGTTGGTTTGTCTGTTAGCAACAACGCGGGAAGGTGTGTTAGGAGGAGGAGAGAGAAAAGGAAAGGTAGAAGTGTGGAGGTGAGAGAACGGACTTTAAATGTAGGGACTATGACTGGTAAAGACAGGGAGGTGGCTGATATGATAAAGAGAAGAAAGGTACTGTAGATATATTGTGTGTTCAAGAAACCAGATGGAAGGGAAGCAAGGTTAGGGGCATTAGAGGTGGATTTAAACTGTTCTACCATGGTGTAGATAGGAAGAGAAATGGAGTAGGAGTAATTTTGGAGGAAGAGTATGTGAAGAGTGTTCAGGAAGTAAAGAGGGAGTCAGACAGGATCATGAATTTGAAGCTAGAAGTTGAAGGTGTGATGTTGAATGTTGTCAGTGCATATGCACCACAAGCTGGATATCAGATAGAAGAGTAAGAGGAATCTGGAGTAAGTGGATGAAGTGGTAGAGAGCATTCTCAGGGAGAGAGAGAGTGGTGAGTGGAGCAGACTTTAATGGACATGTAGGTGAAGGAACAAAGGTGATGAGGAGGTTCTGAGTAGGTATGGTCTTAAGAACAGAAATGTGCAAGGACAGGTGGTTGTGGATTTTGCTAAGAGGATGGAAATGGTGAACACATGTTACAAGAAGAGAGAGGAACATCAGGTGACTTACACTGTGTTCCAAATTATTATGCAAATAAGACTTTTGTCATGATCCTGGGCACGTGTGGGGGCCGTGCCCAGTCTCCAGTTTGAGTTTAGTCTTTTTCTGTTTGTTTATTTATTATTATCTGCTGTATTGGTTCTGTTTGTTTATGAGTTGTCTGTATTCTTAGGTTTGTCCTTATAGTCTTGTCCATCTATTGTGTGTCCTTTTGCATCCTTGGTATTATTGTATTTTTGGGGGTTGTGTTTATGTTATCCTTCTTTGGTGATTCCTTCCCTTTTTCTGTATTCTCTGGTTGTTGTTTTATGCTTTTTTCATTATTAGTTTCTGTACATTCTTTTCTGGTGTTGTCATCCCGATCCATGCAGGCACTGTGACAGCTCATGCGTACTTTTGGCTGTCAGTTCTGTTTGTGGGCTGTCACACCTGCCATTTGTTTAACTAATGACTTCCTCACTCATGTACCCACACCTGCAGGCATTTGTGGATTTCTCCTGTGAACTTATTTAAGCCGGCTGTGCTACTGTCCCGGCGCAGCGGTGTAGTGTTAAACTCTTTACCCGTTCATCCTAGCTGGGTATTCCCCGGCTTTCCCTTGGGTAATCCTATGTATGTCCCATGCTGTTCTTGTTGTTCGCAGACCGAGCCCCCATCTGCACTGATGTTCCTACATGCCCTCCTCCTCGTTTTCTTCAGTTGTTGTGTCGAGTATTTGTGTAATTTTGTGTATTTTTCTGTAAATAAATGTGCAAACCTGCAGCTGGCGATTGGCATCCTTAATTCAGCTCTGAAAGGGCCGTTCATGACAATATGCCGCTGGCAGCCAGACACCAACGGCTGTAGATTTGCCTTTCCCTTTTTTCCCCCTCTTTTCACCTTTTTGTCCATGAGTGCGACATGTCACCAGCGCACCGGGCCGCCACCAACCGAGGGAAATCGGTAACTGGTGGCCCCACCATAGATGAACTGTGAGCGGCGGACTTTGCCCAGGACTTTGTGGATGCAGCGCTTGTCTCCCGCTCACTGAACGAGGTTTGCAGGAATGTGGAGGGGGCAGCGACTATTGTGGAGGAGCATCTGGGGTTATGGAGCTACCCCAGGTACACAGGCCTGCTGTACACCATCTCCATCCTCCAATCGGACCCTCATAGCTTGGTAGAAGATCTTCCATCATCCATGCCGGGAACCAAGCCAACAAGGAAGCAGTCCCGAGCTCCGGTGCCATGTCTCCTTTGCCAGAAGCCTGAGTCTCTGCCTCCTTCCCAGACAACTTCAGCGGTCTCCAGAGGAGCGTCGTCTAGTCCAATTGCAGCAGCAGAAACCATCATGCCCTGGGAAATAAGGCAAGTGGGTTTTCATTCCTCTGTCCATTTAAATTAAACTAGTGCATGCCCGTAGAAAGCAAGTATTCATGTCTGAAATAGGTAGGCCAATTAAGCTTTACAAGCCCAAATGTAGGCTGTGTTTGAAAGTTGGCTAGAGAGGCTGGGAAGGTCACACCCATGAACATGTGATATTTTACAGCTCCACTTGTCTACTCTAAGGAACAGCAGGACTTAACAGAGTGTTGTGTATAGTATGAGAGATATGAGATAAAATATAATGCCAACTACAGAGGACAAAGATGAATTGCTGGGTTTTAGAAGCTTAGGCAAATATCTAATAAGCCAATCAATTTATCTTCCTGTATCTCTGCCGATAAAGTGGTGGATGGCAGTGTGACCAGGTCGACACTGCAAGTAGTGGAGTTTAATTACTTAAAGATTTATGAAATATTAAGAAAATGTAAATTCAAGGAAGTTCAAGGTTTTGGAAAGACTTTGTAATTCATACAATTTCATGGAATTTGCAGAATAAGTCAGACAGCCCTAACATAAATATTAACGTAAATGTAAAATATAATGCAGAAATTTACAGATATAAAGTTCATCTAACAACTTTATTGCAATGGCAATATAAAATATTAAAAAAGTCATGAACATAAATCCTTGAAAAGAAGTGCTTGTAAAATGATAAAATAGAATGAGCAAATAAAAATTTAAAAAAAGGATTTTTTTCAATTATAATAATAAAAATAATGAATGCAAAATTAATTATCTTTCTTAATTTACTGAAGAGTCGCAGTAATCCAGGCAGATAAGTATGCTGTATAAAAGCTCAGTCAAGTCAACTGGATTCAAATATTTTTTTACTTCTGAAATGTTTCACCATTCATCCAAATTCTCTGGTAATACCAAGCAGCATATATGTGTAATTTTTTTTCATACAATGCAACGTTTTTTTTTTATTTTAATTTTATTATTTATTTATTTGTTTATTTTTACACTGTTATTCTACAAATTTAAATAGTGCTCATTTTGTTTATTTTTCAAAATTATGCTGCTTAGATTTACTGCGATCGGGGAGTGCCTGACAGTGGAAATGCAGCATGAATAAGGCTTGAGTGAGGATGAGCATGAATGAGGCTGCGCAGTGCGCAGTGAGTCTTTGGCTCTGACATCTGATAGGCTGCCATAATCATGTGACACGGCAGATCGTCTGTTATGCCTGGGCTGGTTTTTCACTGGTTTTCACATGTAACTTTAATGCATACAACAAAAAAACCCACATAACTTTAATGTGTAAAACTCTCAGAAGTGAAAACAAATTGCACGTTTTGTATCGACACAGTGGTATTGTGATATTTTTAAAGTATCGATATTATAGTATTGCCTACTTTACTTCCAGATAATACTCTCTGGAATTGAAGTATCGATACCTAGCAAGGAACGCTTCTTTAGCAGTTAGCTCTGTTGGCTAATAAGTACCTAGCATGGCTTCGCCTGTGATTAAAACGGCGACGGAGTGGGTAAAAGGTGATTAGGCAAAATGAATTAGGAGAAACAGGGCGGCAAAACAAATAACAGTCAAAAAGTATTGATATCAAAGTATCTACCTTACATCGAAGTATCGATACCTTGCAGCCCGTGTGGAAAGCCTAAAGCCTGCTTCATGATACACCTCCGCTGTCCCTGTATGTGTAACCGGAAACCTCGTGTGACGAAATTTACGTCATTGTCTCCACTCCGCTAGTGTCTGGAGTGCTCGACCATGGACGACCGCGTGCAGCCCAAATTTTGTGACCGCGCTGCCTGCCAACGACCTGAACGCGTTGAAAAGCGCATGCACAAGACTGAACGTCCCATTCATGAGGTGCCGATATCGACACAGCATACATCAGTAGACGAAGAAGACAACGAGGAGGCGGAAAACGAGAATAAAAACATACATGAATCATACATATACGTATACTTTCTTTCACAGTGGCAGCAGCATCTTCGTGGAAAAGGAGTGAAAACTAGGCAGTCAAACAGCAGAAATGGACTGTACTATATTTAAAGAGAAACTTTGTGAAGAAGTCTGCCATTTCTTCATTGGTGAAAATCCTGGCGTGTCAGCGCCTTGGCGCTACCTATTGGGCGGGAGTGAAACTACAAATGATGGTTGTGCTCATGCGTCAACCGCTTAGCCTGGGTAGATGAAAAAAGTGATAATGAACAGTGCCGCGTGCGTGCCAGTCTCGTCCAAAACGTACACGGACCAAAGTGGACTAGAGGGGAAATGCAGCATGAAGCAGGCTTTAAGGTGCATTCACACCAAATGCGAACAGGCGGATTTTTCACGTGGCACGATTACATTATAAATCAAAGTAAACACGCCAACAGACATGAATAGTGAGATGCAGAATCAGAATGAATGAATCAGAATGAACTTTATTGCCAAGCATGTTTAACACATACGAGGAATTTGACTTGACATTAGGTGCGCTCATGTTAAGCGCACACTAATGACGCGGCAGCCGACAGGCGCCTAATACAGTGGGGGTAAAGAGGGAGAGGGGAAGGGGATGACACATTGGGCAGAGAGAAAAAAACAGTTATCAGAATAGCGCTCGAGTGAGCAAGATTATGATCACATAGAAAAAAAACCCTCAATGCACACTTAGCAGACAAGTTACAAACAGATCCACACATTAACAAAGCAAAAGAGAGAGACCAGTGTGTGTATATCAGTCATATGATATCAGTGTGAGTGCAGTGTGAATGTATCAGTTACTGGTGCACAACAAAAATCGTCTCCTAGGCAACGGCTAGATGTTATGTCCATGTATTCTAAACATAAATAAACATGTCCACAGAGTTCTTCTCTCTTCATGCCAGATGGTAAAATTAAATGTTAGTCACATGATAACGCTGTCCTTGGAGAGTTCAGATTGTTGTACAACAGCAGTTGTTTGGGTTAGAGAGAAGCCAAAACTCCCTTCTGCTTTATCTCTTCTCCTGGAGGAATGAGTTCACCCAAGGACACCGAATCAAGGCCAAATGAGCACAGTTCACTTAGAGCAGGGGTTGGGAACCTATGGCTCGCGAGCCAGATGTGGCTCTTTTGATGGCCGCATCTGGCTCGCAGACAAATCTTTAGTTATAAGGTACAAGTTCAAGTGGGGTTGCTGTATTTTGCTGTCGAAAATAGCGGCCGATGTGCGCATGTGCAAAAGGGTCCGCACAACGGCTTGTCGTGAATAAACTTCCCTCGTTTTAATCACGTTGTCAGCTAACTAATTTTAGAAACCCTTTTGAGAAGATGGCTAAAAGAAAAAGAGACGAGGAGTATCGTACTTTTCAGCAGGAATGGACAGAGGAATTTGCCTTTGTGGAGAGAGCAGGTTCTGCAGTGTGTCTAATATGCAATGATAAAATTGCATCTATGAAACGGTCAAATATAAAGCGGCACTTCGACACACGCCATACTACATTTGCATCGAAATATCCTGCGGGGGACAGCAGGAAGAAAGCATGTCAAGAGCTACTATCAAGAGTGCAAGCTAGTCAACAGCAACTCCGTGTTTGGACCCAACAAGGTGACTGGAATTCGGCTTGCTTTGCTGGCGCTTTAGCAATTGTGAGAAACGGAAAGCCATTTACAGATGGGGAGTATCACACACTGCAGCGTGTGAGTATTGCTGTACTGACAATGTTTGGCTCTACGTATGCATGTGAGCAGTCTTTCTCACATCTAAAGAACATTAAGACCAACCTACGATCACGTTTAACGGATGGAAGTCACAACGCCTGCATGAAGCTTAACCTCACCACGTATCAACCAGACTACAAAGCCATCAGCAAAACCATGCAGCACCAGAAGTCGCATTAATGGTAAGAAATACTCATCATTGATTAGCAACAGCATAACAATGTTATTAAAAAGAATTCAGAGACTTACTGTACTTTAAAAGTGTTGAAATTACATAAAATGTACACATTTACTTGTATTTTTAGTTTTAAACATATTGTATGGCTCTCACGGAATTACATTTAAAAATATGTGGTGTTCATGGCTCTCTCAGCCAAAAAGGTTCCCGACCCCTGACTTAGAGCATAGAAATTTCCTCTCTCATGTGATTCTGTGCATCACAATTTAAATTAACATTCACAGGCTTTAAAATCATTCCCTGGAGAACACCCAGCGACTCCGAGATGTTTCCCACTTTCCGATTCAGTTCAACATTTGCCGCCATCAGCGCTCTCCCCAGCTGGTCGAATTGTTGGAGGAGCTTCGCCGGGTCCGCATTTTGATTAGCTCGTTCCAACTTCTTTAATTTCCGATACACCAGGAAAACTCCAAGGCCAATCAGCAGAAGTCCTGTGATCATGAAGCCAAACAGATAGATGTCTTCCACATCCTCAATCGAAAGATCACACAGACACATGAGTTTCCAATTATCCCATGAGTCCCTCACATAACCCGCAGCTGAAGTGCCTGCGGGACATTTGGGCTCCCCCGGGCCCGATTTTCTGTTTGAAAAAGTGGTGTCAATTGCATTTAAAGCCCAGCTCACCAATTCCATTTTTTCCGTTTGGATTGAGATCAGCAAGAAGGAGAGCGAGACACAGACACAGACAGCACACAGCAGGCTGGGATCAGCTGGGAGGTGGAGGAGGAGAGGAGAAGAAATGCGTCTGCTCTCTCTGAAAGCTGGAAGAAGAAGACAGGCGAAGTTGTCTTTAAAACTTCTGCAGCTGCGTTCAACCTGCTGTGGAAATTCCCAAAATAATGCCATGCTTAGGTTTACATTATCCGACTGAGGGCTCACCTGAAAATGTCGTCTCAAGCCTGCAAAACTTCACAGATGATGGGTGTTTATGTTGCTAGCTTGCTAGGACGTCCGTGGCCGGAAACCATGGGTAAATAACTCCAAAATCCTGATTCAGCTGAAGAGTTCCCGGTCCTCCTGTCTCCCGGTGAGTGAGTTTCATTTTCTAACTAGTTTACTCTGCAATGGTGATAATTTTTATTTGACAGCAGAATCTCAAAGCTAGCAGCTAGCAGCTAGCTCGCATCTGTAGCTGCTAGCTAGCGGACGCGAATGTGTGACCACGCAAATTCGCGCATACTCACATCTTCCCATTCACTTTGTATGGATTCGTGCTGCCCATTTGCGTTTGGTATGAACACACCTTTAGGCTGCGTGTCCACCAAACGCGTTTTTTGTCGCCCGACCGCCCTGAGCATTTTTTTTTTTCAGCGTTTGTGCGTGGTGCTCTGGGAAAATAAAAGTCTGTGTCCTGTATCTCAGCAACAGCTTGTCACTCTCAGCTCAGAGCTTCCGCTTTTCCTATCGTCAGACTTTCTACTGATTTTTTAATAGCAGTCTCTAAATAACAATGGACAGGAAACGTTTTCTAGCAGCTTTGGATGTAAAATATGAATGACACGGAAAGCAGAAGTCTGAGTACAGACTAGTACCGGCGTCCTATATCCTGCCCACATAGCAGTTCTGATTGGCTGCTTAAGGTCTGACATTGACAAGCTCAGCTGCAGTCTCTGAAAAGTTGAACTTTTTCAGCTCTGAGTGCCCTGAGCGCTGCAACAAAAAATGGCCACTGTCGAGAGTGTTTCTGCACCGAGGGCGCTCAGCGCTGTAAATGCTGGACTACATAGAGAATGAATGGAAAATAGCTGCCCAGAGTGGAAAAAACAATTTTGGTGGACAGCCAGCCTTATTCATGCTGCATTTCCCTTCTAGTCCGCTTTGGTCCGGGTGCACTTTGGACGAGCCCGGCACGCATGTGGCGCTGTTCATGCTCACTTTTTTCATCTACCCAGGCCAAGCGGTTGACGCATGCGCACAATCATCATTTGTAGTTTTACTCCCGCCCGACAGGTAGTGCCAATGCGCTGATGCGCCAGGATTTTCACCAACGAAGAAACGCTGCTTGCTTTCTGCTTCTTGACTTCACGGTTTTCACTCATTTTCCATGAAGATGCTGCCTCTGCTGAAGTATTTATGTATGATTCATGTATGTTTATTCTTGTCTTCTGCTTCCTCATTGTCTTCTTCATCTACTTTGTCTTGGTATGTTGTGCCGATATCGCCACCTCATGAATGGGACGTTTAGTCTTGCGCATGAGCTTTTCAACACATTTAGGTCATGGGCAGGCGGCGCGGTCACAAAATTTGGGCTGCACGCAGTCGTCCGCGGTCGAGCACTCCGGACACTAGCAGAGTGGAGACGATGACGTAAATTTCATCACATGAGGTTTCCGGTTACATGTACGTGGGCAGCAGAGGTGCAGCATGAATCCAGCTGAATAGTGCGTACGGCCCCGTGTGGAATAGTTAAGGCACTACATCAGAATAATAACAGCGGTAGAAGTGAAACCTTTTATTAATAATAATTACATATTTTTAAATGATGCATATTTTTAATGAATTAGGAGAAAATGGGTGGTAAAACAAATAACAGTCAAAAAGTATCAATGCCAAAGTATCGACTACCTGGTATTAAAGTATCGATACCTAGCGGCCCCGTGTGGAACACTGCGTATGGCCCCGTGTGGAATGGTGAGGGCACTACATCAGAATAATAACAACAGTGGTAGAAGTGAAAATTTTTATCAATAATAATTACATATTTTTTCTGAACACCTCCATACTCAGGGATGCACACCCTTGTACCCTCAGGAAAGCACATTTAAAATCTGAGGCCAGTCTGACAAACGGTTCAAGAGATATGCATGGAAAAGACGGACAGACAGACAGACACACAAACACACAGACAGAGATTTGCTGCATTTATAGATAGATACCTTGCCTTATTCCCGGTAATGAGGCTCAGCGACAGCAGACAAATTTAGCTGAGTCCTCATCATCTGCTGCTGCTGTCTCACTCGCACCTCCTTCTCCCGTGTTTCCCTCTGTTGCTTCTGAGTATCTGCCGGTCCTGGGAAGGAGCCGCCGGATGACAGAGGAGCCTGCAGTTCTGGAAATTCCTGCTCCAGCCCTGCAGCCACAGGGAGGAAAGCGCCACCTGTGCTCTGAATTCTGAGCCAACAGACGAGTGTTCCCTGGGTTCAGCGGCAAGGGAGCTTGCACCGTCGGTGAGGCAACCTCCAGCATCAGCCACCACACCGGGAGAACCACCAGCGTTGGTCGCCATGCCTGGAGGTCTAATGGCTGCACCCACCATCATGCCTGCTGCCAGGGTCGCCGGAGTCCTGGATGGCGGTGGACCTCGAGTCCAGGCAAGTACTCTGTTCTGTTTTAACACCTGTAGATTCAGAGAATTCTTGTCTTTCTCATGGTGGGGAGAATCAGTTGCAGATGTTCCCTTCTCCTTCTCCCGAGGTGGTTATATCGGGAGAGGATGCCCAGACGGTGGAGGCTGAGACGTCTCAGCTGGAGTCGCCGGAATCCTGGACGGCGGTGGAGCTTGATCTAAGGCAAGTTCTCTTTTTTGTTTTCACATTATCGGTTTTAGAGAGGGCTTGCTTAGCTCTTGGTAGGGAGAGCCAGTTGCAGCTGCCAACTGCTTCTGAGCTTTCCTCGCTGGGCTCCACTGCTGCTGGTCACTCTGACCCGGTGTTTGATTCTGTCTCTGATCCTTTGCCCAAGCCATCATCTAAGATCACCAAGGGTCCGCCACCTGCACCTGAGGTCATCACGGGTCCACCATCTCCGCCTGAGGTCATCATGGATCCTTTAACTTTGCCTGAGGTCGCCGCGAGTCCCCCCTCTCTGCCAGAGTTCTCCGTGGGTCCCCCCTCTCCGCCAGAGGTCTCTGTGGGTCCCCCCTCTCCGCCAGAGGCCTCCATGGGTGCTACGCCTCAGACGAGGCCTCCATGGGTGCTACGCCTCAGTCCGAGGCCTCCGTGGGTGCTACGTCTCTGCCCGAGGCCTCCGTGGATGCTGCGCCTCAGTCCGAGGCTGTTGGGGGTCCTCCCTCTCTGTCCGAGGTTGTTGAGGGTCCTCAGTCCCCGCTCGAGGTCGTTGAGGGTTCTCCACAGTCGGCTGAGGACATCGTGGGTTCCCTGTCTTCACCGGAGGCCTCCACAGAGCAGTCACCCTCCTCATCTGGTCCTCCCATTGGCCAGCTGGCCTGGTTGGTAGTCCCCTTCGCCGGGTTTCCCTGCTGGTCAGCCGGCACTTTATCCAGGCTCCTCGCTGATCAGCCATCCGCCTCGGTCTCTGGGGGCTATAAGGGGCACGAGTTCCAGCTGCCACCCAGGTGGGGGGGTGTCGTGCCCTGTGCCCGTGGGCTCAGGGATGAAGGAAGGCCACCCGACGAGCTTCATCATCTGCTGGGGGGAATTTAGAACTCTGGAAGACCACCTGGTTCATTCTACCGGGTGATTCGGCAGTTTTGGGACTTTGACAGGCCACTGGAACTGCTTGATTGTAACACCTGAATGTTCTAGAGTTCCATTCACCTCCTTGTTCTGTGTTGTAGGTCATGAGTGGTTTTGGTTTTTTTTCCTTCCTTTGGTTTCGGTCCCTCCGTGCCTGTGTTCCCCCTCCTCCCCCCTGGGTGTTTTTTTTTGGGGGGGGGGGGGTATCTTCTTTGTGGGGAGCTTTCTTTCCTTTTTGATGTTGCCCTGGGGTGTCTGGGTCCACCCCTTGGTGGGGGGGGGGGGGCACTGTCATGATCCTGGGCACGGGTGGGGGTCGTGCCCAGTCTCCAGTTTGAGTTTAGTCTTTTTCTGTTTGTTTATTTATAATTATCTGCTGTATGGGTTCTGTTTGTTTATAAGTTGTCTGTATTCTTAGGTTTGTTCTTATAGTATTGTCCATCTATTGTGTGTCATTTTGTATCCTTGGTATTATTGTATTTTTGGGGGTTGTATTTATGTTATCCTTCTTTGGTGATTCCTTCCCTTTTTCTGTATTCTCTGGTTGTTGTTTTATGTTTTTTTTCATTATTAGTTTCTGTACATTCTTTTCTGGTGTTGTCATCCTGATCCATGCAGGCACTGTGACAGCTTGTGCGTACTTCCAACTGTCAGTTCTGTTCGAGGGCTGTCACACCTGCTATTTGTTTAACTAATCACTTCCTCACTCATGTATCCACACCTGCAGGCATTTGTGGATTTCTCCTGTGAACTTATTCAAGCCGGCTGTGCTACTGTTCCGGCGCAGCGGCGTAGTGTTAAACTCTTTACCTGTTCATCCTAGCTGGGTATTCCCTGGCTTTTCCCTTGGGTAATCCTGCGTGTGTCCCACACTGTTCTTGTTGTTCGCAGACAGAGCCCCCGTCTGCATTGGCATTCCTACATACCCTCCTCCTCATTTTCTTCAGTTGTTGTGTTGAGTATTTGTGTAATTTTGTGTGTTTTTCTGTAAATAAATGTGCAAACCTGCAGCTGGCGATTGGTGTCCTCAGTTCAGCCCTGAAAGGGCCATTCATGACAACTTTAGTGTCATAAACATTAAATTTTTTGTTTTTCAATCAAACTGATGGATGGTATTGTGTCTCAGGGCTCTTTGGATCACTGACATCAATCTTAGACATCTGTCTTAATTAGCTTGTCAGGTGGGCCCAATTAAAGGAAAACTACTTAAGAAGGATGTTCCACATTATTAAGCATCCCACAGGTTTCAAGCAATGTGGGAAAGAAAAAGGACCTCTCTGCTGCTGAAAAGCATCAAATAGTGCAGTGCCTTGGACAAGGTATGAAAACATTAGATATTTCATGAAAACTTAAACGTGATCAGCGTACTGTGAAGAAATTTGTGGCTGATTCAGAGCACAGACAGGTTTGTGCAGATAAAGGCATAATGAGGAAGGTTTCTGCCAGACAAATTCATCGGATTAAGAGAGCAGCTGCTAAAATGCCATTATAAAGTAGCAAACAGGTATTTGAAGCTGCTGGTGCATCTGGAGTTCCATGAACCACAAGGTGTAGGATCCTTCAGAGTCTTGCAGTTGTGCATAAACTTACTATTCGGCCACCCTAACCAATGCTCACAAGCAGAAACAGTTGCAGTGGGCCCAGAAATACATGAAGACTAGTTTTCAAACAGTCTTGTTTGCTAATGAGTGCTGTGCAGCCCTGGATGGTCCAGATGGATGGGGTTGTGGATGGTTGGTGGATGGCCACCATGTCCCAACAAGGCTGCAATATCAGCAATGAGGGGGTGGAGTCATGTTTTGGGCCAGAATCATGGGGAGAGAGCTGGTAGGCCCCTTTAGGGTCCCTGAAGGTGTGAAATGGCCTTGGCAAAGTATGCAGAGTTTCTGACTGACCACTTTCTTCTATGGTATAAAAAGAACAGTGCCTTCCCGTAGCAGAATTATCTCCTTGCATGACAATGCACCATCTCGTGCTACAAAGATTACCTCTGTGTCATCGGCTGCTATGGGCATAAAAGGAGAGAAACTTATGGTGTGACCCCCATCCTCCCCTGACCTCAACCCTACTGAGAACCTTTGGAGCATCCTCAAGCAAAAGATCTATGAGGGTAGGAGACAGTTCACATCAAAACAGCAACTGTGGGAACCTATTCTGACATCTTGCAAAGAAGTTCAAGCAGAAACTCTCCAAAGACTCACAAGTTCAATGGATGCAAGAATTGTGAAGGTTATGGCAAAGAAGGGATCCTATGTTAACATGTACTGTAACTTGGCCTGTTATGATGTTTTTGATTGAAATAGCTTTTGATTTCAGTAAATATGACCTCCTAATGCTGCAAATTCAACAAATGACCATTTTCAGTTCTTTACAATCAATAAAATATTTTGAAACTCTGTTGTGCATAATAATTTGAAAGAGTGCATTTTGAGGGTTTTTTTTGCAAAAAAAATAGTTATCATTTGGAGGTTTGTTCAATAAAATTTGAATTATGCTCTCACGGTTGATGACTTGAAAATTATCCTGACTGTCATTTGCATTGACTATTTAAGAAAATCAGAGATAAATATCATTTGCATAATAATTTTGAAAGGGGGGGACAGGAGTGGAAGAAGGTGAACACAGAAGGAATACATCTTATGCAGAAGGAGAAATCTGAAAGAGATAGGAGACTGCAAGGTGGTGGAAGGGGAGAATGTAGCTAGGCAGCATTGAATGATATTCTGTAGGATGACTGGAAAGCAAGAAGAGAAAGAGAGTGAAGGCAGAGCCAAAGATTAAGTGGGGCAAATTACAGAAGGAAGAAGGTTGCAGAGTTCAGAAAGGGGTTGATACAGGCTTTGGTTGATAGGGAAGAATTACCAGATGAAAAGTAAAGTTCAGCAAAAATACTGAGGAAAATGGGTAGAAAGGTATGTGGTGTATCCTCTGGACAGAGGAAGGAAGACAAGGAGACTTTGTGGTGGAATGAGGTACAGGAAAACATTCAAAGGAAGAGGTTGGCAAAGAAAAAGTGGGATAGTCAGGGAGATGAAGAAAGTTGGCAGGAGTATTTGGAATCTACGTACACGGCAAAGAGAGAAGTGGCAAAGGCAAAGGAAAGGGCATATAGTGAGTTGTTTGAGAGTCTGGACATTAAGGAAGGAGAAAAGAACTTGTATTAACTAGACAGAGAGATCAAGCTGGAAAGATGTGCAGCAGGTTAGGTTGATTAAGAACAAAATTGGTAATATACTAACAAATGATGAGAGTGTGCTGAGAATGTGGAAGGAGTACTTTGAGGAGCTGATGAATGAAGAAAATAAGATGGATGAGGGAAAGATGGTGAACAAGGAAGTCCTGAGGATTAGCAAGGTGGAAGTGAGGGCAGCTCTGAAGAGGATGAAGAATGGAAAGGCAGTTGGTTCAGATGACATATGTACCTGTGGAAGTATGAAGATGTTTAGCAGAGATGGCAGTGGACTTTTTAACCAGATTGTTTAACACAATCTTGGAGAGTGAATGGATGCCTCAGGAGTGGAGAAGTGTTTTCGTACCAATTTTCAAGATCAAGGGTGATGCTCAGAGCTGTCGTAATTACAGCGGCAAAAAGTTGATCAGCCACACTATGAAGATATGGGAAAGTTGTTGAAGCCAGGTTAAGAGGAGAAGTAACAATCAGCGAGTAGCAGTATGGTTTCATGCCAAGAAAGGTTACTACAGATGCAATGTTGCAATGTTTGCTTTAAGAGTGTTGATGGAGAAGTATAGAGAAGAAGAAACTTAAATGACAACGACAGTTCTAATCAACAGTACAAGGGTCCATAAAAAGTGTTTCTCTTTGCTGGCTATCATTTGATAAATTAAGATGATAAAAATATATAATTACTTAATCTTGTAAAATCAGTTGGTTTATGTATGCAATAATTTTCCTCGCCTGTATTTTTTTCTTCTTATCAGGCAGTCCACGTATGTGTCATGAAGCTGAGGCATCTTTCTGTACTGAAGCAGAAGTGGGCAGAGAGCCAGATAGATATGCCTACTCTCTGTGAAGAAGTGAAGGGACACTATACAGAGACATTCAAATCAAGCAGACGTGCCAGGCAGACAGTCGCCATCTTATCACTCATCTCACTTTGTGTGCATGGAAAATAAAATATCTCATAGGGAAACATTCATCTCACACAGACAAGTATTATAAGAGCCTTACCCAGACAGTGATATTTTGAATGCCCAAGATGTTTTTGAGCAGTTGACATTTCAGGGAATACAAGCATAAGATAAAAAGTTATATACAATTTTCAGTCTGTCAGATGATACAAGCAGGGCTTGACATTAACTTTTTTGCTCACCAGCCACTGTGGCTAGCAATTTTCCAAAGTTACTAGCCACTCAACCTTCTCACTAGCTACAATTTTGTGGGTGGAAAATTATGTTTAATGTGACTAAATTGGACTATGGCATGCTAAAATTTGCATGAACTAAATTTACAACTTTTTTAAATGTAAATGACCCTTATACATACATAAAAAATAGCAAGAGAAACACTGTCTGTTTAATTATTTATGAACAGCAGTAAATACTGTAAAACTTACTTAACTTAATCCTTGTCTGGCCACTTAACTGACCGTTGCGGCCAATTCTCTGAAGGCAGGGCAATCTTGGGCTAGGGCAATGAGGTCAGCCAGAGGTCTTATCATTGCAACCTGGGTCGTCCAGGACTGTCTGGGCTGGCCTTGGGGGTGATGCCAGCCCTGGGGGAGCGGACAAGCGCTGGGGGAGAGAGCCTGCTTGGCTGGTGTCCCGTCTTCCGATCTGACCATGTGGCCAAGGAGCCGCAGCTTCCCTCTTCTGATGACCGTGGAGATGGAGATGGGGCAGCCAGCCCTCCTGTAAACCTCATTGTTTATGTTGTGGCGGAACCATCGGATGCCGAGGATGTTACGGAGGCAGGCCTGATGGAATGTATCCAGATTGTGGGTGGTTGTGGTGGAGAGGGTCCAGGTCTTGGACTCGTAAAGTAGGACAGAGATCACACAGGTGTTAAAGATTCACAACTTTGTTGCTCTGCCAGATTCTCTGGAGGTGGCTGAAAGCACTGCGAGACAGCTGGAGGCGACAAGTAATCTCTGGGTCTGACGAGTAGGAGCTGGTGATCTTAGATCCAAGGTAGACAAAGTCGTTGACAATCTCAACCGGTTCATTGTTGATGGTGATGACTTGTGGTGGTGGTGGCAAGACGTCTTGACAGCGACTGGATCTTTGTCTTTGCCCAGCTGGTGGTGAGGCCCAGGGGCGATGCTTCCTCTGCAAGCAGCTCCAGTTCCTCCATGATTATGTCTATATGTGTGGCAAAAAGCACCACTTCGCCCACGTAGCACAGGTCTGTGAAGTGAGAGTGGAAGTCAACTCCAAGATTGGGGCAGCATTCCGTCGTGTTCTTGACCCAGTAGTCAACCGCAACACTAAAGAGGTTTAGCACGGTGACACATCCCTGCCGGACTTCTGGTGTGGTGACAAAAGGGTCTGACATGTCACCCTCAATGCGGACCCTGCACATGGTGTTGGCATAGAGATCCCAGAGAATGTTGATGTACTTGGACGGGACTCCAATGCCATGGAGGAGCTGCCAGAGGGCGTTTCTGTCTAGGAAGTTGAAGGCAGCTTTGAGGGTGACATAGGCTGCATAAAGAGGTTGGCGATACTCCCTCTGTTGCTGTGCCAGGACACTCAAGGCAAGGATGCAGTCTGCTGTGGACCGGTGAGGGGTGAAACCAGCCTACTGGCGGTGGCACTTGGTGAGGAGCAGGGGCCTGATGTGGCTCAGGATGACGGCGGTGATTACCTTGCCAGGGATGGAAAGCAGCATGATGGGACAATAGCTGGCTGTGCTAGGATGGTCAGCCTTTTTCTTGTAGAAGGACAGAATGACCCCGTCTCTGCACTCCCTTTCCTTTTCTGGAAAAGCTCTGGATTGGTTTTTCTCCTACCTTTCTGGTAGGAGTTTTTCTGTGGCTGTTGGCTCTTATTCATCTGACTCTGCTCCTTTAACCTGTGGGGTGCCTCAGGGTTCTATTCTGCGTCCACTTTTATTTGCCCTGTATATGCTGCCACTTGGTTCTATTAACAGCAAATTTAAAGGTGTGTCTTATCACTGCTACGCTGATGATTTACAGCTACTTTTCTCTTTTAAGCCTGACCATGTTGACAATTTAAAAATTATTCATGATTGTCTGTCTGCAATTAAGGACTGGATGTCTAGTAACTTTTTGCAACTTAATGCTGATAAAACTGAAGTCCTTATTGTAGCACCTGATAATCTAATTCCTAAGTTGGTTAATAGCATTGGTTCATTAAGCTCTAACGTACGGTCTAAACTAAAAAATCTTGGTGTCATTTTTGATCAGTCGATGAGTTTTGATCAGCATGTCAAATCTCTGACCCGGAGTTGTTTTTTCCACCTTAGGAATATATCTAAAATTAGGTCATTGCTTTCCTACACTCAGTTAGAAATCATTATTCATGCCTTTGTTTCTTCACGTTTGGACTACTGTAATGCTCTTTTTACATGTCTTAGCAAATCCTCTTTACACCGCCTACAGTTAGTCCAGAATGCTGCTGCAAGATTACTAACTAGGTCCAGTAGATTCTGTCATATCACTTCTGTTTTGGCTTCCTTGCATTGGCTTCCTGTAAATTATAGAATTGATTTTAAAGTTCTTGTTCTTACTTACAAAGCCATTCATGAAGAGGCACCTTTTTATATTAGTGACCTGCTCTCTCTATACCAGCCCTGCAGGTCTCTCAGGTCTTCTCATCAGAATCTATTGGTAGTCCCTAGTACTAGGCTCAGAACCAAAGGCGATAGAGCCTTTGCTGCTGTTGCTCCCAGACTGTGGAACTCCTTGCCTTTTGAACTTAGATCTGCACCTTCCATTGGTGTATTTAAGAAGCAACTAAAGATCCACCTTTTTAGCTTGGCTTTTTAACTATGTGCCGATTGTATTTTTATGTGCTTTTACTGTCTACTTTGTTTTTTTTTTTGACTGTTTTATGTGCCTGTGTTTTCATTTTGTTTTGTACCATGTTAAGCACTTTGTGACTCTGTCTGTGAAAGGTGCTCTATAAATAAATAAACTCTATAAAACTCCCCACAGAATTCTCGTCATTAACTGGTAATTTTTAGCAATCAACGAAAATTTCTAGAGCGGTCCATATTTTGACAGATTGCACTGATAGTATATTCCACCCCATCTGTGCACATCCGGAAGATTTGAATTCAGGCCCTTAGACAGCATAAAAAGTCAACTGAAAAGTTGTGTTCCTTTTTATACATTTAATATTTTTATTTTAACTTTATCTTGTAATATTGTGATGTTCATCTGTGTAATCAGAAACAAGTGTTTAATCCAACCTGCTCTCAGTAAAAAAACATATCTAATAAATGTTTTCCACCCCTCTAAAATCGTACATTTGCACGTTAAATCAAAAAATAACGTGCTTCGGCACGCATTTACAAGCCAAGTCCCCGAATCCATGCCTACACTTACTGTGAATGCGCAAAACACTCCTAAATAGTCCTCACCGCACAAGCGCAGACTGCCATTTTTATTTTGGTTTCCCAGTGCTTATTCGGCTGGTGGGAGGGGATGGTGGATGGTTAATTATACAGACGTTCAAGCAACGACATAAAAACATGCAAGTTCGAGTCCCACTCTCATCTGTGAGTGACTTTATCTGTTTTTTCTTTCTGTGTTTTTCACTCCACTAATGAAAGTTTAGATTTATGCATTACCGCCTGTGATGTTAGGGTTAGGAATTAAGATGTGGGTTAGTTGCTCGATGGTGAAAGACTAAGTGTGACATGATGGTGTCTGGGTAGTTAAAAAGACTTTCAAGCAATGACATAAAAACATGCGAGTTTGAGTCCCATGCTTATCTGTGAGTGACTTTTTAGTTCGTTTTTTATCCTTAGTTTTTTTTTTTCACTCTGTTAATGAAAGGCTCCTGTGAGATTAGGGTTAGGGATTAAGGTGTGGGTTAGTTGCTAGATGGTGAAAGACAATAAAAGTGACAGGAACACAAACTCCCCTGTATTTACTTGGTATTGGATTGATACCAAATCTTGCAGTATCGCACACCACTAGTACTCAGCAATCCGCCAATACTGGGTGAACAAATGTCCGTCTTCTTACCTGTCTGTTTTTTTCCTCTGCACTAAACAGCAAAAGCTCCTGTTTGTCTTGACTGTCACTGTATTCACGTACCTCTATCGCTTCTGCTATTTAAAATGTCTGCCACTGTGCTCTATTTCTGTGTTTGGATTGCAGCTGTTCAAATCAGTTTGGTGGCTCTTGGCTGTCGTCGAAAGTAAGGGCATGTGAACTGCAGATCATTTTCACTGCGCATGCATGTACTCCAAAACTACTGGATGGATTTGGATGAAATTTTTTACCAGAGGTGGTCCTTGGGCTAGAGAGGAATCCATAATATTTTGGTGATGATGCGGGAACACATACCTCCACCAAGGCACTGGCACCAAGGCATCAGCACCTTGGTGCTTTCATTTATTTATGACTCGCTTATTCTTTCAATTAAAAAAATGGTATTTGATTGGCCGGTCCCTGGAGTACAATAAGCAATACAACATGCACAGAAACATTCGAAGGCTTGTGGCTAAACTGATAGCTTCAGTGGCTAAACTGCTAGCTTTAGCTATCTACCTTGGTGATGCTAACAGTTCAATGTAGCATCACAGTAAAAAATATAACAACAATAGGTAGAATGATGAGAGATACTGTATATTATTGACTGTGGATTAGTGAACCTAGTAGAAACAATTGTGTCTTTTAGGGTGACTGAAACCTAAATAAAATAACAATATAAATGTGAGCTTCCTAGTACCACTGTTAGCTCTTAAGCTAATGCAATTAGCGCCCTGACCATTTGAATGACAAACAGCTAGGCTGTCCAATTATAGAGCAGTGGAAAGGTTTCAATGTGAATGATGTTTACCTTTTAGTGATGTTTCTCATTTCTTGACATACAGAAAAATACCTAGAAGAGTTTAAATGGCTTCTTGGAGAGTAAAATGACATAAAGGCAGCATGTTTTTTAAGATAAGTAAATAGGGCTGTGCGATATGATGATATATATTGGGTGACACGATAAAAATGCCTATCGTTTCATATAAAACTCTATTGTTTATATCGGGATTTAAAAGACACACACCATTCCTACTTCTTATTGCCCCACCTCTCCCCTGCAGTGGTTAGCACAGCAGCTAACTCCAAGCTAACGGTTTGGTCAAATAGCCTCTACTTCTGTTTGCCAGGGATGTGGGACTGTTTCACACCGTGCTGTGTCAGAAAGGATAGTCCTCTAACATTTTAATTGGAGGTAAGTAACATTACTCTAATTATAAAACAGCACATTCTAAATGATGATACTAAGCTGTCACTAATAGGAAGCATTATACTGGATCAGACCATTGTTTCTTTGGTTTAAATTACTGCTGAATTTCTTTTGTCTGAAAAAATATTACTAAAGCTGCAAAAGTGTGTGATAGCGGCTGCATACATACTAAAGCCCCTTTTCCACTAGCACCTACTCAGCCCAACTCACCTCGACTCTACTCGGCTCGACATGGTGTGGTTGGTTTTCCATTACAACTGAGTGCCACCTCAAGTGGGTGGGTTCATTACAGGAAGGCAGCCCGTTATCCTGTTATGTTGTTAACATGCTGACGTTTTCACTGATAAATAATGTAAAAGATGCTTAAAATCACAAAACACTCACCATCAGGACAAGCTGCAACAGAGCGACATCAGCGGGGTCTGGAGAAACCTCAAAACCATCTCTGGGCTCCAGAATACCTCCCCCCAGGCCACGGGGGGCAGGGAGTGGGCGAACAATCTGAATCTGTTTTTCAATAGGTTTGACCAACCGCCCTCCCCCCTGACTGCACAACAACCACTGCTGCCTCTAAAGACATCAAGTCCTGCTGCCCACTCCCCACTCCACCAACACCCCCCCATTCCCAACACACAGCCCCCCATCCTGACCCTGACCAAGACCCAGGTGAGGACGGAGCTGAGGAAGATCAAGGCGAGGAAGGCGACGGGACCGGATGGCATCAGTGCAAAGCTCCTCAAGTCCTGTGCAGACCAGCTGTGTGGGATTGTGGCGTACATCTTCAACCTGAGCCTGAAGCTGGGGAGGGTACCACAGCTGTGGAAAACATCTTGTGTGGTACCTGTACCAAAAACTTCCCACCCCAAAGACCTGAACAGCTACAGACCGTGGCCTTGACGTCCCGCTTGATGAAGACCCTGGAGAGACTGCTCCTTGCTCACCTCCGCCCCCTGGTGGAACCAGCGATGGATCCACTCCAGTTTGCCTACCAGCATGGCATTGGGGTGGAGGATGCGGTGATCTTCCTTCTTCACCGTTCTCTGTCCCACCTGGAGAAGCCCGGGAATGTGGTGAGGATCATGTTCTTTGACTTCTCCAGTGCTTTCAACACCATCCAACCGATGATCCTGAAGGACAAGCTGCTGCGCGCAGGGGTGGACCAGCACCTGTCATCATGGATCCTGGACTACCTGACGAACTGGCCTCAGTTTGTGAGAACCCGGGACTGTGTGTCCGACATGATCATCGGTAGCACGGGGGCCCCCCAGGGAACGATGTTGGCTCCCTTCCTGTTCACTCTTTATACTGCGGACTTCTCACACAACACAACACACTGCCATCTACAGAAGTTCTCTGATGACTCTGCGATCGTTGGCCTCATCTCCAATGGAGATGAAGCTGAGTACAGAGGGCTTATCCAGGACTTCGGGGACTGGTGCCATCGGAACTGCCTCCAGATCAATGCGAGGAAAACTAAGGAGCTGGTGGTGGACTGCCGCAGGCATGGACAACCCCTCACAGCACCAGTAAATATACAGGGAACAGACATTGAGATGGTGACATCCTACAAGTACCTGGGTGTTCATCTGAACAATAAACTAGACTGGTCACACAATACTGATGCACTCTACAAGAAGGGACAGCACAGGCTGTTCCAACTGAGGAGACTCAGGTCTTTTGGTGTACAAGGGGCGCTGCTGAAGACATTCTATGACACGGTGGTGGCATCAGCCATCACTTTTGGAGTGGTCTGCTGGGGCAGTGGCATTACCGCAGCCAATAGGAAGAGACTAAACAAACTGATCAAGAAAGCTAGCTCTGTCCTGGGGCAGCGCCTTGACCCGGTGGAGGAGATAGGAGAGAGAAGGACGGTGGCTAAACTTTCATCTCTGCTGGAGTCCGAGTTCCACCCTGTGCAGGACATACTGAATGCACTGAGGAGCTCATTTAGCAGCAGACTACATCATCCCAGGTGCACAACCGAGAGGTTTCGCAGATCCTTCCTACCAATGGCTGTCAGACTGTACAACCTAAGCAGGGCTGCTCGCAGAGATAGCAAAAAGACGTAACAACCTAATAGTTTTTGAATGCAAAAGATGCAATAGACTTACACAATGGTCCCCTCCGGCATACAACTAGGAAAATACCAGTCGCTATGGAGGGTGAGAATATGTATGGGTACATAATCATACCATGTAGGATAACTAAGTAGACGGTTGTGCTGTTTCATCCCATCTAGCAACAATGCTCTGCACTGTGTGTCTGTGTGTATACAGTATATATATACTGTATATTTATAGTAATATGTACATATGTATATTAGCTGCTCTTGCTTTTTTTTCTTGCCTTCTGATTGTTGCTCTGAGTGTTGCTATCCCTGTGCTGTTGCAATCCTGGAATTTCCCCATTGTGGGACTAATAAAGGCTTATCTTATCTTTCCCATGAGCAGCCATCAGCTTGGAGACCTCCTGGTATACTTTTTCATTTCAGGTCGCTCCGCTGCAGCAGGGCCGATGGGGCTGAAAAGTTCATAGTTGTCAAATTTGACCAAATGTAGTTTATTTTTCCAACTGCAGGGATCCAAGCGGTGCAACACCGATGGAAGAAACGTGTGCACCAACGGGGAGACTGTTGAAAAATCACCACATGGGGTCAAATTTGACCACTACAGTATATGAACTTTTCAGTCCTGGTACCGGCGGAGAGTTCCGAAATGAAATACAAGGAGGTCTCCAAGCTGATGCCTGCTCACGGGGAAGATGGTGAGTGTTTTGTAGCGGTGCTGATTTGTGTGTAGCCATTTATTTCATTGATTATCACAGAAATAATAAAAAGTCACGTCCAAATTTACAAATGGCGGTTTTGAACTTTGTGCAGACTTCACTCCCATCCGCTGATGTTATGCCCTGGGCAATCAGTGGCCTGCAATCTGGTGACATCACATTTTCAGCTTGACTCAGCATGGTTGGAATTTCACTGAAGTAGGTCCCAAAAACCCTACAAACTGAGTAGAGACAAGGTGAGTAGGGCTGAGTAGGTACTAGTGGAAAAAGGCCATAATGTCCTAGTGACTTGAGGTGTAGCCATCTCATTTTATACGCTAATCAAAATACACTTGGCCCTTTACAGATCTTATGCTTCTATAAATAGATCAGTGGGTGTGAATGCTGACCTGCATGATTCACCATGTCCCTCCTCGCAGCAGTTCTTAGCAAGGCCATCTGACCACACGGTTTTCAAACACATATTAGTACTGATTCAATCTAACATCACTTTTTTGTCCATTTATTTCCCTCTTGGGCTTGGGTTAAAAAAAGTGAATTTCAGTTTGAAATGTGAGTATCAAGGTCTGTGATTAGCACTTTTACAAATAGGGTTTTCACAGCAAGTACACATTGAAGATGGTGAAGGACAGGGGTGTCTGTTTCAGCCTTTAGTGAGCTTATCAGGGTCAGGTATTTATTGTGTGGTGACATGTCTTGTTTACTTTGTATTAAGATTACTAATTGTCTCTTTTTAATTGAAGGCCTTTTGCTAATTCTGTTACACAACCAATGGTACAATCATGCTGTTTTATAGGGAGCAAAGAAAATGTTGAATGGCGTGTTTAAGCATTTATATTCCATTAAGTACTTAATTATATTGAGCAAAATGTCCCTTTTTTTGTCTGACTGTACCTCATAAATGAGGTTCTGTTGGTTATCCATTATTTTTGATCCATCATGTTAAAGGTCCTAAAGAGACCTTGGGCCATTCACAGCTGTTTTCTGTTTATATTTTGTTGCTAATATTAAGCTAAATTTAAACTAATAGCATGTTTTACAGAACAAATCCTCAAACATGTAAATATATGTCATACTTTTACAACCTCCAAATATGATCATATGCACCATGTCGAAGACGGTGTTGTTTTAAAACAGGGGCAGTGCGGTGGCGGAGTGGTTAGCATTGCGGCAGCATAGCAACTCATCCTTGGCCGGGGGATCCTGGGTTCGATCCCAGCCCCCGACCAACACTGATCTGTGTAGAGTTTGCATGTTCTCCCCGTGTCTGCGTGGGTTTACTCCGGGATTTCTCTGGTTTCTTCCCACATGCCAAAAACATGCAAGTTAGGTTAATTGGCATCAAACTAGGGATTCTAAATTGTCCTTAGGTATGACTGTGAGAGTGAATGGTTGTCTGTCTCTCTGTGTTGGCCCTGCGATGGACTGGCGATCTGTCCAGGGTGTACCCTGCCTCTCGCCCAAAGATGCTGGGATAGGCTCCAGCCCCCCCACGACCCGAAAAGGATTAAGCGGAAGAAGATGGATGGATGGATGGAAATCCTTATTCAGTTTACACCCCTGTCTTGTCTTTTGTCATGGATCTCAGGTGAGTGCGCACACACTCACACACACCCGCACACAAACCTCATCTCCCACTAATTATGTCTCACCTCCCGCAGCTGTGCCTCCTGCTGCTAATCACCACTCCACTACTTAAAGAGCAGATGCAGTGTTGTCAGTTTGTGGGAATGTCTCAGTGCTTCAGTTTGCTGTTGCTTCTCTGTGACCTCCTGCTTGGAACTTTTGTGTGTTTCCCCAGTGCTTGCACTGTATTCCTCCGATCTCCCCTGCTGTATTTCTCATGTAAATCCAAAGCAATATTAAAATCAATTCATACTAACCCACACTCCACTCCAGGACTCGGACTGCTCTCGAAAATACCCGTACATGTAAACAAAAATATAAGAAAACATGTGGCCATAGTTCAAAACGTTGACCTCATTGAGCAAAACCAATGTGATTTTTGGATTCAGCACATCAAAATTGTCCTAAATCACACTTCCGGTTATGGCTGCCACATAGGACGGACGTGTCTCGCTCTGCTCTGCTCCTGGAGAAAAAAAATCGGCAAATAACTCTCTCATTTGGGACAGAACGTATCCCAGCATTTGGGCGAGGATATGTCGGCGAAGCCTAAGGCTGGAAAACCAGGAAAAGGAAAAAGCGAGCCGCCGAAACAGTCCAAATTAACGGACTTTCAGGTCTGTGACGCAGCAAACAAAACTCCATATATGGCGGAGGAGGCTGGCGGCGGTGCAATGTCTGCGGGGAATGGCGCAGATGCGCTGATGGCTGCCATGAGTTCAATGAGAGCGGACTTTTCCTCTAGATTTGATGGGATTATGACAGCGTTGGAAGGAATAAGAAAGGAATTGGGTGACTGTGTAGAACGAACGGCGCAGATGGAGCTCCGTCTCGCTAGTGCTGAAGATGACGTCACCCGTCTTCAATTAAAGGTGCGCACTTTGGAAAAAAAAAATAAATCTCTGGAAGATAATATTTTGGATTTGGAATCTCGGTCGAGACAGAATAATTTGAGGCTGGTGGGTCTTCCAGAGGAATCAGAAGGTCGGGACGTATGTTCCTTTCTGGAAAAGTGGATTCCGGAGGTGCTGGGCAGCGAGGAGTTGCAATCAGCAGTGGTTCTGGAAAAAGCACATCGTATTGGCCCACGGAGAGATAAGGGACCGCCGAGGACCTTAATTATGAAGTTTCTTAGCAACAGAGACAGGATGAAGATCTTCAACGCTGCACGTGCTAAAGGAGAGATTAAACACCAGGACCAGCAGGTGCGGTTCTACCCAGATTTGGCCTCAGGAATCCAGCAATTGAGGAAGCAGTTTGATCCCATACGTAAGGAGCTGCGCAACCTTGGGATTCGTCATGGTGTAATCTATCCTGCGAGACTGCTGACCACGTATGAGGGCAGAACCCACATCTTCAAGACCCCAGAGGAGGCGCAGGAGTTCATCAAGAAGATCAAAGAAGAAGAAGAGACTGGTGGGAGCTAAGCATGAACAAAATATAAGGTAGAATAATTAAGCATTTGCACAGGCATCTGACTGACTTGAAGTAAATAGTAAGTTTACAAAATATAGATTGTATTATATATTAAAAAAACAAAACAAAAACAAAACAAACAAAAAAAAAACTATGATGTACAAAGTTGTTAAAAATTTTGGAGTTAAGTTGGAAAACTACAGAGGAGAGTTAATGTTACGTCATTAAAAGCAGTAGAGTTAGGGTGATTGGGAGGATGAAGAAGGAGTGGCTTAGGCTGTTCCCCGTGGATGTGGAACGGTCGATGGCTATATCGGGAGACAGAATTTTTCTTTTGATTTTGGGGGGTTTGCCACAAGTGTGGGAAGGGGAAATTTGTTTGTGTGTAGTTTGTAGGATGAATGTTCAACCACTCATGTTTTTGCTTCTCTGTATGAGCATGTTTACACTGCAAGGTAATCCTAAACTCTCTATTGATCATGGACCAAAGTGTTAATCTTAATTTAACTTCATGGAATTGCAGAGGTCTACAAAATTTAAAAAAAACTTAAACAAGTTATGAATAAAATAAAGGACATGGGTTCAAGAATTGTGTTTTTACAAGAAACTCATCTGATAGAGGAGGATGTTAAAAGAATTAGGAGTAGATGGCAGGGAAGTGTATTCACCTCTTCATTTTCATCCCGAGCCAGGGGAGTTATGACTCTCATACATAAATCAGTTCCTTTTCAGGTGAAAAATGTAATTGGAGACAAATTTGGAAGATATGTAATCATTCAAGGTTCTTTGCTATTAGAAAATATAAATCTTGTGAACTTATATGGTCCCAATATAGATGATCAGAAGTTCTTTGCTAATTTATTTCTCATCTTATCATCACTTACAGGGCAACATATAATAGCAGGGGATTTTAATTGTACATTGAATCCAGGTGTGGATAGATCAACAGGACTGGATTGTACGCACATTGGATGTAGGATGACTATTAATCATTTTATGAAAGAATTGAGATTGTTAGATATATGGAGAGAAATGAAACCACAAGTTAAAGCCTATTCTTGTTATTCCAGTACCTACAAGACATTCTCACGTATTGATTATTTTTTGATTTCCACAGAATTAAGGTCCAAGATTCAAAACTGCTTTTATGATAACATCGTGATTTCTGATCATGCACCCTGTTGTCTAATATATGTAGATAAAAAATTGACAAAGGAATCAGGTAGATGGCAATTTCAGCATAAATGGCTTCAGGATGAGGAATTTGTCAAGTATATAGAAAAACAGATAGACGAGTTCTTTGACATCAATACTACACAAACATCAGCATGTGTAAAGTGGGAGGCTTTCAAAGCTTTTATTAGGGGACATATTATTAGTTATACAGGATCAAAATCTAAGAAGACTCGAGAGGAGAGAGCTAAATTGGAACATAAAATAAAAAGTCTTCAGGAAAAAGTGTATGCAGGAAGTGACCCAAGGTTGGAGAATGAATTACTGATTTTGAGAGCTGAATACGACAAAAAATCAGCGAATAGAGCTGCCTCGAGTCTTCTAAGATTGAAACAATCTTTTTATGAACAAGGTGAAAAATCAGGAAAATTATTAGCATGGCAGATTAAACAATTGGAAATTAAAACACCAATTACCAGTATTATAAGTAACGGACAGGTAGTTATAGATCCTTTAGAAATTAATAGAGCCTTTAGAGATTACTATGAAAAATTATATGATACCAAAAATGAACCTGATTTAACAAAACTAAATGGGTTTTTGAACGAACTATCTATACCGTGTATTCCAAATGAAAACAGGGAGATATTGGAGTCTAAAATTAGTCAAGAAGAAGTTGGGCTAGCCATTGATAATATGAAATCAGGAAAAAGTGCAGGACCAGATGGTCTTCCAGTTGACCTTTATAAAAAATTTAAGAATAAATTAATAAAACCTTTTTTGGAAATGGTTTTAGAAGCATTTCAAAATAATAATTTACCATCATACATAAATAATGCCTTAATTATACTGCTGCCAAAACCAGGTAAGCCCTCTAATAAATGTGAAAATATGAGACCAATAAGCCTATTAAACGCCGACCTTAAGATAATCTGTAAAATTTTAGCAAGACGAATACAAGAAATTTTACCAAATATTATTAATCGAGATCAGAATGGCTTTATAAAGGGTAGACAAGGCTTCCATAATGTAAGAAGACTATTTAATATTATTTATTTTAATAAAGAAGCACCGGATACAGCTCTCCTATCATTGGACGCCGAAAAGGCCTTTGATAGAGTTGAATGGCCCTTTCTTTTTGAAGTCCTACAAAGGTTTGGACTTGGAAATAATTTCATAAAATGGGTTCAAATAATATACAATAATGCTACAGCAGAAATCCTAACAAATAACAATATTTCAAAACCAATAAAAATCAATAGAGGATGTCGACAAGGCTGTCCACTTTCACCTTTACTGTTTACTATGGCAATTGAACCTTTAGCGATAGCGATACGTTTACATTCACAAATATATGGAATTAAAGTTGGACCAACAGAACATAAAATCTCCCTGTACGCCGATGATATAATTTTGTTTATGTCGAATCTAAAAAAATCAATTCCAACCTTGTTGAATTTAATAAAGAATTTTGGGGAAATATCAGGATATAAAATAAATAAAACTAAATCTTCAATATTAATGCTAAATGAGACCCAGAGAAATTACCCAGCCCCTGAGGTAAATCAATTCAATGTTGTAAATCAGTTTAAATATTTAGGAATCCAAATTATGCCTAAGCTAGAATCAGTCGCCAGTGTCAACTATGAAGCCTTAATGTCAGATATCAATGAGTTAACTCAGAGATGGATGTCACTACCAATGTCGATGATCGGGAGAATCAATATACTTAAAAGTAATATTTTACCTAAAATACTTTATTTATTTCAATACATTCCCTTATCACCACCTTTAGATCTATTCTCAAGAATAAAAAAAAAGTTAGTGGAATTTATATGGAACAACAGGAGGGCTAGATTACGTTTGTCTTTATTATATTTACCATTTGATCGTGGAGGTCTGAAATGTCCAAATTTTATGTTGTATTATTGGTCGGCACAACTGAGGTCTATGACATATTATTTTTCATCAAATGATCTCCCTCACTGGACTGAAATGGAATCATACAATTTACCTTTACCTCTTCCCATATTCATATACTCAGATTCGGCAAAAAAATTACAAAAACAAGTTAAAAATCCATTTGTAAAGCATATGATCAAAATATGGTGTGAAGCTAAAAACTATTTAAAAGAACCACAGTTATTGTCACAATTTAGTCCAATATGGGGTAATCAATATTTTAAACCAGGGAGAGCGGACGCTGTATTTAAAGTATGGAATTTAAAAGGGATACAAAAGATTCAGGATTTATATTTGCCATGTGCAGACAATATAATGTCTTTTGAAGAGCTGAGGATCAAATTTAATCTCAATAGAACACATTTTTTTAAATATCTTCAACTTAGAAACTTTATTCGATCAAATCAAAATAAAGCTCTCACTCGACCTATTTATTCATCCTTGGAAAAAATGATGATGAAAGATAGTAAAAGAAAGGGTATTATTTCAGAGTTTTATAACTCATTGACACTATCTTCAAGTGAAAATTCACTGAAAAGATTAAACTACTGGAAAGAAGATCTGCAAATTGAAATTTCAGAGGAACAATGGGAATTGGCTTGTACAGAAGCTCAAACCAAATCAATAAATGCACGCCTTAAATTGATACATTTCAAATGGTTAATGCGGATGTATGTTACACCGGAGGAGTTAAATAGATATAACAAAAATATACCAGATACATGCACAAAATGCATGGAAAGTAAAGGAACCCTATTTCATTGTTTATGGGAATGTAGATTAATAAGAATGTTTTGGGAGGAGGTGAGGGTAACAATTGAAAAAATAATCTCAAAACAAATCATATTGAATCCTAAACTGTTTTTGTTGGGTCTGTACCCAGAAAAGCATAATTTCAATAAAAGTGAAAGAACATTCATAGACCTCAGTTTGCTTAATGCCAAAAAATGTATTGCACTATTATGGAAAAAGACTCATAGACCAGATGTGACTCAGTGGTTAAGACAGATGTTAACAAACCTTCCATTAGAAAGAATAACATATATACTGAAATCAAAGGAAATTGTGTTTGAGAATATATGGAGACCTTTTATTGATTATGTAAAAAATTTAAACATAACTCTTGAAGAAGAAGGTGAATGATGTGTGTGGACCTTGTAAATTCCAAACTGGTGAACATAATATGTATACTAATGTATTGGATTGTCTAGACTAAACAGAGGAGCATTGTTGAAGACTTGATTTTGTTGGTGGTTGTTGGTGTTTTTAGGGCATTTTTTTTTTTTTTTTTTTTTGTAGTACTTTAGTGTTAGTGTTTGTTTGTATCATGTTTGTTAAAAAAAAAAAGGTTCAATAAAGATATTGTGGAAAAAAAAAATTGTCCTAAATCAGCTAAAAAACTTAGACAATAAATTTGGTGTTGACCAGTGTAATTATACTCACTGGTATTGCACTCCAGTTTCTCACGTGCTTCTTCTCTGTTTCCCTGCAGGCTACCCTCTTAGCACGGGCTCCACTTTCCTTTCACTTACATTCATTGATTCATTCATCTGCAATCGCTTAATCCTTTTCGGGTCGTGGGGGGTGCTGGAGCCTATCCCATTGTCTTTGGGCGAGAGGCGGGTTACTCCCTGGACAGATCATCAATCCATCGCAGCGCCAACACAGAAAAACAGACAACCATTCACTCTTACATTCATATGGACAATATATCCCTTTCACTTACCTGTTCAATAAATACCTACCTTGCATTTTATCCCTTTGTCTCCCTGTGGTTTTTGCATCTGGGTCTTTATCTGGTTTAAATTATATCACCTTTTAGTCACTCCTCCCCTTTTCAAGACTTACTTATGGTTTCACAGTCACCTTATTTTAGGTATTAAAGTAAAAACACATTTTTAGGTGGTTCTGGTTAGGAAAAGGTGATGGTCTACTTTACACGTGCAACTGTAATCCTCTACCATGCCACTTCATACCATTATTTACTTGATGTCAAGACTGCATTTCCAGATTTTTTTTAGATGTCTCTCTTTTATAATCTACATACTGCTCATTGAGGCCGTATTAAATGTCACAACTTTGCACAATAGAGATCCATCCCTCCAATACACAACTAAGACAATTACAATTATTATCGAGGATGGCAACAACACTGTTCATTCAGTGTGAATAGTGTCTGGGTCAATATTTATTTGTTGCTGGGTAAACTGTAATGCTGTTGATACTATCTAGCTGCAATGCTCCTGCACTGCGTATATAACTGTATACACACTGTATGTATACTTATTTACTGCTTTGGCTAACCTATTCTTATCTTATTATCATATTTACTATTGCTCTGAGTGCTGCTATCCCTGTGCTGCTGCAATTCTGGAATTTCCCCATTGTGGGACTAATAAAGGCTTATCTTATCTTTAACCTCATTATGTTTTACACTGACTTGTCAAATGCTGTAATAAATGAAAACACCAAGCTGCTGATGCCTTGGTGCCGGGGCCTTGGCGGAGATATGCATTCCTGGATCATCACCAAAATGTTATAGGTTCCTCTCTAGCCCAAGGACCACCTCTGGTAAAAATTTCATCCAAATCCACCCAGTAGTTTTAGAGTATCCTTGCTAATACATTGTGAGAAGATAAGAACCTTGGTAGAGGTATGCATTCTGAGATCATCACCAAAATATTATGGGTTCCTCTCTAGCCCAAGGACCACCTCTGGTAAAAATTTCATCCAAATCCATAAAGTAGTTTTGGAGTACACACATGCGCAGTGAAAATATTCTACAGTTCACATGCCCGTACTGTTGGCGGCAGCCAAGAGCCACCAAACTGATTTGAACAGCTGCAATCCAAACACAGAAGAAGAGCATGGTGGCAGACGTTTTAAATGGCAGAAGCGATGGAGGTACGTGAATACAATGACAATCAAGTTGAACAGGAGCTTTTGTTGTTTAGTGGCAGAGAAAGAAAACAGACGGGCAAAAAGACAGACATTTGTCCACCCAGTGTTGGCGGATTGCTGAGCAATAGTGGTGTGTGATACTGCAAGTTTTGGTATCGATCTGATACCATGTAAATGCAGGGCCAGTATTGCCGATATGATGCCGATACTTTTTAATCATTAAGGTCGATGGTATAATTTTTTTTTTGTCTTTCGGCTGTTCCATTTCTGGAACAAGATCGCTAGACAAAGTGGTCCCAGCAAGAATACAGAAAGCCAGTCAAGCAATGGGCGGACTGCGCACCAAGGTCTTGCAGCATAAAGACATTCGCCTCTCAACCAAACTGAAGGTGTACAGTGCAGTCGTACTGACATCACTGCTGTACGGGTGTGAAACCTGGGCTATATACCACAGGTACATGAAGAAGCTGGAGCAATTCCACACATGCTGTCTACAGTCTTTCATGTGGATACGCTGGCAGTACCACATAACAAAGAAGTCCTGAACAGATCCAATGCGCAGTGAAAATAATCTGCAGTTCACATGCCCTTACTTTCAATTCAATTCAATTCAATTCAACTTTATTTATATAGCGCCATTTCACAACAACAGTCATCTCATAGCACTATCAACTGTAGGGAGGACCCCCACAGTTGCAGAAAGACCCCAGCAATCAGGCGATCCCCTGTGAGCAAGCACTTGGCAACGGTGGAGAGGAAAAACTCCCTTTTAACAGGAAGAAACCTCCAGCAGAACCAGGCTCAGGGAGGGGCAGTCATCTGCTGCGACTGGCTGGGGGGTGAGGGGACAGAGAAGAAGAAAAGAACAGACATGTAGAGAGCAAACAGCACGATGGGGACTCAATCTATGGGAGAGAACAAACAAATGTTAATGACCAGCAAAAAAAAAATATTTCATAGAGAGTGAGGAAAGGAGTGAGGCCCAGTGCATTACTGGAGGTCCCCCGGCTGACTAAACCTATTAGCAGCATAACTAAGGGAGGGTTCAGAAACACATGATCCCTCCCTAATTGTAGGCTATATCAAAAAGGTAGGTTTTAGCCCTATTCTTAAAAACAGAGATCGAGTCTGACTCCCGAATCCAGATTGGCAGCTGATTCCACAGGAGAGGAGCTTGATAACTGAAGGCTCTGCCTCCCATTGTACTTTTGGAGATTCTAGGTATTACAAGTAAACCTGCATTTTGGGAGCGTAGTGCTCTGTTAGGATGATACGGTAGTATCAGATCTTTTAAATAAAAAGGAGCCTGATTGTTTAGAGCTTTGTAAGTAAGAAGAAGGATTTTAAACTTAATTCTAAACTCTATGGGAAGCCAATGAAGGGAGGCCAGAACCGGAGAGATATGATCTCTCTTTCTAGTACCTGTTAAAACTCTTGCTGCAGCATTTTGGATCAGCTGAAGACTTTTTAAAGATGTTTTAGGACAGCCTGATAATAAAGAATTACAATAATCTAATCTCGAGCTAACAAAAGCGTGGATCAGCTTCTCAGCATCACTCTGAGACAAGATGCTCCTAATCTTGGCAATATTACGCAAATGATAGAAGGCAGTCTTAGAAACAAATTTAATATGTGAATTGAAGGACAAATCCTGATCAAAAATAACTCCAAGGTTCCTCACAGAGCTATTAAGAGAAAGAGTAACTGCATCCAAACTGAAAGTTTGATTTGGAAAGGAATTTCTAAGGTTTTTTGGACCAACAAGAATGACTTCAGTCTTATCTGAATTTAATAGCAGGAAATTACAAGTCATCCAAACTTTGATTTCCTTAAGACAGGCTTCTAACTTGGCTAATTGATTAGTATCATCTGGCTTCATTGACAGGTATAATTGTGTGTCATCTGCATAACAGTGAAAATGTATACAGTGCTTTCTAATAATGTTGCCTAACGGAAGCATATATAAACTAAAAAGAGTAGGGCCAAGCACAGATCCCTGTGGAACTCCATGACTAAGCTTTGAGCTGAGAGAAAACTCATCATTTACATGAACAAACTGGAACCTATCAGATAAATAAGATCTAAACCACTGCAACGAAGTTCCATTAAGTCCAACATAGTGTTCTAATCTATCAAGTAGAATATTATGATCAATAGTATCAAAAGCTGCACTAAGATCTAAAAGGACAAGTACAGAAACTAGTCCATTATCAGATGCAATGAGGAGGTCGTTAGTGACCTTCGCTAAGGCTGTTTCAGTGCTATGATGGATTCTAAACCCAGATTGAAACTCCTCAAATAAACCATTTCCCTGCAGGTGGTCAAATAATTGCGTAGCAACAACTCTTTCTAAGATTTTTGAAATGAAAGGGAGATTAGAGATTGGTCTATAGTTAGCTAAAGCTCCTGGATCTAGCGTTGGCTTTTTGAGTAAGGGTTTAATTACAGCCGTTTTAAAAGCCTGCGGTACATGGCCTAAAGTTAATGAAGAATTGATTATATGAAGAATAAAGCTACCAATAAGTGGGAAGACTTCTTTAAATAACCTGGTAGGAATAGGGTCTAAAAGACAAGTTGAAGGTTTGGATGAGGAAACTATTTTGTCTAACTCACAAAGGTCGATTGGAGTAAACTCATCAAGACAGACATCAATAGAAGGAGTTGTAGTAGTTACAGTATTTAAGTTAACTGTGGGAAGAATCTGATTGATTTTATCTCTGATGGATGAAATTTTATTATTGAAAAAGTTCATAAAGTCCTGACTAGTAAGCTCTAAGGGGATGCTAGGATTGACAGAGTCCTGACTCTTTGTCAACCTGGCTACAGTACTGAAAAGAAACCTGGGATTATTCTTGTTCTCTTCTATTAATGCAGAGTAATAACTCGTTCTAGCTTTTCTAAGAGATTTTTTATAAATTAAAAGATGATTTCTCCAAGCTAAATAGATTTCATCTAAATTAGTAGAGCGCCATTTTCTTTCTAATTGACGAGTCTTCTGTTTTAAGCTACGAGTTTCTGTGTTGAACCAAGGAGTTAAAAATCTCTGATTAGACTTTTTCTTTTTTAAGGGGGCCACCAAGTCTAGAGCCTGATGCAGAGAAGCTGAAACACTATCCACCATGTTATCAATTACAGAAGGAGCAAGCTGTCTATAGCTTATTTCCGTTGTGTTGACACAAGGCATAGAGGAAACAATCTGCATAAATTTGGAAACAGCATCATCTGAGAGGCATCTACTGTGATAATATTTTTCTTTAGGAGCCAAATAGTCAGAAATAGTAAAATCAAAGGTTAACAGACAATGGTCTGACAGTACAGGGTTATGAGGAGACACTACAAGATTTTCTATTTCTATGCCATATGTCAGAACAAGGTCCAATGTATGGTGGAGGTAATGAGTAGAATTTCCTACTTTCTGAGAAAACCCAATCGAGTCTAATATTGAATTAAAAGCCACATTAAGGCAGTCACTATCTACATCCACATGTATATTAAAGTCCCCTACTATAATTATTCTATCAGATTTCAGCACTAAATCAGCTAAGAAATCAGGAAATTCGGATAAAAATTCTGAATAGGTTGATGGGGGACGATAAACTATGGCAAATAAAATTGGGTTTAACCTGGAATTGCTAAAGTGCCCAACACTGAGGACCAGGCCCTCAAAGGAATTATAACATGTTTTTTGCTTTACATTAACTAGTAATTTGGAATGGTAAATTGATGCTACTCCTCCTCCACGACCAGAACTTCTGGGATTTTGACAGTTTAAATAACCAGAGGGAGTTGATTCATTTAAACCAACATAATCCTCTTGCCCTAACCAAGTCTCTGTAAGGGAAATTAAATCAATCTGATGATCAATTAACAGATCATGGACTAACAGAGACTTGGGAGTTAGAGACCTAATATTTAATAAACCACATTTAATTTTTAAATTATGAGGAGGAACAGAGGCCAAATCATTCAATTTAGAGGCTTTATGTTTAATTTGAGTTTTACCAATATTTTGCTTTATCACTTTGGGATGCTTATACATTATATTTTTATTTACTTTGGAGGGAGCAGACAACGATTCTCTGATGGGGAAGACAGGGGCTAAGCTGAGGGGTGGCGGATGAAGAGGAGCTGCAGAGAGGCGTGTAAGACTGCGACTCTGCTTCCTGGTCCCAACTCTGAGTAGTCATGGTTTTGGAAATTTGGATAAAAAAGATGCCAGATTGTTAGATAAATGAGAAGCACCATCCAAAGTGGGATGAATGCTGTCTCGTACCACAAGACCACCTTTCGACGACAGCCAAGAGCCACCAAACTGATTTGAACAGCTGCAATCCAAACACAGAAGAAGAGCACGGTGGCAGATGTTTTAAATGGCAGAAGCGATGGAGGTACGTGAATACAATGACAATCAAGATGAATAGGAGCTTTTGCTGTTTAGTGGCAGAGAAAGAAAACAGACAGGCAAAAAGACGGACATTTGTCCACCCAGTATTGGTGGATTTCTGAGTAATGGTGTGTGATACTGCAAGTTTTGGTATCTATCTGATACCATGTAAATACAGGGCCAGTATCGCCGATATGATACCGATACTTTTTAATCATTAAGGTCGATGGTATAACTTTTTTTTTTGTCTTTTGGCTGTTCCATTTTGGGAACTAGATCGCTAGACAAAGAGGTCCCAGCAAGGATACAGAAAGCCAGTCAAGCAATGGGCGGACTGCACATCAAGGTCTTGCAGCATAAAGACATTCGCCTCTCAACCAAACTGAAAGTGTACATTGCAGTCGTACTGACATCACTGCTGTACGGGTGTGAAACCTGGACTATATACCACAGGTACATCAAGAAGCTGGAGCAATTCCACACACGCTCCCTACAGTCATTCATGCGGATACGCCGACAGTACCGCATAACAAACAAAGAAGTCCTGAACAGATCCAACACCACAAGCATCGAAGCCAAGATCCTTCAAGCTCAGCTTCGATGGACTGACCATGTCATCCGCATGGAAGAATCCAGAATCCCAAGTCAGCTGTTCTATGGGGAGCTGGCATGAGGTAGTCGCAAGCAGGGTCACCCAAAGAAGAGGTTCAAAGACAGCCTCAAAGCCAACATTAAATGGGCTGGCCTTCAGCCCCGACAGCTCGAGGCTACAGCAGCCAACAGAACCAGCTGGTGTGCTCTAACAAGGAAGGCAGTCATCTCTTTCGAAGATGACCTTCACCAACGCCTTGCAGCTGCACGGGATCGGGGCCACCAAGCTCTGCCTCTGCCTTGACCACTGGTATTCCGTGTCCTACCTGCAACCGCATATGTGCTTCAAACTTTGGACTCCGAAGCCACATGCACATCCACCGGTGATGGCACAACGCATCATCTTCCTTGGCTCCTGAGAGACAACCAGAAAGAAAGTTCCCTTTCGGAGTCGCCACAGCGTATTGTGATGATCTGCATATTGATTTGGCAAGGGTTTTTACACCGGATGCTCTTCCTGACACAACCCTGCCCATTTAGCCGGGCTTGGGACCGGCACAGGGAGTACACTGGCTTGTGCACCCCTTGTGGCTGGGTAACCAAAAGGTGGATGGCATCATCAAATTACTAAACCTGAATGAATTTTCATGACCTTTAAGTGTTTTATGATTTTTCCTTTGGATTATTAATTAGTTAAAACCCAGGACAGAATTTGGGCAAAGTTTAGAGGTACATACAGTATCACTTTCACAGTTAACACAAAAGGATAATTATATTCAATCAAATTTGAGCCATATTATATTCAGTACACTTGTTTCAATTCCAGTAAATGTATTCATTTAAACTAGTACATACCCGTGCATACCTGTCCATGCCCGTAGAAGCCAAGTATAAGCAAGTATTTCTGCATGCCCGTTGCTGAAGGGTCTCCTCCTGTCTCAGACGGCTGTGTTGTTCACAGTCATGGCTGCAGCGTACTGCTGAAACCTGAGGTGTTTCATGTTCACGGCCTCTTTTCTGACTTGCTGCAGTTCTCCTCATTCTATTGCTCTCCATCTGGTGGGTCTTCTTCTTCTTCGTTCAGACCACTGGTTGAGGGATAGGTGCGTTGTAATTCCAGTTCATGGAATGAACTGGAATTTCGCTAGAATTGTCTAGCGAAAGTTAATGGGCAGGATCATGAAAATAGATCTGAGCAAAAAGTGGCTTTCGACCCTGTTCAGGAAGGCCTGTGCATGCCCGTAGAAACCAAGAAACTGGTGCACCCAGAGAAAATCAGCGCTTTGCTTGGCATTTTACACATTTTGTAGTGTAGACTGGCATTCTTCAAGGTTACACATTTTTACTGTGTCAGCACCTCTTTAAAAACGGCATTGCTGAGAAAGTAACGCTTTTGCTTAGTTTCTTCATTTTGAGCAAGAATATGAAGACTGCTTGATCTGGCAACTCTGCTCACAGCAACATAGAATTGGCCATGGCTGCAGAAATCTGTTGTGCAGAAAACACAAACGCGCTGTGAAGACTGGCCCTCTGACTTATTCACCTTGCCAATTTTGAGCCATATGACATCATAAAGACACATTAGTCTAGGCATTGTGAGTGATGGTCTATATGACATCATAAAGGCACATTTGTCTATGAGCCATATGACATCATAAAGACACATTTGTCTATGTGCCGTCATATAGACATCATATAGTGATGGTCTATATGACATCATAAAGACACATTTGCTATGTGCTGTCATATAGAGATCAAATCTTTATGACGGCATCACAAGTCCTATGATGCATGAGTTCATAGTCTTTATGATGGCATCGCTTGTCCTATGATGCCTGAGTTCATAGGATGTCCTATGATGATCAGGCAGAGATCATAGGCCATCCTATGATGTCCTATAAACGTGACAGACACACACACACACACACACACACACACAGACAGACACACAGAGATTACTTGCTTTAATAGAGTGATGAAGAGTGATAAAACGTTTCAATGGGATAAATCTATTGTACCAAGGCCTTAGCATAATTTATACTTTTTGAGTTGGCTAAAGTAACAAATGACCAGTTGCACTTTGAAAGTTAATATTAACTAATGTTGAAGATGACTGAAATACCTGGATATTCTCTGCCATACTGAAAGGCCTCTGCCAATGATCTCGACCTCTGGGTCAGGGTCTGTGTCCGTCAGGGTCTGGGGGTGGGGTATTTCTCTCCTCCTCTCTCCATTTCTGTAGCTTCGTGTTGTCTTTTGGATGATTTTTCATATGCTTGTATAAATTAGTTGTGTTACCACTGTATTTCACAGCCGTTTTACAAATTGTACAGCTTGCCGTTGTTTCATTTTCTGCCTGGAAATATAACCACATGACACGGTGCTCCTCTTCCTCTCTGGCAATTCTTCTGCTCCATCTCTGTCGTGTGTGCACGCTGTGGTAGCGCATCTTGATAAGTAGCATAGAACACTGACAGCTGGCGGCTGCTGCTTGCTACCTAAGGATGGGCGTATTAGATACCAGCTGGTCGATACTTTGGAGTCAATACTTTTTAAAATATCATGATACCACTATATTAATACAAAACGTGCAATTTGTTTTCACTTCAGAGAGTTTTAGGCATTAAATTTATGTGTGAAAACCAGAGAAAAACCAGCCCAGGCTTATTTTAGATGTTCTGCCATGTCACATGATTATGGCAGCCTATCAGATGTCAGAGCTGAAGACTCACTGTGCACTGTGCAGCCAAGCACTCACTCCCGTGCAGAGTGAGCTCAGCAGCGTAGCGGGTGGCAGAAAAAGTATTACTTCTGAAATGTTTCACCATTCATCCAAATTCTATGGTTATACCTGTGATGGCACACTTATTGTGAAGTGCAGTGTGGTGATGCCAACTTCCTGTCACGTTACTGCACTGCCCTATATAGCAGGGCGGGCCGCCATAGGCACTTCCTCTTGTGCCAGATGACCCCGCTGGGTGCTTACCATGTACTGCTTCACATAACCATCAATAAAGCTGTGTTCGACGTTGCCACTCTCTTTGCCTCATTCATCACCAGGTTTGTGGACATAATGTTTGGCGATGGAGGATTAATGTATGGAGGTGTGCATTACACCACTCCATCCCTTCCTTGAGCTCCCGGGCCAGCTGCTGGTGCCTTGGCCGCATTGGTTCGAGGATTTCCAAACCTACATCACAGCGCTGGACCTCAGGAAGTTCGATAAGGTGAGGGCACGTATGCTACTCGTCCACAACCTACAGACGCTCGGTGCATTGGACTCGTTTGAGGACGTCATGGAGCTGCTAGCTAACCATTTTACTACTCCAGACAGCATGACTGTATGGAGAATTCGTTTTCGCCAGCAAGACCAACATGTAGGTGAGTCCCTCCACCAATTTGTTGCTGACTTAAGGCAGCTAGCTAGCGAGTGCCGCTTTGGGCCACTTGAAGATGAAGTGGTATGTGACCAACTAGCAGAGCACACGTGCAACACTGGACTGCAAGCTAGACTACTAACGGCGCCAAATGACTTGACATTAGCTAGAGCCTTCGAGCTAGCTCTCCAGTTGGAGGCCGCAGACAAGCTAGCTTCGGAGCTAAGCTGGCACCAGTCACAGAAGCTGTCGGAGCTGCCCGCCACAGCAAATGTTGCGGACTCAGATAGCAAAGATAGCTTGGTCTGCCCCAGAAAAAAAACCCATGTAAGGGTTGTGGGTCCGCAACGCACCAACATAAAGTAAAGGAGTGTCTGGCAAGAGGAAAACATTGTAGCAGATGTGGACGCTTGAATCACTATGCTAGGGTGTGTGCCGCTTATCTGAGCTGGGGAACCCACGGAAGAAATCACCCAGCCTCCATACAGTGAGCCCTAGTACAGACGGGTATACGTATTGCGCAGTGGAGTTGGACGGCGTGGAGGTGCCACTGTTACTTGACACAGCAACGGTGCGGTCAATGCTGAATTGGGCCATGGTGAAGAAGTTTTTCCCCTACTACAGGATAAGAAGTAACCCAGTGCCATTGTATGGCTACGGAGGTGGCTGGCTGTGCACTGTTGGGACTGTGGAGTTAACTGTTCGTTGCAAGTCATTGATGATGATTGACTTCATTTTCCAAGTGGCGGTGTGCAGTGATAACATCATGGGCTGTGACCTATTCTATGGACTGGGTTTTGCCATTAAAGATGGTGCTGGGAATGAATGGTCAGGTTGTAGCCGCTGGAACCCGCTGGCTCCGGTGGTCAAAGAGGACGTGCTTTGGGACGAAGGACTAACGGACATTCTTGCTTTCGAGCCCAGACCAGCTTCGCTCAGGTTCGGCGCAGGAAAGTCTCAGTGCCGGCGCTTGGTAAGTTGTAGTGGGGGGTATCGAGCATGGTGGCGGGCCACCTGCGCTGGCAAGTGACACCATGCTAGCCCCAGATGCCCCAGATGTCTGACGGCTCGTTGAGGCATGCCAACTAACTACAGCATGTCCAGGAGGACGCTCCAGGTGGCGAGTCTGGACAGGATTCGATGATGGTGGTGTGGGATCTGGGCTCCATCGTGCAGAAGATCAGCCATCGCTCCGGGGGCCTGCTGCCTCCAAGGACGTGCCTGCTGAGGAGCTGCCCTGGGCCCTGTTGCCGGTTCCACCTTTCCCACCTGAGTGCCTATGCTGTGACAGTGTTGTTTATAGCTCCTGTGTTCTTGTATTTAGTTTAGGCAGCTATTTTTCGTTACAATAAAGACTTTTTAGTTTAATTCGGTGGCAGAATAATCCACTGTGCCATGCGGGTCGTGTGGTAGTCCACCCACCTGCCTATTTTAGGTTATTTTGTGTGAGTGTGTTAGGCCTTTTAGTACCTTAGTTTACATTTTTTTTAGAGGGTGTTTCGGGTTCCAAATTAGGGTGGGTTCGAATTGTATGAGTGGTTTTGGACTTTGTGAAGGGGGGCGGGGGGTTGATGGCGCACTTATTGTGAAGTGCAGTGTGGTGACACCGACTTCCTGTCGCATGACCACACTGCCCTGTATAGCAGGGTGGGCCACATAGGCACTTACTCTTGTGCCGGATGACCCCACTGGGTACTTGCCGTGTACTGGTTCACATAACCATCAATAAAGCTGTGTTCGGCGTTACCACTCTCTTCGCCTCATTCATCATCAAGTTTGTGGACATAACAATACCAAGCAGCATAAAATTTGAAAAATAAACAAAATAAGCATTTAAGTTTGTAAAATAATAGTGTTAAAATAAACGACTAAATAAAATTAAAAAACCATTGCATTGTGAAAAAAATTACACCTATATGCTGCTTGGTATTACCATAGAATTTGGATGAATGGTGAAACATTTCAGAAGTACAAAACACTTGAATCCAGTTGAGAATCTTTACCAAATTAAGAAATTGAATTAATTTTGCATTCATTTTAAGTCTTAATTATTTTTTTATTATAATTGAAAAAAATTATTTTATTTTTATTTACTTTGCTCATTGTTCTATTTTATTGTCATTTTATAATCATTTATTTCAAGTGTTTATGTTCATGAGTTTTATTCATATTTCATATTGCCCTTGCAATAAAATTGTTAATGAAACTGTAATCATGTGACTTGAGGCAAAAAGTATTGGTATCGGTATCGAAGAAAAAGTCCCATAAATTAATGGTATCGCATCTAAAGGAAAAATGCTGGTATTGCCCATCCCTATTGCTAGCTTGTTTACCTGGTGCTGCTGAATCACGTGATGGTACAAGAGGGAGGAGGTAAAACCACAAGAAGAAAAGAGCAAAGTGTGACTCAGTGTGCCTGCTCTGTGCTGTGACAGGAGCAGCAACACAGACACAGCGTATCAATCTCGTTACCAGTGTTAGGCAAGTTACTAAAAATAGTAACTAATTACAGTTACTAGTTACTGTTATGTCGGTAATGGAAGCCAAGGAGGACACCGAGTATTGAAATGGACACAGATTTATTTGTGACTCTCTCTCACAATACAGGCGCATCCGTCAGGCGGAGAGGAGGCCAGGAGACCACCCCTCTCCCTCACAGCCCTCTTATATACCCCAGGTGGCAGTGGAACTGGAAAGGTGGAGCCACCACCCGTGTCACACAATAATATGTCCCCAAAACACAACACAACAGTTACTTCTTTTCAAAAGTAACTGAGTTACTTACCGATTACTACATGATTAAAGTAACTAGTTACTTGGAAAAGTAACTTTCATGTTACTTTTTAAATGCATACTTAAATCATCTTGCACACATAGCATCCATCCATCCATCCATCTTCTACCGCTTTTCCGGAGGTCCGGGTCGCGGAGGTAGCAGTTCAAGCAGAGAAGCCCAGACTTCCCTCTCCCCAGCCACCTGCTCCAGCTCTTCAGAGGGGATACCAAGGTGTTCCCAGACCAGCTGGGAGACATAGTCTCTCCACCGAGTCCTGGGTCTGCCCCGGGGTCTCCACCCATTGGGACGTGCCTGAAACACCTCAAGTGGGAGGCGTCCAGGAGGCATCCTATTCAGATGCCCATACCACCTCAACTGACTCCTTTCAATGTGGAGGAGCAGCGGTTCTACTCTGAGCCTCTCCCGGATGACTGAGCTCCTCACCCTATCTCTGAGGGTGAGTCCAGCAATCCTACGGAGAAAGCTCATTTCAGCCGCTTGTATCCGCGATCTCGTTCTTTTGGTCATTACCCAAAGCTCGTGACCATAGGTGAGAGTAGGAACGTAGATTGACTGGTAAATCGACAGCTTTGCCTTAGAACTAAGCTCCCTCTTCACCACAACAGACCGGTACAATGTCCGCATCACCGCAGATGCTGCTCCAATCCGTCTGTCGATCTCTCGCTCCATTCTTCCCTCACTCGTGAACAAGACCCCGAGATACTTAAACTCCTCCACTTGGGGCAGGAGCCTGTCCCCAACCCGGAGAGGACAATCCACCTTTTTCCGGCTGAGGACCATGGACTCGGACTTGGAGGTGCTGATTCTCATCCCAGCCGCTTCACACTCAGCGGCAAACCATCCCAGCAAGAGCTGTAGGTCATTGCTGGATGAAGCCAACAGGACAACATCATCTGCAAACAGCAGAGATAAGATCCTGTGGTCACCAAGCATGACACCCTCCATTCCCTGGCTGCGCCTAGAAATCCTGTCCATAAAAATTATGAACAGGATCGGTGACAAAGGGCAGCCCTGGCGGAGTCCAACTCTCACTGGGACTGACTCCGACCGAGTGTTGGCAATACGAACCAAACTCTTACAACGGTCGTACAGAGACCGAATAGCTCGTAACAACAAGCCCGATACCCCATACTCCCGAAGCACCCCCCACAAAAATCCACGAGGGATGCGGTCAAATGCCTTCTCCAAGTCCACAAAACACATGTAAACTGGCTGGGCAAACTCCCACGAACCCTCGAGAATTCTCGAGAGGGTAAAGAGCTGGTCCGATGTGTCACGGCCAGGATGAAAACCACATTGCTCCTCCTGAATCCGAGGTTCGACCAACGGCCGGACTCTCCTCTCCAGTACCTTGGCATAGACCTTCCCAGGGAGGCTGAGGAGTGTGATCCCTCTAAAGTTGGAGCACACCCTCCGGTCCCCTTTTTTAAAGAGAGGAACCACCACCCCGGTTTGCCATGCCAATGGCACTGCCCCCGACCTCCACGCAATGTTGCAGAGGCGTGTCAACCATGACAACCCAACAACATCCAGGGCCTTGAGGTACTCAGGGCGAATCTCGTCCACCCCCGGGGCCCGGCCACCAAGGAGATTTTTAACCACCTTGGTGACCTCAGCCCCTGTGATAGGCGAGTCATCCCCCTCGTCCCCAAACCCTGCTTCCTCTGTGGAAGGCGTGTCAGTGGGATTGAGGAGATCCTCGAAGTATTCGTTCCACCGCCCGACGATGTCCCCAGTCAAAGTCAACAGTGTCCCATCTGCACCATACACAGTGTGGACGGGGAGCTGCTTTCCCCTCCTGAGCCGCCAGACAGTTTGCCAGAATCTCTTTGAGGCCGACCGAAAGTCTTGTTCCATGGCCTCACCGAACTCCTCCCATACCCGGGTTTTTGCTTCAGCAACCACCCGAACTGCACTCCGCTTGGCCTGCCGGTACACCTCAGCTGCTTCGGGAGTCCCACAAGCCAACCAAGCTTGATAGGACTCCTTCTTCAGCTTAATGGCCCCCCTCACCACTGGTGTCCACCACTTGGTTCGGGGGTTGCCACCATGAGATGCACCGACCACCTTGCGGTTGCAGCTCTGGGCCGCCGCTTCAACAACAGAGGTGGAGAACATGGCCCATTCAGACTCCATGTCTCCAGACTCCCTCGGAATGTGGTTGAAGTTCTTCCGGAGGTGGGAGTTGAAGACCTCCCGGACAGGGGCCTCAGCCAGACGTTCCCAGCACACCCTCACTATACGTTTGGGTCTACCAGGTCTGAATGGCTTCCTCCCTTGCCATTGGATCCAACTCACCACCAGGTGGTGATCAGTTGACAGCTCTGCACCTCTCTTTACTCGGGTGTTCAAGACATACGGTCGCAGGTCTGATACGATAACAAAATCGATCATCGACCTGCGACCTAGGGTGTCCTGGTGCCAGGTGCACATATGGACACCCTTATGCTTGAACATGGTGTTCGTTATGGACAGACTGTGGTTAGCACAGAAGTCCAATAACTGAACACCACTCGGGTTCAGATCGGGTGCATAGCATATATTGCTATGCACACATAGCAATATAATTTAATTAATGGATTACATTACGGGCTTATTAATGTCAGGCTGAAAACAGACTGTTTCAGACAGAGCTTTTAGAACATGTCCAGTCTGGTTTATCCTGCCTTGAGAGCTCTTATTGTGGGAAAAATCTGAAAAAAATCAACACAAAATTGCTAGTAATTTCCTCATTTTGGAGTGAGAAATAGGGTTTGTGGCATGACAGAGAGGGAAAAAGAGTGAGAATAACTCCAAAAGAGTGAGCTGGCAACGGTGCATAAAGCTGTCAATGTTTCTTACCTTTATGATATGGATTTAATCCGAAGTGCAGTGATCCAAAGAAAATGTCCATTATCCACAGTCCAAATGTCTGCTGTGACAGAGACATGATCCAGTCCTTTAAATTCCTTTTGGAGATCAAATCCATTTTTGAATAATCTTTATCCAGGTAGCAAGTAAATGTGTTTTAACTTCAGTGGATCACAGTCTCAGCTATCTGATGGGAAATTACTGTTATCATATCTTCATTCTGTAACAACGTATCTGGCAATCAGTCAGTATAATTCTTGCTGGGTCACAAACTGTCCAGATGCCTACCTGTGCTTCAAATCCAGCCGTGGGAGTTTAGATAGTGTAACTGTTAGAAAAATCTGTATTAAAATTAATCTGAGTCAAAGAACCAGGCAGGATGAAAAGTTGTGAGAAGATTTATTCTTCTGGCCAGGAACATGACAAGAGATGGTCCCAGTCCTTTATAGCTCCAAAAGTTGATGCAAGAGAGGGAGAGAACATCCTTGGAGCTTCTTAAAGACAAACAGGATGTCTTTAATCTAATCTAAGAATCCACACACACTCCCCAGTGACACAGGAACGTACAAAACAAACCTAAACAAAGTTGGACCAGCTGCTTCATCAGTATTTCTGCTGACCTGTATCTCGCACACGCTGATCCTGGGGCAAACTGAAGGCCACATGAATCACATATTCATCAATGTGAAAACTCACAAGTATATCAGACATCAAAATATAAAACAATAATATAGAATAATATGGAATTTCTCTTTCTTTCTCCCCTTGATGCTTAATAAAGCATCACAGTTTAAAGTAAAACAACAGAAGAAATATCAAAGTTATAATAAAGAAAAGTAAATTGAATAATAATGAATAATGATAAAAAGATATGTATATGTAAGGATGTTTGTGTTATTATGCGTGTTGACAGATTAGCAGCAATTTGTGAGGTAGTTTAAACTGAAACAAAGCTATGATAAGATGTGTAGCAATAAAAGTGAATATGTGTAATGATAAGTGTAAATATATCAAAATCAATTAAACTGTGTAAAATGAGAATGTAGCAATTAATGATAACAATAAGTGTAATGTGATGAAAACAACTGTGAAAATAATATGACAAACCCAAAACAAATAAAACAGTCTTTCAAACTTCATAGGTGTGTTTGTAAATTTGACACTTCACATCGTGGTCATGCATTTCCTCTTGTTTTTCTGCATGTTAGTCGCACTCATGGAGAGAGACACCTTAGGTTAGTACTGTCCCTTTTACCATCCTCATCATCTCCAGCAATTGCATCATGATACATCATTAAGTTTACATGAACAAGCCTCATCTTCATACTACGGATAAGGAGTGACACAGGAAAAGACCAAAATTATCACTACAAAAATCACTAACAAATTCATGATGAGACTTCTCCATGAAGAGAATAATGAACTTAATCAATTCTGTGCATCACTGACAGTGACAGGGATTAAAATATATCAATAATTACCTACAATAGCACACACACCCTCGCGGGTGGCAGTTAACTGATCAAGAACCATTCTATTTTTAATTCATCATAAGCCTCATAGCCGTCATTTCTTCCCTTTCACCCGACCAAGCAGATAAAGAAAATTTGCAAATGACTGTGAGTAAGTAAGTAAGTAAGCTTTATTTATATAGCACTTTTCACAGACATATAAAGTCACAAAGTGCTTTACAGTGCAACACAACCAAAACAATTAAAATACAACTAAAATACAATTAAAATACAATAAAATACAATTGAAATACAATAATACAGTTAAGATGCTGTTAAAATACGATTAAAGTAAAACTAGGATACAATAAATACACTCTATGCAGTCAGGTGGTAACAGCCTTCAGTCAGTCTTGGATTAAAATGCCTGTTTAAACAAAAATGTTTTCAGGTGGGTTTTAAAACTCACAACACTGTCCATGGCTCGAAGGTGCAGAGGGAGGTCATTCCACAGGCGTGGTGCTACTGCTTTAAAAGACCTGTCACCTCTGGTAGCAAAGTGGGTGCGGGGAACCATGAGCAAGTGCTGTCCTGAGGATCTCAGGCTGCGGGTCGAGCTGTAGGGCTGAATCAGAGCAGCTATATATGCAGGGGCCTGACTGTGAATTGCTCGGAAAGTGAGCACCAGGATCTTAAAGTGGACACGATACAGAACAGGGAGTCAATGGAGTGATCTGAGGGCAGGTGTAATGTGGTCTCTCCTGTTTGCACGTGTCAGGAGCCTCGCAGCAGAGTTTTGAACAAACTGCAGACGGGCCAGTTCCTTCTTGTTCAAACAGGTAAAAAGGCTGTTACAGTAGCCCAGACGTGAGGAGACAAATGTGTGAAACTGCGACTGTAGCCTTTAATCAAGTGTTTCAATCCATAAAGTGTTCTTGCCCACTCCCACCCGAGGAAATAGTGAATGAAGGACCTTTACTCCTGTGCTCTTTATCTTGAATTGCTCTGGTACAGCTGTGCCTCAAATGGCATCATGTGGTGCAAAGGCAGCATTCTGTGGCAAGAAAGCATCTCTCTTCACCCTGCCACCTGGCCTGCCGACATAATGAGGGTGTGGTCAGTCGCAAGAACAGGGGCACACAACCCTGTCCACTTCATGGGCAGGTGTGAGTATGCCCTATGGCCACATAATGACAAAAAGGATCTTCAGGACAACATTTACCTGCTTTGTTAGTCAAGCAGGTGGCAGTACAGGGGAGAGACGCACTGTAAACCATTGCACACTTAGAGAGTGGTAAGCTGCCCAAAGGGACATCACTGCTCCCCTTTAGACAGGGACGAGTTCCCTGATGAAATTAACCTTGTCTTCACAGAGTAAGGAGTGTCATCGTGTTTCCGATCAGTGGAGTGATAAGTGTTGTAAGTGGTTTGAAAGGTGTGATTCAAAGTAATGTTTGCTGTGTCATTTCTGTATATAGCCTCCTTTAAGAAACAGACAGCCTGTGATAGCTGCATTATGGTAGCAGTAACAGATAATTTGCCCAGGTGATAGTGGCATTAAGGAACAAACATAATTCGAACGATTAGCTGATTTAGCCGTGTGATTAGCAGCATATCTCCATCGGACATTGCCAGCATAAACATGATCATGATGACCTGGAGCTTCCAGCCAGTCATGGTGTATTTGTAATGAATCCTGCCCTATGGCATATAGGCAGTGGAACAACTAAGAATAACCAAAACAAAAGTGTTACTACAAGAATGATGAGGATGAAAAGGAAACAATACCATTTGCACCCTTCGGTTGCCAACCTTCTTTCTCTTGCATTTTGTCTCTCCATGATAAACAAACAGTTGCTTTGCTATGCGAGCCGTTACTGGACACCCAAGGGCACTGTCAGCCGACACTTGTACAGAGAAACAGTTAAACAGTCACTTGCTGAGGATTTTTAATGAGTTTGCAGTGTGTATTAAACAGTCTCTTGCTGAGGGTTCCGAAAATACACCCAAGAGTCACGTCCTTCGGCTTTCACAACTGTTGGTGTCGCCAGGATAACCTTTGTGTTTTCCTTGCCAGGGAGTATTGGTCCCATTTTCCTCTTTGATGACCAGATCCCCTGGTTTGGCCAAAAGATGGGTGCACCCCAGTGGTTCCTCCATCACATGGTCCCTCCTGGGAAGGGCAGCATGGATAACATCTCTGTCAGTTGACATTCTTTGCATATAATCAACCAAAAACCCTTCCTCATCACCTAAGTTAAATGGCTTTAATGGTGAGAGTGTCATGGCGGCCTCTGGGCCGTCATTGGCATCATTAACTCCAGCTGCGCACAGACCCACAGGTGTTAATCAGCAGCTGTTAAAAGCCAGCGTTGCTGACAGCCCGGCACAGAGTCGTCTGTCCTCCTCGTCGGAGAAAGAACCTGTACTTCGCTCTCTGGCCTCGTCAGGATTCTCTCTCGTCTCGTCAGGAACTTCTCTGGCTTCGTCAAGAACTTCTCTTACCTCATCAAGGACTTCTCTTCAGAGTCAAACACGTAAGAGAACTGTCTGTTACTCTACTCCTAACCTTAACCCCTGTGCACAGGTGGACCCCCTTGGCGGCGGACCTGCGGCCCCAGCTGACGGGGTTACGCCAACACGCTCACGTAACAGTTCGCTACCACCACGATTACCGGTACGTCTTGCTCCTCAAATTCCAGAACTATTACTCTATCAGTTGCAGGAGTACTGGCCACCGTTATCAGTGGAGTTACTGTCATCAGCATCTGTTGTTTCATCATCACCACGTTCTGTGGAATCAATCACCTCGTTATTATCTGGATTGTCATCGTCCCGGTCTGTGGAGTCACAGCCGGTGTCACGGGAAGAACTGTCCTTACCACAGCCACGGGTGGAAGCCCCAGCACATTCACGGACACCCTCACCTCCACGTTGCACGGCCGCTGGTTCTCAGCAGGACGTAACCTGTGCTACAACCAAGTAAGCCTTGCTACTTTTAGCTTGTCACTTGCGTGGGACAAAAGTAATTGTTTGTGCTTGTATGTTCCAGGGTTGCCGGGTCTCCGTCCAGGGTGCTCAGCTCCAGTGACCAGAACTCTATCCACGCACTCACTCTTGCACTACACACCCTTTCACTCTAATAAAGATTATTGTTCACTATCTGCCCATGTCAGTGTCTGTCTCCTGGGTCCCGAAACATGTCAGTACGACTCCGTCACGTTGACCCAGCGGACAGCTCACTGTCGCGCCTAATTAACACTCTTAGCGCCCGGGTAGATTTACTAGCTCACCAGCAGACAGTAATCTTGAACCAACTAACCTTAATTAATGGTCGGCTGGATCGTCTGGAAGGACACCAGACGTTTTCCCCGACCGCAAATATCTCAGCCCCTGCAGGCTTAGCGTCAGGACAAGCTAACACCTCCTCGTCCTCTCGCCTCACCCCTATTCCGACACCTGCCCGGTTCAGCGGTAAACTCGGGGAAGCCCGAGGATTCATATTACAATGTGAGTCAGTTTTTCTGCGTGTGCCGGGGGATTTTTCTCACGACTCTAGCCGGATAGGCTATGTCATAAATTTGCTGGCAGGTAGAGCCTTAGACTGGGCGTATTCGATCATGGCTAAACCTAGCTATCCCCTGCTTTCTAACCAGGAATTTGTGTCTGAATTTTTGTCTGTATTCGATCATACGGATAGGGGTGAGGTGTTGACAGAACGATTTTTAAGCTTACAGCAGGGAAAGAGATCAGCTGCAGATTATGCCATTGACTTCCGGGTCTTGGCCGCAGAGATTGGGTGGGGGGAGCCATCACTTTGTGGCATTTTCCTACGTAGTCTCAACGACGAGCTAAAGGATGAGTTAGCGGCACGGGATAAACCAGACAATTTGCGAGATTTGATTGCCCTAGCGGTTAGTCTCGATAGCAGATTAAGGGAGCGGGCGGCTGAACGGCGAACTACTTCCCGTTCGGTTAAACCCCGGCCTTGCATCCCTAACTCTCCTCTTCTCGCTTTACCCACGTCAGAGGAGGCCCCGGATCAGGAAGCCATGATTATTGGTCATTCAAAAGTATCAGCAGCTGAGAAACAACGCCGTAGGGATCAAGGCCTATGTTTCTATTGTGGGAAGGAGTCACATGGGGTGTCCGAATGTCCAAGTAAGTTAAAAGGGAAGGCCCGTGGATCGCAGTAGGGGGATTCACGGGCAAAAACTCAGAGGAACCCCTTACTTGTTGTCATCTACCCCTCAGACTCATTCATACACACACTGAACACTCCACACTAGCGTTAGTAGATTCTGGAGCTGAGCAGAATTTCATTTCTAGAGACCTGGCAACCCGAATGGGCCTTAGCTGTCAGACTTTAGAACCCCCTGTCAAATTGATTACCCTGTCTAAGGCTTCTTTGACCACCATTAACCTTCAGACGGCCCCTGTGTCAATAATTGTCTCAGGGAATCACAGGGAGGAGATTCAGTTCTTAGTGCTGCCCGTTTCTTCTTTGCCCGTTATTCTGGGGTACCCCTGGCTGCGCCTACATAACCCCACCATTGATTGGCAAGCTGGGAGAATAACGGCATAGAGTACGTTCTGCCTTAGCGCCTGTCTCCAATCAGCGGCGTGCGCCCCATCTGTTAAGGTGCCTCTGCCTGATTCATCCCCACCGGATTTGTCTAAAGTGCCAGAGGTTTATCACGATTTGGGGCAAGTGTTCAGCAAGTCTCGGGCGTTGTCTTTACCCCCCCATCGCCCGTATGACTGCGCCATCAATCTGAAGGCTGGGGCCCCTCTTCCTGCTAGCCGCCTTTACAGCCTATCAGCCCCGGAGCGCGAGGCCATGGATACGTACATTAAGGAGTCCTTGGCCTCTGGTATCATCCGCCCGTTGTCTTCGGCAGTGGGGGCCGGATTTTTTTTTGTTGGAAAGAAGGACGGTTCACTACGCCCCTGTATCGACTTCCGGGGACTGAATGAAATAACAGTCAAAGATAAATATACTCTGCCCTTGATGAACACTGCTTTTGACTCCCTCCAGGGGGCATCCTGGTTTACTAAACTGGACCTCAGGAATGCCTACCATCTAGTGTGCATTAGAGAAGGAGATGAGTGGAAGACGGCTTTTCAGACCCCCAGCGGTCATTTTGAGTACCTGGTAATGCCGTTTGGGTTAACTAACGCTCCAGCCGTCTTCCAGCGGTTGATAAATGATGTACTACGGGATTTTTTGAACTCGTTTGTTTTTGTTTATCTTGATGACATCCTCATCTTCTCCCGCACACTAGAGGAACATCGGGTGCATGTCCGCAGGGTATTACAGCGCCTCCTGGAGAACCAGCTGTTTGTCAAGGCCGAGAAATGCGAGTTCCACACTGATCAAACCTCCTTCCTTGGATTTATTATTGCTCGGAACCAGGTGCTCCCTGACCCTGCCAAGGTCAAAGCAGTGGTGGAATGGCCTGCACCCACCTCCAGAAAGCAGCTTCAAGGTTTCCTGGGGTTTGCTAATTTTTATAGGAGGTTCGTGCCCAACTTTGGTAATATTGCCCATCCTTTGACTGCTCTCACCTCCCCTAAGATCCCATTTTGCTGGAGTAAGGAAGCAGCCGGTGTGTTTGAGAAGCTCAAGAGGGAGTTCGCCTCGGCCCGAGTCCTTACCCAGGTGGACCCGAAGCTGCAGTGCTTGGTGGAGGTGGACGTGTCTGATGCGGGAGTTGGAGCAGTACTCTCTCAACGATCTCCTGAAGATGGTAAGATTTGCCCTTGTGCTTTTTTCTCTCATCGTCTCACCCCTGCAGAGAGGAACTACAGCATCGGAGACAGGGAGTTACTGGCAGTGAAACTCGCCTTGGAGGAATGGAGACATTGGCTGGAGGGGGCTGCTCAGCCGTTCGTGGTTTGGACTGATCACCGTAACTTGGAGTACCTCAGGACGGCTAAGCGCCTGAATGCACGCCAGGCTCGCTGGTCCCTCTTCTTCGGCCGGTTTAACTTTACCATCACGTACCGGCCGGGAAGCAAGAACGGTAAGCCGGACGCCCTCTCCCGGCAGTTTGACACACCATCCTCCGAGGACCAGGAGACCCCTATCCTGCCGCCTTCCTGCGTCGTGGGCGCCCTGTCCTGGGGAATCTGCAAGACGGTTCGCCAGGCTCAGAAGACCGAGCCGGACCCTGGGGGGGGGGGGGGGGGGGGGGCTCGGGCCGCTTGTTTGTTCCACGCGCTGTCTGAGGCAAGGTGATTGAGTGGGGTCACGCTTCCAAGTTGGCTTGTCATCCTGGAGTGGGTCGGACCGTGGATCTTCTCCAAAGGACCTTCTGGTGGCCAGGGTTACGGAAGGACGTTGTAGGCTACATCCGGGCCTGCGCTCAGTGCGCCACCGGGAAAACGACATCATCCCCCCCGGCGGGCCTACTACATCCGTTGCCGGTTCCTTCACGCCCCTGGTCTCACGTAGCGATGGACTTTGTGACTGGGTTACCCACTTCAGATGACTACACCACGGTGTTAACCATCGTGGACCGGTTCTCGAAGGCGGCCCATTTTGTGCCACTTCGGGGTCTGCCTTCGGCCCAGGAGACTGCGGACCTCCTGGTGCAACATGTGGTCCGTCTTCATGGCATCCCTGCGGATATTGTGTCTGATCGAGGACCCCAGTTTGTATCTCAAGTTTGGAAGGCCTTCTGCGCGGCACTAGGAGCCACAGCCAGCCTCTCTTCTGGTTATCACCCCCAAAGTAATGGCCAGTGCGAGCGGGCTAATCAGGAGCTGGAGGCCGCCCTTCACTGTGTCATCTCCTCCTGCTCATCCTCCTGGAGCAAGTTCCTGCCCTGGATTGAGTACGCTCACAATGCCACGATCTCCACGGCCACGGGCGTCTCCCCGTTTAAAGCTACATGTGGGTTTGATCCTCCGTTGTTTCCGGAGGAGGAAAAGGAGGTAGCGGTTCCTTCTGTCCAGGCGCATATTAAGCGCTGCCGGCGAGTTTGGCTCCTCGCTCGTCAAGCCTTGCTGAAGACCACTAAACGTAATATCCAGGTGGCCAACCGGCATAGGAGACCCGCCCCGGACTATAAGGTGGGTCAGAAGGTTTGGTTGTCAACCCGGAATATTGGTGTGCCGGCTGAAAAACGTAAGCTTACTAAGCGCTTCATTGGTCCCTATACCATTAATCGTGTTGTTAACCCTGTGTCTGTGCGCTTGTCTCTCCCCTCTTCGATGCGTATCTGCCCCACCTTTCATGTCTCCCAGGTCAAGCCGTACGTCTCTGACCCCCTGTGCCCTGCTCCTGCGGCTCCCCCACCCCCAAGGAGGATCGAGGGCCATCCGGCCTGGGGGGTGACTGCCATCTTGGATGTCCGCAGGAGGGGTCGTGGCCTTCAGTATTTGGTGGACTGGGAGGGCTTTGGACCGGAGGATCGTTCTTGGAATCGCCCAGCGTTGATCCTGGATAAACAGCTGATTCGCGATTTCCATCGGGCGAATCCAGGTAGGATTGGGCAGGTGCCTGGAGGCACTGCTAGAGGGGGGAGTACTGTCATGGCGGCCTCTGGGCCATCATTGGCATCATTAACTCCAGCTGCGCACAGACCCACAGGTGTTAATCAGCAGCTGTTAAAAGCCAGCGTTGCTGACAGCCCGGCACGGAGTCGTCTGTCCTCCTCGTCGGAGAAAGAACCTGTACTTCGCTCTCTGGCCTCGTCAGGATTCTCTCTCGTCTCGTCAGGAACTTCTCTGGCTTCGTCAAGAACTTCTCTTACCTCATCAAGGACTTCTCTTCAGAGTCAAACACGTAAGAGAACTGTCTGTTACTCTACTCCTAACCTTAACCCCTGTGCACAGGTGGACCCCCTTGGCGGCGGACCTGCGGCCCCAGCTGACGGGGTTACACCAACACGCTCACGTAGCAGTTCGCTACCACCATGATTACCAGTACGTCTTGCTCCTCAAATTCCAGAACTATTACTGTATCAGTTGCAGGAGTACTGGCCACCGTTATCAGTGGAGTTACTGTCATCAGCATCTGTTGTTTCATCATCATCACGTTTGGAATCAATCACCTCGTTATTATCTGGATTGTCATCGTCCCGGTCTGTGGAGTCACAGCCAGTGTCACGGGAAGAACTGTCCTTACCACAGCCACGGGTGGAAGCCCCAGCACGTTCACGGACACCCTCACCTCCACGTTGCACAGCCGCTGGTTCTCAGCAGGACGTAACCTGTGCTACAACCAAGTAAGCCTCGCTACTTGTAGCTTGTCACTTGCGTGGGACAAAAGTAATTGTTTGTGCTTGTATGTTCCAGGGTTGCCGGGTCTCCGTCCAGGGTGCTCAGCTCCAGTGACCAGAACTCTATCCACGCACTCACTCTTGCACTACACACCCTTTCACTCTAATAAAGATTATTGTTCACTATCTGCCCGTGTCAGTGTCTGTCTCCTGGGTCCCGAAACATGTCAGAGAGTAGGTAGGGTTTACCATTCATCATTTTCCTATTTTCTTTGTCACTATTTTCCTCAGCCTTCTTTCATAATCCTATTTTTGAATTATGTTAATCCTATAGATTGTGGATGGTAAGCTAAATGGTTCTCTAGGTAAATGTTGAGTACTGTACCTAAGTATGATATAATTTAATTCACAAAATGTATTCCATTATCTGAGTAAATCACTTCAGTTATTTCAAATCTTGATATTATTTCAGTTAAGGGTTTCTGTTCTGCCGTAGCAGTTTTTGGATTAATGCAAGGGAAGGCTTTTGTCCATTCAGTAAATATATCAATAATTACTAAACAATATTTTTGCCTTCACACTTATTTAACTCAATAAATCCATGGAAAGGTTTTGAAAAGAATAAGTTTATGCAGGGGAAGTCAAATTATTTTTGCTTTAAGTTCCCTTAAGCATTGTCTTCTTCTTACATAATTGAGTGATAATTTGATTTGTCTTTGTAGCAAATTTTAAATTGAGTCCCACAATAAAGTTCATCAGAATAAATTTGACTTTCCTTAGAAATTTGGAACTTTTCCCATAAATTTGCAGCTTTTCTTTTTCCTTTATGTGTTTTTTTTCTTTGCTCTCCTATATTTCTTATAAAATCTTAGGACCTTTTGACATGGTATATAGACCCAGTGACCAGACTCAGACTCAGGAATAGATACAATTAAGTTTATTAACAGTAATGAGTGTGTGTATGCATGCGTGGATGTGTAGTCTGAAGCCGCTGGGGGAGAGCAGAACATCGTACAACCTGGCAACCCTAGGGACACACAGAAACAGGAACAGTTAGAGGTCATCACTGATGGAGATGTGCAGTTTAGTCCAAATCTTACTGTTTGTGGAGATGTTGAGCGGCTCAGGTTCAGCTCAACGGCTAAGGCCAGGAGGACAGTGGTCTTCGTTCTTGTTGCGGCAGCTGGAGGTGAATGTGTGTCCACCGCCAGGAAGGAGGGAAAGTGGTCTGCCGCCACAGAGAGGGGGAGATCCGCCGCCACAGAGCTCCGCCTGTGCACAGGGAACTGAGAGAGGGATTAGAGGAATGAGCGAGGCTTACTTGAGCTGGAGGAGGATTCTTCCCGACGGTGGTGGGCAGGAGGCTAGGAGCGAGGACAAGGGTAGGCTTAGACTGGAACTCAGGAACAATGACGAAGGCAGGAGAAGGTCGTATGGAGTGTAGACAGACGACTCTGCACTGAACCCAGGGCAGCATGGCCCAGGCCATGATGAAGAGCAGGTGTGCACGCAGCTGAAGGGAATGAGCACTGGAGCACTGGAGCAGGCCATTACAGTACTCCCCCCCACGAGACGCCTCTCGGCGGTCGATCCAACCTACCTGGGTGTGCCCGATGGAAGTCCCTGATGATGTCTTTATCCAAGATGAAGGAGGGATGCACCCAGGACCTCCATTCCGGCCCATAGCCCTCCCAGTCCACCAGGTATTGTAGGCCGCGACCCCGGTGATGGACGTCCAGGATGGCATTGACCTTCCATGCCGGGTCGCCGTCGATCAACATCGGCGGAGGTGGAGTCCTGGGAGGGGGACACAGAGGGCTGGAACAGAAGGGTTTGAGCTGAGAAACGTGGAATGTAGGACAGATGCGGAGGGAGGGGGGGGAGAGCTAGGAGCACAGAAACAGGATTAATAATACGAGAGATGGCAAAAGGCCCAATGAACCATTGGGACATCTTCTTAGACTCTGCATTCAGGTTAATATGTCTGGTGGATAGCCATACCTGCTGACCCACCTGGTAGGAAAGGGCTGGTGTCCTGCGATGGTTGGCAACCGTGGAATTGCACTCTGCCGTGTGCCGTAGCACGGTCCGGGTCGCTTTCCACAGCCAGCGGCAGCACCTCAGGTGTGCCTGGATGGACGGGACGGCAATGTCTTCCTCTTCCTCAGGAAACAACGGGGGGTTGTACCCCAGCGAAGCCTCGAATGGAGACATGCCGATAGCCGAGAAAACCGTTGTTTTGTGGGCGTATTCAATCCATGGTAGATGTGTACTCCACGATGCCGGGTTGGCGGTGGCCACACACTGCAGTGCAGCCTCCAGCTCTTGGTTAGCCTGCTCACATTGCTCGTTGGTCTGAGGGTGGTATCTGGATGACAGGCTCACCGTAGCCCCAAGGGCGTTGCAGAAAGACCTCCACACCTGGGAGATGAACTGGGGACCCCTGTCGGAGACCATGTCCAGGGGGATCCCGTGCAGTCTCACCACATGCTGGATGAGCAGGTCCGTTGTCTCCTTTGCCGTAGGCAGCCCCTGCAGGGGAATGAAGTGAGCGGCCTTAGAAAATCTGTCGACAATGGTGAGAACAACAGTATGGTTATTAGAAGGTTGCAGGCCGGTGACGAAGTCCAACGCCACATGGGACCAGGGCCTGCCGGGAGTAGGGAGAGGGTGGAGTAGCCCGGCTGGAGAGGAAGAAGACGTCTTGCCAGCAGCACACTGGGGGCAGGCGTGGATGTAGTCCCCAACGTCCTTCTGAAGGGAAGGCCACCAAAACGTCCTTTGGAGGAGCGCCATCGTGTGGGCCCTCTCAGGGTGACATGAGAACCTGGACACGTGGGCCCAATGGATGACTTCGCCCCGAACGGCCAATGGGATGAACAGCCTCCCCACTGGCCCCCTGCCTGGGTCCGCCTCGGCGTCCTGTGCCTTCAGGACCTTCTCTCTGATGCCCCACAAGAGGGCAACCACAACACACAAAGGAGAAAGAATAGGATGTTCAATTACTTCAGTAGCATCCGAGGCGAACTGCCTGGAGAGAGCGTCCGGTTTGGTGTTTTTCGACCTGGGGCGGTACGTGATGGTAAAGTCAAAGCATCCAAAGAACAGGGACCAGCGGGCCTGGCGTGCATTCAGGCACTTGGCCATCCTGAGGTACTCCAGGTTCTTGTGGTCTGTCCAAACCATGAACGGCCCCCTCCAACCAATGGCACCACTCCTCCAGCGCGAGCGTGACTGCCAGAAGCTCTCTGTCAACAATGTCGTAATTCCGCTACGCCGGGGACAGCCAACAAGAGAAGAAAGCACATGGTGGGATCCTGCCATCTGTCGGGGACCGCTGAGAAAGAACGGCTCCCACCCCCGAGTCCGAGGCGTCCACGTCCACCAGGCACTGGAGCACAGGGTCCACCTGAGCCAGGATGGGGTAGTCAGAGAACTTCTTCTTGAGGGCCGCAAAGGCCGCAGCCGCCTCCTTTGTCCACCGGAAAGAGACCTTGGGAGAAGTGAGATGTGTCAGGGGGAGAGCAATAATGCTGTAATTCTGCACGAAGCGGCGGTAAAAACTGGTGAACCCCAAAAACTGCTGAAGCTGCTTCCTGGAAGAGGGAGTGGGCCATTCTACCACCACCTTTATCTTGCTGGGATCTGGAAGGATTTTGTTATGGGAGATTATGAAGCCCAGGAAGGATGTCTTGGAGGCATGGAACTTGCACTTCTCGGCCTTGACGAATAGCTTATTTTTCAGAAACCACTACAAAACCCGCCTCACATGCACCTGATGCTCGTCCAAAGACTGTGAAAAAATTAAGATATTGTCAAGATAGACGAACACAAAAATGCCCAAGAAATCCCTCAGCATGTTGTTGATCAGGCGCTGGAACACAGCCGGGGCATTGGTCAGACCAAACGGCATTACCAGGTACTCAAAGTGTCCGCTGGGGGTCTGAAACCCCGTCTTCCACTCATCGCCCTCCCGGATCCGCACCAAATGGTAGGTGTTATGGAGATCCAGCTTGGTGAACCAGGAGGCCCCCTGGAGGGAATCGAATGCTGTGTTAATCAGAGGAAGGGTGTATTTGTCCTTGACGGTGATGTTATTTAATTCTCTAAAGTCAATGCATGGCCTCAGTGAACCGTCTTTCTTGCCAACAAAGAAAAAACCCGCCCCCACCGCTGAGGATGATGGCCAAATTATGCCAGAGTTTAAAGATTCTTTAATATAAGCCTCCATGGCTTCCCGCTCCGGAGGTGACAGGCTGTACAGACGACAACGGCAGCAGGGCTCCAGCACTGAGGTTGATGGCGCAGTCATATGGGCGCTGAGGGGGAAGGGAAAGGGCCTGGGCCTTACTGAAGGCGGCCCCAAGGTCATGGTACTCCGGGGGAACTTTGGACAGATCGGGGGGGAGGGTGATGGGAGCATCCAGGGGCATGGATGGTGAGCAAGCAGCAGATTGAAGAAAGGCGCCGAGACAGAACGAGCTCCAAGACACATTCCTGGAGCGCCAGTCGATTGAGGGATTATGGAGGCGTAACCAAGGGTAGCCGAGAATCACTGGGGAAGAGGAGACCGGCAACACAAAAAACCTCAACTCCTCCCGATGATTCCCAGAGATAATGACAGACACTGGGGCAGTCTGCTGAGATACTGTGGCAAGGGGGGCTTTGGACAAAGCGATGAGTCTAAGTGGGGTTCTAAGTGATTGACAGGGAAGGCCCAACCGGGTTGCCAGATCTCCTGAAATAAAGCTCTGCTCCGCCCCCAAATCAATTAATGCGTGTGCAACATTTTCCTTATGATTGTGAATGAAACGAATAGGGAGAAGAAATCTGGAGAGGGGATTAGATTGAGGTGAGTCTGTGAGTCCCCCTACTGCGATGCATGGACTCCCCCTTTTGGCCGTAGAGGGCATGAAGCTACCTCATGCTCCTCACTCCTACAGTAAAGGCACAGCCCCAACTCGCGGCGGTGCTGTTTCTCCGCTAGAGATAACCTGGATGGTCCCACTACCATAGGTTCCGGGGCCTTGGGGGAGTCAGAGTGAGGTAGAGCCAATAGGAATGGCTGAGGGGCATGGCAATACTGGGCACCCGAGCGACCGGAAATCCTGCGTTCCGCTGCCCGTTCCCTTAGTCTGTTGTCAAGATTTATGGCCAGGGAAATTAACTCGATCAACTTACTTGGTTTTTCTAAGGGGGCTAGCTCGTCCCGCAGGCTTGGGCTAAGACTTCTGGTGAAGATGCTGCACAGCGAGGTGTCCTCCCACCCCACCTCTGTAGCCACCACCCGGAAGTCGACGGCGTAGTCAGCCACAGACTTGGTACCCTGTCTCAAATTCAGCAGCTGGGAGGTAAGCACACTATCCCGGTCAGAGTGGTCAAACACTTCCTTAAACTCACAGACAAACTGATTATAAGTCAGGCTATGATTCGCTCTAGCCATAACGGCGTATGCCCATGCTAGCGCTCACTCTTCCAATAAGTTAATTATGTAGCCAATTTGGCTGTGATCTGTGGGAAAGTCCCCGGGCACCTGCTGAAAAACTATCTCACATTGCATAATAAATCCCCTAGCCTCCCCTAGTTCACCACTAAAACGGGTGGGAGTGGGAATGGGGGTTAGCCAGGAAGGAGACCCCTGCCCGGGTTGGCCGGAAGGGGAGCTAGCAGGAGCTGAGGAGCTGCTTGGGGCTGAAGGAGCCAGAGGAAACGCCTGCGGTCCTGCCAGGCGATCCAACCGGTCCGTTACACTGGCTAATTGGGTGAGAATAATTTACTGTTGATAAGCTAATTAATCTATCCGAGTCTCCAGGTTGTTAACTTTGCGCACCAAAGCGCTGTCAGCTGGGTCATTTTGGTGAAGTGATACTGACATGGTGTATAGACCCAGTGACCAGACTCAGACTCAGGAATAGATACAATTAAGTTTATTAACAATAATGAGTGTGTGTATGCGTGCGTGGATGTGTAGTCTGAAGTCGCTGGGGGAGAGCAGAACATCGTACAACCTGGCAACCCGAGGGACACACAGAAGCAGGGACAGTTAGAAGTTATCACTGATGGGGATGTGCAGTTTAGTCCAAAGCTTACTGTTTGTGGAGATGTTGAACGGCTCAGGTTCAGCTTGGTGGCAAAGGCCAGGAGGACAATGTTCTCCATTCTTGTCGTGGCAGCTGGAGGTGAATGTGTGCACAGTGAGTGGTGCGGCGTTGTCCACCGCCAGGAAAGAAGGAAGGTGGTCTGCCGCCACAGAGAGGGGGAGATCCGCCACAGGGGACTGAGAGAGGGATTAGAGGAATGAGCGAGGCTTATTTGAACTGGAGGAGGCTTATTTGAACTGGAGGAGGACCCTTCCCGACGGTGGTGGGCAGGAGGCTAGGAGCGAGGACAAGGGTAGGCTTAGACTGGAACTCCGGAACAATGACGAAGGCAGGAGGAGGTTGTATGGAGTGTAGACAGACAACTCCGCACTGAACCCAGGGCAGCGTGGTTTATATAGCCCAAGCCATGATGAGGAGCAGGTGTGCGCGCAGCTGAAGGGAATGAGCACTGGAGCAGACCATTACACCTTTTTCCACAATAATCTGCAAATATTTTTTCTTCATCACATAATTTTTCTTAAATATTTTGCAAAGGAATGTTGTGACTTCATTACCAAGCTGTTTCTTTTCTTTTTTTTTTTGATATTTGTGAAATGTTTCACCAATTTTTCATACATTATTAATCATTTTCACTTCCATTAATTATTTCACTGGTAATTGTACATTATCTGTCTCCATACATTACTAATCATTTTCACTACCATTAACCCCTTGCACTCTGTTCAATTTCCCTAAAAACGCCAAAAAATAACGTACCCAAAGTAAATCAAAAGCTGTTCTTCAATCCTTAGCAGCATCTTCATGGGGTTGGTCTCATTTAAAAGAAAACACTTTGAATTTTTTGGCAAAACAGTCATAATTTCTCTAAGTGCTCTGGCCACTGAGTAACAGTCATCTAAACATACTGAACTTGAAGAAAATAAATTTCGCCTGGGTGTTTTTTTGGATACAAATGCTTGCAAATAACACACAGCTGTCAGATCCGGGCTAGAAAATGCAACAGAAATGTAGAACCAAGTGTTATCCAGCTGAGGTCAAAATTTTGTAGCAATACCACAAAAAATGAATATATTACACAGCTTTTTTCTTAGGTTGTTCCCAGGAGTTTTTGAACTGTGCCAAATTGTGCCAAATGGCACAGTTTGGAAAAACGTCTGTAACTTTTGAATGATTCAATATAGAAGCTTCATCTTGGGCTCTAATGAAAGGTGAAGGGCTGTGTGTGTGTGTGTGTGGGGGGTTATTTATTCATTCATGAATGAATGAATGAACAAACAAGCCCCCACACACAAAGAAGCATGCCACGTAAAAAATGTGTGGCTTTTTTTTACAAGAAAAAATAACCTACAGTGCACTAAAAATTAGACTAAAATATCTGTAATGTAGAAGATAACAACTCCCCCTCCCCCGCTACAGAGGACGGACATCGTCCATCGACACATGACGGGCGCCGCGGTCTACTACGGACAGTTGTACTAAAATATCTGCAATAATATCTGCAATCTGCTACAAAAGAGTAGCAGGGGGTGGGGGGGTCTGGACGCAGCGCACGGACTGGACACGGTCCGTGCGCCGTCCGGACCGGACCGGAGCCATCATGTTGCGATAACGCACAGTTGTAATTTACCGATCGGTCAAAAGTCATTTGGATTACAATTTTCAGGGATAAAGAATAATTTAGCTTATAACACTTACCTGTCCACAACAGCAGTGTCGCTGACGAACTTCTCTTCCTTATTGTCAGACGAACATGACGCTGGTCCACTTGTTACGGACTTGTGGTTCTGGTCACACGACCCGGTCAAACCATAATTCCATTATTGCGGTTTTGCGCTTCCATGATTGCGGTTTTGGCGAACGATTTTTCAAAACAAATAAGAACAGTAGTAAGAAAAAAAGACTGGCGAACGCCTGTGTGTCACCCAGCCTTACACAAAACAGCTTTCGAACTTCTGTGCTTCAATTGGCTGGCTGTATTCGCAGCCGTTGGTAGGTGGGTCCTTCTTGCTAGGTTTTCAGTCATTGGTTCTTCAAAGTTTCAGAAACCCAATTCAAGGCTCTTATTAGTCGAATGAGAGGTCAATCACATCTAAACCAATCAAAGCACTCCTTTGGCTTTCTGTTCGTGGCTGTGTCTGTAGTGGAAGAACGGAAATGCAGGGTTTTTTTTCTTCAGTGCGCCCTAGGACGCACAGTGTGCGTACTAGGGCGCCCTCGTGCGCTCTAGGACGCAGAGACGTGTCCGCCCGCGGTACACCAGAGTGCAAGAGGTTAATTATTTCACTGGTAACTGTACATTCTGTCTTTACTAGTTTTATCACTCTATAAATTCAAGAAATCTCTGTGTCTGTGTGTCTGTGTGTCTGATGTGCCTATGATGTCTGCTTCATAGGATGTTGATTCCGGCCTTGAGATACTCAGCACCCGATGCCTGCCTTCATGTCTTTATGATGTCATAAAGACCATCACTCACCAAAGAAGAGGACAATTTCAAATCCCATTTAAGGGAGACAGTCAATGCTTTGCAAACAAAAAAAGGAAGTGAAAAGCGACAAATCTGACAAGAAAGAAAGAATAGTGAAGATGTAATGCTTAAAAAATTATACTATAATGTGACCGTGATTGCATACAGCTATTTATCTATAATTCAAGAAATCTCTGTCTGTTTGTGTGTCTGTTGGTCTGTCTGTCTGCCTGTGTGTCACGGTCATAGGGCTTTGTGCGTGTGTCACGATCATAGGACTCGCTATGACATTATCAAAGATCAAAGGCAGGCATCACTGAACGAGTGGCGATGTCAAAGATCAAAGGCAGGTTTCACCATGGTTACTGTTGCCATGGTAAACCTGTCAGAGATCAAAGGCAGGCATCACCATGGTTTCTGTTGCCATGGTAACCATGTCAAAGATCAAAGGCAGGCATGCAGCACAAATACTTGCTTATACTTGGTTTCTACGTACATGCACGGGTACCATGTCAAATATCAAAGGCAGGCATGCAGAAATGCTTGCTTACACTTGCTTTGTACGGGCATGCAGAAATACTTGCTAATACTTGGTTTCTACGGGCATGCACGGGTATGCACTAGTCCTTTCTAATTGCAATTGCACTACCCCCCTTTGCTACATGGGAATCCCCATGTAGCAGAGGCCTGCTGAAACAGTGTATCATGTGATAAGTGTTTTTGTTAGGGCAAGGAGTTGCTGTGTGAGCTCCTGTGTGACCTTGTGCAGCTGCTTTTTGTAGACAAGTGTTTTCCTTAGAGATTCAGTCTGTGCCATTAATGTGTGTGGCACATTTACATATGGTTAATTTAGAATTTCAGTTGGAGCAATTAACCTAGCTACCTGTGCAGATTTAATGTGATTTAGCATAGGAGGGGAAAGCAGCTCCCTGTCCACACTGTGTATGGTGCGGATGGGACACTGTTGACTTTGACTGGGGATATCGTCGGGTGGTGGAAGGAATACTTTGAGGATCTTCTCAATCCCACTGATACGCCTTCCACAGAGGAAGCAGGGTTTGGGGACGAGGGGGATGACTCGCCTATCACAGGGGCTGAGGTCGCCAAGGTGGTTAAAAATGTCCTTGGTGGCCGGGCCCCGGGGGTGGACGAGATTCGCCCTGAGTACCTCAAGGCCCTGGATGTTGGGCTGTCATGGTTGACACGCCTCTGCAATATTGCGTGGAGGTCGGGGGCAGTGCCTTTGGCATGGCAAACGGGGTGGTGGTTCCTCTCTTTAAAAAAGGGGATCTGAGGGTGTGCTCCAACTTTAGAGGGATCACACTCAGCCTCCCTGGGAAGGTCTATGCCAAGGTACTGGAGAGGAGAGTCCGGCCGTTGGTCGAACCTCGGATTCAGGAGGAGCAATGTGGTTTTCGTCCTGGCCGTGGCACATCAGACCAGCTCTTTACCCTCTCGAGTATTCTTGAGGGTTCGTGGGAGTTTGCCCAGCCAGTTTACATGTGTTTTGTGGACTTGGAGAAGGCATTTGACCGCGTCCCTCGTGGTTTTTTGTGGGGGGTGCTTCGGGAGTATGGAGTATTGGGCTTGTTGTTACGAGCTATTCGGTCTCTGTACGACCGTTGTGAGAGTTTGGTTCATATTGCCAACACTCGGTCGGAGTCATTCCCAGTGAGAGTTGGACTCCGCCAGGGCTGCCCTTTGTCACCGATCCTGTTCATAATTTTTATGGACAGGATTTCTAGGTGCAGCCAGGGAATGGAGGATGTCATGCTTGGTGACCACAGGATCTCATCTCTGTTGTTTGCAGATGATATTGTCCTGTTGGCTTCATCCAGCAATGACCTACAGCTCTTGCTGGGACTGTTTGCCGCTGAGTGTGAAGCGGCTGGGATGAGAATCAGCACCTCCAAGTCCGAGTCCATGGTCCTCAGCCGTAAAAAGGTGGATTGTCCTCTCTGGGTTGGGGACAGGCTCCTGCCCCAAGTGGAGGAGTTTAAGTATCTTGGGGTCTTGTTCAGGAGTGAGGGGAAAATGGAGCGAGAGATTGACAGACGGATTGGAGCAGCATCTGCAGTGATGCGGACGTTGTACCGGTCTGTTGTGGTGAAGAGGGAGCTTAGTTCTAAGGCAAAGTTGTCGATTTACCAGTCAATCTAAATCAAATCAAATCAAATCAAACTTTATTGTCATATTGCTGTACATACAACTGTAGTGCAGGCAAGATGAAATTGCGTTTCTCTCGCCATCCATATAAATAGAAGCAGCATGATATAAGACACACTCACACATATCTTCACCCCCCCCCACCCCCACCCCCCCCATCCATTCACACATCCCTGAGACATACTTGGGAAAAACTATCTATAATATACAAATAATATACATAATGTCCGTAGGTGCAGTAGTGTGTATGAGAGATTCTGGGTCAACTGTTCAGCATCCTGACAGCTTGTGGAAGGAAGCTGTTGATCAGTCTGGTGGTTCTGCCTCTGGTGCTCCGGAATCGTTTACCAGATGGCAGAAGTTCAAAGTGTTTATGCAGAGGGTGAGAACGGTCCTTGACAATGTGCAGTGCCCTGCTCTTACAACGGTTCTGAAAAAGTTCTTGGACAGAGGGGAGGGAGACTCCAATTACCCTCTCAGCTCCTGTGACTATCCTCTGCAGGGCTTTTTTGTCTGACATACTGCAGCTGGAGTACCATGTAGCAATGCAGTATGTCAGAACACTCTCCACCACACCTCTGTAGAAGGTCCTGAGGATGCAGATAGGGAGAGAAGCCAGTTTGAGTTTTCTCAAGAACTGCAGTCTCTGCTGAGCCCGCTTCCTGATCTCCAAGGAATTCTTGCTCCAGGTCAGGTCCTGCGAGATCTGCACTCCGAGGAACTTGATGTTCTCCACTCTCTCCACTAAACGGCCACTGATGCTGAGGGGGACGTGTTCAGGCTGTGACCGCCGGAAGTCGATAATCATCTCCTTTGTTTTGTCTACATTGAGCACCAGATTGTTCTCCCTGCACCAGCCCTCCAGGTCTCTCACTTCTTCCCTGTACATTGATTCCTCATCCCTCTGAATAAGTCCCACCACCGTGGTGTTGTCTGCAAACTTAATAATCTGGTTCCCCTCGTGTCTGGATACACAGTCATGTGTTAGAAGTGTAAACAACAGTGGACTAAGTACGCAGCCTTGAGGGGATCCGGGGCTCAGCGTGACAGAGTTGGAGATGTTGTTTCCAACCCGGACAGACTGAGGTCTCTCAGTCAGGAAATCCAGGATCCAGAGACATGTGGTGGTGTTCAGATCAAGAAGGAGTAATTTCTCCATCAGTCTCTGGGGAAAAATGGTGTTGAATGCTGAACTGAAATCAATGTACAGGAGTCTGGCGTAGGTGTCTTTCTGGTCCAGGTGGGTGATGACAGAGTGTAGGGTGGTGACTATAGCATCCTCCGTGGAGCGGTTTGAACGATATGCAATCTGGAGCAGGTCGTGTGATGCAGGGAGGCAGGCTGTAATGTGTGGTTTGACAAGCCATTCAAAACACTTCATCACAATTGGTGTCAGAGCAACAGGACGATAGTCATTCAAACAGGACACAACTGGTTTCTTTGCCACCGGTACAATGATAGAGGTCTTGAAGCATCTGGGAACAATGGCCTGACTCAGGGAGATGTTATAAATGTTAGTCAGGACATCCGTCAACTCGCTCGCGCAGTCTCGGAGTACACGTCCCGGGATGTTGTCCGGACCTGCAGCTTTACGTGGGTTGACTCTGGTTAGGGTCCTCCGTGTGTCCGCTGTGTTGATGATAAAAGCTGGTCCGACTGATGGTGGGGGTGGGCCAGCCCTCCCTCTGATTGTCGGGTTAGATGCTTCAAAACGTGCAAAGAAGTCGTTGAGCCTGTCTGGAAGCGAAGCGTCGTCATCATCGGCCCCCCTGCCTAGACTTATAGCCCGTCAGTGTCTGAACTCCCTGCTACATCTGCTTGGTGTTCCTAGTGTCACAGAGGTGTCCCTGGATTTTCTCCGCATAGGCGCGCTTCGCCGCCTTAATTCCCTTTGAGAGCGCAGACCTGGCTGAATGGAGAGCGATCCTGTCCTCCGCTCTGAAAGCTGCATCTCTGGCTGTAAGCAGCGAGCGCACCTCTGCAGTCATCCAGGGCTTATGGTTACCCTGCATAGTGATGGTCTTCACTGTAGTGACATCCTCTGTGCACTTCGCGATGTAGCTGGTGACCGTTTCAGCATACTCCTTCACATCTGTCTTGTCTTCCTGGGAGGCTGCTATTTTGAAAACCTCCCAGTCTGTGTGCAGAAAACAGTCTTTCAGTGCAGCGGTTGCACTCTTTGGCCAAATCCTGATTTGTTTCACTGCTGGCCTGCTGCTCTTCAATAAAGGTTTGTAGACAGGCACCAGCATCACGGATATGTGGTCAGAAAGGCCGAGGTGGGGGCGGGGTATCGCCTTATAAGCATCTGTGTTTGTGTACACTAAGTCCAACATATTCTCTCCTCTGGTCTTAAAGTCTACACATTGTTTAAACTTGGGGAGCACAGTCTTTAAGCTGGTGTGGTTAAAATCCCCCGCAACCACCACAAAACTGTCCGGATGTGAAGTTTGGATTTCATTAATTGCATCGTGCAGTTCCCCGAGTGCCTTCTTAGCATTAGCGTTAGCGTTAGCGCTCGGCGCTATGTAAACAGCTGCTACAAACACGTTGCTGAATTCCCTCCTGCAAATAATATGGCCGACAATTTACAATAAGGAACTCCGCCAACGGAGAACAGTGTTTAGACACTAATGTGGCATTAACGCACCAGTTCTTGTTAACATAGATGCATAGCCCCCCCCCCCCATGGCTCTTACCGGAGCTCGCCATTACTCTGTTGGCACAGAACATCGCCATATCTTCCAGTTGAATGGCCTCGTCAGGGATGTTGTTGTGGAGCCAAGTCTCCGTGAACACAAGCACACAGCAGTCCTTCCACTCTCTCCGGGTTTCTCTCAGCAGACGCAGCTCGTCCAACTTGTTGTCGAGGGAGCGGACGTTAGAGAGAAGAAGCGATGGTACAGCTGGTCTGGAGGGGTTAGCCTTTAGCCTAGCATGGATCCCGGCCCTTTTTCCACGCTTTTGCCTGCGTTCACACCGTCTGCGCTTCCTCCTCTCTCGGGTAGCTTCCAGCGGAGACTCCGCCAGAATTCCATGCTGGCGTAGAATGTCTACGTTCCTACTCTCACCTATGGCCACGAGCCTTGGGTAATGACCGAAAGAACAAGATTGCGGATACAAGCGGCTGAAATGAGCTTTCTCCGTAGGATTGCTGGACTCACCCTCAGAGATAGGGTGAGGAGCTCAGTCATCGGGGAGAGGCTCAGAGTAGAACCGCTGCTCCTCCACATTGAAAGGAGTCAGTTGAGGTGGTATGGGCATCTGATTAGGATGCCTCCTGGACGCCTCCCACTTGAGGTGTTTCGGGCATGTCCCACTGGGAGGAGACCCCGGGGCAGACCCAGGACTTGGTGGAGAGACTATGTCTCCCAGCTGGTCTGGGAACGCCTTGGTATCCTCTCTGAAGAGCTTGAGCAGGTGGCTGGGGAAAAGGAAGTCTGGGCTTCTCTGCTTGAACTGCTACCTCCGCGACTCGGACCTCCAGAAAAGCGGTAGAAGATGGATGGATGGATGGATGAATGGATGGATAGCATTTATTGTAACCAATTCTGCAATTGCCATCAGGCCTACAACCGATTTCCTGTTGGCCACAGACAATTTTGAATTTGTGAAGATGGATGTTTATGAAAGTGCATGTTCCACTCCTTCTGAAAAGTGGACATATTGCTTAATTGGGATGTGGACTTCATTCTGCACAAGGAGTGCTTTATTTATTACTTTTCTTTCTAAATTTTGATCTGGCCTGCAGTCGCCGCGCCTGGCTCGGCCGAAAGCCAAGCACCGTGAGTACAGTGCCTTAGCACATAAAAATCATACAACACAACTATTCCTTATTTTTGTCACAGTTATGAAATGCAATACTGTCATACCATTCTCAGGCATGAAGCTTTATGGAAATGTCTCAGTCCTGAATGTCACTTCAGTTAAACAGCATTTTTAGAGTCAAAGTCAGGTAAATTGATCTTCGTTATGTCAGTGTTAGTGTCATTTGTTTTACTTAGCTTTGGGTCTACTTGTCACATGTTGTGGTAAGTCCGTGAGGTCCTTCTCCCCCATCCCGCAGCTGCCTTCCGCCAATGGCCCTGATGTCCAAATTGATGACAAATGTCACGTTCCCCTTGCCGCAGCCAGCTCGTCCCACACCTCTCACCGTCCCCCCTCCACCACAGGGGTCCAGTGTTGGTGCCACCCTGGAAAATACAATAGGGGGCAGCTCTGAGCCTCCCCTCTTTGTGTCAGTAATCACACAAACAGGAGTTTAATTGTGCGTTTATAAATTTTCTAAGTGTTACTCCTGTAGTCATTCAGCTGTGTCCTTTTAAGTTGTCACAGCGCTTATCGTAATGTTGATGAAATTTTTAGTCTAACTAATGGTTCATTTTTTTTTTGTACATCTAGAAAATGACTCAAGCTTATTTTCTAAAGTTTTTGCTAGAATGGGAGAGATCTTCTCTCTCATCATTTTAAATGCTGCCCAGACCATCTTCTCTGCTTAGACTGCTGTCCCTGTGACTGGATGAATGGTAAAGGATTGAGCTATGGAATTCGAGGGCTCAAATTCCACAAGGTGCTTCCCATGCCCTATGTCATCCTAGAAAAATGTTGTAGTGCAACGACTGTTATCCTTTGTACCGAGCCATTAAGCCTATTCCATTTCATTAAAGGAAAAAATTTCACAGAATCTAAATTGTTTAAATGGGAAAGTCAGACTTGAACTTTCTGAGTTCCCTTTCTAAGTTGAAATTTTAAGCATTATAGTATTTAAGGAGTAACATGAATTTGTTTTCTTTGCATTATTTGATCCAAAAACTCGTCAAAAGCAACATCTTTGTTTTCTCTTTGGATAGCTGCCTTTTTCTCTAAAAAATACCATAACTGATATATTGACTTTTGATTTTAGTGAGTTATTTTCAGTAGGTTAGAGAAAAAATAAAATGGTTAAAAAGTTTTAAAATCGAGACTTCCGGTCTGGACGCCATGGTGATAGCAACTTAACGCTGAACCTCCCAGATCCAATCCAAGGAAAACATCTTCAAAATCAGACTTAACGGATTTTTGGAAGAATAAAAATCAAAAGACAAAAACACCATGCCTAACCAAAAACAGAAGAAACTGACATTCCCCAGGTCAGGACGCACAGCGGCCGCAGAATCTGATCCCGAGGACCTCCATTCAGGAGATGAAGAGCTGGGCCTAGCTAACAAAAAGGTTAGCTTGAAATCGTTATTTGATGAATTACGACGATTTCGGGCCGAATTTCATGAATTCAGAGAGGAACTAACAAGGACGAACAGCAGAATGGACCAGGCCGAAAACCGAATCTTGGAAGCTGAAGAAAGAATAAAAGTGCTTGAAGATTCTATGCTGGATTTACACAGAAAACAGTCAAGGATGGAGGCTAAGCTAACCGACCAAGAAGGAAGACAGAGACGAGATAACATCAGAATTCACGGTCTGAAAGAAGGAGCTGAAGATAGTTTCAACACAGTGGCGGAATGCGTGGAATCCTTATTGAGAGAGAAGTTGGATATTCCACAAACCACCGATTTGAAAATAGAAAAGGCCCATCGTACATTAGCCGTAAAGCCAGCGGCAGAGGCGCCCCCACGTTCAGTGTTGGTAAGATTCTCCGATTTCAAAATAAAACAAGAGGTTGTAAGACGGGCTTGGCAGAAAAAAGGATTTATGCATCAAGAAAGAAAAGTCTTCGTGGAGCACGATTACGCCCCTGAGGTTCTTAAAAAGCGACGGGAATATAACGACGCCAAAAAGGTTCTACGGGAAAATAATCTACGCTTTCAGACGCCATTTCCGGCGAAGTTAAGGGTCTTTTATGGTGAAGAGTCATGTCTCTACAATTCAGCGGAAGAAGCAACAACTGACATGGCAAGAAGAGGACTCCCGGTAACGGTGTTTAAACCCGCAGCGAATCTGAGCGAGAAAATCAGAGCTCAAACGTGGTCCACTCAAAGACCTTCTAAATCCACGGGCCAGCAGCGGGAAACCCAGCCCCAGAGCTACAAAGATAAGCTTTCCAGTTCCAGGAAGGAATAGCGACCTTTTTGTTTTTTTTCTTTTCAGTCATTCTGCACTTCCATCCCCCCTCCTACAAGGTAACAAACATTAAAGGAGATGCAGAATCAGCATGTGGTAAAACCTTTCATGGAGCAGTTATAGCATTAGAAACAAATGTCTTCTTAATTTAAAGGAAAAAAAAATCTTGTTAAAATAGAAATGTAACAATGACCCACATGTTCTCTCCACACTAACAAATACTGTATTAGAGTGAATGTTTGCTGTGATGGGGGTGGGAGGGTGCACACAATCTCATAGGGTATAGGCATAAAAAAAAAAAATAAATAAAATCATTACAAATTCGGATTGGGATCTGAAATTCACGTTAAAAACATGGGACAACTTACAGGGGTAAGAGAGGGCCCTCAACACGTAACAGAGTTTGAGGAATTTCTCTCAGAGCCTACACTCCATCAGGGCTCTTACAGGGTCTTTAAAGAGACCCCAGCTCAGGAAGTTTTTTTGACAGTTTTTTGTTTTAAAGTCTCGTACACTATGTTCTTAATGTTTTTTATGTTCTTAATGTTCTTTCAGTTTCTGAGTAGCAAAAAAGAGGGCCACCACACTGTTATACTAAATAAGAAAATACAATGGAGAAACAGGGTGTAACCAAAATAGCCTCATATAATGTAAAAGGGATCCTGAATCCAGTTAAAAGATCCAAGATTCTATGCAAAATGAAAAAAGACAAAGCAGAAATAATATTTTTACAAGAAACCCACCTAACAGACGTGGAACACACTAAACTCAATAGACAAGGGTTTAAAATGATCTCTTCATCTTCATATAAATCAGGGAGGAGGAGGGGAGTAGCGACATTGATATCAACCAAAATTACTTTTGAAAAAAAATCAGAACACAAAGATAAAGAAGGGAGGTACAGTTTGGTAATTGGGCGGCTAGAGGGAGAAGATATCACCCTGCTGAATGTATTTGCACCACCAGGGGCTAAATGGAAATTTTATAAAAATGTATTCGACCTAATGATAACTAAAGCCCAAGGTTTAGTGATATGTGGTGGAGACTTCAATCTAAGACTGAATCCATACTGGGATGCAACAGGTAATTCTTCACATCAAAATAACACTCAAAATAGGAAAACTCGGATGCTACTAAAAGAAATGGGAATCTGTGACGTATGGAGGGAATTCAACCCCAATGTAAAAGATTATACTTTTTATTCAACGCCACATTCATCTTATTCAAGGATTGATTACTTTTTTATGTTTAATAGAGACATTGGAAGAGTAAAAACATGTAAAATAGGACTGATTGATCTCTCTGACCACAGTCCGATCTATATGGACTTAAACATCCAAAAATACACAAATAATACATTTTCCTGGAGGTTGAATTCAAATGTCCTGAAAGGACCACTGAAAGATGAATTGGAATCAGATATTTTCAAATATCTGGAAGAAAACGATAATGGAGAAGTATCCCCTTTAATACTGTGGGATGCGTGCAAAGCTGTAATAAGGGGAAAAATTATTGCAAAACTGGCAACCCAAAAGAAACTGAGACAAGAAAAACTAATCACACTAGAGTCAGAACTCAAGAACCTAGAAAAAGAACACAAAGACAACACTCATTCTAATGGCTCGCTCAAGATTAAAGAAATTAAAAATCAAATAAATGAGATCTACACAATAGAAATCCAGAAGAAACTTTCATTTCTGAAACAAAAACACTATGAAGCAGGCAGTAAATCGGCAAAATTACTAGCCTATAAACTGAGGAAATAACAAACAGAAAGAGCAATCTACAAAATCAGAGACCCAGTATCAAAGGAAATAAAATTCAGAATTCAGGATATTCTTAAAAGCTTCAAGAATTACTACAAGAACTTATACTCCCACAAAAAACATAAAAACGCATCCAAGACATTCCTAAACACATTACACCTTCCCCAACTTACGGAATCACAAAATAAAACACTACTGTCAGAAATACAACCTAAAGAATTGGAAAAAGCAATTATGAAACTTAAAGCTAACAAATCCCCAGGAGCAGATGGCTATACAGCAGAATGGTACAAAACCTTTAAACAGCAACTATCTCCTCTCCTCTTGAAAACATTTAACTATGTCCTCCACACAGGGGAAATCCCCCCCCTCCTGGAGAGAAGGGGTCATTGCAGTTATACCTAAACCTGAAAAGGATAAACTAGAATGCTCCAACTACAGACCAATCAGTGTATTAAATCAGGACTATAAGCTTTTTACCATTATCCTTGCCAAAAGATTAGAAAACATACTGACAGACTTAATTCACTTAGACCAAACAGGTTTTATAAGACAAAGACAGACACAAGACAACATTTGACGCACTTTACACATAATTCATCATATAAAAAAATATAACTTAAATGCAGTCATATTGGGACTAGATGCTGAAAAAGCATTCGATTCGGTTGACTGGTCTTTCCTATATAGAATCTTATCCAGTTTCAATTTTCATAACAACTTCATTAGAACTATACAGGCATTATATAAAAAACCAACAGCTAAAATAAGGATTAACGGTAATTTATCATCATCTTTTGAGCTGGAAAGAGGATGTCGTCAAGGCTGCCCCCTGTCTCCACTGCTCTTTGCAATCTTCATAGAACCTCTGAGCCAGTGGATAAGACAAAATCAAAAAATTCAAGGTATTACACTTGGTCAGAAGGAACATAAAATAGCACTCTTTGCTGATGACATTTTAATATACCTAGGGCAACCAGACACTTCTTTACCAGAACTAATCTCAGTTTTTTCAGACTATGGAGATTTATCGGGGTACAAATTAAACATGCATAAAACCCAAGTTTTAACATTCAACTATGACCCAAATCATTATTCACTAAGTGAACTCAAAACTCTACTCCTGCACCTCCTCCCACCAGTCTGTTAAGCTGATTAAGTTTGCGGACGACACCACCCTCATCGGGCTCATCTCCAACGGCGACGAGTCCGCCTACAGGGAAGAGGTGGCCCAGCTGGTGTCCTGGTGCAGCCACAACAACCTGCAGCTGAATGCTCTGAAGACAGCGGAGATGATTGTGGACTTCAGGAAAGTCACATCCCCCCTGCCCCCCCTCACCATCACAGGCTCTCCCATCACCTTTGCAGACTCCTTCCGCTTCTTGGGCACCACCATCACCCGAGACCTCAAATGGGAGCCAACCATCAGCTCCCTCATCAAAAAGGCCCAGCAGAGGATGTTCTTTCTGCGGCAGCTGAGGAAGCTCAAGCTACCCACCAAGATGTTAGTGCAGTTCTACACGGCCATCATCGAGTCCATCCTCACCTCCTCCATAACTGTGTGGTACGCAGGAGCCACTGCCAGGGACAGACTAAGGCTGCAGCGCGTCGTGCGCACTGCTGAGAAGGTGATAGGCTGCAAGCTCCCATCTCTCCAGGACCTGTACATCTCCAGGACCCGGAGGCGTGCTGGCCGGATCATAGCCGATCCTTCACATCCTGGTCACGTGCTGTTTGCCCCCCTCCCCTCAGGTAGAAGGCTTCGGTCCATTCGGACTTAAACCTCCCGGCACATGAACAGCTTTTTCCCCTCTGCCATCAGACTGCTGAACACTAAGTGACTTTTGACTCTCGTGCACTATGTACAGCAGCTCAACCAGACTCATGTCAATCATCACTGTTTTTCTGTTGCATTATTGACTGCACTATGTGGTACTTCACATTATCTGCTACATGCTAATTTTTTAAAACTGCCTTGACTAGTACTACTCATTATTACAAGTATTATTATTATTATTACTTATTATTACTTATTTTTCTACACTTATTGCACGTTTCTAGACCTTTAGTTTTTTAGTTTATCCCTTTTTCTCATTATGTTTTTAATGTTGCAGCATGGCACCGAGACAAATTCCTAGTTTGTGTATCACATGAACAATGGCAATAAACCTGATTCTGATTCTGATTCTGATTCTGATTCTTAGGTACTGCACAAAGAATTGAAGCAGTCAAAATGAATATACTCCCACGTCTTCTATACCGTTTCCAAACAATACCGGTAGAACCTCCCAAAAAAATATGGCAGGAGCTAGACAGAAGGATCTCAAGATTCATATGGCAGGGCAAGAGACCTAGAATCAGATATAGAGCCCTACAGCTAAACAAAGACAAAGGTGGGCTTGCGCTGCCAAACATCAGGGACTATTTTATAACTGCACAAATTAAAACTTTAGTAGAGATATGTAACCCAGTCTACACTGCACAATGGAAGGAGATGGAATGCCAAATAACAAGTGACATCCCCCTACAGGCGATAATAGGGAACAATGCCTTACCTAAACTCTTGAATAACACTAACCCGTGGATAGAGACCCCGCTAAAAATTTGGTTTAAGATAGTCAGAGAGAATCAAGCTAAAGAGCCCTATCGACTTCTGCAATGGATTGCCTATGATCAAGACTTTACCCCCAATAAAACAGACACTAGATTTAAAGAGTGGAAAGAGAAAGGGCTGATAAAATATTACGATTTTTTTAAGGGGCAAACTTTAAGAAGTTTTGAAGATTTGAAAAAACAAGGTCTAATAAATCAAGACCTTTACAGGTTCTTTCAGCTTAGACACCACATAAACAATATACTTAAAAAGGAGGATTTGGAAAGGGCCCAGTCAGGTGTTCTGAAGGTCTTCTTAATGGCATATAAAGGGATCCCAGGGATCAGATACATTTCTAAAATATACCAAGGTCTTCAAGACTTAAAAGGAGACAACACATCATATATAAAAGAGAGATGGGAAAAAGAGGGGAATTTCACTTTACAATTGGAAATATGGGAAAAGCTAAATAAACAACAATGGAAAAGTACCTCATCCCTGCAGTGGAGAGAATTTGGATGGAAAAACTTGGTAAGATTTTTCAGAACACCTGCACAAAACAAATTTACCCATAAGGGGTTGAACTGTTGGCGCTTGTGTGGTGAAAAGACTGCAAATCATTTTCATGTGTTTTGGTCATGCCCAGTTATCCACCAATATTGGACCAATGTACAGACAATATTGGGGAAAATATTCAAAATAACAGTTCCCTTTTCTTTTATAACTTTGTATTTGGGTTTACTACCGGACTCACTGGAAAGACGAGGAGATAAATACTTATTCAATGTTTTAATATTGGCAAGTAAAAAAGCCCTAACTAAAAAATGGATGCTGAAGGACTGTCCTACACCTGAAGATTGGATTAACGTGATTCAAGACATTTACTCGATGGAAAAGTTGACATTCGCACTGAGACAGGACATGGATGGGTTCATGAACTTTTGGCAACCCTGGATCGCATATGTGTCTTCCATTAGATCTAATCTTTGACAAATACCATTTCAATGATGGTCCCGCTCTTTGTTCCAACGCTACTCAGATGCTGTTTTACTTTTAATTACTTAATTTTCTGTTTGTTTGTTTTTTGCTGTTCTGTTTGTTTGTTTGTTCGTTTTTTTTATTTTATTCTCTTTAATTTCACTTTTTCTTTCACTTTAAAAAAAAAAAGGGGTGTTGTAATAATTATCCTACCAATGTTGTCAAATAGCAAAAAATAAGGGAACATGTGATGAAAATGTAAACAATGCAATGCTGTAATGACCTGTATACCCTTTACAAAAACGTAAATAAAAAAAAAAAGTTTTAAAATCACATAATCATTCATTAAGATTAACTTTCCTATTTAAAAGAGAACAATAATATGGTAAAGAAACATTAAACACATTTGTTTGATCAATAGCAGCCTCAGTTAAATGAGATGTATAAACAACATCTTCATCACTACCTCGTTTGTGCTTTGAATCGTCTCATATAAGCTGTATTTAAAGCTTTAATCATTGAGTGTTATTTAGTGACAGCATTATTCCATAAATCTTCAGTATAATTCGTCACACTGATGATTCTTTTACTTAACTCATTGGCATCCGGCGCGGCAGCTGTGGGCAGAGGGGTGGAGGTGAGCAGAGGCGAGCAGAGGCGGGGTGATATCAGTTGCTGGAGTCCTGGGGCAGGGCAATGGCTCAGCAGCAGAAGAGCGCGGAGGAGGAGGATGAGGAGGGACCAAAGTGCGGTCCCCCCGTCCTCACGCCAGTCCATGCAGGGAAGAGGAGATACATATATTAGTCCGGTATGTTCCTCTTACTATGGGTAATTTACCAACAAGCCTCAGCCTCACTGTCAGTCCATCGCCCTTTTCCCCTGTGAAGTCCACTGTTGCCCCTCAGTCAGAGAGATGATGCAACTGTGAGCTAATAAAAAATTACACTGACACTTCAAAAATTGAATAAAATAGCCCAATGCTGTTTACCTGCCCTCAGGCAGCCCCAAAAGATAAAAAGTGAAAAAACCCAGAATAAGGAAAAAGAAAACTCTGGCAATTGAGAATGTTGGCTCAAAAATAAGAGAATATTTGTCAATAGCGCAACACTAGATTGCCCAGCAAAAACCCACAAAAAGTTGCAAATAAAATAAATTACTGTCAAATCTCCCTTGAAGTAAAAGCAAGCTTTGTAAAAAATACCCATTTTTTTTCTTTTTCTTTCCCTGTTTCTCCTTCAGTCAGATCAGCCATAAAGCAGCAGTTTTCAAACACGGGCCCACAACACTCAGACACACATACGTAGCTCTCTCTCACTCCCTGATTCACTCCAAGGTCACTGTTAGGCAACCGTGCTCACACACAGTTGCAAGCTTCAGATCAACACACACACATATGTTAGTAAGACAGTCTGGAAATCACTTAAAACAAGCTGATATGGCAACCCATAGTTAGAAAAACACTCCCAAAGCGCTTATAAAATCAAATCTGGCAACCTTTTCCCCACCACTGTGAGAACACAATTTATTTTCTCCCCAAAATTATCACTTGCAAACTCCCATACACTGATTCACCACCTTATACACAATTTTGTCATTACCCCGTGAAACAATAATCACGTAACCATCCTTTTATACTTCACAATGATCAGAAAAACAACAGACAGCCACAGCTTCAAACCTTCATGGCACTTTCTACTTCTGCCTTTGTTTCTCTTGCCAGGACAAACCATGAAATACATAAAACAACCAGACAAACAAACAAACTGCAGTAATTTATTTAAACCAGCGCTATATTTTAAAGGTTAACTCTCACCGACGCTCACTCGTGATGAAGGAATAAGGTCTCACGTCGTCATAATTCACCTCTTTGTGGCAAAATAGGATCATTATGACTTCCACGCATCAATACCATGGTCCTCTTACGCGTGGGATGATGCACACCCCGTTGCGGCCTGTACCGGGACCTTCCTGAGCCTTTACCCCCTCCGAACTGGATCTGTTTGGGCCTCTCTGGTCTGAACTGACTCTGAATTCACGGTACTAAATGCTCAGTGCTTCCTGAGCCTGTTGCTCAGTGTTTACCTTTCCTGAACTAAAAGCTCAGTGACACACACATATACGCATATTTAATTCCACCAGGACTGGAACCCAGTGTCAGAAAAACAACACATATAAATATACTTACACTCAATCCTGCCTGTAGGGTTCTAGACCCGTCACCCAGTCCGTTCCAGCGCCTCAGGATCGAATGCCTCCACTACAGCAACACTGAGCCTTTGGGCTTCAGCCTGGGGAGGTCTTTTTTCCAGCTGTGCACCGCTGCAATTGGCCGAAGATGCCGGAAGCAGGACAGGGTTATGTGGGTCCCTGTTCGGGCGCCAAAATGTTAGACAAATCTGTATTAAAATTAATCTGAGTCAAAAAGCCAGGCAGGATGAAAAGTTGTGAGTAGATTTATTCTTCTGGCTAGGAGCATGACAAGAGATGACCCTAGGACCCGTTCACTCGTCACCCTAACTAGGTCATCCAATTCTCAGTCTTTTATAGCTCCAAATGTTGATGCAAGAGAGGGAGAGAACGTCCTTGGAGCTTATTGGAGACGAACAGGATGTCTTTAATCTAATCTAAGAACCTACACACACTCCTCAGTCACACAGGAATGTGCAAAACAAGCCTAAACAAAGTTGGACCAGCTGCTTCATCAGTATTTCTGCTAACCTGTATCTCACACACACTGATCCTGAGGCAAACTGAAGGCCACATGAATCACATATTCATCAATGTAAAAACTCACAAGTATATCAGACATGGAAATCCATCCATCCATCCATCCATCTTCTTCCGCTTAATCCTTTTCGGGTCACGGGGGGGCTGGAGCCTATCCCAGCATCTTTGGGTGAGAGGCAGGGTACACCCTGGACAGATCGCCAGTCCATCGCAGGGCCAACAAGTGAGATAGACAACCATTCACTCTCACAGTCATACCTAAGGGCAATTTAGAATCCCCAGTTTGGTGCCAATTAAACCTAACTTGCATGTTTTTGGCATGTGGGAGGAAACCGGAGAAATCCCAGAGTAAACCCATGCAGACACAGGGAGAACATGCAAACTCTACACAGATCACTGTTGGTTGGGGGCTGGGATCAAACCCAGGATCCCCCGGCCAAGGGTGAATTGCTGTGCTGCCGCAGTGCTAACCACTCCACCACCGTGCTGCCCCAGACATGGAAATACAGCCGTGAACAAAATTGTTGGTACCCCTCTGTTAATGAAAGAAAAACCCACAATGGTCACAGAAATACAGTAACTTGAATCTGACAAAAGTGGTAATAAATAAAAATTCTATGAAAATTAACAAATGAAAACCAGACAATGCTTTTGAATTGTGGTTCAACAGAATTATTTTAAAAAACAAACTCATAAAACAGGCCTGGACAAAAATAATGGTACTCTTAACTTAATATTTTGTTGCACAACCTTTTGAGGCAATCACTGCAATCAAATGATTTCTGTAACTGTCAGTGAGACTTCTGCACCTCTCAGCAGGTATTTTGGCCCACTCCTCATGAGCAAACTGCTCCAGTTGTCCCAGGTTTGAAGGGTGCCTTCTCCAGACGGCATGTATCAGCTCCTTCCACAGATGTTCAATAGGATTTAGATCAGGGCTCATAGAAGGCCACTTTAGAATAGTCCAATGTTTCACTCTTAGCCATTCTTGGGTGTTTTTAGCTGTGTGTTTTGGGTCATTATCCTATTGCAAGACCCATGACCTGCGACTGAGACCAAGCTGTCTGACACTGGGCAGCACATTTCTCTCTAGAATACCTTGATAGTCTTGAGATTTCATTGTACCCTGCACAGATTCAAGACACCCTGTGCCAGATGCAGCAAAGCAGCCCCAGAACATAACAGAACCTCCTCCATGTTTCACAGTAGGGACAGTGTTCTTTTCTTGGTATGCTTCATTTTTGCGTCTGTGAACATAGAGCTGATGTGCCTTGCCAAAAAATTCCAGTTTTGTCTCGTCTGTCCATAGGACATTCTCCCAGAAGCTTTGTGACTTGTCAACATGCAGTTTGGCAAATTCCAGTCTGGCTTTTTTATGATTTGTTTTCAACAGTGGTATCCTCCTTGGTCGTCTCCCATGAAGTCCACTTTGACTCAAATAACGACGGATGGTGCGATCTGACACTGATGTACCTTGACCTTGGAGTTCACCATGAATGTGTTTAGAGGTTGTTCTGGGCTCTTTTGTTACCATTCGTATTATCCGCCTCTTCCATTTTTCATCAAGTTTCCTCTTGTGGCCACATCTAGGGAGATTGGCTACAGTCCCGTGGATCTTAAATTTCTGAATAATGTCAACGATGGCCCTCACGAGCCATCAATGAGACGCCGAAAGCCAGCCGATGAGTTTGCATAATTTATTAACGAAAGACAAATGACAAAATAAAGAGCCACAAGGGGCAAAAACACAACTGAGGCTAAGACTAAGACACAGTATGCAGAGTCTTAGGGAAAACACTTACTGTGACGAAGGATTGACGAAGGAATGTTTGACGAGGTAGCAGCGAGGAGTAAACCTCAGCTGCTTCCTTAAATACCCATGACATACCAATCAATGGAGAATATAATCTGGAGAAATGCTGAACAGCTGTCACAACGTGACTTGGCTTTGACAGCCGGAAGCCCTGCTGTGATGCTGTCAGAATAAAAGTCCTGACGGCCATATGGTATGTCTGAGAAGAGAACGGGGAACCACCGGACAACCCGAGCACAGACAGAGTCAGCGCACGGACCATGAGAGTTGCCCCCGTTCATGAGGCAAATTTCAGGCGCCGTGTAACATCGAGCCCCCACCACCACCACCACCCACCCACCCAGAAGGTCAACAGGACCGCCCTAGGGAGGGGGGTGGGGGAAACAGGCTCAGAGGGCAAGAACCAACCAGCATAATAACAGAGAAAGAGAAAAAAGACGGGCTACAAACAGAACACCATGATCAATCCAATAAAGTCACAGGCAAAAAAGAAAAAACATCTTCACAACCCACAGGGGAATACAGGAAACTCAAATACAGGCACAACAATGCGGTGTACCCCATAATACCAGAGTGAGAAAAAACTCATGCTAAGGAACAGCTAAATACACTTCATCCATCCATCCATCCATCCATCTTCTACCGCTTTTCCGGAGGTCCGGGTCGCGGAGGCAGCAGTTCAAGCAGAGAAGCCCAGACTTCCCTCTCCCCAGCCACCTGCTCCAGCTCTTCAGAGGGGATACCAAGGCGTTCCCAGACTAGCTGGGAGACATAGTCTCTCCACCGAGTCCTGGGTCTGCCCCGGGGTCTCCTCCCAGTGGGACGTGCCTGAAACACCTCAAGTGGGAGGCGTCCAGGAGGCATCCTAATCAGATGCCCATACCACCTCAACTGACTCCTTTCAATGTGGAGGAGCAGCGGTTCTACTCTGAGCCTCTCCCAGATGACTGAGCTCCTCACCCTATCTCTGAGGGTGAGTCCAGCAATCCTACGGAGAAAGCTCATTTCAGCCGCTTGTATCCGCGATCTCGTTCTTTCGGTCATTACCCAAAGCTCGTGACCATAGGTGAGAGTAGGAACGTAGATTGACTGGTAAATCGACAGCTTTGCCTTAGAACTAAGCTCCCTCTTCACCACAACAGACCGGTACAACGTCCGCATCACTGCAGATGCTGCTCCAATCCGTCTGTCGATCTCTCGCTCCATTTTCCCCTCACTCGTGAACAAGACCCCAAGATACTTAAACTCCTCCACTTGGGGCAGGAGCCTGTCCCCAACCCGGAGAGGACAATCCACCTTTTTCCGGCTGAGGACCATGGACTCGGACTTGGAGGTTTCCACCCATGGGACCCGGCCGGGCTCAGCCCGAAGGAGTTACATGGGTCCGCCCTCCAGTAGGTTCACCACCTGCAGGAGGGATCATGGAAGTCCGGTGCTATGTGGATTAGGTGGCAGTCAAAGGCGGAGACCTTGGCGGACTGATCCCAAGCTAAATACACTTCAATGTTGGATAAATAACACAAGTGAGGAGGAGAGAAAAATAAACACACGCAACAGGGCGGCAATATACATAGGTCCCTATAGTCCCAATACAAAACACAAGAGCATCCCTAATATTCCAAAGGAGCAGGCAGAGAAAAAAAAAACAAAAAACATGGGTGACGGCAGGCAGAGCACAATAGCACAAAAATAAATAGTTCAGGGGGTCTTCCTGCGTCCAGCGTCCAGAATGCTGGCAGGGAAAAAAGGATCAGTTCGGGCGGCCTACCCCCAACCCGGGCCCGGAGAAACAGTACCTCTGGTGGCTGGACCAGGTCGCCGAACAGAAAGTCCAATTTGTCGGGTGGCCGACCCAGAACGCCAAACGGGTGAAGCAGTCTCCCAGGCGGCCGACCCGCGTCATTCAGCCACCAGGACTGCAGGGGAGAACTCGGAGATGGCCTCCCTATAGAGAGGGATAACAAGGGAGGGCCGAACCGATAACGGAGAACCCCACCGGCCCCCGATAGAAGGGAAAAAGGAATGGGGAAAGGATGAGGGGCCAGTCCGGCGTTGATCAGCGAAGTCTCTGCAGCACCTCCTCCGAACTCCACTAGAACTGGCGCTGCCCTCCTGTCGGATCCCAAGCGAGACCGAACTGCACCCTCGATGGACCCCAACTGGGTCACAGCTGCACTCACGATGGACCCCGATTGGGCCGACGCTGCACCCACGACGGACCCCGACTAGGTCACGGCTGCACCCACGACGGACCTCGACTGGGTCAGAGCAGCACCAGGGATGACCTCCAACCCCGAGCCCGGAACCTCCAGAACAGCGACCTGAACCGACTCATCACCGGTGACCCTGGGAGAAGGCTCAGGAGAGGAAAGAGGACCAGGATCAGGATCACCGGTAGTGACAGAGCCCAGAGAGGCAAGTTCGGATGCAGTGGACAGCTGCACCCAGCTCGTCTCCCGGAGAGACAGGCAAAAATACTTCAGAGTAGATAGGAGAAAGACAAAATAGAGCACTTGCCTGATCTCGAGTTCTGCAGCCGTTCAGGACTTCAGCGATCCGGGTTCAGGAAGTAGAAGGACCTCCTCTGGTTTCCACTTGGCTCCGGTGGGCTCCGCAGCCGTCATGATGGTCTCCACAGTCTGAGGACCCCCCGACGCTGACGTCCACGCCGAGAACCCGCACGGTGTGGTGGCAGGAGATCCTTGGCCTGCTGGGACGAACCGCTCCTCCGTGGAGACCCGGGGACGCTTAGTCGTCGGCTCAGGCTCCAAGTAGCAATCCGCCCTTCTCCTCTGCCTGTGACGTGGCTGCGGGGCTGGACCCGAACCTTCCAGGGCCGCAGACTCCTTCCTCGTCCGGCGGTGTGGACCTGACCGCAGGGAACACTCAGGGAAAGGAGACACAGAGGCAGCAGGTTCATAGTTACAGGCTACAGCAGGTGGAGGAAGCTTGGGAGACTGCGAACCCCGAACTCCACCCCCAGAAGTCAGACAATGCAAATCACAATGGTGAGGAGAAGAATGAAATTGCACTTGCCTTTCCTCCAGAGGGCCAATGGTGCCTGCTGTAGCGAGCTTTGTTCTTCCCTTTCCCCTCAGGATGGTGACGGAGGACCCCCCGGGAAGACGAGGAGAAGCCGCCTGCACAGGATCGACCACGGGTACAGCTGGAGCAGGGCTCGCAGAGCTCACCGCAGCTGGGGAGAGCGTCGAGGAGGAGGGAGGAGCAGCCGAGGCAGACCGGAGACGAGGAGCTGACGGGACAGCAGGAACAGACGCCCCGGAGGCGATGGCTGCAGTCATTCCCTTCCTTTGTGATGCAGGAGCATCAGCTGGCTGGGAGATAGAGTCCTTCCGGTGAACCGGTACTGGATCTGGACGGGGTTCTCGCTGAGGCTTAATCCGGGCATTGTGACGACGTCTACCGGCAGAGGGCGGGGTGAAGGTTAGGTCAGGGAACCGCCGCTGCTGCACAGAGACAGAAGCCAGCAATTCGGCGTATTCGGGATAATTATGGAGCTCCAGGATGAGCTCCACCAGCCTAACTGCTGCCGTCACATGCTTTATGATCTCTGATGGATGGAAAGTGGAGCGAGCCGCAGCCACACGGTCCTGGAGGATCACAGCAGACCATTGCATCTCCTCTGAGGGAATCCTGGCTGATGTCATCCTCAGCTGGGGACGACACTTGGATGATGTGAACTCCTGGGCTGGATGGGCGACAGGAACTAGATCCTGAGGCGAGGAACGGGTATGACTCACCCTCGGCTTCCTGCCGGAGTTCCCCTCTGGTCCACAGGTCCTCTCCCGGAGAGCCGTAATCTCTGCCATCCTCTTCCTTACCTCGCCTTGGTTGGCGTGGTGAGGATTGCGGGAAATAGCCGCCTCTGCAAGATCCAAGTACCAGTGTGTGTCATCGGGAGTGATGCCGCAGCGAGTGTTGGAGAGCAGGCCATCTAGATCTATCAGGAATAAGATCAGTCTGTAACCCAAGTCTAAAGAGTAGCCCTCTCCTGGCGACGCCATCTCCAACACGCTGGTACACGGAAAACAGGGAAAAACAACAAGCCCAACACAAACTCACGGTGACCGGCGCCTCCTTCTGGCTGCGACCTACTGTCAACGATGGCCCTCACGAGCCATCAATAAGATGCCAAAAGCCAGCCGATGAGTTTGCATAATTTATTAACAAAAGACAAATGATGTCACAACTCGCTCCCGCCTGTCATCCGCTCCAGCCGTGCGCACACCTGTGCCTCAGTAGGCTGCCTCTACTTAACCTGTTCTGCCCGCAGCCTCGGCCTGGAGCCGTCAGCTCATCTCCATGCTCAAGCTCTGCCTTTGCCTACTCCTCTCGGCCAACGCCCCAACTCGTCATCCTCACGTAAGGTTATCACTTACCTGTTCTCCAAAGATCTTCCCCTGTGCACAGGTGGATCCTCCTGGCGGCGGAAGTATCCCTTCGTCGCCTCTCCTCGCAGTCTCTCTCCGTCGAGCGCAGCAGGGCGCTGTCTCCCAGGCGGGAGCATCTCTTGCCAACGCCAGCCACCAATACGTCTGCAAGTAAGCCACATTATTACTTTCACCACTCTGCTGTGTTAATTGCTCATCCACTGTCCTCTGCTCTGTCCTCAGGGTTGCCTGGCTGTACGGTGTCTGTTCTGCCCTCGGTGCTTTCCTGTCCCCAAGAAAACATTTACATTCCTCACTCACGCATACATACACCTGTTGCTGAATAAAACTCTTAAATCTCACCCGAGCCTGTGTGCGTGTTTCCTGGGCCAGATATCATGTCAAATGACAAAATAAAGAGCCACGAGGGGCAAAAACACAACTGAGGCTAAGACTAAGATACAGTATGCAGAGTCTTAGGGAAAACACTTACTGTGATGAAGGATTGACAAAGGAATGTTTGACGAGGTCGCAGCGAGGAGTAAGCCTCAGCTGCTTCCTTAAATACCCATGACATACCAATCAATGGAGAATGTAATCTGGCGAAATGCTGAACAGCTGTCACAATGTGACTCAGCTTTGACAGCCGGAAGCCCCGCTGTGATGCTGTCAGAATAAAAGCCCTGACGGCCATATGGTACGCCTGAGAAGAGAGCGGGGATCCACCGGACAACCCGAGCACAGACAGAGTCAGCGCACGGGCCATGACAAATAATATGTGCAACTGTAGTCACAGGAACATCAAGCTGCTTGGAGATGGTCTTATAGCCTTTACCTTTAACATGCTTGTCTATGATATTCTTTCTCATCTTCTGAGACAACTCTCTCCTTTGCTTCCTCTGGTCCATGTTTAGTGTGGTACACACCATGTCACCAAACAGCACAGTGACTACTTGCCACCCTTTAAATAGGCCGACTGACTGATTACAAGTTTGTAGACACCTGTGATGTTAATTAGAGGACACATCTTGGTTGAACATGTCCCTATGGTCACATTATTTTCAATCTTTTCTAGGGGTACTCTGGCTTATATTAATCATATACTGTATTCCATACCTACATATGTATAGACATATTAGAATGTTTAGTAATTACATATGTGGAATGACCTCACGCCTCAGAACAGGACAAGAGGTCTCAACTGCCAGCGAGGATCAAAGAGCAGACGGAGTCGCAGCGGTGGAGACCGGATCGATCTCCCTGACCACCCAGGGTCAGGTGGAGGAGACGGAGGACAATGGAGGGGGGATTATGTTAATGCGGGATGTCGGCTTTGATATGCAATGTCTTTTGTTGAGTGTGGGTATAAGTATGAAGGTCTGACTGTGCTCGACCTCTTATTCTGCTTCTGCACCGAGATGAGACATGTTAGGGAGGTGAAGCTGATATTAAACTTTGGTTTATAAAATCATATCGCTTCTTCATTTCAAGCTCCCTACAGGTACCATCATTTTTGTCCAGGCCTGTTTCATGAGTTTGTTTTTTAAAATAATTCTGTTGAACCACAATTCAAAAGCATTGTCTGATTTTCATTGGTTAATTTTCATAGAATTTTTATTTATTACCACTTTTGTCAGATTCAAGTTGTTTCTGTGACCATTGTGGGTTTTTCTTTCATTAACAGAGAGGTACCAACAATTTTGTCCACGGCTGTATAAAACAATAATATAGAATAATAAGGAATTTTTCTTTCAGTAACACAGTGCTGTTAGCATAGCACTAGCTTTGTCGGACCTTGTTGCTGTCGGTGCTTGTGAAGATTGCAGTCAGTCTCAACTGCACTTCAGTTTGCAACCCACCAATATGCTTTTGTCTTTAACTGTGACAAAGGAAAAATAATCTGTTTATTTCCACATAAACAAAGTAGCTTCAGCTTTTCGTCCACTCAGTAGTGAACAGGCTTTTTACAACAGGTTATGTTGACTGACGGCTGCATCAGCTACGTAGGGTCAGTTTGTATTTATTTGCGCTAAAAATATCTATCCATATTAATAAAACGAGTAATGTGAATAACGCGTCTGATCAAATTTCAGTAACTGTAACACATTACTGAATTTTTAAACAGTAATTTCGTTACACAGCATGTTACTGCAAAAGTAGTGGCGTTACAGTAACGCATTACTCCCAACACTGCTCGTTACACATCAGTTTTAATACCAACGTTGGTATTGATCTCATCGATATTTGGATCGATCCGCCCACTACTGCTGAGTGGTGGGCGGATCGCCTGGAAACTCCAGCCAGGCGCATGCACAGTACTGTTCCATTGATGGTAAAGGTGAGCTATTTTTGTGTTTATTTAAAAAAACAAAGCATTATTTTGAAATTCTGGCAAATTCAAAGTTGAGAAAATATGGTGATACAATGATACAAGCCTTTAGTTCTACTTATTTTTGAACGGGCAAGCTGAAACAGAGAGACGGACAGATGGACGGATGGATGGACAGATACACACAGCCACAAACAGATGCACTAACTGACCACCATATGCCTCTCAGCTTCACCGAGGCATAATAAAATACCGTGTCCCTGAGGTACACTGGTGCCTTTAGGGCAGCAGGTGAGCATTGTCTTTCAGTATGGATTTGTGTGTTCTGAATGGAGTAGGCAACATTGTATCTTTGCTTATAACATGGAAAAAACACTCCTTTTGACTGCTGCTATATTTGATTAACAAAGAATTGCTGATGAAAGTTTAACACAAAACAAGAAAAAAAAATAGTGTTCTAACTGAAACATTTTTTTGTCATGAATTGCCCCTTTGGGAAAGAGAGAAAGACCCAGGCGCTGAACTGCAGTTTGTGGTATTTATAAAAAGAAACACAAAATCCATAAAGTGCACAAAGCATCAACTTACAAAGAGTAGTCGGCGGAAAGTGTAGAAAAACATGTCAGGACAGGGAGAGAGTCCTGATGGGAGTTGGGAGATGTGGGATGAGACTCTGACAAGGAGTGAATGCAAAAAGCAGTCTTAAATAAGGCAGGAGATCAATCATAGCAAATGATACCAGGTGTGGATCATGTGAGTGGGCAGGAAGTGACAGTGATTACAACATAGGGATCAGCTGGTCATGAGAGGAGAGGAGACAGGACTGACAGCTTGACAGGGGGACCACCCACTACAGAGCAAAACCTGGAAGTGCCACTGACAGCTGCAGCCCCGGAGAGAAGAGAGAGAGAGAGAGAGAGAGAGAGAGAGAGAGAGAGAGAGAGAGAGAACACAAAAGTACAAATATAAAGCAAGAACTAAAATGGTGACAAATAAGGACTGAAGGAAAGGTACAGGCAAATGCCAAATATATAAATAACAAGAATGCGATAACATGACAGGAAAATGAGTAGAACTAAGACACAATACAAGATATATGAAAACCAACCAAGGATAAACTGACAGGAAACTAAGACTCAAAAATACAACAAATATACAAATACAGAAAAAACAATGAGACTGAGTGTGGTGGAATTCCCTGCGCTCAGATCATGACATTTTTTCCAGCTAAAACACTGTAAGTTAATTCTAAAATAGCAAGACAAGGAATTTGACCCACATGCACCACTGTGACTTGCTGTATCTATTGCATGTCACTCCGCAGGGTGTTTTATGGGGCCCTATAGTGACCTTGACTATATTATCTGACACACACTCTATATGAGAAAGGCCTGTCAGACCCCCTCCCCCAGATTCTTTGTTCCACTACAAGAATCATTCATCTCTTGTGGGTGAGGTCTGCGGTGACCAACTAACTGGATTTCTTCTAGTATTACAGTAAACCCCTCTTTTGCTGCCCCTCTTTATTTTTCCCTGCCCCATTTGTCTTCCTAAATCTACAGCCATGAAACTATCTGGAATCCAAAGCCATATGTTTTACAGTAAATACACATAAACACACAGGCACAAATGAATCTACAAACATTCAGATGTACAGGTCAGAGCCAGCACATGAGTTCATAAAGACACATGTAGCACACATGAGAGACAGAAGTGGGGAGAAATTGTGCTGTCACACAAGTCCAAACATATAAGCAGCATGTGCACGCAAACATGTGTGCATGCTGTCACACATATGATAAGGACAAAGCTACAAAGGAACAGAGATGAATGTTTAAAGACACAGGGTGAAATGAGAATGCAAGAAAGTAATCAGCAATCAGTTCTCAAAGCTGTCCCTCCTCACCACATTTTGATAAGAGCCAGGCAGCATCTGGTATAAATATGCATGTGTTGGTATTATGTGGTATGCTACCAAGCTGGTGTAGAGTTCCGTCCCTGATGAAGAAAATCCTGCAATATCGGATGAGTGTCACATTAGATGCTGATTCAATCTTTATAGCAGATTAGCTCCCCTTTGTCTCACCAACCGACATCATTGCTTAATGCATGGAGTCAACGGGATGAAAAAAAGGAGTAATGAAGCTCCATATATGCCTTCTCTGGTGGGTTTAATGGGGAGAACTGCTCCATAATTCACTCAAATGCACATACTGGAGAGCATAAATGAATGCTCGCTCATACGTGCCTGTGCACATGCACATAAAGAAAAACTATTGCCTCCTGTTGTGACCTTCTTCATGTCCTAAACTAGCTATATGGATGTGTGAATCATAGTGACCTTGACATTCTGGCTGTGAAGGGTGGGGGTCTACACTGACCCCATATACCCACATATTATTAATCATTGTAATGTTGGAGCACTAGTTTGATTTACAGATTAATATATCATTGATTCAGTCAGTTTCTTGGTATTATACAGCATTATTTTAATGTTTAATGTTTTGAATACAGAATAAAGGATTTGTTTAAATTCACTTCATTTTAGATACATTTAGTTTGTTTACTTTATTGTTTTTAACAATCTCTGATACATTGCTGTGTATATATACAGTGGAGACCAAAATTAGAGAACAATTATTTGTTATGGCCACAAACCTGGTTATGAAGATGGATGAGTAGGCTGTGCTGGAACTGAACTTTATTACATGAATGCTAAACAATACAGTACATATGACTGAGCCCTGAGCTCCTATGTTTGCCTATGTGAGAGTGCCGGTAGAAGCGAGCATAAAGTGGCCAGCTCCTCCCTTAAGTATGTCGGCGTGATGACAGCACCGGCCGGCTGCATCATCACGCCCTCACTGTTATAAATCCCTTATAAAGCCCCCCCAGAAAAACATAGAACACTCTACAAATTATTACCCTCCCCAATTTAGCATAAACATCAAACTCCTGAACATCAGCGGGTGGACCGCCGCTGGACCCGATGCAGCTGAGTGGATTATTCTGCCACTTTGCCAGCCCCGCTCCTACTTAAACAGTCATTTTCATTCTCACAGTCTTCCATGGGGAAGGCAGTTCTGCTGGAGGGGCCCTGTAGCGGGCCCACAGTGGACGCACCCCTGGAGATGCTGGGCCCCCGGAACCAGGACCAATCTTCATAATGCAGGGCCCCAGGTCCCACACTGCATCAACTGACTCCTGCAAAGCCTTGCCGTCTGGAGTAGTCACGTGGACACGCCGGAGGTGGTTTGGGTGCTGAACAGAACCATCCGTCAATTTGAAGCATGCTGGTCCCAGCTGCGCTACGATCCTCAACGGTGTCCGGGGTCTTGTTGACTGTGTCTTGGCCTACCGTTGTCCTGGTCTCTTGTCTGTGTGGACTCAAACCCAGTCCATGACTTTGAGAGGTGCCTTGCTCAGCCTCATGTGCCATTGCGATCACGGTGGTGCTGCATGTCCATCCGTCTTGGAACACCCGTCGTGCTGTAACAGTTCTGCTGTAACCGTGTTCGTCATGAACCCTTCACCTGACTTTACCTCAGCTGGCTCTGAAGGCCAAAGCTAATTGTGGGTCCTGAAGGAATCCAGTGTCTCTCTTATGTTGTTCGCTGTTGCGGACTCTTCACCCATCGGCTCCGCCATAACCCCCATAACCTGGTGTTGTGCACGGATACTGAAGCAGTCCGGCTCTTCTTCTCCCCCGTCTGATGTGCTTTGTTGTTGTTGTTCTTGCATGTCATGGATAACATCCGTGCCTGGTTGTTGTGCCCCGAGGTTCTCTGCGTGCAAGGGCTCAATCTCCTGCAACTCTGCAGTGGTGTCTGTAGTCTCTGGCTGGGTGAGGATCTGAGGCGAGTCTGGCCGCTGCCTCCCCTCCGGGCAGCTCTCCTTCTGTGTGCTCAGGATGGCTTACCACACGCGGGGCCTCTCAGAGTGGTTCTCCGGTTCACGGCATTCGTCTCGAACTTCACTGCAGTATCTTCATGTTCCTCCATGCCCACCGTGTTGGCCAACGTCGTCTGTCCTGGTTGTCTCTGTTGTTGGCACACACCTAGCTCTGATGCTAACTGGTCCGCTGACTCCAGCTGGAAAGCTAGCTCGATGGTGTTAGCTAGCGTCATGTTGTTTGGCACCATTAGCATCTTAGCCCTTAGCCTTGGGTTGTTTGTGTGCTCAGCCAATTGGTCCCGCACCAATTCGTCTTCTAAAAGTCCAAATCTGCACATGCTAGCCAGATGTCTTAGGTTTGCAACGAATTGCTGGGCGGACTCACCAATTCTCTGTTGCCATTAGTGGAATGTGATACGTCGCGCCAACACGTTATTTAGTGTAGCAAAGTAGCTAGCAAGTAGTTCCACAGTGTCTCTGTACGAGTCCGTCGGACCAAGCGTGTGAAAAATCCTCTGACCTTCTATGCCCAGGTTGTGGACAAGCAGTGCCTGCTTCCTTCTTTTATCCAGCTTTCACAGGTCCGATGCTGCAACGTAGGTCTTAAACGCATCCAGCCAACATGGCCACAGGATGAGCGATTCTCCTGGGAGCTCGAGGAAAGGTCTCATCGGTTTTAGGCATGCTTCCATGGTTCGTTGATTCTCTTCTCCAAATGTTATGTCCACAAACCTGGTAATGAAGACGGACGAGTAGGCTGTGCTGGAACTGAACTTTACATGAATGCTTAAAAATACAGTACATATGACTGAGCCCTGAGCTCCTATGTGTGCCTATGTGAGAGTGCCAGCAGAAACGAACATAACATGGCCGGCTCCTCCCTTAAGTATGTCGGTGTGATGACAGCACCAGCTAGCTGCGTCATCATGCCGCTCACTGTTATAAATCCCTTTTATAACAGTATTAATACTTGATTTATTCTGAAATATTGTTAGTCTTCATTGTTCAGAATTTGATAGAATATCAGCTGTGGCTATACCACTGCTGTACTTGCATGTTTTTTTTAAATAACCAAGGCACTTCAACACAAACATTTGTTTTGTAAAAAACAAAACAAAACAATGAGCAAAATTAGAGAACAGTGACCACTGTGTCAGATGTTGTTTTTTTTAGGGCTCTAGGATTAAAAAAAAAAAAAATAGGAAGTGTAGAGGCCCTTTCTTTGAATGACTTCAGCACATCTATACCCACAGGACATCAGTAGTTTCTCACACTGCTGTGGTTTGGGGGACAGGATTATACAAAGACTCTGAATTGGGAATCAGTCCAATACTGCAACTGGAATTACTCACCAGTTCACTGCTGAACAAGGCAAGGATCTGTCTCAGCACACACTGTCTCACTGTTTAAGACAATTTGGACTCAAAGCTCACTCTGCAGTGACCAAACCTCTCATCAGCAGAAAGAATAAAAAGGCTAGACTTTTCTTTGCTGAGAAGTGTGTTGTGTGGACAGAGGAGAACTGGTCCAGAGTGCACTTCAGTGATGAGAGTAAGTTTAATTTATTTGGGTCTGATGGGAAACAATATTTTTGGCTTCAAACTGGGGAAAAACTGAACCCAAAGTGTGTAAAGAAGTCAGTTAAATTTGGAGGAGGCAGTGTCACAGTTTGGGGGATGTTTTCTGCAGCAGAAGTTAGGCTTCTTGTACAGCTACTGTAAGGTAGAGCGAATGCAAATGTTTATGTGAACCTCCTTCAGCAACATGCAGTTCCTTCACTGCAATTGTCTCCCAGTCAGCCTGCAATTTTCATGCAAGACAATGTCCCCTGTCACACTGCAAAATGGGTTAGACAGTTCCTTGAATCTAGCAATATTGAAGCAATAAAATGGCCAGCTCTGAGTCCGGATTTAAACCCTATAGAGAATCTCTGGAAAATCTTTGGTGACAAAGTAATGGATAAGAAGCCCACTACAGTTGCTGAACTGTGGAAGAGACTGCAAGAAGAATGGACCAAGATCAAACCAGAGCAGTGTGAGAAACTAGTGATGTCCTGTGGGTGCAGATGTGCTGAAGTCCTTTAAAGCAAGGGTCTTCTACACTTCCTCTTAATTTTTAAAAATCCTATAGCCCTAAAAAAACATTGTTGAATTCTCTTTTGACACAGTGGTCATTGTTCTCTAATTCTGCTCACTGTTTTATTTTTTTTTTAATTTTTTTAGTGCCTTGGTTATTTAAAAAAACAAAACAAAACATGCTAGTACAGCTGTGCTATAGCCACAGCTGATAGTCTGTCAAATTCTGAACAATGAAGAATAACAATATTTCAGAATAAATCAAGTATTAATACATTGTTCTCTTGTTTTCCACTTTATATAGTCCAGATTAAAACATCAAGGGGCAGATTTACTAATGTGCTGCGCCATATCAAAACCCTGTTTTGGTGTTAAAAAACTACTGTTGAGATTTACTAAAGGGCGCAGGGCAAAGTTAGCGGTGGAAAGGCATGGACTATGTTAATTTTGCGCCTGGCCTCATTACATATGTATTTGTAGGAGTTATCATGTTAACTCACAAATTTGAGAAAGGAGAGTACTTAAATGACTGGTGCAAGGTGATTTATTAAGGCTTGCGGTTGTAGGAGAAAATGGTTATAAGGTACAAAGATTATTTAATTCTTCCTATCCACCTTATTCCTAGGCCCCATGATGCCTTGCGTGAATTATGGTAGCAACTTCCGGTACTAGTTTAGAACATATGGTTGTCACTGAAACGGGACACTTTTCCTTGTTAAAAAACAATGACTTCGGCATCAGAAATGCGGGAACACGGCCTCTTGCACCTCAAAACAGTAATATAATCATACCACTTCCCACAACTATCAAGGGATGGGAAGATGACCTTATAAAGTGGCCTCGTAGACAGTAGCTCCATTAGTTACCAGCACTGCTAAGATGCTAAGGGTGTAAACAAATGACCCGTGCTGGCAAAATGCATCACTTTGAGGACATTTTCAAAACTGATGTAACGTTATTTCCATATTCTGTATTGAAAGACCTTCAAAATGATATTTAATTTGTAGGTAGTGTGCGAAAACTGACCCAGAAAAAGACGATTTGTTTATATTTTAGCTAGGTTGAAAACTCGCTTTTGATCGGTCGGGAGTTACGTCTTCCACAAAAATATAGGTATTTTTAGAATGTACGATTTCTAAGCTTTCCAATGATACCAGGCACTCATGGGGGTTTTCCTGGGACTTTGCCACTACCAAACAAAGAAAGAGTTGTAGAGGATGTGCTCAAGGATGAGTTTTATTTCTCAGGTTCAGCTTTATTAACAGAACACATCTCTAGCATTCTCAAAGCAGGAAAAGAGGCAGCGCAATATAACATCGCACTCTTATACTTCTGGAGCATCGAAACTTAAGTCACATGGTGCTTTAGCAAACATACAGTCACATGGTACTTAATCCCAGTCACAATGCAACTCTTTGATCTTACACCATTGTCTCTTATTCTTCAATGATCCGGAAATCCCTCTGGGGCATCTTCTCTGAGACAAAGGCCAAATCTCACACCTCCTCGTTATCTCCTGCAGACTCCTGCAGATCCAGACCTTTTGTCCCTCGAGACGTGAAGCACCCAATAAACATACAGCCATACATTTGTGGAAAATATGAACCCAACATATGTGCCACAGAGTCATGATTTATGACCTCTTGTTGCCTGTACTCATAATGACACGGTGTGCATTCTGATCAGCACATCTCCACTGCAATAAATTCGGCTGCATTTTATTAAAATATGTTGGACATTGTGGGAGACATAAGAGGTTACATTTTCCACCCAGACAGGATGGCCCAGGAGAGGAGAGGCTGACCGGGGGTCTAGACAAGAACAGCAGAGGTGGAGACACTGGCTGCCGGGGGAAGGAAGAAGCCGGCACTTGATGAATGTTATGCAAATGCACCGTGCAGACTTTGTGTATTGTGATGTGAGCCTTTGAGTATGATGTGTATTGTGATGTGAACCCCCAGGTCGCTAGGCAAGGCATTAAAGGTATAAAAGGGAGATGCCCTGCGGCCTGGGGATCATTCTTATCAACTTGACTTGTGGAAAGAGAATAAAGTCTGTACTGATCCAGCTCATTGTCTCGCCTGCTCATTTCTCTCTACAACATAATCAAATTTACCTTAGAGCAGACGTACGCCACAACACCGTGCTTGGATGTCATCTGTCACCGTGTGGTGAGAAGCCTCCACCAGTCCATTCAGTCTGGAACAACCATGAACACCAGCAACAGGTACCAGAACTATGCCAAAACATTCAAAAAAAATGCAAAAACTAGAAGAGCTGAAATTAGCGGCCACTCAAGTGCAAAACATGTATGTAGACTATACATTAAAATGAATTTGAAAAACTTTTAAAAACGCTATTTTAAATGCCCCTGCTAGAAAAACTTTTAAAAATGCTACTTTAAATGCCCCTGCTACTCCACTCTTATTGATTGATTTAATACTACATCAGCCGAAACCGGAAGCTCCGCCCATAATCGTTCCTACAGCGGCACCCCCAGGAATAAGGTGGATAGGTGTGTGTGGAAACAAAGGTTTACTTCGGGTCCACGCACACACAACAAAAGCTCATTTTTGGGGCACCAGTCCAAAACCTGGACAATTTATTAATAACTAATCTTTATACCTTCAATCAATCAGTCTCAAATATTTGTGAATTCTCCTGGATGACTACAGAAACAGACACAGGAAAAAGAAATCAACAGAAACTTCCATATACCATTTACAGTTGTAATGATCAGACTCAGATTAAATGACATTACATTCAACGGACTTGTTGGTAAGTTGAAATGATCAAGTATCAAGCATCACATTCAAGTTGTAACTGATTATTGAGCAAAAAGAGTGTAATCACATTTGTGGAACCAAGAAAACCTTAGTGTGAATTTGTAACTGTGATGAAAATGGAGACTGAAATGACTGTATCCAAAATCTGAAGAAAATTGGACGCAAATTTTATGAAGAAAATGATTAAGGTGATTATATGGAAAAAGAAATTCTGGGTTACTCTAAAAAGGGAAAATGGAATTTAATGAAAAGAGGGATGAAGAGGTCATTGAGATGGTGACATCCTACAAGTACCTGGGTGTTCATCTGAACAATAAACTAGACTGGTCACACAATACCAACGCACTCTACAAGAAGGGACAGCGCAGGCTGTTCCTACTGAGGAGGCTCAGGTCTTTTGGTGTACAAGGGGTGCTGCTGAAGACATTCTACGACACGGTGGTGGCATCAGCCATCACTTTTGGAGTGGTCTGCTGGGGCAGTGGCATTACAGCAGCCGATAGGAAGAGACTGAACAAACTGATCAAGAAAGCTAGCTCTGTCCTGGGGCAACACCTTGACCCAGTGGAGGAGATAGGAGAGAGAAGGATGGTGGCTAAACTGTCATCTCTTCTGGAGTCCGGGTCCCACCCTATGCAGGACATACTGAACGCACTGAGGAGCTCATTTAGCAGCAGACTACATCATCCTAGGTGCGCAACCGAGAGGTTTCACAGGTCCTTCCTACCTACGGCTGTCAGACTGTATAACCTAAGCAGGGCTGCTCGCAGAGATAGCAAAAAAACGTGACGACCTAATAGTATTGAATGCAAAAGATGCAATAGACTTACACAAATGGTCCCCTCCAGTATACTTCTAGGACAATATCAGTCGGTACGGAGGGTGACAATATGTATGGGTACATATTCATACTATGTAGGATAACTAAGTAGACGGTTATGCCGTTTATTCCATCTAGCTACAATGCTCTGCACTGTGTATATATATTTATATATTTATGTGTACGTTTTAGAGAGTGCATAATGGTGTAGCATCTTAGACTAAAACAAAGAGCAGAGTTTCCCAGAGTTTCCCTTAGAGATAACAGGGAGGTGTGAAGGACGAATGCAGTGTGATCTTTTGTGTGTTCGAGACTGCTAGGAGGATGTTAAAGGATTAAGGAAGTGAATGCAATGTGACCTTTTATGTGTAGAAGCTGCTGAAGGAAGGCCTGAGTATTTAAGAGAAGAGTCTTGTCTGAGATGCCCTCTTTCTGACTATGCTTAGGTGTGAGATGTGTAATAAACTGTCTGCGTCAAATCCGTCTCGTTATTGACACACTCCAGACTGGTGACCCCGACGTGATCATGCAACACGACGAAAGATCCCCGGAGCCAGCCTCGTTGGGAGTCCCCAGCCAAGCATATGCTGTTACAATCCAGCTACCGGATTTTTGGCAGCACAATCCGCGCTCCTGGTTCCACCTAGTTGAGGCGCAGTTCGTCCTCCGGGGGATATCGGCGGATGACATGAAATTCTACCATGTGGTCGCAAAGCTCGACGCCCACACGGCTCAGCATGTGGAGAGCCTGCTGGATCAGCCACCAACCAGCGACAAGTAAGGCGCGTTGAAGGCTGCACTCATCCAGCACTACACACTCTCGGTTGAGGAGAGAGCAGAGAGACTCCTGACGCGGACCGGGTTAGGAGATGGGTCGGCTATTGACCTGATGGAGAAGATGCTGAGATTGAAGGGCTCCGACGACGACCACTTCATTTTTACCTACCTCTTCCTCCGGAACCTTCCGTCAGCGATGAGAGCGACCCTGGCCAATTTGCCGTTGCTGGCCGAGCAGGACTATCGTGCGCTGGCCCGAGAAGCACACAGGATCATCATGGCCATCCTCACGACCACGGCGGCAGCGATGGAGCTCGGCGCGACGGCCGGAGGAGGCGAGGAGCCATTGATGGCAGTAGCAGAACCACCGACGACAGCGACGGTGGGGGCCAAAGACGCGGAGGAGACATCCTTTGTTTCTACCACCGCCGCTTTGCAGAGAAGGCATGCAAATGTATACCACCGTGCCAGTTCAAGCACTCGGGAAACGCCAAGACCGGGGGTTGGTAGCAGCTGCAGCCCTCGGGGAGGAGAACAAGCTGCTCTACTTGACGGACGCACGCTCGGGGAGGCATTTCCTCGTGGACACCGGCGCCCAGTTGAGTTTCATCATGCCGTCCTACGCCGACCGGCTGGCAGGATCTAGCGGCCCCGAGATGGCAGCAGCAAACGGCTCGGAGATTAAGACCTTTGGTGAGAGGACTCTACTTCTGTCTCTACACGGCCGTACATTTGAGTGGACTTTTGTCATAGCAGCAGTGAATTTCAATATATTGGGGGCTTATTTTTTGTGCTCACATGGTTTGTTGGTTGATGTCGCTAACAGGCGCCTGGTTAATAAGATAAGATAAGATAAGATAAGATAAACCTTTATTAGTCCCACAACGGGGAAATTCCAGGATTGCAACAGCACAGGGATAGCAACACTCAGAGCAACAATCAGAAGGCAGGAAAAACAACAAGCAAGCAAGAGCAGCTAATATACATATGTACATATTACTATAAAATATATATATACACACACACACAGACACACAGTGCAGAGCATTGTAGCTGGATGGAATAAATATATGAATATATAAACACAGTGCAGAGCATTGTAGCTAGATGGAATAAATATGTAAATATATAAACACCCACAGTACGGAGCATTGCAGCTAGGTGGAATAAATATGTAAGTATACTGTATAAACACACACAGTGCGGAGCAATGTAGCTAGATGGAATAATATGTAGATATATAAAAACACAGTGCGGAGCATTGTAGCTAGATGGAATAAATATATAGATATATAAATATAAACACACCCAGTGCTGAGCATTGTAGCTAGATGGAATAAATATGTAAATATATAAACACACACAGTGCAGAGCATTGTTGCTAGATGGGATGAAACAGCATAACCATCTACTTAGTTATCCTACATGGTATGATTATGTGCCCATACATATTCTCACCCTCCATAGCGACCGGTATTTTCCTAGTTGTATGCCGGAGGGAACCATTGTGTAAGTCTATTGCATCTTTTGCATTCAAAAAACTATCAGTTTGTTACGTCTTTTTGCTATCTCTGCGAGCAGCCCTGCTTAGGTTGTACAGTCTGACAGCCGTTGGTAGGAAGGACCTACGAAACCTCTCGGTTGTGCACCTGGGATGATGTAGTCTGCTGCTAAATGAGCTCCTCAGTGCATTCAGTATGTCCTGCATAGGGTGGAACTCGGACTCCAGCAGAGATGACAGTTTAGCCACCGTCCTTCTCTCTCCTATCTCCTCCACCGGATCAAGGCGCTGCCCCAGGACAGAGCTAGCTTTCTTAATCAGTTTGTTCAGTCTCTTCCTATCGGCTGCAGTAATGCCACTACCCCAGCAGACCACTCCAAAAGTGATGGCTGATGCCACCACCATGTCATAGAATGTCTTCAGCAGCGCCCCTTGTACACCAAAAGACCCGAGTCTCCTCAGCAGGAACAGCCTGCGCTGTCCCTTCTTGTAGAGTGCGTCAGTATTGTATGACCAGTCTAGTTTATTGTTCAGATGAACACCCAGGTACTTATAGGATGTCACCATCTCGATGTCTGTTCCCTGTATATTTACTGGTGCTGTGAGGGGCTGCGGCAGTCCACCACCAGCTCCTTAGTTTTCCTTGCGTTGATCTGGAGGGAGTTCCGATGGCACCAGTCCACGAAGTCCTGGATAAGCCCTCTGTACTCAGCTTCATCTCCATTGGAGATGAGGCCAACGATCGCAGAGTCATCAGAGAACTTCTGTAGATGGCAGTGTGTTGTGTTGTGTGAGAAGTCCGCAGTATAAAGAGTGAACAGGAAGGGAGCCAGCACCGTTCCCTGGGGGGCCCCCGTGCTACTGATGATCGTGTCGGACACACAGTCCCGGGTTCTCACAAACTGAGGCCGGTTCGTGAGGTAGTCCAGGATCCATGATGACAGGTGCTGGTCCACCCCTGCGCACAGCAGCTTGTCCTTCAGGATCATCGGTTGGATGGTGTTGAAAGCACTGGAGAAGTCAAAGAACATGATCCTCACCATATTCCCGGGCTTCTCCAGGTGGGACAGATAACGGTGAAGGAGGAAGATCACTGCATCACCGCATCACCGCATTATGTGCATCAGTGCACATAATGCACTGTCCTTTGATTCTATCCCCTGTACAGCTCGAGCGTCCCGGCCAACAGCACAAGCCAACGTCATAGCTGCATGCGGTAAGTTCCACACACTGCTCACTCAGTTCCCAGCACTCACGGTCCCCACATTTTCGGCAGCTGTCGCTAAACACGGGGTGGAGCATTTTATCACCACCACCGGGCCGCCCATTTTTGCAAAACCTCGGCGCTTGGATGCAGCTAAACTGGCCATAGCGCGTGAGGAGTTCGCCAACCTGGAGAGGTTGGGCATCATCAGGCGTTCAAACAGCCCATGGGCTTCCCCGCTACACATGGTCCCTAAAGCTGACGGTTCGTGGCGACCTTGCGGGGATTTCCGCAGGTTGAACAACGCCACAGCGCACGACCGCTACCCAATTCCTCACATCCAGGATTCTTCCGTTCACTTGGCAGGAGTGTGCATTTTTTCTAAAATAGACTTGGTCCGCGGTTACCACCAAGTCCCAGTGCGCGCTGAGGACATACCCAAAACAGCGGTGATAAATCCGTTTGGTTTATTCGAGTTTTTGCGCATGCCATTCGGGATTAAAGGGGCTGCACAGACGTTCCAACGCATGATGGATGCAGTGCTGCGCGATCTCCCTTTCGTATTCGTCTACTTGGACGATATCTTGGTAGCCAGCGCGTCCGAAGACGAACACGAAACCCACCTAACGGTGGTTTTCCGGAGGTTGGGAGAGCACGGTTTAATAATCAACCCAGCGAAGTGTCAGTTCGGGGTGACGCAGATTGATTTTTTTGGGCACTGCGTCTCTCTCGAAGGAGCGGTTCCGCTGCCTGACAAAGTGTGCGCGGTAGCAGATTTTCCCCGGCCGCAAACAGTCAGGGCATTACAGGAGTTTTTGGGAATGGTGAATTTTTATAACCGTTTCCTTCCCCGCGCAGCGCAGCTCATGCAACCACTGTACGCCGTGCTCAAAAAACAGAAACCCGCGAATAAGATCGAATGTTCCCCAGAGCGAGAGCGGGCATTCTCGGAAGTCAAAGCAGCCCTGGCAAATGCTGCGTTGTTGGCACATCCAGACCCAACGGCCTGCATAGCGCTCACTACTGACGCGTCAGATGTGGCCATAGGGGCGGTCGTGGAGCAGCGTGTAGCCGGGGCTTGGCAGCCGCTTGCCTTTTTCAGCAGGACTTTGCGCGATAGTGAATGTAAATACAGCTCGTTCGACAGGGACTTGGCCATTCGCCACTTCCAGTTCTGGCTGGAAGGGCGTGGTTCACCGCGTTCGTTGACCACAAGCCACTAACATTCGCGATGGCCAAGGTTTCAGAACCGTGGTCGGGCCGGCAGCAGAGACAGCTGGCCGCGATCTCAGAGTTTACTACCGATATTCAGCATGTGTCGGGTAAACTGAATGTAGTGGCAGACTGCCTCTCGCGCGCTGTGGCTGCCCCGGTCCGCGTGGGGATAGATTACACAGCCATGGCCGCGGAGCAGGTTAGTGACGCGGATGTGCGTGCGCTCCAGTCTGGACCAACAGGGTTAAGGCTGGAGAGCAGGGTGCTGCAAGACGGTATGCCCCCCCCAATCTGTGATATCTCCACGGGGCGACCGTGTCCCGTGGTACCGGCCACGTGGCGCCGCCGCGTTTTTGACTCGATTCATTCTTTGGCGCACCTGGGAGTGCACACGTCCATCAAAATGGTAGGAGAGAAATTTGTGTGGCCGAGCCTTTGCAAACAAGTGAAAGAGTGGGCAGCAGCCTGCGTGGCGTGCCAACGAGCCAAAGTACACAGACACACGAAAGCTCCCTTGGAGCCGTTTCGCATCCTGGCTAAGAGGTTTGACCATGTTCACGTGGACCTCGTGGGCCCCCTCCCGCCATCACAGGGGTGCACGCACCTTCTGACAATGGTGGACCGCACCACATGCTGGCTGGAAGTGGTTCCACTGGCGGCAACCACGGCCGAGGAGGTGGCGCGCGCGTTCTTAACAGCATGGGTGGCGCGTTTTGAAGTCCCGTTGGACATTACGTCTGACAGAGGCCCTCAATTTGTTTCTGAACTTTGGTCAACAATGGCCCGCAGCCTGGGTGTCACAGTTCACCGCACTACCGCATACAATCCACAGGCTAATGGGTTATGCGAACGTTTTCATAGGTCAGTGAAAGCGGCTCTCAGGGCGTCACTGACCGATGCAAATTGGGTAGACAAGCTACCGTGGGTTTTATTGGGGTTACGTTCTGCGCCTAAAGAGGATTTGGAAGCTTCCTCGGCTGAACTCGTTTTTGCGCAGCCACTCCGGCTGCCCGGGGAGTTTCTCCCAGATAATCCCGCGCCGGGCAGCTCCCCGTCTCAGCTGTTGCAGCGTAGCATAGACACAAGCACGCTGCCGGGCCCTGTTCACCACAGTTTTCCGCGCGTTTTTGTGCCTAAAACTTTGAAAAACGCGGACTTCGTTTTTGTCAGACACGATGCACATCGCCCCCCACTGCGCCCACCTTATGATGGACCATTCAGAGTGCTGGAAACAGGGGACAAGCATTTTTTGCTAGATTTGGGGGGGTAGGAGGGAAAGGATTGGCATAGACAGACTCAAACCCGCTTTTGTTGTGGCGGACGAGCAAGTGCTGTTGGCGAGGGCCCCTCGGCATGGAAGACCCCCGCGGGGAGCTTCCCAGAGAAAAGATTCCCCAGAGCACCCACATGCACAGACTTTTACCCCTCAATCATCAACCCCCCAGCAATCATCAGCCCCCCAGCATGACAGTGCCGCGGAGGCGGTGAATCCTAGTTACAGCAGATACGGGAGAAGACTGAAGCCCAAGCAGCATGTGGATTGATGTTTAATGATTTTACCACAGCATATGGACTGTCATTCTATTGTTCTATCCAAGACGCTCGGGGGGGGGGGGTCGTTTAGAGAGTGCATAATGGTGTAGCATCTTAGACTAGAACAAAGAGCAGAGTTTCCCAGAGTTTCCCTTGGAGATAACAGGGAGGTGTGAAGGACGAATGCAGTGTGATCTTTTGTGTATCAGAGACTGTTAGGAGGATGTTAAAGGATTAAGGAAGTGAATGCAATGTGACCTTTTATGTGTAGAAGCTGCTGAAGGAAGGCCTGAGTATTTAAGAGAAGAGTCTTGTCTGAGATGCCCTCTTTCTGACTATGCTTATGTGTGAGATGTGTAATAAACTGTCTGCGTCAAATCCGCCTCGTTATTGACACACTCCACAACGTATGTATATTCACTGCTCTTATTTTATTTTTATTTTTCTTATCTTCTTAATTATTGCTCTGAGTGTTGCTATCCCTGTGCTGTTGCAATCCTGGAATTTCCCCATTGTGGGACTAATAAAGGTTTATCTTATCTTATACTATTTCTCTTTAATTCTATAGCTCTGATCAGAGTTATGAACTAGTTTTAAACCTGAGACAAATTATGACATACTTTAAGGCGATGAACGTCGTATTAGCCCAGCAGATGAAACAAGGGGATCTTGCTCATATGACCTTTGCGTTTAAATACATTTAAACCAATGATTAATGAAACATTTCAAACCAGAATGGTATGTCAGAGTCCCGCTTGATTTTCCAGGGTGTCCTCAAAAAGAAAATCTTCTGAAAATTGAGAGTTTTTGTCAAAAGGAAGTCATTTCATTCAGTAACCACAGTTCAGCTTGCAGAGGCAACTGCAAACATATTCTGGAGTTGTCCACCAGGGGGTGCTGTGGGACTTTGGCTTTTAACTAGAAGCCTTGAGGAATTTTTGTTGATAGGTCTGGAACCTTTCAAACCGTTCTTGAAGCATAAAACTACCTGGTTGGGGAGGGAAGTTCTGGGATTTATGATCACAGACTAATCCGTTCCTGGCACAAACAGGATCCTTTATCGTCCCTTTTACCATGAAATGTGTTTTCAAACTGTGGTGCTTAGGTGAGGGAAACAATTCCCGACCAGACTTTTGGGTGAAACAATTTCTTGAAAGTGAAGAGTGATTTTACAGGTTGGAGCCACAGGGGTTGACGCTACAGTGGTTGTCAATCTCCTGATAAATGCGCCAGGATTTAACATCCACAAAAAGCTTGTCTTAATTCATCTGTACCTGATGACAGCAATTGTCTGAGAATCGAGGGCGCGTGGCCGATGAGAGAGAAGCTTCTCCCTGCACGTGACTTGATTTGGCATGGCAGAACAGATTAATATGAACAGAAAAGATCTCACAGAGATCGGTGTTGTGCTGCAATGGACATCAGCCAGCAGAGGATTTTTAAAAATTTAATTAGTTTATATATAGCCTAATAATAATAATAATAATAATTTAATTTATAATGCACTTTACATCTCGGGGCAAAATCTCTCCACAAATAGAATTAAGATCAAAAATAAGAGCAAACATTAAGTACATACGACGACAGACCAGGATATCCCTGGTGAGAATTGTTCTCAAATATTTTACCTGGTAAAATAAAGGTCAAATAAATAAAATGAAAAAGCGTTCCAAAACAATGAATTTGTATCCATAAAATAGTACAGCCCTTCCTACCTGGAGTGGACAAAATAAAAAGCACAGATCCATAACGTCCCCCGACATTGCAACATCATAGTAACAGAGGAATAAGTGAAATCGTGTGTGTTTAATTTTATTATGTTCCAGACTTCAGAAAAGATAAAATGCACATACAGTATTTATGAAAAGTCATGGACAGGGAGACCTGCAGATTTTGTTAAAACAAAGTTATTCACATAATAAAACCCCAGAGTCTCCATCAGACCATCTTGATGGTTCTTGTGTTAATAAAATAAACACGTTGGTCAATAATCAGTTTATTCATGAGTAGTGTTATGTCTGGAAATGGAGCCAAGGAAGAGGCCAGGTGTCGAACTGAACACATGTTTATTAAAGAGGCACAGGTGCTGTTATGTCTGTAAAATGACCAGGCAAGAGGCAAGTCTTCATGCAGCAACGGACTCCAGGACTCCCACTTTATTACATGCACTGGGGTTTATATACAGATGGGCTGTGCCAACCTCACGCCACCCTAGGGGGGTGGGCACTACCACACACACTCATATCACACACACCACATTCTCCCCCCCCCTTTAGAAAAATGGAAAAACACACACCATTAAAACCACCCAATTTAGAACCCAAATCACACCCTAAGAACATTGGAATAACATACAGTATTATATTAGAACAAACCTATCACATTCACACAAAACAACTCAAAATTGGACCACGTCTCTTTAAAATGTACAAAATAATCCCATAATACTCATACATTCAGTCACAAGCACACCAGCATCATATATACATACAATTATTTACACAAGAGAAAATTTTAAGCAACACCAATGTCTCTTGGCAGCCATCATCTTCTATTCTGCCACGGCAGACCTGGGCAGCCTCACGGCATCAGTAAGCCCGGCCGCTGCCTCTCCCCAGGGTCGAAGCACCCCTCCCTGGTAAAAATACCTCTACCCGCCAAAACCTGTTTTTCTTCTCTGGGCCGGACCTCGCGCTGACCCACAGGGGAACCCGACCCAGTCTCCCGACCTGGTCTCCCATGCTCACCACGTCGTCTCTGGACCTCCTTCCTGTGTCAGGCTGTCCTGCCGATCTGGTCCGAAGTCTCACCCCGATGATGGCGTTTGGCGCGCTGCAGAACCTTGCCAGTTTTTTCTGCTCCGCTCTCTTTTCCTCCAACCTCGGCAGCCTTCCTCACGGGGACCCCGCGGTGCTGTCCGGTTCCCACAGCAAGGGCAACGCGGCCACCGGCACCACGGTCAACCCTCGCTGGGTTATCATTTCTCCAGTCACTATCACCTCCCAGCTCGCCAGACCAGTTCGCGTCCCGAACCAAGCCATCATCCACGTCCGGCTGCTGCTCACCTCGGGGGCTCGCACCATCACCATCGCTGGGCTCGTTCACCGTCCTGGGCTCCTCACTGCTGCATTCAGCGCCCTCAGCTCCGCTGTGCCGTCATCGTGTCTGGCCGCGGCTCTTCCCCGGAGCCCTCGGTCTGTATGGTCCCACTCTCCCACTGCACAGCCTCCAACAGCGGGGCCGACTCCTGCTGCACCACCTCTCTGCCGTTCTCGCACACCGCACCGTCCAACCCGTCAGCGTTATGGTCCCGGGTCAAGCTGGGCTCCATGGCTGGCTCGCTGACTTCGGCAACCGGGTACTCTTCTACTCGCGGTCCCGGTCCCACCTTGAGGTCCTGCTTGGTGCCCTTGGCCTCATCTTGGCGCACAACTAGCCTACCATCTAGCCCGTCCATTGGCATAGAGCGGGTTGCTAGCTTCCCACAGCTAGCTAGCCCATCAGTTCCTGGTGCCAAGACCTCCATCACCCGCAGCCTCATGGACCTCGTCTGACCTTCGAAGTGCCCGGCCATCTGCTTGACAGCATCCCCGTAGAGGTCTGCTCCACCCAGCATAATGAGGATCCTTCGGCCCTCCGCGCCGAGATTGTGGGCCAGGAGCGCCCGCCGTCATCTCCCATCCAGCCTGTGTAGGCCTAGTGCCCTGATATATTCTTCAAATGAGGCTCTCCACTCCGGCCAGAGGATCACCGGCTCTCCCGCGCTCTCCAGAAATGGTGCCAATGGCTGAGGCAACCAGCACGCTCCCATTTTTCTCCTCGTCGCCAAATGTTATGTCTGTAAAACGACCAGACAGGAGGTGAGTCTTCATGCAGCAACAAATTCCAACTTTATTATATGCACTTGGGTTTATATACAGATGGGCTGTGCCAATTTCACGCCACCCTAGGGGGGCGGGCACGACCACACACATTCATATCACACACACCACAGGTGCACCACATACGGCCGCCACGCAGAGAGAGTGGCCAAGAGACAGTTCTTCCTGCCTGCAGCCCTTTTATAGTCACGGGTGGTGGCATGACCGGAAGGCGGAGCCACCAGCCCATGCCACACAAATAAGAGTACCAAATCACTATATAACATTTCCCTCCCCCCTTACAAAAGTCCAAAATACACACATGATTCAGACCCACCCCAATTTAGGACCCGAATCACACACTAACATAACGTACAATAATGTACATAAAGTGGTCTAACACAATCACACCTAAAACAACTCAAACTAAGGGGGGGGACAAGTAGTCCTGAATTTATACATTTTAAACAAAGGAGTCCTCCATGTGAAATGAAAATCAAAACTTGATATATAACGAACAAATACAAACTATTTTGCTGGGGTTTGCATTTAAACAAAAGCTTTAAAAAAGCTTTTAAAAAAAACCTCATTGTGCTCCTCCACACTGGCTGCACCTTTGTTGATGACCCACTTCCTCATCAGGTGTGCCTGTGCGCAATTATGCGGTGCTCTGGGTAGATGGATGGGCATTACTGAAATAAAGTGACTGCTTCTGTGTTCATAATTTTGCACGTTGTTAGTAGATCACTGGCAAAAATTGGCCTCTCCCTTAGGCACTCTGTCATGAACTGAGCTGGTTCGTCTCCCTGGCTTAGTTCCATGACTTTCTTCTGTGTTTCTTATTTATCTATGTATTGTGTGTTTTGTACTGACCCGGGGTTCTCCTAGGCTCAGTCTCATGGGTTTTCTGTATTCATATTTATTTGTGTATTGTGTTGCCTTTTGAGTTTCAGATTGTCTTCCATGGTTTCTTGTTACTGCTTAGTTTGCCTTTGTCTTGCCATGTATTGTTTGCAAGTTATTTCTGGTCTGGCCCTGTGTTTGTTTATTTTGGTTCTCTGACTGACAGGCGTCAGGCAGCACGTTTGGGTCTGCACTTAGTGTGGGCATTGCCTGTCAGTCTGCCAGTCAGACCACTCCCCTCTCATTATGCTCAGCTGATTCCTTTCCCTTGATTACGTTCCCTGCTCCTCACTCAGGTACGCTGTGTTACTTTGTCATTAGTCTGTGTATTTAGTCAGTTTGTGGTGACACTAGACACTGCGGGTGGACATTCTCTCAGACCCAGAACCAGGAAGAGGGACAGAACAATGGACTGAAGGGGGTAGCCCCCCAGTGGGGTAATTAGACCAGACTATGAGGCGCCTTCGCCCCCTGCTGCTCCGTGCTGTAGCATGGAGTGCATGGTGGTGAATGTATGTGAGGAATGTAACATGTGTTATGCTAATGTTCCACACATTCTCTTTGTCTGTACAACAGGTATAAAAGAGGTGTGTACAGGGACCTTACTAGCGCAGTAGCTCACACGAGCTATGAAGCGTCTTTGCAGTATGATGGAAAAAATAAAGCCTTGTCTCATTCCAGCTTGTTGCCTCTCGCCCATCCCTTTTTCTCCACAAGCTCATCATTTGTGTTTCATTGCTGGATCATTGATTGTCACTACCATGTCTCGTTCGTGTTCTCCTGTTTGTCCCTGCCACGTTTTGTCATGGCTCTCTCATATCACGTCTCGTTTGTGATTCCTCAGCCACGTCTCGTCGTGGTTCCCTGCATCACGTTATAAGTGTATTCGTGTCTGCATTTTTGTCTGTTTCACCATTTTTGGGACTTTAGTTCTTTACTTTAATAAATTTTGTCTTGGGTGTAATCCTGCGCTTGAATCTGTCTCTCCCTGCGCCTCATTAGAGGCGCATTCATGACAGAATAATCCAGCCGTAACGTAAGATTCAGCGGATTATACCCAGGCTTTATTTTTTCTTTTTTGAACTGTTTTTTTTTTTTCACTCATCTGCCTGTGTGGAGCTTTTCATGGATTCCGCGGGCAATCCAGTTGGGAGGAGGAAGTGGAGTCAGGACAGGCTGGAGCTCATCTTCATTATCGAGTATCTGGCAAGAGGGGCTTGGAACTGTAGGTCACGGGAGGACGAGATGGATTGTTGGGGTGGAGTGGCAAATTTGCTGGAGGTCAGACCCAGTGTGCGCTTCCATCCCCGTGTGCTCGCCCTCTGTCTGCCTCCTCTGCCGCCGATGAATCTGCCCCTTCCACCTGTCTCGTGGTGGCAATGTCACCACAGAGCAAACCGTCGGAGGAAGCCTTCCTCCTCTTCGACAGTCACTTCCCCTTCATCGAGCCTGACTACTTCCGCAGCAGGGCTGCTCTCGTGCTCTCTTTTCTCTGCTGTTTCGCCAGCCTAATTCCCTTCTGCCCAGGCTGTACTCTCAGTTGCCTCGACGATTCCTCCTGCTGTCAAGAGGACCGCCAGGTCTCCCCCAGCAACGCCCACCTCTGTCACTATGGAGATGGCTCCTCTACACTCCTCTGGGGGCCCCGGATCCAACATAGGCATGGAGAGGGATGACTGCCCGCCACCTGCAGCTGTTTTCACCAAGATCCACGATAACAGGCAAGTGTTTTTTCATTCTGTTACATCTTGTAATGATAAATCTTGTCTGTCTCCCGGGAGAGAAGCCCAGTTAAAGCAGTCCGCTGGGCTCTTTCCTCCAGCTGCACATATTAACTCTTTCCCTGTCCTCTCCGTGTCTCCCCATCATTCCCTGAGTGTCTGTCAGTCCCAGATCAGAGCCGTCGGACGGTGGAGTAGCCGGTGGCCCTGGAGGATCCTACTCCTGAGCCAACATGGAGCTATCCCCCAGCTTCCTCGCCGGATAAGTCACCAGCATTGGAGCCTTCGCCTGGGGGCTGTTGGACTGCTACTACCATCATGCCTGCTACAGAAGCCACTGCAGCAGAGTGGGAGCCAGAACTGGACCTCCTGGAGGCCAGGCCTGAGACGTCATTGCCAGGATTGACGGAGTCCTGGACGGCAGTGGAGCTTGAGCTCAGGCAAGTGATCTCTCTTGGGTTTTTTTCATATCTGTTTTGGAGAGATCTCGCCTGGCTCTTGGGGAGGAGAGTCAGGTGCAGCCGGCCACTGCGCCTGAACTCACCTCACCGGGCTCCGCAGCTGCTGGCAACCCTGACCTTGTTTCTCCATCTACTGTTTTTGAGTCTTATCCCAGGGTCATCGGGGAAGATCTGTTCCAGCCTGAAGCCCCTGTGGAGCCGGGCTCACCACCTACAGACATCACAAGTCCAGCTTCTCACGCTGTGGAGGTCGTCCTGGGTCCAGCTTCCCCGGTGAAGGTTGTTGCGGGGGTTCCATCCCAACCCGGGACCTCTGTGGATGCAGCTTTGGCCCAGGCTGGGTCCACTGCGGGTGCAGCTTCCTCTCAGCCTGATGACCCTTTGCCACCTGGATCGTCGGAGTCCTGGACGGCGGTGGAAATTGAGCTCAGGTGAGTACTCTCTTTTGTCTTTCTCTTCTCAGTGTTAGAGCATTCTTGCCTGGTTCTTGGTGAAGAGGGCTGGGTGCAGCTGCCTACTGCACCTGAGCTTGTCCCACTGGGCTCCGCCGCTGCTGGCAACCCTGACCACTCCTCTCTCTATGCTGTTTCGGAGCTCTCCCCCAGGGTCGCCGGAGAGGGGCGAACTCCACCTGAGGCCTTCGAAGATCCAGGTTCACTGTCCGTGGTCGCTATGGGTCCAGCTTCCCCCGCTGTGGAGGTCACTGCGGGCGCAGCTGAGCTCCAGCCTGGAGCCACCGCGGGTGCAGCCATGTCCCAGACCGGGACCCCCGTGGGTGCAGCCATCTCCCAGACTGGGACCCCCATGGGTGCAGCCATGACACAGCCGGGGCCCACTGTGGGTGCAACAGAGCTCCAGCCCGGAGCCTTCATGGGTGCTACTAAGCTCCGGGCCGGGGCCACCGCGGGTGCAGCCATGGTTCAGCCGGGGTCCACCACAGGTGCAGCTGTGTCCCGGACCGTTACCCTCGCGGGGGCAACCATGTCCCAGGCTGGGACCCCCACGGGTGCAACCATGTCCCGGACAGGAACCCCCGCAGGTGCAACTGTTCTCCTTACTTGAACCAGCAAAGGTGTCGTCCCTTCTTCTCCATTGGCAGACACCGTCATGATTCCTCTTTCCTCCCTGTTGGACGCTGTTGTGGCCCCCTCCTCTTCCCTGCCGGACGCCATTGTGGTCCCCTTCTCTCATCAGCCTGACGCCATCTGGGGGTCCCTTCCTCGGGTTACTCCTTCTGTTTTGGGCCTCCCTGTGGGGGGCCGCCTCCTGGGCCAGTTTCCCAGTCGTGGTGGCTGAAAGACTCTGGTTGGCCCCCCGATGGACTTAGCCACTGGGTTGGGTGGCCTGTGTTTCCTGGTAGGCCACCCGACTCATTCCACCTGGTTGTCCGGTTGGCCTGGGACTCTGGGTTGCCTCCAGAGCCCTTTGGCTCTAGGACTTGGGGGGGGGGGGGTCATTTTGTGTTTCTCTGGTGTGGGCCCTGAGCGGGGTTGGTTTTTTTTTTTTTGTACCCTCCTGACCTGTTTTCCCCTACCTCCTGCCCTGGGTGGTTGGTTGCTGTTCCTGTTGGGGGGGGGGGGGGGAGCAGGTTTATTCTTTTTCTCTGTTGATGTTACTCTGGGTGTCTGGAATCCACCCCTTGAGAGGGGGGCTCTGTCATGAACTGAGCTGGTTTGTCTCCCTGGCTCAGTTCCATGACTTTATTCTGTGTTTCTTATTTATCTGTGTATTGTGTGTTTTGTACTGACCCGGGGTTCTCCTAGGCTCAGTCTCATGGGCTTTCTGTTTTCATATTTATTTGTGTATTGTGTTGCCTTTTGAGGTTCAGATTGTCTTCCATGGTTTCTTGTTACTGCTTAGTTTGCCTTTTTCTTGCCATGTATTATTTGCAAGTTATTTCTGGTCTGGCCCTGTGTTTGTTTATTTTGGCTCTCTGACTGACGGGTGTCAGGCAGCACGTTTGGGTCTGCACTTGGTGTGGGAGTTGCCTGTCAGTCTGCCAGTCAGACCACTCCCCTCTCATTATGCTCAGCTGATTCCTTTCCCTTGATTACTCTCCCCAGTCCTCGCTCAGGTGCATCGTTTTACTTTGTCATTAGTCTGTGTATTTAGTCAACTCATCATTTGTGTTTCATTGCTGGATTATTGATTGTCACTACCACATCTCATTCATGTTGTCCTGTTTGTCCCTGCCACATTTAATCATGGCTCTCTCATATCTCGTCTCGTTCGTGCTTCCTCTGCCACGTCTCGCCGTGGTTCCCTGCATCACACTGTAAGTGTATTCGTGTCTGCATTTTTATCTGTTTCACCATTTTTGGGACTTTAGTTCTTTACTTTAATAAATTTTGTCTTGGGTGTAATCCTGCGCTTGAATCTGTATCTCCCTGCGTCTCTTTAGAGGCACATTCATGACACGCTCTGTCTAATTTGTGCACTCGCTAATTTGCACTGCCTTAGTAAATCTGCCCCTAGGAGTTTTTAATTGCAGAACTATAAATTATAGTATTCTGCTAACTCAGTGTCAGCTATTTGCAAAGAACAACTGCATTTGTGTAAACACAACAGTAGTCAGGCAGTGTCAGAGGTGGGTAGTAAGTAACTAGTTACATTTACTTAAGTACATGTACTCAAGTAACTCTTTTACAGAATTATACTGAGCATTTTATTGCAGGATACTTTTTACTTTTGAGGGAATTTATGAAAAAAAAAACTTTACTCAAATATGTTTGATTGTGCTCTTTAAGTTTCTTTAATTTTACCAATTTAAAAACTGGTTAGAAATAGACATCTTTATACTTGTTTATACTTTGCTCGCGTTTTTAACATATTCTTACTATAAATTACTGCATTTTTTGTTTTATTTCATTGAAACCAGAGTTGAAATCGTTGTTCTTCAAGAAATTTTTAATTTATTACTGCTGACTGCTTCTTTATATAATTTGCATACATACTGTATGTATCCTCATATTAGAGGGTACATATGAATAGTTTATATTATTATTATACTTGATATATAAATAACATCCATCCATGCATGCAGCCATCCAACTGGTAAATACAATACACAAAACAAAAAGTTATACCTTCCTGGCATTTATACCAGATAAACAACAACAACAAAAAATACAGGTAAATGAAACAGGATGGAAAAGGTGTAGACTGAAAGCATAGCTTATTTTATCTTCCCTTTTACATTAAACATTGTCAATTCATTATAAATTTATACAGGAGAGTAACAGACCTTAATGTCTGCCTAAATGTATGTATGTATTTAGGTTTTCTTTGGGATTCAGTTCTGGAGAAAGCGCAAACCACTCCATTTGAGGTACCCCGGGATCCAGCAGCCATTCCCAAATGGTGCAACCTCAATGAGCTGGAGCATTGTCAGCCATGAAGATGAAATTAGGCCTGTGTTGTTCATGCAGGGGCACAATGACTGGATTAATGATGTTATTCAGGTAGTATTGGCTTGTCACTGTACCATTCACAAGGTGTAGGGCAGTTCTGTATTGACTAGACGCACCTGCCCAGACTGTAACATGGTGACAACAATGGCTGATGCATAGCGCTCTCCTTGATGTCTCCAACATCATTTCCGCTCAACGTGAATCAGCTTCTTTTTTTTTTTTTTTGTTACTTATTTGTACCCGTAGGTAGACTTGGTTTGCAGTCTGGTGACAAGCCACCGGCTGCTGGTCGCTGCGTGCGCGAGCGCCCTAAACCTACATGTTTTTGGTGTGCGGGAGGAAACCGGAGAAATCCCGGAGTAAACCCACGCAACACGGGGAGAACATGCAAACTCCACACAGATCACTGTTGGTCGGGGGCTGGGATCGAGCCCACGATCTCATGATCCCCGCGGTCCCCCGGCCGAGGGTAAAACTGTGCTGCCACAGTGCTAAACCACTGCGCCACCGTGCAGCTTTCATCAGAGAACAGCACTGAGGCCCACTGGTCCCTTGTATGAGAAATTGTAAGCACAGTAAATTAACATTAAAACTTTGCCATTCAGTTTGCCATTTATACTTACCTGTCCCTCTGCTCTCTCCTTGCTGGGTTGCCAGATCCTCATGAAAATTGCTAAGTTACGGTGCTACATAACATAGTGTTGTGTGGACTCACCCGCTTCTTGGTAGCTGACGAAAAATCTGCATCTTGGAGTCGTAATGTTGCACTTTTCACTGAAAAACTCATCTATTAGACTCACACAAGTGTCCAGAGAGTCTGTACAGCCCAGAGTGCAAAGCACCCACTGTCCTTCCTCGCCTAGACGATGAATCAGGATGTTCTTCCATCTCTCTTTGTCGGCATCACGCAGGCCAGCCGCGCTGACATAGTTTTTAAACAATACCAGCCAGTGGTGCCACGGTATGGATGGCACGCCTGGTGACTCCAGAAAAAGAGGTGGTGGTCCCACACACACTCCCATGGTTTTACCTCTCGTCGCCAAATGTTATGTCTGAAATAAGCGAGCCATGAGCCATCTTATGCCGAACAACGAACTGCCCTTTATTGAGAATACAGTCAACATAAATACACGGGCAGCAGCTCACCTGACATCATCATGTCTGATGCCAGATGCCAGCTACGGGAATGCTCGAAGTACAAACCCTCCCAAACTCAAATATCGCAGGTGTGTATGATAATTTTCCTTAAAATACGATAATTTTAAGCCGCTGGGTCAGCATTTCCCATTTGGCAACATTGGGGCTGCCGTGGGCTCCTCCCCTGTCCCAAAGCACTCACGGGTGGCCCAGTCCTCAAGCAGCAGTCTCCCTCAACTGCAGTCAGAGCAGGAGGTGTTCACCCATCTGCATCCAAACCGTTCATCAGACTGGCCTCAGATTTTATAAGGGCTTTGCTGAGGTTACGAGGGTGTGCATCCCCAAGTGTGGAGTTGCTCAGTGAAAATATGTAATTTGTATCAGTAAAAATTTATCCAATAGCTATCACTCCATTTCCTCATGCTCTGGCTTCTAGAAGTGTGGGCGGGGTTTCGGATTGTCTCCTTACTGATGGGATAATACACAGCATTACGGCGTCAGTAACCACAGTGCTCCGTGAGCAAAACAAGTATTATGATTCAGACTGGGATGAGGCTCAAACGCAGAGCAGCCAGAATGATCACTCAGACTCCAATAAAAAGTTTCACAAATTTATTGAACAAAACCCAGAAAACCAAAATGCAAAACAAAGGAAAAGCGAAACACAGAAATGCCAACTTAAATATTCATCAAGACAGGAGCCCCCTGGAGCGCACATAGCCTACAGGAGAGAGCACACAGAGGCGATAAGGGACAGATTCTCTGATGGGAGAATAACGCAGGAAAGCACACTTACAGTCAGAGCAGTAGCGCCCGGCAGGGAACTCCAACATGGACTGGGGACAGGTGGAAGGTGGGACCTGGGTGGATGTGATGATCTTCCTGGTCAGGCGAGTGTGATCAGCTTCAGGAGACTCACCTCCAGGTGGCAGCAACCTGAGGAACAGGAAACACACAAAAGGTAAATTCGGGGAGACAAGATAACGAGACAAAATTTTAACAAGACTTGAGGCTGCAAACCCAGACGATCCAGCGGTGAGCTCCCCTCATGCTGGGCCTTAAATACATGGGCTCATCAGGAGCAGCAGGTGGATAACCATGCAGGTGTGCTCATCACTGGAGCGGGAAACCAGGAACAGGAGGGGAGGGGGAGCTCGCTCTCCAGACCATTATAACAAGGAAGCCAAAAGTGACAAATTTTACTAGAAAAGGATAATACTGAAGATTTATTGCTTAAAAAAATTATACCATAAAGTTGCTGTGATTGCGTATGTAGGTTTAAAGGATAAATCGGCATATGTGGAGAACACGAGGCAGACTAGGCAGAGCATCAGCGGGGACCCGGGTGTGACAAAGAACACCGGTGTATCCGACGCAGGACATGCTGGGAGAAGCAGCGGCCCAGCCAAGCAGACCATGTTCCTTCGTGTGGAGGCACGCCCAGCCTGCCCAGTCAGTCGTAGACGGGAGTGCTGACTGCTTCTTCATCTGTGTGGTACCACTGTCCCCCCTCCCGCGTGAGTATCTAAAAATTAAAAACTTAACAATAATACCGCCATGATTGTGGAGCAGAATGGCCGGAATGACTTAATAACCAAAGGCAGGACACAGAAATGCCCAAATAACGAAATAAATCATTTTTAGTTAAATATTTACTGACAAATGAGCAACACTGATGCAACGGTTGTAGTCAAACGGGTTCTTCTGCTGTGTATAATGACGTTTGGTGTTCTGTAGTTAATTCAGTTGATTAGTTTTAAAAACCTTTTAATAACAAAATAATGCTAAAATATAAACTGATGCACTACAATGGGTCTCAAAGATTTGTAAACATGTCCTGTTATAGTACTGCATGAAAACAGCCAAAAAGAGACTCCAAGGCACTGTCATTTCAAAAGTAAAAAAGCCTTTATTAAAATGCCTTTGGTCATATAAACTAATTAAAATCAATTAAAATTTCCAACACGTTTCTGCAATATGCCTCCATCAGGGAGTCAAACAGGTTATCAAGAAGAGGGGAGGGTTCTTATAAAAAAAGGTCCACCAGTCAGAAACTTCCACATGGCTGCTGTGGTGTCCTGGGGCCTCATGTACAAAGACTTGCGTGGATTTCCTACTGAAAGATGATGTATGTTTAAATCAAGAAAATGCCATATGCCAAAAAAAATCCCGATGTATGAAACCCTCCGTACGCAGGAATCCGAGCACATTTCTTTTGTACATTCTGATCTGCTTGAAATTGAACGCATGTGAGGAAATACCGGACTCCTCCCTTGACACGCCTCCATTTGACTATGCAAATATATGCAAATAGGTATGCAAATAGATAAATACAAGCCCAGCATGTTTGATTCTCCTGTATCCACGATCAAAAATAATGGATTCAATGGAATTTCACAGAATGTGAGTTGGAGGTGCTTAAGAATGAGGTAGAGGCACGTAAAAACATTTTGTTTGGCACGCTGTCCTCCGGCATTAGTGCCGGATACAGGGAATTTAATAGCCTGCTCACAGCCTTATAAGATTAGTTTATTGTTTCATTTATTCAGACAGGGATAAGAAGGAGAAGTTTATTTAACTTTGACATACAGTAGTTAGACTGACGTCTGCAGTCGTCCCCAGAAGTGTCAGCTGATCACTGAAATTAAGAGTGTATATACCTCAGTGGTTATAGTACCAGATTTCAAAGCAAAAGTTTACAGGTGCGAGACCAGCTGTGATCTCTTTTAGGGACCACAATGGAAATAAGTGTGCACACTTTCTTGTGTCATCCCATTGTTTTTAGATGTACAGTATGTTGTATCTTTTATACATTGTTATTTTAAATGATGAATAAATCAGTCAATCAATTTGTGACCAGCCAGGTCGATCAGCTGGTTGAATAAAGGCAAACAGTCATGAAAAAGAAGACAATATGTACCTATTTAGTGGGTAGCCATGGTCACCTGTCAGTTGAAAGCAGATCATATTAGACTCGGCAAGTACATATTTTATGTCCTAAATGCAAATCTTATCCTTTAGGCTGCGTGTCCGCCAAACTCGTTTTTTCAACTCTGGGTGGTTATTTTTCATTCATTCTCTATGTAGTCCAGTGTTTACAGCGCTGAGCGCCCTCGGCGCTGAAACGCTCTCGGCGGTGGCTGTTTTTTGTCGCGGCGCTCAGAGTTGAAAAAATTTCAACTTTTCAGAGACTGCAGCTGAGCTTGTCAATGTCAGACCTTAAGCAGCCAATCAGAACTGCTGAGTGGGCGGGCCATAGGACACCAGTACTAGTCTGTACTCAGCTTTCCGTGTCATCATATTTTACATCCAGAGCTGCTAGAAAACGTTTCTTGTCCTTTGTTATTTAGAGACCGCTATTAAAACATCTGTAGAAAGTCTGACAATAGGAAAAGTAGTAGTAGTAGATTAGTTTATTTGACAGGGACAGTGCAATAAACATAGACAATTAATCAAAGACAATCAATCTGATGTGTTGCACATAGAGTGTATAGCTATTAGCTAATTTGCAACTCTTGTCCCTGGATGGGCTTTAGAAAAAAGAATCAAGATAAAAAATATACACAATAACCACATACATCAATGCAGAAAAATTATAAATACACAATTATAAATATTATAAATACACAAATATAACAGCCTGACTCACATTTAACACATATAACATAACTCACATTTGCCTATTTCAGGCCTTCCTCCCTCCGTCACTCACTATAAACAAACACATTTATTCCTTCCCTTCATTCACTCTCACTTTGCAGACAATTAATTCATACATGAGTACATTCTTGTTTATTTTTCAGCCAGTTTTTAACATTTTTAGTGAATGTTTTAAAGTCCGTTATTATTTTAATTTCATTTGGCATTGTGTTCCAGATGTGACTGCCCTTTATAGAGAAAGCTGTTTGTCCAAATGTGGTTCTGCGGTGGAATATTTTACAGTTATTGTTAACAGAACTCCTGGTGGCTCTGCTGCTGTCCTGTCTTTGGACGAAACCAGCAAGTGGCTCGGGTGCTGATTTATGGAAACATTTGAACGTTAATTTCAGAAGACAGAGGTCAATGAAGCTCTCAAAACTCAATAGGTTGTATTTTTTTAAAACATTACAGTGATGCCACCTAATGGGCTTTTTGTCCAAGATTTTTAGGGTTTGATTATATAATGAACCTATATGTCTTATTGTGGAAGGGGCTGCTTGAGCCCAGACTGTCAAACAGTATGATATATGAGAAAAAACCATAGAATGCATATACAGTGCAGCTGCTTCGTAAGGTATGTAATATCTAATTAATTTAAAGCAGTTCAGATTTTTTTTTACTGTTTTTGAAATTTTCTTTATATGAAGATTAAATTTGAGTTGAGGATCTAGTACAATGCCAAGGTATTTGAATTCTGTAGCTAAACTGATGTCATGATCATGTATATTAACTTTAAAATGTTGCAGGTTACATTTTTTGATTGAAAAGCACATTGAGACTGTTTTCTGAAGGTTCAGCAATAGATGGTTCTTGAGGAGCCACTCTTGGACATCAACCATACTTGTAGACAGTACATCTGCAGCCTGTGCTGGAGTCTTGGCAGCTGTGTAAATAACTGCATCATCTGCATAAAGTTGGCATGTTGCAGCTGAGCAGTGTAACGGCAGGTCATTAATAAAAATGCTGAAAAGTAAAGGACCAAGAATGGACCCTTGTGGGATACCCATGCGGTTGTTTAAAAATGAGGATTTATCCTGGTGAACTTTTACACACTGTTCTCTATTCTGGAGATAAGATGCAAACCATTCTAATGTATTTGGGGAGAAGTTAAAAGATACCATTTTGGATAAAAGCAAACTGTGGTTTACAGTATCGAAAGCCTTTTTGAGATCTAGAAAAACAGCTCCTACCACATTACCCCTGTCCAAGGACTGTTTGACGTTTTCAATAAGGCAACAATTTGCTGTTTCTGTTGAGTATCCTGGTCTAAAACCAAATTGATGTGGATGAAGAAGTTGACTGTCTTGTAAGTAGTCTATCAGCTGTGTAGCTACAACTTTTTCAAGAACCTTAGATAGGACTGGTAAGATAGAGATTGGGCGGTAATTGCATATATCGTCTTTACTGCCTGATTTATGAACTGGTATGACGACAGCTTTTTTCCAGCCAGATGGAAATGTACTAGACCTAATGGAGAGATTAATGAGATGAGTCAGTGGTTTGATTAATATTTTGCTGTGCATTTTGAGAAAGGAGGTGCTCATATTGTAGATATCATTAGTTTTTGAGTTTGATAGTGTTTTAACCATCCATCCATCCATCCATCTTCTACCGCTTTTCCGGAGGTCCGGGTCGCGGAGGCAGCAGTTCAAGCAGAGAAGCCCAGGCTTCCCTCTCCCCAGCCACCTGCTCCAGCTCTTCAGAGGGGATACCAAGGCGTTCCCAGACTAGCTGGGAGACATAGTCTCTCCACCGAGTCCTGGGTCTGCCCCGGGGTCTCCTCCCAGTGGGACGTGCCTGAAACACCTCAAATGGGAGGCGTCCAGGAGGCATCCTAATCAGATGCCCATACCACCTCAACTGACTCCTTTCAATGTGGAGGAGCAGCGGTTCTACTCTGAGCCTCTCCCGGATGACTGAGCTCCTCACCCTATCTCTGAGGGTGAGTCCAGCAATCCTACGGAGAAAGCTCATTTCAGCCGCTTGTATCCGCGATCTCGTTCTTTCGGTCATTACCCAAAGCTCGTGACCATAGGTGAGAGTAGGAACGTAGATTGACTGGTAAATCGACAGCTTTGCCTTAGAACTAAGCTCCCTCTTCACCACAACAGACCGGTACAACGTCCGCATCACTGCAGATGCTGCTCCAATCCGTCTGTCGATCTCTCGCTCCATTTTCCCCTCACTCGTGAACAAGACCCCAAGATACTTAAACTCCTCCACTTGGGGCAGGAGCCTGTCCCCAACCCGGAGAGGACAATCCACCTTTTTCCGGCTGAGGACCATGGACTCGGACTTGGAGGTGCTGATTCTCATCCCAGCCGTGTTTTAACAATACCAGCAATTAACTTCTCATTTACCTCATCGATGTGAAAAGTATCTGTTGGAAGTATGGAATTTGTGTTGTTGAGCACATTTGGCAGCACAAAAATTTTTGTTAAGTCTTCCACAGAGCCCACAAAGTGTGAATTAAATTCATTTGCCAAAGTAGCCTTGTCACTGACGGTCTTGCCATTGATTCTAAGTTCCTTTACCCCCTTCTGATCGTTTTTTTTTATTAGTTAAGTTATTTAAATGCCTCCATAGGGAACTGTTGTTACCCTTTGCATGATCTATCAGTTTATTGTAATAAGATATTTTTGATTTTCGCAGCTCATGTACCACTTTATTTCTTAAACTTTTGTACACAAGGTGATCATTTTGTAGTTTGGAGGTTAGTGATGTTTTCAGTGCATAGTCTCGCCTCTTCATAAGTTTTCTTATTTCATTATTTAACCATGGTAGGCTAATCTTCTGTTGTCTACTTTTAATTTGCTTTGAAAATTTTTCTATAGACTTTGTGATTGTTGCAGTTATAAAATTACAACAATCATCTACTTCACATGTTGACATGAGCTGCTCCCAATTTTGATTCTCTAAGTAATGTTCAAACTCCTCATTTTTTGATTTGGGGATAATAAAATTTGATTTGTCAATATCGACTCCCCCAAAATACTGTAGTCGCTTTTTAGTAAGTTTCCTGACAGCAAGAACCATGTTATGATCTGAGAGACCAGTTACAAGATTATAGGTTCTGGTTATTCGTTCTGGTTTATTAGTAAATACCATGTCAATAAGTGTTCTGGATTGTTTGGTTATCCTGGTGGGTCCTTTGATGATTTGCTGGTCATGAGGCTTTTCAGTTTTTGTTTGTCTTTTTTATCAGACCAGTTGATATTAAAGTCACCATGAATTATTGTTTCTCTGTTCTTCTCAAGTTGTTTAACCAGATCACTTAATTCATTATAAAAGGAAGAGTTGTGTGACGGTGGGTTGTACACTACTGCAATGTTGAAATTCATTACCGGAGAGAGACATACATTAACAGCTAAACATTCAAGTGAAGTATTCAAATCAACCAGTTGACATTTATATTTCTCTTTGATGTAAATTAAAACACCTCCTCCCCTCCCTACCTGCCTGTCTTTTCTAAAACACTGGTAGCCCACAATATCGATCATATTAGTGTCTATGTTACTGTGTAGCCAGCTTTCTGAGAGACAAAGGTAGTCCAGATTTGAGTCCAACAGCAACACCGAAATCTCATCTCTTTTGGGGATTATGCTCCGTATGTTTAAATGACCGCCGAGGATCCCCTTTGGTTTAGCCTTGGTGTCCCAAAGAACTCGTGCATGATTAACAGTTTGGAAAAATAAATGTTGTTTTTGCTTTTGTACAGCTCGGTTTTGTGCTAACCCAGTGGTCTGCTGTTTAATAGTGGCAGGTCCAGGGTTAAGGTGAATATCTCCTGCCAGAAGTAGCAGAACTAACAGAACTTTAATTGTATATCCTCTGCCATATTGTGATTTTTGCTTAACAGCCATGTTTGCCTTAATTTGGAAGTTTTTGCTCAGGGCTTTTAAAGACCACATAGAGTGTAGGGTGAGATGACCAAGCCCAAATCCATACAGATAAAACTTTTTAACTTCACCTTTGGTTGAGTTTGTCGGAAAATCCTTCTTGTTGCAGGTCCAGACACACAAAGACAAAACGAAGAGGAAGTAGAGAAGTAGAGAAGGCTTATTAGTGGTGCCCATCAGCCCACTTTTTAATCCAGTGGCAGCCATCTTCAGTCTTTCTTGGAAAGAAGGAAAAAGAAAATCTGTGGATAGTAAAATAAATTCTGCTTATATCGCCAGAATCTGATCCGATCGTCCTCGAATCCAGCTGGGCCTCAGCTAGCCAACTAGCCCCTTCCGTTGCTGGTCTCGTTGCTCATAGTCGCCGTAACTGGTCTCCCGTCCCGCTCCTCCAACCGAGTCTCGTCACACACCACCGCTGCCACCGAGCTCCGCTGAGGTCACGGTAAGTCCTCCGCTAGGCACCGCCACCTACCGTCGTCTGCCTGGGTGAAATCTCTGCTGAGCCCCGTCAACAAATAGACGCTTGCCTGGTAGTATCTCCGCTGGGCCTCGCAGCTGGGCTTCGATTCAGGCTGGTGTAAGGTGAAATGACTGGCGCCAGCATTAAGCTAACTAGCGTTAGCTTAGCAATCGCTTCGGGTAGTCTCGTCGCACACCGCCGCTGCAGTCATGGTAAGTCCTCCGCTGGGCACCGCCGCCTACCGCCGTCTGCCTGGGTGAAATCTCTGCTGAGCCCCGTCAAACAAATAGCCGCCTGCCTGGTAGTATCTCCGCTGGGCCTCGCAGCTGGGCTTTGATTCAGGCTGGTGTTAGGTGGAATGGCTGGCGCCAGCATTAAGCTAACTAGCGTTAGCTTAGCAATCGCTTCAGGTAGGGCACATCAGTGAATCACAAGGAAGCGCTGGAATCGCTGGTCAGTTTACTCACAGTGGCCGGATAAAAGCGATCAAAGGGGTAATCCACCGGAGGTATATCCGATCGCTGTAGGTTAGTTATTTAGAGACTGGCGCCAGCATTAAGCTAACTAGTGTTAGCTTAGCAATCGCTTCAGGTAGCATTAAGCTAACTAGTGTTAGCTTAGCAATCGCTTCAGGAAGGCGCAGGAAGTCGCTGGAGAAAGGCGATTAAAGGGCAATCCAACGGAGGTGGCAATTCAGCCCGTGCGTGTTCGCCACGAGCGCCGATCGCTGCAGGCCAGCCACTTTTAATGGCAAAATCAGTGACTTTGTCTCCGCACTGAAAAAGTGTGACCATCCCGGTCGCCATCTTGAGAAGGCGAAAAAAAAAAAAAAAAGCGGGAGTGATGAGCTGAGAGTGACAAGCTGTTGCAGGGATACAGGGCACAGACTTTTTTTCCCCCAGAGCACAGCATACAAACGCTGAAAAAAAATGCTCAGGGCAGTTGGGTGACAAAAAACACGTTTGGTGGCCTTATAGTTATATACAACTTACATGGATTACACACACACTATTGTAAATAAATGAGTGCGCCGGGAAACGGGTGAGACTGTTGCATTTCAAACTTTACACATGTGTTTATTGATATAACTACTGTACACAGAGGCAGTTGGGGGCTTGGTAGAATGCTGTCAAACTGTAGTTTAATCAGCAAAAAAAGAAAGTCACTTACTCAAATCACTGAGTTGTAATGAAGCCTTGAAGACAGGATGATATTTGTGAGACGCACAGGTGCGTTCCACAAGAACTGCCCGTGGAAACCTAAACCGGCTGACAAGCCAGTCATCATCCTGACCCAGAAAATCTTCTGTCTCTAAAATACCCTTTCTCTTTTCACTGCGCGATATGCAATATCCGCTAATCCTCTGTTATTAGAGCCATTTTCTGCACTTCTTTGGGCTTACTTTTATATCTATTCATCTAATTGCGCACACTTGGATGTTTGTTCATCATGTGTCTCTGGTGTGTATAATAATTTTCACGTCATTATCAGTCTCCCAACATCACTTCTAAGTGTCGCCAATGCAGCAATAACAGTAGAAACGTACGCACGCCAGCCATGAAGCTGGCATGACGCTGCACATATTTCCACGGTCATTTCATTCTTGATACATCTGAAATTTTTCATGGAAAAGGACGTACACCATGTTTTTGTGCATAAGTACCCTTTGTACACGAGGCCCCTGGTGCAAAAATGCACAGTGTAGACACCCACCACATGCAGCAGATGTCATCCCTACCACCTTCCAATCAACAAAATTCAAAACATAAACAACATGCCCACAGAACATACTGTATGTAACCACTAAATCCTGCGGACAAGGCAAAGTAAAAGTAAAACTGTTTTTCTTTTACTTTGCCTTGTATGCATGGTGTGAACACATCTTTAGAGCTCCAGTACAGCACTGAGTGATTCGGTGTATGAATCTTTAGAACAGATCTTTTTAGTGAACGGACCAAAGTGATTCAGTACATTTTAATGAACTGTGGATCCCATCACTAATGTGTGCTCATCTCTGAGAATGAGGAAGAAATGAACTCTTTATCTACTCTGATTGGAAGAGATGCTGGATCAACAGGCAGCTTTTCCAGTTTCTTTAAATATTATTCCGTCATCTGTCCATCATCCTCCCTCTCTGTGTCTCTGTGTGGAGCTGTTATTAAAGACAATGGGTGCTGACAGTCGAGAAACAGCAGAAGAAACATACTGAAATGATCTAGAAGAGAGGTGTGAGAAAGAATGTAGGGGAAGTGAGAAAGAGAGAAGCTTTGTGAAAAAAAGTGACTAAAAAGATATTTTAAGATTTTAATGTTACACAGGGCTCACATTTATTTTGCATCTGCTGATCATCATGAATCAAACATAAAATCAAGTGAAATGGCAGTTTTATTGCCTGTAACTCAGATACGTAGTAGTCCAGAATAAATCAATGTGGTAAATTTAAAAACAATAAAACATCAATAAGCATAATAACTTTGCCCCTTCTAATAGTCATCTCTTGAAGTGCTAGAGCATGCTATACAGTTTGGTTTGATGGAAAGGGGAGGAACAAAATCCTCAGGATGCTTCACCAAGGTAGTTGAACATGAAAGACCATGATCATCCTGAACTGTTAAAGTTTTATCTTCCTTTTCTCATTCACATCCTCCACGTTGCAGGTGATTTCATTCACACATTTATTTTCTCATCATTGCAAACTAGCTCTCCACTGAGAAGTGTGAGAGGCTAAAGCTGGTTAACAACCACACCTAACACAATATATCAGGGTCTTTTTTTATGGAGGCAGGTACAACAACCACAGTATCCAGCACTGATTTAATAAGAGCACTCTAGAGTTCAATATCCTCCGCCTCTGTTTTCTTTGAAGATCCCAGTATCTTACTGAATGAGAGCCCTTTTCAACTTTTCCATATAATTATTGGAGCAGAGCCAAATTATGATAAGTCTGTTATCCATGAATATACAACAAAAATAGTTTTACAACATCTGTAATTCAAAAAGAGACTTTCTTTAGTCCATACAAGTAATTTCTGCCAAACACAGTGAAATAAGCATTCCAAGTTACGGGGCAAAATTCTTAAGGTAAAAATTTAACATCGTAAGTCAGGGGCTATCCACCTTATTCCTGAGGGTGCTGCTGTAGAAACAATTATGGGGGCAACTTCCAGTTTCAGGCTGAAGTCGTATTAAATCAGTCAACAAGAGTGGAGTAGTGGGGCATTTAAAAAAGCGTTTTTAAAAGTGTTTTAAATTCGTTTTAATGTACAGTCCATTTACCTGTTTTGCAGTCAAGTGGCAGATAATTTCAGCACTTGTTTTTGTATTTTTGAATGTTTTGCATAGTTCTGGTACTTGCTGCTGTTCGTGGCGTGAGACTCCTGCAGATAAGCACAGCTAAATCTGTGGCTTCAACAGCAATGAGTAGATCGTGCACTGAAGACTAAAAAGGACTGCTGGTGTGATGGTGGTACAGACACAGGACAGACACAGGAGCAGCAGATATGTTTTCACTTGTATGAATGTCACAAATCTGACATTTATATATGTCACCAGATGCAAGGCTGCATGAAGTAAAGAAATAAATAAAAAAAATAGTAACAGTTTGCTTCCTAAGGCTTAATGATTTAAGAAAGATATCAAATAGGTGTTGGGGTTTTTTTTTGCATTCGTTGCACTGCATTGGAACAATATGGACTTGATATTAGCAGCTTCAGCATGCATTAATTTTTAAATTATCATAAAATATAGATCAATAAAATTTGGAACAATTGTCAGAAAAGGTCTGTATGTGTTAAGTTAAATAACAAGCATTCAGGGCATGACAGCAGCATGAGCATTTTAATTTTGGGGTAAAACAAATAGCTGCAGCTGTCTGTATTTACCCCGGATGTTAAAACACCCAAGCACAGTGTTGTGGTTCTTTGTGAATATGACTAGATTCTACATCTGCACTGAGATAAATTTGATTATGTCCAACATATTTTAACAAAATGCAACCGACTTTATTGCGGTGGAAACATTGATCTATCTCAGAGCTTTTATTTGTTTATAGCGTTAGCGTCTTAGCAGCGGAGCTAACTAATGGAGCTACTGTCTGCGAGGCCACTTTTTAAGGTCATCTTCTCATCCCTCGATAGTCGTGGGAAGTGGTATGATTGTATTACTCTTTTTTGAGGTGCAATAGGTTGTGTTCCCACATTTTTGATGCCGAAGTCACTGTTTTTTAACAAGGAAAAGTGTCCCGTTTCCGTGACAGCCCCACTTTCTAAACTAGTACCGGAAGTTGCACCCATAATTCACGCAAGGCATCATGGAGGCTAGGAATAAGGTGGATAAAGATCTTAAGTCACGCCCCCTCTACTTCTGCATATGGGACCTTAAATTGGAAAAAAAAAAACTCCATTGAAATAAATGGCAAGAGCGAAATTATCTTTTGATCACAATTTTGCCAGGAGTTACACATATGATGTTTGTCAATTTAAAAGATAATTTTCCACATAAATAACACTGTAGTTGTAGTTGTGGCCGTGGCCCTGGTGCTGGCCAGCCTTGCCTCCCGGGCGGGGCTGGGTCCAGCCTTGGGCCCTTGGTGCTGGGGGACTGCTCCCTCTCTGGGCCGGGGTCCGATGTGCAACGGTGGTGTGGGCTGGCCCTGACACCCCCCTGGGGCCCTGGAGGCACTCTGGGGCCTAGTGCCTACGTTCCTGGAGCTGTGGGGGTGGTGTGTGTGTGTGTACGCGCACGCGTGCATGCGTATGTATAGGTATGCATGTGTGTGTGTGTGTGTCTATGTGTGTGTGAATCTGTAATTACAAAAAGTGCTGTTCAGTGTCATACCACCACAGGCTGCGAGCTATAATCTGCCCTGATGACGCTGATCACAGTCTGTGATTCAGATGCTGCAGGACAATGCTCAGTCGTTCTGTGCCAGTGTGCCATTACAGGGATGACATCATTCCTCTGCAGCACTTAGCGAGTGCACACACTCACACGCGCGCACAAGTATCACTTACGACTGCTCAGTTCTCAGGTCTCCCCTCCCATGTCATGGATCCATCCTCGTGCGGTCAGCACCAATTAGCGTGCATGTTTGTGTGTATGTGTGTGTGGGAGCAGTTCAAATAAGATACAGAGATTAGGTGAAGCACAGGCTACTAAGATTAAGAGAAGCCACTACATCCATCAATGGGGCTGAGTCAATGCTGGGGGATGAGAAGCCCCACTAATGGCCATATCTCAACTGATCCATCACATCTCCAGCTTGTTTACACTTTGAACCTCACACAACCACATGATGACTCACTGCTCATTAGCTAGTCAGTGTGGGTGTGTGTGTGGGGGGGGTGTTTGTGTGTGTTGGTGGGGGGGGGGGGCACAGATAGATAGATAGATAGATAGATAGATAGATAGATAGATAGGAGTCTGTCCACCAGTACAAAACATTCTGCTTTTTTAATTTGTATTTATTATTACCAGCAGGTATTATGATCTGAATCCATTCTTGGCTTACAGACAAGGTCAGGCAGGTCATGGACTATGATGTTTACAAACAACATTGTGATCTGTAGTGTGGGTAGGGACCAGGTTGAAGAGAACCGGGAAAGTTAGAGGTGTGCTCGGGAGAGAAGAGGAATAAAAGTAGAAGCAAGACAGAATACATGTGTGTGAATAAGAACTTGGAGAGGGTAGCGGTGCATCCATAGTTAGGTAAATAATGAGTAAGTGGTAACTCGGTTTTTGGAGCTTTATTAGAATACAAACTATGTATTCTATGCGTGCCGTCCAGCACCCTCATCCAGAGCAGCATAATGACCGGCATCGGGTCCATCCCGGGGCGGCATCGCATGGCGCCGAACATGCTCTCCACTTACTTCTTTGTCCAGCCAGTCTGAGTCCCAAATCTCCACACCATCCACCACTGGAGCTGGTCGGCCCCAGAGTGGCCCCCCAGTAAGGCCCCTCGCGATGGTCTCTGCTGCCTCGAACTGTTGAGCGAGCTCGATAGCAGCAGCCAACGTCAACTCTCCTGGATGTGTTAGAAGACTGGACCGGGCCTCCGGGCAGCGGATGTGCTCTGCCAGCTAGTTCCGAATCATCTCGTCCTCCAGGGGCCCGAACTTGCACTCCCTCGCCAGCTCTCGGAGGTCTGTCAAGAATCTCTTTACTGGCTCCCGCGACTGTTGGCGGCGCTGTTGAACCTGGATGCGTCGGACCGTGACATTTTCCGGGGTGCGAAAGTAGCGCGCCATTAGCTCCACCACTTCGTCAAAACTATCAGCTCCCCCAAGGTTCTCCAGTATCCTCTGCTCCTCTATGTCTAAGTTACAGACCAAGACAGCCCTCGCATCTCCAGCTCGCCGAGGTTCAAAACCACCAGGTAATTAGTAAAAGCAGCAAACCTTCGGGGCCACGGTACAGGTGGCTTGCCCGGGTCCTCCAAAAATGGCTGAAAACTGGCAACAGATCTTTCTAGTACCGCTTTTACCTCATCGCCAAATGTTGCATCCATAATTAGGCAAATAATGAGTAAGTGGTAGCTCGGTTTATGGAGCTTTGTTAGAATACAAGCTATCATACAAATAAGGCTTACGGCACTTGCCTGCAGGCCAGGTGTCTTCCCGATGAAAGAGGACTAGCCCCTTCCGCCCACCTCCTTTATACTAGGAGTGGCGTCACCACTGGAAACCGGTAGTTAACCACCTCAGTCCATTCCCTGTCCAACCTGGCCACCATCTTACTACTACCAGCCTTTTACATACATACGTAACAGGTAGGTGTGACAGAAGAAGATGCAAGCGGTATAGAGAGATGGGGGAAGATGATCCTTCATGGTGACCCCTAAAAGGAGAAGCCAAAAGGAGAACAAAAGAAAAAAGAAGAAGAAGAAGAAGCAAGTATTACAGTCTACATTATTTGTATGTTTTGACATTAAGTAACCTCTTGTGGTCATGTAAGTTATGACATAAAGTGTCGTGAAGTGATGTGAAATAATGGATGGTTACAGTGCAGTGTATAAAAGTGTACTCTCACCTTTTCCCAACTCGACCTCTGACCACCTAAAATTGTGTATTTAGCATGTAAAGTAAGTACATTGTGAAACAGGAAGTGAGTCCCGGATGAAGTGAAAGCAAAGACAGATGCCAGTGACAAAGTGGAAGGAGTCCCATCCACAATCCTCCTCCCACTTCACTGTGAGGACTTACGCAGTTTTAAAATGGGGAGAACACTATGAAATATGGTGACATAAGTGTCAGTTGTAGTCACAGGTTGAGAAGACATGACCTACTTTTATTTACGAGCTTGAGGACTTGTTGCACACACACACACACACACACACACACACACACTCACTCGTGCGCACACACACACACACACACACTACATGCCATTTATAACTGTATGTATTTCTTTTTACTATTATTCCCCTTGTGTGAGGCCTAGCTTGTCATGTTGAATAATACCATTGGAAGCCAAATGTCACTGCATCTCCTCACCTTGCAGTCCGCCCAGGCAGTTATCTCTGTTTCGCTTGTTTAAATAGCAAAGCTGTGTGTGCTTAAGTGCTTGTAGCAGTTCAAACATCATTTTCTTGATGTGTCAGTTAGTCATAGATCAGGGGTCGGCAACCCGCGGCTCCGGAGCCGCATGCGGCTCTTTCATCCCTCTGCTGCGGCTCCCTGTGGCTTTGGAAAATAAATAATGAGTATTTAATTAAAATGTATTTTATTTTAGTTCATTAGTTTTTAAAATGTAATTCTAAATTTGAAGATTATGGTGATCTTGTAAAATCTAAAAAAAAACGTGTTAAAGTTTAATCACCATCAGCGAAAAATCAACACGAAGTCGGAAGTCGTCTCCCGCGATAACCCGGATGTGTTGTGTTCAAGCTACTGCTGTATTGTAAACAGCCCTGCGATTGGATAGTTGCAAACGATTGGACCAATCAAATGGCTCATTGTATGCTTTTTCAAAGATTCATGGCGGCGTGTTCTCAGGGATGTGATTTTCTGTTAATTCGCCGAATTCCGCTTTATTTTATCTTCCAGGAAGATAAAGTACGTTAAGTACATTAGCGGCTTGTGGTCCACGAACGCAGTGAAGCTGCGCCCTTTCAGGCAGGACTGGAAGTGACGTATGGCCACCGGTAATCGATATGGCCAGGTGGAGAGTCATTAACTCTACAACTGCTGTATGAGCTGGGCTGACGCGAGGGATTAAACGGTAATAAAAGTTAACCATCCCCTTTTATGATTCCAAACAGTTTGAAATTGACAGTGCACAGTGGACATTGACTCATATCTTTTGAATATTTCTAAGACTTGGCTGCATCAGTGATTGCGCAAAATGAACTGCTCAAGACTCAATAGAGATTGAAACTGGTGATCTGAAATGAATGCTGAAATTATAAAAAGTAATGGTATGTTGGAATTTTATTTCTATTATGGAATAGATAAAATTAACTGATTTTGATTTGATCAAGTGTTAAAGCATGTGATGGATAATGCTTGTTAGGATATTTTAGGAATGCTATCTTCTTGAAACATAAGTCAATATTATACATTAATAAGTGGCATTCAGCTGTTTGTTTTATGTCATTTAAGCACAGTTCTGGTACTTAAAAATCATAAAAACCCAGGAGCTTCGGGGGGCTTTGCCCCCCCCTTGCCCCCCATCCCACCCCGGACCCCACTGGGGGACTATGTCCCCCAGACCCCCTGCTAAATTTTCAGATAATTTCCCCAACCCCAAATCACATCGCTGGTTCGTGTTGGAATTCTGAGCTTTCGGTATTGTTTTCAGCGGAATTATGAGATTTTTATCGAAGGATCAGGAGTCATCAGTGCTAGAAATAGCACTCTCCTTTCAACCCGATGTCAACCTTCAACCCAATGTCTTTTTTTTTTTTCGGAGTTCAAAATGTTTTTGTTGCATGCAGAAATGTAATTTTGTTTTCTCTGCAGGAGTTCCCTGATTTCATAAATGCAACACATTATAGTTTGTTTATACATAGCATAAAGGGAAAAAAAAGTTATATGCAGTGTTATTTCATTTTAAGTGTCAAAAGGGTTTTTGTGGCTCCCAGTGTTTTCTTTTCTGTGGGAAACGGGTCCAAATGGCTCTGAGCGGTAAAGGTTGCTGACCCCTGCCCTGGACAGATCGCCAGTCCATCGCAGGGCCAACACAGAGAGACAGACAACCATTCACTCTCACAGTCATACCTAAGGACAATTTAGAATCCCCAGTTGATGCCAATTAACCTAACTTGCATGTTTTTGGCATGTGGGAGGAAACTGGAGAAATCCCGGAGTAAACCCACGCAGACACGGGGAGAACATGCAAACTCCACACAGATCACTGTTGGTCGGGGGCTGGGATTGAACCCAGGATCCCCCGGCCAAGGGTGAGTTGCTGTGCTGCCGCAGTGCTAACCACTTCGCCACCGTGCCGCCCACAACCAATCCACTAGTTGTCAAATTGAGAGTCTGGAGAACAAGTGAAGGATACAGATTTATATTATATTAATACATTTGAACAAGGAGCATTATGAGGAAACAGGATGAAAAGTAGCTTCTTCTAAATAAAACTTTCATCTCTAATTTATGAAAATATCAGGAACTAAAGCTGTGTGATCACTGTTGAAAATAGGAGATGGGTGATATTTTTCAGATTTAAACAATTTATGAATGTGCTGATAATTAAAACTATGCAAAAATTATGGTCAGATATTCAGAAATTTATTTTTCAGCACAAAACAATTTATAATATATATCTAACATTTATTTCATGAATGAAGCTATATAAACGAAGCTATAAGCAGTTTTTTCCCACTGCTGTAGTAGGAATTCATTAATGCCACATAATATTCAGAGCTATGTACAGTATATAAAAAACTTTATAAGCAGAATAATCTTTATTTTAAAGGTCAAATTGCCGCTGCGGCTCTCAGCCACGTCTGTTTTAGTCGGAGACGGGCAAAACGGCTCTTCGGCTGGCAAAGGTTGCAGACCCCTTAATTAATCATCATAGCAAACCTCATGATCTATGTCATAGATCATGAGGTTTGCTATGATGATTAATGTTTTGGTAAACAGCCATGTGTATTAAATCTTGTACTCGTAAGAATTTCATGTCATGTTTTCCCTCTTTTTTCTCCCATATAAAAATGTATTAAATTATTCATGGTGAAAATGTAAAGTTCTGGAACTGCAAGAAAAAAGGAAACATTACCTGGTATAAGCTTGGCTGATCTCCCAGTCAAGACGGTGCCCCGTACTGTTATTTTTATTTCTCTCTGAGAAAGTCCTGTACTTACCACATGATTATTACATGATCATCTTGTTTCAGTATGGACTTGTATGGTCCCTATGGAACTTATGTGTCAAACAGAAACAGAAAGTTAGTTGTCCAGCAACTAGTTAACCAGCAAGATCTGGCTGTTGAAGGAATGTTTTTTTTCAACCACAGGGATCCAAGCACTGCAACACTGATGGAAGAAGTGTGTGGACCAAAGGGGAGACTGTGTTGAAAAATAAACCACATTTGGTCAAATTTGAGCACTATGAACTTTTCAGGGCCCCCCTCCCCCCCCGTATATAAGGGGGAAAATAAGTATCGAACGCGTCAACATTTTTCTCAATAAACATATTTCTGATGGAGCCATTGATCTGAGATTTTCACCAGATGTCAGTAACAACCCAAGTAATCCATATTACAAAGACATAGGACAACTGTGTTCACAAAGCAAGCTATATTTAATAAAGTGGGATGACACAGGGAATAAGTATTGAACACATGAAGAAAAAGAGGTGCAAAAAGGCATAGAAAGCCAAAAAAGCAGCTGAAATCCATCAACATTTAGGCCAATTTAAGCCATCCCATCCCCTATCAGTGCAAATTAATTTCAGGTGGTTAAGTCCTGACTGATAGCCTTTAAAAAGGTCTGAATAGCAGATTGTCACATCCCAAAGAACTTGTGATGGGGAGAAGCAAAGAGCTCTCTCGAGACCATCGCAACCTTATTGTTGCAAAACCTAATGATGGCAATGGTTACAGGCACAATTCTAACCTGCTGAATGTTCCAGTGAGCACTGTTGGAGCCATCATTCAGAAGTGGAAAGAACATTATTTTATCATAAACCGGCCAGGACCAGGAGCTCCTTGCAAGATTTCTGACAGAGGAGTCAAAAGAATTATCAGAAGAGTTATCCAAGAGCCAAAGATCACTCGTGGAGAGCTCCAGAAAGACCTGGAGTTAGCAGGTACTGCTGTTTCAAAGAAAACAATAAATAATGCACTCAACCGACATGGACTCTATCTATGCCTGCTCACCTCACAAGACTCAATTGCTGAAGAAAAAGCATGTTGAGGCTCATTTAAAGACTGCTGCACAACATTTCCGCAAGCCAGTAAAATACTGGGAGAATACAGTGTTATATAAGATAAGATAAACCTTTATTAGTCCCACAATGGGGAAATTCCAGGATTGCAACAGCACAGGGATAGCAACACTGAGAGCAATAATTAAGAAGATAAGAAAAATAAGAGCAGTGAATACACATATGTACACATAAATATATAAATATATACTGTATATACACAGTGTGGAGCATTGTAGCTAGATGGAATAAACAGCATAACCGTCTATTTAGTTACCCTACATGGTATGAATATGTACCCATACATATTGTCACCCTCCGTAGCGACTGATATTGTCCTAGTTGTATACTGGAGGGAACCATTTGCATAAGTCTATTGCATCTTTTGCATTCAATACTATTAGGTCGTCACGTTTTTTTGCTATCTCTACGAGCAGCCCTGCTTGGGTTATACAGTCTGACAGCCGTAGGTAGGAAGGACCTGCGAAACCTCTCGGTTGCGCACCTAGGATGATGTAGTTTACTGCTAAATGAGCTCCTCAGTGCGTTCAGTATGTCCTGCATAGGGTGGGACTCGGACTCCAGCAGAGATGACAGTTTAGCCACCATCCTTCTCTCTCCCATCTCCTCCACTGGGTCAAGGCGTTGCCCCAGGACAGAGCTAGCTTTCTTGATTAATTCAATTCAATTCAATTCAATTCAACTTTATTTATATAGCGCCATTTCACAACAACAGTCATCTCATAGCACTATCAACTGTAGGGGGAACCCCCACAGTTGCAGAAAGACCCCAGCAATCAGGCGATCCCCTGTGAGCAAGCACTTGGCGACGGTGGAGAGGAAAAACTCCCTTTTAACAGGAAGAAACCTCCAGCAGAACCAGGCTCAGGGAGGGGCAGTCATCTGCCGCGACTGGCTGGGGGGTGAGGGGATAGAGAAGAAGAAAAGAACAGACATGTAGAGAGCAAACAGCACAGTTTAGTTTGTTCAGTCTCTTCCTATCGGCTGCTGTAATGCCACTGCCCCAGCAGACCACTCCAAAAGTGATGGCTGATGCCACTACTGTGTCGTAGAATGTCTTCAGCAGCACCCCTTGTACACCAAAAGACCTGAGCCTCCTCAGTAGGAACAGACTGCGCTGTTCCTTCTTGTAGAGTGCATCGGTATTGTGTGACCAGTCTAGTTTATTGTTCAGATGAACACCCAGGTACTTGTAGGATGTCACTATCTCAATGTCTGTTCCCTGTATGTTTACTGGTGCTGTGAGGGGTTGTCCTTGCCTGTGGCAGTCCACCGCCAGCTCCTTAGTTTTACTCGCATTGATCTGGAGGTAGTTCCGATGGCACCAGTCCACGAAGTCCTGGATAAGTCCTCTGTACTCAGCTTCATCTCCGTTGGAGATGAGGCCAAAGATCGCAGAGTCATCAGAGAACTTCTGTAGATGGCAGTGTGTTCTGTTGTGTGAGAAGTCCGCAGTATAAAGGGTGAACAGGAAGGGAGCCAAAACCGTTCCCTGGGGGGGCCCTGTGCTACCGATGATCGTGTCAGACACACAATCCCGGGTTCTCACAAACTGTGGCCGGTTAGTGTGGTAGTCCAGGATCCATGATGACAGGTGCTGGTCCACCCCTGCGCACAGCAGCTTGTCCTTCAGGATCATCGGTTGGATGGTGTTGAAAGCACTGGAGAAGTCAAAGAACATGATCCTCACCACGTTCCCGGGCTTCTCCAGGTGGGACAGGAAACGGTGAAGGAGGAAGATCACTGCATCCTCCACCCCAATGCCATGCTTGTAGGCAAACTGGAGTGGATCCATTGCTGGTCCCACCAGGGGGCGGAGGTGAGCAAGGAGCAGTCTCTCCAGGGTCTTCATCATGTGAGACGTCAGGGCCACTGGTCTGTAGCTGTTCAGGTCTCTGGGGTGGGAAGTCTTTGGTACAGGTACCACATAAGATGTTTTCCACAACTGTGGTACCCTCCCCAGCTTCAGGCTCAGGTTGAAGATGTGCTCCACAATCCCACACAGCTGGTCTGCGCAGGACTTGAGGAGCTTCGTGCTGATGCCGTCCAGTCCCGAGGCCTTCCTCGCCTTGATCTTCCTCAGCTCCGTCCTCACCTGGGTCTTAGTGGGGGTCAGGTTGGGTGTGTGTGTGCTGGGAGTTGGGGGGTGTTGGTGGAGTGGGGTGTGGACAGCAGTCGGGGGGGGGGGTGTTGGTCAAACCTATTAAAAAACAGGTTCAGATTGTTTGCCCACTCCCTGCCCCCCGTGGCCTGGGAGGAGGTATTCTGGAGCCCAGAGATGGTTTTAAGGTTTCTCCAGACCCCGTCGATGTCGCTCTGTTGCAGCTTGTCCTCCATCTTCTTCCTGAAGCTGTACTCTCATTTGTGAGGCATGGTGTGGTGGCACTCACTTCCATTCCGCCATCACCCGTGCCTATAAAGAACAGTAGGCAGGAGGGGCGGGCCTCTTCGCCATCACCCCTGCCTGGCAGTCATAGTGTGGTGTTGTAACACTCTACTATTAAATAGAGAATATTACCAAAAAACAAGGGGTGAAATGATTGCACTCTAAACAAGCTTTTATGGTTTTGTGGATTATTATTGTGCCTTCCGGTTCCGGCGCCACACGAGTTGGCTGCCTTTTGCAACAGCCGCTCAATTCTGAGTCTTTTTATCTTCCTTCTTCTTTCTGATCCGGTGATAACTTTCTGATCCGGCACACCTTTCACTCTATATATATCACGGACACACAGATCGCCCCAAAGGTCTCCCGAGTCGGCGGACGGAGCCACTGTCTACAGCAGGAGACGATACAGCAGGGAAGAGCTAGCTAGCACTCAACCGCCACCCGGTGCTAACGGAGAAACTCGACATACCGGGGAACTGAAGTGAAAACGACGCGGGTGCCGGGCTGGAGTTTAGGCGGCGTGCAAGAAATATAAGACAGAATAATAAAGAGCGATGGCAAGAACCAAGCACACTGCCCATAAATCTACTGGAGGAAAAGCCTCCAGAAGCAGCTGGCCACCAAGGCTGCTCGGAAAAGTGCTCCTGCCACCGGCGGAGTGAAGAAGCCTCACCGTTACAGGCCCGGTACCGTGGCTCTGAGAGAGATCCGTCGCTACCAGAAATCCACGGAGCTGCTCATCCGTAAGCTGCCCTTCCAGCGCCTGGTGAGGGAGATCGCTCAGGACTTCAAGACCGACCTGCGCTTCCAGAGCTCCGCCGTCATGGCTCTGCAGGAGGCCAGCGAGGCCTACCTTGTGGGTCTCTTCGAGGACACCAACCTGTGCGCCATCCACACCAAGAGGGTCACCATCATGCCCAAAGACATCCAGCTGGCTCGCCGTATCCACGGAGAGAGAGCTTAGACTTTCTGCTGCACATCCACCAACCACAATGCTCCGCACTGTGTCTACACTCACCGGCCACTTTATTAGGTACACCTGTCCAACTGCTCGTTAACACTTAATTTCTAATCAGCCAATCACATGGCGGCAACTCAGTGCATTTAGGCATGTAGACATGGTCAAGACAATCTCCTGCAGTTCAAACCGAGCATCAGTATGGGGAAGAAAGGTGATTTGAGTGACTTTGAACGTGGCATGGTTGTTGGTGCCAGAAGGGCTGGTCTGAGTATTTCAGAAACTGCTGATCTACTGGGATTTTCACGCACAACCATCTCTAGGGTTTACAGAGAATGGTCTGAAAAAGAAAAAATATCCAGTGAGCGGCAGTTCTGTGGGCGGAAATGCCTTGTTGATGCCAGAGGTCAGAGGAGAATGGCCAGACTGGTTCGAGCTGATAGAAAGGCAACAGTGACTCAAATAACCACCCGTTACAACCAAGGTAGGCAGAAGAGCATCTCTGAACGCACAGTACGTCGAACTTTGAGGCAGATGGGCTACAGCAGCAGAAGACCACGCCGGGTGCCACTCCTTTCAGCTAAGAACAGGAAACTGAGGCTACAATTTGCACAAGCTCATCGAAATTGGACAATAGAAGATTGGAAAAACGTTGCCTGGTCTGATGAGTCTCGATTTCTGCTGCGACATTCGGATGGTAGGGTCAGAATTTGGCGTCAACAACATGAAAGCATGGATCCATCCTGCCTTGTATCAATGGTTCAGGCTGGTGGTGGTGGTGTAATGGTGTGGGGAATATTTTCTTGGCACTCTTTGGGCCCCTTGGTACCAATTGAGCATCGTTGCAACGCTACAGCCTACCTGAGTATTGTTGCTGACCATGTCCATCCCTTTATGACCACAATGTACCCAACTTCTGATGGCTACTTTCAGCAGGATAATGCGCCATGTCATAAAGCTGGAATCATCTCAGACTGGTTTCTTGAACATGACAATGAGTTCACTGTACTCAAATGGCCTCCACAGTCACCAGATCTCAATCCAATAGAGCATCTTTGGGATGTGGTGGAACGGGAGATTCGCATCATGGATGTGCAGCCGACAAATCTGCGCCAACTGTGTGATGCCATCATGTCAATATGGACCAAACTCTCTGAGGAATGCTTCCAGCACCTTGTTGAATCTATGCCACGAAGAATTGAGGCAGTTCTGAAGGCAAAAGGGGGTCCAACCCGTTACTAGCATGGTGTACCTAATAAAGTGGCCGGTGTATATATATATATATTTATAGTAATATGTACATATGTATACTAGCTGCTCTTGTTTTTTCTTGCCTTCTGATTGTTGCTCTGAGTGTTGCTATCCCTGTGCTGTTGCAATCCTGGAATTTCCCCATTGTGGGACTAATAAAGGCTTATCTTATTATTAAGGTCATAAACCTCCGTGTGCCATGGCTCGGCGCATGAGAGAAAGAATGAATAACCCAACTGCGAGAGTTGATGGTGCACTTTTATTAACAACACAAAGGAAATAACAGGTCCAGTTATCACCAAGTTCAGTTCAGTTCAACCACAGAAATACAGAGAGATTTAATGACAAGGTTTGGCCACCAGACATGTAGGGTGCCAGCCGAATGCTCAACAGCCTGGTCTAAAATGGAGCCTGGTGCTGCAGGGATGCGTAAAGCACAAAAGGAAAGGTGCACGACCTCGGGCTGCAGGGCTGCAGAGCACAGGAGAAAAGGCGAAAAAAGACACTTACTGAGCTGGAGCTGATCCGGGGCAAAACCAAGCAGTCCGGTGGAAAAGGATTAGAAGCTGAGGCAGCCGCAAACACCCAGGGATTGATCGTCTGAAGATGTCGGGCTGAGTATGTGAAGGGAGTGGTACATCATTCATGGAGAACTTGCTGCCATGAACGAGGGTGAATGCACCGACAATCTCCTTCCTCTGGAGCGGCCAACAAATACTCCAGAAGCTAACGAGGAAAGAGATTGGCGGTGTGAGAATGCGTGGGCAGAACTGATTGGCATTCAGTGTGTGACAGTGCTTGTGAATGAGAGTGAATGGAACGTGTGCATATGTGTGTGTGCGTGTGGGTGTGTGTATGTGTGTGAGCACCCGTGACAGGGCAGCTGACGGTGCTTGACAGGAGGAGGGGGCGTTCCAGAGCTGTCAGGAGGAAACTAGGACAAATCATAACTATAAGTCAGAACCGGGTTTGGCCTCCAAACCCAGATTCCTGACAGCCCCCCACCCAAGGGGTGGGTGCCAGATACCCCAGTACCATCAGCAAAAAAGAAAAGAAACAACACCCCTCAAGGGAACCCCTCCCCCCGGCAACAAACATTAACCCAGGGTGGGAGGTGGGGGAAAACCAGTTAGGAGGGAAGCAACCAGTGAAAACACAATCAGAACAAAAATAGAATAAAGAGCAAACCCCTCCTAACGACCCCCAACCTGGAACACTAACCCCCCTCCCCCGAAGTCCAAAGTTCAGGGGGTCAACCTAAGTCCCAGGGCCCCAGTGTGGTGAGGAGTGGAAGATCGGGTGGCATGCCCAAGTCCCAAGTCCAGCAGGTGGCCCGTGGAATAGTCCCCGGGCCGATGGGCCACCTGACCCATAAGCCAAGTCCTTCGGGTGGCCGACTAGCGTGGTGGAGCCACCAGGACCTGAGAGGAGGGCAGAGAGGCAGCCTCCAAACTCGGGAACCTTGGCGGCAAAGCCAAGGAACGGGAGCCCCCCTGCCGTTGGAGGCTTGGGGCAGGGGGACCGCAGCACCTGCTACGGTCCCGGTCTGGGACGTGGCTGCACCCGCGATGGTACCGGTCTGGGACGTTGCTGCACCTGTGATGGTCCCGGTCTGGGACGTGGCTGCACTGGCACTGGACTCCAGCTGAAGCTCTGCTGCACTGGTGGTGGACTCCAGCTGGGGCTCGGCTGCACTGGCAGTGGACTCCAGCTGGGGCCCTGCTGCGCTGGCGGTGGACTCCAGCTGGGGCCCTGCTGCACCTGCGGTGGACCCTGGCTCAGGCCCTGCTGCACCCGCGGTGGGCTCCGGTTGGAGCACCGTTGCACATGCGTTGACCCCCATCGGGGGCCTCATTGCTGCCGTGGTGGCCTCCCCAGTGAGGGAAGTGATGCTCCTCATGTCCTCCGGCGTTGGACCTCGATCCTTGGTTGCCTCCAGTAGCTCTCCAGCAACTCTGGCTGGAGGTTCCGAACCCAAAGGGAGAGAAAGAGAAACTGGGTCAGGGTCTCTGGCAGCGGCAGAGCCTGGTGTGGTGGTCCCGAGGGCTACTGTGAGCTGCCCCGGGTCCACCTCACCATAAGTCGGGCAGTGTGACATTAATATTGACACTCCTGACATAATGAAGCACACTTGCCTGACTTCTGGCTACACCGCCATCCAGGACTCCGGCTATTTAGGGTGCGTTGGTTCCTCCAGTCCATCGGGTGCTGGACCCCTGTCGACCTCCTTCGGGAGAACTGGACCCTCCTTGTCATCCATGGGCAACCACGGTTGCGGCGGCTCCTCTCCAGCGACCCTAGGAAGGAGCTCGAAGGATACAGGAGAATGGAGATGGTTAGGGTTGCCGGCAGCAGCAGAGCCCGGCGAGGAAAGTGTGGATGCAGCTGGGGGTGCACCCAACTCTCCTCCCCAAGTGCCAGGCAAGAACTCTCAACACATGACAGGTGAACTACAGGAGAGATTATTTTTTCTATGCTCGAGTTGTACCGCTATCCAGGACTCCGACGATGATGTTTGGGGTCCAATCGGCTGGAGGTCCGGTCTGGGGGATGGCTCTGCCGTGGCGGCCCCCACAGCAGGCATGATGGTCTCGGCAGTCGTGGTCTCCTCCATTGAAGCCCCTATTGCCGGTAATCCTCCCGGCATGAAGTCTGGAGGTGGAGACCTGGGTGGCACTGCATCCGCAGAGACTGAAGCAGGAGGATGCTCCTTCATTGGCACCCGCTTCCGGTCGGTCACAGCACTCCTCCTCTGGTCGTAGCGGATCTGCAGGGTGCAGTCCTCCAACACCGCGCATTCCCTCCTCCCCCAATCGTTGAGCTCCATGGCTGGTAGACACTCCCAGGCAGGGGATGGAGACACAGAGGAAATAGGTGAGTTCATCATAGGAGCAGCAGGGGGAGGGCACTCAGGCAACTGCCTAGCCTGAGGCTCTCTCCCGGAGGACAGACAAGGCTTATCCTTAATGACTAAGGTTGAATGAAAACCCACTTGCCTGGCCTCCCGGGTCTGAATGCTGGCGGCTGCTGATGGCGTGTTGTCCTCCTTCTCCATGCCCATAGGTCTTGTAGGCTCCTCGGTGATTGATGGAGTTGCCAGCCCGAATGGCACGGAGGTGGGCGGGTCCAGAGTGGCACACACAATCTCTCCGGCGGCTGGGGTGGACGACCCAACGACGGGAACTGTGGCTGAAGCTGAAGGGACGTCTGCTGGTACGACAGCTGGCACCAAGGGGGGCTTCGCCGCAGCAGCAGTCGGGCTTGACGTCTGATTAGGAACCGCCGATGAGGTAACAGGCTTAGACCTAGGATTACCCTCACGCCGTGTGGTTGACTCCTTCCGCTCCTCCTGCGTCTGACGATCTTCTCCCGGGGCCGGCGGGGAGTGAAGGGAGACAGAAGACAGGGAATAAGGAGCCGTGACAGCAGCTGTTTGAGGAGCTTCAGCGGGTAACGATTTCTGAAGCTCCTCCACAGAAATCTGATTAATCACCTCAGGAGACATAGCAAAAGAATGGATATGAACTTGCCTGAACTCCTGATTGGTGATAATGTCCGCTGCTGACTCGGTGTCCTGCTTCGTCCTCCCAGGAGTAGGACGAGAAATCCAGCGGGGGGAGGAGCACTCCAGCTTGGGCGGCGAGCGGTGGGCTCCGGTCCTCTGGGAGCATGTCATGGGAAGCCGCGGTAGAGCTCCGATGGCTCCTTCTGTCATCTCCTCCAGCTGTCGGCGTGACTCGTGAACCGCGGTGAGAAACGATGTCAACCCCGAATATTTCCAAAGACCGGGGCACGTCTGGAGCACCCTGACAGTGATGTCAAAAAGCAAGAAATTCTCCTCCGGGCAGTTGGTGGCTAGAGCCCGGGAAACGAACTCCTCGGGGCTTAGTCCAAAAACGGAAAAATCCATGGTGACGACTAGGGGAAAAAGCACTAAGGAGAAAAAGAAAAAATACACTCGTGCACCACCTCTCTGCTGGGCTTTTTACACTGGTCAGGGCATTCTGTCATAAACCTCCGTGCGCCATGGCTCGGCGCACGAGAAAGGGAATGAATAACCCAATTGCGAGAGTTGATGGTGCACTTTTATTAACAACACAAAGGAAATAACAGGTCCAGTTATCACCAAGTTCAGCTCAGTTCAACCACAGAATTATGGAGAGATGTAATGACAAGGTTTGGCCACCAGACATGCAGGGCGCCAGCCAAATGCTCAACAGCCTGGTCTAAAATGGAGCCTGGTGCTGCCGGGCTGTGTAAAGCACAAAAGGAAAGGCACACAGCCTCGTGCTGCAAGGCTGCAGAGCACAGGAGAAAAGGTGAAGAAAGACACTTACTGAGCTGGAGCTGATCCGGGGCGAAACCAAGTAGTCCGGTGGAAAAGGATTAGAAGCTGAGGCAGCCACGAACACCCAGGGATTGATCGTGTGAAGATGTCTGGCTGAGTACGTGAAGGGAGTGGTACGTCATTCATGGAGAGCCTGCTGCCATGAACGAGGGTGAATGCCCCGACAATCTCCTTCCTCTGGAGCGGCCAACAAATACTCCAGAAGCTAACGAGGAAAGAGATTGGCGGTGTGAGAATGCGTGGGCAGAACTGATTGGCATCCGGTGTGTGAGAGTGCTTGTGAATGAGAGTGAATGGAACGTGTGCATATGTGTGTGTGTGTGTGGGTGTGTGTGTATGTGTGTGAGCACCCGTGACAGCGCTTGACAGGAGGAGGGGGCGTGCCAGAGCTGTCAGGAGGAAACTAGGATAAGTCATAACAATAAGTCAGAACAAACCCGGATTCCTGACACTTAAGGTGAGCAAAATATTAATGGCACAACAAATAATTTCACATAACTTATTTTCCACCCCCACAATTTATTTACAACTGTTAGTTCTTTTTTATAACTCAGATATTGACTTTCAATGGTCCATAACCAAGTCCCACAAATCTTCGCCGGCACAAAAAAAGGAGAAAAATTGAAATGTTCAAGTAATGTCCCCCCAAAAATAAACAGTCTGTCACTGTATGAATAGTCACAAAAAAAACCTGAGCTCAGTCAACATGCAGATGAGAGAAAATGAATGAGGAGAGAGACAAGAAGGGAATGCTCTCACCGGCCTAAGGTCCCGCTGCCCCTCACTCTGGATGCGCTGTGGATTTCCCCACGGCCGGGCGTCCAACTTCCTGGGCCAACCAACTTCCTGCTCCTTGGTGTGGAGGCGCCAACACCCGCAGGTCCCATGTAGACTCCCTGCGGTCCGGCACTCCTTTGGCTGCTCCTGTGGTCTCCGAAAGGCCTTTCCTCCGCTCCTCTGCAAGTCTGTGGCTCTCCGTGTCTGAGAGCCTGTATGTCTCTGTGTGTCTCGCAGTGACTTCTGCCTTGCTCTTAAAGACACTACCAGCTGCTGGAAATTAGCTGATAACCCCTTCCATGACCAGCTGACGTTGTGACAGGTTGATTATGTTTTCAACATACATACATGCATTTTGGTAGTGGAATATGACTACTAAAGAGGCACAAACCATGAATGGAGCATATTAAATATTGCATCATATCATTTGTGATACCATGGCTCACCCTTTATGTGGTTACCATTCTCTCCATAAAAGGGGCGATGCAATAAAATATGTGACAGTGCTACAGTGTATGTGATGCCTTTAATAAATGTGAGTTCAGTTGTACACCTGGCCTCGTCGTTTCAAGTCTACATTCAGACACAACATTTTGGCAACAAGGATTAAAGAGGTATGGAAGCGTGTGGATCTCCAATATGGCCTTTTCTGGAGCTTCCAGGTGAGCCACCTGTCCCCTGGCCAAGATGGTATGCCACCTTCCAGACTTATATGGAGACACTGAATCTGGGCAGAATGGATCAGTTGAGGGCATGCATGTTGTTGGTGCACAACTTGAGTATTGAGTGCCAGCGAATTTTGAGCAGGCTCAGTGATTCAGACAGCTTCGAGGATGTGGTTGAGCTGATGGCATGCCATTTTCGTGCCCCAGAATACGTCATCGTCCGGAGAATCAAGTTTTGGCAGCGCCGCCAACAGATGGGTGAACCTATTCAGCAGTTCGCAGCTGACTTGAGGCTAGTGGCTAGTGAGTGTCAGTTCAGACCACTGGAGGAGGAGATGGTTCGCAACCAGCTGGCGGAGCATACTAACAGCGCTGCAATAAGGTAGAAGCTGCTCACTTTTCCGGGTGACTTAACCCTGACCAGGGCCATCGAGTTAGCTCTCCAGCTGGAGGCAGCAGATAGGCTGGCGCGGGAACTGAGTGAGCGTTTGTCACGCTGACGGCTGGAGTGTCCCATTACCACACAAGTAGCGGACCCGGACAGCGATGGGAGCGTAAGGATGATGCTGCAGATGTCAACGCCGCAAGACTGAGGTCTGCCCCGCGGAAGCCCATGTGTTTGGGCTGCGGTCCCATGAAGCACCGCTTCAAGGCCAGGGACTGTCCGGCGAGAGGGAAACACTGCGGCAAGTGTGGCTGCTTGAGCCACTATGCCAGGGTGTGCCGTATATCTGAGCAAGGGAGCCCACAGAAGAAATTCACTCCCCCCGCCCCGACGGTTGTCCACACTGTGTCCTCAAACACCAACGGATACACATTCTGCACGGTAGAGTTGGATGGTGGGGAGGTTCCATTGCTGATCAATATGGGGGCGGAGGGCTCCCTGCTGAATTGGGCTATGGTGAGAAAATTCTTCCCGCACTACAGGATTGAAGGTGACCCAGCACCCCTTAACGGTTATGGAGGCGGACAGCTGTCCACAGTGGGAATGCTGAGACTGATGGCCCGGTACAAGTCGGCAGAAATGTCCAACCTTGAGTCTACTGTGACAGCCCATGGCAACAACATAATGGGCTATGACCTTTTATACGGTCTGGGTTTCGCCATCAAGAGTGGTGCTGGAGAGGAGTGGTCGGGCTGTGGACTGTGGGACCGGCCAGTTCTGAGAATGAAGCATGATGCGGTGTGAGATGAGGAATTGCCAAGCACCCCGGAAGGCAAGCAGGACCAGTCTCGCTCAGAGTCGTTGCAGGAGGATCTCAGTGCCAGAGCCCAAGTTGCCTTGGATGAGGGTACTGGGCAGCATGGCGGGGTGCTTGCAACGACGAGCGATGCCGAGGAGCTGGCTTCAGTTGTTCCCGGAGCTCGGCTAAAGTGGGCCGGTGAACATGGGACTATAATGGTGATGACTGCTGTGGAAATAAATGAGGTCGGGGCCAGACCATTAGGCATGGAGGGACCGTGTGCCAGTCAAAGACCCTGCAAGCTGAGAAGAACCCCTCTGGAGTCGCAGACCTGGTTTAGGCTCGAGAGGAGGGGCAACCACGGCAAGTACGAGCCAAGCGACAGTTTGAGGAGCACCAGGGGCGGCTGCGTATTGTGGCCAAACGAGGTGATGTGTATCTTAAACTGTCAGACGGTTCGTGGAGGCACCCAAATTAGCCGCGGCGTGCCCAGGAGGAGACTTCGAGTGGCGGGCCTGGATGAGAGAGACACCTGACGGTGAAGAAGAGGAGACACACTGGGGTTGACACAACCAGCTGCGGCCTGGGAGGCAGGCCGCCTCCAGGGAAAGACTTAGGACGAGCCGGTCCGGGGGGGCCCACAGGCTAGTTTCCTCCCTTTTTCCTTGGCCGTGTGTACTATGTGTTAAGTTGTGGAAATAGTCATGTTAGTTTTTTCTGGTGATAGGTTTGGAATTGCCCTATGTTCATTTGAGTCCATGTTTTAGAAGAAAAAAGGAGAAAAGTATTTTGTTGTTCGTATATGTTGTATGTAGTTCTGGGGATTATGTTATACATTTTATTTTAGTTCAACGACACAGCAGCTATTTTAATTTAGGAATGGACTTTGTTTATCTATTTTGATGGTGGCAGAATAAATCCATCTTGCCGTGTGGGGGTTGGACGGTAGTCCACCCGTCCCTCCTAGTTTTAGTTGTTTTGGCGTGAATGTGGTAGGCCAATTATAGTACATTGTTTTCTGTTATTTTAGTTATTTGGTTTCTAAATTGGGGAGGGTCTAAATTGTGTGTGTGTGTGTTTTGGACTTTTCTAAGGTGGGAGGGGGGATGTTATATAGTTATTTATATAGTTCTTGTACTCTTATTTGTGAGGCACTGTGTGGTGGCACTCACTTCTGTTTCTGCCACCACCCATGCCTATAAAGAACAGCAGACAGGAGGGGCGGGCATCTTCGCCATCACCCCTGCCTGGTGGTCATGGTGTGGTGTGTGTGATACCTTTAATAAACGTGAGTTCAGTTGTACACCTGACCTCGTCATTTTGAGTCTATCTTCAGACACAACATATAGCCTGGCCAGATGAGACCAAAATTGAACTTTTTGGATGCCACAACACGCAGCATGTTTGGAGGAGAAATGGCACTGCACATCAGCTCAAAACCACCATACCAACACTGAAGTTTGGAGGTGGGAACATCATGGTGGGGGGTGTTTTTCAACACATGGTACAGGCAGACTTCATATAATTGAAGGAAAGATGAATGGACAAATGTACAGAGACATCCCTGATAAGAACCTGTTGCCATATGCCAAGATGCTGATGATGAAACGAGGGTGGACATTTCAGCAAGACAATGATCCAAAACACACAGCCAAGGAAACTCTCAACTGGCTCCAGAGAAGGAAAATAAAGCTGCTAGAATGGGCCAGTCAATCACCTGACCTGAATCCAATTGAGAATCTATGGAACGAACTGAAGATCAGAGTTCATAGAAGACACCCATGGAACCTTCAAGATCTGAAGACAATTGAGGTACTGAGCACCTTAATGGCGGAGGTTATGGCAGTGATGAATGCAAGACCACTCGTACCGGTCTCAACAGATCCTGACAATCCAACCATCCTAACCCCAGCAATGCTACTGACCCAAAAAACCAACCCCTTGACAGTACCATCGGGAACTTTCGCTGCACCAGAACTTCATGCATGTCAGTGGAAACAAGTGCAGGCTCTTGCGGATAATTTTTGGAAACAATGGAGACAAGAGTATCTCGTGACTCTTCAGAGCCAAAGAAAATGGACTGATGAGAAACCGAACATCAACATTGGAGATGTCGTTTTGCTCAAGGATGGGCAAACACACAGAAATGACTGGCCCATGGGGCGGATTGTAACGACATTTCACGGAAAGGACAATAAAGTACGAAAAGTGGAGGTGAAGATAAGAGATGGGACTGTTAAAATAAGATAAGATAAGCCTTTATTAGTCCCACAATGGGGAAATTCCAGGATTGCAACAGCATAGGGATAGCAACACTCAGAGCAACAATCAAGAAGACAAATATTAAATGAATTTCACCAAACATGTTCAATACTTATTTCCTGTGTCATTCCACTTTATTAAACATAACTTGTTTTGTGAATACAGTTGCCTTAATTTCTTTGTATGTATGGATTACTTGGGTTGTTACTGATATCTGGCGAAAATCTCAGGCCTGTGGCATGTTTACATGTTCTGTCATGAGCTCCCCGTGCGCTTCTCCACAGTGCACGGAGGAGGGGTTAAAGGATGAGGATTTATGCGCTGGGTTTCACCACACACACATTTATTAAGCACAAAACACTGACTAACAGTTACAGTGCCTACAATTCACAATTTCTTAGGAGTCCTCCAGGACGCTAAACAGTCTGAGGTGAGAATACCGGGGAAAGCACACACACAGATTATACTCACACGACTGGAGCTTGTCCGAGTAAGTCCAAAAACACCAAGTGAACACAGTCCTTAGATGACGTAGACTTTCATACAGTGAGAAACGACCGTATGTCTAGTACAATGGCCCAGCATTGCATGACTGGAAAAAGGCTCCTAAAGTACACGTATTGCTGGGGATGGTAAATTGGAGGCACCTGGGCGAGGCCCGGGAAAGATGATCAACAGGGCTGGGAACAGCTGAGGGTGATCAATGAGGCAGGGCATGGTCAGACCGGCAGACTGTCAGCAGACACACAACTCCCGGCCCCAGAGCAGTGCCTATGGGCACGGTATACACTGGAAATACATACTAAACATGCATGCACAGCGACCCCATGACCCACAGAGAGATCAGGACCGAGCCAGGGAAAACCAAGCTGGCTCGGTTCCTGACAGTGTTCAATACGTATTTTCCCCTTTGTATATTTACATGCTTCTTACATATGAAATCCGATCCTCTACATATGAACATCATTTTTCTTTTCTTTTTTTAACTTTACAAATGTACTATTTGGAAACATTACTGTGAGCTGGCCATCAAACAAGCCCATCAAAACAAATTGTTGCACTGACCGCAGAAAACAAGTAGTTCCCAATTGCCAGAGGCGGACTTATCATTAGGCAAAGGTAGGCGACTGCCTTAGGCCCCAATCTGCTAAGGGCCCCGATCTACTAGGAGCCCCATATTTTTAAAAAATGTTTAGCATATTTAACATGATGTCTGACAAAATAAAGAAACACTAGTATTTACAAAAACGGCAAATCAAATCACAAACGTAACGTTTTCCCCTCTTCTCCTCAGACTGTTGAACTCTTCCATGTTGTCTCTGAGCCATGCGCATGCATGTATCTTTGGTTACATTGTAAACAAACCATACAGCGTGTAGAATAGTAGCAAAATGAAATGAAGTTATCCAAGCGGTCAGAGAAATGGAGAAAAAGGGAAGAGCACAGAAAATTTTTATCAAAATAATCTTTTTCACGTCAACCAGTGAGGAGACTAATCCTCCCGAGGAGCCGATAGAGAGCAATACTACTTGTACGAGCACACATGTTCCTGATGCTAATGATAAGCATGAGAGGAGGCAGCGACGATGCTGATGACAGTACAGATAAACAACAATTTTTTAAATTATTTTTTCTAATTGCAAGATTTGCAGAGGCCAAGGCTCGCAAGGTCAAATTTAAATATGACCAACTGTGCTCCCCAGCTATGCACAGGATATCTGCAGCCTCACAGCAGATGACATTAAGGTAAGTTATGGGGCAGTGCCTATCTCCGTTTCACTGACCTGAGGCCACACAGCTACTGTAAGTAGTGTAAGCTACAGTGGGGGGTTCAGTCCTCTGGTAGATCTGTACGTTAACTCTCCGGTACCAGATGACATTACATGAGATTAAATATAGTAATTTTGAGTATCTATGAAAGAGTTGAACCACTGTTCTGATTATCTTGTTCATTATTGGAACAATGGCCCAATGTTGTCATTGAGTGTTCCTTATTACCCTCTATAGCTTGTTTAGAGCAGAAGGGTCAGAGAATGTAAAACAAACTTGACCAGAAATAATCTTTAAAATGATAAAATCATTGAAAAAGGGAAAGGAGAATAAAATTGACAGAAAGAGAAAAGGGAGAAAAAGAGAAGGATGAACAGTGAGGGAAAAACAAAGACAAGGGAGAGGAAGTGATGGACAAAGACTGGTGAAGATGGGGAGAAAAAAGGAAGAGAAAGTCACAAGTGAAGAAAAAGGAAAAGACAGTATACAAAGGGGTATAAAGCCTAGGGATGTATTAGGTTTAATATTTTTTATTTTTTATCCTTATATTATTTTGTGTGATATGTTCTCCCTTGTGTCTACGTAGTACAGAGGAGGGAGCACAACAGACGCCTCTGCAAAATGGACCTATCAGCAGCAGACCATGAACAGGATCCTGCTGGCAAATGTAGGTAAGTCAGTCCCTCCAGCATTTTATGAGATGTTTTTATGATTGTTGCGGCCAAAAAAGCCTGAATTTTCCAGAGCTTTTTTAAAAAAGTTTTGATAAAAGTTGTGATGTTTTGAGAGTTTTTTTTTTTTGCACTAAAACTTGTGGGAAGAATTACAAATTTTAAAGCAGATGCTTTTTTTTCTCCATAGTTTACTGCAATGATATTCTATATAACACCACAAGAAAAGCACAGGATTGTCAAAAATTTCCTATCAAACAGTGATTTGTAAATTAATAATAATAATGCATCAGATTTATATAGCACTTTTCATAGACACTCAAATATGCTTTACAATGGATACATTATGTCATGAACTGGGGTGGACTTCCAGCCCAGTTCCATGGCACGGTGGCTGCCTTGTCTTCTAGTATATTTTGATTTCCTATTTTGCCACTAGGCGCCTCCTTGGGAGCCTTTGAGGTCTTCCCGGCTCCCTGACAGCTCGCAGCCACGTCCCCCTCTCCTGTCAGTTTCTGCCAGCTGGCTGTCATTATCTTTTGTGTTCATTCTCTGTTTATTCACACACGCACACACACACATACATGCATGCCCTCATTCTTTCCCTCATGCACACTCCCACACACACACACACACACACACACACACACACACACACACACACACACTCATCCTCACGTGCATGCGCACAGGCATTCACACACACTGGTTTCCATTTTTTCCAGCACGCGCACTCACTCTCATTCTACACACTGGCAACCTATCTCCTCATTACGTTTGGCATTATTTAAGCCCGGTCCCTGCTCGAGTGATTTGCCGGATTATTATTTGACTGTTTGTTCACTTTGATTCATGCATGTCTAGATGCCCTGCCTGTTTTTAGGTACCGCTTCGCTCTGCATGTCATCTGCATTTTTCTCTTCTGTTTTTGCAGGTTGGCTCTGGGATTCCATCCATAGACATCTCTGTTCCCTGCTCCAGTGAGTATTTCTGTACCCGCCACTTCCAGTTCCATCTGGGAAGTGCTCGGGTGTCCAGGCTGCCTTCCCCCCGCTGTCCAGCTGTCCTGCAGTGCCTTGGGTCCCCTGGGCTTACTCACTGGAGAGCTGAGGAGCATCTCGTGAGCTTCCCAGAGCCAGCAAATACAGACTTTAACACAATTAAGTGAGAATGAAATAGCTACTCATAAATTTGTCATAAAAATGACCAACACTGTTCTCTTGCTGAAAACTTGAATAAAAAGGAGGAAAAAATAATTATCCATTACAACAGCTAAATTGCATTGAATGCATGTTAAAGAATATAGATTTGGAAATGGCAAAGATGGCAGCAGCTTCATTTGAAAAGTCCCTAACTCCAGGGGTCCCCAACTGTAAGGTTCTCTACCTGCTCTGTCTGGCTTCCTCTTCCCCTGTTGATTAGTACTCTCCCTGCAGCCTTGATCATCACCTGGGGCTAATTAGAGAAAGCCCTTTATAAGGGAGGTTCTCTCACTGCTCTGTCTAGTCGTGTCAGACTCTGTACCTGCCCGAGCCCAGTTCTGTGTGTATTATTGCATTCTTGTCTCGCCTGTTTGTGTTTGACCTCTGCTTGCTTTAGACCCACCTACCTACCTCTGTTTGTCTGTTGGACTTCTACCGTGTTTGGACCTCTGCCTGGAAATGGACCTTGCATCTCTCCTTACGGACTTGGATTTGGACACCCTTGGATTTGCGCACATTATCACTTCCCCACAAGTAAATCGACTTACTGCCACTTGTATATCACTGCTCCCTGCACCATCTCCTCTACCCCCTGGCATGGCCATCCTGCTCCCCAGCACTCTTCCCACAGTGTCCTTGCAGCACCCCTACACCCATCCCCGCTGACATCTGGCTCCTCTGCCTGGAGAACCTTCACTATTGTCCCAGCTGTTCTCCCTGGAAGAGCCTGTAAGCATAGTTCAGTATTACATTCTCACCCTTGCCATTTAATGTTACTCATTCATGTCTCTGCTCTCCCCCCACTACAGGGTTGCTAGATCCTCACCAGCTAACCTGCACAATTATTGTAAATAAAGATTATTGTCACTATACTTACCGTCCCCTTCTTTGTTGTGTTTGGGTCTAAGCCGGTAACTTTGTCAGTACGCGACCAGCCGTTAGACCCAGCGATTAGGATGGAAGCCATTCTCACCAAACTTAACACACTCAAGCAACTTGCTGATCAAACTGCTAATCAAAATCAAGTAATTCTTAACAAGCTGGCTAAGCTAGCCAAAAGTGTTACCAAGCTAAAAGGGAAGCTACAAGCGCTCGAGGCTACTGCCGCCTCACCACTGGCGGCCATGCTATCTGCTACCCACTCGGGATGCTCTCCACTGGTTGCTACACCCCCTCCGTATGGTGGGGCTCTGGAAAGGGGGGGGGGGTCTCATGGGTTTTTGTTACAATGCTAGCTTGTTTTCAATTGCGCACTCAGTGATTATTTCACCAATCAGAGCTGGATTAGCTTTGTCACAGGTCTTCTCGATGGGCTTGCCCTCTCCTGGGCCCAGGTGATAATTCTGGGGCTGAACTATCAGTCGTAAACCTACGATCGCTTCACGAGTGAATTTTTGCGTATATTCAGTCACTCTGACCAGGAGGGGGGCATGCCCGCCCGACTGATGTGCATCCGCCAGGGGCCGAGGACCGTGGCTGAACACTCTGTGGCCTTCCGGGTACTCGCGGCGGGGGCGGAGTATGATGACTCATCATTATGCTCCGTTTTTACCTTCAGTCTGAATACTACACTCCCCGACGAGCACCCCCGCCTCTGAGACAAGCCCAGTTCCCTGGACAAGCTAATTTCTCTCGTGATCAAGCTTGATAATAGAATCCGCCAGCGCTTGAGAGAGCGACAGCCGGGCTTCCGTACCCCGTCTCATCCATGCCCGCGGCTCCATCGCTCCTCACACTATGCCTGCCGTGACCCCCCTCGATACGCTGGAGCCAATGGTGGTGGGTCATTCCAAGCTCTGCCCCGCTGAATGGCAGTGGCACCAAAAGGGGGGATTATGCATGTATTGTGGCAATGCTGGCCACATTCACCCTCAGTGTCCACTCAAGTTAAAAGATTAAGCCTGTCAGTCACAGTAGGGAGCTTGGCGGGCGAGCAACCTATTCTCTCTCATAATAGGTTTTCTCTGCCCATTCGGTTGCTGCTCGAGTCTGCCAAGTTCGTCGGTTCCGCCTTAGTTGACTCAGGAACCGAACCAAATTTTATTTCTGAGCAACTGGCAATCCAATTCAAAATACCCTACTTTGAGCTGCCCCAGTCATTAAAGTGCATTACCCTCTCTGGCCAGCCCCTTTGCTGGATCACTAAACAGACTGCCCCTCTCACCTTGTTAGCATCAGGTAATCACCATGAACATTTAACTTTCCTAGTCCTCCCCTTATCCACATCTCCCATCGTGCTGGGATTCCCCTGGTTGACGCTACGCAACCCGGTCATTGACTGGAAGAAGGGAGTTGTTGGCTCATGGAGCTTCTTTTGTTTATCCACCTGCCTTCGATCTACCGCCTGCTCTCCATCCATCAACATCCAGCCCACTGCCACCGAAGCCAAGGATCTATCCTTTGTCCCCCTCCCCCCGAATATCATGACCTAGCGTCCGTATTCAGTAAATCCAAGGTTTGTCCCTGTCCCCTCATCGCCCCTACGACTGCGCCATTGAGCTACAACCAGGGGCCCAATAACCCTCCAGCTGACTGTACAGCCTGTCCACCCCCAAGAGGGAGGCGATGGATAAATACATCAAGGAGTCAATAAACGCCGGCATCATCCACTCCTTTTCATCTGCTGTGGATGCAGGGTTTTTCTTCGTGGAGAAGAAGGATGGCTCGCTGCATCCCTGTATTGATTATCGTGAGCTGAACAACATCACCATCAAGGGCAAGTACACTCTCCCCTTAATCAACTCAGCATTTGACCAACTCCAGGGCTCCACGATTTACACCAAGCTTGACCTCCGCAATGTCTACCATCTCATCCGCATCCGGGAGAGTGATGAATGAAAAACGGGGTTCCACACCCCAAGCGGCCATTTTGAGTACTGTGTTATGCCCTTTGGCCTTACTAACACCCCCGCAGCTTTCCAGCGCCTCATGGATGACATGCTACGGGACTTTCTGGGCTCCTTCGTGTTCGTCTATCTGGACGACATCCTGATTTTCTCCCAGTCCCCAGCTGAGCACAGGATGCATGTTCGGCTGGTCCTCCAGCACCTCCTGGAGAACCAGCTCTAAGTGAAGGCTGAGAAATGTGAGTTTCACACTACCACCACCACCTTTTTGGGGTTTATTATCTCCAAGGGCAGATTGAACCCAACCCCAAGAAGATTCAGGTGGTCACGGATTGGCTTGTCCCCGCCACTTGCAAACAACACCAACAATTCCACGGATTCGCCAACTTCTACCAATATTTCATTAGAAACTACAGCTCCATTGCCCACCCATTCATCACCCTCACCTCCACCAAGATCCTTTTTTGCTGGACCCCAGAGGCTAATGAGTCATTCTCCCAGCTCAAGATGCACTTCACCAAGTCCCCCATCCTGTGCCAGCCTGAACCTGCATGCCAATTCATTGTTGAAGTGGATGCATCTGACATTGGATTGGGAGCTATCTACTTGCAGTGCTTGACCACCAATGATAAACTGCACTCTTGTGCCTATTTCTCTCGGTGTCTGTCCCCAGCCTAGAGAAATTATGACATCGGTGACCGGGAGCTGCTTGCGGTGAAGATGGCCTTAGAGGAATGGCGTCACTGGCTCGAGGCAGTGGCCCTGCCCTTTGTGGTTTGGACTGACCACGGAAACCTGGAGTACATCAGGTCCACCAAACAACTTCACCCTCGTCAAGCCAGATGGGCCCTGTTCTTTGCCAGGTTTTGTTTCACCCTCACTTATCGACCTGGTTCTAAGAACGTGAAACCAGACGCCCTCTCCTGTCAGTTTGCGGCCAGCCCGTTGGTCTCAAGGGAGGAGACCATCCTGCCTGAGAGGGTTGTTGTGGGGGCGCTCTCTTGGGACATCGAGCGCCATTTAGGGAGGCACAGATCACTGACCCGGACCCTGGGGGAGGTCCACGGGGTCACCTATTTGTTCCAGCAGCTGTAAAGGGAGAGGTCATTCACTGGGTGCACTCATCGACCCTCTCTGCCCTCTGCCGCACCCTTTGGTGGCTCTCCATGGACAGGAATGTTTGCGAGTACATCAGGGCCTGTCCCCAGTCCTTCACAGGCAAGACCTCCACATCCCCTCCTGTCAGCCTGCTTCAGCCCCTCCCTATTCCTAGTCGTCTTTGGTCTAACATCGGCCTGGACTTCGTTACAGGACTACTCCCCTCGAATGGGCACACTGTCATCCTCACCATCATTGACAGGTTCTCCAAGGCGACGCACTTTGTGCCACTTAAGAAGCTCCCATTGGCCTTGGAGACGGCTCAGCTCCTGTTAACCCATGTGGTCAGGTTACAATGGCATCCCATCTGATATCGTGTCTGACCATGGTCCCCAGTTCATCTCCAAGGTGTGGCGGGCCTTCAGCAGGTCCACTGGGGCCAGGCCAGCCTCTCCTCCAGCTACCACCCACAGAATAACAAGCAGAGTGAATGGGCTAATCAGGAACTGGAGGCCATGCTACAGTGTGTTACCGCGTCAGACCCGTCCTCCTGGAGCACCTTTCTCCCTTGGGTGGAGTACGCCCACATCTATTCTACCTCCGCTGCCATGGGCTTCTTCCCCTTTGAGGCCTCTCTGGGATACAACCCCCCGCTCCTTTCCATCTCAGAGGAGGAGATCACTGTTCCATCCATCTCAGCCCATATGGCATGGTGCAGATGCTTCTGGAAGGACACCAAGGCCACGCTGCTCTGCTCCTTGGAGAAGAATGCCTGGTAGGCTAACAGGAGGAGGTGCCCTGCCCTGGCATATAAGGTCGGTGAGAGGGTTTGGCTATCCACCAAGCATTTCCCCCCTTCAAGACTGACTCCAGGAAGCTGGCTCTTCGGTTTGTGGGCCCATTTACCATCTCGGCCATCATTAATCCCACCTCAGTGAGGCTTGACTTCCCCGCCTCCCTCAAGATCAACTCATCCTTCCATGTATCCGAGATCAAGCCCGTCTTTTCCAGCTCCCTCTGTCCACCCTCCAAACCATAACCTCCACCCAAGATGGTTGACGGGGGGCTAGTTGACGGGGGGCTAGTTTACGCCGTGACCCGCATCTTGGATGCCTTCCACAGGGGGCATGGCATCCAGTTCCTGGTCGATTGGGAGGGGTACAGGCCGGAGGAATGATCTTGGATTCCAAGGTCTTTCATTATGGACAACTCTTATCACAGATTTCTATCAATGCCATCCTGACAAGCCTCTTGTTATGCCAGGAGGCATTTGTGAGGGGAGAGTACTGTAAGGATCTCTGCCTGCTCTGTCTGTCTTCCTCTTCCCCTGCTGATTAAAACTCTCCCTGCAGCCTTGATCATCACCTGGGGCTAATCAGAGAAAGCCCTTTATAAGGGAGTTCTCTCACTGCTCTGTCTGGTCATGTTAGACTCTGTACCTGTCTAAACCCAGCTCTGTCTGTATTATTGCATTCTTGTCTCACCTGTTTGTGTTTGACCTCTGCTTGCCCTAGACCCAGCTACCTGCCTCTTATCCTGGCACCTCTGTTTTTCTGTTGGACTCTTACCATGTTTGGACTTCTTCCTGGATTTGGACCTTGCATCTCTCCTTACAGACTTGGATTTAGACACCCTTGGATTTGTGCACATTATCACTTCCCCACAAGTAAGTCGACTTACCGTCACTTGTATATCACTGCTCCCTACACCATTTCCTCTACCCCCAGGCCTGGCCAGCCTGCTCCCTAGCACTCTTCCCACAACGTACTTGCAGCACCGCTGCACTCATCCCCTCTGACAGTTGGCTCCTCTGCTCCTGCTGTTCTCCCTGGAAGAGCCTGTAAGCATAGTTCAGTATTACATTCTCACCCTCGCCATTTAATGTTACTCATTCATGTCTCGGCCCCACCCCCACAGGGTTGCCAGAGCCTCACCAGCTAACCTGCACAATTATTGCACAGTTATTATAAATAAAGATTATTGTCACTATACTTACCGTCTCCTTCCTCGTTGCGTTTGGGTCTAAGCCAGTAACCTTGTCACCAACCACTCGGTACAGAGTGCAGAGAAAAAAGACAATTTATTCTGTTGTTCTAAGTCTGGTATTTTTCTGAAAAAAAAAAAAACCCTGAATATTTTCTGTCTTTCTAGACTCCTACCTGTCTATCTGCTGTGCATCTTGACACACACCTGTCTCATCAGATACTCATCCTTCCTTTACCGGGAGTCGTACCGGGAGGAGGGGTTCTCCTTGGGGGTTTGCTGGAGGCACGCATTCGGCCCTGTAGTGATGTTACTACAACACTGGCTGTAGTGTTAGATTTGCTCATCTGTTTGTTTTACGTTGCCTCTCCTCATGTGCTCTCCCACAACAGGGTGCTTTTCAAGCAGGCAGACTTTTTTCAACACAAACTTGGCACTTCGTACGCGTGGTCAAGACAAGGATGTGGGGAGACATCCACCGGCAGGTCAGGGTAGATGGAGGAAGGGACGGTGTTGGAAAACTCACAGGTCTTTTTTTAAAAATCACACACTGTTTTCTGCTAATGTGTTCTATTAATACTCACTGTAAACATAGAAGTGAGCACGGTGCAGCGATGCATTTGATTTTTTAGACTGGGCGTTTGAGCGCTACTCAGGGACAAATTTGACTGCCGAAATTGATGGAAGTTGATGAGGATTGGCCAAAAATGTGGGACAGTTGCGGTGATTGGACAAAGTCGCAAGGTCACACAAAAGATGCGGCCAATCACTGATTTTGTATGAATTAGTGCGACTGTAACATTGCAAAATCCTGGAGGGATTGGTAAGTGGATTGGTAGCCTAGTGGTAGAGTATCCACCCTACAGCCCGGAGGTCATGGGTTCAAGCCCCGGCTGGGTCATACCAAAGACCATATAAAAACAATGGTACTTTCTGCCTTCTAGCTTGGTGCTCAGCATGATAGAATGGTGGAAGGAAAAGCTGTTTGTGGCGGCGCCTTACATGGCAGTAGCCCCTCTGATTCTAGATGATTAACATTGTAGATAGGAGAAACATAATTTCGCTCTACTGTACATGATTGGCTGTATGGATTGAATGACAATAAAGCTGGCTTCTTCTTCTCTAAGTGTGAATAAACAGCAGATCTTCCATGTGAATCGTTGTTTCTTTTTATAATTAAACTTCTTCGTTTTTCTATAGATGTAATTCCTGATGCCTGAATGATATCATCATTTGAAGACTTCTGAGGACAACAAGTTTCAGGTAGGATTTAAATAAGGCCTGAAAAGAAAGTGTAGCACAAAGAGGTAGGGCGTCATTTCTGTCTTTGCCTTGGGCCCCAAGTGGACTAAGTCCGCCCCTGCCAATTGCTATACTTGAATAGTGTTAACTTACAGTAACACTGAACATAATAAAGAATATAGTAACTTTATTGTCATTTTACACATATGTTTAATGAAATTCAAATGGAAGAATAGGAAGCATGCATACACTGTGTGGTTTTAATCTTAACTCTGTGGTAACTAATTTCAAGAGTAAAATAACAGCTAACCAGGTTAACTATCAACATCTACGAAGGAACTGGAAGCATAGCCAGAGAGAATCAAGAAACAAACTCAAACAAAAACCATAACAGCTCCAGATATAGATAATCTATAAGTAGGTTGTCTGTCATCCACCGTCTGATGGTCTCTGAAGAACGTAGCGGGTGGGCGTGGCCAGCCCAGTGGATCTGATGGTTCTGCTGGGCTGTGTGATGTATGAATACCAGGTATTCAGGGAGTGGCATGGCAGCCTGCGGATGACATCCCCACGTCTTATATATTGGGCGGCCCACCATCTCAGCAGTCAGTTGTATGGTAGATACGTATCATAGAGACGCTCAGTGGTTGGCAGCCAGCCCCATTGTACACGTGCCTGTATTCTTATGCTTTCTCTGTAATAAAGTTCGCAAAACGGCAGCATCCTCGTCGGTCGTCATTGCCAGGTTTGTGGACATAACATTTGGCAACGAGAGATTAAACCATGGATGCGTGTTTCAGGTTAAAGCCGTTCCTCGAGTCCCCTGGTGAGCCAGCTCTCCCATGGCCACAATGTTTACGCGCGTTTGAGGTCTTCATTTCATTGCTCAACTTGGAGGAGCTGAATGAAATTCAAATGTGGATACTACTTGTCCACCACCTGGGTACAGAAGGTCAGAGAATCTTTCAAATTCTTGGCCCAACGGACTATTATGAGGATGCTGTCCAGATGCTAACTAGCTACTTTGCTAAACCCAAAAACGTGACACGGCACACGAAAACTCGCCACTGTTGACGAGAAGCTAAGCTAGTTAACCCCACACTCTACGGAGACGGCATAAACATCGTGGGCCCCAGAGGTTGGTCAGGACTGCAGAGTGTAGTGAAGCTAGATAGCATAAGTGTGCCCATGTTGGTGGCCACTGCCGCCATGCAGTCCATAGTGAACGAGGCCACAGTTCGGAGGCTCACCCCCCGGCACCCTGATGCGGTGGAACTACCGGATGACGGGAGCTCCAGTATCAGCAGGAACGTCACATTTGCAGTGCAGTACGGTGAAAAAGTGATTCCAGTATTCCGGTTCCAGGTGACACGCCAGGGTGAAAATGTTATGGGGTGGGATTTATTCTGCGAGCTAGGTTTTACTCTCACAATCAGCAGTCAGATGGTCAGTGGTCCTGGCCCATTTTACCCAGGCTTTGTGGATGTGGGTGCAGCCGAAGAGCACAGTGTAGCCAGCAAACATAACGCAGAGAGTGGATACGGCATGGACGCTGAAGATAATATGAAGAAAGAACAGAGGCCCGACTCGCCTCAGTTTCCCCCACAGCCAGAACCGAAGCTGGAGGAGAGGGAGCCCGGGTCTATCGAAAACAACACCTACGAGGTAATTCAGAACAGCACCGACAACACTCCATCCACCCCGTGCCTTCAGGAGGAGACCTACCTGGGGGGGGGGGGGGGGGCAGCGGCCGGACTTGCCTCCATTCCTCGCTCAGCTGGAGGAGAGGGAGCCCATGCCTATTGAGAACGACACCAACAAGGTAATTCTGAACGACAACGGCACCACACCAGCCATCCCGTGCTCTCAGGAGGAGAGCCGCCCGAAGGGGGGGGACTCGCCTACGTCCCTTACTCAGCCAGAACCAGAACCAAAGCCGGAGGGAGGGGAGCCTGAGCATGCAGAGAACCCTGACACTCAGCGACAGCAACCAGGCGTGAAAAACGCTCCCGACACGGCACAGCAGAGCTCTTCAGATGGAAGAGAGGAGGAACCGGACGACTTCTGTACCCTCGCTGCACAAGCTACAGCGGTTACGACCGAGCCGATGGGTGAAGAGTCCGTCTCAACAACCGACACTGGAGAGGCACTGGACACCTTCTGCAACCACGACGAGCCTCATCTGACGACGGAGACAATGGGTGAAGGGTCCGCAACGAACACGGTGACTTCTGAACTGCTGCAGCACAACGGAGGTCCCAAGCCGAATGAGCACGCAGAGCCACCGGGAGCACAACAATGTAAAAAACCAAGTTAGGTGCCACTTCAAGTCATGGACTGGGTTCAGGTTCGCACCGGCGAGAGACCGGGATGGCGACTGACCGGGCCACAGCCAGTGAAACAACCGGCGCCACTGAGGATCGTGGTGAAGCTGGGAACAGCGTGCTTTTGGCTGACAGACGGTTCGGTTTGGCACGCAAACCAACTGTGGTGTGTCCAGGTGAATGCTCCAGATAGCGAGGCTCTGTGGGAGTCAGGTACCACAGTGTGGGAACTAGGGCCCAGCGTCATGAAGACTGGCTCGGGGCCCGGAATTCTGAAACCTCCAGGGATGCGTCCGCCACGGGCCAGCCACAAAGCTCCAAGGATGTAGCCACCACGGGCCTGCCACAAAGCTTCAGGGATGCGGCCACCACGGGTCTGCCACAAAGCCCCACGGATGCAGCCGCCACGGTCCTGCTACAAAGCCCCTCAGGCAGAATTGTTCTCCCTGTGGAAGACTGTCCATAAGAAAGAGACTGTTCAGGTAGGAGCGAGACTGACACGGTGGCAGAATAACACACCCAGCCTCGTTGGGTCCCGTAGTGGTCCACCCGTGGACCCTAGTCATCAGGCTTTGGTTCATGTTCTAGAAAAACAAGCAATGAGTGTTCTTTAATAAAATAAAAACAAATGTGTGTGTGTTCTTTAAAAAAAAAGTTCTTTAAGTAATAATGATAACAAAATGTTCTTTGACCAATAATAACCATAAGTGTTCTTACAGTTAATAAACTTAGAAATAATAAGTCCTTTGAATCATTTGATACCTGAACAGCTAATTCTAATATTGTGATTTATTAAGGATATCTGAATAGAAATGTTTATTATGTGATTCCCTAACATCGAATAAGGAATGTCTAATGTGTTTAATAGTCTGTATTTGAGTAATAGTAATTATAAGCATTTGCATAGTAGGATTTGATTACCAAATTGGGGAGGGACATCTGCTAAAGTTAATCATAGTTTTGTGTTGTTGGTTTTTTCAATTTTGCAAGAGGGGTGGCGGGGGAATGTGGTGTATGAATACCAGGTATTCAGGGAGTGGTGTGGCAGCCTGCGGATGATGTCACCATGTCTTATATATTGGGTGGCCTGCCATTTCAGCAGTCAGTTGTATGGCAGATATCATAGAGACGCTCGGTGGTTGGCAGCCAGCCCCATTGTACATGTGCCTGTATTCTTATACTTTCTCTGTAATAAAGTTCACTAAACGGCAGCATCCTCATTGGTTGTCTTTGCCAGGTTTGTGGACATAACAGGCTGGCCACACCTAGGAAAAACAGCTGATAAATGACACTTAACAGTGATCAGCTGGCACTTCTGAGGAAGACTGCAGACACCAGTTGAAACGTAAAGGTAAAAACATCTTCTTATCCTTGTCTGAAAAAACAAAACAAAAACAAAAACAAAGAACTAATAATTGAAAAAGAAGACAGAATGAACCTACTTGAACTACTACATTGAAGTTACAGACAAAACTGTGTCAAAGCTTTCCACTGGCTGGAGAAACTGAAGAAAACATGAGCACGCTACAAAAACCATCTTAGATTCAACTTCCGGTGCAGAGATGAGGATATTACACCGGCAAGCCTCAACATAAAAAATCGGATCACAACCAAAAATGCAGAAAAAATAATCAATAAAGCACGGAAAGACCTAATGAAAGAAAGGATAAGAGTGACAATGAACAAAGTTGACAGAATCAACATCCAGATAAAGGAGGAAATGGACCTTTTTAAGGAACACTATAGTGGAAATATAGGATAAGGAACAATAAGTGGGTTAAAACTTATCACAATGTGCACTCATGGACACAGATAAAAAAGTTCTGAGCAGAGGACTCAATTTTGCCGTCACACCAACCAAAATACCCCATGAAGAATACATCTTAGCAACAGAACTCGCATGTGAAAAAAACCCAGGACCAAGGAGAAAAAGCAACACTACAGAACGCAGTTGCAGGAATTCTAAAAACGGCAAAATTACCACAACGCAACATCACAAAAGAAGAAGAAAAAGCAGTAAACTCAAGTAAAAAAGATAAAACAATCACAATCCTCCCATCAGATAAAGGCAGAACAACGGTAATAACATGGAAACCATGTTGGCAGACAGCAGCATGTATAAAATCATAAAAACAAACCCCAAAGGAGAAAAGAAAAAAAAACTTAGAAGCCCTCCTCAAACCCCTATCAGAAAGCAAAAAAAAATAGCAAAGGATGCATACAAACACCTGATACCCACAACTAGCATCACCCCCCGGATCTATGGAACCCCAAAAATACATATGAAGAACATCCCACTGCGACCAATAATAGAAAGCATTGGATCAGTCACATACAATTGATCAAAAGCCCAGGTTGAAACCATCAAAACTTCCCCTTGGACTATCAAAATATTACTGCAAAAACTCAAAAGAAGTGGCACAAGAACTCAAAAACATGAAAATAGAATCAGACGAGATCCTCATTTCACATGATGTCATTTCACTATTCACAAAGACCCCTGTTGATGTCACATTACACATTGTGCAAGAACGCCTCAAGAATGACAGAACCCTCACCTTACAGCTGACGACATATCTGAACTATTACAATTTGTTGCAAAATCCACCTGTTTCCAATACAAAGAAAAAATTCTACAGAGAAGAAGGATTTGCAATGGGAGACCCACTATCAGCCATTATGAGCAGCTTTTTCATGGAGGATCTGGAAAATAAAGCCATCAACACAGCACCCATACAATGCAAACCCACCCTCTGGAAGAGATACGTGGACGACACATTGGAGAAAATAAAAAAAAGGGCACACACAAGAACTCACAGATCATCTGAACAATACGGACAGCACTGGGAACATAAAATTCACACACGAAGAGGAAGACAATGGGGCCATAGCCTTTCTAGACATGAAAATCCATCACAATGATGACAGCAGTATAAAAATCTGTTTACAGGAAGCTAACCCACACGGATCAGTACCTACTATAGACATCAGAACACCCCACAGCACAAAAACTATCACTTGTCAGGACCACCGTCATCACAGACCAAGAAGACAGACAGGAGGAAGAAAACCACATAAGACATGCACTCACACGCTGCCAATATCCGACATGGGCCATAAATAAAGGGAAACAGCAAGTTAAAAACAAAGAAAACAAACAGAAAACAAGACACAGACCAAAAGCCAAAATAAAAAACAAGGACATCATAACCATACCTTACATCCAAGGGATAACAGAACCAATTCAAAGGATCATGAAAAAACACAAAATAAACACAGCGGTAAAACCACACACACAAAAAAAATTAAGACAGTTATTATTATACCCCAAGGACAAAATAGAACAAGGCAAAAAATGCAGTGTAATATATGAAATATCATGCAGCTCATGTAACAAGACTTACATCGGAGAAATGGGAAGATCAATCACCACGAGGAAAAAAGAACACCAGAAGGAATGTGAGAAGGAAACTGTTACGATCTGAGTGCTGACTCTGTCCGCACTCGGGTGGTCCGGTATTTCTCCAGTTCTACCCCATTCTGGGTCTGGTCTTATGGCCTCCTCCGAGGCTTTTATTTTGACAGCGTCTCGGCAGACTTCCGGCTGTCAAAGCCCAGCTGCTCCGGGACAGCTGTATGATATTGTCATTAATTACCTTTCCCCTTTTCCTGATTGGGTTCTGTTCCCCATTTAAGGAAGCAGCTGAGGATTACTCCTCGCTGCGACCTACACCCTATGACATCGTGCACCTCAGTGGACGTAGCTGGCGTTCCCACGCCCAATTCCAGTTTCTTCTGTGACTCTGCTCCTCATCCTCCCGTAAGTGCTAACTGCTCAGTGTAGGTTCCGTCCTCGCTGCCTTCCCTCGCCAATCTCCCGAGGTAGAGTTCTGTGTCAGAGTTTATGTGCATGTTTTGCCCCTCGAGGCTTATTGTTTTGTCATCCTGTGTATTCATGTCCTATGTTAATAAAAACGCAAACTCATCGGTTGACTATAGTGTCTCCTTAATGGCTCGCGAGAGCCATTTCGTGACAGAAACACAAGAACGAATCACAAGATCACAAAAAGAAAAGGCAGAACAAGCGACACTAAAATTAGCAGTATCAGATCACTGCAAAAGAAACAATCACATCATGGACTGGGACAACAAAAAAATCGTTGGATTGGAGAGCAACAGTCACAAATGTTGGATCAATGAGGCCATAGAAATCAGGAAGAGGGGCAAAGACAGCATGAATCGGAGGGGGCATTTATGCTTTCCCACGCCACGGTCTGGGACTATGGTCTCCAGGGACCATAGGCCAGCGGGGGATGTGGCCAGTCCATTGGATCTGACGGTTCTGCTGGGCTGACCATGCCTAGGAAAAACAGCTGATAAATGACACTTCACAGTGATCAGCTGACACTTCTGAGGAAGACTGCAGACACCAGCTGAAACATGTAAAGCTAAAAACATCTCCTTCTTATCCCTGTCTGAAATAAGAAAAACAAAAAACTAAATCAGTGTAAATCCTGGGTTAGTTCCGCAATTTGATTGGACAACAGAAATTCCAGGAGTTACTATATTCCATCTTAATTACATTCCAACATTTCACTGGACATGTATCACTCCACTTCAAAGGTTTTCTAGTAACTGTTAATTATTACTAACAGTAATTTACTGTCAAGTTTACAGATTTGAGAATTGCTATACTATGTTGGATACCTTCATTTCCACGCTGACCCCAGTTACATGGTGTCATGATCCTGGGCACGGATGGGCGCCGTGCCCAGTTTCCAGTTTAAGTTTTAGTTTTTTTCTTATTTGTTTGTTTCCTTGTTTTACCCTGTTTAATTACTGTCATTCTGTACTCGTAGTATTATTATTTACATTTTGGGGGTTTGTGTTTTATTTTGACAGCACTGTGCAGCTCCCGGCTGTCAAACTGGTCTGCGAGCTGCGCAGCTGTCATTGTTTGTATTATTTTCTCCACTCATGTATCCACACCTGTCACTTGTTAAGAAATGGTATATAAGGGCACGACAACCTTTCCCCGTTGTCATGTCCTTCTATCACTGTGACATCCTCAGATGCAGAGTCCCGCTCTGAGAGTTTCGTGCTTCGCTGTTGAGGAGAGAGGAGAGCTCCGTCCCGGTGGGTTTTCCTCTTTATTTCCAGCCGTGAGCCCCACAGGAATTCAGGCATGCTCCAGCTGGTTCTGCCCTTTGCCTGGTGCCCCCAGGCTTCTGTTCCCCCTGTGACATCGAGCCCCACTTTCCTCCAGCGCTTCATCATTTCGTATTTGTATGTTTAGTGTTCCCCTGTTTGTCTTAACATCAATAAATGTGCAGAAACCACAGTGAGCGTTTGGTGTCCTTCCATAGCCCTTAAGAAATCAGTTTTCTCATGTTTACATGCACTGAATAAACAGATTATTAGAGGGTAAACTATTTGAGTTAATGACCCTGGTTACATGGCCTTTATTGGATTATTCTGTTTACATGGCCACTTGAATAATCAGATAACTCCAGAAATCCAATCATAACCGGTTTACTCGTGTACATGTAAACGTGGTCAGTGAGGCACTGTTTGAAAAGCAACTACAGTCTCCGCCATCTCTGATCCGGAAGTCCTGTCCTTTTAAGATAAGATAAGATAAGCCTTTATTAGTCCCACAATGGGGAAATTCCAGGATTGCAACAGCACAGGAATAGCAACACTCAGAGCAATAATTTAGAAGATAAGAAAATAAGAGCAGTGAATATACATATGTACACATAAATATATAAATATACAGTATATACACAGTGCGGCGCATTGTAGCTAGATGGAATAAACAGCATAACCGTCTATTTAGTTACCCTACATGGTATGAATATGTACCCATACATATTGTCACCCTCCGTAGCGACTGATATTGTCCTAGTTGTATACTGGAGGGGACCATTTGTGTAAGTCTGTTGCGTCTTTTGCATTCAATACTATTAGGTCGTCACGTTTTTTTGCTGTCTCTGCGAGCAGCCCTGCTTAGGTTATACAGTCTGACAGCTTTAATGGATGTTTAATTAATGGATGTTTTAAACATCTATTTACATATAACATATAACATATATTTTACACCTGTTTAAACAAAACAGACAGGCTAGAGTTGAACTGATTGACTGGATTAGAAAACTACAATATCTTTGTGGGGATGGACTCTTTGTTTCATCTGAAAATGCTACGTGTCGGGCATTAGACATATCACACCTGCAGTTACAATATTCATTGATACCGTACTTCCTCTCGTGTAATATTACTTAATTATAATTGGAGATGCACCAACTGTGAAATTGTGGGCTGATACAAGATTCAAAGATTTTATTTGTCAATACTACTGTATGTACAGGACAAATAGAAGAATTGAAATGGCATTTCTCTCTCTCTTCAGTGATGTGCACAATATAAACTAGAAAAGCACTTGGAGAGCGCAGACCTCCGCCAAGCGCCACAGTTCCCCCATACAGTGTTTGTGTGTACGTTTTCAGATTCCTTGACCATGAAAACATATGACTAGCAATTGGATTGACAATGATAGGATTAGTGGTTTAGTAGTTATTCACGAAAATGGCATTTTGCGTAATGGCGGTTTTCTTGTGGCTGGTGATCCGGATCACCACCAAAATCTAATCATCTGTAGGATAACCCATTTCTGACAATCTGTGAAAATTTCATGAAAATCCGTCCATAACTTTTTGAGTTATCTTGCTAACAAACAAACAGACAGACAAACAAACAAACAGACAAACAGACAGACAGACAAACCAACGCCGATGATCACATAACCTCCCCCTTTGGCGGAGGTAATGCACCAACTGTGAAATTGTGGGCTGATACAAGATTCAAAGATTTTATTTGTCAATACTACTGTATGTACAGGACAAATAGGAGAATTGAAATGGCATTTCTCTCTCTCTTCAGTGATGTGCACAATATAAACTAGAAAAGCACTCGGAGAGCGCAGACCTCCGCCAAGTGCCACAGTTCCCCCCATACAGTGTTTGTGTGTATGTTTTGAGATTCCTTGACCATGAAAACATATGACTAGCAATTGGATTCACAATGATCGGATTAGTGGTTCAGTAGTTATTGACGAAAATGGCATTTTCTGTAATGGCGGTTTAGCGCCACAGTTCCCCCCATACAGTGTTTTTGTGTACGTTTTCAGATTCCTTGACCATGAAAACATATGACTAGCAATTGGATTGACAATGATAGGATTAGTGGTTTAGTAGTTATTCACGAAAATGGCATTTTGCGTAATGGCGGTTTTCTTGTGGACGGTGATCCGGATCACCACCAAAATCTAATCATCTGTAGGATACCCCATTTCTGACAATCTGTGAAAATTTCATGAAAATCCGTCCATAACTTTTTGAGTTATCTTGCTAACAAACAAACAAACAGACAAACAAACAAACAAACAGACAGACAAACCAACGCCGATGATCACATAACCTCTCCCTTTGGCAGAGGTAAAAAAAGAAAAAGGAATAAGGCTGGAAAACAACAACAGCAGTCAATGTACAGTAATGCTACCCGTAGTGCAAATGGTGACAAAAGATGGACCCAGACCTCCCATAGTGCAAATAAAGATAAAACGATAAACGATGGGACCCAGCAATCTTATATACAGAAAAGTAGAGCAGTAATACTCATAGTACCAAGTTCAATGTGGTAGTGTAGGTGCAGACAGCAACAGATAGGACTACACATGATCAATATTGCAGACAGACAGCAGCAGATACTGTATGACATTTGTGCAAATGGTTGCAGTAAAGTGCAGAGACATACAGCAGCGAATGTATTACTGTTGGTGTGCCAGTCTTTCTGTGCCAACAGCCGAGGTAGTTATTGTGCCGGTGAGTGCGTTATAGTCTGGGGGGAAGGGGGGGTGGACAGAGTTCAGGGTCCTGATGACCTGATGAATAAAGCTGTTTAGCAGTCTTGTGGAGCGGGCCCGGTGGCTCCATACCTTTTCCCTAAGGGCAAGGGGCTGAAGAGGGAGTGTGAGGAGTGGGAGGTGTCACCTGCAATGTTGATGGCTCTGCGGGTGAGGTAGACGTCCGAGGGGGGGGGAGGGACACCGAAGATCTTACTGGCTGCTTTCACTGTGTGTTGTAGTGTCTTCCGGCAGGAAGCGGTGCAGCTTCCATACCACACCATGATGCAGCTGGTGAGGATGCTCTTAATGGTGCCCCGGTAGAATGAGCACATGATTGGGGAGTGGGACTCCTGCTATACTCAGTTTGCGGAGGAAATGGAGGTGAGTTTGAGCCTTCTTGGCCAGTGATGTGGTGTTGTTGGACCAGGTGAGGTCCTCAGAGATGTGCACCCCCAGGAACTTGGTGCTGCTCATCTTCTCCACAGCTGCACCATTGATGATCAGAGGGGGTGATCAGAGGGGGATACAGATACCAATGTTAAAAATAATCAGTTGGCCAATACAGATTGTTTCTTTTGTTTTCATCTATTCCATCTTTAATGCCATCCATCCATCCATCCATCCATCTTCTACCGCTTTTCCGGAGGTCCGGATCGCGGAGGCAGCAGTTCAAGCAGAGAAGCCCAGACTTCCCTCTCCCCAGCCACCTGCTCCAGCTCTTCAGAGAGGATACCAAGGCGTTCCCAGACCAGCTGGGAGACATAGTCTCTCCACCGAGTCCTGGGTCTGCCCCGGGGTCTCCTCCCAGTGGGACGTGCCTGAAACACCTCAAGTGGGAGGTGTCCAGGAGGCATCCTAATCAGATGCCCATACCACCTCAACTGACTCCTTTCAATGTGGAGGGGCAGCAGTTCTACTCTGAGCCTCTCCCGGATGACTGAGCTCCTCACCCTATCTCTGAGGGTGAGTCCAGCAATCCTACGGAGAAAGCTCATTTCAGCCGCTTGTATCCGCGATCTTGTTCTTTCAGTCATTACCCAAAGCTCGTGACCATAGGTGAGAGTAGGAACGTAGATTGACTGGTAAATCGACAGCTTTGCCTTAGAACTAAGCTCCCTCTTCACCACAACAGACCGGTACAACGTCCGCATCACTGCAGATGCTGCTCCAATCCGTCTGTCAATTTCTCGCTCCATTTTCCCCTCACTCGTGAACAAGACCCCAAGATACTTAAACTCCTCCACTTGGGGCAGGAGCTTGTTCCCAACCCAGAGAAGACAATCCACCTTTTTCCGGCTGAGGACCATGGACTCGGACTTGGAAAGAAATGTTCATTATCTATCTATAAATGCAGCAAATCTGTGTGTGTGTGTGTGTGTGTGTGTGTGTGTGTGTGTGTGTGTGTGTGTGTGCGCGTTCCACGCATATCTCTTGAACCGTTTGTCAGACTGGCCTCAGATTTTAAACGTGCTTTCCTGAGGGTATGAGCTGTGCATCCCTGAGTATGGAGGTGTTCAGAAAAAATATGTAGTTATTAATAATAAAAGTTTTCACTTGTACCGCTGTTATTATTCTGATGTAGTGCCTTCACCATTCCACACGGGGTCGTACAGACTAATCCACACGGGGCTGCTAGGTATTGATACTTCAGTACCAGGTAGTATCGATTACCTGGTATTGTTAGATGCCTTAGTATCAATACTTTTTGACTTTTATTTGTTTTCATAGGTGTCAAGTGATACGGTTTCGCCGTATTTTAATACGGGGAAAATGCAATTTTAGCAAATACAGGCGTATTGCCATTTCTGTACGCCAAAAAGAAAAATATACGGGAAAAGAGGAACACCTCGTTTGACCCCCACAGCATACTGGCAGAGCGCTCAGCGTGAGCAATTATCACAGCAGTGAGAGGTGTGGGCTGATTGTTATAGATGCGCCTCGCACCTTCTGCGGCTCCGGAACAGAGAGGAATCCCGGCGCCAGTAATGTTGCGCCTGATATGTGTGACTAATGCAAATGTATATGCTTTCCTGCTGTCTACTGTGATGCTAATGTGCCATGCATGCATTAGCCGGGTATATAAGTTGACTGTCTGCATGAAGCACCCTTTTAAACTTCACTCGTGTCCGCCTCCTCCACAAGCGCACCTAAGCAGTGTTTTTTGTGATTTTCAAAATGGCTTCATGCAGTGCGCCGCCGGCGAAAAAAACAAAGCTTGAAGAAAAGGGAAATCGAGGGACTGGACGTCACCGTTCTCCTTCACCGTCACCATTTATTTATTTATTTTTAGATTGCACAATATTCCATGGGAGAATGTTGTGGGCTTTGCTTCGGACAACTGCAACACGATGGTGGGTCGAGACAATTCTGTCCTTTCCAGACTGAAGGAGAACTCTCCAAATGTTTTCAGGTATGGGCAGTATTATTCACCTTCAAATATTACCTAAATATAACAAAAAAAATGCTTTAAAATCTTGACAAACATGCTTAGAGGTAGCCCAAATCCCCTATAGTGTACTGTTATTTTGTATCTTGGAACTTTGCTTTACATTCAATTCAATTCAATTCAACTTTATTTATATAGTGCCATTTCACAACAACAGTCATCTCATAGCACTATCAACTGTAGGGGAAACCCCCACAGTTGCAGAAAGACCCCAGCAATCAGGCGATCCCCTGTGAGCAAGCACTTGGCGACGGTGGAGAGGAAAAACTCCCTTTTAACAGGAAGAAACCCCCAGCAGAATGTACATCTGAATGTATAGCATTATATTGAAAGGGCTGAATAAGATTGATATTTTCATTGTTATTATTATTAACACAATTTCAAAGAGAATTATTTCTGATACTTAACTTATGAAACAAAAATCCATTCTGCTTTTGTTTCAGCATTGGCAGCGTAAATGAATGAATTTGAAATAGTTCATGTTGCAGTTGCTGTTTGTTTGGTTTTTGTTTGGTTTTTTTTGTTTGTTTTTTTTGCTTCAGTTTTCTTTCATCTGCCGATAAATACAGTTTTTAAGTACTCAGTACAGGTGTGAAGGCCCCCCCAATAAGGGAGGCATGAGGTATGCCTTGACAGGTATGTGTTTTACTGCCCTGTTTCTCCTAATTCATTTTGCCTGATCACCTTTTTCCAGCTGCGTCGCCGTTTTAATCACAGGAGAAACCATGCTAGGTAGTTATTAGCCAACGGAGCTAACTGCTGGAGAGCCATTCCTTGCTAGGTAGTCGATTCTTTGGTATCGATATATTTTTTAAAAAATCGCGATACCACTGTGTCGATACAAAACGTGCAATTTGTTTTCACTTCTGAGAGTTTTACGCATTAAAGTTATGTTTTTTTTGTTTGTTTGTTTTTTTAGTTGTTTGCATTAAAGTTATGTGTAAAAATCGGTGAAAAACCAGCCCAGGCATAACAGACAATCTGCCGTGTCACATGATTATGGCAGCCTATCAGATGTCAGAGTCAAAGACTCACTGTGCACTGCGCAGCCTCATTCATGCTCATCCTCACGAGCCTTATTCATGCTGCATTTCCCCTGTCAAGCACTCACTGATTCCCGCCGGCGGTAATGCTAAGCAGCATAATTTTGAAAAATAAACAAAATAAGCACTATTTAAGTTTGTAAAATAATAGTGTAAAAATAAATAAATAAATAATAAAATAAAAATTAAAAAAACATTGCATGGTAGGAAAAAAAATTACGCATATGCTGCTAATTTGGATGAATGGTGAAACATTTCAGAAGTAAAAAATATTTGAATCCAGTTGACTTGACTGAGCTTTCATACAGCAAAATTACCCGCCTGGATTACTGCAACTCTTCAGTAAATTAAGAAACTGAATTAATTTTGCATTCATTATTTTTATTATAATTGAAAAAAAAAATCATTTTTTAAAATTTGTATTTGTTCATTCTATTTTATTATCACTTCACAAGCACTTTTTTCAAGTATTTTTGTTCATGACTTTTATTAATATTTTATATTGCCATTGCAGTAAAGTTGTTAAACGAACCTTATATCTGTAAATTTCTGCATTATATTTTACATTTACGTTGTGGAGAAAGGAGGCAGGTGAGGCAACGAGCTGAACGACACAGAAACTTCATTCCATCTCCAACATACAGCACAGTAAAAGAGCACCCGGGTCCCTGTGCATTCCTCTTTTATATCTTTAATACCATGCATCGAGACCCGGCACTTCCGACCATCATACATTGTGTTTAGAACAAAGCCTGTGTGGCACATAAACATAATGCTGGCACCACTCTCACACCCTTCTCCTTCCAGCGGCTCCAACATTTACTCCTCTCCCCAGGCGGTGCATAACTCCGCCATGGCCGGTCCCAAGTCCGGATGAGAAAGGAGGAGGGTTGGGCGTGGGGCTAGCAACCCCACCCCGTAAAAACCCTGCATGCTACAGAAACGCCAACAACAGACCAAGAGACTACTGCCCTGGGGGAAGAAGGGTCCTCATTAAGAGGACATATGACGCTGTGTGGTGAAAGCTGTGAGTCTACGGAAGCTACAAGGCCGACCCCCCCTTCTATCGACTAGGACCATCAACGTCGGAACATGGAATGTGAGGACCATGCATGAGAGGGGAAAAACAGCACAAGTAGCTGCAAAGATGAAGAGCTACAACCTCACACTGCTTGGAATCAGCGAGACCCATTGGACACAGTCAGGACAAAGAAGACTGCTCACCGGAGAGATGTTGCTATATTCCGGCCACGAAGAAGACAATGCTCCACACACAGAAGACGTCGCACTCATGTTGTCAGGACCTGCACAGCGAGCTCTGATAGGATGGGAAGCACATGGATCAAGAATAATTGCACCATCCTTCAGAACGAAGAAGAAGAAGTTCAAGATGAACCTTATCCAGTGCTACGCCCCAACTGACAGTTATGAAGAAGTCAAGGACCAATTTTACAACAGACTGCAAAATGTCTTGGCCAAGTACCTAGAGAAAGACGTCAACATCCTCATGGGCGACCTCAACACCAAGATCAGACAAGACAACACTGGATATGAGGAAGTGATGGGAAGACATGGACTGGGAGTGATAAACGAGAACGGCGAGAGATTTGCAGACTTCTGTGCGATGAACAACCTGGTCATCGGTGGCAGCACTTTCCCCCACAGAAGAGTACATAAGGCCACCTTGGTATCACCGGACTTAGTGACTGAGAACCAGATCGACCACATCTGCATGACCAAGAAATTCAGGAGGTCCCTACAGGATGTAAGGGTGAGAAGAGGAGTAGACGTCGCATCTGGCTACCACCTGCTGGTAGCCAGGCTGAAGCTGAAGCTGAAGAAGGACTGGATGAGGGCAACAACGAAGAGGCTGAAGTACAACATCAGCATGCTGAAAGATACCAAGACCAGAGAAGAATTCAGACTGTCTCTCACCAACAAGTACTAAGTGCTACAAGAACTGCTTGAAGAAGCGGTCACCACCGAGAACCAGTGGCAGAAAGTGAAGGAGATACTTGTGTCAACCGGTCAGGAAGTAGTAGGCCCCAAGAGACACCAACAGAAGGCGTGGATATTGGCAGACACTCTATGCAAGATCCAGGAGACAAAGCAGAAGAAGGCAGCAGTAAACAACAGCCTAACAAGAGCAGCAAAGGCCAAGGCACAAGAAGACTTCACAGAAACCAACAGAAAAGTGAAGAGGAGCACAAGAGCAGACAAGCGCAAGTACATTGACAGCCTGGCAGAGGAGGCCGAGGAAGCAGCAGCCAGTAACAACATGAAACAGCTGTACGACACCACCAAGAAACTGTCAGGGAAGTACAGCAGGCCTGAGCGACCAGTCAAGGACAAGGAAGAAAACACCGTCCTGGGAACAGAGCGACAACTGCATAGATGGGCAGAGCACTTTGAAATGCTCCTGAACAGACCTGTCCCTTCAAATCCCCCGGACAGCGACCCTGCTGACATTGACCTGGACATCAACTGTAAGAAACCGACCAGGGAGGAGATTAGGAAAGCCATCAAGCTTCTGAGGAACAGCAAGGCAGCAGGACCAGACAACATCCCTGCAGAAGCACTCAAGGCAGACCTGGAGACCACCGTAGAGATGCTGTACCCTCTCTTCGAGAAGATATGGGAAGAAAAAGAGGTACCAGCAGACTGGAAGGAGGGCTACCTCATCAAGCTACCCAAGGAAGGAGACCTCAGCAACTGCGCTAACTACAGAGGAATAACGCTTCTGTCAGTGCCAGGGAAGGTCTTCAACAGGATCCTACTTGAAAGAATGAAAGGTGCCGTCGACCCCCTCCTCCGAGACCAGCAGGCCGGCTTCCGCCAGAACAGATCGTGCATTGACCAGATTGCTACCTTGCGCATCATTGTCGAGCAGTCTTTAGAGTGGAACTCCTCGCTGTACATCAACTTCGTTGACTACGAGAAGGCTTTCGACAACGTGGACCGCGAAACCCTCTGGAAGCTGCTTCGCACTAGGGAATGCCAACCAAACTGCTCAACTTGATCAAGAACTCCTATGAAGGAATGACCTGTCGAGTAGTCCATGAAGGACAGCTAACAGACAGCTTCAGGGTGAAGACCAGAGTCAGATAAGGCTGCCTCCTGTCACCTTTTCTCTTCCTCCTGGCAATCGACTGGACCATGAAGACGTCAACAGCAGACAGAAGAAATGGAATCCAGTGGACACTGTTTGACCAGCTAGATGATCTGGACTTTGCAGGTGACCTCGCCCTGCTCTCCCACAGCCACCAGCAGATGCAGGACAAGACAACAGATGTTGGCAGCCACCTCAGCACAAGTTGGCCTCAAGATCCACGAGGGCAAGGCCAAGATCCTCAAGATCAACACAGCAAATGAGGACCCAGTTACACTGCACGGGAGTGAGCTGGAAGAGGTAGAGGCCTTCACATATCTGGGCAGCGTCATGGACAAGCAGGGCGACACAGACGCAGATGTCAGAGCAAGAATCGGCAAGGCGAGGGCAGCATACAGTGATCCCTCACTTATCGCGGTTAATGGGTTCCAGAACCGACCGCGAAAAGTGAAAAACCGCGAAGTAGCATCACCCCTAATGACGTCACCCATAAATAATACGTACGTTCATTCTCTCACTCTCTCTCTCATGTGATACGTGTGTGTGTGTGTGTGTGTGTAAGTGTACATACATACGTAGATGTAAATAAAGTGTACATAAATATGTTTTTAGAACTCTTTTATTCTTATAACAAGATACGTAACTCAAGATGAAGATGATTTACTGCACAGGTTAATGAGAGCTTTACTGCTCCTCAGGTGACGCCTCATCGTCAGGTGCTAGAGGCGCAGGATCGTCGAGGGCAGCTTCTGATAGAGCTGGAGAAGCTGCAGGAGGCGGCGTAGTGGCTCAACGGGAAGACTATTTCGCACAAAATGGCACAAGAGAACAGCAAAAAGTTCCACGCGGCTAGACTAAGCAACACGAGCGATAAAGAGCAATGAATGCGGTCTTCCTTCGCTGGGTATGGGCGCGGCAGGGAGAGAAGCTGGGTGAAACGTCTCGGCCAATCAGCTTGCAGGGTGAAACGTCTCGGCCAATCAGCTTTCGAGATTCCCGAGCCGAACCAACACGAGAACAGCGAACAGAGAGGTGGAGTTTGAGTTGTGCGGCTCTCCGTGTTGATACCTGATGTTATAATGTAGTCTCCCTGCCTTCTGCTAGCGCCCGCCCATTATTTCTCAATTTTGAATTTTTGATGAATATTTTTGAAAAATCCGCGATGCACTGAGGGCGCGAAAGGTGAAGCGCGAAGTAGCGAGGGATCACTGTACTTGCAGCTGAGGAACATCTGGAGCTCCAAGGTGGTGTTAACATGCACAAAGATCTGGCTGTTCAACTCTAACGTCAAGTCAGTCCTACTGTATGGAGCAGAGACATGGAGGACAATGAAGACCACCATCAGGAAAGTGCAGGCGTTCATCAACAGCTGCCTGAGAAGGATCCTCCAGATACGCTGGCCCGACACCATCAGCAATGTAGACCTGTGGCAGCGTACCAACTAGCTGCCAGCCGAGGACGAGATCCGTCGTAAAAGATGAGGATGGATTGGGCACACCCTGAGGAAGCCAGCCAGTAACACCACAAGGCAAGCACTCAAGTGGAACCCCCAAGGGAAGCGGAAGAGAGGAAGGCCAAGAAACACCTGGCGACGAGACCTCGATGCTGACATCAAGAAGATGGGAAAGACCTGGAGACAGCTGGAGAGAGCAGCCCAGGACAGAGCACTCTGGTGGACTGTTGTCGGCGGCCTATGCTCCAGGAGGAGCGATGGGCCTAACTAACTAACCCAGGGGGTGCATAGTCCTTACTGTCCTGTCTGATACCCCCCGGTGGCACCTCCTCTTTTGGTCCATTGTTCCCCCTTTCCCCAGATGCCTTCTTCTCTGGGTGGAGAAGGCCCACACCATGCCCTCACACAGCCCCCCCCCCACGAACACCCAGAAAGGGCACTCACCCCCCCCCCCCATCCTTTGGGCTTGAGCTGACACCCATAGCGGCTGTAGAGGGGGGTCACGATCCAATCGAACCGTCGTGCTGGCGGGGTGTACAGGAGAGCACATCAGTCTCTGGAGGGAAAAAAGGAGGGGGAGAAAACACATCAGCTTTGCGAGCGCAGATCCCTGCCAAGGATCACCAACTTGCAGAGCCACCAACGGTGGGCGTCCGCGCCGGGGAGCTTGGGCCAACACCACCTGCTCGTCTGCCAACATAAAAGCGGGCTTCAGCCTGTCGATGCAGACGGTCTCCCTAAGTCCCCCCAAGTCTAACACAAAATGCTTCGCCCCAGGTTCCAACATCCTGAATGGTCCATCGTACGGTGGGCGCAGCGGGGTCCAGTGCGCATTGTGCCTGACAAAAACAAAACTGGCGTTCTGCAAGCTTTTTGGGATGAAGGTGCGGGGAAAACAATGGTGGGATGGACCTGGTACGTTAAAAGCCTCCATATTGTGCAAAAATTGCACTGGCGGATCAGCCTCGGGTGTGGGGTTTTCCGGTAAAAACTCTCCGGGGATCCATAGCGACTGAGAAAAAACGAGTTCTGCCGGGGAGGCTGCCAAATCCTCCTTAGGTGTGGAATGCAACCCTAAAAAAACCCAGGGCAGGCAGTCGACCCACTTTGCATTTGTGAGCGAAGTTCTGAGTGCTGCTTTAAGCAACCTATGAAAACGCTCACAGAACCCGTTAGCCTGTGGGTTGTACGCAGTAGTGCAGTGAATTTTGACCCCCAGGCTCTGGGCCATCGCAGACCAGAGTTCCGAAACAAATTGTGGACCACTGTCAGAAGTGATGTCCAACAGGGATCTGAACTGCGCCACCCAAGCTGACAAAAAAGCACAAGCCACTTCTGTGGATGTGGTAGAAGCCAGAGGGACCACTTCAGGCCAGCACATGGTGCAGTCCACGACTGTTAAAAGGTGCGTAAAACTTTATGACGGCAGGAGGGGTTCCACCAGATCCACGTGGACGTGGTCGAACCACCTGGCCGGGATTTGGAATGGCTCGAAGGGGGCTCTGTTGTGCTTGTGCACTTTTGCCCGCTGGCACGCAACACAAGCTACAGCCCACTCTTTCATGTCCTTGCACAAGCATGGCCAGACAAATTTTGCCCCTACTAGCTTCACTGAAGCGCACACTCCCGGATGCGAAAGGGAGTGGACCGACTCAAAAACGCAACAGCACCAAGAGCTCGGAACCACTGGGTGTGGGCAGCTGGTGAAGACATCGCAGAGCAAGGGAGGGCACCCTTCTTGCATCACCCTGCTCTCCAGCCTTAACCCAGTAGGTGCAGACTGGAGCACTCAAATGTCCGCGTCCCCGGCCTGCTCCGCGGCCATCGAGGGGAAATCTATTCCCATGTAGACCGGGCAACTAACACGTGCGACAGACAATCGGCCAGGACATTGAGCTTACCGGCGACGTGTTGAATGTCAGTAGTAAACTCCGAAATCGCGGCCAAATGCCATTGCTGCTGGGCCGGCCACGGTTCCGAGACCTTGGCCACTACATATGTCAGCAGCTTATGGTCCATGAACGTGGTGAACTTGTGCCCCTCTAACCAAAATTGGAAATGGTGTGTCGCCAGGTGGAGAGCCAGCAATTCTCTATCAAACATGCTCACGAATTTGCGTTTGCTGTCGCACAAAGTTGGGCTGAAAAATGGCAGCGGCTGCCACGAACCTGAGACGTACTGCTCCACCACTGCCCCTATAGCAACATCAGACGCTATCCGTGCAGACAGATCCGGGTGGGCTAACAACGTGGCATCCACAAGCGCTATTTTGGCATTGGTAAAAGCCTGGACTTGCTCGGGAGTCCAGTCGATGGCTTCTGCAAGCTTCTTTTTTTTTAAGCGTGGCATACAACGGCTGCATCAGCTGGGCTGCCCGGGGAAGGAAACAGTTATAAAAATTAACCATTCCTAAAAACTCCTGTAGTACTCTCACGGTCTGCGGACGTGGAAAGTCTGACACAGCATGCATCTTATCCAGTAGCGGAATCACACCCTCCGATGAAATGCGGTGGCCTAAAAAATCAATCTCTGTACACCGAACTGGCATTTCACCGGGTTAACTATCACCCCATGCGCCTCCAACCTCTGGAAAACCGTCTTGAGATGGGTGATGTGCTCCTCCTTGGACACGCTAGCTACCAGAATGTCGTCTAAGTAGACAAAAACGAAGGACAAGTTGTGAAGCACTGCGCCATCATCCTCTGGAAAGTCTGTGCCACGCTTTTTAATCCGAATGGCATGCGTAAAAATTCAAAAAGGCCGAAAGGAGTTATTACAGCTGTTTTTGGAACGTCTTCCGCGTGCACTGGGACCTGATGGTATCCGTGGACCAGATCCACTTTCGAAAAAACACACGCCCCGGCCAGGTGCACGGAAAATTCCTGGATGTGCGGAATGGGATGAAGATTGTGTTACGTGGCATTATTCAAGCACCGTAAATTGCCGCACGGTAGCCACGACCCGTCGGCTTTAGGCACCATGTGTAGCGGGGATGCCCACGGGCTGCTGGAGCGCCTGACGATGCCCAACTGCTCTAAGTTGGCAAACTCCTCTTGCACGCCGGCCAGTTTAGCTGCGTCCAAACGCCTAGGTCGCGTGAACACCGGCGGGCTTTTTGTCATTATAAAGTGTTCGACCCCGTGTTTTGTTCCTGTAGCCGAAAAAGTCAGGACCGTGAGTGCTGGGAACTGTGTGAGCAAATGTTGGTACTTACCCCCTGGAGCTATAACGTTAGCCAGTGTTGTCGACCCAGCTCCCCGAGCTGTACAGGGCAGTGAGGTAAAAGAGACAGCCTCCACTAATCTCCTATTAGCAACATCAACTAAAAACCCATAAGCACATAAAAAAATCTGCGCCTAATATGGGGCAGGAACATGCAGCTATCACAAAGTCCCACTGAAAGCTGCATCCGTGTAAGCATATTGTCAGTGTCCGCCACTGAATTCCAAACGTGCCGTCTACCCAGCTTCTTGAATTGGCATGGCAACAGGCAGCGTTGGGCATTTGAGCCGAAACAGTGATGATAAAAACAGATTGCCCTGTTCCTTCGTCTCCTGGTGTCCGTCCCGGCTACCATGAATGGCTCCTCAACCTCATGGATGCCGGTGCCACCGTCTGCACGCTGAGAGTTCTGGTCGCCAAAATGATGTGGTCCGCTTCCTGCACCAGGGAGCAGTAGTCCTTAGCAACCAGCCACGGCAAGTTGGCCAGGATCGCCCTCGCTGTAGCCAATAGGTTCCTGAGGAACAAGTGGGTGAACAGGAAAGATTTGTCGTCCTTCCCCCTCAGCACCAACATGCTCTCCATGAGCTCCACTGCTGATCTGTCCCCTAACTCCGAATGCATTAGGAGCCTCTCTGCCCTCTCACTGTCAGAAAGGGTATAGTGCTGGAGAAGCATCCTCTTGAGCGCTTTATATTTTCCTTGGGCTGATGGCTCCCGGAGCAAGCTCGTCACCTGTTGCATGGCACGTGCATCCAGCGCAGCGACCACATAGTAGTACTTGGTATCGTCTGTTGTTATCCCACGGAGTGCGAACTGGGCTTCTATGTGCAAGAACCATGCGGTCGGGTTGTGAAGCCAGAAGTCTGGGAGCTGGACTGAGACACGCACGCGGCGCTGGTGCTCTCCCTCCAGGCAGTCTCCAGGGCGGTGTTCTGCTCGCTTTCCATGGCACGTCTTAGGGTCACCAATGTGGAGAAAGGAGGCAGGCAAGGCAACGAGCTGAACGACACAGAAACTTTATTACATCTCCAACATACAGCGCAGTAAAAGAGCACTCGGGTCTCTGTGCATTCCTCTTTTATATCTTTAATACCATGCATCGAGACCTGGAACATCCGACCATCATACATTGTGTTTAGAACAAAGCCTGTGTGGCACATTAACATGACATAACACCAGCGCCGCTCTCACACCCTTCTCCTTCCAGCGGCTCCGACATTTACTCCTCTTCCCGGGGGGGCGCATAGTCCTTGCTTTCCCATCTGATCCCCCCCGGTGACACCTCTTGTTGCGGCCCATTGTTCCCCCCTTCCCCAGTTGCCTTCTTCTCTGGGTGAAGAAGTCTCACACCATGCCCCACAATGTTGATGTTTATGTTTGGGCTACCTGACTTATTCTGCAAATTCCATGAAATTGTATGGATTACAAAGTCTTTCCAAAACCTTGAAATTACTTGAATTTACAGTTTCTTAATATTTCATGTCTTTAAATAATTAAACTCCACTACTTGCAGTGTCGACTTGGTCACACTGCCATCCACCACTTTACTGGCAGAAATACAGGGAGATAAATTGAATGGCTTATTAGATATTTGCCTCAGCTCCTAAAACCCGGCAATTCATCTTTGTCCTCTATAGTTGGCATTATATTTTATCTCATATCTCTCATACTATACACAACACTGTTAAGTCCTGCTGTTCCTTAGAGTAGACAAGCAGAGCTGTAAAATATCACATGTTCGTGGGTGTGACCTTCCCATCCTCTCTGGCCCACTTTCAAACACAGCCTACATTTGGGCCTGTAAAGCCTATTTGACCTACCTGTTTCAGACACAAATACTTGCTTTCTTCGGGCATGCACTAGTTAAACAAAATATAACTGAACTAAAATATTTAAAAATGGTTTAGTCTTGGATGTTTTCTGACTTTGCAGCTGTAGTCTACTGTTGTCTGTTTCAGGGCAAAATCAATGTCACACAGCTAGAACACAACAGAAAAATATCAGCCACTACCAATGTGTTATTATTATGCTGATATTTGATATCAGTCAAAAAGATGAATATTGATACAGATATTTCGGCTGATATATCTGTCCCTAATTAAAACAGTAATCCACCATAGATCATGTGTTCCTGTCTATTAAAGGTGAGGTGATGAGCCATTCTGATTGCTTTATTGTATGTTATGCCCAAAACACACGTCTGAACAATTAAGAGAGTTTTTGCACTTTTCCTACTGTCTTCCATAGTTGTAAGAGCAAAATGGACTTGAACACACCCATAAATGGTGTTTGCACTTTTGACATCACACTTTTGAGTAGACCAGGGGTGTCCAATCATGTGCCATGGAGGGCCAAGACCCTGCAGGTTTTCTCTCCTACCCAGTCTCTTCAGCAGGTGTTTTCATTGATCAGCAATCAGTGGGAAGAAATTCAGTGGAATCTGCTGTTGAAGACACTGGTTGGAGATAAAACCCCTGAAGTAGGCCATCATGATAGGCCAGTCTGTTTCCACCTCTGTCTTTCCTGCCTTATGAATTATTCTCTTAATTCTGGCAGTGTAGTGGGGCGGGGGGGTTCCCCATCGTTTTGATGTTCTTTGTTTCTGCTCCTGTTGAATGGCTGCTTGACTAAAAAGCACAAAGTTGGCATAAAATTAACATTTTAAAGAATCATTCATTCATTCATTGGCTCCATCGATCTCGAAAGATCATGGGGGAATTTTGTGCCTTGGGTCATCATTCAGGGAGCTGCACCGTCGGGCATGGCTGTAGAGGCCGATACGGGATCTGCAGGTCCTGCCGCAGCCGCTGCAGATAAATTCTTCACAGTGTAGTGGGGGTCTCGACAGTCTCCTCTGTCTGCGGAGTCTCTTCTTCCCCCAGCGAGTGTCTCTTCTGTCCTCTGCTGTTCGGGTGACATCCTGGGTGGTGGTCCGCCAGTTGGAGCGGACGGAGGCGGCTGACTCCAGGTCGGAGGGGTTGAAGCCTCCAGCCTTGAGGTCGCGCTGGCAAACATCCTTGAATCTGAGAGTTGGGCGTCCCTTTGATCTGGTTCCAGTAGCCAGCTCCCCATACAGTAAGTCTTTGGGGATGCGGCCATCCTCCATTCAGTTGACGTGGCCAAGCCATCGCAAGCGTCTCTTTGTCAGGATGGCAAACATACTGGGCACATCTGCTCTGGCCAGGACGTCGATGTTGGAGACACGGTCCTGCCAAGTGATGCGCAGTAGTCTGTGAAGGCAGCGTTGGTGGAAGGCGTTCAGCCGGCGTTCCTGGAAGGAGTAGAGGGTCCATGCTTCACTGCCGTATTGGAGAGTACTCAGTACGCAGGCCATGTAGACTCTTATCTTGGTGTTGGTGGTTAGCATAGGGTTGTCCCAGACTCGCTTTGCCAGACGGGCCATCACCGTCGATGCCTTGCCGATACGGGTGTTCAGTTCAGCGTCTAGGGAGAGATTGCTGGAGATGATCGACCCAAGGTAGGTGAACTTGTCCACCACCGCAAGTGTGTGGTCGCCGATGTTGATACTGGGAGCACTGCTGACATCCTGGCCCATGACCTCAGTCTTTTTAAGGCTGATGGTGAGGCCAAACTCAGAGCAGGCACGAGCAAAGCAGTTGATGAGACGCTGGAGCGCTTCCACGGTGTGGGCAACAAGACCAGCATCATCAGCAAAGAGCAGCTCCCTGATTAGAACGCTCCGCACCTTGGTCTTTGATCTGAAGCGTGCCATGTTGAAGAGGCCTCCGTCGCTCCTGGTGTGGAGGAAGACACCGTCTTCAGAGTCCCGGAAGGCGTAGCACAGGAGCAGGGAGAAAAAGATGCCAAATAGGGTAGGAGCCAGAACACAACCCTGCTTCACACCGTTCTTGATCGGGAAAGGGTCTGAGGATAATCTATCAAACTGGACAATGCCATTCATGTCCTGGTGGAACGACTTGATCATACTCAAAAGCTTGGGGGGACATCCAATTCGTTGGAGGAAGGCAAACAGTCCATCCCTACTGACCAAGTCAAAAGCCTTGGTCAGGTCGATGAAGGCCAAAAAGAGGGGTTGTCTCTGCTCCCGGCACTTTTCTTGCAGCTGCCTCATAGAGAAGACCATATCGATGGTTGACCTGGTTGCTCTGAATCCACACTGCACCTCTGGATACACACGTTCGGCAAGTAGTTGTAGTCTGTTGAGGTCGACACGGGCAAAGGCTTTGCCAACTATGCTTAGGAGTGAGATACCATGATAGTTGTTACAATCGCTCCGCTCCCCCTTGTTCTTGTAGAGAGTGATGATTTTGACATCACGCATATCTTGGGGCACAGCCCCTTCCTCCCAGCACTGCAGCAGGAGCTCATGGAGGTGTTTCAAGAGCGAGCTCTCCTTTGCGGTTTTGATGATTTCAGGGGGGATGTTGTCACTGACTGGAGCCTTGCCGTTTGAGATGGAGTCTATCGCCTTGCTGAGCTCCTCGATGGTGGGTGGAGCGTCAAGCTCATCCATGACTGACAGTAGAGGGGTGTTCTCAAGGGCCGTGTTCGAGACGGTGGTTACTCTCGAGTAGAGCTTTTGGTAGTGCTCAGCCCATCTCTCCATTTGTTTACCGTGATCCTTAATGACATCTCCTGCAGCTGATTTAAGTGGGGTGGTCTTGATGACACTGGGACCGAAAGCCTTCTTCATGCCTTTGTACATTTTGCGCACATTTCCGTGATCTGCAGAAAGCTGTATGTCCTGGCAGAGGTTAAGCCAGTAGTTGTTGGCACATCGCCTTGCAGTCCTTTGTGCATTGTTCCTCGCAGCGCGCAGTGTAGCAAGCGTCCGCACAGAGGGCTCCTTCTTGTGGGCAATTAGGGCTGCACGTTTGGCGGCGATTGCAGGTTCCATCTCAGCGGCTCCAGCTTCAAACCAATCCGCACTCTTCCCCACCTTTTTCCCAAAGGTACCTATGGCAGTCTCAAACACAGCTTCACGGATGTGGTTCCACCTTGCAGAAGCACAGTCGGTGGGACAGTCCGCCAGGGCTTCATTTATGATTTTAGCATAGCGTTCCCGCAGTTCAGGTACTGTAATCATAGCTGTGTTGATGCGGGGTCGGGGTTTCTGCTTGGAGCGGTTGACACGTCTGAGGCAGAGACGTACCTTGGTAGCGACCAGGGAATGGTCGGTGTCACAGTCAGCGCTGTGAAAACTGCGCGTGACCAGCACTCGGTTCAGCAGGGATCTCCTGGTGATGACGAAGTCCAGCTGATGCCAGTGGCGAGACCTTGGATGTCTCCAGGACACTCGGTGACAGGGCTTGGTGGGGAAGAATGTGTTGGTCAGACAGAGGTCATGAAAGGAGCAGAGTTCAAGAAGGCGTTGACCGTTCTCGTTGAGTTTGCCGATGCCGAAGCGGCCAATGCAGCGGGGCCAGGAGTCATGATCTGCCCCTATCCGTGCGTTAAAGTCACCAAGCAGAAACAGGTGCTCCTTGGCAGGGATCTGCTGGATCCTGGTTTTGAGCGCCTCGTAGAATGCATCTTTCACCTCAGTTGAAGAGCAGAGCGTCGGAGCATAGGCGCTAAGGATATTAGCTGGTCCAGAGGAGGTTATGAGACGGAGAGAGAGGACTCGTGGAGTGCCTGAAGACGGCGGTTCAATAGAGGACAGAAGGGAGTTTCGAACAGCGAATCCAACACCGTACAGGCGATGCTCGTCAGGCTCCTGTCCCTGCCAGAAAAACGTATAGTTCTTCTCCTTCAAGCTGCCGCTACCCGTGAGTTGCGTCTCTTGCAGTGCTGCAATGTCAATATTGAGCCTCCTCAGCTCGCGGTCGATGATAGCAGTTTTCCTGGCATCGTTGATTTGCTGGAGGTCGTCAGAGAGGCCAGGACACATTGTTCTGACGTTCCAGGTTGCCAGACTCAGCGCTGGCAGCTTTGGTTTCTTGATATTAACTGGTGTAGTGATTACAGTCCGTGATTCAGCTTTTGGCCTACACTTCAAGCACCCTTTGAAGTAAGCGGACCGTGGCGGGCCAACACCTTACTGACTGGGGGCTGCCCAGCTAAAGGTGGGCGGTAGCTGGCCAGTGGGACACAACGATCCCTCCCACCGTCGGGAGACAGCCCTAGGCGCCCGAGCTTACGTCAATTTGTTCTGGACTTTTAACCAGTAACTGCGTCTCCCCGTTTTGAGCTGTCGCAGAAGGTGGCACTGGAGTGACCTCTCCAGGGCACATGCCAGGGCAAAGTTATGGAGAAACTGAGATACCCAGTCGACAGATCCTCCTTCTCGGCCTTGCTGGTAGTGTCCAATGGAAGGGACTAGCCGATACATTTGGTACCAACTTGGCTACAGGAGTTGCCGGGAGGACCAGCTACGCAAAGACCAACAGCCTTCGGGGCTTCACTCCGGATTTTCTGTAGGGGTTGTCTCCCTTAGCCTTTGCCACTCCCGTGATGGCCACAAGGCAGTGGTGCTATTTGCCCATAGCTGGGGGTTGTTTTGTGTGGCACCAGGGCGTGTCCACGCGCCGGTGGGCCTGCGTGCCTCACATTTGGGCCCAGCCTAAGGGGGACACACCTCCTCCCTTAATGCGACAGGTTGTACTGGGCTACATCTTACTAGTAGAGGAGAGAGAAAACTTCCTCTCCCACCTGACAGTAAAGAATACTTTTAAAGAATACTTTCCTATAATTAAGAGGGAGTCTATCTAACTCCTCTCACCATTATGTGAATTAAGCCCTATGTTCAATCAGTGCAACTCTGATAGTTTCTGACCATTATTTCAGCAAAATAATTAAAAAGTAGAAAATTCTGATATCACATAATTAATATGTAATATTAGATAAAATAATAACACATTCCTTTATTTCATATCAATAACATGTATCAGAAAACATTAAAATATGATACATTCCCAGTGAATGTTCACTCCATCATTTTCCTGTCAGCTCCGTCAGACAGAAAATCTGACGGAGTTGATAAAAAAAGCTTCTTTTTTTTCCCCAAAAATCTCAGAGTTCATGGTGTAGCCATTTTATTTTTAGCCTAACGCTTAATGCTAACATAACTTACTTAATGAGAATAAAATTATCTGAAGATTTCAAACAGTTTTGTTAGAAACTCAATGATGGTGTTGACTTATCATGAGTGTGACATCTCAGATCTTAACATTCTGATATGAAATACTCACAAAATATAAAACTTGCAAGAGCTGTGCTGTCATGGATGCACTTTGCATAGAAGGAATTTTGAAAAGAGATTCTTCAGAGTGGTACCTGACCCTAAAATAGCCTGATTTTTTGCATTTTTATAATTGTCTGATGGAGATGACATAAAGTTCAGACACATCTTTAAAACCTAGTAAAAATGAATACAGTATATTGATGAAAAACTATTTTGCTTTGATATGAGATAATATGGGCAGCTCGGTGGTGCAGTGGTTAGCACAGTGGCAGCACAGCAAGAAGGTCATGGGTTTGATCCCATCCTTGACCGTTGTGGGTTCAATCCCACCCCTAACCATTGGTGACCCTTCTGTGTGGAGTTTGCATGTTCTCTCTGTGTCTGCATGGGTTTTTTCTGGGTACTCCGGTTTCCTCCCACAGGCCAAAGACATGCATGTTAGGTTAATTCGCATCAACTGGGGATACTAAATTGTCCTTAAGTATGAATGTGAGAGTGAATGGTTATTTGTCTCTCTGTGCTGGCCCTGCAATGGGCTGGTGATCTGCCCAGGGTGTACCCTGTCAGTCAGTTAGAGCGGCCTCAGTCGAGCTGCACGCATAGCGGTCCAGTCTTCATGGTCTAGCATATAGGCGGCAAGCTCGGCAGTGTTGGCCACCCCAGTGTCTCCTTTCAGAGAGTCCACGAATGATGTTAATGGCTGTCCTGGGCGGCGAAAGCCGTGTGTTGGTTCCCAGAGTACCAGGTGGCCTGCTGGGAGCTCTTGCTGACACTAACAGTGCCCTGCGAGTATTCGCCAAGCCACCTTGTCTGATATTCTGGTAAGGTGCCCATAGAGCTCTTCATTGGAGATGTGGTCCTGCCAGGTTACATTGAGGACGGTGTGCAGCATCCGGGTGTAGGAGCCATCCAATGACCTCTGAAGGGAGACGTTTAATGACCAGCACTCACTTCCATATAGCAGTATGGATTCCACTGTTGCACAGAAGAATTTAACTTTTAGCTCTCTTGACATGTTTGAGCGCCATATAACTCACGTCATTGAGACCACCCCACGCAAGTGTCTTGTGCACCTTCATGTCATGACTAGTCGATCTTATCCAGGAGTCAAGGTACTTGAAGTTGATGACTACTTCCAGAGGGTTGCTGGTACTCATCAACAGTGGCAGGGTACACCTGCTGCAAAGATGCTGGGATAGGCTTGTCATGAATGCATCCCTGGGGGCAGAAAGACAGGCTCACGTGCAGGACTGTAGTGTGACATTTAATAACAAAAAGATAAACAGTGCATGACAAACAAAAGAGGCAAATGAGGATAACTTACAGGTAAACACTCTGGGGCCGAAATCGCCCCGCGAGTGCAAGTAGGAGGAAACAGAGGAATAGTCCAGTAACATTTGCATAAGACTGCCGCAATGAAACAATGAGTAGGCAGTGCTTACATAGCAAACAGACAAATAAGGCACAGGTGCGGGGAGCAGAGTAAGCAAGTGACCTGATTAATTAATTTCACACAGCTGAGCTGACAGGGAGACAGCCTGGGTAGTTGGTAGGTGTGACTGGCAAGAGAGAAGGGCTCAGAGTGTAAACTAACTAACTAACCTGCACTTATATAGTGCTTTTCTAGTCACAAAGACCACTCAAAGCGCTTTCATTAATACTAACCCTCTATTCTAAGGGCCTATAGGAAACAGATATCTAGGGACAATTTAGAACAGCCAATTAACCTAACATGCATGTCTTTGGCATGTGGGAGGAAACCGGAGAAATCCCGGAGTAAACCCACGCAACACGGGGAGAACATGCAAACTCCACACAGATCACTGTTGGTCGGGGGCTGGGATCGAACCCACGATCCCACGATCCCCACAATCCCCCGGCCAAGGGTAAACTGTGCTGCCGCAGTGCTAACCACTGCGCCACCGTGCAGCCCAACAAACCAAAATATACACACAGAACAGCCAACATAATAATAACAGACAGAAAAATACTCAAAACTACAAAGGGAGTCTCAGCGCTGAGAACAAATGCTCAGACACATGACAGAGCCCCCCCTCCCCAAGGGGTGGAAACCAGACACCCCCAGACAACACCAAAAGGACCCCCCCCCCCATCCCCAGAAGACAGTACAGCAAAAAACAATCCCGGGAGGGAGGTGGGGGTAAACAGGTTAGGAGGAAAAACACAAACCCACTCAAGACCCGCACCCACACTAAATCAACCCCCTGGACCCCCACCAGAGAAACACAGAGTTAGGCATCCCCCGGCCCAAGGAGCTCAAGAGTTCAGGGGGCCGACCGAAGTCCCAGGCCCGGCGGACGGCGAGGTGCACCAAGTCAGGTGGCCTGCCAAAGTCCCAGGCCAGTCTGACGGCCAGATGGTACGAATCGGGTGGCTTGCCAGAGAATATGGACCACCCGACCCAGTGGCTCAGTCTTTCAGGAGGCCGGCCTGAGTGCTTCAGCCACCTAAACAGAAGAGGTGGCCTGGGAGGCGGCTCCCCCACTGGGAGACCCAAAACTGGGGAGGAGAGCTGAGGAAGGGGAACCATGACATCGTCAGGTAGAGCAGGAAGGGGGACCACGACGGCGTCTGGTAGTGGAAGAAGGGGGACTACGACGCCCTCAGTGGTCTTGGACTGGGATAATGTTGCACCCGCGGTGCCTCTGGGCTGGAGCTCTGCAGAATCCGTGGTGGCTCTGGGCTGTAGCTCAGCAGTACCCGCAGTGGCTCTGGGCTGGAGCTCTGCAGCACTCGTGATGGCTCCAGGCCGGAGTGGAGCTGCACCCTCGGTGGATCTGGATTGGGCCAACACTGCACCCTCGGTGGACCCGGATTGGGCCAACACTGCACCCTCAGTGGGCCCAGATTGGGCTAATGCTGCATCCGCAGTGGACCTGGGCTGGGCCAATGCTGCACCCTTGATCGGGCCCGGGCTGGGGCATGGTGCCCATAGCGAACCCAAGCTGGGGCACAGCACCCACGTAGGACTGATGCTGGGACGAAGCACCCACAATGGTCCCCGGCCGGGACGCAGCACCCACGGAGCCCCAGACCGAGGAGGTGGAACCCAGTTGACTGCCTCAGGCAGAGGGGGAGCTGCACCCACGGAGGAGGGTCGGAACACCCATGACGGCCTCAGCAGGGGAAGCCAGACCCACGACGTCCTCTGGTGGAGAACCTGGATCCACAGAGGCCTCCGGCTGGAGTAGGTCTTCCCCGGCGACCCTGGGAGAAGACTCAGAAACAACAAACAGATGAACATGGTCAGGGTCGCCAGCTGCGGCGGAGCCCGGCGAGGTGAGCTCAGATGCAGCGGGTGGCTGTACCTGGCTGTCCTCACCAAGAGCCAGGCAAGATTACTCTAGAATAGAGAGAAGGAAGACAAAAGAGAGCACTTGCCTGAGCTCGAGCTCCACCTCCATCCAAGACTCCATCGATCCAGACGATGGCGATGTCTCGGGCCCGGCCTCTTGGAGGTCCAACTCGGGTTGCAGTGATGGCGGTAGCAGTCTCAGTCACCCCAGGTGGTTTTCCAAGGCCACAGGCTCCTCCATCATCTGATGGCTCAGTTCTGGGATCGGCGAACCCTCAGGGATAGGTGGAGGAGACACGGAGAGGATAGGTGGAGAGTTATTTGTTGCAGCAGGTGGTGAGAGCTCAGAGGACTGCAAACTCTGACTCTCATCACCAGGAATCAGGCAAGGCATATCATTATGAACTGGCATTAAATGAAATGAAACTTGCCTGTCATTCCGGTGTGCGATGTTCTCTGCAGCAGAAGACAGACAGTCATCCCTCCCTGCATCTATGGTGAGCCTGGGCCCCTCTGAAGATAAGATAAGATAATATAAGCCTTTATTAGTCCCACAGTGGGGACATTCCAGGATTGCAACAGCACAGGGATAGCAACACTCAGAACAATAATTTAGAAGATAAGAAAATAAGAGCAGTGAATATACATATGTACACATAAATATATAAATATATACTGTATACACAGTGCGGAGCATTGTAGCTAGGTGGAATAAACAGCATAACTGTCTATTTAGTTACCCCACATAGTATGAATATGTACCCATACATATTGTCACCCTCCGTAGTGACTGATATCGTCCTAGTTGTATACTGGAGGGGACCATTTTGTGTAAATCTGTTGCGTCTTTTGTATTCAATACTATTAGGTTGTCACGTTTTTTTGCTATCTCTACGAGCAGCCCTGCTTAGGTTATAAAGTCTGACAGCCGTAGGTAGGAAGGACCTGCAAAACCTCTCGGTCGCGCACCTAGGATGATGTAGCCTACTGCTAAATGAGCTCCTCAGTGCGTTCAGTATGTCCTGCATAGAGTGGGACTCGGACTCCAGCAGAGATGACAGCTTAGCCACCATCCTTCTCTCTCCTATCTCCTCCACTGGGTCAAGATGGTGGAGGAGCCGCCTCTGTAAACACGGAAGTGGGCGTCGTTGGGGAACGTACGGGAGGCCTCTCAGCAGTGGGAGAGCACACCGCAGTGAAGTGAGGAGAAGCAGGTACAGGGCGGAGAGAAACTGACGATTCAGCAGGGGAAAAAAGAACCAAAGGCTGTACCGCTGTGGGAGGCTTCTGCTTCGGTGCCAAGTGAAGGGCTGCTGAAGAGGTAGGAGTATTCCTTCGACGATCTGAAACAGGATGGCGTCGCCACTGTGGAGCTGACTGAGCAGGCGAGGAGGAAGCCGATGGCATCGGTGGAAGTGGAGGAAGGGAGGGTCTAATTACCCAGGGGTGAAGGCACATGCTGGGTTTGACTTCTAACAAGTTGGTGACTCCACCCTAGCACAGCATCTCGTCCTCGCGGGATAAGCAGTTCCGAGCACCGATCTCCATGTCCTCAATTATAGAACAAACTCCAGCTCATCCCGACTCCACTTCCTCCTCCTCCGGTCTGCTCCACCTGCAGGGAACATGACAGCTCCAACGACAGGTGAGAGAAAAGAAAAAACACAACTACAGCTGCTGAGCCTTCATCTGGAGGCAGACTACTGTCATGAATGCGCCCCTCGGGGCAGAAAGACAGGCTCACGCACAGGACTGTAGCGTGACATTTAATAACAAAAAGATAAACAGTGCATGACAAACAAAAGAGGCAAATGAGGATAACTTACAGGCAAATACTCCGGGGCCAAAATCGCCCCACGAGTGCAAGTAGGAGGAAACAGAGGAATTGTCCAGTAACATTAGATTGCCGCAATGAAACAATGAGCAGGCAGTGCTTTAATAGCAAACAGACAAAAGAGGCACAGGTGCGGGGAGCAGAGTAAGCAAGTGATCTGATTAATTAATTACACACAGCTGAGCTGACAAGGGAGACGGCCTGGGTAGTTGGTAGGTGTGACTTGCAAAAGGGAAGGGCTCAGAGTGTAAGCAAACCAAAATATACACACAGAACTGCCAACATAATAATAACAGACAGAAAAATGACTGGTTTGAAAGGCTTGACCAGTAGGTGGTGCTGCGGCTTCCTGTGGTAACGTATCGTCACTTCCTGTGTTGCTGGCTCTCTGTGTGGCTTGCTCTGTGGCTAGCTCTCCTCATTCTCCTGAGGATTTTGCCTTTAATTGTATTTTAATCACTTTTTTCCATCTACCGTCAGCTCTCACTTCTGTTTATCAAGCCTCTTGCACCTGTGTGCGCACTCAGTGTCATCTAATCACCCTCTTTAGCCTTCTGTTCACCTTTCATCTGTGTTTTTGTTAGCTTCGGGTTAACCACTAGCTATGGCTACTAGCTCTCCTTCCCCTTCTCCTCTGGTGTGCTCTCTCTGTCAGATGTTTAGCTACACCTCTGCCTCTTTTAGTGATAACAGTAAATGTAATAAATGTCTTTTTGAGGCGCTCAAGGCGAGGTTGTCTGATTTGGAATCCCGGCTCCACTGCATTGAAACACTGTCTGCGCCAGTTAATAATGACGGACATGGACTTCCGGTTATGGCTGCCACGTAGGACGGACGTGTCTCGCTCTGCTCTGCTCCTGGAGAAAAAAAATCGGCAAATAACTCTCTCATTTGGGACAGAACGTATCCCAGCGTTTGGGTGAGGATATGTCGGCGAAGCCTAAGGCTGGAAAACCAGGAAAAGGAAAAAGCGAGCCGCCGAAACAGTCCAAATTAACGGACTTTCAGGTCTGTGACGCAGCAAATAAAACTCCATATATGGCGGAGGAGGCTGGCAACGGTGCGATGTCTGTGGGGGGAGGCGCAGATGCGCTGATGGCTGCCATGAGTTCAATGAGAGCGGACTTTTCCTCTAGATTTGATGGGATTATGACAGCGTTGGAAGGAATAAGAAAGGAATTGGGTGACTGTGTAGAACGAACGGCGCAGATGGAGCTCCGTCTCGCTAGTGCTGAAGATGACGTCACCCGTCTTCAATTAAAGGTGCGCACTTTGGAAAAAAAAAATAAATCTCTGGAAGATAATATTTTGGATTTGGAATCTCGGTCGAGACAGAATAACTTGAGGCTGGTGGGTCTTCCAGAGGAATCAGAAGGTCGGGACGTATGTTCCTTTCTGGAAAAGTGGATTCCGGAGGTGCTGGGCAGCGAGGAGTTGCAATCAGCAGTGGTTCTGGAAAAAGCACATCGTATTGGCCCACGGAGAGATAAGGGACCGCCGAGGACCTTAATTATGAAGTTTCTTAGCAACAGAGACAGGATGAAGATCTTCAACGCTGCACGAGCTAAAGGAGAGATTAAACACCAGGACCAGCAGGTGCGGTTCTACCCAGATTTGGCCACAGGAATCCAGCAATTGAGGAAGCAGTTTGATCCCGTACGTAAGGAGCTGCACAACCTTGGGATTCGTCATGGTGTAATCTATCCTGCGAGACTGCTGACCACGTATGAGGGCAGAACCCACATCTTCAAGACCCCAGAGGAGGCGCAGGAGTTCATCAAGAAGATCAAAGAAGAAGAAGAGACTGGTGGGAGCTAAGCATGAACAAAATATAAGGTAGAATAATTAAGCATTTGCACAGGCATCTGACTGACTTGAAGTAAATAGTAAGTTTACAAAATATAGATTGTATTATATATTAAAAAAACAAAACAAAAACAAAACAAACAAACAAAAAAAAACTATGATGTACAAAGTTGTTAAAAATTTTGGAGTTAAGTTGGAAAACTACAGAGGAGAGTTAATGTTACGTCATTAAAAGCAGTAGAGTTAGGGTGATTGGGAGGATGAAGAAGGAGTGGCTTAGGCTGTTCCCTGTGGGTGTGGAACGGTCGATGGCTATATCGGGAGACAGAATTTTTTTTTTGATTTTGGGGGGTTTGCCACAAGTGTGGGAAGGGGAAATTTGTTTGTGTGTAGTTTGTAGGATGAATGTTCAACCACTCATGTTTTTGCTTCTCTGTATGAGCATGTTTACACTGCAAGGTAATCCCAAACTCTCTATTGATCATAAACCAAAGTGTTAATCTTAATTTAACTTCATGGAATTGCAGAGGTCTACAAAATTTAAAAAAACTTAAACAAGTTATGAATAAAATAAAAGACATGGGTTCAAAAATTGTGTTTTTACAAGAAACTCATCTAATAGAGGAGGATGTTAAAAGAATTAGGAGTAGATGGCAAGGAAGTGTATTCACCTCTTCATTTTCATCCCGAGCCAGGGGAGTTATGACTCTCATACATAAATCAGTTCCTTTTCAAGTGAAAAATGTAATTGGAGACAAATTTGGAAGATATGTAATCATTCAAGGTTCTTTGCTATTAGAAAATATAAATCTTGTGAACTTATATGGTCCCAATATAGATGATCAGAAGTTCTTTGCTAATTTATTTCTCATCTTATCATCACTTACAGGGCAACATATAATAGCAGGGGATTTTAATTGTACATTGAATCCAGGTATAGATAGATCAACAGGACTGGATTGTACGCACATTGGATGTAGGATGACTATTAATCATTTTATGAAAGAATTGAGATTGTTAGATATATGGAGAGAAATGAAACCACAAGTTAAAGCCTATTCTTGTTATTCCAGTACCTACAAGACATTCTCACGTATTGATTATTTTTTGATTTCCACAGAATTAAGGTCCAAGATTCAAAACTGCTTTTATGATAACATCGTGATCTCTGATCATGCACCCTGTTGTCTAATATATGTAGATAAAAAATTGACAAAGGAATCAGGTAGATGGCAATTTCAGCATAAATGGCTTCAGGATGAGGAATTTGTCAAGTATATAGAAAAACAGATAGACGAGTTCTTTGACATCAATACTACACAAACATCAGCATGTGTAAAGTGGGAGGCTTTCAAAGCTTTTATTAGGGGACATATTATTAGTTATACAGGATCAAAATCTAAGAAGACTCGAGAGGAGAGAGCCCAATTGGAACATAAAATAAAAAGTCTTCAGGAAAAAGTGTATGCAGGAAGTGACCCAAGGTTGGAGAATGAATTACTGATTTTGAGAGCTGAATACGACAAAAAATCAGCGAATAGAGCTGCCTCGAGTCTTCTAAGATTGAAACAATCTTTTTATGAACAAGGTGAAAAATCAGGAAAATTATTAGCATGGCAGATTAAACAATTAGAAATTAAAACACCAATTACCAGTATTATAAGTAACGGACAGGTAGTTATAGATCCTTTAGAAATTAATAGAGCCTTTAGAGATTACTATGAAAAATTATATGATACCAAAAATGAACCTGATTTAACAAAACTAAATGGGTTTTTGAACGAACTATCTATACCGTGTATTCCAAATGAAAACAGGGAGATATTGGAGTCTAAAATTAGTCAAGAAGAAGTTGGGCTAGCCATTGATAATATGAAATCAGGAAAAAGTGCAGGACCAGATGGTCTCCCAGTTGACCTTTATAAAAAATTTAAGAATAAATTAATAAAACCTTTTTTGGAAATGGTTTTAGAAGCATTTCAAAATAATAATTTACCATCATACATAAATAATGCCTTAATTATACTGCTGCCAAAACCAGGTAAGCCCTCTAATAAATGTGAAAATATGAGACCAATAAGCCTATTAAACGCCGACCTTAAGATAATCTGTAAAATTTTAGCAAGACGAATACAAGAAATTTTACCAAATATTATTAATCGAGATCAGAATGGCTTTATAAAGGGTAGACAAGGCTTCCATAATGTAAGAAGACTATTTAATATTATCTATTTTAATAAAGAAGCACCGGATACAGCTCTCCTATCATTGGACGCCGAAAAGGCCTTTGATAGAGTTGAATGGCCCTTTCTTTTTGAAGTCCTACAAAGGTTTGGACTTGGAAATAATTTCATAAAATGGGTTCAAATAATATACAATAATGCTACAGCAGAAATCCTAACAAATAACAATATTTCAAAACCAATAAAAATCAATAGAGGATGTCGACAAGGCTGTCCACTTTCACCTTTACTGTTTACTATGGCAATTGAACCTTTAGCGATAGCGATACATTTACATTCACAAATATATGGAATTAAAGTTGGACCAACAGAACATAAAATCTCCCTGTACGCCGATGATATAATTTTGTTTATGTCGAATCTAAAAAAATCAATTCCAACCTTGTTGAATTTAATAAAGAATTTTGGGGAAATATCAGGATATAAAATAAATAAAACTAAATCTTCAATATTAATGCTAAATGAGACCCAGAGAAATTACCCAGCCCCTGAGGTAAATCAATTCAATGTTGTAAATCAGTTTAAATATTTAGGAATCCAAATTGTGCCTAAGCTAGAATCAGTCGCCAGTGTCAACTATGAAGCCTTAATGTCAGATATCAATGAGTTAACTCAGAGATGGATGTCACTACCAATGTCGATGATCGGGAGAATCAATATACTTAAAAGTAATATTTTACCTAAAATACTTTATTTATTTCAATACATTCCCTTATCACCACCTTTAGATCTATTCTCAAGAATAAAAAAAAAGTTAGTGGAATTTATATGGAACAACAGGAGGGCTAGATTACGTTTGTCTTTATTATATTTACCATTTGATCGTGGAGGTCTGAAATGTCCAAATTTTATGTTGTATTATTGGTCGGCACAACTGAGGTCTATGACATATTATTTTTCATCAAATGATCTCCCTCACTGGACTGAAATGGAATCATACAATTTACCTTTACCTCTTCCCATATTCATATACTCAGATTCGGCAAAAAAATTACAAAAACAAGTTAAAAATCCATTTGTAAAGCATATGATCAAAATATGGTGTGAAGCTAAAAACTATTTAAAAGAACCACATGTATAATAATAATGTAGCTCAATTAAATAATTTAGTTAAACCATCTAGAAGGCTGTTAGACAAATCTTAGCATCAGTGAAATTTGTGCATATACAGCTAGTGCAAAACATTACAGCAAACCCTGAATTCAGAGTTACCTGCTGATGGCCATCAAACCATCTCAAAAACATTCTTTAAAATTCCCAGAGGCTGACAGTAATTCACAATAACACCTGAAGTTAACTGGTCTTTGGTCCACCTGAAAATTTCCTGAAAATCCAAAAATACCTTCAAGCACATATATGCTGGCATGAACGAAAACCTCCTTGGCAGAGGTAGTAATGTAAAAAAAAAGAAGCTGAGTAGAAAAAAGATGCATGCATTTAGTCATGAAAAATATGAAACCATCCCTCAATAAACAAGAAACGGGGAACAGAGAAATGTTTATTTTTTTAGTAATATGGACACACATACGCAGAATTTTTTTTTTAAAATGGAAGTGTTTCTTGTCATCAAATTCTTCTCAAAACTACAGACTCTTAAATCTGAGAGTGTTGTTCCCTTGGAGAAGAGAAAGAAAACAGAAAACTTCAGAGGAGTTTCCAGTGGTTGAATGACCCCGCTGACCTGCTGTGTCTGGTGTGACTGCAGACATGCAGTTGGTCAGGTAACCAGCTGACTGTTATTGAGATGTGGCTTCGGTATTTGTATTTGTGGTGACCCTGCTCCACGGGCAGTCATGAAAACCTGGAGTTTACAGTCGGTCCCAAGCATGACAAAGTGGCTGTTACTATAGATGAGCTCTTGGTTTTTCCCGTCGGCTTTTTCGTTTAATTTATCCTTCATGAAACATTTTTTCATCATTAAAGAGCATTTGAGGATACATGCAAGCAAACTGAAAGGCCTTGTTCTGCTTGTTCGAGGTTCTTTTTTAAAAGACCACATTGGTAAACTTAAAGTAGCTGATACATGTGCAGAGTTGAGCAATAATGGCAAACCGTGTGGTTAGAGTCCAATGAAAGTACAGCTTAGTTTTTACAAAATGTATTTATGCTAACAAATGGAGCAGCATATGATAAAAGTCTGTTACTTCTCAGATTCTGTGTATTTAGATTATAGGAGCTGAAGTAGACTTCTAACTTCAATGGTAATAGCGTGCTTTGAATATGATGGCTTTAATTTACCTTTAAAGTGACACTTCAGTCTTAATCATTTTTTTTTTCTTGTTTACTGTCATGAGTGGAATTAATCGACAGCTCACGTGCAGGGAATAGCAACAGAGGGACACACAGTGATACAGAGAGCAAATTTGAATTAATGTTATTAATGCAAAAGAACACCTCCGCGAAGGAAAAACGCCACTCGCCAGGTGAAAACACAGCCTGGAAAAGAGACGAGAGCAGAGGATTAGGAGGGAGATAAAGTAACGGGACAATGAGACTACACTCACGTGGGAGAGAAAAGAGAACCCAGCAGAAGAACCCAGCACTTATGGCGAACCTGTGGTGAAGCAGGATGGCAGAAGTAGAGCTGGGTGAGGAGTCTGACTGGGTGAAGACGGTCGCTAATGTGATGGTGATGATGAGGCAGGTGAGCGCACAACTACCCCAAGAGACACACCACAGTGGAAGTAGCAACCTGAAAGAGGAAAGCAGAATATTACAAGGTTTTTCCAGTTAAGAGAAGAAACAAAAGTTACTGCTGCAGCAGGTAGTTTACCCAACGAGCTAGGGTCCAAGCGTTGAAGAGAAGATCTATTTAAGTGCTAGCGAGTCAAAGGAGCAGGTGCGTCCCATCACACAGGTGGAGGTGATTGCCCTCGGAGTAGGTGAAGGTTGAGCCCAACAGGTGGGGGAAGAACGCACTCACCAGAACATGACAGTGCCCCCCCGCCCAAGGAACGCCTCCTGGCGGTCCACTGGGCTTGGTGGGATGTGCCTTGTGAAAGGCCCGGACCATCCCCTTATCATGAAAGTAGGAACCAGGGATCCACGACCTGTGTTCTGGTCCGTAGCCCTTCCAGTGGACGAGAGATATTGAAGCCCCCCGGCCCCAACGGCAAACGCCCAAAATCCTCTGGACAGTGTAGGTGGTCTGGCCGTCGATGATCCGGGGGGGGAGGAGGCGGTTTCGTGGGAGGGCAGAGAGGGCTGACGGAGAGGGGTTTGATCTTGGAAACGTGGAAGGTGGGGTGTGTCCGCATCGCCAGCGGGAGCTTGAGGTGGACTGTGACATCATTGATTATCTGAGTGATGGGAAATGGACCCAGAAAGCGTGGAGACAGTTTCCTGGAGTCCGTCTGCAATGGAACCTCATCCGCTGATAACCACACCTGCTGCCCAATGGAGTGCCTTGGAGCTGGAACCCGCACGTGATCAGTGTAGTGGCGGTTCCGTTCGGCTGATCGGGCAAGAGCAGCATGAGTGGCCTTCCATATCCGGCGACAGCGGCGTGCACGGGCCCCCACTGATGGTACTGCCACTTCCCTCTCTGCCATGGGTAATAAAGGAGGGGTGTACCCCATGGAAGCCTCAAATGGGGTCACCCCAGTGGCTGTTGAGACTGCTGAGTTGTGGGAGTACTCCACCCAGGCTAGGTGGGTACTCCATGAACTAGGGTTGCAGGCTGCCACGCACCTGAAGGTGGCCTCTAGGGATTGGTTGGCGCGCTCAGCCTGTCCATCACTTTGAGGATGATAACCAGATGAAAGGCTGACGGTAGCTCCCAAGGAGCGGCAGAAGGTTTTACACACTTGGGAGGTGACCTGCAGGCCCTGGTCAGACACAATGTCCATAGGAATACCATGTAACCGGATAATGTGGTTGGTGAGCAGGTTCACCGTTTCCAGGGCAGAAGGCAGTTTGGGGAGGGGCACCAGGTGGATCGCCTTGGAGAAGCGATTCACACTGATGAGGATGACAGTGTTACCCTGGGATGGAGGAAGTCCAGTTACAAAGTCCAGAGCAATGTGAGACCAGGGTCGGTGGGGGATGGGGAGTGGGTGGAGGAGGCCAGAAGGGGGTGAAGAGTTCTTCTTGTTACGACAGCAAGTTTGGCAAGTGTTGACATACTCCTGGATGTCCAACCGCAGAGTGGGCCACCAGAATACCCGACGGGTAAGGTTGATAGTCCGAGAAATGCCAGGATTCAATTCAATTCAATTCAATTCAATTCAACTTTATTTATATAGCGCCATTTCACAACAACAGTCATCTCATAGCACTATCAACTGTAGGGAGGACCCCCACAGTTGCAGAAAGACCCCAGCAATCAGGATGGCAAACAAAAAAGCTGGTGTGGCCCCACTTGATGACTTTGCTGCGGAGAGCATCCCGGACAAACAGCCGATCATCAGGACTCCCTTCTGGTATGGGCTCTGTGGATAGAGCCTGCTGGACCCTCTTCTGAATGTCCCACGTGAGTGCTCCCAGAAAACAAGAGGGTGGGACAATGGATTGGGGAAGGGAAGGAGGGGTAGGGGGGTCGGGACAGAACTGGTGGGAGAGAGCATCCGGTTTAACATTGCAAGAGCCAGGCCGATATGTAATGGTAGGATTAAATCTAGCAAAAAATAAGGCCCGTCGGGCCTACCTGTCATTCAGCCTGTGGGCCAACAGAAGGTATTCTAAATTGTTATGGTCGGTCCACACAATTATAGGCTGGGGCACTCCCTCCAACCAGTGTCTCCACTCCTCCAGGGCCAACTTAAAGGCCAACAGCTCCCTATCTCCTACGTTGTAATTTCTCTCGGCAGGCGTGAGTTGCCGGGAAAAATACTGCATGGATGGAGCTTCTGATCTGAGACTGCACGCTGTGACAAAACAACGCCCACCCCCGAATCAGAAGCATCCACCTCAAAGATAAACTGGAGCTGAGGGTTGACCAGGGCCAAGATTGGTGCATTAGAGAACAAGCCCTTCAATTTGTGAAAGGCCTGCTCGGTTGCCTCGGACCACTTAAAGCGCACCTTTACCGAGGTCAGCTGGGTCAGAGGCTGTGCTACCCCACTATAGTTTCTAATGAAACGGCGATAAAAATTCGCAAACCCCAAGAAGCGTTGAAGCTCCTTGTGGGAGTGGGGTGTAGGCCAATTTAGCACAGCCTCCACCTTGGCCGGATCGGCCCTCAGCTCCCCCTCAGCCACAATAAAGCCCAGAAAAGAAGTAGGGTGAGTAGAAGACTCGCACTTCTCGGCTTTAATGTAGAGCTGGTTTTCCAGGAGTCGTTACAAAACGGTCCTGACATGGACTGTGTGTTCATCTGGCATGTGTGAAAAAAATCAAAATGTCGTTGAGATATACGAAAACAAATTGATTAACCATGTTGCGGAGGACATCATTAATCATACGTTGGAATATGGCAAGGGCATTAGTGAGCCCAAATGGCATCACCAGGTATTCGAACTGCCCTAGATGTGTTTTAAAAGCCGTCTTTCCCTCGTCCCTTTCACGAATGCGAACCAGATGATAAGTGTTCCGCAAGTTCAATTTAGTGAATATCCGCGGGCGATGAAGGAGCTCAAACGTGGAATTTATCAGAGGCAGAGGGTATTTATCCTTAACCGTGATGGCATTAAGTTCACGATAATCAATACACAGGCATAGGAAACCGTCCCTTTTCCCGACAAAAAAGAACCCTGCCCCAGGTGGGGCCGATGAAGGCCAAATAAGGCCAGCATTCAAGGAATATTTAATATAGCTCTCCACTGCCTCCTTCTCCGGCCCAGAAATACTGTAGAGCCAGCTGGACGGCAGCCGAACACCCGGGAGAAGGTCTACAGCACAATCATAAGAGCGATGGGGAGGTAAAGATGGCGCTCTAGATTTACAAAAGACCTCTCCAAGATCATGATAAATCTCGGGCACCAGGCTGAGGTCAGGTAGCTCTGCTGGAGGGGAGGAAATGGACAGCCTAGGTGAACACTTCGCCGAACTGAGACAGGATGCCAAACAGCATGGGCTCCAGGAAGAGATGGAATTATTGGCCCAATTAATAATAGGGTTATGCTTCCGGAGCCACGGATAACCAAGAACCACCGGGTGACCAGATTTAGGGAGAATATAGAATGAAATGGCCTCCCAATGGTTGCCAGAAAGAAGGACGGACACTGGTTGGGTTTTTTCAGAAATAGTGGCAACCCTTTCGCCCGATAAAGTAGTGACTTTTAGGGACACGGGCAATTTAGTTGTGGGGATGCCTACATCTCACACAAGATGCGTTGAGATGAAATTCTCCTCCGCCCCTGAATCAGTTAAAACATTAGCTCTCCTCTCAACCCCCGGCAACTGAATGAGGGCTGAAATGGAAAAGTTACCCAGGGGATTATTGGATTTCCCGCCCGTCAGATCCCCCACGGCTACTGACGGGCCGCATCTTTTTGGCTTCAGCTGGCAACCCTGCAGAGTGTGCTTGAGAGAGCCACAATACATGCAGGCGCTGATTCTCTTTGGCCTCTGGCGTTCCTCCGGAGTCAAATGGACCCGGCCGAACTCCATTGGCTCAGAAGAAGAATCGGCTTCAGCTGTGTCATAAGCCAAAGGGAATGCACATGCACTGGGCAGGCGAGGGAAGGCTTGCCTAGTGTGCGCTCATGGTAACAGTTGTCAAGACTGACAGCTTGGTCAATTAAACCATCCAAGGAGGAGGGAGCCGCATGAACTGCTAGGTCATCCCGGAGGTGTTCATTTAAACCCCGGAGGAAGACGCTTTGTAACGAAACGTCATTCCATCCCGAGTCCGCCATGACAACCCGAAACTCTACAGAGTAGTCGGCAGCTAACTGGCTACCCTGACAGAGTGACAATGAGCAGCTTATGAGATTACCCTCGCTTTCTGAACGGTCAAACGCACAGGTGAATTTGGCCACAAATCTCTCAAAAGTATAGGTGGATCCCTCCAAACTGTTGAGAATAGCTTGGGCCCAGCTGAGGGCCCTTTCTCGCAGTAGGAGGGTCAAAAAATGAATTTTAGAAGTATCATCCGGATACTCCCCCCCAACCTGGCCCAAATATAGCCAAACCTAACATAAAAATCCCCTACATTTCCCCACCTCCACCGCGTGCGGGGCAGGTGAGGGAACGGAGGTTGTTCGGCACACAGTGGAAAAAATCGGGGCAACGGGAGGACGGGGAGGAGCCGGCTGAGACAAGTGGCTCAAATGTTCAGCGACTGTGCCCAGCTGCTGCGTAATCACAGCCACCTGTCTCTCTGTGGCATCTAAACGATCTAAAGCGGAGTGCTCCGCTGAAGCCACTCCCGCTGAGCTGGCACTGTGGCTGGCTTGTTCTGTCATGATTGGAATTAATCGACAGCTCACGTGCAGGGAATAGCAACAGAGGAACACACAGTGATACAGAGAGCAAATTTGAATTAATTTTATTAATGCAAAAGAACGCCTCCGCGAAGGAAAAATGCCACTCGCCAGGTGAAAACACAGCCTGGAAAAGAGACGAGAGCAGAGGATTTGGAGGGAGACAAAATAATGGGACAATGAGACTACACTCACGTGGGAGAGAAAAGAGAACCCAGCAGAAGAACCCAGCACTTATGGCGAACCTGTGGCAAAGCAGGATGGCAGGAGTAGAGCTGGGTGAGGAGTCTGACCGGGTGAAGACGATCGCTGATGTGATGGTGATGATGGGGCAGGTGAGCGCGCATCTATTCCAAGAGACACACCACAGAGGAGGTAGGAGGAAAGCAGAATATTACAAGGTTTTTCCAGTTAAGAGAAGAAGCAAAAGTTACTGCTGCAGCAGGTAGTTTACCCAACGAGCCAGCGCCTAAGCATTGAAGAGATGTATTTAAGCACTAGCGAGTCAAAGGAGCAGGTGCGTCCCATCACACAGGTTTAGATGATTGCCCTCGGAGTAGGTGAAAGTTGAGCCGAACAGATGGGGGAAGAGCGCACTCACCAGAACATGGCATTAACATGTCTACAACTTGTGTTTTTATGACTTACAAGACATATCAAGAACTAAAACACTCGTGTCATGTCTGTGTTTTTCTGCTGTTAATGTTCAGTTAAGCTCCTCCCCCTTCAAAAAGGCAAGGGTAGACAGATGTTTTTTGTGATGTCACAATAACAGGAAACCAATCAGGACCAAGCACTGGCTACGACCTCGGAGGAAGATTGCAGAACTAAAGAGTCAGCTTAACCTCCAGTGCCAGTTAGCATTTTTGGACAGCTGCTTTGAGAATTTGTCCTAAATTAAGATGGGTTTTACCATTAAACTGCCTTTAAGGACTGGTGCAGTTCAGCCATTATCCTGGGCCACCATGCATACAAGTGGGCATGTCTTTCAACTGGTAAGTCTGTAGTTTATCACAGACTAGCAACAACACCCACTGAATGTGGCATGCATAGTTTAGTCTTAATGAAAGTAAAATAGCAAATAGGAAGCAAGTTTTGACCACATATATACATATATACACCAATGACGCAAGGCATTTGTTATGTAGTGATCAACCGTAATTAAAAAGATATTGAGGTTTTGCAGTTGTCGTTACCATATACATCATGAGCATGGAGTGGGTTCACTGGAGTGAAAGCAGAAGGAAGACACATAGACCAATGCTGTAGAAAACACATATTTCAGTCATGTTTCTGGGAGAATAAGGCTTAATTGGAAGCTAGCACTGGATTATTTACAACTATAGTGTCAGAGTTTACAGATATGACCCAAAAGTAGGCATGGATGGAAACAAGGGATAAGGTGTAACAATAATCTTTATTTACAATAATGTGCACTGAAGAATTTGGAGAGGCTCTGGCAACCCTATGATGAGAGAGCAGAGGAATAGGTAAGTATAAATTATTTAATAATAGCGAGGCTTTAATGTTGGGTTTCTGTGCTTACAGCCACTGCAGGGGATAGTGGCAGGGAGCAGATGAAGATCCTCCACGCTGGAGGGTAAGACGCCATGGGTGAAGGTGCTGAGGTGCTGCTGGGAGACTTCCGGGGGTTTGCTGGAAACAGGTTGGCCAGGCCTGCGTGCTGGGGAGAGGGAGTGAGTAGCAGTGAAGACACACGGTGGTAAATTGACTTACTTGGGGAAAGGGTTGGTGCGCACAATCCAGGAAATTCCAAATCCAATCTGAGAGGCGAGCTCGTAGGTCCAGGGCAGGCAGGGTATCAAAACTCAGTCGGTTAACAGTTCAGGCAGAGGTACCAAGATGTCAGATGGTAACGATGACACGGCCAGGCAGAGTGAAAGGAGACCATCCTATATAAAGGCTCCTTTAACTGGCAGCAGGTGGTCATCAGGGCTGCAGGGAGTGAGCCTAATCAGAGGGGGAGAGAGAGGCAGACAAACAGAATACACACAGGAACCATTACATATAGACCTCAACTTTGTAGCTGTAGGCTGTCAAAATTACAGGAGAAAGAAAGAGGGCTGTCATTTACAGGTTTCCTGCTGATACCAGTCAGATAGAGAAACGAATCTCAGCACCGAAAAGAGCTGCCCAACAAACAAAAAAACAGCAAAAACAATGGAATATATAATGAACATTTTGTGGAAGGTAAGGATGTTTCTATTATATAATATGTCCTAGTATTCCAGTCCTAGCCTGATATTAAATGTGCACTTGGGTATTTACTACCCACTTTTGCAGACATCACTAAGATTCTTCATAAAAGTTAACAGATTTCTGCCATACTGATTTTTTTCTACAATGTTATATACTGTCTAAAATATTTGGATGTGTAGACAAAGCTTACCTTGGCTGTAATGAGCACCAGAGACTTGTCATGATGTTGCCTTAAAACTACAACAAAGTCAGCAATGATGGCAAAAGTATAAATGGTAGGCATTTAGACTTTTGTATATTTTCAGGGTTTCTGCTGTATGAAATGATTTTGAGTTAATTAGGTAGTTGTCAATATCACAATAGAGCAGTTCATGTTTCAGATCGTTAACAGATAATTTCTCAACATACCGATGCTTGTGCAGTTGTGATATGCTCCAACAAAGTCACACATCCATCCATCCATCCATCTTCTACCACTTTTCCGGAGGTCCGGGTCGCGGAGGCAGCAGTTCAAGCAGAGAAGCCCAGACTTCCCTCTCCCCAGCCACCTGCTCCAGCTCTTCAGAGGGGATACCAAGGCGTTCCCAGACCAGCTGGGAGACATAGTCTCTCCACCGAGTCCTGGGTCTGCCCCGGGGTCTCCTCCCAGTGGGACGGGCCTGAAACACCTCAAGTGGGAGGCGTCCAGGAGGCATCCTAATCAGACGCCCATACCACCTCAACTGACTCCTTTCAATGTGGAGGAGCAGCGGTTCTACTCTGAGCCTCTCCCGGATGACTGAGCTCCTCACCCTATCTCTGAGGGTGAGTCCAGCAATCCTACGGAGAAAGCTCATTTCAGCCGCTTGTATCCGCAATCTGGGTCCATGGGTACATGGATCCGCCCTCCAGTGGGCTCACCACCTGCAGGAGGGATCATGGGGGTCCGGTGCTATGTGGATCAGGTGGCGGTAAAAGGCGGAGACCTTGGCGGACTGATCCCAAGCTTTCTTTCTAAACTGGCTTTTGGTACAAAGTCACACAACCTAATTTATTTTCAGAAGCCCTGCTGACTGGATTGTGCTAAAATCTTGTTTTAGTAATGCATTGGTGTGTATGGTATAGCCATAGCAACTTGAAAGTTTTCACACCAGAGGACCCGGATCACTGCCGAAGTTCACATGACTACAAAACCTCAATAGCAATAGCAAGATGATAAACTTGCTGGAGCAATGGCCATTTTAGACATCTATTATACATTCAGACATTTATTTCCCTGTAAAGGGAGTATCATATTATACCCCTCATGGATTGTCACCTTATCGTGGGAAGGGGGGCTTGCATGCCCTAGTGATCCCAGGAGCTATGTTGTCCGGGGCAATTTGCCTCTGGTAGGGTCATCCAAGACAAACTGGTCCTGGGTGAAGGGCCAGACTAAGAACGATCCAACAGACTGTCATGATGGATGTTTGAACAAGGATTCAGTGTACCCCGCCCGGTATGGGGTTACCGGGGCCCGACCCTGGAGCCAGGCCTGGGGGAGGTGCTCGATGGCTAGCACCTGGTGGCCGGGTTTCTGCCCATGGGACCTGGCCGGGTTCAGCCCAAAGGAGTTACATGGGGCCGCCCTCTAATGGGCTTACCACCTGCAGGAGGGACCATGGGGGTCCGGTGCTATGTGGATCAGGTGGTGGTTGAAGGCAGAGACCTTGGCGGTCTGTTCCCAGGTTTCCTAAACTGGTTTTTGGGACGTGGAATGTCACCTCTCTGGTGGGGGAGGAGCCTGAGCTGGTGCATGAGGTTGAGAGATACCGGCTAGATATAGTTGGCTTCACCTCAACACACAGCTCTGGTCCTGGAACCAGTCACCTGGAGAGGGGCTGGAGCTTGGCCTACTCTGGAGTTGCCCCGCGCAAGACGCGACAAGCAGGGGTGGGTATTCTTGTATCCCCCCACCTTGCTGCCTCTATATTGGAGTTTTCCCCCAGTGGATGAAAGGGTTGTTTCCCTGCACCTTTGGGTTGGAAAACGGGAGGGTTCCTGGGCATCTGGACCGGATGTGCCCCTGCCGTCTCAGCCTGAGGTCAGCGCGCCCTAGCCATCTCATTCGTGAATCAGCACGCTCAAACCATCAGCACATGAGGACGGCGCACCTCAGTCATCTGGCACCCCAGCCGTCTCATCCAGAGGTCAGTGCATCCCAGCCGTCTCATCTAGGGGTCAGCACGCTGACATCATCATGACCTGAGGTCGATGCACCTCAGCATCTGCCTAGCATGCCCTGTTTCCTGATTTGGGGGCCTGTGGACTCGGGTAGACCCCCTGAACCACCTTATCCCATGGTTTGGTGGTCTAGGGACTCTGGGAGGCCGCCAGATTCATCTCGCTCCTCGGTCTGGGGGCCCATGGACTGGGGCAGACCCCCCCCCCGACCCGCTTGTTCTCCGGTTTGAGGGCCGTTGAACTTTGGAAGACCCCCTAACCCGTTGTTTGTTCCGGTTCAGTGGTCCATGGACTTAGGTAGACCACCTGGCCTGCTTTGTTTTGGGTCTTGGGGCCTTGAACTTTATTTGGCCCATGAACAGTGTTGGTTTTGGACTTTGCTGTAGGGGGGGTTACAGTTTGTTCCGGCCTGCCAGGCCTTTTCCCCCACCACCCACCCTGTGAGGGGTGGGTGGTCTGGACAGGGCTTCAGCCTCTGTCCACGGTTTATGGTCCTTTTTGGACTCATTATCATTATTGTCATTACTATTATTATCTGTGTTCTTGCTTCTCTCATCATTTCGAGTTTATTTGTGGTGACTGCACTTTTAGTTACTTCTGCTCCTCATTAGTTGCCCTTTATGTTGTTCCTATTGACAGCTGTTTTTGATTGTGTTAATCACCACCTGCCCTACATACAGTATTCTGCACTCACCTCACTTTCAGTGTGGCAATCTACTGTGAAGAACATGGTTAAGTTTATTGTGTAGATGATGGTTAAGTTTTCTGTTGGATTACTATCAGCTTTTTCCACTTTGTTTGGCACTGCGTTTATTATTTCCAAGTTGCTCATGGTTTAGGTTCTTTCTCCGTTTATCCTACCATGCAGCTTTGTGTTATTTTTTTCCAGCCTCATGCTGCGTTTTGTGTTTCCTTCTCGCCTGGCGAATGGGTCCTCTCCTTCGCCCCGTAGGGACCACCGTGACACATACATACATACACACATACAGTGGATAAAAAAGTCTACACACCCCTGTTCAAATGCCAGCTTTTTGTGATGTAAAAAAAATGAGACCAAGATAAATCATTTCAAAACTTTTTCCACCATTAATGTGACCTATAACCTGTACAACCCAAATGAATAACAAACTGAAATCTTGTTCCTGCTGGGAAAAGATGAAACTACTTTGTTTTTGGGGAAATGGACAGATTATTTTTCCTTTGTCATGGTTTAGGACAAAAGTATATTGGTGGGCCGCGTGAGACCGACTGCAATCTTCAGAAGCACCTGAGAACAACAACAAGATCTAACAAAGCTAGTACTATGCTATGCTATGCTAACAACAGCGCTAACAACACCGGCTGGATTTCAAGCACAGGTACGCATCTGGACAGTTTGTGACCCAGCAAGAATTAAACGACTGATTGCCAGATACGTCGTTACAGAATGAAGATCTGATAACAGTCATTTCCCCATCAGACAGCTGAGACTGTGATCCATTGTGGTTAAAATACATTTACTTGCTACCTGGATAAAGATTATTCAAAAATGGATTTGATCTCCAAAAGGAATTTAAGAGACTGGGTCATGTCTGTCACAGCAGACATTTGGATTGTGGATAATGGACATTTTCTTTGGATCACTGCTCATTTGCTTAAATCCATAATATTAAAGGTAAGAAACAGTAGCTATGTTTACATGGACACAAGTAACCGGATTAAAAGCCTGATCGGAATAAAAATGCTTCATGTTAACACGCCAATCTGAATATTATGACCCGATCACACTCATTCGGATCAAAATTTCCTTCCGATTGAGACGGGTGGGTTTTGCCAATTGTTAATCCAATTGGTGCGCATATAAACACTTATTCCGAAGTTTGGGTAGAAAATGTGTTTACTGCGCATGTCTGTACATCAGCCACATGTCGACGTGACATATTTCTGCCTTTACAGCAGCTAGCGGAAGACATGGCAGGAGTAAAACAGAACTGGTCTGTACCATCCTGCTGTCTCCCTCTGTTTGTTGTATGCAGAAGTGTGTACTGCTGGACTTGTAGCTTCATTATGGAGACCAGCAGAAGCAAAAGTATAATCTGAATAACACAATACAGGTCTATTTCAAAAAGAGAAAGACACAAAGCGGGGTTTGTTTACATTGGAAGATGCTTCTTCTTCTGTTTCCGGAATGTCAGATAATTCTGCGCATGTCAAAATGATTTAGTCCGTTCAAACGTGTGACATATGTAAGCCCACATCCTAATCTGATCAACTTTTTCAGGATCCATGTAAACAGTAAAGCTCTGATCTGAAGTGTAATCAGCAGTCAGCAGTGCTGCCAACTCACTCTTTTAGAGTGATTCTCACTCTTTTTCCCTCTCTCTCACTCCACAAACCCTATTTCTCACTCTAAAATGAGGAAATTACTGGTAATTTTGTAATGATTTTCTTCAGATTTTTCCCACAATAAGAGCTCTCAAGGCACAATAAAGCAGAGTGAACATGTTCTAAAAGCTCTGTCTGAAACAGTCTGTTTTCAGCCTGACATTAATAAGCCTGTAATGCAATCCATTAGTTAAATTATCTTGTTTTGTGTGCAAGATTATTTAAGTATACATTTAAAAGTAACGTGAGTTACTTTTACAAGTAACCAGTTACTTTAGTCATGCAGTAATTGGTAAGTCAGTTACTTTTGAAAAGAAGTAACTAGTAATTGTAACTAGTTACTACTTTTTAGTAACTTGCCCAACACTGTTCATAATTCCCTCCACCTTGACTAAGGTCCCAGTTCCAACTGAAGAAAAACAGCCCCAAAGCATGATGCTGCCACCACCATGCTTCACTGTAGGTATAGTGTTGTTTTGGTGATGAGCAGTGTTGTGTTTGCACGAAATATATCTTTTGGAATTATGGCCAAAAAGTTCACCCTTGGTTTCATTGGACCATAACACATTTTCCCACATGTGTTTGAGAGATTTCAAATGCATTTATGCAAAATTTAACAGGGCTTGGATGTTTCTCTTCATAAGATAAGGTTTCTGTCTTGCCACCCTACACGGGAGATTGTTGTCACATGTACTAAACAGCCAGTACTAGCCAGAAATTCCTGCAGTTCCTTCAATGTTGCTGTCGGCCCCTTGGCAGCCTCCCTGACCAATTTTCTTCTCGTCTTTTCAACAATTTTGGAGGGATGTCCGGTTCTTGATAATGTCACTGTTGTGCCATATTTTCTCCACTTGATGATGACTGTCTTCACTATGTTCCATGGTATATTTAATGCCTTGGAAATTATTTTGTACCCTTCTCCTGACTGATACCTTTGAACAATGAGATACCTCTGATACTTTAGAAGCTCTCTGCTGACCATGGCTTGTGCTATAAGTTGTGAGTACAAAAATGTCAGGAAAAGCCTACTGGAACAGTTGAACTTTATTTGGGGTTAATCAGTGCACTTTAAATGGTGGCAGGTGTGTGCTGACTCACATTTAACATGAGTTTGAATGTGATTGATTAATTCTGAACACAGCCATTTTTATTTTTCCCTTCAAAATATTTCAGTTTGTTTTTCAGTTGGGTTGTACAGGGTATAGATCACATTAATGGTGGAAAAAGTTTTGAAATGATTTATCTTGGTCTCGGTTTTTTTACATCACAAAAACCTGGCATTTGAACAGGGGTGTGTAGACTTTTTATATCCATTGTACATACATACATACAGGGCTTGACATTAACTTTTTTGCTCATCGGCCACTGTGGCTAGTGATTTTCCAAAGCTACTAGCCACTCAGCCTTTTCACTAGCCACAATTTTGTGGTTGGAAAATTATGTTTAATATGATAAAATCTGAATATCGCATGCTAAATTTTACTTGAACTAAATTTACAATCTTTTTAAATGTAAATCAGTCCCTCCAGGATTTTGCGATGTTGTGACCATGTGAATTCACACGAAATCAACCAGTCAGGGTACCTATTTCGCGACCTTGCAACTTCGTCCAATCACTGCAAGTTTCCCGCAATTTTGGCCAATTCTCCTCAACTTCTACCAATTTCGCCAATCAAGTTTGTCCCTGAGTAGCGTGCAAACGCTCACTCTAGCCAATCAAATGGGTAGCCGCGCCGCGCTCACTTCCGTGTTTACAGTGAGTATAAACGGAACACATCAGCAAAAACAGAGCGTGATTTTAAAAAAAACCCACTCACCCGCGAGTTTTCCCACACCGTCCTTTCCTCCGTCTCCCGCCGGAGCAGACCGTCTGCACCTTCACCTGTACGCAGCACACTGAGCACAGACTCCATCCTCATCTGTGTACCGGGGCTGCTGCCGCCGACAGAGGACCAGTGAGAATACACTGTGTGTACGCTGATAATGCTTATGGGAGATGTAGTTTCATAGTCTCACACTGCGATAGGCTTATTATTTAGATGTTGCTTGAGAAAACTACACCCGCCAAAGTGGCTAGTGGGAGTGGCTGTCTTACCTGCAACCGGTGAAATCCACCCGCCGTTGGTGGGTGTTAATGTCAAGCCCTGTCTACATGCTGTACATACAGCAGGGAAAATAAGTATTGAACACATCAACATTTTTCTCATTAAACGTATTTCTGATGGAGCCATTGACCTGAGATTTTCACCAGATAGTAACAAACCAGGGCGGCGCGGCGATGCAGTGGTTAGCACTGCGGCAGCACAGCAACTCACCCTTGGCTGGGAGATCCTGGGTTCAATCCCAGCCCCCGACCAACAGTGATCTGTGTAGAGTTTGCATGTTCTCCCCATGTCTGCATAGGTTTACTCCGGGATTTCTCCGGTTTCCTCCCACATGACAAAAACATGCAAGTTAGGTTAATTGGCATCAAACTGGAGATTCTAAATTGTCCTTAGGTATGACTGTGAGAGTGAATGGTTGTCTGTCTCTCTGTGTTGGCCCTGCAATGGACTGGCGATCTGTCCAGGGTGTACCCTGCCTCTCGTCCAAAGATGCTGGGATAGGCTCCAGCCCCCCCGCGACCCGAAAAGGATTAAGCGGAAGAAGATGAATGAATGAATGGTTAAGTCCTGACTGATAGCCTTTAAAAAGGTCTGTGGAATAAGTATTGAACACATGAAGAAAAAAGAGGTGCAAAAAGGCACAGAAAGCCAAGAAACCAGCTGAAATCCATCAGAATTTAGGAAGCCATCCCACCCCCTATCAGTGCAAATTAATTTCAGCTGGTCAAGTTAGGTTAATTGGCATCAAACTGGGGATCCTAAATTGTCCTTAGGTATGACTGTGAGAGTGAATGGTTGTCTGTCTCTCTGTGTTGGCCCTGCAATGGACTGGCGATCTGTCCAGAGTGTACCCTGCCTCTCATCCAAAGACGCTGGGATAGGCTCCAGCCCCCCCGCGACCCGAAAAGGATTAAGTTGAAGAAGATAAATGAATGAATGAATGGTTAAGTCCTGACTGATAGCCTTTAAAATGGTCTGTGAATATCAGATTGTCACACCCCATATAACTCATGATTGTCCTTAGGTATGACTGTGAGAGTGAATGGTTGTCTGTCTCTATGTTGGCCCTGCGATGGACTGGCGATCTGTCCAGGGTGTACCCTGCCTCTCGCCCAAAGATGCTGGGATAGGCTCCAGCCCTCCCGCGACCAGAAAAGGATTAAGCAGAAGAAGATGGATGGATGGATGGATGGAAGCAAAGAGCTCTCTCTAGATCTTTGCAATCTTATTGTTGCATAACATAATGATGGTATTGTTATAGGCACATTTCAAAACTGCTGAATGTTCCAGTGAGCACTGTGGAGCCATCATTTGGAAGTGGAAAGAACATCATTTTACCATAAACTGGGCATGACCAGGAGCTCCTCACAAGATTTCTGACAGAGGAGTCAAAAAAATTATCAGAATAGTTATCTAAGAGTCAAAGACCACTCGTAGAGAGCTCCAGAAAGACCTGGAGTTATCAGGTACTGCTGTTTCACAGAAAACAATAAGTTGCGGAAGATGAAAGCAGACGAGGCAGCGAGCTGAACGACACGCAAACTTTATTCACCTCCCAACATAAAACACAGAAAACTTCTCCCGGGGTCTCTGAGTGCCTCCTTTTATACCACTTTATCCCTGCCCAATGAGACCCATGGAGCCAAAGACAATTTTCACAGCACACAAAGCTTGTCTGGCACATTAACATTACAGGACACGAAGCCCTGCTTATCACTCTCTCTCCCACTCTAGCGAACTCCGGTGTCTCCTGACTCCCCGGGGTGCGGCCAGTTCTTTCTGTTGCATCTGAGACCTGCTGGTGCCACTTCCTCCTTCAGTCCTCTATTCCATCTCCCCCCCAACGTCCGACTCTGGATGGAGAACCCCCCACTCAGTGCCACCACACAGCCCCCCCCCCGAACACCCAGAAAGGGGACTAACCCCCTGGTCCCTTGGGCTTGAGCCAGCGCCCATAGCGGCTGTAGTGGGGGGTCGCTGGTCCGGTCGAAGTGCCCTCCTGGCGAGGTGTGCGGGAGGGCATGCTGGTCTGTGGAGGGGAAGAGGGTGGGGGGGAGACAGGTTAGCTTCGTGAGCACAGTTCTCTACCGGGGAACACCAACTTACAGAACCACTGTTGGTGGGCGTCCATGCCGGGGAGCTTGTGCCAACACCACCTGTTCATCTGCCAACACATAAGCTGGCTTCAGACTGTCAATGCAGACAGTCTTCTTACGTCCCCCCAAGTCTAACACAAATTGCTTTGCCCCAGTTTCCAGCACTCTGAACGGTCCGTCATACAGTGGGCGCAGTGGGGTTCTGTGTTCATCGTGCCTGACAAAAACAAACTTGGCGCTCTGTAAGCTCTTTGGGACAAAGGTGTGGAGAAAACAATGGTGGGCCGGGCCCGGCACGTTAGCAGCCTCTGTACTGTAAAAAAAAATTGCGCCGGTGGACCAGTCCCAGGTGCAGGGTTTTCACGTAAAAATTCCCTGGGGATCCGCAGCAGCTGAGAAAAAACAAGTTCCGCCAGGGAGGCTGCCAGATCCGCTGTAGGCACAGAGCACAACCCTAACAGGACCCAAGGCAGGCGGTCGACCCAATTTGCTTCCATGAGTGAAGCTCTGAGTGCTGCTTTAAACGACCTATGAAAACGTTCGCATAACCCGTTAGCCTGGGGGTTGTATGCGATGATGCAGTGTATTTTGACCCCCAGGCTCTGGGCCATCACGGACCAGAGTTCCAAAACGAATTGTGGACCCCTGTCGGAAGTGATGTCATATGGGGTTCCAAACCATGCAACCCAAGCTGACAAAAAAGCGTGAGCCACTTCTGCGGACATGGTGGAAGCCAGTGGGACCACTTCAGGCCAATGCATGGTGTGGTCCACGATTGTCAAAAGGTGCGTGAAACCTTGCGACAGCTGGAGGGGGCCCACCAAATCCACGTGGATGTGGTTGAACCTCCTGGCCTGAATTTGGAACGGCACGAGGGGGGCTTTGGGGTGCTTGTGCACTTTGGCTCGCTGGCACGCGACACACTGCAGCTCACTCTTTCACATCCCTGCGCAGGTGAGGCCAGACAAATTTTGCCCCCACCAGTTTAACCAAGGCACACACATCGGGATGTGAAAGAGAGTGGACTGACTCAAAAATGCGTCGGTGCCAAGAGCTCAGAACTACCAGGCGTGGGTGACCGATGGAGATGTTGCAGAGCAAGGAGTGGGGGGGCACCCTTCTTACACCACCCTGTTCTCCAGTTTTAACCCAGTAGGCGCAGACTGAAGTGTACAAATGTCCGCGTCCCCGGTTTGCTCCATAGCCATGGCGGGGAAATCTATTCCCATGTAGACCGGGGAGACTAACGTGCATGACAGGCAGTCAGCCATGACATTAAACTTACTGGCTACGTGTTGAATGTCGGTCGTGAAGTCTGAGATCACAGCCAAATGTCGTTGCTGCCGGGCTGACCACGATTCTGAGACTTTGGACACTGTGTACATTAGCAGTTTATGATCAACAAATGCGGTGAGCTCGTGCCCTTCCAGCCAAAATTAGAAGTGGTGCGTCGCCAGGTGGAGGGCCAATAGCTCTCTGTCAAACGTACTGTATTTGCGTTTGCTGTCATGCAAAGTGCGGCTGAAAAACGTAAGCAGCTGCCACAAACCGGAGATGTACTGCTCCACCACTGCCCCTATGGAAATGTCAGACGTGTTGGAGGTGAATGCTATCCGTGCTGACGGGGCAGGGTGGGCCAGCAAAGTGGCATTAGTGAGTGCTGTTTTGGCATTTACGAAAGCCTGGACTCGCTCGGGGTCCAGTCGATGTTTTTCGCGGGCTTCTGTTTTTTTGAGCGCGGCATACAATGGTTGAAGCAGCTGGGATGCTTGGGGGAGAAAACGGTTGTAAAAGTTGAACATGCCCAAAATATCCTGTAGGGCCCTCATGGTCTGCGGACATGGAAAATCCACTACAGCGCGCACCTTATCAGGCAGCGGAATCGCGCCCTCCGGCAAAATGCGGTGACTCAAAAAATCAATCACTGGCACACCAAAGTGGCACTTCACCACTTAACGATAAGCCTGCGCACTTCCAACCTCTGGAAAACTAGTTTGAGATGGGCAAGGTGCTTCTTCTCGGATGTGCTAGCCACCAAAATGTTGTCTAAGTAGACAAAAACAAAAGGCAGGTCATGGAGCACCACGTCCATAATTCTTTGAAAGGTTTGCACCGCACCATATAACCCAAACGGCATGCGTAAAAACTCAAAAAGGCAAAAAGGAGTTATTACCGCTGTTTTGGGCACACCCTCCGCACGCACCGGGACCTGGTAGTAACCGCGGACCAGATCCACTTTTGAAAAAACACACATCCCGGCCAGATGCACGGAAAAATCCTGAATGTGCAGGATGGGGTACCGATCATGTTCCATGGCGTTGTTCAAGCGCTGAAAATTGCTGCATGGTCGGCACGACCCATCAGCCTTGGACACCATGTGTAGCTGGGATCCCCACGTGCTGTTGGAGCGCCTAGCGATGCCCAGTTGCTCTAAGTTAGCAAACTCCTCCCGCGCGCTGGCCAGCTTAACCGCGTACAGGTGCCGAGGGCGTGCGAACACTGGCGGGCCTTTTGTTGTTATGAAATGCTCGACCCTGTGTTTAGTTACCATAGCAGAAAAAGTCAGAACCGTGAGTGCTGGGAACTGTGAAAGCAAATGCTGGTACTTACATCCTGGAGCTATAATGTTAGCATGTGTTGTTGGCCCAACTCCCCGAGCTGTGCAGGGCAAGGAGGAAAAAGTAACAGCATCCACTAAACATCTGTTGGCAACATCGACTAACAATCCGTGAGAACATAAAAAATCAGCACTTAAAATGGGGACAGAACATGCAGCTACCACAAAGTCCCACTGGTAATGGTGTCCGTGTAAGCATACCGTCACTGTTCATTCACCAGACGTCCTGATGTTGGATCCGTTGGCAGCCGTAAGCTCGGGGCCGTAGCCTTCTGCCAACCTGTCCGTGCTGACCGGCAGAATGAGACTCTTCTGGGAGCTGGAGTCCACCAAGAAATGTCTCCTTGAACATGTCTGTGATGAAAAGCAGCTTGTTCCTGTCGCCAGCGGTCGCAGCTGCTACTGACTGCTGGCTGTGCCGTTTCCCTGGCTTCTTGAATTGGCATGGTGGCAGACAGCTTTGGGTGTTCGAGCCAAACTGGCGGTGATAGAAACAGAGTGTTCCGTTTCTGCATCTCTTGACGTCTGTCCCAGCCGCCCCCAACGGCTCCTCGACCTCGCTGGAGTCCTTCATGGCTGCCGGTGTCATTGCATGTGCACTGAGAGCTCTTTTCGCCAGGATGATGTGGTCCGCTTCTTGCGCAAGGGCGCGATAGTTCTTGGCCACCAGCAGCGGTGAGTTGGCCAGGATCGCCCTCGCTGTAGCTGGTAGGTTCCTGAGGAATAGGTGGATGAACAGGAAAGGTTCGTCGTCCTTCCCCCTCAGCACTAACATGTTCTCCGTCAGCTCCACAGCTGACCTGTCACCCAATTGTGAGTGTGTGAGTGTTTCTCTGCCCTCTCACTGACCGACAGGGTATAACGTTGAAGTAGCATCTGCTTGAGCGCATCATATTTCCCTTGGGTTGGCGGCTCCTGGAGCAGGCTCATTACTTGTGTGGCGCGTGCATCCAGCGCAGCGACTACATGATAATATTTGGTGTCGTCCGTGGAGATCCCGCGGAGTGCAAATTGGGCTTCCACATGTAGAAACCAAGCGGTCGGATTGTGAAGCCAGAAGTCCGGGAGCTTGACTGTGACGGCGCATGCTGCGCTGGTGTTCTCCCTCTGGGTTGTCTCCGGGGCAGTGCTCGGCTCATTCTCCATTGCACGTCTTAGGGTCACCAATGAGGAAGATGAAAGCAGACGAGACAGCGAGCTAGACAACACGCGAACTTTGTTCACCTCCCAACATAAAACAGAGAAAACTTCTCCCGGGGTCTCTGGGCGCCTCCTTTTATACCACTTTATTCCTGCCCAGCGAGACCCAGGGAGCCAAAGACAATATACACAGTACACAAAGCCTGTCTGGCACATTAACATTACAGGACACAAAACCCTGCTTATCACTCTCTCTGGCACTGTAGCGAACTCTGGTGTCTCCTGACTCCCCGGGGTGTGGCCAGTCCTTTCTGTTGCATCTGAGACCTGCCGGTGCCACTTCCTCCTTCAGTCCTCTATTCCACCCCCCCTCCCCGACTTCCAACTCTAGGTGGAGAACTCCCCACTCAGTGCCACCACAAAATAATGCACTCAACTGACATTGGCTCTATGCCGCTCACCTCGCAAGACTCCATTGCTGAAGAAAAAGCATGTTAAAGCGCAATTAAAGTTTGCTGCACAACATTTGGGCAAGCCAGTAAAATATTGGGAGATTATAGTCTGGTCAGATGAGACCAAAATTGAACTTTTTGGATGCCACAACGCACAGCATGCTTGGAGGAGAAATGGCACTGCACATCCCATCATGGTGTGAGGGTGTTTTTCAGTACATAGTACAAGGCAAGCCAAGGCAAGTTTATTTGTATAGCACATTTCGTGTACAAGACAATTCAAAGTGCTTTACATAAAAACATTAAAGCGTTACAGCAAGTTGCAAAAGGAGTACATAAGAATTTAAAAGCAAACTAAAGAGTAAATTAACGAGAAACAAAAACAAGCTAAAATAGAATACGGCAGAAATAAAATTTACTGTACATTGTAGGAGATTAACAGTTGTACAGACAGACTTCATATAACTGAAGGAAAGATGAATGGATAAATGTACAGAGACATCCTTAATGAGAACCTGTTGCCATCTGCCAAGATACTGAAGATGAAACGAGGGTGGCCATTTCAGCAAGACAATGATCCCCAACCCACAGCCAAGAAAACTCTCAACTGGCTCCAGAGAAGGAAAATAAAGCTGCTAGAATGGTCCAGTCAGTTACCTGACCTGAATCCAATTGAAAATCTCTGAAACAATGCTGAAGATCAGAGCTAATGGAAGACACCCAAGGAACCTTCAAGATTTGAATACAGTTCAGTGTTTCCTCTGGCTTAAAGACCTTGACACGGTGGCAACATATTTTTATGGGGGGGGGACACATGACACGATTGTAACCTGAATATGTTAATTTTCCACTATTTATTTTTAATTTTTTAAAATTTTGCACAGTAACATTGCATAATGGAACTTACCATTTGAAGTATTGTACAACCAAAGCTTGAATGTTGGCATATTGGGCCACTTGGGGTCCCACCCAGATGTTCTGTGTTTGGACTTTTTACTGGTGTAATCCTTCTCTCCTCCCTCTGCTCTCACCTCTCCTGGACCCTCTGCCTGAACACTTTCCTCTCCTTGGCTCCTCTCTTCTGTCTCATCTTTCCCTCTCTGAGCCCTGTCTAATTAAGGTTCTCTCTCTTTCTATGCTGGTATACAAACAGGTTAGAAAATACCAAGTGTCATGTTTTGTCCTGCAGGATTTTTTTCCATGGTTTACATAAATAACCAAAATGTGTATTTTTACCTCTGCCAAGGAGGTAATGTTTTTACCGGGGTTTGTCTGTCTGTCTGTCTGTCTGTCTGTCTGTTACCAACATAACTCAAAAAGTTCATCATTCATCTTCTTCCGCTTAATCCTTTTCGGGCTGGGGGGGGGGGGGGGGGCTGGAGCCTATCCCAGCATCTTTGGGCAAGAGGCAGGGTACACCCTGGACAGATTACCAGTCCATCACAGGGCCAACACAGAGAGACAGACAACCATTCACTCTCGCAGTCATACCTAAGGACAATTTAGAATCCCCAGTTTGATGCCAATTAACCTAACTTGCATGTTTTTGTCATGTGGGAGGAAACCGGAGAAATCCCGGAGTAAACCCATGCAGACACGAGGAGAACATGCAAACTCCACACAGATCACTGTTGGTCAGGGGCTGGGATCGAACCAGGGATCCCATGGCCAAGGGTGAGTTGCTGTGCTGCCGCGGTGCTAACCACTGCACCACCGCGCTGCCAACTCAAGTTATGAATGGATTTTGATGAAATTTTCAAGAAAGGTGTGTAATGGCACTGGGAACAGATGATTAGAGTTTGGTGATGATCTGAGAGTGCATACCTCCACCAAGAGCTTTGTTTGTATTTGTGCAGCAGGATTACACAAGAACTACTGGATGGATTTGGATGAAATTTTCACCAGAGGTGGTTCTTGGGCTAGAGAGGAACCCATTATATTTTAGTGATGATCTGAGAATGCATACCTCAGCCAAGGCTCTTATCTTCTCACAGTGTGTTAGCAACAGTACTCCAAAACTGATAGACAGACTTTGATGCCATTTTCACCACAAGTGGCTATAGGCCTACACACAAACCCATTACATTTTGGAGGTGATCCATGACAAACGGAAGGAGCCTTGGCGGAGGTATGCGCTCTATGAGTGCTTTTCTAGTTTGTATTTTTATTCTAGTGTTTCTTTTTTTTCCATTGATGAAGAATAGGAAAGGGAAGAGAATAAAACATTCATAATAGTAATTTACTCATGCATACTTAAAATTATATGACCAGAGGTGGGTATAGTAGCCAGAAAATCTACTCATGTAAAAGCAGTGCTATGAAATAAATAATTAAAAGTAGACTACCAAAAATTTCTAGTTGTGTTAAGGGTACAAAGAGCACCTACTTAAAAACTTGAGTAACAACTTCAGTCTTGAAGGTCTTTTTCTCCAAAATTTATAACAATTTTCTTATAGTTTTCTCTATAAATTTATCGCAATTTGCAACCATTTTCCTCAAATTTGTAATCTTTTCTTGTAAAATTATGACTTTTCTTGTACATCTGAGACTATTTTAAGTTGGTGGATTATTTTCTGGCTAATGTTTGTCTTTTTTAATCCAATCCAACTTTATTTATAAAGCTCTATAAAAATGACAATTGACACAAAGTGCTGTACATCAATGATAAATAAAATATAAAAATAATAAAATACAGCTTAAGTACAAAACAGCACAAACAGAACAATAGTCATACAATAGAGACAATAAGAACAAATAAAATCGATGTCTCAAACTGGGTCAAAAGCCAGAGAATAAAAATGAGTTTCAAGAGTAGTTTTAAAACTGGACAGTGAAGAGGCCTGTCTGATGGACAAACTAACTAACCTGCACTTATATAGCGCTTTTCTAGTCACAAAGACCACTCAAAGCGCTTTCATTAATACTAACCCTCTATTCTAAGGGCCTATAGGAAACAGATATCTAGGGACAATTTAGAACAGCCAATTAACCTAATATGCATGTTTTTGGCATGTGGGAGGAAACCAGAGAAATCCCGGAGTAAACCCACGCAACACGGGGAGAACATGCAAACTCCACACAGATCACTGTTGGTCAGGGGCTGGGATCGAACCCACGATCCCACGATCCCCACAATCCCCCGGCCAAGGGTAAACTGTGCTGCTGCAGTGCTAACCACTGCGCCACCGTGCAGCCACACTTCTGGTGTAGCCACTTGTGGTGATTGCAGACAAAGGCAGATTATTATAAAATTAGTGGGGTTTTTTTTTTTTATAAATTTGAAACAGAATGTGGTAATTTTTTTTTTACTTTATTCCTCTCACAATTTAAACTTTTGACCATAATTTTGTAGAGCCAAAACAGAACAATAACTTTAACTCTGAATTCAAAGAAATATAATTATTAAAATTGTATTTAAAGAAATAAATTAACTTAAGTGACCAAATATGCAGTTATTTCTGTTATAATATTTCTATGTATTTGTAGTTTTGTTTTGTTTTTTAGAAATCTCCTCACCAACCCTAGAGCAGGAAAAACCTCCCTTATTTTGAAATCCAAAATGTTGGCACGTTCATAGCCATATAGTATGATAGTTGCGACACTCCGATAGACTTCAATAGAAACTTGGGAATGCGAAAGTCACGTGGGTCATGGAGCAGTGATTAGTTCCAAACAATGTAGTTTTCCCCATAGACCATCGTTCATTTCCCAGAGTGTCTGTTTAATAATCCCTGGTAAGTTAACGAATGGCCGTTGCTTTGTTCATTTCACCACTTAAGTTAACATGTAGATTATGTAGTCTGTGATAGTGTTTTATTTCGTCAGCGTTTTCGTGTTTATGTCTGATAGAAGCTTACAAACTTGCTCATTAGCTTGCTCCACACGATTCAGGTGAACAGCAGCTAGCTCAACTTGATAACCTGGTTATGGGTGGCAGTGTCATTTAACATTCATAAATTAGCAATTTTAATATTTTATCATTCTGTTGTGTTGAAAATATTCTGTACTTATTTGAAGAAATAGTTGGGAGAAACATGGGATGACAGACACTCGGGATGTAGACTGGTTTATTTTTTAAATACATTTGAAAACAAGTGATTATTTATAAGTAGGTAAACGAAGAGTCGAATGTTAAAAACAAACATTCTAAAAACAATTGTCATATTTACGAATGTGACATACTCAGTTTTATAAAATGGCTCACTTGAAATTAATTTAAAAAAAACTAACTGAACTATTAACAGAATATATTTTCTATTCTTTGTAATTCTATTGTGGTTCAGGAAATTCATTTTATTTAAGATAAGCCTTTATTAGTCCCACAATGGGGAAATTCCAGGATTGCAACAGCACAGGGATAGCAACACTCAGAGCAACAATCAGAAGGCAAGAAAAAACAAGAGCAGCTAGTATACATATGTACATATTAATGTAAATATATATATATATATATATATCTAGACACACAGTGCGGAGCATTGTAGCTGGATGGAATAAATATTTATGACTGTATTCTATTTATGACTGTATATGAATTTGATTGTTTTACAGAGTACATGTGTATAGTTTGCATTTTTTCCTCATGTTTAAACTTTTAAGAGAAAAATGTAACGTTTCCAAAATAGTTCACAAATGTGTGCATAAAAAGCTAGAATGAAAAAACTTTAAAATTTAGCATAAAAATACATAAATCTGTAAGACAAAAGTAATGTTCTCTTAAAAACTAAAAAAACAGCCACATTTCAATTTGAAAATAGTCTCAAATGTACAATAAAAATCAGATTTATGAGAAAAATACAATATTATGAAGAAAAAGTAGCAAATTTATGCAAAAAAGTAAAATTTATAATAAAGAAGGTAGTACATTTAAAAGGAAAAAATGCACAGTTCTGTCAGAAAAATGTTGTCAATGTTGCTTGTTTGTATTATAATACAGTTAAATCTGTTCATTATAAGTTTAACAGTATACCTGCCAATAGGTATTTTGAATATTTACCTAATATGGCTAAAAAAATGTTTTTTATGCCGCAGATCGTCACAGCTGCCATTCACAAAGCGTTATAGAAAGGCCGTTGTTTGGAACTATTTGGCGCTCCATGAACCACGTGACTGGGCAGCGGCGAGTTCAAAGCGTGTCACAACTATCATACTATATGGCTATGGGCATGTTTAGTTTGTCTGAAGGCTGCTGACAGATTAAAGTCATTGACTCTGTGAATTTCAGTCATCTTAACTTGCCAGGTACATAATAATGAACATAAATTATTAGTTAACATTGTAGTAGCTGGTGAAGTAAGTCCTCTGCGATTCATCAGTCACTCTTGCCTTTCCCTGTAGTGAAGCCTAACCAGACCTGTTAGCTAAGCGACACTTATTGTTGTTCCAGTTACCAGTGGGTTAAAACCACCATAAATGCTTCCACTGCTTATCTCTTGTACTTTTTTCCACATTTAAAGTACTTTAATAAGTTCATGCTTCTCTCAGACAGCAACGCTAGAGAGACACTCTCTGCCTGCAGAAACAGTCACGCGGGCACCAGGAGGGTGGGGTGCTTCTGCGCCGATGACGCTCACACATGTTGTTTGTGTGCGTGCTTGCCGAGCATTTCTTTCATATTTAATTTTTCTTAAATTAATATATCATAGGCACAGCGGCATACTTCCTTAGGGTGGCGGGCCACCACACAGAAACGTTACCAGAGGAAACCCTGCAGTTTTGTGTGGAAGAATGGGCTAAAATCACTCCTGACCAATGTCTGTGCCTAGTTTCTCCATACAGGAGGCATCTGGAAGCTGTTATAGCCAACAAAAGCTTTTCTACTAAATATTAAATGAATTTCACCAAGTGTGTTCAATACTTATTCCCTGTATCATTCCACTTTATTAAATATAACATGTTTTGTGAACCCAGTTGCCTTAATTTATTTGTGTGTATGGATTACTTGGGTTGTTACTGATATCTGGTGAAAATCTCAGGTCAGTGGCTCCATCAGAAATATGTTTAATGAGAAAAATGTTGGCGTGTTCAATGTTTATTTTCCCCGCTGTACACACCCACACCGCAGAATCTCTTTTATATATTTAGATCCTGCACATATTGATTTGTTAAGACTTTTTGGAGAGACACTGTTGGACATTAAAGATAGGAGACGAAAATCAATCAAACATGATGTCTGACAGTTTTGCCCCAAGCTGCAGTGCAGCAAAGTAAAATACTTTTGGAGTGTGCAGAGATGATTGTGGCTCAAGTAGGTTCATTTTGTCTTCTTTTAATTATTTACTTTTTGTTCTTATTAAAGACAAAAATAGAAAGGAGATGTTTTTACCTTCTTTACATGTTTCGACTGTTCACTGCAGCCTCAAAAAGTAAATAAAAAAAGAGATGATTGTGCATGGAATGACTCTGTAGTGTTGTTAGGTGATTGCTGAAAGGAGCTCAGGAAATATTTTTCCTGATCAGCATTCATGGTGTTTAAATATTACTGTACTTGTACAGTGATAACAAAAAAGGGAAAAAAAATGTTCTAAAGTATGCTTTTCCATTGAGCTCCTATATCTCCTTGAAATTTTGTATTTTAGTCATATTGTTTTTATGTACAACTCGTGTAACAGGACAGGCTTGATTGGAAATTTGAGTTTTTCACTGTTTTGTCTTCAGTGCCTTGATCTTTTTTGAAAACCAAGAGTATGTAGAAACAAGTGCTGTCAGATTTATCATGTTAACCTCACGCTAATGCAATGACTCCCTTAAGGCAATTTTTTGATCAGGGTTAACTGCAATGGGACAAAAACAGTGGGGCGATTAAAAATTTAATCACAATTAATCATAGAAAATGGGTGGGAACAATTTATTAAAATTTTGTAATCAGCTCCTAGCATAAAAAATAGTAAATTTATTGGAAAAAGTGATATATTTATGAAAAAAGTGAGATGAGTAACAAATTTGATCACTGTGTGAAAGAAAAAAGCAGACGATGTCAGGAAGCGAGTTGGCTTGGTCTTCCCGACTCGGTCCTGACCTTCATGTGGGGTTATGTGCCGCGCTGTGTATGTGTTTATGTATTTCAGTGCTGCCTCCCTTTCACTTCCAATGCTTTCTGGCCGGCAGCTGTGAGGCAGCTCTCTTTGGCTCACTCTTGTGTGAGCGCTGGCCGACAGCCTACTGGTCCGACCACGCCCCCTCACTCATTACCGCCAGCTGTGCCCACTCCCGGTTGCCATCTCTTCGCTCTCGCCCAGGTGCTCCCAATCACACCATCACCAGCAATGTGTGTACTTAAGCAGCCTTTTGCCACTCACACATTGCTGGGTCATTGAATTGTCTTCAGTGTGCATCGTCGTGTTCATTTGTGCCACAAAGTGTTAGCTACTCCACTTTTGCCGTGGTTCTTTTGTGTCCTTCAAGCGATGTCGGCTTTGGGACGCTACTGTGGTTATCGCTTCTCCTCATGTGTTCGCTGGGCAATGCCGGCCCAGGAACGCCCATTGTAAGTTGCTTTGTATTTTTGTACATCCTCACCTTTTTGGAACTGTTTGTCTTTACGTTAATAAATGTGTTGTGGTGTAACCTGCACGTGAATCCGTCATTTCATCCTCCCTCTCTGTGCGCTGCGTAAAAGCACATGGGAGTCATGACAGAATGACCCAGCCAGAAAAAAGGATTTAGCGGGTTACACCAGCACATCATTTTTTCCTTTTGAACTGTGTTTTTGACTCACCTGGTTGTTGGAGCAAACATGTCCCCAGCTTGCCGGTTCTCAGCACATGGAGGATCGGCAGTCGGGATTCCCAGTCTGGAGGAACAGTTCGGGGCCTTCTTTATTCAGGGCTGTGTCTCCAACACGCTAGCCTCCCGGAGCCCGAGGTGAATCTTCCAGAACGTGGAGGCAGCAGTCGAGAGATTACGGGACCTCCCAGGACTGAAGAGGTTTCTGGAGTTCTCGAGTGTTTTGGCCACGCTCACTGACCTGCAACAGTCCTTCCCCGGGCTGACGTGGGAGGAGCCTCCAGCTTGTCCTGCGCCCTCGTGGAGGCGCGCTCCACGGAGGAACAGCTCTACTCCGTCCGCCCCTGCTCCAGCCACTTCAGTTCCGCCATGTGAGCGTCGTCCTGTATTGAAGCGCCGGGAGAAGTCCTGTCCTCTTTCAGCTGTCATCATTCCTCCAGCTGCTGTGAGGTCTGCCAGGCCCGCCCTGGGAACGCCCACCTCCGTCACCAGGGAGACGGCTCCTCCACTATTCATTAAAGGGGCTAAGGTCACCGTGGACATAGAGAGGAACGACAATCCACCTGCTGCAGCCATGAACATCAAACGCCAGGATGACAGGCAAGTGTTTTTTCATTCTGCTCAATTAAGCCATAAAAAACCTTGTCCGTCTACTGAGGGAGAGGCCCAGTCTCAGCAGTCCGCTAGGTCCTCTCCTCCGGCTGCAGTTATAAACTCATCCCCTATTTCCTCTGTGGCTTCTCCTTTAATCCCTGAGTGTCCGGCAGACCCGAAACCAAGCCGCCGGACATTGGAGGAGCTTGGGGCCCTGGAAGATCCTGCCCATGGGTCCGCATGGAGGTGTACCTCTGCAGCCACGCTGGTGGAACCCCTAGCGTTGAAGCCGCCACAGGGGAATAACAAAACAGCAGTGGCCATCTCGCCTGCTGTGGAGGCTGCTGCGGTGGAGTGGGAGCCAGAGATGGACCTCCTCGAGGCTGGACCCGTGATGTCATCGTCAAGTTCGACGGAGTCCTGGACGGCAGTGGAGCTCCAGCTCAGGCATGTTTTCTCTCTTGTATTTCTCATGTCAGTATTGGAGAGATCTTGCCTGGCTCTAGGTGATGGGAGTCAGGTGCAGCCCTCAGCTGCATCTGAACTCACTTCGCCGGGCTCCGCCGCTGCCGGTGACCCTAACCACCTCTCTTTTCCTGCTATCTCTGAGCCTTCGTTTTGGGTCGCTGGAGAGGGTGTGTTGCCGCTGGAGGTTGCCGAGGGTCCGGTCCAGCCGGAGGAGGACCCCGCTGCTCCAGCTCCTCCTGCCAAGGTCATCAGGGCTCCCCCCATCAACCGCCTCCTCAGCCTGGTGCTCCTGTGGGTTGGCCCGCTTGCCATAGGGGCAGCAGGGGCCCAACAGGGCTCCACCGGGGGTGCTGCATGGCTCCAGCCAGAGTCCACTGCGGGTGCAGCATGGGTCCAGCCGGACTCCACCGTGGGTGCAACCATGGCTCGGTCGGGGTCCACCATGGGTGCAGCAGGGGTTCAGCTGGACTCCACCACTGGTGCAACATTGTCCCACGCTGGGACCATCGTGGGTGCAGCAGGGGTCCAGTCGGACTCCACCGCTGGTGCAACATTGTCCCAGGCCGGGACCATCGTGGGTGCAACTTTGGCCCAGTCGGGGCCCATCGTGGGTGCAGCTGTGTCCTGAGCCGGGACCATCGAGGGTGCTGCCGGTCAGCCTGAGGACGGTGGGGCCGTTACTCCTTAGCCTGACGCTGTCGTGGTCCCCTTCTCCTCCCAGTCTGACGCTGTGGGGGTTCCCTCCCTACGGTCCGGTTACCCACCAGAAAGCCTCCCAGTGGGCAGGCCGCCTCCTGCTCCCCCCCCCCCCCGGTCCTGATGGCTCTACAACGTTGGCCAACTGCCGGAGGGACTGAGTCTCTGGGCCAGATGGCCCATGTTTTCCGGCAGGCCACCGGACTCCTTCTGCTGGGCCTGGGACTCTGGGCGGCCTCCCAAGCCTCCTTGCCTTAGGACTTGGGGAGGTTAATTGTGGGCCCTGGGCGGGGTACTGTGCTCCCTCCTTTCCTGTTCTCCCGGGTGGGAGAACAGGAAAGGAGGTGGGCTCTGTCAGGAACCGAGTCAGCTTGGTCTCCCCGACTCAGTCCTGACCTTCTTGTGGGGTTATGTGCTGCTGTGTATGTGTTTATTATGTATTTCAGTGCTGCCTCCCTTTCACTTCCATTGCTCTTTGGCCGGCAGCTGTGAGGCAGCTCTCTTTGGCTCACTCTCGTGTGAGCGCTGGCTGACAGCCCGCTGGTCCAACTACGCCCCCTCACTCATTACCACCAGCTGTTCCCACTCCCGGTTGCCATCTCTTCGTTCTCACCCAGGTGCTCCCAATCACACCATCACCAGCAATGCGTGTACTTAAGCAGCCTTTTGCCACTCACACATTGCTAGGTCATTGAATTGTCTTGTGTGCATCGTCGTGTTCATTTGTGCCACCAAGTGTTAGCTACTCCACTTTTGCCGTGGTTCTTTTGTGTCCTTCAAGCGATGTCGGCTTTGGGACGCTACTGTGGTTATCACTTCTCCTCATGCGCTTTCTGGGCAATGCCGGCCCAGGAACCCCCATTGTAAGTTGCTTTGTATTTTTGTACATCCTCACCTTTTTGGAACTGTTTGTCTTTACGTTAATATAGTATGTGTTGTGGTGTAACCTGCACGTGAATCCGTCATTTCATCCTCCCTCTCCGTGCACTGTGTAAAAGCGCACGGGAGTCATGACAGACGAGGCCGCGAGCTGGATGACACATGAACTTTATTCCTCTTCCAACATCAAGTACAGTAAAAATCTAACTTGGTCTCTGGGCGCCTTCTTTTTATAACCTTTATTCCCATCCCATGAGACACAGGAAGCCAAAAACAATACATTCAGTGGACAAAGACATGCGTGGCACATTAACATCATATAACGCCAGTCCTGCTTCTCACACCCTCTCTTCGTCCAGCAGCTCTGGCATCTCCTGAACTCCCTGGAGGGCGACTAGTCCTTTCTGTTAAGTCTGAGACCCCCTGGTACCCTTTCTCCTTCAGTCCTTTGTTCCATCTTCCCCCCGGCTCCCGACTCTGGGTGGAGAACCCCCCACATGGTGCCACCACAACTGCACAATTAACTTTTTTGTAGAATTTTGTCTTTCTCGGGGTTTTTTTGTTTGTTTTTGTTGTTTTTTTTGCCGACTACTACTGCTTATGCTTGAAAACAATTTCTGGCTACTAAAATGTTTACCTTGCAAAATATCTTAACAGGATCTGATTTCTAAGGGGCATACCCCACATCTCACTTTACCAACAGCATAGAGATCATTAAATTAAAACTAAACTAAATTGTCATCTCTGCTGGAGGCCGAGTTCCACCCTATGCAGGACATACTGAATGCACTGAGGAGCTCATTTAGCAGCAGACTACATCATCCTAGGTGCACAACCGAGAGGTTTCGCAGGTCCTTCCTACCAACGGCTGTCAGACTGCACAACCTAAGCAGGGCTGCTCGCAGAGATAGCAAAAAGACGTAACAAACTAATAGTTTTTGAATGCAAAAGACGCAATAGACTTATACAATGGTCCCCTCCGGCATACAACTAGGAAAATACCGGTCGCTATGGAGGGTGAGAATATGTATGGGTACATAATCATACCATGTAGGATAACTAAGTAGACGGTTGTGCTGTTTCATCCCATCTAGCAACAATGCTCTGCACTGTGTGTGTTTATATATTTACATATTTATTCCATCTAGCTACAATGCTCCGCACTGTGTGTTTATATACTCATATATCTATTCCATCCAGCTACAATGCTCCGCACTGTGTGTCTAGATATATATATATATTTATATTAATATGTACATATGTATACTAGCTGCTCTTGTTTTTTCTTGCCTTCTGATTGTTGCTCTGAGTGAGGCTATCCCTGTGCTGTTGCAATCCTGGAATCTCCCCATTGTGGGACTAATAAAGGCTTATCTTATCTTATCTTATCTTATTATGATGACGTTGGAAAATTCTGTTTATTTCCCCTCTTTAAAAATCCTGTCAAGTTAACTCAGAATTTTTCCACTGTTGGTGGAGTGACTCTACACTACACTACATCCATCTGTGTGACATAGACCTGAAGGGGTCTATCAGTCAAATAACCCCTAATTTACATTTATTGGAATCAATAAACAGTGGAGTTAAAACATCCCATATAGGGGCTGAGATCAATATATCCGATGATGCAGTCTGAAAGTTCACTGAATGGTTCCTTGCTAACTTTATAGATCACAGTGTTGGTATTAATCTGTTTGTCTCACATATTTTAGGTTTATTCAAATGTAAATGAACTCTTTGTGGGAAAAAAACATGACAAGAAGAACTGGGGTGCTGATAGTTTACATTAACTTCTGATGTGAAGATACTAACCACCCCCTTCCCTTCCCCTACCCCGAAAACAATGTTTCGCAACACCAGAGGAAAAGTACTCAGCCTGGTGTCAGATATCAGAGAGTTGGTTGTTGTACATCTGTTCCCCCTCACTAAAAAAACTGAGCAAGAATTACTTCCAAGACCTTGACTAGAACATGAGGCTGTTTTGCTGTTTTGATCCGCCCAGCCTGACACGAGAAAGAGATTTAAGTTCTGCTGGGAGAGTGAGGTTAAATTTGTTCATGTGCTCCAACACACATGCACATACTCTCACTAATGAACTACCAGCACATGTAAGGCCGGCCAAGCAAAAAGCTATAAAGTTCATAACTACAACCCCTGGAAAAAATTATGGAATCACCACTCATGGAGGATGTTCATTCAGTCATTTAATTTAGTAAAAATCAGACTGTCATGGAGTAGTTCATTCCAGCCTGATGTGTGCTCAATGTAGTCTGTGACTACAGAGGGTTGACTGGTGCAGGCGTGGTGATGCAGCCATGGGGTGATGTCATCATGCCGGACTGTTATAAGGAAAGGGTCAGCCATCTTAGGGCTCTCTAACCTCCCTCTCAGTGATAGCATCACATAGCCATGACAAACTGCACTGTATGCTAATAACTGTCTGCTGTGATAAAGTTTGTGTTCTGAACCAGCTCTACTCTCCATTGGTCATTCCGGTATCGAACATAACATTTGGCAACGAGAGTAAAACCATGGAAATGTACCTGAGGCCACTACAACCCTTTCTGGAGTAACCCGGTGAGCCGCCCGTACCCTGGCCACACTGGCCTGATGCTTTTGAGACGTATGTGTTGGCACTGAGCCTGGACAAGCTAGACAAGGTTCAGAAGTGTGTGTTAATTCACAACCTGGGCATGGAGGGCCAGCGTATTTTCCACATGCTAAGACCGATGGACCTGTTCGCTGATTTGCTGATTCACGACCAGACTTCTCAGGTGAGGGAGAGAAGGGACCGGACTGCTTCGGAATCCACACATGGCACCAGTCTACAGGAGCTGCAGCTGAGCTGCTGGATGAAGAGTCTACAATCATACAAAACACGTAGAGTCACCGGATGTTTTCCAAATCCATGACCAGCATCGACCTCCAGGAACCACCACAGTGGCGCAGGATGAAGAGTCCGTGGCCCACCAGGTAACAGCAGAACGACTATAACCTGACGGACGCTCCACAACAGATGTAAAAACTGCATCACCATGACCGCAACGATACGTGCAGCTGAACAGAATGCTACTCGCGGTGTTGGACTGGGTTTTGATCCGCAAAACTGAGCGACCAGACCCACAGTCAGCTACAATGCAGCCTCCAGCACCACTGGCACCTATGAGGATCACCGCACAGCTGGGGCCAGCGACCTTCCAGCTGGCAGATGGTTCTGTGTGGCACGCCGTCTGTCTCTGTCGAGTTCGGATGACAGTTCCAGTTGACGAGACTTTGCAGGAGCCGGCTCACATGGTGTGGGACCTGGAGTGGAGTTTTATGGGAGATGGTCCTGGTTCTTTAGGCAGACAGGATTTCTAGGCGCAGCCAGGGAATGGAGGGTGTCATGCTTGGTGACCACAGGATCTCATCTCTGTTGTTTGCAGATGATGTTGTCCCGTTGGCTTCATCCAGCAATGACCTACAGCTCTTGCTGGGACGTCTGCCGCTGAGTGTGAAGCAGCTGGGATGAGAATCAGCACCTCCAAGTCCGAGTCCATGGTCCTCAGCCAGAAAAAGGTGGATTGTCCTCTCTGGGTTGGGGACAGGCTCCAGCCCCAAGTGGAGGAGTTTAAGTATCTTGGGGTCTTGTTCACGAGTGAGGGGAAAATGGAGCGCGAGGTTGACAGACGGATTGGAGCAGCATCTGCAGTGATGCGGACGTTGTACCGGTCTGTTGTGGTGAAGGGGGAGCTTAGTTCTAAGGCAAAGCTGTCAGTTTACCAGTCAATCTACGTTCCTACTCTCACCTATGGTCACGAGCTTTGGGTAATGACCGAAAGAACAAGATCGCGGATACAAGCGGCTGAAATGAGCTTTCTCCGTAGGATTGCTGGACTCACCCTCAGAGATAGGGTGAGGAGCTCAGCCATCCGGGAGCGGCTCAGAGTAGAACTGCTGCTCCTCCACATTGAAAGGAGTCAGTTGAGGTGGTATGGGCATCTGATTAGGATGCCTCCTGGACACCTCCCACTTGAGGTGTTTCAGACACGTCCCACTGGGAGGAGACCCCGGGGCAGACCCAGGACTCGGTGGAGAGACTATGTCTCCCAGCTGGTCTGGGAACACCTTGGTATCCTCTCTGAAGAGCTGGAGCAGGTGGCTGGGGAGAGGGAAGTCTGGGCTTCTCTGCTTGAACTACTGCCTCCGCAACCCGGACCTCCGGAAAAGCGATAGAAGATGGATGGATGGATGGATGGATGGTCCTGGTTTGGGGGCCCCGCAACTCCAGGGGCATGTCTGCCATGGACTCGCTACTAGTCCCCTCCAGATGGACTGCCTTCTTCATGGAAAAGTAGAAAGAAGAAAGATTGTTTAACTAGGAGCATGGCTGCCTACAGGTAGTGGCAGAATAACACACTCAGCTGCGCTGGGTTACGTGGTGTTCTACCCGCTTGCCCTAGCTAGTTTTTGTTACCAAATTGGGAAGGGTGAATTTGATCTGCATGCTGTTCTGTCTTTTTTCCGGTGGGGGGGGGGCGATGAATATAATGTGTGACTGCAGGGAATTAACTGGGGCAGTGGCGTCATCACGCCGGACTGTTATAAGGAGAGGGTCAGCCATTTTAGGGCTCTCTCACCTCCCTCTCAGTAGTAGCATCACATAGCCACGCACTGTATGTCAATATCTGTTGTAATAAAGTTTGTGTTCTGAACCAGCTGCTGTGTCCATAATTGGGTAAGAATAAATACACAACTGATACAGTTTACAGAGCTTTATTATAATACTGGTTATTTACATAAATAGGCTTACGGCACTCGCCTGCTTGCCAGATGGCTCCCATGACGAAAGAGGCAGAGCCTCTTCCGCCCATCTCCTTTATACCAAGGACGACGTCACCACCGGAAAACAGCAGTAGACCATCCTGGTCCATCCCTTGTCCAACCCGGCTGCCATCTTAGTAGCTCAAGTAGGTTCATTTTGTCTTCTTTTAATTATTTATCTTTTGTTCTTATTAAAGGCAAGAATAGAAAGGAGATGTCTTTACCTTCTTAACATGTTTCGACTGTACACTAAAGCCTTCGTCAGAAGATTCAGCTGATTGCTGCCAGGTGACATTTATCAGCTGATTCATCTTAGTAATACAGCCTATTTACATACACAACATTCCGCCACCCCGCCTTCAAAAAAATGCCAAGCGCACAGATAGCCCACCCAAATTTGTTTCCCGACTCATACTCTAAAACTCATACTCTAAAACAAAACATTCACAGAAACAAATAAACCTCCTATCCATGCACACAACTAAGGCTGGGGGGCCAGGTAGACTACCAGCACCCCCACGCGGCTGGGCGGATTATTCTGCTGCCAGACATTCAAAACAAAGCCGTGTCTCTCAACTAAAACAATCCCAGAACAGCTCCACATAAAAGACACACAAATCACAAAACATATCCAAACTAGTGGCAGTCTATCCGCCCCCCCCCCAACACTCACCCCATAATGGGTACATCATATTACACTTGACGTTGGGTATGTAAATCTATACAGACAGACGGTTTACATGGATAGACACACCCCACCACCCCAAACTCGGGTATTAAAACCAATACGTCAGTAAAACTAATGCAGTACATAGCAATTCAACACATAGCTAAACCACTGCCACTGAGCCAATAAAATCCCACATTTACAATACAGATCCTTTAAAATTTAGCTCCCAGGTATCATTAAACACCCCGTTTCTTACATTTCACTCATCATCTTCTTTTCTCTTTTTTTTTAATCAACCGAGGTACCACATCAGCAGTAAAATAAACACATCAGGACCGGAATAAAACATACATAACAACAAGCAGAAAAAAATAAAGACACACCACACACTCAGTCCTTTGCCGGATCTCTCTCCGACCGCTTCCGTCTTTTGACCTCGGGGGTCCCACTACATCGGTTCTTCTCCTCCACATGACGTAACTCGTTTGGGTGCCTCCAGGTCTGGTCAGGCCAGCGTAGATATGTCATTCCGAATGGCCTCCACTCAGAACCGTCTCCGTTCGTCACATCACTCACGCAAACCGTGCATCCCTTCCATCTGGGCCTCAGCTTTGGGCCACACCATGTCTCCGACCCGCAGGGAAGCCCGTGTCTTCTTCTTCTGGTCATTTTGGGTCTGACTGGTCTCCACCACTGAGCCGGTCGACTCGCGGGTCCAGTCCGTGCCATCCATGGTAGACCGCCTTCCCGAGCGATTTATCAACACGCTCTCTGGTCTCGCCCCTTCAGCATCCGACGTGGGCACCTTGTACTTAAAGGCTGCCCCTGGGGTCCCGTCATGCCATCCCACACCCTCATCCAGGTCAACAGAAAGACCGGCATCGGGTCCGTCCCAAGGCAGCATCGCGTGGCGCTGAACGTGCTCTCCCTCATAACTCATGTCCAGCCAGTCTGATTCCCTCACCTCCACGACATCCACCAACGGAGTCAGTTGGCTCCACAGTCTGCAGCCCAACCACTCCTCACCTGACATATTGGCGATGGAGAAACCCAGGCTATAAAAAAGATTACACCCCATGATGTTAACCCCCGCAGAAGTGACGTGAATGCGGGCCTGGGGCACAACAACAGACATATAACGGGCTTCCATTTCCACAAACCCCAAAACTGCCAGTCTGTTCCATCCATAGCCATAATAGTCTTTTCCTTGTCGTTTTATTTGTTGGTGAGGAAACAAACTATTCATGGTCGCCAGGTTCAACACGGAGATAACTGCTCCGGTGTCCACCAGCAATGGAACCACGACGCCATCGAGCATGACATCGCACCCAATCCTCCCCGTGGAGACCGTGTGCACTATTGTCGGAGTCTTCTGCGCAGCACCTGGTCCTCCCCTACAGCTCCTGCGTTTGAAGTTATCGCACGCCCTGGCAAAGTGGTCCAACAAACCACACTTGCCACAACACTTTCCTTTCGCCAGGCACACACTGGCCTTATAGCGGTGAACAGGGGACCCACAGACATAACAGCGTGGCGTACCTGGGGCGGACCTCATTTTAACAACGGAGGCATACACATCCTCTCCGACATCACCATCACCAGGGTCCCAAAACAGTGCCTCAGCGCAACACTCATCCTCACCCAGAAAAGCCCCTTCAAGAAGGCCTCTCATGATGGTCTCTGCTGCCTCGAACCGTTGGGTGAACTCGATAGCCGTGACCAATGTCAACTTTCCTGGTTACGCTAACAATCTGGACCGGGCCACTGTATAGTGGACGAGCTCTGCTAGTTGGTCCCAAATCATATCCCCTCGCCAGCCCTCGGAGATCTTCAATGAACCTCATCACTGGTTCTCCCAACCGCTGGCGGTGATGTTGAAACTGGATATGCCGGACCGTGACGCTCTCCAGAGCACGAAAATGGTGCGCCATCAACTCCACAACACCATCAAAGCTCCCAGCCACCCCCCCCCCCCAGGCTCTCCAGTATTCTCTGCCCCTCAGTACCCAAATTATGGACTAACACAGCCCTTGCATGAAGCCTCTCACGCTCGCTGAGGTTCAGAACTACGAGGTAGTTGGTAAAAGCAGTGAACCAACGAGGCCACGGCACGGGCGGCCTGCCCGGGGCCTCCAGAAATGGCCAAAATTCAGCAACAGACTTCTCCATTCCCGCTTTTACCTCGTCGCCAAATGCTGTGTCCATAATTGTTTAAGAACAAATACACAACTGATACAGTTTTCGGAGCGTTATTATAATACTGATTATTTATATAAATAGGCTTACGGCACTCGCCTGCTTGCCAGGTGGCTTCCACGACGAAACAGGCAGAGCCTCTTCTGCCCACCTCCTTTATACCAAGGACAACATCACCACCGTAAACCGGCAGGAGACCATCCCGGTCCATCCCTTGTCCAACCCGGCCACCATCTTAGTAATACAACCTATTTACATACACAACACCAGCTCTACTCTCCATTGGTCATTCTGGTTTCCGGACATAACACTCAAATCTAACCATCGACCTTGACATCTTCAACCCATCTTCAACCTTCCAATTTTGTTTGTACTTGGTCCAGATTTTAGACAGCTGACTGGGAATGCTCAATGTCTTTTGCTACATACTGTGGTGATTTACCTTCTTGAAGAAGTTTTCCTCATCATATCATATCGAGTATTGCTGACTATACGTCCAAGGACCTCTACTGTCAGTCCTAAGAATTGTATATCTAGTTCTTCTGCCATAGCAGTGTTCAGCCCGTCATCAGGGTCCAACACTGCTTCTCTAGGGTTAAAAGGTTCCTCAAAGTTAAGGTATTGTAACGTTGGGGCTGTAATAAGTGGCAGGGGATTCTCCCGGCATGCTTTGCATCATGGGGCATTCAAAGACTGTTATAATTCTTGTATTCTGAGCATTATTGTTGTAGTGTTATAATTGTGTGATGAGTCTGGTTGTGATAGTGTTGTTTTCCCTGCCTGTGAGAGATTATGTGTCTGTGTCACCCTGAGTGAAGTGAGTGTGTGTGTGGATGACCTCCCCTCTTTCTGCATAATTTGTCGGTGAAGAAATAAATGCCTGTTCATTCCAAATCCTCTCTTAGTATTGTGTGAACCCTTGAAACGTTGCACTGGTGTCAGGAGTGGGATATTTGAGAGATGGAAGTGAGGATCAAGGCATAGATTCAACAGCTTGAATGGCTTATCACCCAGATGGAGATGGGCAGCAGAGCAGGCATGCCAGTCCCCAAAGCTGCTCGCCGCCAATAATGGGGGAGCGGGCTGGACGGCGCAAGCGTTCCCCATGTCCTACATTTTTCAAGGCAGGGTGGGGAGCGCTAGTGGGGAAACTACGAGCCAGCGATCCCACTGCAGCCGAGGGCAGTGATCAACACGGAGGTGACCATCCCAACCCCAGTCCCAATGACCCGCCAACTGGCCAAGCTTCCCTGCTTTGGTGGCGAAACCTCGCTGGACAGCTACCTTGTCAGGTTGAATGGGTCACCATGCTCAACAGCTGGACACCTGAAGAGACAGCTGTGCAGGTCGCACTGGCTCTGGAGGGCGGAGCTCTTTTCACGTTGTCTGATCTCCAGCCCGAGGAACGTCATAGTTGGCTAGCACTACAAGGAGCACTTTGGAGGGATTTTGGGAGGGTGACCCATGCCGACCACGCCCAGGAACAGCTGGCCAGCCGTCGGTGATGCAGCTGAGAGAGCCTGGGGGCTTATGCAGCAGATGTCCGACTGCTGACACAGCATCACTATCTGAACTTCCAGCCGGAGGCAGTGAAGAAGCTCACCCTGCAGAATTTCATCCGAGGGCTCCACCCGGCCCAGCTCCAAGAGCAGATTCATGCCGCGAGCAACTGGGAGACAGCTGTGGCAGACGCGAGACGGGTGGAGCCAATGCTGGCGCGCATGGTTGATTTCTCATCTCCAAGGCAGAGAGCATTCCAGACCACAGCTGAGAGTAAGAACAAGGAGGAGCTGCGCCAGACCACAGCTGCACGGCCAGCGAGAATACGACAGCGGCGCGGGGAGGGATGCTTCTGCTGCGGGGAGCCAGGCCACAATGCGTGCCACTGCCCTGCACCTACCCCGCGACAACCAGCCGCCTCACCAGCTTTAAACTAGAGTGAGGTGGCACAGATAGGGATCTGCCACCTTTTACAGACACTTTCCCCAACAAACTCTCACCACGTCTGCGCTGACTTGGACACTCGCCAGAGCTGTACCTGCAGTGCAGCCTGGGCAACACTCCAGTCTGGGCCCTGATCGACACTGGTTCCACCATCTCCCTGCTTGGGACAGATGAACTCAGACTGCAGGGGTGGGAACCCACCAGGCGCTGCATCACCACAGCCACTGGTGAGCCTGCCAGATTGGGTGGACGACAAGTCCTTGTCATGGGAGTGGCCAGTCAGAACACGAATCACCCGTTCTGGCTGGCTGACATCCAAGACCCCTGCATCAATGGACTGGATCTGCTCGCAGCATGGAGCGCAAAGATTGACACCGCCAGCTCTTCTCTCCTGCTGGGGGCTAAGACATCACACTCTGTGACAAGAGCCAGAGGGGGAACCAGGGGACCCGCACGATCGAGGGGCCATCAGCGCAAGCCAAGTTGAGGGGATCACCACCAGAGTTAACCACTGCAGCACCAATTCAATTCAATTCAACTTTATTTATATAGCGCCATTTCACAACAACAGTCATCTCATAGCACTATCAACTGTAGGGGGAACCCCCACAGTTGCAGAAAGACCCCAGCAATCAGGCGATCCCCTGTGAGCAAGCACTTGGCGACGGTGGAGAGGAAAAACTCCCTTTTAACAGGAAGAAACCTCCAGCAGAACCAGGCTCAGGGAGGGGCAGTCATCTGCTGTGACTGGCTGGGGGGTGAGGGGATAGAGAAGAAGAAAAGAACAGACATGTAGAGAGCAAACAGCACGATGGGGACTCAATCTATGGGAGAGAACAAACAAATGTTAATGACCAGCAAAAAAAAATATTTCATTGAGAGTGAGAAAAGGAGTGAGGCCCAGTGCATTACTGGAGGTCCCCCGGCTGACTAAACCTATTAGCAGCATAACTAAGGGAGGGTTCAGAAACACATGATCCCTCCCTAATTATAGGCTATATCAAAAAGGTAGGTTTTAGCCCTATTCTTAAAAACAGAGATCGAGTCTGACTCCCGAATCCAGATTGGCAGCTGATTCCACAGGAGAGGAGCTTGATAACTGAAGGCTCTGCCTCCCATTGTACTTTTGGAGATTCTAGGTATTACAAGTAATCCTGCATTTTGGGAGCGTAGTGCTCTGTTAGGATAATACAGTAGTATCAGATCTTTAAAATAAAAAGGAGCCTGATTGTTTAGAGCTTTGTAAGTAAGAAGAAGGATTTTAAACTTAATTCTAAACTCTATGGGAAGCCAATGAAGGGAGGCCAGAACCGGAGAGATATGATCTCTCTTTCTAGTACCTGTTAAAACTCTTGCTTCAGCATTTTGGATCAGCTGAAGACTTTTTAAAGATGTTTTAGGACAGCCTGATAATAAAGAATTACAATAATCTAATCTCGAGCTAACAAAAGCGTGGATCAGTTTTCTCAGCATCACTCTGAGACAAGATGCTCCTAATCTTGGCAATATTACGCAAATGATAGAAGGCAGTCTTAGAAACAAATTTAATATGTGAATTGAAGGACAAATCCTGATCAAAAATAACTCCAAGGTTCCTCACAGAGCTATTAAGAGAAAGAGTAACCGCATCCAATGTGGTCTATATTAATCATATATTCCATAACCAACATATGTTTAAGCATGTGAGAGTGTTTGGTGATTACATATGTAAGGCGACTTCACACCTCAGAACAGGACAAAGAGTCTCAACCACCGGTGAAGATTAAAGAGCATCCAAGGCACTGCGGTGGAGACCGGAGGAGCTGCCCTGACCCCCCAGGGCCAGGAGGAGGAGTACGAAGACAATGGGGAGATTAAGATAATGAGGGATGTCAGCTTTTGATATGCATGTCTTTTGTTATGTGCAAGTATAAGTTCGTAGAGCCGAAGGTGTTCGCCCTCTTACTTCTTCTGCTGCTGCACTTAGATGGGACTTGTTAGAGGAGCTGATAATAAACTTTGGTTTATGAATCTCATCGCCTCGTTATTTCAAGCTCCACTACACTGGTGACCCTGACACGAGAATGGACCAGAGGCGTTCCCCCGCGATTGACTCATCTGTGGCGACCCAGGCAGACGCCGGCGCCCATGCAGACAGGGGAACAGATGGACGACGTTCCCCCACGGCAGAAGTGATAGAGAGGGCTCAACCGAGCACCAGCGCCACGGAGAGAGCCGAAGCAAGGCACTCTCACCCTGCGGTCACATCAGTGACGGTCCACACAAACGCCGTCACCGTCAACCTGCCGGACTTCTGGCAGGAAGACCCCGCCTCGTGGTTTCAGCAAGCTGAAGCCCAATTTGCACTTGCGGGCATCACAGCTGACGATACAAAGTTCTATCACATCGTCGCCAAACTCGACGCCGCCACTTCGAGATGTGCGCGGAGCATAATCCAGCGGCCGCCGGCCCAGGACAAATATAAAGAACTGAAAGCGACCATCGTGGCAAATTACGTCCCCTCAGCTGAGGAGAGAGCCGAGAGGATCCTGGCGGTCTACGGCCACAGAGGAGGCAGACCCAAGGCCCTCATGGAGGACTTGCTGCAACTTAAAGAAGAGGACAACGACAACTTCCTCTTCCATTTCGTATTCCTCAGTACGCTGCCGCCACACATGAGAGGGACGCTTGCCAACATGCGATACAGCACCCAGCAAGACTCACGAAGCTCAACGGCTCGTCAACGCCTGCAAGGAGCAGACACCCACAGCAGCACCCGCAAACCTCAACGCTGATGTCCGGAGCCACGAGGAGCCACAAATCACCGAGCAGAATCAGCCCGCGGTGACAGCGACACGGCCAGGACGCAACAGACGGAGCGACGTTTGTTATTACCACCACCGCTTCGCCGAGAAGGCTTACAAATGCGTTCCCCCCTGCAAATTCACAATTTCGGGAAAACGCCGAAGCCGAGAGCCGTTAACAGCGGCGGTTCTCGGCGAAAAAAGCAAGCTTTTATATGTGACGGACGGACACACCGGCAAGCGGTTCCTTATCGACACAGGAGCTCAACTAAGTTTTGTCATGCCCTCCCAAGCAGACCGGGCCATGGGCCCCCGGGGCAATGGAGCGGTGGCAGCCAACGGCTCCATCATCGACACTTTTGGCGAAAAGAGTCTGCACCTCTGCATCCACGGCCGCAACTACAGATGGACATTTGTTGTAGCGGCGGTGAGTTTTAACTTGTTGGGCGCAGATTTTTTGTGTGCACATGGGTTATTAGTTGATCTAGCGAACAGGCGCATGGTTAATGCACTGTCCTTTGCTTCTATTCCCTGCTCAGCCCGACTTTCTCCACCACCCGTGCAGGCTAGCGTCACCACAGCAGGAAGTAAGTTTGATCAACTCCTCACCCAATTTCCAGCACTCACAATTCCCAAATTCTCAGCCACAGTGGCTAAACACGGGGTCGAACACCTTATTCCCACAACGGGCCCACCCGTATTTGCCAAAGCTCGGCGCTTAGACGCGACCAAGCTCGCCATAGCTCGGGACGAGTTCACCACCCTTTAAAAATTAGGCATTATCAGACGCTCGAAAAGCCCCTGGGCCTCACCACTTCACATGGTTCCGAAATCCGACGGTTCTTGGAGACCGTGCGGCGATTACCGCAGATTAAACAATGCGACAGCGCATGACCGCTACCCAATTCCTCACATTCAAGATTTTTCACTACATCTGGCGGGCGCGCGCATTTTTTCAAAAATAGACCTGGTCCGCGGTTATCATCAAGTCCCAGTTCGAGCAGAGGACATTCCTAAAACAGCTGTAATAACCCCCTTCGGTCTTTTTGAATTTTTGCGGATGCCTTTCGGCCTCAAAGGCGCTGCTCAAACCTTTCAGCGGATGATGGACGCAGTATTACGTGACCTCCCTTTTGTTTTCGTCTACCTCGACGATATGCTGGTAGCCAGCTCGTCTGAGGAAGAACATGAGCAGCATCTCACTATGGTTTTTCAGAGACTAGAAGAGCACGGGTTAATAATCAATCCAGCCAAATGCAAATTCGGCGTGTCACAAATTGATTTTTTAGGACACAGAGTTTCTCCGAAGGGGGCAGTCCCACTTCCAGACAAAGTTCACGCAGTAAAAAGTTTCCCACGGCCACGAACGGTCAAATCGCTGCAGGAATTTTGGGGCATGGTTAATTTTTACAACCGCTTCCTCCCCCACGCAGCTCAGCTCATGCAGCCCCTATATGATGCGCTTAGAAAACAAAAACCTTCCAACGCGGTCGAATGGACCCCGGAGCGCGAACGCACCTTCGCGGAAGTAAAAAGTGCCCTAGCTAATGCCACATTGTTGGTTCACCCCGATCCCTCGGCCCGCATTGCGCTAACCACAGACGCTTCAGACCTGGCTATAGGGGCAGTTGTAGAACAACACGTTGGCGGAATCTGGCAACCTTTGGCATTCTTCAGCAAATCGCTAAACCAAACTGAGCGTAAATACAGCACTTTTGACAGAGGGCTACTAGCGCTCCATTTATCCATCCGCCACTTCCAGTTTTGGTTAGAGGGGCGGCGTTTTACGGCTTTTGTAGACCACAAACCGCTCACCTTTGCTATGGCTAAAATTTCCGAACCGTGGTCAGGCAGGCAACAAAGACAGCTGGCTGCGATTTCAGAGTTCACCACAGACATTCGACATGTGGCAGGCAAACTTAACGTGGTAGCAGACTGCCTCTCTCGCGCTGTGACATCGCCAGAGCGCGAGGAGACAGATTATACTACCTCAGCCGCGGAACTCTTCACCAACGCGGACACATATGCGGCCCCAATCCATGCAGGGATAGATTATGCAGCCATGGCAGAGAAACAAAGTAGTGACGCGGACGTGCGCGCACTCCTGTCTGGACCAACAAGGTTAAGGCTGGAGAAAAGGGGTCTACGCGACGGCGTGCACCCCCTAATATGTGACATCTCAACCGGCCGACCTCGCCCGTTAGTTCCAGCTGCATGGCGCCGCCGTATTTTCGACTCGATTCACTCCCTCGCGCACCCAGGTGTGCGCGCTTCAGTTAAAATGGTCGCCGAAAAGTTTGTGTGGCCTGGCCTGCGCAAAAACGTAAAAGAATGGTTAAAGACTTGCATTTCTTGTCAGCGCGCCAAAGTACACAAACACACAAAAGCCCCTCTGGAGCCTTTTCGAATCCCTGCTAGAAGGTTCGACCACGTTCATGTCGGCCTCGTGGGGCCACTACCTTCCTCCCAAGGTTTCACACACCTGTTAACAATGATAGACCGCACCACGTGCTGGCCAGAGGCAGTCCCTCTGGCGTCAACCACAGCGGAGGAAGTCGCTCGCGTTTTTTTGACAAACTGGGTGGCACGTTTCGGCGTCCCATCGGACATCACGTCCGATAGGGGGCCTCAATTTGTCTCGGAGCTTTGGTCAGCCATGGCCAGCAGCTTAGGGGCAACAATTCACCGCACCACCGCTTATCACCCTCAGGCTAATGGGTTATGCGAGCGTTTTCACAGATCTTTAAAGGCCGCCCTCAGAGCCTCACTAACGGATACAAATTGGGTAAATAAACTTCCCTGGGTTTTATTGGGGTTGCATGCTGCGCCCAAAGAGGATCTAGACGCCTCTCCAGCAGAATTAGTTTTTGCACAACCTCTCAGGCTCCCAGGTGAATTTTTACCAAAGAACCCAGAGCCAGGGCATCTTCCAGCCCCGAAGTTTTTAGGCAGCAACGGACCGGACTCTCTCCCCGGACCGGCACATCACTCTTTTCCACGGGTTTTTGTCCCCCAAGCTTTGAAAAACGCTGAATTCGTTTTTGTTAGGCATGAAGCTTTAAAACCAACTTTCCGCCCACCATACGATGGGCCATTCAGAGTGCTGGAACCTGGTGATAAACACTTTGTGCTTGATTTTGGGGATAGAAAAGAAACAGTCAGCATTGACAGACTTAAACCTGCCTTCTTGTTGAGAGACGAGCCTGCACGGTTGGCGAGAGCACCTCGGCGGGGTAGACCCCCCAAGAGAAAAGACTCAGCCCCCCTGCAGGGAACAAATAATCACTCTCCTTCCCAAGCTGCAGATTCCTTACAGGAAGGTCCCAGCAGGACGCCAAAGCGAACCCACAGCAGATTCGGGAGAAGATTAAAACCCAGACGGCACAGGGACTGATGCAAACTACTCAACAGTTGTTCACTAATTGTGCTGTAACAGTTTAGGACTGACTTGTGATTTTACTATGCTGTTATGATTACCACTGAACTCTCTTAGGAGCATGGCTGCTGGAAAGTTTCTTTGGTGGCAAGAGGTGTAGCAGTTAGTATGTCATAATAATTATCTTTAAACTGTGAATTTTTCTATTGTCCTTTTCTTAGTCGTTTGGGGGGGCTGTGGTCTATATTAATCATATATTCCATAACCAACATATGTTTAAGCATGTGAGAGTGTTTGGTGATTACATATGTAAGGCGACTTCACACCTCAGAACAGGACAAAGAGTCTCAACCGCCGGTGAAGATTAAAGAGCATCCAAGGCACTGCGGTGGAGACCGGAGGAGCTGCCCTGACCCCCCAGGGCCAGGAGGAGGAGTATGAAGACAATGGGAAGATTAAGATAATGAGGGATGTCAGCTTTTGATATGCATGTCTTTTGTTATGTGCAAGTATACATTTGTAGAGCCAAAGGTGTTCGCCCTCTTACTTCTTCTGCTGCTGCACTTAGATGGGACTTGTTAGAGGAGCTGATAACAAACTTTGGTTTATGAATCTCATTGCCTCGTTATTTCAAGCTCCACTACATCCAAACTGAAAGTTTGATTTGGAAAGGAATTTCTAAGGTTTTTTGGACCAACAAGAATGACTTCAGTCTTATCTGAATTTAATAGCAGGAAATTACAAGTCATCCAAGTTTTGATTTCCTTAAAGGCCTCGGACGGTGACATTTTTTTATTGAACCAATAAACTGATTGTATGAAAATATTCCATTCTGGCCATTCCCGTGATTTAAAATGTGTCACCAGCCTCCATAAATGACTTTATTTGTTAATAGCCCATATTTCACTTAGTGATGCTGCAGTACCGCCATCTCTCGATAGGGGCGTGCAGCAGTGACGTCAGGTCAGGGAGAAACAGGAAATGGCTGCAGGAAATGGATGAACGACAGCAGAGTGATTCGGACAGCGATTATTTTATTGAGTATGACGACCGCAATATAAGTGATGATATTGAAACTGACGAATCTGATGATGAAGTAGTTTTGGGTGGTGCTGATGGGGTTATTCAGCCGTATTTGTTCGAGCCCGAGGGTGCGGAGGAAGACGCGGACGAAACAGCGACCGGAGCAGAACGAGAGGCAAGAACGAGAGGCTCGCCGATTTATATTGGTAAAATATGCTTTGAAATTTTTTTTTTTAGGCGATATGCATGGTCACACACTTAATTATCAAAATAAAACTGCCAATTTTTCCCTCGCTGCCTTACTTGGCGACTTATAAACATTCTCTTTCTGCTCAAAATTTTTTACATGTTTTAAATATTTTCTAATCAAACTTCATAGACCAATTTATATAGCACTCCCACGAGCCATTAGTTTATTATAAGCATCTGATTATACCATTTTTTTTAACAGGTGCACTTGTGAGAAATGCAACATTATGCCAACATCAACTGAATCTCGGTGCTGCCAGGAGGTATTGAAGGTGAAGAAGTGAGGGTGATACCTGCCTGTGCTGTGAGCCTCATCAGAGAAACATTCCCATCTGATCACAAGGGATTTTGCCTACCAAGATTAGATTTGTGATCAATGTTATTTAAATAAAGTTTTTTAAAATCATATATTGAGTTTATTAATGTGCATGTCAATTTTATAATTCTAATATTTCAGCATTCATCAAAGTCGGATCTCATATACATTAGAGTAATTTTTCTACCATTTTATGGTGTAAAATTCGTGTGCAATTTTTAAAAGCACATTTCTCTAAAAATCTTAGGCTTATATTTTTTTGTCTTAGCAAAATATGTTGCTTCCCTAACAATTGAAAGCTGAACTTTCATTGCTAATTGGAAATTTATTCTACTTTTACATGTTTGATTTTGAAAATCTAGATACATGTTGCTCAACAGCATCAGCTTTGATGGGACGCTGAAATTTGGCACTCAATGTTGCTGGAACTCTGGCTTGTACAGAGTGCCACTGCTCCAATAAGTGGGTTGGATCAACCAAGGTTTTGTCGAAAAGAGTATTCATCAGATCATCCACATATTCTGAAATAAAATTAATTTAATAAAAATTAGAAATCGAAAGCTCCTTGTAAGTGGTCGTGGAAATTCCAACGATACCGGCTGCATTTAGAACTCTGAGGACCTTGACATATGACGCACCAGTGAAGAGAATGGCGGATGAAAGCTGAATGTTACCAGCTGGGATGTCCCTGATCATCTGCTGGCTGTGCCAGGATCGATCCTCAACACAATGTGGACAATGTTGTTTGATCACCAACAGAGAGCCTTTAGTGTGACTTGTTACCTCACATGGATGACTGCAATGAGGACAATTGCTGAATAATCAAATTCAAAAAAAAAATCCACAGTATTTGAAGGTTGAGTGACAATGGATAACATCTGCAAAAACAGTAGATCAACATAATTTCATTCCAGAGGTGTCAAATTGGATTACATATATAGAAATATAACTTGACCAAACAGGCACAACCACCTCCCTATACAGCACTGAATATTTCATATTTGATTAGTATGAATACCCTAAAATTCTAATATTTGATAAGTTGTTAAGGCAATGAAATTCATTGCTTGTAAATAATTTTAGTAAATATTGGCAGTGAATATTTAAAAAAGAAAAATTACCCTGTTTACTTATCTTTCTGACAGCAGATTGCTGTCAGAAAGATAAGGTTGATCAGAAAGATAAGGATATCCCAGGTTGGCCTAGGATAGCCGGCCCCGGCCGGTGCTGGAAGGGCTCTCGCGACTGGGCCGGGGGACGGCTGGAAGGCGGCCGCCCCTCCCCGCTCACGGACGCGTGTTCGTGGAGAACCCGGTGCTAAATAACTCGTAAACGACCTGATGCCGGGCGTGACCCGCTCCGGGGACAGTGGCAGGTGGGGAGTTTGACTGGGGCGGTACACCTGTCAAACTGTAACGCAGGTGTCCTCAGGCGAGCTCAGGGAGGACAGAAACCTCCCGTGGAGCAGAAGGGCAAAAGCTCACTTGATCTTGATTTTCAGTATGAATACAGACCGTGAAAGCGGGGCCTCACGATCCTTCTGATTTTTTGGGTTTTAAGCAGGAGGTGTCAGAAAGTGTCAGAAAGATCGCATCGGTAGATCACCCTTGCTTTTCACGCCACTTCACTGACACTGTCTGAGAGTGGGACTTTGAAGTGAACGGATATATAGTTGGAACAGCCGATTTTTTTTATCAGCAATCTTTTTGCTAATTTCATTTCAAATTGCATCTTATTCTCAAAATCGCTGTCAACAAAATGTCTAATGCACATGTTGGGTGATTTTGCGACATAATTCCAATTTTTTAGCGTTTTCTGAACGAAATTCACCCATGGGGTTCTGATTTTCCCAGGCAGGGGAAGTTCCTAAACACTCACCGCGTGCTCCTCAGCGTGCTCCTCCTCCTACTCAGGTCGCTCCTGACCTGACGTCACACAGTCAGTGGCCATTTTAGCCGCTGATCGCTTGGCAGACAGACAGCTCTCAAGGAAATCATACTTCAATAGCGCATTGTCACTTTATGCGACATTTGTTGACACCAAAACATGTGCGGTTCAAATTAGCTCGTCTCACACACAAATTTAAGATATGATTTAGCGATATTGTAATTTCGTCCGGCCGAGGCCTTTAAGACAGGCTTCTAACTTGGCTAATTGATTACTATCATCTGGCTTCATTGACAGGTATAATTGTGTGTCATCAGCATAACAATGAAAATGTATACAGTGCTTTCTAATAATATTGCCTAATGGAAGCATATATAAACTAAAAAGAGTCGGGCCTCGCACAGATCCCTGTGGAACTCCATGACTGAGCTTTGAGTTGAAAGAAAACTCATTATTTACATGAACAAACTGGAACCTATCAGATAAATGAGATCTAAACCACTGCAACGAAGTTCCATTAAGTCCAACATAGTGTTCTAATCTATCAAGTAGAATATTATGATCGATAGTATCAAAAGCTGCACTAAGGTCTAAAAGGACAAGTACAGAAACTAGTCCATTATCAGATGCAATGAGGAGGTCGTTAGTGACCTTCGCTAAGGCTGTTTCAGTACTATGATGGATTCTAAACCCAGACTGAAACTCTTCAAGTAAACCATTTCCCTGCAGGTGGTCAAATAATTGCGTAGCAACAACTCTTTCTAAGATTTTTGAAATGAAAGGGAGATTAGAGATTGGTCTATAGTTAGCTAAAGCTCCTGGATCTAGCGTTGGCTTTTTGAGTAAGGGTTTAAGTAAGGGTTTGGATGCTCCACCACCAGCGCAAGAGGAGGGATCGTCATCGCCGCTAGAGATGGCAACGAGGGGGCCGCCAGCAGAATGAATTGCCAAGTCATCAGAAGCCCAGCAGGCAGTTGAGGAGCTGTTCCAGCAGAACTGCAGGGGGTTAGAGCCAGGGCAAAGACGCCAACTGTGGAAGCTGCTGGACTGCTACGTCGATGTCTTCATCTCCAGGGATGAAGGGTGCACCCAAACTGGCTTGGTGCAGCACCATATCGACACCACTGAGACCAAGCCGATCTGGCTCCATCCCGCCATCTGCCTTTTTCAAGGCAGGTGGCAGCAGAGCAAAAGATTCAGGAAATGCTGGGGGCAGATATCATTGAACCCTCCAGCAGCCCCTGGGCGGTTCCAATGGTTTTGGTCAAGAAGAAGGACGGTTTGTGGCGGTGTTGTGTGTGGACTCTCAGTGCCTAAATGACGTCACCTGTAAGGACTCCTACCCTCTGCCCCGCTCTGACGACGTGCTGAATTACATCACTGGCTCCAGCTGGTTCAGCTCGGTTGACCTCCGCAGTGGCTTTTGGCAGGTGGAGCTGTAACCAGAGGCCCGCGAGAAAACAGCCTTCTCCATTGAGCAGGGACTGTGGCAGTTCAAGATGATGCTGTTTGGACTTTGCAGTGCCCCGGCCACCTTTGAACGCTTGACGGAGTGAGTGCTGACTCATGTCCTCTGGAACCGCTGCATCATTTATCTTGATGACCTGCTGGTTCACGCAGCTGATTTTGGTGGTGTCCTGTCCAACCTCCGGGAAGTGTTGGATGCTATCCGCTGGGCCAGGCTGCGGCTCCACCCTCAGAAATAGCACCCGTTTCAGCACTGCGGGAGTCGCCACTGACCCAGAGAAAGTGGCAGCGGTGAGAAACTTGCCATTCCCGTGGGACTTAGGAGAGCTGCGGAACTTCCTTGGACTGGCCTCCTATTATAGGAGGTTTGTGAAGGATTTCACTACCATTGCCAACCCGCTGCATCAACTGACACAAAAGGACCACATGTTTGAGTGGAGCGAGGGCTGTGCTGCTGCCTTTTCCCGGCTCCGCTCGATGCTCATCGGAGCCCCTGTGCTGCAATATCCCAACGCGAACCACCCCTTTGTCATGGACACAGATGCTAGCATCCAGGGCATCGGGCAGTGTTATCCTAGGAGGGAGAACACAGAGAGCAGGCAGTTGCTTTTTTCAGCTGCACTCACAGTAGAGCCGAAAGGAATTATTGCTTCACCTGCCGAGAGCTGCTGGCAGCCATCCAAGGGCTTCACAATTTTCGCCCATACGTTTATGGGGGAGGTTTCAGCTCAGGACAGACTATGCTTCCCTGACCTGGCTACTGAACTTTAAAGAGCCGGATGGACAGTTAGCGAGATGGCTGAAGGCACTGTAGGATTATGATTTTCAGATTGTGCATCAAGCAGGCCACCTCCATGTCAATGCTGACGTGCTGTCCCGGCGCCCCTGTCAGCAATACAGAACTGCCCGACACCTTGTGAAAGGCACAGTGACAAGCCGATATTACCTGAATAAAATCATTAATGCAGTCATTGTGCCCCTGCATGAACAACACAGGCCTAATTTCATCTTCAAGGATGACAATGCTCCAGCTCATCAAGGTCACATCATTAGGGAACTGCTGCTGGAGGCTGGGGTACCTCAGATGGAGTGGCCTGCACTTTCGGGAGACCCGAATCCCATAGAAAACCTATGGGATCAGCTGAGTCACCATGTAGAGGCTTGTAACCCTGCACCCCACAATCTCAATGACCTGAGGGCCGCCCTTCAAGAAGAGTGGAATGCCATGCCTCAGCAGACAATAAGTCGACTTGTGAACAGCATGAGACCTCATTGTCAAGCTGTAATTGATGCTCAAGGGCACATGAAAAGTTATTGAGACATTGACATTTTTTGTTGTGGTATACCCACCACTGTTGTTGACTTTTGTTTCAATAAATTGTTTGAGATGAGGAAATCACTGTTGCATGCTTCTACTTAAATGCCCTACTTTCATGATACAATATCACTGTAGCATTAACTTTTTACATTTTCCAGAAATTTCACCCGAAAGCCAAAGATCCCTAACTTTTTGTGAGTAGTGTATTTAGTTGCTTTCTGCTGAACATTCTCAATGGCATGTACAGTATGTGCTTTTTTTTTTTAAGTAGGGTGCCCAGATTTGATTAGCATATTCCAAATGAGGTCTCACCAATGCTTTATATAAAGCTTTCTATAAAGTTGTTCTGATCCAGATATTCAAAATTTCTTCTAATGGTACCTAACATTTTAGCGGCTTTATTAATCTTCTCATTGATGTGTTGACTGAAGTTTAGCTCATTAGTTATAATTACTCCAATGTCCTTTTCTTTCCTAACCTGGCTTATAAATTACCCTACATTTCCAAACTCAAAATGTAGTTGCATTACCCATTTTTTTTACTTATCCTCATATGCTTACATCTATCTGGGTATAATTTTAAGAGATGAATCTGTCCAGTTTATGATGGAATTCAGATCATCCTTAAGTTTTACACAGTCTTTTGTTCTTAATAGGTCTGTATGTCTTAATATAATCAACAAATAGGTATACTGTGGGACACATACAGTATGCACAGATGTATATTACTTTATGCTTCATATGTATACCACTTTAGGCTTCACATCTTAGATTGAACAAAGGACTGAGTCTCTTTGGAGATGACAGGAGGATGTGAAAGTTTAGGCGTTGGTATGCAGAGAGACGGCCTTGGGGGATTTTCCTGGCTGTCAGAGATTATGGGTGGAGGTGTTAAGATCCGGAAGAAGATGCATTGTTACTTGGGATTAAATACAATGTGACTGTGAGCTTTGATGTCCTGGGGTATAAAAAGGACGAATGTCTGGAATTCTTTCTCTTTCTGTTTTGGCTGATGTTGGAGGATGTGAATAAACCTGACTCGTGAGATAAACTCTGCCTCGTCACTTTCACATTCCCACACTGGTGACCCTAAGACGTATCATGAGTGAAAGAAATTCCCCCGAGCCAGACTCGTCAGGAGCCAGCCAAGCGAATGCAGCCACAGTCCAGCTACCGGACTTCTGGCAGAACAATCCGTGCTCCTGGTTTAATGCGGTTGAAGCGCAGTTCAACCTCCGGGGGATTTCGGCAGACGCCACAAAGTTCTACCATGTGGTTGCAAAACTGGACAATCACACAGCCCAGCATGTGGAGAGACTGATCAACCAGCCGCTGGACAGCGACAAGTACGGCGCGTTGAAGGCTACACTCATCCGGTACTTCACCCCCTCGGCAGAGGAGCGAGCAGAGGGGATCCTGGCGCTGACTGAATTTGAAAGCGACAGGCCCATGGACCTGATGCAGAAGCTGTTGAGGTTGAAGGACTCTGACGATGATCACTTCATCTTCACCCACCTTTTCCTCAGGACCCTACCGTCAGCGGTGAGAGCGACCCTGGCCAGTTCGCCACTGTTGGCCCAACGAGACTACCAAGCGCTGGGCCAGGAGGCGCAACGAATCGTCAACGCCACCAAACGGTGCGCGGCCAGGGCCGCTGCAGCGGAGCTCAGCGCGGCGTCCAGAGATGACGGGGCCAGAGACAGCAGTACCAGACTCACCGACGATGGCGGTGGCAGGGGCCAAGAAACACGGATCAGACAACGTCCTTTGTTTCTACCATCGCCACTTCGCAGAGAGGGCACGCAAATGTGTACCACCATGCCAGTTCGGGCATTTGGGAAACGCCAAGACCGGGGGTCGGTAGCAGCTACGGCCCTCGGGGAGGAGAACAAGCTGCTTTATTTGTTGGACGCCTGCTCGGGGAGGCATTTCCTTGTGGACATAGGCTCCCAGCTGAGTTTCATCACACCTTCCTATGCAGACAGGCTAACAGGTTCCAAAGGTCCCCGGGTGGTAGCAGCGAACGGCTCGGAGATTAAGACCTTTGGTGAGAAGACTCTGTTTCTGTCTCTGCAGTGCCGTACATTTGAGTGGACTTTTATCATAGCAGCAGTGAATTTCAATATGTTGGGGGCCGATTTTCTGTGCTCACATGCTTTGTCGGTTGATCTTGCTAACAGGCGCCTGGTTAATGCACTGTCTTTTTATTCTATTCCCTGTGCAGCCCGAGTGACCCCGCCCACAGCACAAGCCAACGTCGCAACGGCAAGCGGTAAGTTCCACACACTGCTCACTCAGTTACCAGCACTCACGGTTCCCACATTTTAAGCAGCTGTCGCTAAACACGGAGTGGAACATTTTATTACTACCACCGGACCGCCCGTTTTTGCAAAAGCTCGGCGCTTGGATTCAGCTAAACTGACCATAGCGCGCGAGGAGTTCGCCAACCTGGAAAAGTTGGGCATCATCAGGCGTTCGAATAGCCCATGGGCTTCCCCGCTTCACATGGTCCCTAAAGCTGATGGCTCGTGGCGACCTTGCGGAGATTTCCGCAGGTTGAACAACGCTACAGCGCACAACCGCTACCCAATCCCGCATATGCAAGATTTTTCCGTTCATTTGGCAGGGGCGCACGTTTTTTCTAAAATAGACTTAGTCCGCGGTTACCACCAAGTCCCAGTGCGTGCTGAGGACATACCCAAAACAGCGGTAATAACTCGTTTGGCCTCTTCGAGTTTTTGCGCATGCCGTTTGGGCTTAAAGGCGCTGCGCAGACGTTCCAACGCATGATGGACGCGGTGTTGCGCGATCTCTCCTTCGTGTTCGTCTACCTGGACGACATCTTAGTAGCCAGCGCATCCAAAGACGAACACGAAAACCACCTCACAGCAGTTTTCCGGAGGTTGGGAGAGCACGGGTTAATAATCAATCCAGTGAAGTGTCAGTTCGGGGTGACGCAGATTGATTTTTTGGGGCATCGCGTCTCCCCAGAAGGAGCAGTTCCGCTGCCTGACAAAGTGCGCGCGGTAACAAATTTTCCCCAGCCACAAACAGTCAAGGCGTTACAGGAGTTTTTGGGAATGGTTAATTTTTATAACCGTTTCCTCCCCCGCGCAGCGCAGCTCATGCAACCATTGTATGCCGCACTAAAAAAACAAAAACCTGCAAATAAGATCGAATGGTCTCCGGAGCGAGAGCGAGCATTCTCGGAGGTCAAAACAGCCCTGGCAAACGCTGCATTGTTAGCACATCCAGACCCAACGGCCCGCATAGCGCTCACTACTGACGTGTCAGATGTGGCCATAGGGGCAGTCGTGGAGCAGCATGTAGCCGGGGCTTGGCAACTGCTCGCCTTTTTCAGCTGGACTTGGCGCGATAGTGAGCGAAAATACAGCGCATTCGACAGGGAGTTGTTAGCTCTCCACTTGGCCATTCGCCACTTCCAGTTCTGGCTGGAGGGACGCAGTTTCACCGCGTTCGTTGACCACAAGCCGCTGACATTCGCGATGGCCAAGGTTTCAGAACCGTGGTCAGGCCGGCAGCAGAGGCAGCTGGCCGGAATCTCAGAGTTTACTACCGATATTCAGCACGTGGCGGGTAAACTGAATGTAGTGGCAGACTGTCTCTCGCGTGCCGTGGCGGCCCCAGTCCGCGTAGGGATAGATTATGCAGCCATGGCTGCAGATCAGGGTAGCGACGCGGACGTGCGCACACTCCAGTCTGGACCAACAGGGTTAAGGCTGGAGAACAGGGTGCTGCAAGAAGGCATGCCCCCCCTAATCTGCGATGTCTCCACGGGGCGACCGCGTCCTGTGGTACCGGCCACGTGGCGCCGCTGCGTTTTTGACTCGATTCATTCTCTGGCGCACCCAGGAGTGCGCGCGTCAGTCAAAATGGTGGGAGAGAAATTTGTATGGCTGAACCTGCGCAAACAAGTTAGAGAGTGGGCAGCAGCCTGCATGGCTTGTCAACGAGCCAAAGTACACGGACACACGAGAGCTCCCTTGGAGCCGTTTCACATCCCGGCTAAGAGGTTTGATCATGTCCACGTGGACCTCGTAGGCCCCCTCCCGCCGTCACAGGGGTGCACACACCTTCTGACAATGGTAGACCGCACCACGCGCTGGCCGGAAGTGGTCCCACTGTCGTCAACCACAGCCGAGGAGGTGGCACGCGCGTTTTTAACGGCATGGGTAGCGCGCTTTGGAGTCCCGTCGGACATTACGTCCGACAGAGGTCCTCAATTTGTTTCCGAACTTTGGTCAGCAATGGCCCGCAGCCTGGGGGTAACGATCCACCGCACAACTGCGTACAATCCGCAGGCTAATGGGTTATGCGAACGTTTTCATAGGTCATTGAAAGCGGCCCTCAGAGCGTCGCTTACGGATGCAAATTGGGTGGACAGGCTACCGTGGGTTTTATTGGGGTTACGTTCTGCACCTAAAGAGGATTTGGAAGCCTCTCCGGCTGAGCTAGTTTTTGCGCAGCCACTTCGGCTGCCTGGGGAATTTCTCCCAGATAATCCTGCGCCGGATTGCTCCCCGGCTCAGCGGTTGCAGAGTGGCATGGAATCAGGCACGCTGCCTGACCCCATTCACCACAGTTTTCCGCGCGTTTTTGTGCCTAAGGCTTTAAAAAATGCGGAGTTTGTTTTTGTCAGACACGATGCACATCGCCCACCGTTGCGACCACCTTATGATGGACCATTTAGAGTGCTGGAAACAGGGGATAAGCATTTTTTGCTAGATTTGGGGGGCAGGAAAGAAAAGATTGGCATAAACAGGCTCAAACCCGCTTTTGTGCTGGCAGACGAGAATGTGCTGTTGGCCAGGGCTCCTCGGCGCGGCAGACCCCCTAAGGAACATTCCCCAGAACACCCACAGGGATTGACTAACAGTTCTCGTCCCCAGACAGCAGCTCCCCAGCAGGATGGCGCCGCGGAAGTGGCAAAGCCCGCTTACAGCAGATACGGGAGGAGACTGAGGCCCAAGCAGCACGTGGGCTGATGTGTAATGATGTTATCATGACATGTAGACTGTTATTCCGTTGTTCCATCTTAGACGTTTGGGGGGGGGTCATGTGGGACACATATACACAGATGTATATTACTTTATGCTTCATATGTATACCACTTTAGGCTTCACATCTTAGATTGAACAAAGGACTGAGTCTCTTTGGAGATGACAGGAGGATGTGAAAGTTTAGGCTTTGGTATGCAGAGAGACGGCCTTGGGGGATTTTCCTGGCTGCCAGAGATGATGGGTGGAGGTGTTAAGATCAGGAAGAAGATGCATTGTTACTTGGGATTAAATACAATGTGACTGTGAGCTTTGATGTCCTGGGGTATAAAAAGGACGAATGTCTGGAATTCTTTCTCTTTCTGTTTTTGCTGATGTTGGAGAATGTGAATAAACCTGACTCGTGAGATAAACTCTGCCTTGTCACTTTCACATTCCCACAATACTACGGATCCCTGTGATTTTTTAGTTATTTTTATAATCCTCTCCTTTGTTTCAAATGACATTTCTTGTATTCGAGCCATTATTTATGTTCATCAGCTTGGTGCAACAGCTCACCAAGGAGTGCAAGAACTCTTTTTTTTTTTAAACTGCGGACTAATTAGATTTAATTTGATGTAGATAGTTGTTTTAGGAATGCAAATTACAGGGTGATTCCATAATATTTTCCTCAGAACTGAATGATTCCATATTTTTCCCTCTGCCTGAGCTAGTAAAAAAATTGCAGTTGATTACAACTTTGTTTTATTCTTTTTAAAATGTTTCTTAAAGCAAGAAGGTTGACATTTTGAATAAAAATAGTCTTGTGACATGTTGTATTCAATGATCCCTGGGGAAAAACAGAGAAAAAAGAACAACATAGAGAAAGTTTAGCCTTGCAAAGCTTTATTTACATGCGTACTAATTCTTATACAAACTAGATTAAAATTCAAAATGGAATACACGGAAAAAAATACCCACTAACATCAAGTTGAGAAGAAGCGGATTAATAAAGAACAAAAGTCCAAAGGGGAAAGTTAAGTGAATGAATGGAAGGGGGGAGATAGCCTGGGCTTCCTGATGACGATGGAAAGATTGACGAGAAGATAATAATAAAAATGAAACATTCATGAGGTGATAATGATGTCTAGTGGTATGACTCTATGGTGTGTGGTTTTTTTGTTTTTTTGCTTTTTCAGTTTGTGTGGAGCATGAATGAAGCAGTAGAGCGGAGTGGTTGTGCTCAAATATATGTAAACTTTTCTCCTGAAAAGACTAAATGCTTCACACTGAATGCACAAAATATGAAATTCTAGCAGTGTGTCAGGGATTTTAAAACAATCCCTCTGTTAACAGAGGGATTCCCTTTGTCTTCATTACAGAATGAGTAACATTTAGCACAGTCAGTGTAGATGAATTCAGGTGGTGGCTCACTGAACAGAGGATGTTACATTGTGTTCTGGAAAGTGAAATTCCAGCTTGAAAAAAGTAAAATAATGTAAGGGGATGGTGCAAGTGCACCCTGATTTAAAAAACAAAACAGGAACTGTCCGTGTTTGGGTGCCAAAACACTGGGTTCCTATGGCGTTGAGCTTGCTCATGCACTGAAAACCCAGTTAATCCCACAGTTTGTTTTAGCCAGCCGTGCATGCCCACTCCTCTGCCTCAGAGTAATATACACTAATCTGTACACCATTATACACAGCGGGATGGGGGGGGGGACTACATGTTGCCATCTCATCAGAGGATGCTACAAGCTACAACAGTGCTCATCACTATTTCATTTAGGATTGCTGGTAACAGTGTTCCCCTCCTCTTCAAATCCAGAGGTATCACAAATGCCAAAGGGTCAAGTACTACATGGGTATATAAGAACATACAGCGAGTACATATGCATTTCACATGGATCATAATGCATAAATACATACATGCATACAGTCGGCTGTGCTGTATGCGCCGCGAGAGGATTACAACGTCCTCGCAAGGTTAAATCAACAGAAATGAACTTCAAAGATAAACACACAACACACGCTAACATGTACGTAGGAGATACAGGAAGTCACCTGCAGGAGCACCAGGTGTGTCCACAGAATGTGTGCATGTGTGTACGTTTGGGTTACAAGTCAAACAAGAGGAGAAAAAAATTTGAAAAAAAAAAAAAAAATGAGACCAGACTGAAGAAATAATCTTCCTCCCGACTCTTCATCTCAGTGGCCAAAAGTTCACAAGCAACAAGTTCAGAAACACAAAGCATTATTATTATTATTACTTTTCAAATCAGTAAATGCTAGAACACCATATGAATGTGACTCGATGTTTCGTAAATGGGAAGCCTTCCTTTTTTTCCCCCTGAGTGATTCCGTATTTGCATGACAAGCCTCACAAACTCATGAACAAGAAAACAGGAGACAGATCCCTGCTATTATTTTTTATATGTGTAATATCTATATGTACTTGTGTTACATACATATATATATATATATGTATGTATGTGTGTGTGTGTGTGTATTGTGATTTGGCTGCCAGCATATCCTACTGTCTGTTTCAAGTAATTTGGCAATATACACAGATAGCTTATAGTTTTACTCACGAGATAAATGGCTTCTAGAGGAATGAGCCTCAAAAAAGAAAAAAAAAAGAAAAAACTGCTTCTCCTGCTGTCTTCGTGCTACAAGTGGCTTCAGCTCTCGGCTTCTGCAGGTTGTTTTTTTTGTTGTTTTTTTTTGGGGGGGGGGGTTAAAAATGAAGAAAAAAGAGAACAACCTAGTTTCTCAGCTTGTTCTTGGAGAGGATTCAACACTGTTTACAAATAGCACCTGTTATGGTGGGGAAATGTTCACAAACCTCAGACACAGGTATCAGTTTTGGCTACATTGTACGCTGTGATAAATGACCTTTTGCCACAAGCTAAGGAAACTAAGAGAAGACAGATGAGAGCTTCCCCCCTGATTTTCACTGCCCTGCACTGTACAAAAATCCATGAAGGAAATTTTATTCCTCTTGTCTTTTTTATTATTTTTTAAAAGTTTGATATACATGAGAATAAAACATACGCTGTATTATTAATCACCTCATGGTAATAAAACCCTCATTTAAATTTAACCAACTTATAATAACAAAAACAACAAATCCATGGTGATAAAATAGGAAATTTTCTGGGACAAAAAGTTAGTTTGTCTGCATGTGTGTTGCTGTGTGATTTTCACCCCTTCTTCACTTTTTTTGTACAGACATGTATGATCCAGAAACGAGTATAATAAAGCAGAAAACACAGAACATTTAAAAACACTATGAACGGGGGGTGAGGGGGGTGGGGCTTGTCAACATAACACATCCTAGGAAACGAAATGATTTACATGTCATTGATTGATTTTAAATGTACACTTTTGTCTTTTTTTGCCTTCAGTGGGAACAACCGCACTGTGCATTCCTTCAATATTTGCTCGATACCAAGCCCTCCACCTAAAAATCTCTTCAGATAATCAGCCTCTTTGATATAAACAGACTGGGTGTCAAAGGAAAGATTGCATAATTGTAAAAAATGTGGGTTTGAGGTGCTGTTCTTTTTCTTTTTTTTGTCTTTTGAAAGGAGGCTTTGAGGGCTGATGTGCAGCATCTCAGAGAGTCTGTCAGATTGTTCGTGGTTCACCGGTACAGAAGCAAAAGGCAAAGCTCTCATGAGGAAGTCTTCTTCTGTAAACACGGGTGGGGGGTTGTATTTTTTTGTTGTGCTGATGGCAGGTTTGGCAAAAAAAGGGTGTTGTGTGTCTGATCTTCTTAGATCACACGGGTTAGACCTGGGGAGATGGAAAATCACATGATTAGTTTATCATCAGTTATGAGTATTTGTGTGATCCTCTCAAGGACGACAAAGCTACCACTGGTTTTTCTGCATGTTCCTCATCATAGTTGTTGGAAATTTTTCTTAATACGCATTTTTTTTTGTTACAAAATCAACTAGATTTGTGTTATTACATGCTTACTTAGAGAATAAACCACTCACAAGTGTAGTTTTGCAAGAATTTTTTTTGTGAACATGAGGATGAAATGTAAAAACATAAAAACATAAATTAGTTTTATCGCTACTCAGATAGTAATAATGACTCAATAGCTTCTATATTATCAAGTCTAAATATTGAAAACTGCAGTTCCTGGTAATTTGGATCAAACAATAAATCACTACCCAGAAACCCCAACTACTGGATAACTTATTAAAAAAATAAATAAAACTTTTCCTGCTTCACTTCACTTAAATCATTATTATTTTGGCATTTACTGTATGTTTTAAAAGGAACTATCTTATGAATGTGTAAAGGGAACATCAGGATTCAAATTAGCATCAACAATGTTAAAAGAATTGGAAAAACATAACCGGTCCCATATTGTGCAAAATGAAGTTTTGGGGGGGTTTTAACATAACAAAAATGCAGACATGAGCCACATGTATACACATACTGTACATGTAAAATATTAAAACACTTTCTTCAGAGAAAAACACGCTACCTAACAAATCTACCTACGGGTACAAATAAAGTAACCTGAACCTGAACCTTTATTTAAACTTAAAAAACAGAACATGAGGCTTGCTAGTTTGTGATGTAACAAAACACAGGAAGTACAAAATGCTCTTTTTGCAAAGTTAGCAAAAACAAACAAATCCGGACTGCCTTCTTACTTGTGAGTGTCCCAGTCAAAACTGGCTCATTAATATTAAAGGGGATGATTGAAAAATTGTGTTTTTGTAGGTTTTAACCTTCAGAAATGGGACTATTGGTCACGTGATCATTGAAAAAATATCAAAACACTCACTTCTCTTAAAAAAACATACACAAAATTGTTTTGTTTTTCTCTTCAAAAAGCAATTTTAGCTCTTTCAGGCGTTTCCCTGTACGTCAAGAAATGGGAAACATCACTAAAAGGTAAACATCACTCGCCTTGACACTTGCCTGCTGCTCTATTTTTGGCCAGTCTAGCTGTCCGTTATGCAGATGTGCACTAGGAGCGAGGATCTAGCCAGCTAAGATTAACAATAGTGATGTAAAAGGAAGGGTGGAGTAAACAGCAGTTCTCAGGCATTTAAAGCGACATGCACTGAAACCAGTCATTCTCAGAAATGTTGCAAATGATGATAAACAATTACCCAGCAATATTTAAATAATTACAGAAGATTTTACCACAATATGTCACAAACATTTTATTAAGACGTGTGAGCTGTTAAAATGTGGGAAAAAAAATGCAATTAATGACCCCTTAAATGGGCAGGCTGAAAACCCACTATGACAAACATTAACATTTTTGATGCCCTAAAACAACACAGAAATTATTTTTGGTCTCTAAAACAACATCCATATGGAGATATAGTGGAGAATATCAAAACTTAAAACATGAAAAATGCACAATATGGGACCTTTAAAACTTTAACTGGGAACGCTCACATTACATTCAGTGGATTTAATAATGCACCACTACATGCATTTGTAAATTCACTGGTGTAGTTTGTGTTGTATGCAAATGACCACTCATATATTGCTTACCCTAAGTTAATCAGTGACAAAACAAACAAACAAATGAAAAATTGCCAAGAAACGTAAGCACCATACGCTGAGGTAATGTGACTTCTTCCCCAAAATTGTGTTTTGAAACACGGGACTACTTACAATAATCAGTCAGGTGTGACCAAATTCCAGATGTTGGGAATTACCCTACATGCTTTTGTACAACTTGTTTTCTTAACAGAGAAAAGCTCCTCCTGAGCTGGGCCAAAAATAGAGTGGTGCGTTATTAAATCCCTTGAGTGCATTTTTTTTTTTTTCAAATCACAAAACCATCTAGTTAACTAGACTTGAAAAAACAACTAATTTGAGTGTCACCAATTTAAGTTTTATCTTTTTTCCTGAGTACTGTACATGTCTGATCTATTTTCTGTGTTACTACAGTTAGAAGATAGATAACATAATTGGTAAAATTATTAATAATTATTACAAAATTAAATTCATAAAATAACTATGAAATCACAGTTGGATATTAACATCCTCACATGGCATTTCGCACATCTTAATCTGCCTTTCACATTAAAGTCAGCGTTAATAAAAATGTGGAAACAGGAGGAGTTGCATTCATAATTCCTGTAAATATGCTGATCCTGGTTTATTTCTGTGTGACTTATGTACAAAACGCTCAAAGATACACACCTGCTCTGCTCCCCCCCTCTCAGCCGGGTACCCAGCTCTGCTTGGTGCTCGTGAAGTTGCTGACTCCATGACTCAGGTTGGCAAGAGATTCAAAGTTAAAATCCAGGCCATCTGCATCCATCAGTTCATTCCTGATGATGGAGTCCATGTCACACTCCAGGCTGCCATTAAACATGTCCAGATCCAAATCTGTGGGGAAACGGTCCTGACCGTTCCCTCCGCTGTTGCTGCTCACTGTGCCGTTCAAAAAGATGGAAGTGTCGATCTGCATGGAGGAAGACCCATTTCCTCCCAGGGGTGACAGCAGCAGCTGCTGTTTGGCATTAGCCAGAGAGTTGGCCTCATTGGCTAAGTTCAGCCCTCCGTTTATAGACCTCAGGCTGTGGTTGTAGTTATTACTGAGTTGTTGGCTGCTCTGAAGCCCTCCAGTGTTCCCAAAAGTCATTACAGGATCATTGCGGAGCATGATGCCACGGCGGGAATTCTGGGAGATGATGGCAGCCGTGCTGGCCTGTGACATCAGCGGGTCGGACTGCGTCATCATGACATCACTGTGACTGTGGCTGTCGGAGTTGAGCAGGTCCTGTAGTGTCTGGCTGCCAAAATGGGACATGCTGATGCTGGGGAAGGACGTTTGCTTGTTCTCCTGGATGGTCTGCATGGGTGACGGACGCAGAGAGGAGCCCGTTGTGTGGGGGCCAAAAATGGAGTTACTGTAGCTATTACTTCCACCACTGGAAGACGAGTTGGAGGATGGAGAAGAAGTGGAGGAAGGTGAGCCTATCCCGTTGGGTTTGGACCCAAAATTGAACCCTGAGGAACCATTTGGTGCAGACTGGCTAGAAGTGGTTGGCACCAAGTTATCCAACAGCTCATTCATCATATCGGCGGTGAGTTCATCGTTCAGGTTCATTGTACCTGCCAGGTCAGCCAGGCGGGGGAGTTCAGGTGGTGCAGGCTTTCCGTTGTTTGTGCCATTCCCAGGTGACAGAGCTCTGCCAGGACTGGAATACAGCATAGGCGAGAGAGGAGGCTCATCATCAGGCACCTCATCGAGCTCAGGGTTGGCCAGAATGGGTGAAAGACGACCGCTCAGTGTGCTGGCATTAGAGTTAGTGCGGGAGCGGAAGTCTGTCCAGGCATCCAGCTCTTCGCTGCTGCGTGACGTCGGACTCCCTGGCCACTTGGACAGACCCGAGGGACTGTCTCCACCACCTTCACCAGCAGCAGCAGCCGCTGCAGCCTGCAGAGCGGCCTTCTTCTTAGCAGCACGGCCACGGGCAGACTTGGTGTACTTGTTGCCGTTATCCATAGAAACTGCCCTGCGTCGTGGAGCCTTGCCGCCCTTTCCTCCATCTGGATTGATCATCCACCATGAACTCTTTCCTGTTCCCTCATTCTGGACACGAATGAAACGACTGTGGAGGGAAAGGTTGTGCCTGATGGAGTTCTGTAAGACAAAAGAGAAAAAGAAACTTCACTGAGGTGGTGTGTGCAAAATCTTTTTTCTTTTTTCTTTAAAACTATAGCTGTAGTCAGTATTGATTTGTATCCATTCTTACTCTTCACCAATACAGCATTCAATGAAAACCTCTCATTAAATACAACATAACTGATCCATAAATCACCCACTAACACAAGTCTGGGAGAAAAGTGAACAGTTCCTCTGTGTGACTAGACACACAAACAGCAAAAAGCCCATTGTGTCAATTGTTCACCAACGAATTATAGACAGGCTCACATTAACATGGAGTGACACTTAGCGCTGCTGTCTGCAATGTTCCAAATGTAGCTTTTCTGTTGGGGACATGAAAGAGCAAAGAGACAGAATTCCATAATCAATCTTTTCCTCGATAATGAATGAATGAGTCTCTATGTGCCAGATCATGTGTTTGTTGGGAGGCTAAAAGGCTCGTTGTACATGACAGATAAACAGTTGTTTGCCCATCACAAAGATGTATGCACACAGTAAAGATACAAACTGCAATACATCCACCCTGCTGAATCATTTGTTGCCCCACTGTCAGTTTTGTCTGCATGCAGTCAGAGAGACATTTGTTCATACTTATACTAAAGAAGAATGTGAACAGAAATGGTGTAAAGACATTTTCACACACAAACACTAAAGTCCATGACTTGGGAAATTAAAGACTAGTTGGTAAAAATTGTTGTTGCCACAACAACTGCTATTTACATGCTAACCAGCAGAGAAAATAATGTCTTACATAGGCCAAGTTATTAGACTGAAATGACTCAAATCTGATTTTTTTTAACCCTAATTTGAGTCTTTTTTTTAAGTTTGAACACAAAAATCTGATCTTAAATGAGTTTGTGTACAAGTGTGCTGAATTACTTCTGGCTGCGCAAGGAGTTGGCAAACTTGTTTCCTTTTTATATCCCAACATCATCCGAGAAATATCTTTTTTGAGGTGTTCGCAAGATCTGTTGAAAATAAATGTAAAGCATGTCCACACATCATTGATGCCCATCCCCTGGGATTTAAGTTCTATATATGAGGCAGTGTTTCCTCTGGCTTAAAGACCTTGGCACGGTGGCAACATACAGTATCCCCCCCCCTCCCCCAGGAAAGTGGGGGAGTAAACATACTGGAATATGTTAATTTTATACTATTTATTTCTTTTTAAAATTTTACACAGTAACATTGCATATGGAACTTACCATTTTAAGTATTGTACAACCAAGGATTGAATATTGAGCCAGTTGGGGTCCCACCCTGACATCCTGTGTTTACTTTTTAGTGGTGTTATCCTTCCCTCCTTCCTCTGCCTGAACACTTTCCTCTCCTTGGCTCCTCTCTTCTGTCTCATCTTGCCCTCTCTGAGCTCTGTCTAATTCAGGTTCTCTCTCTGTCTATGGTGGTATACAAACAGGTTAGAAAATATCAAGTGTCATGTTTTGTCCTGTAGGATGTTTTTGTCATGGTTCACATAAATGACAAAAAAATATGTGTATTTTTTGTATTTTTATTCTAGTGTTTCTTTTTTTTTTTCCATTGAGAGAGTAGGGAAGGGAAAGAAACATTCATAATAGTAATGTACTCAAGCATACTTAAATTATATTATCAGGTGGGGATAGTAACCAGAAATTCTACTCATGTAAAAGCAGTGCTTTGAAATTAATAATTAAAACTAGACAACCAAAAATTTCTACTTGAGTTAAGGGTACAAAGAGCACCCACTTAAAAACTTGAGTAATGACTTCAGTCTTGAAAGTCTGAGGTTTTTCTCAGAAATTTATAACAATTTCTTATAGTTTTCTGCTTTTCTCTGTAAATCTAAAGTTGAAACTAAGTTCCTCAAATTTGTAATTTTGTCTTGTAAAATTGACTTTTCTTGTACATTTGAAACTTTATTATAAATTTGTGGATTATTTTATGACTAATTTTAGTCTGTTTTTTTAAAATAAAATTACTGTTTTTGGTTTTTTTTTAGATAAATTTGAAACAGACTGTGGCAATTTTTTTTTACTTTTTCCTTATAACAGTTTACGTTTTTGACCATAACTTTGCAGTTAGAACAGAACAATAATTTAACTCTGATTACAAAGAAAATATTAATAAAATTGTATTTAATGAAATAAATTAACTTAAATGACCAAGGATGCCATTATTTCTGTTATAATATTTCTTTATATTTATAGTTTGTTTGTTTTTTTTTTAGAAATCTCCTCACCACCCAGACAGCAGGAAAAACCTCCCTTATTTTGAAATCAAATGTTGGCACGTTTAGTTTGTCTGAAAGCTGCTGACGGATTAAAGTCATTGACTTTGTGAATTTCGGTCATCTTAACCTGCCAGGTACATAATAGGGAACTGTAGCGGACTCTAAAGATATAATTCACCACAATATGTATTCATGTACAGAATGATCGGTTTAGGCAGTTCTCTCTCAGGCTTTCTCATCGGGCACCTCTCCAGGCAGCCGCTGAAGGACCTCAGTTTAGAGCTAGTGTTTTTAGCTGTTGCTTTTTGTCACTGCCGCTGGAGAATAAAAACGTCACGCCTGCTCATGCGAGAAAAGCAGGAAATTGCCAGTCTCTTGATTCCTGCAATTTCTACAGAACATAACTTAATATTGTAGTGGCTGGTGAAATATATCCTCAGCAATTCATCAGTCCCCCTTGCCTTTCCCTTCATATGAAGCCGGTTGCATTTGAATTCTAACCACATCTCTTAGCTAAGCGACTCTTCCATTATTGCTCCCGTTTCCAGTGGGTTAAAACCATTATAAACTCCTCCAGTGCTTACATACCGCTAATGAAATTTTTCCGCGTTTAAAAGTACTTTAACAAACTCATGTTTCTATCAGACAGTCACGCTTAGCGAGACAGTGTTTGCTGACTGAATGGAAAACTCACGTGGGCAGGGCGCTTCTAAACTCCGCACAGATGATGGCCACGCTCAGTGTTCGTGTGCGCGCTTGTGGAAAGTCATTGCTTCATATATTTTTCTTAATAAATTCATATCTCCTTGGTGAGGCGGTACAATTTCTGGCACGGCAGGCTGCCACCGAGAAATGTTACCAGAGGAAACCCTGTGAGGTTATTTGCATAACTACAAGGGTAAGTAGCAGTTAGCTAGCAATAGTTAGCAACGTGCTACCTATAGCTTTGTGTTTATTTACAGTATAAGCTTTTTAAAATTTCAAGTCCAAATTGTACTTTGTTGTACCGCCTGAACTTCCTGCCACTTTGCTTCTCACACAGTTTCAGTTTTAGGAACACCATTAACACTGAGCTGTTGTAAAGAAACAAGCTCATTTGCTTATCGATCCTAGCTTCATCAGACACGAAAACGATGAAGCTTCTCAGTCTTCCTCATACATCAGTTGCTTAGTGCTATAACAGTAACTTCTCCTGCATAGTGATCTTTGGTACATACTGTGAGAGGGGCAAAGGGGCAGAAAGTTCATTTAGTACAGAGAATGCAGATTTTGTGCAACTTTTTAGCTCTGCACACGGGAAGGGCTTCAATATCTTCAATCTGCACCTTTCTCCGTAGCTACGTACGGTAACAGTTGCTGCTAAAACAGCTGGCATCGTAACATCTGGCTTTCTTTGTTTTTCCAAACCCCATCATGTGCAGTCAACAAACTGCTATCCAGAGCAAAATCCCAAGCATATCTTTACTAAAAATGCACCAACTATCTCAGTTTAAAAAGAATGACCTTAAACCACGGGCTTGGGGTAAAAAGGTCAAAAGGCATGGTTAACATTCCCTATGCATGCTAACTGAAGAACAAGTACATCTAAGGTCACCAAACTTGGTACACAGGTTTACCTTGGGATCCTGACCTCAAGCTATGAGTTTGGGATCAAAAAGGCAAAGGTCAAGGTTAAAATGGCATATTAACTATACTTCCAGAACGTCAAATGCTAGGATCACCAAACTTGGTACAAAGATTCACCTTGGGACCCTAACCTTGAGCCATGGGTTTGGAGTCAAAAGGTCAAAGGTCAAGCTTAACATTCCCTATGCGCTATAACTGTAGAACAATTAACCCTTTAACTGTCCACATTAAATGGATGGGCTGCACGCCCCCAGTGGCACAGCGCAGCAACTGCACGTGTCAACATATTGACGTCTCCCGGCTATACTGAGAATTTATACTAATCTGTATTGATCTGACAGTTTAGAAAGTGGCAGACATGTGCCAAAGGAATCATGGGTGACATGGAATATAGCAAAGAAGAAGAAATCCTCATTATTATTCTTCCTTTGTCTGCTTTCAGCTCACAGCACGAACGTGGATGCTGCCATGATCGGTCATCGCGGCAGCGATGATGACTGAAACTGCATGAAACGGGCAAAATAGCCGCGTAATTCAAACGAAATTCACGTGGGATAATCCTAAGAGTCTGTAGATGTGGAAGCGGGTGTAAATTACTAAGTAAACGCATTACATCAACAACAATGGACGAAAATGGACCGGTCATGTGGGCGGGCAAGCCCCCCCCCCCCCCCCCCGGCAACAGGTAAGAGAGAAATATGTCTTTTTTGACATTTTATTGATTTTCTGGTTCATATACTTTGAAGATTAGATTAAAAAAAAACAAAACATACCCCTGTAGACAAACTGGTGTCAAAAAACTGGACCATTCTTTGTGTAAATGTGCCCAAAGTCCACTTTTGACTGAGTTATATAATTTATATAGCTGCCGCGACATTATGCAAATTAGATGCGTAAATTTATTCCTATCTGAAACTTGGGATCATATTCTACATCTTTCTAATTGACAGTAAGCCATTATCTCTTGTAACTTCCAAATTATAGCCTTGGAAATCGGAACTATTTTATTGACAAAATTTTTTTACCACTCTTGACCACTAGGGGCCTTGACCACCCTTTAACCATTCCTGTCGCCATACAACGCCTGGGGAATTTAAAAGGTTAAAGGTAGTGGACACCAAACTTTCCACACAGGGTTACATTAGATTTTCACAGTTTAAAGCCACGTTCACTGGGCCGTAGCATTGGCACACTCTCAAAATTTCTGTTGGGAATTTTCTGGTTATGAATGTGAACCGTCATAATATGTAACTCCAATCTGATCAATAAATAAATAAATAAACAATATGGCTTGTAATGTGAACGCAGCCTCAGATAATCCTCTGGTGAGTGCTACGTGTGAGTAAGCAGAAAAGCAAAGGATCATTTCTAGCCCTGATATTTCCGATATTAAAATGTTTTCAGAATATTTGTCCACAACTTTGTCTTCAACTGAAATTTCTCAAGCAAATGCTACAGTAATAAATACAATCAACTGTTTTTAAACTGACACTGTGTCGTGACACAAAACACAAATGAAAGCTTTTAATATGAATTATGTGACCATGTTAAAACTTAAAAGTGCTACAAGTGTGCATTTTTATGACAGAAACTATGATATTGTAAAAATACCTGGAACAATAATATCAGTGTCCCTAGTAACAAATTAGTTGGCAAAGTTTGGACTGTGTAATTCTTTGGTTTCTATTCAAACCCTGTGAAGATTCAAAGGCCAAGAAAAGATGAAACTAGGATGCTATTTAAACAAGAGAAGGCCCTGCATGTTTTACTGTCGAGTGCTATTATGGGTTTCTATTTGCACAATATAAAGGAATCAAATGGTGTGTTTACTTAAGAGATGTCAGAACTCGCCCTCGGTATTTGATTAATGCACATTATATGATGTGAGCCTGGAAATTCAAGACAAGCAATTCCAACTTCATCTGTGAATTAGAAACATGTACATGTCCATCTGGAGTGCCCACACCCATCACACACATGCAGCACACACACACACACACACACACACACACACACACGCACACAGAGCCATCTGGCTACTTAAGTGAACATTATACGACGGCATAATAATGGCAAACAACTGCTGAGACAATGTGAACACACCTCTCCAGTTTCAACCTATGATCATAAATAGCATTTTAATTAACTTTATTATATTCTGGATCATTAATGTATATGATTATAACCTTGCTAAACTTCAATGATGACTTTATAAAATCTCCTTTATTTTCCAAACTCAGGCCTTCCACAGTTTCTGTTGTTCCACAAACACACAGCTCTTATGGGCCCAGAGGGACTTTCGGGTTATGCTATATCCTCCCGTATATAAACAACCCAACCGCCATCCACAACATGCACACATTTTTCCCCTTTCCGTTTTTCTCCTATGTATATTTTTACTCTCTGAAACAGAATGGGCTTATGGTTCAAACCAGCGAGGGCCAAGATTTTCAAGTTTTTGTGGGAATCACAATATTGTTTTCCAAGAAACGGGCCCCGTCTTTACTGGGCAACAGTTTACAGGCAGTTTGGTCTGGACTGTTATTCTGGTCAGAAGGCAGTTCAATCAGGGAGCACAGGCAGAGGGCTTGAGTTACGTTGCTGAATGCTTTGTTGGCAGAAGGAACTCTCTGGGGCAAAACTGAACCTGTGACCCTATGTGAGCATGGGTGCAAGTGCTGTATGTGTGTTCTAGATTGTTAAATGTAAAAAAAAAAAAAAAAAAAAAAAAAAGAAATTGTTTCAGAAAGAGTGTGTTTTGTTTTTATGACCACTGTTGGGTAGGGCTGCACAATATCCATCCATCCATCCATCCATCTATCTATTTTCTACCGCTTTTCCGGAGGTCCAGATCACGGAGGCAGCAGCTCAAGCGGAGAAGCCCAGACTTCCCGCTCCCCAGCCACATGCTCCAGCTCCTCAGAGAGGATACCAAGGCATTCCCAGGCCAGCCCCGAAACATAGTCTCTCCACTGTGTTCTGGATATGCCCTGGGGTCTCCTCTCAATGGGACATGCCCAAAACATCGCACGTGGGAGGCATCCAGGAAGCATCCTGATCAGATGCTATTGCTATAGCTCTCCACTCGGCATTCAGCCATTTAGAAGACAAGGGGAGCTATGTAAGAATGTTGTTTGTGGACTATAGCTCGGCATTTAATACAATTATTCCCAACATTCTCATCACCAAATTGCTTCAGCTTGGTCTGCCTACTCACACTTGCAGCTGGATTAAGGACTTCCTAACAAACCGAACACAGACTGTTATACTCGGACCCCATTCCTCCTCTACAGTCATGCTTAACACAGGCTCGCCACAGGGCTGTGTGTTGAGCCCCACTTTGTATTCATTGTACACATATGACTGCATACCTGTTCATCCCACAAACATTATAGTGAAGTTTGCAGATGACACAACAGTAGTGGGGCTCATATCAGGAGGAGATGAGTCCGCATACAGAGATGAGGTCCAGAAACTGGTGAGATGGTGCTCAGACAATAATCTGCTATTGAATACAAAAAAAACCAAAAGAACTCATTACTGATTTTAGGAAGCATAGCAGTGAGCCGCCTCCTCTATATATAGGCAAGGAGTGTGTGGAGAGGGTGGAGGCTTTTAAGTTTCTGGGTGTTCATATTTCTCACAACCTTACCTGGGCAGTTAACACCATAGCTACTATAAAAAAGGCTCAACAATGTCTACACTTTCTGAGGCTCCTCAAGAAGAATGGCCTGCATGCACAGTTGCTGGTTTTATTTTATCGCTCTGCTATTGAGAGCATTTTGTCATATGGCATCACGGTTTGGTATGAGGGCTGTTCAGCCGCAGACCGCAAAGCCTTGCTGACGGTGATCGAGACTGCGCAAAAAAAATCACTGGCTGTTCTCTCCCTTCTCTGGAAGAGATTTCCAGGTCTCGGTACCTTATCAGAGCTACTGCCATCATTAAAGACTGCACTCATCCAGGCCATGATTTCTTTCACTTGCTCCCCTCGGGAAAGCGGTACATATCCCATAAAACCTGGACTACCAGGTTTAATCATAATTTTTTTCCCAGAGCAGTACGTATTTTGAACGGATTTATGTAACGTGTACAGACTGCTGATGTTATTTTAGGTTATTCTGTGGCAATAACCCTGTGTGTATAAGCTGGTCTTATATATTTATCGCTCAGTATGTTTTTATTATTGCTACAGTATGTACATATTGTATTCAACTTTTAGGTAATATTGTTTCAAGCATTATTTATTGTTGTAATTATGACAATGTTAAATGCATGAGTGAACTGTGAGTGTGATAGTTTGTTTTTAGGGAGCAGTATCTCAATTTCGTTGCATTGTTTATTAGCAATGGAATGACAATAAAGGCACTTTGACTTTGACTGATCACCTCAACTGGCTCCTTTTGATGTGGGGAAGCAGCAGCTCTACTCTGAGCCTTTCCTGGATAACTGAACTCCTTTGATTGACTGATTGATTTGTACATCAAGACAAAAAAAAATTAACACAAGGAATCAAAACAAAAAAAAAAACACATAAAAAATGTCCTTGTTCAAAAGGAGTGGGAAGAAGCCAATGCTTATATAGTCCCACCCCTTCTCCATACCCAATATAAATTATAATATCATTCTAGTCATTATCATAGTCTCTATATGAATTTTAGCGGCTTGTATCCCTGATCCGTGATAGGTGAGGGTAGGAACGTAGATTGACCGGTAAATCGACAGCTTTGCCTTAGAGCTCAGCTTCCTCTTCACGACAACAGACCAGTACAATGTGCACATCCCTGCAGATGCTGCTGCAATCCCTCAATCTCCCACTCCATTCTCCCCTCTGTCATGATTAAGACCCTGAGATAGTTGAACTCCTCCACTGCACAAGATACATAAATTTTTATCATTATCGCAATATCAGATAATGGTAATAATCAGGTTTGACATGTTTACGTGCACTTAATAAATGGATTACAGGGTGATAAACTACTTGTGTTTATGTAATTTCTCTTAACCTGATTATGGTCCAATTATTCTGTTTACATGACTACTCAAAATAATCAGATAACTTCAGAAATCCAATTATAATCCATTTATTAGTGTGCACGCAAGCAGCCAATTTGTGCAATACGCATAACACAAAAGATGGTTTGAACAGTGATAACTGCTGCATTTACAGTGGTGCTTGAAAGTTTGTGAACCCTTTTGAATTTTCTACATTTCTGCATAAATATGACCAAAACATCTTCAGATTTTCACACAAGTCCTAAAAAGTGAGACAAAAAATTTCACTTTTTCATTCATTTATTGAGGAAAATGATCCAATATTGCATATCTGTGAGTGACAAAAATTTGTGAACCTCTAGGATTCACATATAATTTACCTCTAGAAGGTAAATTAAACATGAAATTAGAGTTCAGTGTTTTCAATCAATGGGATGACAATCAGGTGTGTGTGTGTGTGAACACCCTGTTTTAGTTAAAGAATCTTTTATTTAAAGATATATCAAAGTGTCAATACATGCTTGTGGAAGTGTATCATAGCATGAACAAAGGAGATTTCTGAGTTGTTGATGCTCATCAGGCTGGAAAAGGTTACAAAACCATCTCTAAAGAGTCTGGACTCCACCAGTCCACAGTAAGACAGATTGTGCACAAATGGAGGAAATAGAAGACCATTGTTTCCATCCTCATGAGTGGTTGACCAACTAAGATCACTCCAAGAACAAGGTGTGTAATAGTTTGCAAGGTCAGAAAGGACCCCAGGGTAACTTGTAAGCAACTGAAGGCCTTTCTCACATTTGCTAATGTTAATGTTCATGAGTCCACCATCAGGAGAACACAGAACAACAATGATCTGCATGGCAGGGTTGCAAGGAGAAAGCCACTGCTCTCCAAAAAGAACACTGCAGCTCATCTGCAGTTTGCTAAAGATCATGTGGACAAGCCTGAAGGCTATTGGCAAAATGTCTTGTGGACAGATGAGACCAAAATAGAACTTTTTGGTTTGAATGAGAAGTGTTATGTTTTGAGAAAGGAAGACACTGAATTCCAGCATAAGAACTGTATCCCATCTGTGAAACATGGTGGTGGTAGTATTATGGTTTGGGCTTGTTTTGCTGCATCAGGATGGCTTGCCATCATTGATGGAACAATGAATTCTGAATTATACCAGCAAATACTAAAGGAATTAGTAAAGGAATCAGCATCATCACGAACACAGGTGTCCCACAGAATTGTGTTCTCAGCCCCATCCTCTATAGCCTCTTCACCCATGACTGTGTTGCCTCCCACAAGGACAATATCATCCTAAAGTTCATGGATGACACAGCAGTGATAGGACGTATCACTGGTGGTGATGAAGCATCCTACAGGAGGGAGGTGGCCAGCCTGGTGTCATGGTGTGAGGACAACAACCTCACCCTCAACACAGACAAAACAAAGGAGATGATAGTGGACTTGAGGATGGGAAGGAGGGGACCCCATTGGCCGCTGTTCATCCAGAAGCTTGAGGTGGAGAGGGTGAGCAGCTTTAAACACCTGGGCATCCACATCAGTGAGGACCTTACGTGGGCACTCAACGCCACAGAGCTGGTTAAGAGAGCTCAACAGTGGCTGTGCTTTCTGAGGAGGCTGAAGAAGTTTGGCATGTCCCCAAAGATCCTCAACAATTTCTAAAGCTGCATCATCGAGAGCATCTTGACCAACTGCATAACTGTGTGGTATGGCAGCACTGCTGCCCTGGGCCACAAATGCCTGCAGAGAGTGGTGAAGACAGCAGAGAAGATCATCAGGAGGACGGATAATTTTTTCACACATAAGGAGTTGTTCAGAACTCCTTATAAGAACTCCTTTTACAAAGATCTAGAGCGATAATAGTCAAGTCAGTGGCAGTAATGCACCTGTAAGCTGGTTGCCACCTGCCAAGCAAATCTAAAAGAAGAAGAAGAAGAAGGCCTCCACTCCTCTCTCTGCAGAGCATCTACCACCACAGAGTCCAAAGGAGAGCTGCCGCCATCCTCCAGGACCCCACCCACCCCAAGCACAGAATGTTCACACTTCTACCCTCAGGCCGAAGGTACAGAAGTGTGAAATGCAGGACATCCAGACTAAAAAACTCCTTCTTTCCCACTGCCATCAGACTCCTGAATAAATAACAAACTCTGGATACAGCTTTGCAAATAGGAATTCACACACTGGTTGCTAAATTTACACATTGCTCACTTGCACAGTGTACATAGTCTCACCCCGTCTTATGTCCATATCATCTCTGCTGCTAAATTATCATTGTACAGTCTACTGGGTATTATCATTACAGAGAAATTCTCACACTGGGTGCTAATTTGTACATTGCTCATTTGCACACAGTACATAGGCTTATGCCATCTCAGGTTCATATCATCTCTGATATTAATATACCATTGTCCATTACAGTCATCCAGTGAATTTTCAATTTTGATTCTTCTTGTTTCCTCTAGTTTAACTGCTTTAACTGCCCTAATTGCCTAATGTGTGTTATTAGTATTCATTAGTATTAGTACTTTGGACACCTTAAACACACCTTAATACTAATTGCCTAATGGGTGTTATTAGAGTGTGTTATTAGTATTCATTAGCATTAGGTGTGTTATTACCTTATTAGGATTGATGTTATTAGTAGTATTCACTAGTATTAGGTGTGTTATTACCTTATTAGTATTGATGTGTATCTATTACCTTGGCATTCATTTGGAGAGCAGAGTAAGAATTTCATTGCTCAGGAAATGTTGCATTTCTTAGCTGTACACATGATAATAAAGCATTGAATCCTTGAATCCTTGAAAATGTCAGTACATCTGTCCATGAACTGAAGCTCAAGAGAAAGTGGGTCATGCAGCAAGACAACCATCCTAAAAACACAAGTTGTTCTATCAAAGAATGGCTAAAGAAGAATAAAGTTATTGTTTTTGAATGGTCAAGTAAAAGTCTTGACCTTAATCCAACTGAGATGTTGTGGAAGGACCTGAAGCGACCAGTTCATGCAAGGAAACCTTGCAAAAGGGGGGTTACACCAGATACTGAAATCAAAGGTTCACAAACTTTTGTCACTCACAGATACGTAATATTGGATTATTTTTCTCAATAAATGAAAAAGTAATTTTTTTGGACTCATTTATTTCACTGGATTCTCTTTATCTACTTTTAGGACTTGTGTGAAAATCTGATGATGTTTTAGATACTTATGCAGAAATGCAGAAAATTCTAAAGGGTTCACCAACTTTCAAGCACCACTGTAGTACATGGAGAGTGGTGAGCATTGCGATGGATGTTGGGACGGGAAGAAAATGTGGGTGAAGAACTCGTTGCTAAAGCAGAGAGATGTTACCCTTAAGTATTTGTTCAGATAGTGAAAGTCATATCATGACTGCAGTATTCAACAACAATATTGCATATTGCATGTTTTCCTAATATTGTGCAGCCCTACTGCTGGGAATTACAAACTCAAAAAAGGTTAATGGTGCAACTCAAGTATTACACATAACACAGAAAAATGGGTATGGAATCACAAAACAAATAACTCAGCTGTTTTATCTTCTTTTTAAAGTTCAAATAATAATTAACTTGTCCGTCAACATTAGCAGACTGTAGGATTGTTACAATACTTGAATTCTAAATTCAATATTGACACTTAACACCATTTTAGGAGATACCAAAGTAAGAGTCATAAATGATGAGACAAAAATGTTTTAGGATTCTCTTTGTTTGAAAAATACATTTCTTGACTGTCTGAGGCAGTGCCAAAAAAAAAGAAAAGTCTCAAAAATGTTGATACTTTTGCAAATGAGTAGAGTAGGTGTGGGGTTTTTTTCCATCTTAAATATACTTTTCCTCTCATAAAGCTGCAACTTTTTCCTTCAAATATGAGACTTTTTTTGGTTCAAGACTCTTTTTCATACATTTGCAAATGTAACAACTTCTCTTGTAATTTACTACTTTTTTCTGATACATTTGTTTCTCTTAAAGTTGCAGCTTGTAAATTTGCAAAAATCTTCTAGAAGTTTTGCACCTTATGTTGATGTAGATTCACACTTTTTTCCTCTCATAATTTATTTTAATCGTTATCACATAAAATTAATGATTTTTCCTCACAAACTTGCATTTTTTTCATGCTAATGTGCAACTTTTTGCAGTGTGTGGTAACTTTTTTTTTTAGGTTAGGTCCTTGCTGCAACTAAATGCACAAATGTGTCGGCGTGCCTGTGGCTGTGTGCGGATGCAGGTGTATACTCTACAGTGAGGTAAGATGAGACGGAATACCAGAGAGACCAGTGTTTATCCTCTGCCAACATCTCTTGAGGCATGACCTAATGCTGCTTTATTGCTAAACATTTACCCCCCACCCCCACCCCACACACACACACAAACATTTCCAGCTGATGTGAATAAAAGCAGAGGATTGAGCTCATACAGGAAAAATAGAACTTCTGGGATGAATGAAAGCAGAATGAATGGAATGTGGGTGTATTCATCCAGATGCTGTTAACAGTCAGCAGCTAGGAGGACCTGACACTTCATCAGTCCCCCCCCTTCCTCCATCCTTCATTCCTACACCCTCCATCCCTCTTCCTCCAGCAAAGCCGCTCCCTTTAATGATTCCCCTTTTCTGAGCCACTACTCGTTTCCATCAAATGTCGAGCGTGATGGAGGCACGGTGAAAGGAAACCAGACACTTACAAAAAGAAAAGGAAAATTTGGTTTGAGTGAGTCATGGTGAGGAGGAGCATGAGAAAATTAAGATTGCACGATAAAATAAATGAGAAAAAACAAGGTCAGCTACATATGCAGTACTAATAGTACATGGAAAAAATGCTTCACAATTTCTTGACCATTTAATGTTTTGTTTTGGTTTTTTTTCTTTTCCTTGCAGACATTCAGCCTCTCTGCAGACCACAACATCTAATTTCTGTGTGCCGGGATTCTTCTACCGTATTAAATGACACATAATGCCATGTTGGTAAGTTTCCGTGAGTACCTTCTAACTGCCAGATTTAATATGCGGCATAAATTGCTTTACAGCATTACGGCCTTTTTTTCTGGGAAGCCTTCTTCGTGCTCATCTAATCGTACCATTTTATTTCAAAAGTGGCCCTTTCAGGCAACGCTTTAAATCACATGAGAGAATGTTTCTGAATGTGTGCAGTGTACGAGGTTTGCGTGTGTGCATGGTGACTCTACTTTCTACTGACGGTTCTCTGGGGTATTCTCAAAGCTCATTAACCAAAACAACTCAGTGAGACAGCAGCTCTGATTCATACCGTAGCTCCTACTATACGGCCACGCAAGCTAAATAACACACAACAGACACAAAAATACACTAACAAAGGTTGTAGCAGAAACACTGAGAGGAGAACGACATACTGTAGCTTTTAAAGCCACCATATTGGCTCCTTGATAGTTAAATCACTATCAAGATTAGAGTTGGGCACTGTGGCCTGAAATCAATATTATGGTTACTTAAACTCTTATCTTTTTTTTTCTCCACTTATAGCTCACTGGCAAGTACTGTACTGGAAATACATTCAATTGTTAAAGCAAATTTTTGGTATTGCCTTTGGTCGTGTTTACATTTGACTTCTGTTTATCCAATATTGTCTTCACTTAAGTCAAAATGTGTCCAAACTATGCATGTGAGATTTTTCTTTGGTAAAAGCCCTTCAGATTGCTCAGTTAGTTTGTTTGATGGTAGATTCCTTTTTATGTCTGAGATTTAAAACTATCAAACAAAATATCTCATTCGAGTTTAGCACATTTCATAACAATAAAGCACAAAACAAAGATCCTTTACTCATGTTTTTCTCATGTACTCTGCCACTTGGCCGATCTAAGAATGTAAAACAGAATTTTAAAGAAAAGGAAAAAAGTCATCGACAGTACTTACAGATGCGAGCACTGCCAACTGAAAACAACACAGTAATTTTTGTATAAAACACCATAGCCTGATGCCGAATGACTGACTAGAGTAGACATATAAAACAGAAGTGTTAATAAACAGTACATTTTACACTACTGTTGATATGCTGTGCATGGGAGCAGCCATCTTGACTTTTCAAATCAGTCATGGTGTTATGTCCATATCTTTAGGGAAACAATGAGGAGACTGAGGATATAGTTACATTCTTTATTGTTGCCAGAACCAACACACCAGAACACTCCTTATAAGCCGAGGGTCAACGACGAAAGAGAACTAGCCTCTTCCGCCCGTGCCCTTTATACCCCGGGTGATGCCACCACCGGAAAGGCGGGCCGTCACCCCCTCACTATACCCCGGTTGCCCCGGCCGCCATATTACTACTTAACATTTCCCTCCCTGTAGAAAAATAGCAAGCACACTAATTGGCCCTCCCAAAATTTATAACCCAACTCACGCGCTAACAATAAACCATATGTACAAAAATAAACAAATATGCCTATCCATTCACACAACATAAACTAGAGGGGCCAGGTAGATTACTGACACCCCCTACACGGCCAGGTGGGTTATTCTGCTGCCTAGTTTGTAAAAGCCCAAAAGAAAAAAACAGCCGTGTTCCTAAAACAAAATAATCCCTGCACAATATGTGAACATATATACATACATAAATTTTCAAATTAGCAACATCCCTATACACATTCAGTGGCAGCCGCCACCCCAACACACCCGCCCAACAAACCAGGCACACCACACCAAAACATATTCAATAAAGAACAAATAGTGTTGGTGCTCTCTTCTCTCCTTTTTTTTTTCCCCCCAACACAGGCCAACTCACCATCAAATGCATATATAAATATCAGCACAAGAAGAAAAATGAATTAAACAAATAACTTGAGGCCATAATCATACACCACATTACTCATTACCCTCAGTCATCATACCAGCACGCTGATAAGGGCCACCCTCCAGGTCACCGTCCGGTAGATCCCACCCAGAGCGCCTCTGCTTCCTGGTCTCCAGAGACACACTGCAGCGGCGTTTCTTCTCCCCCACTCTCCGCAGCTCATTTGGGTGTCTCCGTGATGTATCCGACAAACCCAAATAGCCGTCTTCCCAGGTGGCCACCACTCAAAGCCGCCCCTGCACGTCACGCCGTCTTCACCTCTCATGCACTCCTCTGGCTCGAGCCTCTTACCTGGGCCGGACCTTGTCACTGACCCGCAGGGGAACCTGACCCGACCTCCTGCGTCTCTCACTCCTCGACTGGACCTCCTTCCTGGGTCGTGCCATCCCGCCGACCCAGTCCGAACCCCACCCGCGATGATGATGTTTGGCGCGCCGTAGAACCGTGCCAGTTGGTCCTGCCCCTCTCTCTTTTCTCCTGGTCTCACCAGCCATCCTCCTGGGGGTCCCACTGTGCCATCCAGTTCCCACACCAAGAGCAACGTGGACACTGGCATCGGGACCCTCTCGTGCTGAGTCGTCGCGGTACCGGTCTTCATCACCTCCTAATATGCCAGGCCACTCCGTGTCCCAAAGCGCGTCGTCATCCTCCACTCGTGTCACTGGTCGGTCCCACAGCACCACCTGACCACTCTTCCCCAACGCCATTGGTGATTTTAAAGCCCAGGCCATAGAATAAATCACACCCCATGATATTCTTTCCTCTGGCCGTCACCACCAACCGGACATTCGCCATCACCGCCGACTTGTACTGGGCTGTTAACACCAGCAAGCCCACAATGGCTAATTTGTCTCCTCCATAGCCGCAGTACGACGCTGACAATACTCTCACACAATAGTGTGGGAACAGGCTCCTCACGGTTGTCCAATTCAGTGCTGAAGCCACTGTTCCCGTGTCCACCAACAACGGCACCTCCAAACCGTCCAGCAACACACTGCAATAGATGTATCCACTAGTGGTCGGGGAGATGGTATGAATAACTGTAGGAGCCTTGGCAGGGAAATCCGCTCCACGTCTTCGGTCCTCCCGTTCGAAATTCTTGCATGTTCTGGTGAAGTGATGCAGAAGACTGCATTTTCCACACCACTTGCCCTTTGCCGGACACTCTCTCGACTTATACCGGAGCCTTGTGGACCCGCAGCCATAACATTTTGACATACCCGGGATGGACCTAATCCTGGCAGCGGCGGCATATCCCTCTTCACTAGTGCCGTCCTTGCAGTCCGAGCCCACGGCCAGTGTCCTCTAATCTGGTTCTCCGTGCCTTGACATGTTCTTCTCATGGAGGTCTTCAGACAGCCCGTCCGCTACCTCACATTGTTTTGCATTATCCACAACCATGGCCAACGTCAGTACACCCAGATACGTCAGGAACCTCAACCTCGCTGCAGAACAAAGAACATGCTCCTCTAACTGATCATGGACCATTTCTTCTTCCAGGGCTCCAAAGTGGCATTCCCCCGCCAGCTAACGTAAGTCTGCAACGAAGTGCTGCACTGACTCCCCCGTCCGCTGGCGTTGCTGCCAGAACTTTATCCGCCGGACTATGACGTTCTCAGTAGCGCAAAAATGGCGTGCCATCAGCTCTACCACGTCCTCAGAACTATTGGTCTCTCCCAACGTGCCAAGGATCCTCTGACCCTCCATTCCAAGATTATGGACTAGTATCGCTCGAACACACGCTTTGCTGAGCTCCCTGAGGTTAAGGACCATCAAATAATTTTGAAACGTCGCGTACCATCTTGCCCACAGCACAGGTGGCTCGCCCAGTACCTCCAAAAATGGCAGAAAAGAGGCTACAGCTCATTCCATACCTGTGTTCACCTCGTCGCTAAATATTATGTTCATATCTTGAGGGAAACAATGAGGAGACTGAGGATATAGTTACGTACTTTACTGTTGCCAGAACCAACACCCCTTATAAGCAGAGGGTCAACGACGAAAGAATACTGGCCTCTTCCACCCGTGTCCTTCATACCCCGGGTGACGCCACCACCGGAAAGGCAGGCCGTCACTCCTCATTAAAGCCCGGTTGCCCCGGCCGCCATACTACTACTTAACACATGGCAAAGTTCACCCGACCTGGCAACCTAAGAAACTGGCTTCATAACCAGAAGTACACAGTTTGAGGTCCCCTCCATGTTGTTTCCAAGTCACAGATTGGATGAAGTGAAGTCATGTGATCACACGTGAAAGTACATTTATAAGGGGACGCCACATGAACACAGGGCAGGGACAGCATTAAAGAATTATTTTAACAAGACCACTCTGAGACGAGTGCAATATCCCCCGCCTCCATTTTCTTTAAATATCCTAATACGTTATTGAAAGAGAGCAGTTTTCAACTTTTCCATAGAAATTACTGGGGCAGAACCGAATTATAATAAGCCTATCATCCATGAATATACAACAAAAATAGTGTACATAACCGATAGTTGTAGGTCAGGATGCCAAGGTGAACCTCTGTACAACGCTTGGTGACCCTAGAGAGCGTTACGTATTCTATAGTAAGAGGGCATAAGGAATACTAACCTTGACCTTTGACCTTTTGACCCCAGTCCCATAGTCAGAGGTCATGGTCTCAGGGTGAACCTGTGTACCAAGTTTGGTGACTGTAGTTTTACTCGTTCTATAGTAATAGTGCAAAGGGAATGTTAACATTGACATTTGACCTTTTGGCTACAAACCCATAGTCATAGGTCAGGATCCCAAGATGAACCTCTGTAGCAAGTTTGGTGACCCTAGCTTTCTTTGTTGTTGAGATAAAGTGTATATGCAATTTTGATGATGACCTTTGACCTTGTATTTTGCCTTTACCTTCCTGAATTAATAAGGTGCTCTTTCTGTTGATGTTTTTTTTTTTTTTTTTTTTCTCTGACTGAATGCTGCAAAAGTTGCACGCTCTTGTCTATCATGTGTTGGCATACGACCAGTTTTCCATCTTCACCGGTGTCACATTTTATAGCCAGCTAACTCACGGTAGCCTGACAAAAACTACACTCACTTTGTGATGCAGGTCCCAGCTGTGCGGGTCTGTGTGTGTGCACCAGCTGTGTTCAGAACTCAGACGCACAGAGGCCTTTTTGTCCGTCAGCAACATGTGGGAACAATTAATTACTGTCAGTAAACACACTAGGAATCCTTCTCCCACCTTTCTCTCAATCATGTTTAGCAGATGAACTCACATACATTTGTTTTCATGTAAAGCTTTTTAAACACGTTTGCATATTAATTTGTCTTGATGAAACGGCCTTATTTTACATCCACTCAAATGGAGTTAGCACTGTGTGTATAATTAGGGATTCTGTACATGTTTGAAATGTATAGAAATTAAAACTCAAAGTGTAACCCAAAAGCAGACTCCTTTGATTGGCTGGAAGGTTTCTGAGCATGTTTCTTATTGGTTATAACTGCAGCAGAGGTGATTGGTGGAGTGAGTTTGGCATATGTAGCCAGGCAGTACAGAAAAGGGAGGGTCTACATGGTGTTGCAGTGTGTTTCATCACCCAGCTACAGCACACATCTGAACTCAGATATGTGAAATGGGTCATTTTTACTTTGCCATGATAGTGCAACACAGACAGAAACCTCCTATCTGAGGGTGAGAAGCTGAAGGGGGGAGGGGGGGGCACATTTGTTGATTTGTTGTGCTTCCGGAAGAAGTTGTGCCAGAAGGTCACTGTGTCATAAAGCCAGGAGACTGCAGTGAGCCAAAGGTGCTTTAAGGTTGCACTTCCCTCCCCATAGAGCTCACATCTCCACCCTCTGACCCTCCACCCTCGATTGTGATTGGCCAAACTCCATGACCTGACACCTCTAGTGTACTCAACCACCCACTGGCACACTGTGTATGTTTTCTAGAGTCCCAGACAAACATAACCACGCTTTATCAATCGTTATGTAAGCTGGCACTAATCTGAATTTAGTGTCAACAGTGACTGGTGGGTCACACAGAAGAGCTGCATGACATTAGTTAATATTTAGGAAGAAGGACTGGTAGTGTTCAGAGTGATGGACGAATGAGTCTTATAACAACAATAAAATGTCATTAAAGGAGAAAACATATTTACACACGAAAACTACAAGAAAATGAAACCGTAAACAATATACAGTGCATCCGGAAAGTATTCACAGCGCTTCACTTTTTCCATGTTTTGTTATGTTACAGCCTTATTTCAAAAGGGATTCATTTTTTTCCTCAAAATTCTACACACAATACCCCATAACAATGTGAAAAAAGTTTTGTTTTTTTTTTAGATTTTTGCAAATTTATTAAAAATAAAAAACTAAGAAATCGCATGTACATAAGTATTCACAGCCTTTGCCATGAAGCTCAAAATTGAGCTCAGGTGCATCCTGTTTCCACTGATCATTCTTGAGATGTTTATACAGCTTAATTGGAGTCCACTTGTGGTCAATTCAGTTGATTGGACATGATTTAGAAAGGCACACATCTGTCTATATAAGGTCCCACAATTGACAATGCATGTCAGAGCACAAACCAAGCATGAAGTCAAAGGAATTGTCTGTAGACATCTGAGACAGGGTTGTCTCAAGGCACAAATCTAGGGATGGGTACAGAAAAATTTCTGCTGCTTTGAAGGTCCCAATGAGCACAGTGGCCTCCACCATCCGTAAATGGAAGAAGTTTGGAACCACCAGGACTCTTCCTAGAGCTGGCCGGCCGTCTAAATTAAGCGGTCGGGGGAGAAGGGACTTAGTAAGGGAGGTGACCAAGAACCAGATGGTCACTCTGTCAGAGCTCCAGCATTCCTCTGTGGAGAGAGGAGAACCTTCCAGAAGGACAACCATCTCTGCAGCAATCCACCAATCAAGCCTGTATGGTAGAGTGGCCACATGGAAGCCACTCCTTAGTAAAGGGCAAATGGCAGCCCACCCAGAGTTTGCCAAAAACCACCTGAAGGACTCTCAGACCATGAGAAACAAAATTCTCTGGTCTGATGAGACAAAGATTGAACTCTTTGGCGTGAATGTCAGGTGTCATGTTTGGAGGAAACTAAAACTAGGCACCACTCACAACCATGCCAATGGTGGTGGCAGCATCATGCTGTGGGAATGTTTTTCAGTGGCAGGAACTGAGAGATTAGTCAGGATAGAGGAAAAGATGAATGCAGCAATGTACAGAGACATCCTGGATGAAAACCTGCTCCAGACCGCTCTTGACCTCAGACTGGGGTGACAGTTTATCTTTCAGCAGGACAACGAGCCTAAGCGCACAGCCAAGATATCAAAGGAGTGGCTTCAGGACAACTCTGTGAATGTCCTTGAGTGGCCCAGCCAGAGGCCAGACTTGAATCCAATTGAACATCTCTGGAGAGATCTGAAAATGGCTGTGCACCAACACTTCACATCCAACCTGAAGGAGCTTGAGAGGTGCTACAAAGAGGAATGGGCAAAACTGCCCAAAGATACACTACCGTTCAAAAGTTTGGGGTCACTTAGAAACGTCCTTATTTTTGAAAGAAAAGTACTTTTTTTCAACGAAGATAACTTTAAACTAATCAGAAATACACTCTATACATTCCTAATGTGGTAAATGACTATTATAGCTGCAAATGTCTGGTTTTGGGTGCAATATCTACATAGGTGTATAGAGGCCCATTTCCAGCAACCATCACTCCAGTGTTCTAATGGTACAATGTGTTTGCTCATTGCGTCAGAAGGCTAATGGATGATTAGAAAACCCTTGTGCAATCATGTTAGGTCTGCAATGCTGTAATTGCTGCAAATGGAGGATTCTTTGACGAAAGCAAAGTTGGAAGGAAAAAATTATTATTTCAAATACAAATCATTATTTCTAACCTTGTCAATGTCTTGACTATATTTTCTATTCATTTTACAACTCATGGTGGTAAATAAGTGTGACTTTTCATGGAAAACACAAAATAATTGTCTGGGTGACCCCAAACTTTTGAACGGTAGTGTAGGTGTGCCACGCTTGTGGTATCATAGTCAAAAAGACTTGAGGCTGTAATTGCTGCCAATGGTGCATCAACAAAGTATTGAGCAAAGGCTGTGAATACGTGTGTACATGTGATTTCTTAGTTTTTTATTTTTAATAAATTTGCAAAAATCCCCAAAAAACTTTTTTCACATTGTCATTATAGGGTATCGTGTGTAGAATTTTAAGGAAGAAAAATGAATTTAATCCATTTTGGAATAAGACTGTAACATAACAAAAATGTGGAAAAAGTGAAGCGCTGTGAATACTTTCCGGATGCACTATACACTGACTTTTTAAATTAAAATAAAATTGTGAATCAGCAAAAAAGTTCAAATCATATGGTGTAATTCTATCATACTGTAAAATAAAGTTAGATGATGCAAGAGCTCTTCAAAAGTGAAGCTAGCGCATCTTGATCGCCCTCTGGTGACTGGCTGCAGTAAGACTTTAAGCTCCGCCTTCCCCATTATATGTCTGTGGCATTTTGCCAAACTGAAAACTATAATTGCTCTTTGAATATATTCCCACCCAAAAGATGGTTTCTCTCCTTGTAGGTAGTTCTTGCCATGTTGATGTACTTTCCAGTGTTTGTTTTTTGATGAGTTTGGTGTTACTTGCTTATTTACTGCTATGAAAACAGAGTGTAACCATGAATAAGTGAAGCTGTAATTTAGTAGGGTGACCACATAGACTATAATGGACAATTAGTTGACACCACAACTCATTTTCATGGTCACTACCGCACAGACTATGGTTGCAAGAACGCAAGGTGGTATCACCTAAAATTCAGGAAGCAATACATACTGTATATGTGGCACAGCGTTGTCCATCTTTACATTAAGTCTATGTTTTTTGTTGTAGTTTTTTAACTGAGAGAAATGTCAAACATATTAACTATAATGTACAAGATATAATGTATTTTGATGTATAGTGGCTCTGGTAATAAACTATATTTACACAATAATGTATTTTGCACAGTACATTTTTTAGGACAACTTCACATTTACATTTATTTATCAAATGAAAACGCATCTGTTGCTAAGCTGTATTTAAATAAACGTTTTAAAGCCTGTAATGTTTTTAGAACCAGTTTCACAAGTACATTGTGACAAGATCAGCATTCAGGTTGGATGATTTTTAAGTTTGTTTTAACATCTCCAAGGCTAGTTTGATTTTTTTTTTTCCATGAAAAAAATGATTATTGATGGTATAAACTGATGTTCTTGTAGGAAAGACTTAAACACATTGTAACAAAATGCCAATATGTGAACATTTGCACAGACAGAAAAACAAAACAGGAAAAGGACCCTTGCGGTGGCCTGAGAAAAAACTGATCTGTTGCCTTTAATGTCACATTTATAAAGTCTTACCAGCAGTACATAAAGTACTACTCTAGTATTTGTGACAAAACAGGTGAGCACATACATGTGAAATACAAGTCCAAGCATGATCAGCGTGCGTGTCCGTGCACATATTTCACAGAGGACAGCAGTGAAAGTGTAGCGAGGTGGTGTGAGTCTGAGGTGTGGATGATACACAAGTCTGTGACACGTATAAGGAGGATTATAAATAAACCGCCTAGCTGGTCTGTGCTAACGCTGTCGAGAGAGGAAGATTATTTATGCTGTGACCCTACACACACACACACACACACACACACACACACACACACACACGGTCTCTATCGAGGTTCCAGCTGCCCTGAGCTCTGGACGGCAGACAGAACATTCCATTCTCTTCAATCTTATGTGCTCTTCCAAGTCAGAGGGAGGGTGTCTCTCTCAGTTTGTGTACTGGACTGGGAAACAGACTGCCCCAGAGAACTACACTTCACCTTACTCTGGTTTTTGTTCCATATTTTGTCATGGTAAGTGCCTCATGAGTACTACGAATAATCAATGTATTCAGCAAAAATCATTTACCAATAAACGCAATTCAACTTTAGTAATAAACATGATGAGCAGCAAAGTTTTAGTTGAATAAATCAGAGATGTTTCTGTCTATAAAGCAGAGTACGCAACTGCAATAGGCCCCCACAGCCACTAGGGGGGTTCCCAAGCTACTCCTCATGAATTTGTGACTTTTTTTTTTGCAAAATTGCAACTTTGTTCTCGTAAATTTGCAACTTTCTTCTCATAATCTAGGACTTTTTTGTCATACACTTACAACTTTTTCTTTTAAATTTTTTGACTTTTTCCTCATAAATTTGCATCTTTTTCCTCATAAAATAGCAACTTTTCCATCCATCCATCCATCTTCTTCCGCTTAATCCTTTTAGGGTCGCAGGGGGCTGAAGCCTATCCCAGCATCTTTGGGCGAGAGGCAGGGTACACCCTGGACAGATCGCCAGTCCATCGCAGGGCCAACACAGAGAGACAGACAACCATTCACTCTCACAGTTCCCCCTTATAAATTTGCTCCCTTTTTCTTTTAAATTTGTGACTTTTTCTCATAAATGTTAAACTTTTTTCCTCACAAATCGGCAACTATTTTCTCTTAAATGTGCAGCTTTTTCTCTTAAATTTGCAACTTTTTTCTCATAAACTTGTGGGGGGTTTTTTAATTCAAAAAGTTTAAACTTTTTTCTCTCTGAATTTGACTTTTTTTTTTTTTTTTTTTTTGCAAAACTGCAACTTTATTCTCGTAAATCCACCCAGTCCATCCATCTGTTTTCACCAGCATTTCAGTCAACGTTTGCCAATGGAGCTTAACTTATGCTGACTTAGGCAAACTCTGCATAACTTAGCCCAGTACTCGGGAACTTTTACTAACTGAGCACAGCTTTCACCAACGTTTATTTCCAAACATCGGCAAATTTTCACCAGCGTTTGCCAGCAAACACCAACCATCATTAACTTTTACCAACTTTTGCCAGCAGAGCCGGACGTTTGCCAAAATGTCAGTAAAAGTTGGTCCAAACATTGTAGTGTGAATCCACCCAAAAAAGCAGGTCCAGAATGGCAGGATGCCTCCACAAACGCTGATCTTTATACGAGTGTCGCCTGACGCTGATGTCAGTTGACCTGCGCTGAATATTCATTTGCTTAAGTTAATCTAAGTTGGCAACAGCTACACATACACTAGCCTAAGCTGGCAAAAGTTTGCCAATACTGAATGCAGTGCTGGCAAATGCTAGCAGAAGTGTGTAAAAGTTCGTAAAAGTTGGTGTGCGCTGGATTAAAAAAACCTGCTCACCAACGTAATTTCACCAACATTTGGACTACTTTCTCTGATTTTTCGAAACGTCTGTAAAAGTTGGTCCAAACGCTACAGTGTAAACCCAGCTTAAAATTACTACATTTTTCTTTTTGTCTTTTTCTTGTAAATTTGCAACTTTTTTCCCTGTAAATTTGCGATGTTCATGTGAATGCTGTTTAAATTTTTATTCCGTGTAATGGTTTTGTTTTTTGTTTGTCTAGATAATGATACATGTTTATTCTTTTTAAAGGGTTTGAATTCTTCCCCATGACAAAAATATGGTCCCCCAAGCACAGTTGTGCATAGGACCCTGGTCCCATAAAGAGCTAGAAATGGCCATGGAATAAATTACATGGTTTGAATTATTCATCTTTGCCTGGTTTGGTGTAAGAGCCATTGACTAATCCATAAAGTTGATTAATTGTTTCAATAGTCAACAGATTAATAAAAAAAATAGTTTTTTGTTGCAACTCTCAAGTCTGCATCAGCTGTTATTGTAGAAACAAACAACTATCAGTACACAGTGGTTTTCAAGACCAGTGACCTACCTTGTGAAAATGCCTTCTCGACATCTCAGAGAGGTTGACAAATACAAATGTGTTAGGCCACATGTTCAAAGAACTCCTTGTTTACAGTCATATTTCCTCCAATCAGTTTGCCTGAGTCAGGGGAGTTGGTCGACCCAACCCACTTCAAACAGCCAATCAGTGTGTGTTAGTGCAAATATGGTCAGTTGTTTTATCTTAGAAGGCTTCAGTGGGTTAGAGATAGAAGCATGTGACTTAAGGCCATAGGAGGAAGTTAAACACATACGAGATGGTGCCTTCATTTCGACATCTAACACGAGTCTAGTTTCTGTGAAACAACCCCAAAACCGTTAGGCTGCATGAGTAGCACCCATAGGCTCATCAACACCCTGTTCATTGTATCACAGTACTGGATGTACACTTTTTGCTTTGGGACAACACAGGACATCCCTGCTGGGTTTTATCAGCCCAATTTCCAGGACACGGCGTCCTTAAACTATGGAGCAACTGCGTCTGCCAAGAACACGCACACACACACATGCACACACACCCACGCTTGCACACGGTGAAAACAGAAGCAGCTCAGCCAAGACAAAGATGACTTATTCTGATGCAGACAGAAGGAGAAACAGCCTTGCAAGAGGATCAAGAGCTGAATGCATCCAAATTCGACAGTTTTCCAAGTGTTTGCGCAGTTTTGTTAAGCTGTGCCCCTCTGAAATAAAGCACATATGCAGATAGGTTTGCACATAGCAGGTGAATCTAATCTTCGGAGTACACTTGTAAATGCCCATATGGGATGACTGTAGCTTTGCTTTCACTATTACACCATAACATATAACCCGGTAACTACATGGTAATAACAGTAGAAAAGATGGACTGAAAGTACAATAACTGCAGATTTTTATCCATCCATCCATCTCATTTAAAAATTGCTCCATTAGAACAAATGCAGACATTTTAAAACAGAACAACAGCAAAAACACTGGCTGAGAGGAAAAAAATCTACTGTTTCATGTAATGTATTCAGTAATTATAAAGCAATGCTATCATGACTTTCTGAAGGATATCCATCAACTCTTTCAGCAAACAAATTATTAAAAACATATAAGCCATCTGCCAGTCAACAGACATAAAAGGGAGCACGCTCTTATCTGCGGTGATAAACTGCTTGTGGGATTTAATGCATAAATGGCGGGTGGGTTCACAGAACCTCAGCCCTGGTGTTGTGATGATGATGATGATGATGATGCGGTGACTTGCTGCCTGCCCTTTTTAAGAACCTCAACTATTTCATCATCTGACATCTAAAAATAGATGAAGACCAGAGGCCAAGCCTGCTCAGGGTGATTATCATGGCATATGAGTGCACTGCTGACTGAAACATTCATACAAAAAAACCCCAACAGTAGCGTGGCTTCTGCAGGATGTACCTGAGACAAGAATAAAAAAGACAAGAAATGCTAACGATCAAATGATCCTACAAGTATTCATTATGGAGGCTTTCTCAGTGAACAGGTGATTAATGAGACCTTCAGATTGTGTAGGTGTATGTGTGAGAGGCACTGAGAGAGTTTGAGGGAGGCAGAGCGAGATAAAGAGTGGAGGAAAAGAGGGCAGCCTTAGTATTAAGAGTAGTAGGGTGCCTACATGATTAATTACATCTGAGCATTACAAGCAAGGCTGAGCAGCTAAGGGAACAGGGCCAGGGGCAATATCATTTAAATTATCAGTAGGTGGAAATGTTGGTAGTCTTGTGGGACCATATGGTGCAGGTGACATTGAATGCATTTGGGATATAAGCCTGACATCTGCCCCTCTCCTCTCAAATATGTTCCAAAGACAATGACAGTACAGCTGCATCCACAATGCTAGAGGACTTGCAGCAGGGATGCATTTGAGGCATGAAAACTGTCTGCTAAATGACAGTCTAAAAATTAAACAAGCGAGATAAATGATCCACAATTCAAAATAGCGTGGAAAATATGGCTTATGAATGAATTCATTTGTTGAGCTCATGTCCAAATGGCATATGTTGGAAGATGACACTGGCTTTGCCACTCTGCAAACAAAGACTTTATGAGCTGATTGTTTAACAGGTTTACTGAAAACACCTGTGATGCTTTCAATCTAAACTTTTTTTTAAAATTTGTAACAAAAACATTTACTGATAATTATGTCAGTGCTGCCAAAAAATAGTTTTGATCAGTTTTGCATTGTGTTTGTTCCTTGTGTTGTCCATTTTAGTTGTCCGAATAAACTGAAAGGGTGAAAGCATAAAATTGTCTACAATGGTATAGTGAAAAGTATGATGTTCCAATATGCAAACATCATTTATGGGTACGTATAGGTCCATCTTGCTATTACAATGGTGAAAAAAGTGCAAAGAGGCTGTCCTGACTTTCATAATTATTCACAGGTGTGTTTTTCGAAACCAATCAGAATGACTCACCACCTCACCTTTAAAAGGAAGGTGGGCATGATCTGTGGTGGATTGCTATTAAAATACCGTGTTTATCTTGGAGGGCAGATTAGTTTTCCACCTAGGAAATTTGTGCTCATACATAAAGTGAAAATGCATGGGAACATCATTTACAAGAATATCGCTGTTCCACCTAAGCCTGTCGATGTGAAGCAAGCATGGTATAAGTTAGTTACCATGGAGTGTGTCCTTGTTTTCTAACATCTGCACATTTTTAAAATGCTTAGCTGTGGTTTTCGTTGGTGAAAAGAGCAATGTCTCTGTGTTGCTATAAACTAGCAACTCACCAACTTTGTGCCCAGCTGCAACCCTTGTAAAAGGCACCACTCCTATGAGCACAAAGCATGCAAAAGTCAGATATTTATTTGGATAATGAGGGTGTAAAATGTGAAAATTGGCAAATGCCACCAGAAATGACCAAAACCACTGGTAGAAGGTGGAAAGTGCAACACAAAGGGGCAGATTTACGAACGTGCTGCGCCATCACAAAACCCTGTTTTGGCATTAAAAGACTACTGTTGACATTTACTAAAGGGTGCAGGGCAATATTAGAGGTGGAAAAGCGTGGACTATGTTAATTTTGCACCTGGCCTCATTGCATATGTATTTGTGGGAGTTGTCATGTCAAAGTGCAAATTTGAGGGAGGAGAGTATTTAAATGACTGGCGCAAGGTGATTTACTGAGGTTTGCGGTTGTCAGTCTCCTACTAAATGCGCCAGGAGTTAACGCACAAAAAAAGCTTGTCTTAATTCATCTGCTCCTGATGACAGCAATCACTGGTGCCAAGACACCAGCGAGAACCAAGGGCGCATGGCCGAAGAGAGAGAAGCTTTTCCCTGTGCGTGACTTGATTTAGCATGACAGAAGAACAAATAAATGATCTCACAAAGATCAGTGTTGTGCTGAACTGGACATCAGCCAGCTGAGAATTTTTAAAAAATTTCATTTGTTTATGTATAGCCTAATAATAATAATAATAATAACTAGAAAAGCACTCGGAGAGCGCAGACCTTCGCCAAGCGCCACAATTCCCCCCATACAGTGTTTGTGTGTACGTTTTCAGATTCCTTGAGCATGTAAACATATGACTAGCAATTGGATTCACAATGATTATTTGTTTATTTGACAGGGACAGTGCAATAAACACACAATTAATCAATGACAATCAATCTGATAGTGATAGGATTAGTGGTTCAGTAGTAAAAGCATTGCCTCCTTGGCGGAGGTAATAAACTGAAGTGTTGCTGTTGTGTCCATCTCCTCCACTGACGGATGCAAATTGGGTAGACAGGTTGCCGTGGGTTTTATATTATATTATTTTGGGGTTGCGCTCCGCGGCAAACGAGAATTTAGAGGCTTCGCCGGCAGAGAGCTCGATTTTGCGCAGCGCCTATGGCTGGCCGGGGAATTTCTGCCAAAGAATCTGTCGGCGGACAGCTGCCCGTGTGAGGTTTTGCAGTTGCGCGCAAACACAGGCACGCTGGCGGGCCCAGGCCAGCAGTGTTTTCCGCGTGCTTTTGTGCCTAAAACGTTGAAGAACGCAGAGTTTGTGTTGCAGACACGACGACCAGCGCCCTCCATTGCGCCTGCGCACATGTTGAAAATGGCCCTATGTCACAGTGTTGAAAAATGGTTTAAAAAATTCCTGTATCCAGACGGTAAACCGGATCACCCCCAAAATTTAATCAGTTCTTCCTTGTACCATTTCCAACAACGCCTGAAAGTTTCATGGAAATCCGTCCAAGACTTTTTGAGTTATCTTGCTTACCAACAGACAAACAGACAGACAGACAGACAAACAGACAAACACACAGACCAACCCCGGCAAAAACATAACCTCCTCCTGGCCTTTTCGGCCTGGCGGAGGTAATAATAATAATAATAATTAAACCTGCAGGCAGGTGTAAACGGGCCTTCGCCCCCCGCGCGACCGCGGAACCCGCCGCTCGTCCTCCCTCGCTTTGAACACTACCTGCTGGCCATTTACTCCAATCGACTTTTTCCACGAAGCATTAGGTGGAGGTGCCGTAGTCATTGTGGCCAAAAACAATGTCTCCAAACTTTCACTGTGTTCTGATGAATCTCTGAAAATTTCACATCATTCTGCCCAGCCGTGTGTGAGTAATAAATAAAACAGTTTTCAGCAATTCCTTCGTTAGCCATTATGTGGCACTATATCTTTTGTCCGGTATTTTGATGTCATTGTATCCGGGGTGGCACTATTTTCCTTGATGGAAAGTTTTGTGGACATCAGAAAAAGGTTGTCCAAGATACAACTGTCCGAAATTTCATGGCGTGTAGTCAACCGTCGCCCTGTTGCCATGGCAACACTTCCCTGTAAGTTATGTGTTGTCCACCCATATTGGACTGCATATGACAGTGCCCTCAACATATGTTGAAAAATTTAGACCTCCAAGACCTTCCCACCCCGCCCCATAAGCTCATGGGTTGAATGGCGAGAAGGGCGTGTCCATGGTAACATGTATGACGTCATACTAAGGTTGATGTTCAGTTATGATCATGTCTGTGTTCTGATGAATCTCTGAAAATTTCACGTCATTCTGGCCAGCTGTGCGTGAGTAATAAATAAAACAGTTTTCAGCAATTCTTTTGTTAGCCACTATGTGGCGCTATATCTTTTGTCCGGTATTTTGATGTCATTGTATCCGGGGTGGCACTATTTTCCTTGATGGAAAGTTTTGTGGACATCAGAAAAAGTTTGTCCAAGATACAACTTTCCGAAATTTCATTGCGTGTAGTCAACCGTCACCATGTTGCCATGGCAACACTTCCTTGTAAGTTATGTGTTGTCCACCCATATTGGACTGCATATGACAGTGCCCTCAACATATGTTGAAAAATTTAGACCTCCAAGACCTTCCCACCCCGCCCCATAAGCTCATGGGTTGAATGGCGAGAAGGGCGTGTCCATGGTAACATGTATGACGTCATACTAACGTTGATGTTCAGTTATGATCATGTCTGTGTTCTGATGAATCTCTTAAAATTTCATGTCATTCTGGCCAGCCGTGCGTGAGTAATAAATAAAACAGTTTTCAGCAATTCTTTCGTTAGCCACTATGTGGCGCTATATCGGTTGTCAGGTATTTTGAGGTCATTGCGTCCGGGGTGGCACTATTTTCCTTCATGTAAAGTTTTGTGGACATCGGACAAGTTTTGGGCGAGTTACAGGTGGTTTAAGTTGTAAGGGGAGGAGTCAAACTTCGCCATGGCGCCCTGGCCACGCCTTTTGAGATTTTGACTTAAATTATATAACTTTTAATGGGCAATGCCTGTAGATGCCCCCATGTAAAAATGAGCTCAATTGGATCTGGTCCCTAGGACAAGTGCGTTAAAATGCGAGGTGTGAGTTTTTTCCGAATTGGAGGTGGGGCGACTTTGAGGCAAGATGGCGGCCTTCCTGTTGGCGGTGGGTATGGGCCACAATGATGTTTTTTGCATGTCTTGAGGTGATTCACACCTCACCCAAATTTGATGTGTCTACGGCAAAGTTTATGGTCCCCAGTCTCCATTGACCTTGTACGTTTGGCCCCACCCACAAAAATGAGGGGTGGGGGGGCACATATGTTTTCCAGTTTATCGAATTTTTTGCCGGGTCTGAGGGGTTTGCCAAAAAAAATCGCGTTTTGGTTAACGTTCAGAGGGTGAAAAATGCGATCATTTAGGCAGAATAATAATCAAAAAAAAAATAAAGAAAGAAACGTGAGCGGATACAATAGGGCTTTCGCCGACTGACGTTGTCAGTGGCTCAGGCCCTAATAACAATTTATTTCATTTATAACACACTACATCTTGGGGCAAAATCTCTACACAAATAGGATTGAGAATAAAAGCAAACATTAAGTACATACGACGATAGACCAGGACATCCCTGGTGAGAATGCTCTCAAATATTTTACCTGGTAAAATAAAGGTCAAATAAATGAAAAAGCTTTCCTAAACAATGAATTTGTATCCATAAAACAGTGCAATCCTTCCTACCTGGAGTGGACAAAAACAGCACAGATCCATAACATCCCCTGACATTGCAACATCGTAGTAACTCAGTGACAGCAGTCTCTGCTGTGACTGTCCGAGGAATAAGTGAAACTGTGTGCGTTTAATTTTATTATGTTCCAGACTTCAGAAAAGATAAAACGCACATACAGTATTTATGAAAAGTCATGGACTGAGAGACCTGTAGATTTTGTTAAAATAAAGTTATTCACATAATAAAACCCCAGAGTCTCCATCAGACCATCTTGATGGTTGTTGTGTTAATAAAATAAACACGCTGGTCAATAACCAGTTTATTCATGAGTAGTTCTTAATTTATACATATTAAACAAAGGAGTCTGCCATGTCAAATGAAAATCAAAACTTTGATATATGATGTACAAAAATAAACTATTATATTGGGGTTTGCGCTTAAACATAAGCTTAAAAAAAACCCCTATATTATGCTCCTCTGAACTGGCTGTGCCTTTGTTGATGACCTGCTTCCTCATCAACTGTGCCTGTGCGCAATTTTGCGGTGCTCTTGGTGGATGGGTGGTCATTATTGAAATGAAGTGACTGTGTCTGTGTTCATAATTTTGTGTGTTGTTAGTAGATCACTGGCAAAAATTGGCCACTCCCTGAGGCGCTCTGTCTAATTTGCACACTTGCTAATTTGCACTACCTTAGTAAATCTGCCCCAAATTGTCGTAATTGGGCCATATATCTTTCATATCACACCAATTTTTTTTTGTATTTTAACACATTTCCAAAACATATGTGCATTATGCACTATTTCAGAGTTACATTTAGTACAGTTAGGAAAGCTTACACTAAGCTTGCCCCTCAACAGTGGTGTACAATGGAGTCTAGGTAGAATTTTAAATTGTGTATCTCTGTTGGTCTTACAGCTCAAAATCTGAAGTCTGTTTTCTAATTCATCTGTTTTATTTGCCGTAAGAGAAAAATATGTGAAAAAATGCCTTAATAAAAGACTTCACTTAAAATCAACCTTGCACTCACATGTGCTGTGGTTGCCCATTGCCAGATAGCTATTTATACTCTATATTAGGTATGATGTCAGTGTTGGTGGCATCTGTAAGGCAATAAATACCAGTGAAATCTCCTCAGAGTTACGTAACATAAACATGTATCAAATCTCACTCACCGGACAACCTTTTTCCTCCCTCTGTTCAAGAACTCATTTACTTTTCTTTAACTCTTTGATTTGATGCTATACAGAGAAACTTGGGGGGAAAAGTGCAAACTCATGATCTCTGTGTATTTTAAGATGTTGTGTCATATGAGAGTGTATACAACACTGAGGTGCGCTGTATCTTTGATCCAGTGTTTCCACAACACAGGCTGCTTAATGCCTCTTGGTTGTATCCGGGTCATGCCCGCGAGACTCAAGTTTGTGTAGCTGTGAATCTGTTGAAGTGTCCATTTTAGTAACCTCTGAAACCTCGCATTCACCCTTCAGAAGTTTTGGTCTCACTGGAGAGATTAGGGTGATAATAGTTTTACACGTTAATCAGACTGACAAGCAAAAACACTTCACAGCAAACCAGTTTGAGCTCAGTTGTTTGGAACTGTTGATATGCTGTCTTGTTTGTAATACTGTGCATATGTGTGAACGTGTGTGTGTTTGAGATTGGATTTAATTTTTTTTTTTTGGGTGGAAGAGGGAATTTTACATCTGGTCCAGATTATGCGGAGTTGGGCCCCTGCTGGTGTTCATGGGGCTCTTCACTCCAATGGCGCTAAAAACAGAAACAGTGCACACCAGTACCAGACCATAGGCGGCTGATTTTTACAGCATATGTGTGTACTGTGACACTGAGTTGGAGGATTATACTTTATTACAGCCTTTAAAAATAAAATCAAAATTGGGATGTGCATGACAGTTGAAAATAAGGTGTTTATGGATATTCTACCCAGACTCAGACTGTAAATGTCATACTGACAAAGTATTGCTACTATTATTTTACATTAACATAAGAAATGGTGTTGATTATCTAACCTACATACAGTATTAATATAGCATGCAACTTGTCCATTAGCTTTCCAGAGTGGTGCTTCTCTACAAGGGCATATGAATATAGAATATACAAACGATGTAGCCACCATGAGGTCAAATGCTTTTAGTGAAGTACCAAAAACTGACATTGATGTGAGTGTTTTTAATCAAACAGACACAGCATGACAAGGATTTATCTGTTTGAGAAACTGTCCGAGGCACGCTTTTCACATTTTCAATTGTAAGAAAGACCTTCCAAGCATATTCTTTCATCACATCTTCTAAAAATTTACAAATTTGGTATAGAAAAAAAGACTTTGGATTGAGACCATAAACTTAGCGGTAAAGGACCTATACAGGGGTTACAGCGACGTCACACGGGTCACGTGTCTTTTGTTTACTGCGTCATTTTGGATGGCAACGAGCAGTCAAATCACCAACAGCAAGCATGAGTAAGTGTAATCAACGAGGTAAATGGCTACACACAAATCAACACTGTGGTCCAAAGACAAGGTGCAGACTTTTCTGTACTTGGTAGCTGATTAAAGAAATCCAGAGGGAGCTGGACGGAGTGACCTGAAAAGAATTCACCACCACTGACCGGCGAAGGCAAACAGAGGCAGAGTGGCATAGACCCGACCACGGCATCATCATTGTTGAAAACAGGGATAGAGGATGGTGAGTGATGTGATATTATGCATCCTTGCCGTTATTTATCCCAGTGGTGGAAAGCTCACTTTGAACAAACAACACCGTTGTCTCCTGTATGCAGACAATGAGCTAGCTAGTTAGCCATCAATGCTAACTCTGCGCTCAGCTTGTATTTTGCGCTTGTGTCAACAACATCTGACGAAATAAGCTAGTGTTAATCCTGGTTAAAAAGTAGTTTTTTTACATGTTGCACTTTCATGCTGTGCATGTACTTAAGTTGTGTGTGTATTTTCATTCTAGAGTCCTACCGCAGGCTGAAGATCTGCTGAACCGGGACCAGCAGCACATCCAGTTGCTTCTCAGGGAGGCAAGAGAGCATGAAATGGCAACAGGTCAAGTGGACCCCTGACCAAGTCAGCACCCCATGTGAGCACCCCAAGTGGACCCTGGGGTCCATTCTGTACATGTACATTTTCAATCCAGTGATTTATAAACTGATTTAGAGCTTTCTAAAGCCTCATTCAGAACATTATAGTCCCACATACCTATTCTGTGGATTTTCATCTGTGGGCAGTCAGCCGTGACGAGCAGCAGCGGTGGAGAAGAAAAGTCTTGAAAGCAGAAAAAGAGCCAAAACCTTCTCCGGGTCAGCTTAGTTGTCATCTCACATATATATATTTTTAACACTTCTTGATGGAAGGGAAAAGTCTTTCCAACACTTATACACAAATTCTTGTTGTTGTTCTCCTTCACATTAACAAATCACTGAATTGAGAATGTACTTATACATGTACAGATTGGATCCTGGGGTCCACTTGGGGTGATCACTTTGAGTGCTCACTTGGTCAGGGGTCCGCTTGACCTGTATCCCATGAAACTACCTTGCAAAGGGAGGAGATGGCTCAGAATGCTGCCTTCAATCAAGCGTTCCTTGGTGTGCTGGGCCACCTTGAGAGTGGCCGGCGTGTGTGACCCATTCTGAGTTTTTTTACAGCTTAAAGTTTGAATTTTGCACATTCTAAATAATTTGGATTTTGCTGGTGATTGTAATAAATAATTTAGTACAATATATATTAACAATCATTAGCTTACCCTCATATGTGATCTAGTTCGTATCCTCACATCTTCGGCTTAAACTGCTCCATGGCTTCCTGAACTGTCCAGTACTTATTATTTTTATTATTATTATTACTTAAGTATTTACTACTTCCGGCGCCACACGAGTAGGCTGCCTTTTTGCAACAGCGGATCAATTTCTTCCTATTTCTATTTACTATCTGGCTCTCTTGCTAATCTTTCTGATTCGGCGACACCTTATCCATCACAGACACATAGATCGCCCAAATGTCTCCTGAGCCAGCGGATGGAGCCACTGTTTATTGCAGGAGGCGGTACAATAGAGACCAGCTGTTAGCACTTAACTGGCCCACGATGCTAACACAAAAACTCGACATACCGGGAGAAATAAGACGGAAACGGCGTGGATGTCGAGCTGGAGTAAGACGGCGGGCGAGGAATATAAGGTACAGACCCGTCCTCCCATCCATTATTATGGGGAATGTATGATCGCTACTCAATAAGACTGACGAGCTAGCGGCTATCTCCCACTACAAGAGCGTCTTCAAAGAGATTAGCTTGATGTTGTTTACTGAGACGTGGCTAACAGAACTAGCAACAGATGCTAACATCGAACTGAAGGGTTTCCACGCAATATGGGCAGATCGGACACCAGACAGTGGGAAAGCAAGGGGCGGAGGAGTGATAATGTATGTCAATAACAGCTGGTGCAGACCGGGACATATCACGGTTAAACAACAACACTGCAACAAAGACACTGAGTTGCTAGCTGTTAGCATGTGGCCTACCTATCTCCCGAGGGAATACTCACACGTGATCTGCATTGTTATTTATGCAAATCCGACGGCGAACGCGGGGACAGCGCGTGATGCCATTCACTTAGTAACTGGCAGGCTGCTGACAGAACACCCAGATGCTCTCCTACTCATCTCAGGTGATTTCAACCATATTTCACTGTCCCCCATTCTGCCCACGTTCACCCAGTATGTCTGTGATCCGTCTGCGAAGTGTGCTGTGGGACTCGTCTCGGCACACATTTTATTATGAAACGAACCAGAAGCTAGAGAGCACGCAGACATATTTTTATAAGAAAAGGTAAAAGTCGGTGAAGAATGTCACATGCCACACTAGAGACAATAAAACACTGGACTTATTCTATGCAAATACTAAGGAGGCGTACACCTCATCACAACTCCCCCCACTCGGGAGATCGGATCACAACTTGGTTCATCTCCTGCTGGTGTACAAACCCCTAGTACACAGACAACCTCTGGTCATGCGCACGGTGAAGTTATGGTCTAAGGAGGCAATGGACGCTCTAAAGGACTGTTTTGAAATCACTGCCTGGGAGCAGCTCTGCGATCCACATGGTGAGGACATCGATGGCCTCACTCGCACCATCACGGACTACATCAACTTCTGTGTGGACAACACCGTACCCACCAAGACCATATGGTGTTGCTCGAACAACAAACCCTGGATCAACCCTGAGATAAAAACACTTCTGAGAGAGAAGAAGAGGATCTTCAGGTCGGGGAACAGGGAGATGCTGAAGTCTGTACAGAGGGAGCTGAGGAGGAAAATCAGAGAAGGCAAGGACAGCTTCAGGAAGAAGATGGAGGACAAGCTGCAACAGAGCGACATCGGCGGGGTCTGGAGAAACCTTAAAACCGTCTCTGGGCTCCAGAATACCTCCTCCCAGGGCACGGGGGGCAGGGAGTGGGCAAACAATCTGAACCTGTTTTTTAATAGGTTTGACCAACCGCCCTCCCCCCCGACTGCACACCAATCACTGCTGCCTCTAAAGTCATCGAGACCTGCTGTCCACACCCCACTCCACCAACACCTCCCACTCCCAGCACACAGCCCCCGAACCTGACCCTCATTAAGACCCAGGTGAGGACGGAGCTGAGGAAGATCAAGGCGAGGAAGGCCTCGGGACCGGACGGCATCAGCGCGAAGCTCCTCAAGTCCTGCGCAGACCAGCTGTGTGGGATTGTGGAGCACATCTTCAACCTGAGCCTGAAGCTGGGGAGGGTACCACAGTTGTGGAAAACATCTTGTGTGATACCTGTACCAAAGACTTCCCACCCCAAAGACCTGAACAGCTACAGACCAGTGGCCCTGACGTCTCACATGATGAAGACCCTGGAGAGACTGCTCCTTGCTCACCTCTGCCCCCTGGTGGGACCAGCGATGGATCCACTCCAGTTCACCTACCAGCATGGCATTGGGGTGGAGGATGCAGTGATCTTCCTCCTTCACCGTTCCCTGTCCCACCTGGAGAAGCCCGGGAACGTGGTGAGGATCATGTTCTTTGACTTCTCCAGTGCTTTCAACACCATCCAACCGATGATCCTGAAGGACAAGCTGCTGTGCGCAGGGGTGGACCAGCACCTGTCATCATGGATCCTGGACTACCTCACTAACCGGCCACAGTTTGTGAGAACCCGGGATTGTGTGTCCGACACGATCATCGGTAGCACGGGGGCCCCCCAGGGAACGGTTTTGGCTCCTTTCCTGTTCACCCTTTATACTGCGGACTTCTCACACAACACAACACACTGCCATCTACAGGAGTTCTCTGATGACTCTGCGATCATTGGCCTCATCTCCAACAGAGATGAAGCTGAGTACAGAGGACTTATCCAGGACTTCGTGGACTGGTGCCATCGGAACTACCTCCAGATCAACGTGAGGAAAACTAAGGAGCTGGTGGTGGACTGCCACAGGCAAGGACAACCCCTCACAGCACCAGTAAACACACAGGGAACAGACATTGAGATGGTGACATCCTACAAGTACCTGGGTGTTCATCTGAACAATAAACTAGACTGGTCACACAATACCGACGCACTCTACAAGAAGGGACAGCGCAGGCTGTTCCTACTGAGAAGGCTCAGGTCTTTTGGTGTACAAGGGGCGCTACTGAAGACATTCTACGACACGGTGGTGGCATCAGCCATCACTTTTGGAGTGGTCTACTGGGGCAGTGGCATTACAGCAGCCGAAAGGAAGAGACTGAACAAACTAATCAAGAAAGCTAGCTCTGTCCTGGAGCAACGCCTTGACCCAGTGGAGGAGATAGGAGAGAGAAGGATGGTGGCTAAGCTGTCATCTCTGCTGGAGTCCGAGTCCCACCCTATGCAGGACATACTGAACGCACTGAGGAGCTCATTTAGCAGTAGACTACATCATCCTAGGTGCGCGACCGAGAGGTTTCGCAGGTCCTTCCTACCTACGGCTGTCAGACTGTATAACCTAAGCAGGGCTGCTCGCAGAGATAGCAAAAAAACGTGACGACCTAATAGTATTGAATGCAAAAGACGCAACAGACTTACACAAATGGTCCCCTCCAGTATACAACTACGACAATATCAGTCGCTACGGAGGGTGACAATATGTATGGGTACATATTCATACCATGTAGGGTAACTAAATAGACGGTTATGCTGTTTATTCCATCTAGCTACAATGCTCCGCACTGTGTATATATATATTTATATATTTATGTGTACATAAGTATATTCACTGCTCTTACTTTATTTTCTTATCTTCTTAATTATTGCTCTGAGTATTGCTATCCCTGTGCTGTTGCAATCCTGGAATTTCCCCACTGTGGGACTAATAAAGGCTTATCTTATCTTACTTTTCCAGAGTGTTTTGTCTCGCTGCCTGTAGCCTTCTCTGGCTCTCCTTTTTGCCTTTACTCTGACAAAAAGCCAGCAAGCAGCAGGCTAACTTTCATAACCATCTTGTGTTTTGCTTGTCACATACAAACAATGTCATGGGAGTGTCGGGCTGCCTTGCCGTAAAGATCTCACTCACTTAAGGTGGTCTTCAGACGTAATGGAAAACGAACAACACCGTGGTGAGTCGGGCTGAGTATGTGCTAGTGGAATTATTATTATTCTCAACACAGGGCCCAAACTATTTGCCATCCAAAATGGCACATGAACAATGTGGCACGTGACCACTGACGTCACATGCAACCCCTCTATATTGTAGCGATGGTGCATGGAAGCAAACCAAAAAGTCCTCCAATGAATGTGTAAAAATATTCATTGTGCTTCCAACCTCCAAATACGACCATATGTACAGCATCGGAGATGGTGACATGATCAAGTTTTACAGGGTTTCCCTGTTTCAAAACCCGTTAACTCCTCATATGGAGGTGGATGGTGCATGAGACCAAAACGATACTCGTGTTCGAGTCCCCATCTTGACTTTTTGCTACTGCCTACTGTGTTAACTGTCACTTCTTTGTACAGATTCCCTACTGGTTTTGTGATCAGCTTCTTTTAGGTATTAAATACACACTTTTAGGTGGTTAAGGTTAGTAACACCCCCTTTACACAGAGGTGGCGATCACTAAGAGAGGGTTGAGAGATCTGGACAATTTTTGATCTATCAATGATCTTCAATGATCTCTACAGTCATCACGGTCTAATCAAAGTTTTGACTCAATCCAAAACCCACAAGGATCTCCCAAACAGTCCCAAAGATCAAAAATTGGCCCTCAACAATCTCTGTACTGTGTAAAAGGGCACTTAAAGGTGAGGGTCTACTTTACACAGATCACAACTGTTATCTTCCTTCATATCACAAGGCATTATTTCCATGAGCACTAGAGGTTGTTTAATGTCAAAATGTACATACAGGTTGTGAGACTTGATTGTGAAAATGACCATATAGGGCATTTTATGTTGGAGGGCAAACTCAAGCAAATGCTCTCATATTACATAAACTTCGGTAGGAGTTGCCTCCTGCTGGCCATTCCTTGCTTAAGGCATCTCTGTGTCAGCTACACTTTTCATGCACTAACCCTACCGTATGTCCATTATTTGCATACAGCTGCAAGACTCATAGTTCAGCTACCTTTGTGTTTAAGTTTCAGGAGTTGTAGAAGTTTCAACCTGCTGCTTTAATTCAGGGCCATTACAGCAAGTGAAAGCACTTATTTAATAAAGGGCCTATGGGTTAGTTTAGCCAAGTCCATTGCACCATAAAGGATTTCTGTTTGACTGTGTGTGTGTATTTAAGTGCGTGTACTTTTGTTTGCAATGCCTCACTTTTTGCTGACATCAGTACTTCCTGGCCTGTCTGCGTTCCCTCCCACACACCAGCTGAGCAGCAGAAGATCTGACTGTCTCAGCTACTAGTTGACCTTATGACATGGCATTAGTTTACAATTTATTCACTCTCATGGTACATAATTGTGTGATTATTTTATCTACATAAAGTCTGATGTAGTGACAGATTATTAAATCTGTTTAATGTTATCATAAAGAACATTAAACCACAGAGCCAAAACAGTAAATAAAGTGAGCTGTCGAGATGACAAAAACTGCACACGATTAAAAATTAAACATCTGGCAGAGAAGTAAAGAGTCATTCGTTTCTTAACAGGCTGTCTGTGAGGCTCACGTTAATGGGAGCTCCTCTCTGCTGGCCTAAACCCAAACTAAGGAGTGCAGCTTTGAAACTTAATCAAAGTGAACTTGCTCTTTCAAAGTGAAATTATGCCTTTGTTGCAAGAAACTCTGAACCAGGTGATGTGGAAATGATATGGGTAAGTCAAGGCTAAGGGCTTTATCTCTCTATATAAAAGAGATCCTGCAGTGTGTGTGTGTGTGTGTGTGTGTGTGTGAGAGTGAGAGAGAGAGAAACTTTGTCCCCCTGTTAATTCAGAGGCCACTTGACTGCGGCCTCTCATCTGTACCAAGGTGATGCCACAATACCTGAAGAGTGCACCTCACATGGCTTCACTGACCGCTTCACTATAAAAGAGGTCAAAAGTGACCTTTTTTAACAGACTTTTACTGGTGGAGGTGTTCAGCGGGGAAGGAATCAAGCGCACCTGACACGGTCGGCGGAGTTTAAGACCCACAGGTCTCTCTGCACAATACAGGCCTTGTGGACTAATGGGGAGATGTGGGTACAGGTTGCTGCTGGGTGCTGGGACACCGTGGGTGCTGGGACACCGAAACTATATTTACATTTAACTATATTCACTTTTCTTTATTAATCCGCTCATACAACCCCGAGAGGTGTATGCCGGGTGAGGAATCAAGCACACCCCAGATCCAATCTCGCATACTCCGCAGCTCTCTCCACGTGGCTCTCTCTTCACACTGGTGCTGGAATGTTTGTTGTCAGACGGGGAAAAGGGCGTGTATGGTGCTGAAGGAATCAGGCGTACCCTGACCGGACGGCAGCCAGGTGGACAGCAGGTAAAGCCTGATTTAAGCCCCTCTGTGGAGCTTATGCTCCCTGTGTTCACAGGAGCATATGTGCAAATAAGCCAAGGACGGGCAACTGCCAGCCCCTACTCTCATCAGTGCAGCCCGCCAGTCAATTTCCCAAAATCTATTTATTCATATCATGTTTGATAGTATTTGAAACTGCATTCTTAAATGCAATTATAGTGTCTGCAAGCAGAGGGAGCTCTAATTAAAACCTAGGAGATGCTCTGTGCGAGTGGTCGAGCGATTTAGGGGAGAGCGGTGTGCCCCGGAGTCTGTGTTGATCGGAGGAGGAGTAAAGTAAGCATTAACAGGCTGCAAACAACAGTAAATGTACAGGGTAGGCTGCTTTTAAACAACAATAAATGCTACAGTTTTTCAGAAGTGATGGGCATGTGAAGCCTCAATGAAGCTCCAAGGCTTTCCTTCTAATTGTGCCAAAAAAGATTCAAAACTTCGAGGCTTCATTCTAACTAAGAACAGTGACATTTGGTGGCCATCATGCATGTACTCGCATAAGATAAGATAAACTTTCATTAGTCCCACAATGGAGAAATTACAGATATTACAGATTACACATACTGTTAGTATTTTATTGCTGTTTTACATAATGTTCCCTTTGTTTTGGCCTACTGTTATTATGATGGGTTGCACTATAATTTATAAATGCCACATTTCTCAGCTTTAGTTTTTTGTTTGTTTTTTACTTCACCTTTCCATAATGTTGGTGTCCAAAAGTCAGAACACAATATTATAAAATTATTGATCCAGCAATAGAAAAAGGATTTCATGGGATTCCATGGACCATTCCACAGGGTAATCCATTAAGATGGGAATGACTGAAGTGAGTGAGTACAAATGACCTCCTTATATTTCAGCAGATGTCTAAAATGTTCATTGGTACAGCAATTTTCTATGTAATAACCTTGCTATTGCTCTTTCTGCATCAGAATGCTTAATACACGCCAGATGCATTGTGCCACTGGTGTATGTATGTCTGTATGTATGTGGAAGACGCCTGCTATTGCTACTTTAGTACCACCACCCTTAAACACTGCATGACATATTCAACAGGCATCAATGCTAGTAGTGTATAAAGGAGCAGTCACAACCTTGTCCATCATGACCTGATGATTTTTTTGGCCAAAATTCTGCATATAGCCACACAACAGACCGGTCAACATCAGTAATGTGTGAATTTTCCCTCTCAGATATTAATCTTTTGTGTCAGAAGTTTGCAACTCTTAAATTTGCTCCCCCCCCCCCCCCCGTAAATTTACTACTTTTTTCCTCTTAAATTCCTCTTAACTTAATTTTTTGACATAAATTTGAGACATATTTCCACTTAAATGTAAGACTTTTTTCCACATAATTTGAAAAAAAAAAAAAAACCCAGCCCAACTTTCATTTATTTATTTATTGTCTTTTTCTTAAGCAAAGAGGTTCCACACTCCACCACAAAACCGAGAAACGCCAGGAGATCCTCCACCCTGGTCCTGTAGCCGAAGACTGCGCTGCGTTTAAAGTTGCTTGTGTCCTCTGACTGGAGGTACTTCAGACAGCTGAGGAAGGTTGCATTATTCCACTTCTTGTTCAGTATTACAGGTGAGTCCTGGATTTTTATGGTTATTTTTGTGCCACACAGAAGTGTGATTAGGGAGTCGACTGTCTTGCGCATCTCGGAGGGAGAAAAATGCCTCGTGGGTAAAACCAGGTCTGTGGTGGACCACTCCCAGTTACACGGGGTGAGTCTGGACATCCTGGCAGATAAGCATATCTGTCGCAAGGTCTGTGGTGGACTTTTGCCAGTCGGTGCATCGTGACATGCACTACACAAAGAGCAGAAATAAACAAACCTATCATCTGGTCAGTTGCTGCAACAGATACTGGAGTCAGTTTGTCTTGGCCTGTCCTTGCCACTGATAATACCTCTATCTGCCAAGAATGTGTCGCAAGTCCAGCAAAAGCCAGCGGTACTCAAATGCTTTGCAAGCAGTTTCATGAAATGGTCAGTCAGTGAGCAACTCATACCGGCTCAGACGTTGCCCAGGTTAACAAGGTCAGGAGTTCCTGGCAGCGGAATCTGATTAGACCTAAATGAAACAGTCATTGTCGCCCCTGACAGACTGCTGTGATGATGATGATGACTTTGTCTTTTCTTTATTTTTCTTTAGCAAAGCAGTTTGCTCTAATTTCATACTGACTGCCATGCCATAGGGCAACATAGCACTTGACAGATTGATTCTAGAAGTAATAATTCTTGTATCCTGGTTCTGAATTTTAAATTATTGTTTGACTGTAGAAAGAATTATGATGAAGAATTTGTTTTCATAGGGTCTTTCCAGAAAGCAGAATTAGGCTTAAACAAGTTACGTTAAGTGTTTCAGTTTTGTACCAATTAGACACCACATGAGACATTAACATCCTATAAGAAACTGTAAGCAGGATGCCGCCCCTCAGATAAAACCCACACAGTTCCCCCTCCAGCAACAGCGAGCTTCTCTCAGACCCTTTGGGTTCAGCCTCTCTGAGGAGTCGCATGACTTCCTGTTTCAAGACAAAGGGAAGGAGAGCAGCAGTTCGCTGTAAACTCTGTTGTTCTTTTCTCCTCGTGTCCTAGATTTTAAGAGTTTCTAAAAAAAAAAAATGCACACTATTTTTTCAGTTTTCCCTGAAAGATAAAAATATTTTATGAACTACTATCAAATCACTACACTGCTGATTAAAAAATGCACACAAACATATACCACTGTATTTTTACACTGCTTTCTCTGACCTCAGTGATCACCCAAAGCACTTAAACTACTAACTACACTAAACCCTGATTCTATGGGCTTAACAGATACCCAGGGCCAATTTAGAATCATCAGTTAACCTAACATGCATGTCTATGGACTGTGGCAGGAAATCCTAAACCCATGCAGGCATTAGGGCTGAAACGATTTGTCAACGTTATTGATAACGTCGACAATAAAAATTTGTTGACAAATATTTTTACTGTCGACAAATCGTTTAATTCTAAAGTTTATATGCATGCCGCAGTTCAGTTGTAACCAGTAGGAGCAAGCTCCATTTAACCGGAACTGCAATGCATGACCGGAACTGCTGAGGGCAGTAGCGCCTCTGTTGTCCGGCATGCATGAACAATTTCCAGCGAAGAAGAAGAGCAGCACAGCATGACAAAGCGTGTGTTGTGTTTTGTTTTCGCAGTTGTTACAGAGTTTAAGCGCGAAGCAGCTGTGTCTCTCTAACGCAGAGAAAGGAGAATAAAGACCCACTGTTGTGGGGAGTGCATACTACGGTTAGGAACTGCCAAGCTGTGAAAGTCAAGAAGGTAACAATGAGGATCTGAAACAACGGCGCCCAGGAGCCACGACATTACCGTCTGCAAGGGTAAGTTTTAGCGAGTAAAGAAAGTTAGCGCTGCTTATTTTCAATGGCCAACTGTTTCAAGCTTTAGAAAAATGACAATACTATTAGTATGTGCTGTTAATGTGTCAAACAGGTGTTTGACAATAAGCTCTCTGGTTGCTGAGGGTTGAGTTGTCATGGCTAACGTGTTGAATGCAGTGACTGAATTACAGGAGTCGCTATCTCTTTTTCATCTTTGTTAATATTAGCCCTCATTCTGAATATTAGTTACACTGTGTTACACTGTGTCCAGCTGAGACAAAATGGCATTTAAATGCCTCCCGCCCACAGGAGACGGAACGTTAAGAGGTATTAAACAGCGGCTGAGGTAAAATATGCAGCCCCAACAAGAAGCAGAGAAGGTGGACATGAGAAAAATAAATGCAACTAGTCGACTAGTTGGAAAAAAAAAAATAGTCGTTAGATTAGTTGACAACTGAAATAACACTGGCCAACACCAAATTTATTGTCTAAGTTTTTTTTTAGCTGATTTAGGACAATTTTTTGCTGAATCCAAAAATCACATTGGTTTTAGCTCAATCAGGTCAACTTTTTGAATTATGGCCACATGTTGTTTTACACATTTTTGTTTACATGTACGGGTATTTTCGCTTTATATGATGCAAAATTCTTTTTTATGTCTTGAAATTCTCTGAATGTTGAACAATGATGATGTAACATTAAATTTACAAGTACTTACCTATAAAGATAAGTACATGCACAGTACTAAGTAAGTACAGGTTTTTACTTAGCACCTAATTGAGAAAAACGGATGTCATTTTCGGATTCAACGGTGCAAAATTGTCTTAAATCAGTTGAAAAAACACAGACAACTTACAAAAAAATTATTTTTGTAACCCTGTGTAATCTTTAGCTGCAGCCCTAGCAGACATGGGAAAAAACAAAAACAAAACACACACACACAAACTCCTCACAGAAACACTCCCACTCCTGCCAACCTGGGGATTCAATAATGCTAACCACTGCACCACCCAACTGTCCCAACACACACTTCACTGCCCCCCCCCCACAGACTCATCATTTCCTCGTCTTACAGGACAACTTTCCCTTCTCTCACTGTTGCATCACTTCCTGTGAAACTCGTGCTAAAGATTCATTTCTAGAGCAAAACTTTTTTTTTTAACCACATGAACTACTTCACCAGTTTCTGTAAATGTGTATATGTAACTGTCTTGATGCGACTGATGTGATGATGTCCAATTACACGTCAGCATCCCTGCATCGAAGCTTGTGTTTGTGAGCGCTAATGTTTCAGCAGGGCTGTTTGTTCAAGCAGAGCAAGTTTCCACTTATTAATCCCCAAAACAAGATCATGATGAAATGTCATTGTATCATTTTAAAATCCATAAATCTTCCTCACATGAATTCAGTTGCTGATGTGTGTCTGTGCATGCTTTCTCCGTTTATGGGGGCTCTACTCAGTAGGTGATCTGAAGGGTGATGAGGGCGGATGCCAACCCCATTGATAGCAAAATGACCCCAAATCCCCCTTCTAAATCTGCCATCCCCATTCATAGGCATAAATTAAGAGGGACACCCCACCCTGGGAAAAGGAGAGAACTGTCTCACCCAGTATCATCATAAACCTTTCTATATCATGTTACAGAACTGAACAGCACCAATGCACCAATTCTAAGCAGAAATTACAAAAAAAAATCTTACAAATTTGCAATTTTTTTCCTCATTTGCAAGCTATTTTTCTTGTAAATTTGCAACTTTTTTCTTGTAAAATTGCAACTTTTTTCTCATAAACTTGTGACTTTTGTAAAAATTTCAACTTTTTTCTTGTCATTTTGCAACATTCATCTGGACACTGGTTAAATTTTTATTCTATGTAATTAAATTATAACTTGCAACTTTTTTAATTTTAAAATTGACATTATCATATTTTTGGACCTTCATTCTTGGAAATTCCTACCAAATTTACATTTATATGTTTGTATCTTATGCTAACTTTTTGAATACCTCACATCCCCCTTGTTAAAAAAGAACAACTCACCTAACCTACTGGCTCTACGAATGTTTATGATTGTTTTTTCATCCCAGTCCTGTTTAGGCACTTTACTGGCTTATTTACAGATTTTCTGTTCAGTTATTCATACAAAAAGGTTTCATAAAGGAGTGAGTCACTTAAAAATAAAACTTCAATCTCATCTGCTCATGTGGTTGCTTGACACAGGACGTCAAATTTGAATGGAGACTTGAAACCGCAACTACAGAAGGGTGCGCTTTTCTCATTTTTCACTTTGATTCTCCTACAAGAGAACAATGATACATTATCTGTTTTAGTTGGCATGGTATCTTTCTGTTAAAGAGTGAGCTAAGAACAAAGGTAAAGCTGTGAATTTCAGAATCAGAATCAGAATCAGAATCAGCTTTATTGGCCAAGTATGCACAACACATACAAGGAATTTGACTTTGGCTAAAAACTTGCTCTCGTTGTTCAGGTGAAGGATTTAAATAAGGATTCAATGACAACCAGAGTATGTACAGTAAATTACAGTCTGTCCACGTTTCTATAAAAGGATGCAAATATATACAGGAATATATGCAGTTATTTACTCGGACTAACCACACTTTGCAGAAATATATGAAAAAATATACAATCACACAGTATTTCAATGTGGACTCAGATTCAGTGATATAATGTGAATGAAGTAAAAAGCAGTGTGAGAGTTATGTGCAATGTAATAATGGATGAAAAGTCATGAGTACAGCAACAGGTAGGACTAGGTGAATGTTAGGAGTTCATCAGAGTGATGGCTTGAGGAAAGAAACTGTTCCTGTGACGGGTGGTTTTGACCTTCAGTGATCTGTAACGACGACCAGAAGATAGAAGTTCAAACAGTTTGTGGCCGGGGTGTGATGGGTCAGCACAGATGTTTCCCGCCCGTTTCCTGGTTATGGACCAATATAAGTTCTCAATGGAGGGTAGGTCGGTACCAATGATCCTCTCCGCAGACTTAATGATCCGCTGCAGTCTGGTCTTGTCCTGTTTAGTGGCAGATCCAAACCAGACAGTGATGGAAAAGCAGAGGACAGATTGGATGATGGCGGTGTAGAAGACAACCAGCAGCTCCTGAGGCAAATCAAACTTCTTGAGCTGACGCAGAAAAAACAACCTCTGCTGGGCCTTTTTCCGGACAGTGTCAATATGGGAGGACCACTTCAGGTTCCGGGAGATTGTGGTACCCAGAAACTTGAAGGAGTCCACAGTGGACACTGTGCTGTTGAGGATGGTGAGTGGGGGGAATGAAGGGGGGTGTCGCCTGAAATCCACAGTCATCTCCACCGTTTTGGCTGGGTTAAGTTCAAGATGGTTCTGGCTGCACCAGAGGATCAGCTGCTCCACCTCCCGCCTGTATGCAGACTCATCATCATCCCGGATCAAACCGATGACTGTGGTGTCGTCCGCAAACTTCAGGAGCTTCACCGAAGGGTCCTCTGAGGTGCAGTCGTTGGAGTAGAGGGAGAAGAGCAGTGGGGAAAGGACACATCCTTGGGGGGCGCCAGTACTAATTTTTCGGGAGCTGGATGTAAATCTCCCTAGCTTCACCTGTTGCCACCTGTCAGTCAGAAAGCTGGAGATCCACTGGCAGGTGGAGGGGGGCACCTTGAGCTGGAGGAGTTTCTGATGAAGAATGCCTGGGATGATGGTGTTGAACGCTGAGCTGAAGTCGACAAACAGGATCCTGGCGTACGTCCCTGGGGAGTCGAGGTGTTGCAGGATGTAATGTAGTCCCATATTCACTGCATCATCCACTGACCTGTTTGACCGGTAGGCAAACTGCAGTGGGTCCATCAGGGGGCCTGTGATGACCTTCAGGTGGCTCAGCACCAATCTCTCCAAGGATTTCATGACCACAGAGGTCAGGGCAACAGGTCTGTAGTCGTTTAATCCTGTAATAGAGGGTTTCTTGGGAACTGGAATGATGATGGAGCGTTTGAAGCAGGAAGGCACTTCACGCAGCTCCAGTGATCTGTTAAAGATCCGGGTGAAGATGGGGGCCAACTCGTTGGAGCAGACTCTCAGGCAGGACGGAGACACACCATCAGGTCCTGCAGCCTTCTTGATCTTTTGTCTCTGAAAGACCCGGCGCACCTCCTCTTCACAGATCATTAGTGCTGGTGGGAGGTCAGAGTGGAGGAGGGATGGAGTTCCTGGGGCTGCAGATAATCCTTTTGTGTGGGTGGGAGGTGAGAACTGTAGGTTCTTTTCAAACCTGCAGTAAAAGCTGTTTAGGTCATTAGCCAGCTAGAGGTTTTCCGCAGGGTGGGGGGATGGTCTCCTGTAGTTGGTGATATTCCGTAGGCCTCTCCAGACAGAAGCAGAGTTGTTAGCTGAGAAGTTTTTTTGTAACTTCACACTGTAGCTCCTCTTAGCAAGCCTGGTCTCCTTCGTCAGCATGTTTCTGGCCCGCTTGTACAGAGTCCAGTCACCAGTCCTGTAGGCCTCCTCCTTGGTCTGACGTAGCTGCTTCAGTTTAGGAATGAACCAGGGTTTATTGTTGTTGTATATGCAGAAGGTCTTGGTCTGCACACACATGTCCTCGCAGAAACAGGTGTATGATGTCACAGTGTCAGTGAGTTCATTTAGGTTAATGGCTGCAGCTTCAAAAACACTCCAATCTGTGCAGTCAAAGCAGGCTTGTAACTTCAGCTTTGATTCCTCAGTCCATTTCTTCACAGTCCTTACAACAGGCTTGGAAGTTTTTAGTTTCTGTCTGTATGTTGGAATAAGATGGAGCAGGCAGTGGTCAGAAAAACCCAGAGCTGCACGGGGGACGGCATGATAGGCATTTCTTAAAACTGTGTAACAGTGGTCAAGTGTATTTGTGTCCCTGGTGGGACATTTAATATGCTGTCTGTATTTAGGAAGCTCATTTGTGAGATTAGCTCTATTGAAATCACCCAGAATGATAAGCAGAGAGTCTGGATGTTTTTCCTCCACCTCTGCTATCTGGTCAGCGAGGAGCTGCAGTGCCTCCGTTGTACAAGCAGCAGGCGAGATATAAATTCCGACCAGAATAAATGAGGAGAACTCTCGCGGTGAATAAAAGGGTTTACAGTTTATGAACAGTGACTCTAGGTTAGGGCTACAAAACTTCTTCAACACTGTGACATCAGTACACCAACCTTCGTTTATGTAGAAGCAGATTCCACCACCCTTAGTCTTTCCAGAAAATTCTCGGCTGCGATCAGCGCGAAACAGTTGAAATCCGTCCAGACGGACCGCGCTGTCCGGGATGTGTTCACTCAGCCAGGACTCCGTGAAACAAAGGGCGCCAGATCTGCTAAAATCCTGGTTTTTGTGAGTCAGGAGCAGCAGTTCATCCATTTTGTTCGCCAAACTGCGGATATTTGCCAGATGGATCGATGGGAGCGGCGTGCGAAATCCTCGTTTCTTCAGCCTGACTAACGCACCGGCACGTTTACCACGCCGCCTTCGTTTCCGGCCAGCGCCAATAGCCGCTGCTCCCACAGCTAAGATGGACTGAAAAAACTTCAGATCAGCAGCAGTAACTGGCGGAGAAGTTGCATTGGGAGGTAGTCTGAGTGAAAGTAGTTCCTCCCTTGAATAGGTGATTCGGACAGAAGAGCAGAAGTCCAAAAAAACACACAAAATTATCAAAAACATCAGAGAGCAGAAGCCAGTGGCTGCCATCCGCGGCGCCATCTTGGATTTTTCTTTTTTGCTGGTCGATCTACATTCTTAACCTCACCGATAGCTACAAACTTTCTTTAGATTGGTAGCACAGGGATAAAAAATGTGCTTCATCTGAAAAAGCTCAGCCAAGAGAAGCAAAGTAGGAGAGAGAGAACTGGTGTGCAGCCGATGTACTTTCACACTAGCCAAAAAATGCCCACCAAAGTCGCCATCACCAAGGTCTTGGCGGTTGTAGAAGTGCATTCATGCGCTATTCAGCGCCAGGTCAAATGACTCTGGAGTAGTCATGGGTTTTTTAATGGTTTCACCATTTTGAATATCACAAGCCGGCAAACTTGCAAATCATAACCATGATGTAGGCTTTGCACCAGTAACTGCAAACCAAAAGAGCTCTTATAACTAGAAAAGCACTCAGAGCGCACACCTCCACCAAGGCTCCTTCTGTTTCTCATGGATCACCTCCAAAATGTAATGGGTTTGTGTGTAGGCCTATAGCCACTTGTGGTGAAAATTGCATCAAAGTCTGTCCATCAGTTTTAGAGTATTGTTGCCAACACCCTGTGAGAAGATAAGAGCCTTGGCTGAGGTATGCATTCTCAGATCATCACCAAAATAGAATGGGGTCCTCTCTAGCCCAAGAACTACCTCTGGTGAAAATTTCATCCAAATCCATCCAGTAGTTTTTGTGTAATCCTGCTGCACAAATACAAACAAAGCCCTTGGTGGAGGTATGCACTCTCAGATCATCACCAAAATCTAATCATCTGTTCCCCATGCTATTACACACCTTTCCTGAAAATTTCATCAAAATCCGTTTGTAACTTTTTGAGTTATGTTGGTAACAGACAGACAGACGGACAGACCTCGGTAAAAACATTACCTCCTTGGCGGAGGTAATAAAAAAAGTTATTGTCAGTCAGTCACGACTAGTTATGACTCACTCACTTCAGCGGACAATGGGAAAACAGCCTGTCCCAAACACTAGTTTTGGGGCTCCAAATATTTGGAACTGATCTCCCTTTATTAAAATGGTGCACCTTAGGGGGGAAAGTGAATACACAAATTCCAAATATGAAAAATGAATGCCAGTGTAATGAATGAATATCTGGATAATCGAATATTTGGGTACAGTCCTATTTGATACAGGGACAGAAGTAACCTCTAAGACATAAAGACATGCAGTGACTGCCATTCATAGCTGGCTTTTGTGCTGTATTCTGTTCTGGCATTTTTGTGACGCTGCTAGCGTGATGATGACAAACACAACATGAAAGGAACAAAAAGCACAAACTTGTCTGGAAAGCAAGGAAGGCATCTTGCCTAGCTTGGGAAACCTCAGTACATGTAGAAGTTTTGGACATATCAGGATGGATGGGCATGCCAGATCAACTCAAAAAAAAAATCTTGCACAACTTTTTAAGACTTTCTGATATGCGGGAGATATGTGACCCTTTACCAGCATTTTGTTTTCATTTAAAAAAAAAAAAAAACATAAAAGAAAGTAACAGGAAGTCTGAGGGTGAGAAAGAGGACACGCTAGGAAGGTTATGGGCCAGTCAGTAAATTTTAAATTAACGCATTTTTGTCCAGAGGGGCCTGCCACAAACTCAATCATCTTACTTTTATTGCCCCGTAATTTAACACCGTTACTCAGTCATACTCATAGTTTATTGTCTTCCTTGCAGGACATGAACTTCAGTGTCATGGTGACCCTGGTGGAATTCACTAGCAAAGTCCAAACAGACTGTATTGTATTTATTTGGAGCCCAAGGGCAGCATGAACACTCCTACCAGCACTGCAGCGGCAGTCATCTGGGATATGAGTATGGGCATCTGGGCCCAAGTGTACCAACAGCAGAGTTCTCAGCGGGGGCACAAAAGACCTTCTGTCCCTCTGCTGGTTCTCTCTGCTTAGCGCCGCTTCATACGTGACACTACACTCGTACAAACTTAAAGTCTATCAGAACACATCCAGAAAGATTGCACACTCACTGCGAGGTGAACAGCATCATCTTCTGAACCAGCGTGCTGAATCCTCACCTCATCCACTCTCTAATCAAGCTCTTTTCCCCGCACTCAGCACTTTGTATTTATATTACCTCACTATTAATAGACTGTCCTGCTTCCCCTTTTGCTTTCTCTGTGTATGTGTGTGCATGTGCTTTTTTTTTTCCTTCTGCATAGTTTGCCATTACCAAGAGCACTCGGTGATTTATTGTGCAACAGCGGACGATTGTCTCAAAGTGTATGTGCCACCATGACGGGAAACGGCGGTCTCTCAAAAGCAGGTGTCGTCTAAGCTGCTGATCCCATTTGCCGTGGCATTAGTGACTCAGTGACATCACCTGACCTCACCTGTTGCTGTGAGAACAACAAACAACTAAGTGTTCAGAAGAATTACAGAGTCCATTCAAGCTAAATCACCCACCTCCTCTCAGGAAAGAACCACTTTGGGCAGTTTTTGCACCCCATCCCCCCCCCCCCAAAAAAACCCCACAGAGCCACCAAACATGTAAGACCCTTGACTGCAGTACTAAACCTGCTAACATTATAATGGATTGCATTTATATAGCACTTTTCATGACACCCAAAGACATTTTACAATGAGTCCATTATTCATTCACTCCACAGACAATGATAGTGGTAAGCTACCTCTGTAGCCACAGCTGCCCTGGGGCAGACTGATGGAAACATGCCTGCCAATTCATGGCAACGGCCTCTCCGACCACCACCAAACATTTATTCACAATCATACACCAGTGTCATGAGCACACTGGAGACAAGGTGGGTAAAGTGTCTTGCCCAAGGACACAACAGCAGCGTTGGGGGGGGGAGCAGGATTCGAACCGCCAACCCTCTGGTTACTGGACGACCTGCTCTACCTCCTGAGTTACTACCATCCCATTACAAGAGTTTTCCTTCTAAATAAGCAACTTTTTTGTAAGTATGCAATTTTTAGCTTAACTTTGCAACTTTCTTCTTTTAAATATGTAACTTTTTTCTTGTAAGTTTGCAACTGTTTTCCTAAATATGCAGTTAATCATTTATTAGTAACTTTTTTCCTCACCTTTTCCCCTCTGTATTGTGGCTTTTTTCCCCTCTCATGTGTTTGCATCCTTTTTTCTTGGAAATTTAGAGCTTTTTCCTCATAAACGTGCTACTTTTCCCCATTAATATTTGTGGTGTTTTTCTTTGCAAGTTTTTTCCCCCTTGTATATACACAACTTTCCTTCTAAATTTGCTTCTTTTTTCACATTAATGTGCAACTTTCCCCACTTATACTTCTAAATGTACAACTTTTTACTTCATACATTTGCAGGTGCAAGTTTTTTAATCACAAATTTGCAATTTTTTCTGTAAATTTCCAACTTTTTTTCCTTTTAAATTTGCAACATTTTCCCTTGTACATTTATAACTTATTTTCTTGTAAATGTGCAATTTTCTTTGTTGTAAATTTGACACTTTTTTCCCTCTTTTTTTCTGAATTTGTGTCTTTTTAGTTTTTTGTCCAGTGGATGTGGGCAAAAGAGCTGCTTGCCGCTCCGGGGCCACAGGTCGTAGACCCTTTGGCTGTAACTGACACATGGATTGAGACACGGGACATTACAGTGTAGCTGTTGCATGATTATTCTGGGAATAATCCACCCCATGTTTTCCTTTCTCATCATTTGTGTCTCCCCTCTTTTATGGCTCCACTTCCTGATTATTTGCCCACAAGTTTTATTTTTCCCCCCATCTCTCTATGATGCTCTGCCACTGCCAGCTTGTGTATTTTGTCATCTCCCGCTCTTTTCTTCCCCTCGCTGAAAGGTCTTTTCTAAGTCAACTCTCCACACAAAAGCTGCATGGTGGCACTAGTTGGCTGCAGGCCAAAAATCTGCTCTTTTGCTCCTTCTCGCCATCAGCATTGGTGAGCAGTCATCACTCAGCCTCGGCCCCTCTTTCCTCCTCAGCTCTCCTCTTTCAACCTCTCTTTCTTGATTCCTCTTACACCCCCCCCCCCCCCCAAGTGGGCTGAAATGATGAGATCTCTCTGTCTCTCATACACATACACACTGACTATGCAGCTGTAGGGCTCACTGCTTCTGAAAGGGGTGTGTCTGGTAATTCTTTTGGAGCTTGTGTGCGAAGGCCTTTTAAAAACAGAGAAGGGGGGGGGGGGGGGAGAGAAAGTTAGAGTAGAAGGAGAAAAAAAGCCAGAGACAAAAAAGCGCTGACAAGCTTTTGAGCCGAGCTGGCCTCTTTCTAAGCATTTCAACACCACAGCTTCCACGTGCTAAAATAATTTTTTTAAAAGGTGCATATATTATCAAAACACCGTGATCTCAGAGTGGCTGAATCCTTCAAAGGGGACTATGCTGCAAACAACACCTTAAAGCCAAATGCACATTTGTTCTCACACGGTAGTCATGCAACAAGTGTCCACAACTTCCGACAGAATGAGGGAAGAAGAAAAAAAAAAAACAAAGCAGTGGTTAAAAGGCGTCCGTCATACAGTCCCAGAGCAAAATCCCACATGACACTCTTAGCCCTCTGAACTCACATGCTGAACTTGCAGCAGTGACTGTGTTGTGGCCCGTGCAGTCAGCAGCCGCCAGCCTCAAAAATGACACAAATAAGCAGAGGAAAAGGGAAGTGGCGGCGCGACATGAGCTGCTTCGTCTGTTGCTTGCTTGCCTAGTCACGAGATTGAGGAGGAAGGAGGGAGCCTCGGCAGCTACTCGGCATCATAAAATGCACATATATATGGGCCGCTGTACGCCTTTGTGCCTATTTCTGACATCTGTGGGGTATGTCTGTGACTACACTACATATTTAAGTTTCAAGGTGTGGTCATACTCCAGTTTAGCACATGCTAAGTTGGGATTGTGGTTTCTATGTTTGTAAATCACACTCCATGTTCTTTTTTAAAATGACCTTTGGTGAGGCTTGATATGTGAGCAGTTAGTTAAATGTTTTAGGTTCTCATTTGCCTTTTTCCCCCCCAAAGAGCTTTGATGTTTTTATATTATTCTAATCAATAAAACCTAGCACAAGAAACGAGTTTAAGCACAAGTGTAACAAGTTACATTCTGTTAAACAGCTGCAAATCTATCAACCAGTGCAAAGAACATCTTGTGTCTGCGTTGTCCTCGCATAGCTCTCGAACCATTCGTCAGAATGACCCAAGATTTGCTACGTGTTTTGCGAAGGTTACGAGGGTGTGCATCGCAGACTATGGAGTTGCTCAGACAAAATATGCCATTATTATCATTAAAAGTTTGCCCCTTTACCATCAATAATTTATTGGGGCTTTGGTGGTCACACCCCATTCATGCTCCTGTGACACTGACGTCACCATTACAAAATACACAAACTGCACATCACAGGTTGGCAGAAGGCAATCTGTTTCTCTTTATCCCCATCCAAGACAGTGCTGAGGCATTAAACTTTCTCATATCTTCAAAGCTAAACAGCAAAACATGTTTCTGAAAACAATCGAGAACATAAAGTAATGGTGTAATTGCCAAATCTTTGTTTAGTTTTAACAAACAATCGCTATTTTAAAAGTTCAGCACAAGCTCCCTGAGGCATGACGGGAAGTCATAAAATGATGCCGTAAAAAAGTTGTGCTGCCACCTACTGGCCCAACATGGTTACAACAGCAGGTTTTCACAGCTTGGGTGCAGCGCCATTGCACCATGTGAACAAGAACAGTTTATGTAACACTGATTGCGCACAGATGTTTTCTCTCCAGCTTAAATGAAGACATATGTGTGTGCACAACCCCTAAAACGACATGCCCAAGCCTCTACAAGTAACGACCATCCTATGCTGGAACAAAAACACCAAGTTTTTGCTGTACAGAGCTGTCATTTATGTATGCAAATTACATAAAACGACGACATCACACAATCTCGCGACTCTTCAAGTAGTGATTTATTGTGAGATTTTTTTGAACTGCTGGCTGTTTTGTGGACAGTGCTTATTTCGAGAGTCAGCTTCTAACCACGATTGTTTCAACAAATGCTTTGGAAGATCTTGGAACACTGTGGACTGCATTTTAACCCTACACACTCTGGATGTTCTTTGAAGCCTAAACTCATCGCAGCTGTGTTTTGCCTATTGTGTTTGCTGACTAACTTTCAATGTGCTATTAAGTCTAACATCTAAAGTGGGACACCATTTTCTGACTGCCTACATTTGGGCATGCAAAGGCTAACTGGGCTACTGGTTTTCTGTAGGAATGCTTGCTTTATCCGGGCAACGTACTAGTCTACCAAACCTAAGGTTAGCAAGATGGAGCTTGAAGTTAGAGTCAGAACTGCTATTTTTTCTCATTTATGTCTCTGTCCAAGGTAAGATATTCCATTTGTGGTACTAGCTTGCTATTAATTCAAGAGTCTTGAAAATCAGTAAGCTTTAGGCATTAAATTGATTAACTTTTAGACAGGAAATCATCATTTGTGTAAAAACGTTAAAAACACTGTGGCCACCTTCAGCCACTTACAGCAAACTTTTCTGGCATTCCCTGTTTACAATATTTGTGTGTGCTTAAGTTATCAGACTAAGGCAGTATGTACTGTATTATTAGAGTGGTTGTGAGCGCATGTGCATCTTTTGTTGTTTTTAGCTTCAGTTTCATCAATGTGCCCTAGAGCAAGAAGCCTGCCGCCCGTCTGGTGTGCTTTTTAGCAATAAGTGGGTCAGTGGCTGGCTGAGTTAGAGGGTAAGGTTCAGACTAAAGTTTGTGTGTGAGTGTATATATAAGGGTGGATGGGGATAAATTGCCTACACCCACAAAAATGAGTTCAAAAGCAGAAAAGATTATAAAGAGGAAATGAGAAAGGCAGGAATGCATTTCACCTCATCTGGGCTGATGAGTACTGTACTAAATGATGGGGTCCTAATAAAAGCAGGCAGGTGCAAAAGGCTGAGATATGCAGATAGAGACAGACAGACAGACATGGAGAGCAAGGGCTGCAGAGAACACAAACTGCTGCGGGGTGCTTTTAATGTGAAGTACACAGACAGACATGGGTGCAGAGGGAGTAGTAAAGTGAAGTGCACAAGACTTTATTTTGTCTGCTTTTCACAGTATGCTTGTCTGGGTTCGTCTACTATGGGCAACGCCTAGGGAGCACCACTTACAGAGGGGTGCTCAAGTGCATGTATGTGTGTGCGCGTGTGAGAGCACTCAGGGGTAGAGTGAACAGTGTAGCCGAATTTGGGTTAGCGTGAATTATTCACTGGGGTAGCCTAGAACAGAAACGTTGAGCAGACTTAAATTTAAAAGCCGTTATGGGAAGAGAGGTGTAGCTGAGCCAGGATTGTGGTGCATATAAATGGGCATAGTTCATACAAAAAGACACAACCAAGCTGATTAAATAACTGAGCGATCCTTTTTCAAAGTCACTTGAGGTGATGCCGTGTGATGGGTGTCTGTGTAAAGAGGTTGAGTAACTTGATGCACAGTGGGCTTGGAATCAATTCAACCCTCCAATCCGTCTCTTTTCATCAGTGTTATACGCTTCCCCTCTCTCTCCACAATCAATCCCAACATTCAAACAGGGAGAAAATAAATATTTTGCACTGCTACATTCACCAGGAGTGTGTCTGTTTGGACAGTGTGTATCTGACCAACTAACACACTGTACTATTGCACTGCTAAGTGCAACAGGGCACGCCATGTTAAATCATCCCCCCCGCCTACGCTCTGATGCCCTCTCTCCTCCCCTCACTTCTTCTTTTAACCTCCATGTTTCATTATCCATTTTTTTGCCCCAAGTCTGGTTAGAAGGTTGGAACGTGGCCAATTAACACAACAGCCGGTTCACCAAACCCATGCGCGGAGGTGGGGGAAGAGAGAGAGAGAGAGAGAGAGAGATGGCTCACATCGCTACACACTGACCTACATACACTTCCACCCAGCTGACTGAATCCTACGTTAAGGCCCGCGGCCAATCACAAGTGGGGGTGGAGTGCCAGCCAGCCAATGGTGTCGGCTACCCTTTGCGGGGTTCTTGCACTGTCTCCATACAGTTTTCAGTGATTGTACAGCGATGGGGAGAATATCAGAGAGACACTGAGGTGACAGAAAGAGTACTGGGGGAGGGGGGAATGGAAATGCAAATAGAAGAGGCAAATATGGCTCAAACAGTCCAAAATAAACCTCTTCCTTGTTTGCTTTCAGCCTCACCGCTACAACCACAGACAGATAATACAAGCTAATGCTGAAGGAAGGATTAGTGGCCCTTATATGTCCTGGGCCAGTGTGCAGTGGTAGCCAGCTGTCTGCACTAGAGCTTCAAAATATATCAAAATTTTATCATTACATCAATGTGTGCAATATGCATATTGTAAAAGATGGCTCAAAGAAAGATAATAGCATATTTTTCATGTGCTTATGCATCACACTGCCATTTTGGACCAGCATATACACAGCCTTATTGTTATTGCACTCCATCAAAGTAGGTGGTGGTAATGTTCCTGAAAAAGAGGATGGATGGATGGATGGGTGCAAACCACAGAAGATGAAGGAAAAAGCTATAAAGTGCCTTAAGCCTTATTCATGCTGCATTTCCCCTCTGGTCCGTTTTGGTCTGCGTGCTCTTTGGACGAGCCCGGCACGTACACGGTGTTGTACATGCTCACTTTTTTTAGTCTACCAGGCCAAGCGGACAACTGTTATTTGTAGTTTTGCCTCAGCCCTATGGGTAGCGCAAATGCGCCAACACGACAGTTTGTCCACCGGCTATAAACACGGGAGTGACGCACATTTTTTGTAGCAACAACAATGGCGTTGTTTCAAGGAAAAGGAGGAATTACCGTTTTCCAGTGCTCTTCTCCGTTCAAGCTGCTGCTGCTGCAAAAGGATTCATGTATGTTTATTCTCGTCTTCCGTGTCCCCGTTGTCTTCCCCGTCTACTTGGTCTTTGTATGCTGTGTTGGTAGCACCACCTCATGAATGGGACGTTCAGTGTTAAGCATGTGCTGTCAACATGTTCAGGTCGTGGGCAGGCTGCGCAGTCATAAAATTTGGGCTGCATGCGGTCGTCTGCAGAAGAGCCCTGTGTACACTAGTGGACTGGAGACGATGACGTAAATTTCATCACACGAGATTTCTGGTTGCATGTACGTGAACAGCGGAGGTGCAGCATGAATCCACCTTAAAGCTGCATTCACACCAGGAGAGTCCGGGGGTCTTGGTTCGACTAGGCAGGGAATGCCGAGAATTTTTGCACCTTTGTTTTGCTTCCATTCGCACTGCAGCAGACCAAACTGTCTGGACAATGTTACACAGTCACAACAACTGCTTGTTTGAGGCGCTGTAGCCGAAACCACCACTGACCAGGAAGAAAAAAATCTTGGCGAAGAAGAAAAATCAGGCTCATCAATTGGCTAGGACCGAAAACGGAAATCCATTCCCTTCAGCCGGGTTGTTTGTCCACCACAAACAAGACATTTTTTTTAACTTTTCTCCTCAGCTTTTTCTAGTAAAAGGATTTCCAAAAGGATTTGGTCTGGCCCAAAAGGTTAAACAGTGGCTTCAGCGGACAGTTTGGTTTGTTTCGTGCCATCTGAATGCGCGCTGGAACTCTGGTGCAGCAACAAACAAGCGAAGTCTGGTCCCCCTGAAAACGGGGGTCTCGGTTCGCTTGCAAAAGAAGTCTGGCGCGCTTCACTTGCCGAGTGGATGCAAACGGAGTATCAAGCGGACCAAAGGGTGGACGTGCCCCTCAGCGTTTGTGTAACCACAGCAACACGTAGTGAGAAGAGAAAGTGACGTTTACTGTAAAAGCGCCTTCACATCAAACGCGATCGGGCGAATTTTTCCTGCAGCACGATTACATTATAACTCAATGTAAATACATGAAGAGACATGAATTCACCGTCTGGGTGAGATGCAGACAGGCAAAGTTGCCACTCACCTGAAAAAGTTGTCCCTGCCTTGAAAACTTAATGTGTTTCTGTTGCTAGCTTGCTAGCCTTGTTAGCACGTCCGTGGCAGGAATCCGTGGGTAAATAACTCCAACATCCCGATTCAGCTGAAGAGCTCCCGGTCCTTCTGCCTCCATTTTGGGTAGAAAATAACAATAAAGACAGCCGTGCAGACCCAAGAAATACTTTTACTGGAGAACGCTGAGGAGAAAAGTTAAAAAAAAAAAAAAAAAAAAGTCCCGGGGACAAACCTGGAGTAGTGAGGACATGCAGATTCTGATAGATATTTGGTCTGAGGACCAGATTTCTCAGCTGCTTCTGGCTACACACAAGAATACTGAGGTTTTTAAAACGTTTAGCGACATGATGGCGGCACGGGAAGTTATACAGACAGCAGAGTTTTTTATTTTTATTTGTTTGTGGCGGGCAAACAATCCGGCTGAAGGGAACGGATTTCCGCTTTCAGTCCTGGCCAATCGATGAGCCGGATTTCTCTTCTTCGCCAAGATTTTTTCTTCCTGGTCAGTGTTGGCTTTGGCTCCAGTGCCACACACGAGCAGCTGTTGTAACTGCGTGACGTTGTCCAAGCAACTTGATCCGCTTGAGTAAAGTGCTATGTGAATGCAAACCAAACCAAATAAAGGTGTGAAAATTCTCGCCATTCCCCACCGAGTCAAACCAAGACCCCTGGAATATCCTGGTGTGAATGCTCCCTTAATGTGCATGGTGGTTTTGGCAACAGTGCCCCAAAGTAGTTGTTGTAACTGTGTAATGTTATCTAGGCAGTTTGGTCCGCTGCAGTGTGAATGCAAACCAAACCAAACAAAGGTATGAAAATAGGCTTTTCGGCATGCTGAGACTTTTCACACCTTCGTTTGGTTTGGTTTCCATTCACACTGCAGTGGACCAAACCGCCTGGACAACGTCATGCAGTTACAACAACTGCTCGTTTGGGGAGCTGTAGTCAGAACCACCACTGACCAGGAAGGAAAAATCTCGGCGAAGAAGAAAAATCTGGCTCATTGATTGGCCAGGCCAGAAAATGGAAATCCATTCCCTTCAGCTGGGTTGTTTGTCCGCCACAAATGAAACATTTTTAAACTTTTCTCCTTGGCTTTCTCCGGCAAAAGGATTTCTCGGATTCGCATGATTGTCTTTATTGTTATTTGCCACCCAAAATGTAGCAAAATCATTTGCAAAAACCGATAAACGCCACTTCCAAGAAAATTTCCTTCTGTACAACAAACAACTGTTCACATTACCTATTTATAGAAGTTCAAATTGTTTTTTCTAAAAATCCACTAGATCCACTGTTATATAGACTACGAAGTTCATGGGTTTTTTTTTTTTCAAAAGCCGATAAACGCCAGGACCCTGTTTTTACAAAACCAGATGACTCCACACATGGCAAAACAGCGCTTGGTATTTGGGTGACGTGACTCATTGGTGCAGCAAGGATCAGCCAATCATGTGTCTAGATGCTGAGACCAGCCAATCATACATCTATCTGCTGCGGCAGTGTTCTGCAGAAACCCCTACTTGGGTCTGCTTGCTTTGCGTGATTTCCCTGGCAGTATTTTTTTACAATTTTGTTGCATTTTATGTCAAATATGGATAATTTTGATGAAGCAGATGAATCAGTGATGCGTTCACCAGACAAACTAGCATGGTTTTCGGGACATGTCTGTTTTTGCAAAAGTATGTGTTGTGGACTTCCTGTTTTTGCAGCAAGAAGTACTCAGAAATTGCCCCCCCAAAAAATAACAATGAGCTGATGTTCAATTTTTGGCTTTATTATGTCTGAGAAACTCATATTTCAAGTGACCATGTCTTAGAAGCTGAATTGGAAATACTAATACATATAAACCAACAGCGGTGGCGGAGTGGTTAGCACTGCGGCAGCACAGCAACTCCTGGGTTCGATCCCAGCTCCCCACCAAAGTGATCTGTGTGGAGTTTGCATGTTCTCCCCGTGTCTGCGTGGGTTTACTCCGGGATTTCTCCAGTTTCCTTCCACATGCCAAAAACATGCAAGTCAGGTTAATTGGCATCAAACTGGGGATTCTAAATTGTCCATAGGTATGACCGTGAGAGTGAATGATTGTCTGTCTCTCTGTGTTGGCCCTGCGATGGACTAGTGATCTGTCCAGGGTGTACCCTGCCTCTCACCCAAAGATGCTGGGATAGGCTCCAGCCCCCCCGCGACCCGAAAAGGATTAAGCGGAAGAAGATGGATGGATGGATGGATGGATGGATGGATAAACCAACAGATGAAAAGCTGTTTTTCTCATTATTAAAACAATTGGACTTATCTGTTTTTGCAAATGAACTCTTCAAATAAATAATAAATAAATTAAAGCGAGTTGGAGGAACAACCTGGCTTAGTGTAACTTGACTTCTAATAATTTTTAATTAGTTAAGTAGCGATAAGGAAAAAAGTTGAAGTCATCTCAAATGCACATTAAAAACTGTTTTATAACAACACTGCAAAATTAAAAGGGGAAAAAAGTGCATAAAATTAATGACAGATGAATTTGTGCAATTGATTTTTTTCAGTATGTAATTTAAAATGTAGAAAAAGAGATGGTCCTTTTTATCGGTTATCATATATGAACTATAGAATTTACAGAAAATGTATATTGTGATATATATCATTATCATCAAATAAGATTACTTATATTGTGATATGAAATTTTGGTCATATCGCACAGCCCTATTGTTAGTGTGTATGCCCCACAAGTTGGATGTCAGGTAGAAGCGAAAGAGGAATTCTGGAGTAAGATGGATGAAGTGGTACAGAGTGTTCCCAGGGAGAGAAAGTGGTGATTGGAGCGGACTTTAATGGACATGTAGGTGAAGGGAATAGAGGTGATGAGGAGGCTCTGGGTAGGTATGGTCTTAAGGAGAGAAATGTGGGAGGATGGATGATTGGAATGTGAAGACAGAAGGATGTAAATGGCTGTGGTGAACACATGCAGTACTTCAAGATGGGATGAGAGAGGAACATAGGGTGACTTACAAGAGTGGAGGAAGGTGAACACAGGTGGACTATATGTTGTGAAGAAGGATAAATCTGAAAGAGACTACAAGGTCATGGCAGGGGAGAATGTAGCTAGACAGGATTGGATGGTAGTCTGTACGATGACTTTGGAGAGCAAGAAGAGGACGAGAGTGAAGGCAGAGCCATAGATTAAATGAGGGAAGTAGATTAAATGAGGGAAGTTACAGAAGGTTGCACAGAGTTCAGGAAAGAGTTGATACAGGCTCTGGGTGGTAGGGAAGGATTACCAGATGACTGAGAAAGTACAGCAAAAGTATTGAGGGAAATGGGTAGAAAGGTATGTGGTGTATCCAGGAGACAGAGGAAGGAAGACAAGGAGACTTGGTGGTGGAATGAGGAGGTACAGGAAAGTATTCAAAGGAAGAGGTTAGCAAAGAAAAAGTGGGATAGTCAGGGAGATGAAGAAAGTAGACGGGAGTATTTGGAATCTAGGCGCATGGCAAAGAGAGAGGTGGCAAAGGCAAAGAAAAAGGCATATAGTGAGTTGTATGGGAGGCTAAACACCATGGAAGGAGAAAAGGACTTTTATCAATTGGCTAGACAGAGAGATCGAGCTGGAAAAGATGTGCAGCAAGTTAGGCTGCATTCAGACCAGGATAGTCCAGGGACCTCAGTTCGAATGGGCGGGGAATGCCGCAGACTTTTGCACCTTTGTTTCGTTTGGTTTGCATTCACACTGCAGCGGCCCAAACTGCCTGAACAACGTCATGCTGTTACAACAACTGTTCGTTTGGGGCGCTGTAGCCAAAACCACCACTTACCAGGAAGAAAAAATCTCGGCCAAGAAGAAAACTCTGGCTCATCGATTGGCCAGGACCGAAAATGGAAATCCCCTTCAGCCGGGTTGTTTGTCCGCCACAAACGAGACATTTTTTTTTAGCTTTTCTCCTCGGCTTTCTCCGGTAAAAGGATTTCTTGGATTTGTGTGGTTGTCTTTATTGTTATTTTCTACCCAAAATGTACTACGGTAAATGCCACTTGCTCTTCTCAGACTACATGTTGCTATGGTTACACAAACACCAAGGGGCACTTCCGCCCTTTGGTCTGCTGGATAGTCCGTTTGGATTCACACTGCAAGCAAAGCGCACCAGACTTCGTTTGCAAGTGAACTGAGACCCCCGTTTTCAGGGGGACCAGACTTCACTTGTTTGGTGCGCACTAGAGTTCCAACGCGCTTTCAAACTGCACCAAATGAACCAAACTATCTGCGGAAGCAGAGCAGAGTTCCTTTGGTCCAGACCAAACAGTGGCTGTCTGAATGCGCCCTTAGACTGATTAAGGACAGAAATGGCAATGTACTAACAAATGACGAGAGTGTGTTGAAAAGGTGGAATGAGTACTTTGAAGAGCTGATGAATAAAGAAAATAAGAGCGAGAGGAGGACAGATGAAGGAAAGATGGTGACCAAGGAAGTCCCGAGGATTAGCAAAGCAGAAGTGAGGGCAGCTTTGAAGAGGATGAACAATGGGAAATGCAGTTGGTCCAGATGACACACCTGTGGAGCTTATGGAGATATTTAGGAGAGATGGCAGTGGATTTTTTAACCAGATTGTTTAACACAATCTTGGAGAGTGAGACGATGCCTGAGAAGTGAAGAAGAAGTGTTTTGGTACCAATTTTCAAAAACAAAGGTGATGCTCAGAGCTATAGTAGCTACAGAGGCATAAAGTTGATCAGCCACACTATGAAGTTTATGGGAAAGAGTTGTTTAAGCCAGGTTAAGAGGAGAGGTGACAATCAGTGAGCAGCAGTACAGTTTCATGCCAAGAAAGAGTACTACAGATACAATGTTTGCTTTAAGAATGCTGATGGAGAAGTATAGAAAAGGTCAGAAGGAGTTGCACTGTGTCTTTGTGGATCTAGAGAAAGCATATGATAGGGTGCCAAAAGAGGAAGTGTGGTACGGTATGCAAAAGTCAGGAGTGACAGAGAGGTATGTGAGGGTGGTGCGGTGTGCTGTAGGAGTGACAGATGGATTCAAGGTGAGGGTGGGATTACATCATTGGCTCTGAGCCCCTTCTTGTTTGCCATGGTGATGGACAGGCTGACAGACAAGGTCAGGCAGGAGTCTCCATGGACCATGATGTTTGCAGACGACATTATGATCTGTAGTGAGAGTAGGGAGCAGGTGGAAGAGAACCTGGAGAGGTGGAAGTATGCTCTGGAGAGAAGAGGAATGAAAATCAGTAGAAGCAAGAATACATGAGTGTGAATGAGAAGGAGACAGGTGTAATGGTGAAGATGGAAGGAGTAGAGATAGTGAAAGTAGATGAGTTTAAATACCTGGGGTCAACTATCCAAAGCAATGGAAAATGCCTAAGAGAGGTGGAGAAGAGAGTGCAGGCAGGGTGGAGTGGGTGGAGACGGGTGTCAGGGGTGATTTGTGATAGAAGGGTAATAGCAAGAGTGAAAGGGAAGATTTGCAAGACGGTAGTGAGATCTGCTATGATGTATGGTTTGGAGATGGTGGCCCTGACAAAAAGACAGGAGATGGAGCTGGAGGTGGCAGAGTTGAAGATGCTAAGATTTTCATTGGGCGTGACTAGGAAGGACAAGATTAGAAATGAGTATATCAGAGGGACAGCTCAGGTTGAGCGGTTTGGAGACAAAGAAAGAGAGGCAAGGCTAAGATGGTTTGGACATGTGCAGAGGAGGGATAGTGGATATATTGGACAAAGGATATTGAAGATGGAGCTGTAGGCAGGAGGAAAAGAAGAAGACCACAGAGAAGATTTATGGATGTAGTGAAGGAAGACATGGAGAGGGTTGGTGTTTCAGAGGAAGATGCAAGGGATAGAGTGAGATGGAGGCAGATGATCTGCTGTGGTGACCCTTGAAGAAGAAGCAGAAGCAGAAGAAGAAGAAGAAGCAGAAGAAGCAGAAGAAGCAGAAGCAGAAGAAGAAGAAGCAGAAGAAGAAGAAGAAGATTTTCAACTTTGATGTTTCATGACCTTGGAAAAAACAGTTAAAACATTTAAAAGGGTTCAGTTTCATAACTTTTGAAACATGAAACAGCACGTTCCAATGCCTTTTCAGTCCATTTTTAGCAGTTACACACCTCACACCTTTTGTTAAAGTTCAGTGAATATCACACACACACTCACAGACACAACTCTGATAGCAAGAGCCCAGTGCACAGAGGATGAGGGCATCCCTGGCAGCAATCAGCATGGAGAGTTCAACCTGCAGCCAAATCAAACCGGGCTCCTAGACAAAAGCTTATGTAAGTGTTCAGAAGCTTTGTTTACAACCAACACTGATAATGCGTTTCTGTTCTATTCCATTCTGCCATCCTTTTGCTGTGGTTGCAAAAAATACAGGGAAGGAAAGAAATAAGAGCGTCTAAGGCAACATACAAAAAGGAAAAAAAGAGCTGAGAAAAGCAAACTGGAGAAAAAAAAAGGGGGGAGGTGAGTGAGGCGCAGAGGCACACTAACCCATATTTGAGGAGACTGAGGTTTATACAGCACCCACAACAGAGCCAGCAACTGGAAATGGATTATAGGCATCCTTTTTTCAATGGGAGGCTCAGCCTATCAGGGTCAGTATTTCGTCTGCAGCTGCTGAACCCCAAGCAAAAAAAAAAGAAAAAGAATACAAGACGTAGTACAGGGCAAGGAGAGAATTTATTATTGTACAGTAAGAGCAATAAAGCTTCCCACTGAGTGGCTGATCCAAAACCCAGTAAACCTAAGGGGCCACACCGAGGGGTGATGGGCCTTCATGAATAATGCACACATCGACTAAAGCAGTCATATGAAAATTGATTCCTCAGCAATATTGACCTGTCTACTTGGAGAGAGAGAGAGAGAGAGAAAAAAAATAATCGAGCACCACTCAACTTGCTAAGCTCTCTCCAGAGTGAGGAGTGTGCAGGATAATTAAACTGGACTGTAAAGGGGTGGGTGGGGGGTTGGACAGCACAACCCTCAAGTCTCAACACAGCACCAGAGCACTGTGATGATGATTCAAGGGTATGGGACAATAATGTAGGAACAAATCAGCTTCCCGTTTCCCAGTACCCCCGTTCGCTGTTTGAGCAGAATGCTTTGCGGCACATCGCACTTGGAGAGTTGAGCCACCCCTAACTTAATTGCAAAGCATACATTTGTATGCTACTTTATGCAAATGAGGGGCATTCAGCACAAGTCGGCTACAGGAAGACGTGCTAAATATTTAAACTAGCAGCTGAGATTCAGCAAGAAAACAACTCATTTCCCACCCTTTCCCCGAGCTGCCATGTTGGATAGGTCTTAAAATCAGTACATTATGAGTACGCACATCATCCACTTAGGCGCAGCTCTGTAGCAACGACGGTGATAAGGCAGAAGAGTTGAGACACTAGTGGAGCTTCTTTCGTAAATGGAAAAATGGTCCAACAGGTTTAATGTATATGAACAGTTGTTTTGGTTTGAAGAAAGAAAGAACATACGGCAGACTGTATATCACCATATACTGTATGTTATCTTACACAGATATGTTACATGTAACAGCGTGACAGGGCGGGACTGCACATGCTGCCTTTGCTCACTCACTGCAGCCAGATCACAAGTTCCAACACTGTACGTACCCATCCCCCCACCATGAGCGCCAATATACTGAGAAAATTACAGAAGGAAAGAGGAGAAAGGAAGAAGGCGAGGGCCCCACTTTGTTTCTCTTCACTCGTCGCTCTCTTTTGCTTCAAGTTTTCGCTTTTTTTTCCCTCAGAGTGTTTGAGCAGGAAAAGTGAGGATCTCTCAGAGGGCAAATGCACAACAACTGCTGAATCCAGGGCTTTCCCCTGCATTAGCCTCTCTGCGTACATACATACATGCTCCTATATTTACAGTGAGCACAAAGCCGTCCCTATATCTGGGTTCCTTCACATTCAAATGCCTGAACCAGGACATGGAAATAAGAAATGCGCCTCCCTCCTGCCCTGACTGAATGCGCTTTACAGCCTGTATTGTCCCAGGCTTTGTGCATGAAGGTATATATTCTGTATATTTTACTGGTGCATGGCTTTTCTTCCAAGGAAGCATGCGTGCGTATTCTGCCAGGGAGCCATTTTGACCCTCCAGGTCTTGAGGTCAGAGTCTCTGGGTATCGGTTACTCCACTGCAGCAGCACTAAGGGACTGATGGGCAGATGGCTTTCTGGTTAGGATGAAGGTCAATGTGGAAGCAAAGATATAATCCACAAGTGGAGAGGAATCATACAAGCAAGTGCCCAAAATGCCTACCAAACGTCGAGACGAAGGTAGGGGTGAAAGGAAGGATCTGAGTCTGCGTTGAGCCCAATGTGCCTTGGGGTTTTGGCGCGATTTCATGCCCCCATAAGCAATGTGATGCACAAACCCAGACACACACACACACACACACCCACACAGCCGGGGATTCTAACTAGCCAGATATCTACATCAGATTTTTAAAAAGAGCGTGGCGCATGGTCGGAGACAGAAAGAACAAAGAGAGAGCAGAACCTGCTACAACAGGCCCTCGTTAATAGTTTTAAATGTTTATAGAGCGGCCTACTTTCCTTATTGAATCAGGGATACATTTACAGCTCTCCTTGGCAGGCACATGGAGCTTTTAATTCTTAGAAAGCAGAAACCACCTTAAAAACCTGAAAAACTGGTTTCTCCTACAAGTTAGCTCATGCTGGTGCAATAAAACGTGTAACACCTTCATTTTAAAGACAACAGTACCTATTGTTAGCAAATTTCTGCAGTCTGAATTTAATGCACAGCTTCCATCTTAAGGTGCATATAGTGCAAAAGCATACATTAGCCTAAAAGAAGCATCTGCATTACACCACAGTTGAGGACATGTGCAGTCTGCATGGCTGTAAATTTACATCAAAGCCACCGTGACTAATTTTTCAGGTCACACAGATGCAAAGAGTGCAGGCCCTTTTTAAAGCTTGTTCATGACCCAAAACAAACTCTCAAATAAAACAAAAACAATCATTCGTGCATAGTTCGGTGCGCTGCTCAAGGATATTTATTGTATATTTTTTAATTGTATTGTATATACATTATATTTATTGTCACATATACAAAAAACGTGTATAGTGAAATTTGTTTCGACCTGTCAACAATAAAAAGAAAATAAATACAGCTACAACAGAACAAGATGACTCAAAGGACGTCTAGTAAGGTGGCTCAAACAAATACACTGTATAACAGATAAAAGATTATTCAACATAAGAAATACCATTTAAAATGCAAACAGCAGTGGGATAAAAAACTATTCCTCAGGTGGACAGACAGTCTTAATTCACCTAAAATTGGAACTCGAAGATCTATGACTAGACTGGAACAGGTGGTTAGCAGGATGATGAGCATCTTCCACAATTGCTCATGCTCGTTTGAGTGCTCGATTATGGTATAGCTCGTCCAATGAGGGGAGGAAGCAACCAGCAGCACGCTCTGCAGCTGACACAATGCGTTTGAAGCGTTTCTTCTCCTCTAGTCGCATTGCCGTACCAGACAAGGAACGACTGTGTCAAGACACTCTTGACCACTGCCTGATAAAAGATTCAAAATCAAGATTCAAGATCATTGTCTGAGCACCACTGAACAAGAGATAAAACTTGGCAGTGATACTCAGATTCTGAGTCACGGATTTTCCCAGCCACAGTAATGTCATCTGCGTACTTTGTCACCAGGCAACTGTCATAGATGGATATGCAGTCATGTGTGAACAACGAATACAATAAAGGCAAGATCACACAGCCATGTGGTGATCCTGTGTTGGTGACTATGATATTGGAGATATTACCTCCAATCTTCACTCGCTGAGAATGATCCAAGAGAAAGTCCAGGATCCAGTTACCCAATGAGTCACTAATGTTCAGTGATAGTAGCTTATCATGCAATCTAAAAGGAGATTAAATAAAATTCTGATGTAGTTGGGGAATTTCATATCCAAAAACTTGACAATCTCATGAAGGGTCAAAGTAATGGCATCTTCAACTAAACATTTTTTACGATATGCGAGCTGAAAGTAGATGTAGCTGATTTTTCTCTTATGTGTCCGGCTTCTTAGAGTTGACCTTGTAACACTGATCTTATATCCTCAGTGTACAATCTATGTTTGAGAGCGCCGCAATGAATTCAACACATGCATGTTGAATTTCAGTAGAGCAGAATGTGTGGGAGAAGGTGGGAGAGGTTCACTGCTATCAGCTTAGCCGCTGCCAAACTCGGGCTGTAGGTTTGTGGACGAGGGGTCCAATAGAAAGATTTACTGTCCAGGTTATCAGGGGAGTGCTTAAATTCTGATCTTTCCCTTTGAAACCTTAAGAGTGCTGTAGTCTACTGTGGCACCAAATGTGCAGGTTGCATTTATTTGCAATACTCTTCAGTAATGGATTACGTAATCTTGTACAACCAGTATTTGGCTGAAGGTCAAGTCATTTGTGCTTTGTCAGCATGCTGGTGCATGCTTATCAGATCCACCCATATCTGCTGTGGCTGTGTTTCTGCTGACCCTCATTGCCTCCCTGCAACCCCCCCCCCCCAACACTCTCTTTTATAAAACCCAGGTGTGCAAACAGAGAGGTTTACTTAGGACTCATAAACGATAACAGATAAGTTGAGAGGAAGGACAGAATGAAAAAGGAAGGAGGCAGGCTCCTTAGAACCAAGGTGAACTGCTAATCCAGGTTGTGACTTGGTCCAGTTTCTTAAAAAAATTCTATTTAAAAAAGAAAAGAAGCAGAAAATCTTGATATTTTTGCAATGATACGTGATCATTCACTGTCACAAGTGCCCATACCAAGTGGCTTCCTGTAACTTTAAGAAAAAAAAACAGACAAACTATTCAAGAGGAAAAAAACCCACAGATATAAGAAAAAAGTCACAAATCTGTAATAAAATTTGCAAATATAAAGAAAAAAAATTTCAAATGTGTAAGAAACACCACACATTTAAATGAAGAGAGAAAAGTTGCATAATTTATTACCCCTCCTTGTATTTCACGGAGCAGCAAATGCTGGCAAACAGTTATTTTGGGGTTTTGTCAGGGTTCATAAAAGGTTGCCAGTTTTTAAGATCCCAAACAGTTTATCTTGTCCCCAAAAAGTTTTGAAAATGTTTAAAATTATTTGGCAAATGTATTTTTCCACAAACAGTTGTAAACAGTTGTAACACATGTCGCTAAAGTTCTTTTTGGTTCACCAAGTAATGAAAACTAGCAACTGTTTAAGACCCTACGGCAAAACTGTTGGCAACCTTAAAAGCTGTGTGCAACCTTTTACAAACCCTGACAGAACACAAAAAGTGCAGCATTCTTGAATGTTTCTCACATTCACTGCTCCACAAGATACTAGCTTGACTTTTGCCGACATTTGTCAAAAAATTTGGCAAATCCATAAATCGCCACATTTGCCAACATTCACCACTCCATGAGATACTACCCTTAAGAAGAAAGAAGTCACCCATCAGAAATGTTGATAGCTAGTTTATGCACGGCTGTTTTGCCTTAATTTTGCGCCGCTCACTTCATTTCATGATTAACTTCCTTTAGCGTTAAATATAGTTGACTAAGGTTAGGGTAACAGATAGGGTTAGGCACTAAAAATACGTGTCCAGGGTATGGAAATGGTTAGTGTAACTGTAACCCTGTTACCCATGTCACTTCATGTTATTATTTACATGGCCACTAGAGGTCACTTACTGTCAAAACATATATAAAGGTCATAATTCCTACTGGTAAAAACTACCATATTGTTCTTTTTTCAGTTGTAGGACATTCTCGAATGTATGGAATGTGTTTAAATGGGAAAACATTTGACAAATTACTTTTTCAATAGCAGAAATGTCATTCTCAAGGGGACAAGTTAGAAAATAACCATAGTAATTCTGAAGTATTGCCTGGAAACCACTGTTGTCAAAGCATAAAACAAATTGTAAGGAATGAAAAATATACCAGACTAACCAAAGGGAGACGGAAAGTTGATACATCATATACTCAAATTTTAGCTTACACTCCCCCTACAGCTGATGGATTCCAGCTTGTAAAGAAGTTAATTGAAATTTGATCTCTTGCATGATTCTCTGTACCCACACAGTTAACCTCTTATGAAAGTGGCCAAAGACTGGGATGGTGGTGGTGGTGGTGGGGGGTGTTTAAAAACATAAATTACAGAAGAAAAACAAATGTGTTTGTGTAAAATGTTTAAACATGTCCAGATACATACATGTACCATAACCTCAGCTGCCACCATCATCTTGTATTTTCTGTTTCAGCGGCTAAGGTGGGCTCAACAATGGCTCGCCTTCATCCCACAGTAACCGACACGCTCACACAAACACACGCAGAATTCTCAAAATTGGGGCCTTGAAGTGGGTTGGTCGGTCTACCAGCTACTCTCACTCAGCAGTCCCCGTAAGGCCAATAGACACGTGAAGGGCCCATGTTTCACTGTCGGCACATTAAGGGAACTATTATCACATACCACGAAAGAACTTAAGACATCATTCCTTTATTCTAATGATGCATAGAGGACGTGGAACACTGGAGCCCCAGCATGTGTACGGAAACAAATCTCAACTTTTGTAATGCATACTTCAGTAACCGAGGCGCTTTGCATGTGTGTCTTTGAGCGATAGAATTTCACAGAGACAAGAGAATGCTGTGTGTGGGGTGAACAGGTGGCCTGCAGGGCGCTGGCTGTTTGATGGCACTCTAGCGCTTTGCTTATCAAATCTGGGAGCGCCATCTCTGTGGTTGGAGCTCCAGTCAACAACTGAGCCTAGAGGGCATGAAGAGCTGCCCTCAGGCCAGTTAAAATGTTACAGTCGTTTCACACTTCTGCAGAACAAACTGAACGAAATTATGACTATCAACCAAAGACGGTCTTTTGGTTGCATTCAACCTGATCAACTTAAGTATTAGATTTGTGTATAAGCTTTGTTAAATTGTTAAATAATTGGCTAGTGTTTTGTCATTTTAGTGTGTCATTTTAACATAATCCCCATCACTCAAGGAAACAGCAGACAACAATAAATATTTGCTGAGCCAGAATAGATAAAAAAAAAAAAAAACACAATAATTTCATCTCACTTCAATACCAAATACTTCTGGTAAAAAAAGAAGTTATGTTATGTACAGTAAATGCAACTAGTTATAGCCCACCACTGCTCATCTACTGTAATTGCATCTCCTTTAGCGAGTACCACTTCCTTTTCCTACCATCTGCCATGAAGGCATGCACGGGCATTGTATTCATCACACAGCCACCAACACAAACTTGACCTTTTGTGTGGTGCATGTGCAAAAGGTTGGGCGTTGTTCGATGCAGCAGCAGCAGCGTCATCATGAATGATAAAGATCAGCCTAATTACACTTAAGCAAATACATGATGACCAACTAACTCCACTGACAATCTATGATAGCACTTGCAAATAATGACAGGATAAAACTGATGCAAAAAAATGTAATCAAGAGGCATTTTTTCTGCTGCCATATAAGTAACAGACTTGAAAAAAGTTACAGTATACGTATTTCATCATAAAAAAACAAAAAACAGTGCTGAATTTTAATACTTACCTAAATTTGGGAGTCTCAAAGTTGTGTGGCAAAGTGTTTTTCTGTTCAATCCTGAGCTGCCAAAGCTTAATCCAGCGATTTACCAAATTTCTTATATCTTTTTTTAAAGCAGCAATGATTTGATTTTTTTTTTTAAATCTGTTTTCCCAAATACCAACTGTCAGTAACTGAGCATTATAAGGTATCTGTTAGATACCTTTTAGATTTAAGACCTCTTCAAGGCTGTATCAAATTTAAAATTGCACAACCACATGACAGTTAGCCTTGCCAAATTATTTACCAGAACTAAAATAACTGCAAGTTTGAGGTAATTAATTTAACTCTTATAAAAAATGATAGAGATAACAGTGTCACCTCCTAGTCAGTAGGTGTTGCATTTACTCCTTCCCCATTATAATACTGTATTGGTTGCCAGGATAAGACAGATGTCCTTTAATCAAAGGTATCTGGCACAGTTCCCAGTATCTGGCAACCCCTGACCTTCTTGAAAAATGACACATGATATCAAGCTAGTTGTGCCATTAGCTTTGAGAAACTTACTGGCTGCTGTAGTTCTCATAAGCCAAGTGCTCAATATAACTATTGTAATATTTTAATACCCGTAATTTAAAAAAAAAATTATTTGTTTTACAGCCCCTCCACTGATCGCCACCTTATCGTGGTGGAGGGTTTGTATGCCCAATGCACCCAAGAGCTATGTTAGTGGGGTAACTTGTCTCTGGTAGGGTCTCCCAAGACAAATTGGTCCTGGGTGAAGGGCCAGAGCAAGAACGGTCCAGTAGATCCCCATGAAAGTGTTACATCAAGTAATGTAATCAAGAAAGTGTACCTAATAATAATAATAATAATATATCAGATTTATATAGCGCTTTTCAAGGACATTCAAACACACAATGGATGCATTATTCATTCACTCCACAGACAGACACTGATAGTGGTAAGCTACTGCCGTAGCCACAGCTGCCCTGAGGCAGAGAGACAGAAACGTACCTGCCAATCCACACCAACGGCTTCTCTGACTACCACCAAACACTTATAGACAATGATACACCAGGGTCACAGATACTGGAGGCAAGGTGGATAAAGTGTCTTGCCCAGGGACACACCAGCAAGATGGCAGGGGGAGAGCTGGATTTGAACCACCAACCCTCCAGCTATGGGACAACCAACTCTATCCCCTGAGCCACTGCTGCCCCAAAGTCACATGGGCTCACCGCCTGCAGGAGCGATCATGGTGATCATGGCATACCTGTCAAGGCATACCTCATGCCTCCCTTATTGGGGGGGCTTTCACACCTGTACTGAGTACTTAAAAACTGTATTTATCGGCAGATGAAAGAAAACTGAAGCAAAAAAAACAAACAAACAAAAAACAAACAAACAACAACAATTGCAACATGAACTATTTCAAACATATTTATTCAAATGTACACTTATATGGACACAGTCTTGAGCCATAACTTTTTGGTAATGTGAAAATAATAAGCCAAGTAGCACAAAAAAATAAATAAATTGAAAAAAATAAATGATAATATTAATAATAAATAAATAAAAAAACAATATTTTTCAAATTTACATTAGCACAAGGTAGATTGCTTAATTTGAAAGTACACAATAAGAATAATTCTGAATATAGTTCTTAATTGTCAGCTAGATATATACACTTGGAATTAAAGAGTTTTTAATTGTCAGCTTTGTTACACTAATGCACTTGGATGAGCTTGAAACAAAAATAAATAAATAAATAAAAAATAAAAGAATCTGGTCAAAAGTGGTCTGTATGCAAGCAAAAAAAAAAAAAAAAATCCATTTCGTACCTCATGAAGTTGTCAATTTCTGCAAAAATGTCGGTGGCTTTTCCTGATGCTGGAATGGGCATGTCCAGCAGCCTGGTCTGGGACATCTCCCCATCGAAAATTCTTGCAAGGATGACGAGATGCTTTTCGGTGTTCTTGTTGTTGCTCTCATCGACCATGATTGAGAAAGGCCCCTTCCTGCATGCTTCTATGACTTGTTCTGTGTAGGCAGGCGCCAGGCTCTCTTTGATGATCATGGTCGTTTTGGTTCTTTTGCAAGCAAAGTCTTGAGCGCTCTTGCTGTCAGGAAACAATGCTGACCACAAATCACTGAAGTGATCTGCCACCGATGGGGGTAGATTGTGCTCTGCCACAAAATGACAAAACATCACTTCTGCTAGTGATGCATTGGATTTGGAAGGCGTCGGTTCTCTCACTGGCTGAAAATGTTCATCCATTCATCGATACGTTTTCGATTTGGCTACACAGTTTTTGTGGCCCTGTGTAGCGAAGTGCGACTTCAGGTCGAAAATCCCCGATGCAGTCACTTTTATGCTCCTCCTACATGGAACACAGAAGGAGTGTGTAGGGCCCTCTGGAGAAGCCTTTATCCATCCAGCGTATTTTCCCTTCTCGAAGCTCGGACTCTCTCATTCTTTTCGGTGACGTCCAGTCCCTCGATTTCCCTTTTCTTCAAGCTTTGTTTTCTTCGCCAGCGGCGCGCTGCATGAAGCCATTTTGAAAATCACAAAAAGACTGCTTAGGTGCGTTCAATTTCGCCAGGCATCGAATTACTGTTCAGTTGATTTTAGGTTCTCTCAATAATTTTTTTTTTACACTGTATATTTTTCTTTTTGGCGTACAGAAATGGCAATACGCCTGTATTTGCTAAAATTGCATTTTCCCCGTATTAAAATACGGCGAAACCGTATCTCTTGACGGGTATGTCATGGCGCTATGTGAACTGGGCAGCAGTCCGGGCTTCTCTGTTTGGACTGCTGCCCCCATGACCCAGACCCCAGGACGAGTGGTAGCAGATGGATACAAGAAAATATAGACTTTAATTCTGCACCTTTATAACAGCCTATACCATCACAACGAAAAGTCACAACTTAAGAGAACAAAGTAAAAAAAGTGATAAGAAAAAGTTCACAAATTTCAGAGAAAAAAAAGCTTGCGCATTTATGAGAAAAAAATGCACTCATAAGAAAGAAGCTAACAGTTGTCTGAAAAACTTAAAACTTTCAGATGAAAAAAGCCACAAATTTGTGAGATGAGAAAAGGTTGAAAATTTATGAGAATATTTTGCAAATTTACTAGAAGAAAATCTTTAAGACAAAAAAGTCACAAGTTCATGACAAAAAAATTGCAAATTTGTAAAAACTCAAAAATATAATAAACTATTAGCACTCAGTTCACTTTCATTAAAGGCAAAAACAGTAACTACAAATTCTCAAAATTGAATGCAAGATTTCTCACCCTACAACACATATAGACAGCTAAGGTGTTTAACATATGTGACCAGCCATGGAAAAACCAGGAACAAGTCTCCCAAAGGGTATTTTGAGTTATTTACAGATTCTAAAAGTGTGGAATCTAAGCTTTCCAATGATGCCTAACACATGGAAATCCAAAAAGATTCCAAGGATTGCCACCTTCCAGGGGAGCCAGGAGGGGGGCGGTAACCAAAGCTAGTCATTTGCATGACTTAGCATGAACCCAACCCCCTTACATCCATCCAGCCATCTTCTACCAGTTATTCCTTTTCGGGTCGTCGGGGGGCTGGAGCCTATCCCAGCATTTTTGGGCGAGAGGCAGGGTACACCCTGGACAGATCGCCAGTCCATCGCAGGGCCAACACAGAGAGACAGACAACCATTCACTCTCACAGTCATACCTAAGGACAATTTAGAATCCCCAGTTCATGCCAATTAACCTAACTTGCATGTCTTTGGCCTGTGGGAGGAAACCAGAGTACACGGAGTAAACCCACGCAGACATGGGGAGAACATGCAAACTCCACACAGAAGGGTCACTGATAGTCTGGGGGTGGGATCGAACTCACGATGGTCAGGGGTGAAATCGATCCCATGACCTTCTTGCTGTGCTGACACAGTGCTAATCATTGCGCCGCTGTGCAGTGGTGGTGCGACCCCCTTACAGTGCTTATCAAAAGGAGCTTGATAAATACAGGATGACAAGCTGCTTAAGTAGCCATGTGCTTCTACCTGAACGTGCTACTGATTGGCCGAAATGAATAACAAGGACGTGTGAATGGCCAAACAAACCGGATATGTAAATCAGCTGTGGTATCCACGTCCCCGGAACTAGCAAGCGGTCTTGCTGATATTTCCCTCTGACACTACTCTATTTCAAACACAAAGTTTATGGTTTTAAAATCTCCCACACTGTTATCTGAAGCATGGAGTAGCTTCTTCATGATTTCAACTAGCATATATTGCAAAAAAAAAATTAAAATCACAAATTTTTCAAAAAAAAAAAAAAAAAAAGCATTTCTGTGTTTTTAAGGAGTCACATCAGGCTGATTTGTTGCTGGTTTGCTCGTGGCGGGTCACATATTTGTGCTATTATAAAGACCTTTAAAAGGTAGCTCTAAAGATTTATTAAGAAAAAGAAAAAAGCTACGGGGAACAGAAGTTTACCTAAATGAACATCTAACAAAAACTAATGCTGAAATAGCACGGCAAGCACGGATGCTGAAAAGACAAAATAAGATACAGGCAACATGGACAAGAAATTGTAGAGTTTGGATCAAACTAAATGGAACACCTGAGGAAGCAAAGAGTATAATAATCAGAGAGATTACTGACTTAAATAAATATAGAAGAACACTGATTAAGAAAATTAAGAGACTATGATAATCCATATCCACACACACGGCAAGAATAGTTCTTTTGACATACCATGTCAATGTACTAAAAAAAAAAAAAAAAAAAAACTAAACAAAACAAACAAAAAAGCTTATGACTGACTTGAGTAGACATCAATTATCCCCAGTTGGAGGAAGTCATTTGACACAGAGTGAGGAAATTCAAACTCTGAAAATATGCCATTATGCTGAACATAAACTACAAGAGATGGAGAATGATATTGATCCTGATAACCACTTTTTCAATAATATTCATAATCATTGTGAATATTACACTGAAATGCAATTCAAAAGTCAAGTGCAACTAGATGGTAAACTATCAATAATACACTTCAACAGCAGAAGTCTTAACAAAAACTTTCCACAGATTCAGGACTATTTAAAACAGCTAGACAGAAAATTTACAGCCATCGCAGTCTCTGAAACTTTGCTTAAAGTGTACCTGTGGTGGTCGTGAAAAAAAAGATATTATATTGAGCCCCTGTCTCACGTTCTAGTTCAAGTTTAAGTTGAAATTCACGTTCAAAGCAATTTGATATAAATCCATTGCTGATGTACTGGTTCAGCTATGTCAGCAAAACATGGGTACAGCCATACTAGCGGCTACATGGACTTCCAGGACGCTTCCTGTGACGTAATTTCGTGGCTACCGCGATCTGGATCAGTATTGGCTGAGCCTCGAGTACCCGGATGTGCAGTGGCTTTGGGGATATTCAAATTCAAATTCAAACGTTTATTTCAAACTCAGGGTTCATATTAAATGCAGAACTGAAACGAGTAGAAAATAAATAAATAAATGCTTAAATTCGGCGGGTCCTATTGTCTGATCTGAGGTCGTTAACAGCCGCAATACGGCAGATTAATTCGGCTCCTCCCTCGCCGCTATAAAGAGCGGCAGACAGCGCGTTGCGTTGTGTGAGGACCAAAATTCAAACGTTTATTTCAAACTCAGGGTTCATATTAAATGCAGAACTGAAACAAGTAGAAAATAAATAAATAAATGCTTAAATTCGGCGGGTCCTATTGTCTGATCTGAGGTCGTTAACAGCCGCAATACGGCAGATTAATTCGGCTCCTCCCTCGCCGCTATAAAGAGCGGCAGACAGCGCGTTGCGTTGTGTGAGGACCAAAATTCAAACGTTTATTTCAAACTCAGGGTTCATATTAAATGCTGAACTGAAACGAGTAGAAAATAAATAAATGCTTAAATTCAGCTGCTTGTCTCATCTGATCTCGTAACTGCCGCAACACGAAAGATGATTCTACAACTATATACAGAGCAGCAGACACTCGGTGCTCTTGTAAAAACAAAAACATACAATGCGATATGGATATCGCAACATGGCGGAATGTAAAGCCTTTGGATGTCTGAATAATAAGCGAAAAAAACAAAGAAACACTTTTTTTGTGTACCCAAACCCAGCTCACCTTGTCAGAAGATCGGAGCGGAAACAGGGCACAGACGAATAATTTCAGACGAAATTGCGTTGTGTGTGAGGACCACTTCGTCACTTTAACCCTCAGAAGACCTTTCTGGCTCAAACCTGTAGCCATGTTGGACAAATTCTTCCTCAGAGTCCGACAATTCAGCCATAATAGAATAAAAACACTCACAACAGCACCCTAGTCTCTCATACAGGCGGAGCATTGACTGTTGAGTATCAACGAAGTGACGTCACATCCGCATGTGTCATGGCTGCGCCCACAGTTTTCATTGGCTGCCCATGGCCAAGGTCCTATTTGAATATATGTCTGGTGGTATATGGCTGGCAAAAATTATTTACCAAAATAAGAAATACTTTTTCATAATGTTTTCAAGTCAAATGCGTCTTCACGACCACCACAGGTACGCTTTAATGAACAGCAGGCTCCCCTGATGGCAATAGAGGGATATCAGATGTTTCATATTAACAGATCTCAAAAAAAGGGTGGTGGTGTTGCACTGTATATTGATGACCTGTATAGGTGTAAACTTGTAAATGGAATGTCCTTTGCACTACCAGGGATTTTAGAATGTGTTACTGTTGAGATTGGTTCAGGTTCCTTTATTTGTACCCGTAGGCAGATTTGTTGAGATTGACCAAGATAAAATAAAAAATCTAATTATAAGTTGTATATATAGAACGCCGGGAACTTGCATTGAGACATTCAGAGATAAATTAGTCGAGCTGTACAATAATATTACTAGTAAGAAAATGGTAGTAATTTGTGGAGATTTCAATATTGATTTACTAAATCCATATCAACAAAATGTAATTACAGAGTTCATGAATTCTATGTACAGTATGAGTCTATATCCCACAATAACACATCCCAGTAGAATCACAGTTCACACTGCTACACTTATTGACAACCTGTTTGTTAATATTATTGATAAGAAAATAGAAAGTGGATTATTGATAAATGATATAAGTGACCATTTGCCAACCTTTGCACTTATCCATGGCCACACGGAGGCCAATACAGAAAAAAATTTTAAAATCGTTCAGATACAAATCACAAAATGCAATCAGTTCTTTTAAAGAAGACTTGCTGAAGCAGGACTGGACAAAAGTCTATGTATCAGATGTAAATGAAGCCTATGACACATTTATGAACATTGTAACCACTCTTTATGAAAAAAATTGTCCATTAGTAAAGAGAAAGCTTAAACATAAATTTGTCGATAAGCCATGGTTAACCAAAGGATTACAAAAGGCGTGTAAAAAGAAAAAAATTATTATATAAAGCTTTTCTAAAGAAAAGGACAAAAGAAGCAGAGCAGCGGTATAAAACATACAAAAATAAGTTAACATATATAATGAGATGTAGTAAAAGAGACTATTACAGTAAAGAACTGAAGAAAAACAGAGACAATATTAAAAATACATAGACAATACTTAACAATATTCTTGGAAATAAAAACAGAAATGCAAGCTACCCAACCAATTTTTCAAAAAATAATACGACTCAGAGTGTGAATGCAGTTTCACCTGCAGATGAATTTAATAACATTTTTGTTAACATTGGTCCTAATTTGGCTCGAGAAATACCCATTACGGCACCTACGGGTGATACAATAAGCAAAAACACTGCTATAAAAGACTCCCTTTTCACAAAGAACACAGACGAGAGAGAGGTCATTGAAATTGTTAAATCGTTTAAAAGTAAAACATCTACGGACTGTAATGGTATTGACATGCTCTTAGTCAAAACTATTATCGAATGCTTAGTGAAACCACTGACGTATATTTGTAACCTGTCTCTCCAAACAGGTATATTTCCCAATGCAATGAAAATAGCTAAAGTAATTCCGATATACAAGACGGGTGACAGAGGGGAACTTTCAAACTATAGACCAATTTCACTATTGCTGCAATTTTCCAAGATACTTGAAAAAATATTCTATGAGAGAATTGACAACTTCATAATGAAGAATAATTTATTGTGTGAGCAGCAATATGGGTTCAGACACAAGAGGACAACTGCATTTGCTCTAATGGAATTTATAGAAAAAATATCAACTGCCGTTGAAAATAAAGAGTATTCAGTTGGGGTATTCCTGGATCTTAAAAAAGCATTTGATACAGTGGATCACAATTTATTATTAAAGAAACTACAAAATTGTGGTATTAGGGGGGTAGCACTGTCCTGGTTAAGTAGTTACTTAAAGAATAGATATCAGTATGTATGTGTTGGTAACAAAAACTCACAGTCACTGAAGGTTACTTGTGGAGTCCCACAGGGTTCAGTTTTGGGGCCATTGTTATTCAATATGTATATAAATGATATGTAAAGTCTCGGAAAAAATGGATTTAATATTGTTTGTCGATGACACTAATCTATTATGCAGTGGAAGCAATTTGGAACAACTTTTGGATACACTCTGAAAGGAATTAGGAAAGCTTAAACTGTGGTTTGATTCAAACAAATTAACGCTCAATTTAAGTAAGACAAAATTTATAGTTTTTAACAACCATCACAACAACTTAGTATCTAAACTCAGTGTAAATGGTGTAGAGATTGAAAGGGTATCTGAAACTAAATTTCTTGGAGTAATAATTGATAATAAACTGTGTTGGAAGTCACATATTAATCATATTAAAGGTAAAATATCTAAATCAATCGCAATACTACACAGAGTGAAATATTTGCTGAATCAACCCACACTATATACTCTGTATCATTCATTAATACTCCCATACATGACATATTGTACTGAAGTATGGGGAAATGCATATAAAACAAACATATATCCAGTCTTTATGCTTCAGAAGAGAGCTATTAGAATAATAAACAAAGCTGCTTACAGGGAACCAACAAACCCACTTTTTCTTAAATTAAAAGCTCTCAAGTTGAAAGATCTGGTTGACTTTAAAACTGCAGTAATAATGTTTAAAGTGAAGAATCTATCACTGCCTGCAAATATCCAAAAGTTGTTCCAAATAAGGGAGAAACAATATCATTTCAGAGGAACATGTATATTTCAAAAACCTTCAGTGAGAACTACCACCAAGCAACACTGTGTTTCAGTGCAAGGAGTCAGATTATGGAACGATTTTGGACCTGAATTAAAATCATGTACAACGCTTGAACAATTTAAACAAAAACTAAAGGAAGAAATACTCCAAACATATATACAAAATGACATGTAAAATCACATAAGGATTGTCATATCCAGTCTGCGTTGTGTTGTTGCTTAGTTTTTTTTTGTCACATTTTGTCTTAGCTTTGTTCCGAATTGTAATCGCTCTTGTTTTGTTTTTCTTTTGAATTCTTGAATGGAATATGGGTGGGCAATATAAGCTGCGGCTTCAGCCATCACCCATTTCAGATAACTTATGCTGAACTGTATAATCAGAGGAGTTATTGTTTAATTTGACCTTGTTGGATTTTTTCCCCTTTGTTATATTATTCTGTTTCTTTTTAATCTTTACTTTTAATCTATCCGAAAAATAAAGATTCATTCATTCATTCATTCATTCAAGAGATAATTAATGCCTTAAATTTGTATGAACAAATGTATGGCTTCTCAAGGGTCCACAGACACTCAGCATTAACTGTTATCACATGTACTGTACTTACTCGTATCATCATTTTTGGTAATTTTTCATAATTTACTGCTCAATGAAAAGGAAAAAATGCACTCATTCTTTACTAATTTCAGCTAATGAGACTAAACAGTCTTTCCCACTTGAAATTAATACTTTTAGATACCGTAGTACTTTGCGATGGAAAGTACCTGAACTACTGTACACTGTGTGTAGTAGAGAGTAAACTTTGTGGTTATACAAACTGGTGACACAATATACTGTAACATATAATCCGTAGGTCTGACACGCAGAGGTAGGTTAGCTCAATTTAGCTGCGACTATAGTTTCCCAAACCTGTACGGCTAATCTAACATAATCTTGTTTTAATCTGCTGTTATCAATCTGGACTGACTATGACTGGGCTCAAGGAGGCGTGTGAGTGGCTCTAGAAGTGAGACAAAGAAAAGTGATTTTTTTTTTCCCTTTTCTTTTTGCCACCCCGTCCTCTTCTTCTGTCTTCTTCTGCCTTCTGCCTCCAACACAGGGAGCTTTATTGCAGTAAATTAAATGTTAATGAGTAACAGTAGCTCAGATCTTCCTCTGCAGACTCACAGTGATGCCTAGTATGTAGAGTGGCGTAACTGAAAGAGGCATGCTCAGAAGAAAACAAATTAAAGTTTAAAAGCCAGGAGCCACATTATGAGCTAAATTCAAATGATCATTGAGGAGGACGCTTGATTCCAGTTGTTGCTTCTAAGGGTGGCCCAAGCAGTTATTGAGTTTAGGGGTCAAGGTTTAGGTTTGGATTTTGTTTGGATTTTTTTTTTTTTACCCTTAATAATAAACACCTTCATTTAAAAACTGCATTTTTGTGTTTACTTGTGTTATCTTTGTCTAATATTTAAATTTGATGATCTGAAACATTTAAATGTGACAAACACAAAAAAACGGGAAATCAGGAAGGCGGCAAACACTTTTTCACACCACTGTATATACAGTAGCTGTAACTGTGGTACAGTATGTTGCCGCATATGGTGACTTAAGGGGGTCGATTACAGAGGAGGAGGCAGCCAGGCAAGGGGCCCACTTCAGCAATGTGGTTATCAGAGAACCCGAGAGGCAAGGCCAGAGCAGAGGTACGTGTGTGTGTGTGTGTGTGTGTGTGTGAAGCACGCTCGTTCACTGGGTCACTCCGTTATCAGCTGTCACCCAAACTGCGAGTCGATCCCTCCCTCCCCCCTCACCTGGGTGACAAGTTGTGTCGGTTACCACGGAGAGGAATAAGTAACAACACCCTTCCCGGGGCCTGCCGAATACAAGTGTGCATGCCTGTCAACACTTATAAACACAGACACACACAGAAAGAGCAGCTGATGGGGTGGGTAGGCCTTTATATATGTAGTCGATAATTCTATATTCTAGTCTGATCATTCCTAAACTTTACATCTAATATATGCACAGCTGTAACAGTTACATTTACTCAAGTACAGGTACTCAAGTAACTTTTTTCACAAAACTGAGTAGTTTTACTGTGGAATTTTAGTCTGACTTTAGTATGTACAGTTGAAAGCATAAGTTTACATACAAGGGGAAGCTGAAAAGGTCATAGTGGTCAAATTTGACCAAATGTGGTTTATTTTTCAACCGCAGGGATCCAGGCGCTGCAACACTGATGGAAGAAGTGTGTGGGCCGAAGGGGAGACTATGTTGAAAAATAAACCACATCTGGTCAAATTTGACCACTATGAACTTTTCAGCCTATGAACTTTTCAGCCCCCCCCCCCCCCCATACACTGTATAAAATGACATATAACCTTTTTTTCCTCACTGTCTAACAATAAATCAGACTAGACTTTTCCTGTTTTAGGTCAGTTAGGATTACCAAAATTATTTTTATTTGCAAAATATTTTTTAGAAATTTTTCATATTATTTTCTTCAAAGTCAAAAGTTTACATACACTAAGATTGCTATGCCATTAAATAATTTGCGAAAGCCCAGATAATGATGTCATGGCTTTCTAAGCTTCTGATAGGTTAATTGACAACATGTGAGTTAACTGGAGGCACACCTGTGGATGTATTTTAAGGCACGCCTCAAACACACTGCTTCCTTGTTTGACGACATGGGAAAATCAAAAGAAATCAGCCAATATATCAGGAAGAGAACTGTAGACCTCCACAAGTCTGGTTCATCCTTGGGTACAATTTCCAGATACCTCAAGGTGCCATGGGAATGTCTAGCCATCATACCGCTCAGGAAGGAGACGGGTTCTGTGTCCCACAGATGAATGTGCTTTGGTTCCAAATGTGCATATTAACCCCAGAACAAAAGCAAAACACCTTGTGAACATGCTGGCTGAAGCTGGTGTCATTATCCACAGTGAAACAAGTCCTGTACAGTCATGGGCTAAAAGGCCACTCAGCAAGGAAGAAGCCATTATTCCAAAAGCAACATAAAAAAGCCAGATTACAGTTTGTAAATGCACACAGGGACAAAGACCTTAATTTCTGGACACATGTCCTGTGGTCTGATGAAACTAAAATTGAACTGTTTTGCCATAATGACCATTGTAACATTTAGAGGATAAAGGGGGAAGCTTGCAAGCCTGAGAACACCATCCCAAATTTGAAGCACAGGGGCGGCAGCATCATGTTGTGGGGGTGTTTACTGCAGGAGGGACTGGCGCACTTCACAAAATAGATGGCATCATGAGGAAAGAATATTATGTGGAAATACTGAAGCAACATTTCAAGACATCAGCCTGGAAGTTAATCCTTGGGTGCAAACGGGTCTTCCAAATAGACAATGACCCTAAGCATACCACCAAATTAGTTACAAAGTTGCTTAAAGACAACAAAGTCAATGTTATGGAGTGGCCATCACAAAGCCCTGACCTCAATCCCATAGAAAATTTGTGATCAGAGCTGAAAAGATGTGTGAATGCAAGGCGGCCTACAAACCTGACTCAGTAACACCAGTTCTGTCAGGAGGAATGTGCCAAAAGCCCAGCAAACTATTGAGAGAAGCTTGTGGTAGGATACTCAAGATGTGTGACCCAAGTCATACAGTTTAAAGTCAGTGCTACCAAATACTAAGGAAATGTATGTAAATTTCTGACTTTGAAGAAAGTAATAAATTCTCTAAAAAATTATTTTGCATATCTAAAAATTATTTAGTAAATAGAAATAATTTTGGTAATTCTAAATGACCTAAAACAGGAAAGGTTTAGTCTGACTTAATGTCAGTGAGACAAAAAAGGTTATATGTCTTTTTATTCTTAAAATGATGTTTTAAAAACTCAGAGCAATCAGAAAGTGGCCATAAGGAATGGAAGAGAAGCAAAAAAAAAAAACAGCAAAATTTAAAACAATGTGTCATGGGTTTAAGTGTCCCCTGAAGCTTATGTTTCCTGAAATTGTGACTTAGATTAACCATTATAATTCAATAGTGACTCCGTGAAACACTCATGGCTGCTCTGTTCATTCACAGACCAGAAAATTCACGCTGTTATCCTGTTAAATCAAAGGGAATCATTGTTCTTTCGCATGTCCTTTTGTTGTTAAAATTGTGTTAACAGGTCTGAGGAGTTGTTAGTTCCTGTCCAGCAGGTCAGTTGGGTGGGGGGTGGGGGGGGTCAGTGCTGCTGTTAAAGCCATGTCACCCTTTAACCCTTTAAGAGGGAGCTGAGGAGGAAGATCAGAGAAGGCAAGGACAGCTTCAGGAAGAAGATGGAGGCCAAGCTGCAACAGAGCGACATCGGCGGGGTCTGGAGAAACCTTAAAACAATCTCTGGGCTCCAGAATACCTCCTCCCAGGCCACGGGGTGCAGGGAGTGGGCGAACAATCTGAACCTGTTTTTTAATAGGTTTCACCAACCGCCCTCCCCCCCGATTGCACAACAACCACTGCTGCCTCTAAAGACATCGAGTCCTGCTGTCCACACCCCACTCCACCAACACACCCCCACTCCCAACACACAGCCCCCCAACATGACCCTCACTAAGACCCAGGTGAGGACAGAGCTGAGGAAGATCAAGGCAAGGAAGGCCTCGGGACTGGACGGCATCAGCGCGAAGCTCCTCAAGTCCTGCGCAGACCAGCTGTGTGGGATTGTGGAGCACATCTTCAACCTGAGCCTGAAGCTGGGGAGGGTACCACAGTTGTGGAAAACATCTTGTGCGGTACCTGTACCAAAGACTTTCCACCCCAAAGACCTGAACAGCTACAGACCAGTGGCCCTGACGTCTCACATGATGAAGACCCTGGAGAGACTGCTCCTTGCTCACCTCCGACCCCTGGTGGGACCTGCGATGGATCCACTCCAGTTCGCCTACCAGCATGGCATTGGGGTGGAGGATGCAGTGATCTTCCTCCTTCATCGTTCCCTGTCCCACCTGGAGAAGCCCGGGAACGCGGTGAGGATCGTGTTCTTTGACTTCTCCAGTGCTTTCAACACCATCCAACCGATGATCCTGAAGGACAAGCTGCTGTGCGCAGGGGTGGACCAGCACCTGTCATCATGGATCCTGGACTACCTCACTAACCGGCCACAGTTTGTGAGATTGTGTGTCTGACACGATTATGGCACGGGGGCCCCCCAGGGAACGGTTTTGGCTCCCTTCCTGTTCACCCTTTATACTGCGGACTTCTCACACAACACAACACACTGCCATCTACAGAAGTTCTCTGATGACTCTGCGATTGTCGGCCTCATCTCCAACAGAGATGACGCTGAGTACAGAGGACTTATCCAGGACTTCGTGGACTGGTGCCATCGAAATTACCTCCAGATGAGCGCGAGGAAAACTAAGGAGCTGGTGGTGGACTGCCGCAGGCAAGGACAACCCCTCACAGCACCAGTAAACATACAGGGAACAGACATTGAGATGGTGACATCCTACAAGTACCTGGGTGTTCAGCTGAACAATAAACTAGACTGGTCACACAATACCGATGCACTCTAAAAGAAGGGACAGCGCAGTCTGTTCCTACTGAGGAGGCTCAGGTCTTTTGGTGTACAAGGGGCGCTGCTGAAGACATTCTACGACACGGTGGTGGCATCAGCCATCACTTTTGGAGTGGTCTGCTGGGGCAGTGGCATTACAGCAGCAGATAGGAAGAGACTGAACAAACTAATCAAGAAAGCTAGCGCTGTCCTGGGGCAGCGCCTTGATCCAGTGGAGGAGATAGGAGAGAGAAGGATGGTGGCTAAGCTGTCATCTCTGCTGGAGTCCGAGTCCCACCCTATGCAGGACATACTGAACGCACTGAGGAGCTCATTTAGCAGTAGACTACATCATCCTAGGTGCGCGACCGAGAGGTTTCGCAGGTCCTTCCTACCTACGGCTGTCAGACTGTATAACTTAAGCAGGGCTGCTCGCAGAGATAGCAAAAAAACGTGACGACCTAATAGTATTGAATGCAAAAGACGCAACAGACTTACACAAATGGTCCCCTCCAGCATACAACTAGGACAATATCAGTTGCTACGGAGGGTGACAATATGTATGGGTACATATTCATACCATGTAGGGTAATTAAATAGACGGTTATGCTGTTTATTCCATCTAGCTACAATGCTCTGCACTGTGTATATATATTTATATATTTATGTGTACATATGTATATTCACTGCTCTTATTTTCTTATCTTCTTAATTATTGCTCTGAGTGTTGCTATCCCTGTGCTGTTGCAATCCTGGAATTTCCCCATTGTGGGACTAATAAAGGCTTATCTTATCTTATCTTATCTTATCTTAGCCCTTTGGTTTCCATCTCAGCAGCTGCTCTGTTTGAACTGTCCTCAGAAGGGAACATGTAAATCGACAGAGGTGTGAAGTTTGTCCCAGTTGTTCCCACTGATGTCATGGGGGGGGGGGGTGATCTGTTGGGTGTCATGCGTTTACTCCTCCTGGGTTAAGTGGATTATTTCTGCTGCTGTGGATCACCTATTCCTCTTCTTCTTCTCCTTTTCCCTGCTGATTAATGCAGATCTGAAGGATTTAACACCACCGAACACCACCGTTTAGTTCCTCCTCACAGCTGTCATTTTAAAAAAATAGCCAACACACGCCAATTTATCACATCCTTTTTCATGTAAATTAGAAACATTCTTTTGTAAATGTGAGGATTTTTCTCATAAATTTGCAGGATTTTCCTGCAGTTACAGCCATTTTACTCAGAAATGTGCAGCTTCTTACTTGAAAATTTGCAGCTTTTTATTATTCATAATTTTCCAGCTTTTACCTCATGAATTTAGAACTTTTCTTACTCTTAAATTTGCAGCATTTTACTCGAATCTGGTATTTGCAGCGTTTTAGGTTGTAAACAGTTGGAAATTTACACCTTTTTTGTCTTTTTGCTAAAGTTGCAGCTTCTTACCCATAAAATTCCACTTTTTTTTGGTCAGAAATTGGCAGCTTTTAACTGAGACTTACACACACACCCCTTTTTTTTTTTTGTCAGGTCAGGCATTGGCTTGCTTGCTACCAGATAACCACGAAAACCGGTACTACCTGTCTCATGGGTCGGGCCGTCGGCGACTCAACTGGCATCCCTGCCCTTCTGAGGATGTTGAGGGTGAAACAGGGCATTCTGGCAGAACTAAAAACAATATCTGCCACAGGTCTGTGGTGGACCACTCCCAGTTACACAGGGTGAGACTGGACATCCTGGCAGATAAACACATCTGTCGCAAGGTCTGTGGTGGACTGTGCCAGTCGGGGCATCATGACATGCACTACACAAAGAGCAGAAATAAACAAACCTATCATCTGGTCAGTCACTGCAACAGATACTGGAGTCAGTTTGTCTTGGCTTGTCCTTGCCACTGATAATACCTTTATCTGTCAAGAATGTGCTGCTAGTCCAGCAAAAGCTAGCGGTACTCAAATACTTTGCAAGCAGTTTCATGAAATGGTCAATCAGAAAGCAACTCATACCGGCTCGGACGTCGCCCGGGCTTACAAGGTCCGCGCTGATCTGTTCACACTCCGACAGGCAGCGAAAAGTAAGCTAGGAGCAGGAAGACAAAAGAAGAGGAAAACAGCAGCCTTGTGTGTAGCAGAATGGAATGTATGCACTCTGTTGGACAGAACAACATCATAGTGCCCAGAAAGACAGACCGCGCTTGTGGCCCTGGAAATGAACAGGTACAATGTAGACATAGCTGCACTTAGTGAAACAAGATTGCGTGGATATGACAGCTTGGAAGATCATGGGTACATCTTTTGAATGAGAGATCAACTCAAGAAAGGAGAGAAGCAGGAGTGGGGTTTGCAGTTAGGAAGGAGATAGCAGCAATGCTTGATGAGGAACCGGTGTCAATCAACGACAGGATAATGACTATGAGACTCCCACTACAGTGGAAGATGTATGCCACACTCATCAGTGTATATGCCCCAACAATGACCAACACAGAGGAGCTGAAGGAAGAGTTCTACAGTGATTTATGTGAGACTATCAGGCGTGTATCGACTGATGACAGGCTGATACTCATTGGAAATTTTAATGCCAGAGTTGGTTCAGACACTGAGAAATGGAAAGGAGTGCTAGGTAGTCATGAAGTAGGCAAGTGCAATGCTAATGGAGAACTTCTACTTACACTATGTTCAGAGTACAACCTTGTGATAACCAACACTCTATTTAAGCACAAGGACACACACAAGAAGACATGGATGCACCCAAGATCCAAGCACTGGCACTTGTTAGACTACATCATAATCAGGCAGAGAGACATAAGGGATGTATTGGACACTAGAGCAATGAGAGGCGTGGACTGTGGTACTGATCATGTTATGATGAGATCTAGATTAAGGATTTGGAGATGAAAACAGCACTGCAGGATGGGTGCGAAGCCACCACGGAAGCTAAACACTAGTGCACTGAAAGGCCAAAAGAAGCAGGAAGAACTTACACAGGAAATGGATGAAAACTTGAAAGACTGGGACAGCAACAACTCAGAGAATGACAGAAGAGGAATGGGCAACACTGAAGGATACGGTGTATCAGACTGCGAGTGATGTATTAGGCCACCCTGAGAGGAAACATCAAGACTGGTTTGATGAGCAGGATGAGCACCTGAAGAAACTGCTAGAAGTGAGGAATACAGCTAGGCAGGAAAACCTAGAGTGTAACACAAGGTCGAAGAAGAAGAAATACTCAAAGGCTCAGAGTGAGCAACAGAAGTACACCAGAGGGATGAAGTCCAACTGGTGGGATGAAAAAGAGGAGGAACTTCAAACTGCAGCAGACAGGAAGGACATGAAAACATTCTTCACAGGTTTGAGAGAAATCTACAGCCCTAAACCAAGAGGATTGATCCAACTAAAGGTTATGGATGGTGAAATGGTTTTGCAGGAGAAAGACAAGATCCTGGACAGATTTGCAGACCACTTTGACCAACTACTAAACAACCCTGGAGATCTCACTGAAGAGGCTAAAGAAGCTCTAGTGCAGCGACCAGCTGTATCAAGTCTGGATGAACCACCAAATTTTGATGAACTAATGGCAGCTATCAGGACAACACAGGATGGTAAAGCTTCAGGGAGGGATGGAATTCTAGCAGAAGTGTGGAAATTTGGTGGTGTTCAGCTGACCAACTGCCTGCACAAGCTCATCCAAGAGATATGGGATGCCCAGAAAGTACCTCAAGACTGGAAGGATGCAAGTATTGTGCCTTTGTTCAAGAAAGGTGACAGGAAAGATTGTGGAAATTACCGAGGTATATCCCTGCTAGCCACTGTTGGTAAGATTCCACATGTACTGCTGAACAGACTCAATGAACACATCTCGCAGAATGTACTAACGGAAACCCAGTGCGGCTTTAGAAGTGGAAGAAGCACAATGGACATGATTTTCTGCTTTAAACAGGTTCAAGAAAAGTGTATCAAACAGAACATGCCGCTTTATGTAGTCTTCATAGACTTCAGTAAAAGCCTTCAATACTGTTTCGCAACAAGGACTTTGGCAGGTACTCAAGAAATATGGCTGTACAGAGACGTTTGTCAGCCTGATAGAGGCACTCCATACAGGTATGCAAGCAAACGTGGCAATGAGTGGTTCAGTATCTAAAGACTTTTCAGTAAGCAATGGGGTGAAACAAGGGTGTGTGCTGGCGTCTACACTCTTCTCGCTATATCTGGCAGCCATGCTTGAGGTGGCCTTCAAAGACACTTCAGAAGGAGTATACATTCAAACAAGGAAAGAAGCAAACTTGTTCAATGTGGCACAGTTTAAAGCCAAGAGTAAGACATTGATAAAGGTAGTAAGAGAAATGCTCTTTGCCGACGACCGTACTCTAGTTGCACACAGTGTGGAAGATATGCAATCTTTAGTGGAGAAATTTGCAAGAGCAGCTAGCCAATTCAGCCTCAAAATCAACATCAAGAAGAAAGAGTGCCTTTATCAACCACCAATGTTCCAATTATCAACATCACTACCAGAAGAGATCAGCATTGATACAGAGGCACTAGTCAAGTGCAAGACTTTCAAATATCTAGGGAGTACTGTTTCAGAGAATGCTAGGCTGGAGGATGAACTATCTCTCAGAATGGGAAGAGTGAGCGCTGTGTTTGGAAACTTGAGGGAGAGACTGTGGAACAATCGACATGTGTCTATCCGTGTGAAATGCAAAGTGTACAGAGCGACAGTACTGGCTACTCTATTGTACGGTGCTGAAACTTGGACTGTCTCCAGAGTGCAGGTAAAGAAACTCCACGTGTACATGGTGAGACACCTTCGAGCCATAATGAACATCTCATGGAAAGACAAGATAACCAACATAGAAGTGTTGAAACAAGCTGGTCTACCATCAATGGAGGACATGCTAATACAGATGAACCTGAGATGGCTCGGACATGTTGAGAGGATGGACCACCAGCGTCTCCCTCGGCAGTTACTCTACTCACAGTTATGCGAGGGCAAACGCAATCAGGGTAGACCAAGGCTCAGATTTAAAGACACTGTAAAAAGAAACTTGAAGAAGTTGGATATAGACTGGAGTTCCTGGCAGCGGAAGGCTAAGGACAGAGCTGTTTGGAGGAATCTGATCAGACCTAAATGAAACAGTCATTGTCGCCCACGACAGACTGCTATGATGATGTAAATTTCTGGTTCCAGATGTATGAAGAAAAAAAAAATGTATTTCCACTTAGGTACATTTGGTACTTACTTTTGATTTCACTGATTTGAAAACATGTTAGAAATGTGCTTGCTTATAGTGTAAAATGACTGCATTTTAGTAATTTGACCAAATGTATAATTTTATATATGGTACATCTTATATTTGCATTATATTCCAAGTGGGAAGTTTATTTTCCTAAGACCAATAAAACATTATCCAAAATAATGAAAAACATTTGTGGAGGCACAAAATTACAAGAAAAAGTTTACAAATTTTAGTTGCCAATTCATGAGAAAAAAAATCTGCAATTCCATAGGAAAAATTGTTGCAATTTTACAAGAAAAATGTCTCATATTTATAAGGAAAAAACTAAAACTTATGAGAATAGTTTCAAAACAAAATTATGAGAAAATAATTAAAAATTTACATTAAAAAGTTGCACATTTACAAGGAAATAGAGTAATTTGTTCAGAAAACTGTCACAAATTTAACACAAAAAATGCTCATATTTCCAAGAAAATGATGAGTACAAAATGATGAGTACAACTAAGTACATCTTTTCTATGCTTTCTAACTCTTTAGTAATTTGTTTTGGTGACTACTCCTCCCTCCTCTGAACATATCCATAAAGGCCTATAAAATAGACTTAAGTGTACATTTATTATCCCCACTTTCCTTTTGACTGTATATCAGTTCGAGCTCATTTTAAAGCTGATTGTTGTCTACCTTCTGCTCATCATTCCCCTATTCTTAGTGACCACATTCAGCTTTCATTTATTCAGCTGTAGTTTGTAAACTGTCTCAGCCATTTATGCTCATCTACTGGCTTACATATTGCAACCATTCATTCTCTACTTTTAGTCTATGATGATCAATTCATTATGTCTATTGACCGCTTTCAGCTGTTCAGACAGACCACTCACTTTTGAAATGATTTATTGCTGCAGTAAGCTGCTGGAGCCTGCTGAGGTGGTGAAGGGGTTAAAACAGCATGCTGCCATGGAGGGACAATAATACAGGACAACCCCATATATTTTGTTTTTTTTTTGCTTGTTTATGATTATTCAGTAAAATTAGCATTGGGAACCCTCCTAAGTACTACTGTTACATAATCAAATATCTACAGTAAAATTCAAGATGGACCATCTAATTGAGAGTGTTTGCCATTAGAATGATGTTCCTGGAAAAGTGTTTTTTTTGGGTTTTTTTTGTTTGGCCACATTTACTGTGTGGTCTCTTCAGCAGCCATGTTTGTTGTGTTGGAGTAGAAACCAGCCATCTTGCCAAAAACACAACTTTGATTTGGTTTTGTCTTTAGTGAATCATCAGTTAATCCACCACTGCCAAGAACATGAATTCTAAATATGTAATATTGAGTTAATGATTTTTCCATACTTTTTAAAGCTAGTTAATCTGTGATTTTCATTGAAGTATTTCAAGTAAGCCAGGTCGGAATGAATAATTTCCAAACTGAAATAGAACTATGCATTTTATCCAACTCCCAGCATAGGATAAATGGACTGTGATTTTTATTTGTTTATATATACAGTACTATTAGCTCACAATCTCAACAGCATATGCATAATTTTAACAAGTTTTTTCCACTTTTTGACCATATTTACACGCGGAACACTGGATCTGCTTTCTTATTATAAGAACTTAAAATGACACTCCGGTCAAAATCAAGTTGTTTTTTTTTTTCTTGTTAACATGTCTGCAACATGTTTTTTATGACTTACAAGACATATCAAGAGCAAAATCACTCTTATGTGTGTCACGTCTGTGTTTTTCTGCTGTTAAAGTTCAGTTAAGCTCCTCCCCTTGGAAAAAGGCAAGTCCAGATGCACCATTTTTGTGATGTCACTATAACAGGTGAACCAGTCAGGACTAAGCACTGGCTACGGGCCTGTTGGCTATGGGTGGGCCTACTTAGAGTATTCATAGATTCGGGCGTTAAGGAGGAGGAAAAGGGAAAAGATTTTCACAATCAGCTGTAAGACAATGAAAGATTTTTTTGTGGGAAAAAATTACATAAGATACCATTTTAGACAATGTACATTTGTTTTTCAGGGGATTTATACTGCCGTGTGTCTGTAAATACACTTGAACAAACAGTTTTAGGGCCACCCATCCACAACACAGACCCATTTAAAATAATTATGCATTTCTTTGACTTTGTAATGTCTGTTTTCTTGCCTTTCTGCTCAGACCTTTTCATGTCTCCTAAAGAATCTTTGCCACTGGGAGACTTCCTGAGCGCCACTGCCCATTTCCTGTTTGTTAGAAACTAAATCTTTCCTGTCTTGAATTCAAACCCCACTGTTTAGGATGCTGTGTTAGTATTTAAATCAGCTGGAGAAAACTGGAAATGAAACATTGTACTGTAGATGACATGAGACCTGAATTGCCTCATCTGGTACCTGCAGACACACACGTCCACGGACTTTTACAGAAACGGTTGTTGGGAAACATGACACTACTTTCTTGTTCGGAGTTTAAAAAGAAAACTGGCGTGACTTAGGTCTGTACGGTCAATATTCAGCTACTAGTTCACTTATTTAGACAGATCAAACTGGGCTAAAGGGGAGAGGATGCATAATAGCCGTTTTCCTGCATGTTTTATTTATTTGTACAGAGCCGGGCAGACATTGTGTCTTGGAGCAACATGTCCATAGCATGAATTTCCAGTTGGACTAGCATATCTGTTCTCTATCAGCACTGCACGGTCTCTCCTATTCTGACTGTGTATGAGGAAAAAAAACAAGTTATTTGGTTGGCCTTTCTTTAGAATAGTCAAGAGGGTCAATTACAGAACAGTAAAGCTGGGGCAAGGAGGAATGCAATGACATGTTTTTAAAGGATATTACAGGACATTTAACCTTAGCCAACTCAAAAATGTTTCCATTTCAGTTCATTCAAATGTTCATTCAAATGTTACTTACTCTTCAGTTCTTAGCTTTTTGTCATATTTTTTCCAACATCAAGTGCTTGCTGCAGCAGTTACGTATCTGTCTGCAACACTGGTTTCATGCATCAACAGTTGGAAAAGATGCAATGCTGCAATCTGATGTCATCTTAACTGCTGAGCAAAAGTTTTAAAGCGTTTGCGTATCTTGATGGCAGGATCAGAAATGCTGGGGACTCAACAGCTGCTGGAATGAATCTAAAACATGCCAGCTCCTCAAGGCTAACTGCATAAAGCAATTAACAACTTGGAGTTAATCAAGTTCTACCTCAGATTGTTAGCTTAGGGGCTGAGGAAAAGATTAGCATTATTTAAAAAATTAACTGGTACCAGATTTCTTGTTGCAGGATGCTTGAAGGGACAGTTCAAAATGAGGAAATGCTTCATTTTTTGTATGCACTGATGGCAAAAGTTAGAGAAGATTGATACCGTTCTGGTGCCTAGATGGCAAATTTCCAGCTGGAGCCAGCAGCACATTTGTTGAGCTTAGCATAAACACCCCGAACAGTGGGAACAGTGGGAAACAGCTGGCCTGCCTCTGTCCAGGGAGAACAGAACACACTCGTCACCTCCTCTAAAGACCATTAATTAGTTACATGTTTGTGTAATGCTGCTCAAAAACCAAAGGGTGAAATAACTCATGACACAGAGTGAAGTTTTCCGTGGAGTAGAGAGACTCTTTGGAGTCAGGCCGAGCCAGAATGGAGGTAAAACGCTGATTTAAACCCAGCCCCCATCGCTAGCATGCAATCAGACTGTGCAACACAAGTGTTTGTGTTTAAGATACTATCAAGAGGCAGGCATGTGCAGGCAGCTGGTTTCTGTTGCTGTACGCATGTGTCTGCTTAACACATACAGGATCCCGCAAAATAGACAGCATGTAAATAATAATGTGGCTGCTTCCAACCATCTTGTCAAAATCTGGGACGTCTACAAACAGCTGGGCCACAATGAGGTTTTAAAACCATTCATTTCTTTGACAATTTCCTCAATGCCTCAAAAAAAAGAAAGAAAAACTACTGCAGTGTTAAGATTATAGCCACGAAAAAGAATGAGTCAGGTTGTACTCCTTCGATATTTGCTTGACTCCTTTTGTCATAATGAGCGCAGAGGCCCAAGATTTATCTCCATTCATTAAAGCCCACAACAGATTTCAATAGTTGTGCCTCAGAGGGGCAGTGTAGAGGGGGAACAGCTTGTTTTCGCTCACCACAGTGTTTTCCATCCAGACAAATGAGGGAGCATTCGGGAAAATAATGAGGGATGGCGTGAGAGAGCGAGACGAGCGAGAGACGAGGAGTCCGAGCGACCGGGGAGAGACAGAAACTGTCAGAGGGTTCGCCTTCAGCCAAGAGCAGACTCTTAAAAATTAATACAGTGATCTGAATTCATCCCAAGTGCACTGAATAATTGAGAAGTGTCTTTGAGGGGAACAGATCGTGCTAAGAGTGACATGGGTGGTGGAAGTACAAATGAATTAAAGGGAAATGAGGGAGAGGAATATTTTTTTTTGTACCATTTTGATGGATTTTACACTATGGAGAAGTGCATGCAAACACTTACAAAAGACTTCACTAATTATTTCAGCATGTTTCTCTGCCTGGATGAATTATGACAGGAAAACTGAGAAATATTTCACAGGCAAGTGGACAGATGGAGACACTAAACTAAGTGATCAAAAGTATCTGGACTTTACTGTCCACAATATACATCTGAGAAGGTTTGGTTTGTGCTTCTTCATTCCAATTAAGACAATCTTTTTATTTTGTTTTGGATTCCCCAGTTGCTTACACCTTTTCAAAAGCAGGAAAAAGTAACATGCTCCCATGATCTTTTGGTCATGTGCCAACAAAACCAGGACTTCTTCGACGGACTAATCATGCAGAAAAAAAAAAACATGGGTACATCACTATGATCCAGAGGTTAAAGCCCAGTCAAAGCAATGGAAGCATTATGTCCCACCACCTCCGAATAAGGCATGTGTCCAACCCTTGGTGGGTGTGTCAAGGACTACTGATGATGAATTTCCTGGCAAAAGGTACCACAATTACCAGGACTTACTACAGTTCTCTGCTGCAGAAATTGCAGAACGCCATTAAAACAGAGAGCAGTGGCATGCTGACCAAAGGTGTCTGCCTCATACAAGACAACACCCTGGTTCACAATTTGCATGCTGCCCAGACGGAAATGCGGTCTTGCGACTATGAAATCCTTCCTCACCCCCCTTACTCTCCCAACCATGCACTGTCTGACTTTCACCTCTTTCCAACCATGAAGTTACAGTATTTTTGAAAGGCAAGCACTTCTAAGACGATGAAATGCTGATTTCCAAGGTCAAGTTGTGACTTCTGACGCAACCTGCAGACTTCTACAAGCAAGGTCTCCACAGCCACATAAAGCGATGGGAGAAGTGTGTGACCCTTGGTAGTACCTAGGTAGAGAAAGACTAACAACTGTGCCAAACCTGGTTCCTCTCAGTCCATGGGAAATGAGTCAGGGGAAATCTTCAATAAACAGCTCTCTAACGGTATGAAAATGGTATAAAGTCTGAAACAAAAACAATGGAGTTGGGGTCACCAAACTTGGTAGACGGCTTGACATTGGGGCTCTCACATGTGGCAATGGTTTTGGGGTAAAACCGTCAAAGGTCAAATGCCTGGAAAGCCAAGATGGACATACAATATGGCATGCCACTGATGCATATGTTTGGGTTATGTATGTATATCTGTTTATATCTTATGAAAGGCAAGAAAGAGCTGGAGGAGCCAAGCAGAGCTGCTGAAAGAGAATACAGAGGGAAGTCATGGGTCTGCATCTCTGCTGAGTGTTTAGGAGCAGTGGGAACATGACATTATGTCAGCAAACATCCGTTCACAAATGATCACTATTCATATTAGTCATGTTTTTAGCTGATATTTAAAAACTGGCTTTGTCTGCCTGCAGCAGCTGGGAATGACAAAAGTAGTGAGAGTGAGCCAAAAGAGCTGGACAATGTTATCAAACTCCTATTCAGGTCCATTGCTGCTTTCCCATTAATGCAGTCTTTTCACACCGTTACTGATTTTAGCCATTTCAAGACAACAATTTCAAAGCTTCGTAGAGAAAATGTTAAACCCCAACTGTCACATACGACTGACGTTTAATATCAATGCTGCTCCCTTAGAATATTTTAGCTGTAAAACCTGATGAAACCAATCTCCTCAGCCCTCTTAAGAAAGAAAAGTGTGTCGATTGTAAATGGAACTAGAACAGAACCTGGGGCTTTTCTTACCTCACTAATGTGGGTGGCACTATTGAATTTTTATTTTATTTTATTTTATTTTTTTTTGGGGGGGGGGGGGGGTCCTGGTGCTGGTGGATTCCCATAACCCATAACTCATCCCTCACATCTTACACACCCTCAGACCCCTCCTTTGGGAATCACAGCCAGAGGGCAGTTGTAATACACCAATTTAGAGCAAAGCTTGTTAATTCACTCCCCCAACCCCCTCTTCCTTTAACTGTCTTCACACCGCTCCACCCCTTCACCCCCCCCCCCAACCCCTTCCACTCCACTTTTTATTGCCACTTTGGTTCAGTTCTTTGTGCTTGGAATGGTGCCAGTTAGGGATGGGCGATACCAGCATTTTTCCTTTCGATACGATATCATTAATTTATGGGACTTTTTCTTCGATACCGATCCTTTTTGTCCCTTAAAGGAAAATCACATGATTGCAGTTTCATTAACAACTTTGTTGCAAGGGCAATATGAAATATGAATAAAACTTGTGAACATAAATATTTGAAAGAAATGCTTATAAAATGATAATAAAATAGAACAATGAGCAAAGTAAATAAAAATAAAATGACATATAATTCAATTATAATAAAAATAATTAAGACTTAAAATGAATACAAAATTAATTCAATTTCTTAATTTGATGACGATTCCCAGTCATCCAGGTGGGTAAGTATGCTGTATGAAAGCTCAGTCAAGTCAACTGGATTCAAGTATTTTTTACTTCTGAAATGTTTCACCATTCATCCACATTCTATGGTAATACCAAGCAGCATATATGTGTAATTTTTTTTCACAATGCAATGTTTTTTTATTCTTATTTTATTATTTATTTATTTGATTGTTTTATTTTTACACTATTATTTTTACAAACTTAAATAGTGCTTATTTTGTTTATTTTTCATAATTATGCTGCTTGGTATCACCACAGAATTTGGATGAATGGTGTAACATTTCAGAAGTTTTGTGTATGCTAGATATTTATCTCAACGTATTTTGACTCATGAGTAACTTGTGAGTCGCTTACAAGTAACGTGTGAACGAATGCATAACTTCCCTAAAACTTATACCCCACTTATGCAGGACATTTTAGCCATACGCTGAAAATTTTGAGAGGAGCTCACTGTACAACGGTGTATACCAGCATTCTTCAGCGTGCTCTTAATTTATACAAAATTTATCCATAATTAATTTGACGTACCCCAGCGTATTCTCCAAATTTTTCATATGTTTGGCAAGCGCTGCCTAAATCGTCTAGCTGTGACAGGGTTAGGGCCCTGTCACACCTAGACAATTTAGGCAGCATTTGCCAAATGTATAAAAATTGGTCTAAAATGCTGGCACACACCGAAATTTTCACTTTTGGCAGTATGCATCGCGCATCCATAACAACTTATACATAACGTATTAGTAACTTATATAGAATATTTCCTTAACTTATAAATAACTTAAACCAACAAATGCTTAGCATGTTGCCAACATTCACAACTTATGCACAACAATAGTCTAACTCATGCATAACTTATGCATAGTTTATCCTGACTTCTGCATAACACGGTCATGCCAAACTGCTGTTGCCTCCCGATCCATGAATCCTAGGCGTGGGAGAGATCATCTCTGTTCAACCGAGATGATTCTCCCCTCCAAAGACCACGGCGGGGGGCGTGACCGACCTGGCAGAGCAGTCACATCTGTCAGGTTGGTCACGCCTAAAACAGCTGATGTGACACGTCAGGAACGTCAGATGACAGTTGTCACAACCTGGCTCAAAGGCAAGCAAACTGATGGTGATTAAAAAAAAGCTTATTTTCAATAAATTGAAAAAAACCAAAAACAAGATAATACATGGAATGTGCTTTTGCCAGGAAGCGCAGCCAACAGCAAAGTGTGATTTATCATGGAAAACAGCTGAGCTCTGCACTTTGGGTGATCAGCTGATTGGATCCACCTCCTCCGGTGTTCTGAAATGTTGGCATATCTATCAGAACAGCACTGGACAGCTGATGGTACAGACTGCAGTCAAAGGTAAAAAACATGGGGGGAGGGCTAAACAGCGATTTGGATCTTTATCTTGTAGCTTGAAAGTGCTCAGACACATCCCCGACAGGTCCCGTTATACAAAAAAGTACACGTGTTTAGCTCTCTGTCTGTGTGTGTGTGTGTGTGTGTGTGTGTGTGTGTGTGTGTGTAATGTGTATGCGCTGCAGGCAACAGCTGAGCTCTGTACGGGTTTTTCCTGTGAACCAACGCTGAAAATACGCCATTATAGGGTAGCTGTAAGTTAGAAACCCGTTCAATAAGTTACACATAGGTTCAAAGAGCATTACTCATACTTCTTCTGATGCTGCTGAGCTCACTCTGCTCAGCACCAGTCAGTGACTGCTCGATTGAGGCTGCCAGTGCACAGTGAGTCTTCAGCTCTGACATCTGATAAGCTGCCATGATCATGTGACACAGCAGACTATCTCTAAAACATGCCTGGGATGGTTTTTGGTTTTTGGTATTTTGCGCAGTATTTTCCTCCTAGAGGTGCTCGAAATTATGGAAAACAACAGTTTTTTTTGTAGTCACCCCCCCCCCCCAAAAAATACATAATAACCTACTGATATTTTGTAAATTGTGTGATCTGTTTAAAGCTGTTTTCAGGCTTTATAATCAGATGGCAGTCATCAATAATATCAACAGTTATCTTAAAGCGTACCTGTGGTGGTCGTGAAAAAAAAGATATTATATTGAGCCCCTGTCTCACGTTCTAGTTCAAGTTTAAGTTCAAGTTCAAAGCAATGTGATATAAATCCATTGCTGATGTGCTGGTTCAGCTATGTCAGCAAAACATGGGTGCAGCCATACTAGCGGCTACATCGCCTGCCAGGATGCTTCCTGTGACGTAATATCGTTGGCACCGCGATCTGGATCAATATTGGCTGAGCCTGGAGTGCCCGGATGAGCAGTGGCTTTCGGGATATTCAAATTCAAATGTTTATTTCAAACTCAGGGTTCATATTAAATGCAGAACTAAAACGAGTAGAAAATAAATAAATAAATGCTTAAATTCAGCGGGTCGTCTCGTCTGATCTGAGGTCGTAACGGCTGCCAGACGGCAGATGATTCTACAGAGCAGCAGACACTCGGCGCTCTTGTAACAACAAAAACATACAATGCAATATGGATATCGCAACATGGTGGAATGTAAAGCCTTTGGATGTCTCAATAATAAGCGAAAAACAAAGATAAACACTTCTTTTGTGTACCCAAACCCAGCTCACCTTGTCAGAAAATCGTAGCAGAAAAGTGATTGCGCAATCTCGGAACAGGGCACAGACGAATCCTTTCAGACGAAATTGCGTTGTGTGTGAGGACCACTTCATCACTTTCACCCTCAGAAGACCTTTCTGGCTCAAACCTGTAGCCATGTTGGACGAATTCTTCCTCAGAGTCCGACAATTCAGCCATAATAGAATAAAAACACTCACAACAGCACCCTAGTCGCTCATACAGACGGAGTATTGACTTTTCAGTAGCAACGTAATGACGTCACATCCGCATGTGTCATGGCTGCGCGCAGACTTTTCATTGGCTGGCCATGCCTGCGGTTGTATTTGCATATTTCTCTGGTGGTATATGGCTGGCAATAATTATTTAACCAAATAACGAATACTTTGCCTAATGTTTTCAAGTTGAATGCGTTTAGACGACCACCACAGGTACCCTTTAACAAAAGTTTATATTCTCTTACTTTTAGCCCATTATTCTCTCTCAGATTCATATTCAATTCCTCATTCTTGCATCAATACCCATTATGAGACTTACACAACTTTGCAACATTTCTTCCTAAATACGAACAATGAAAATTTTTAGACCCCAAAGACGCAACAAGAGCATGCAGCACTTTATAATGATGACAAGCAACATGCAGGGTTACAAGGGTCTGGTTTCCATGCACCTCCAGACATTGTCCATCATATGCTTTTATGTGTAAAGCAGTTTGCATTCAAAGCTTGGTAATGATTGCATTTATTCCTCTTCTACCCCATTTTGTTGTGCAATGACAATCAGATGAGGTGTGTGGATTAGGGCTGCAACTAAAGATTATTTTAGTTGTCGACTAATCTACTGGTTTTTTTTTTCAACTAGTCGCATTTATTTTTCTCATGTCCACCGTCTCTGCTTCTTGTTGGGGCTGCATATTTTACCTCAGCCGCTGTTTAATACCTCTTAACGTTCCGTCTCCTGTGGGCGGGAGGCATTTAAACACCATTTTGTCTCAGCTGGACACAGTGTAACACAGTGTAACTAATATTCAGAATGAGGGCTGATATTAACAAAGATGAAAAAGAGATAGCGACTCCTGTAATTCAGTCACTGCATTCAACACATTAGCCGTGACAGCTCAACCCTCAGCAACCAGAGAGCTTACTGTCAGACAGGTAAGCTAACATTAACAGCACATACTAACAGTACTGTCATTTTTCTAAAGCTTGAAACAGTTGGCCATTGTAAATAAGCGGCGCTAACTTTCTTTACTCGCTAAAACTTACCCTTGCAGATGGTAATGTCGTGGCTCCCGGGCGCTGTTGTTTCAGATCGTCATTGTTACCTTCTTGACTTTCACAGCTTGGCAGTTCCTAACCGTAGTATGAACTCCCCACAACAGTGGGTCTTTATTCTCCTTTCTCTGCGTTGGAGAGACACATACAGCCGCTTCGCGCTTAAACTCTGTAACAACCGTGAAAACAAAACACAACACACGTTTTGCCATGCTGTGCTCTTCTTCTTCTTCACTGGAAATTGTTCACGCATGCCGGACAACAGAGGCGCTACTGCCCTCAGCAGTTCCGGTCGTGCAATGCAGTTTCGGTTAAATGGAGCTTGCTCCTGCTGGGTACAGCTGACCCGCGGCATGCATATAAACTTTAGAATTAAACAATTTGTTGACAATAAAAATATTTGTCAACAAATTTTTATTGTCGATGTTATCGATAACGTCGACAAATTGTTTCAGCCCTAGTGTGCTCGGAATCCATTAGAGTTTAATCCAATGAAGGTACTCTAACCAGTAAATTAAACTTCAACCCTCTGCATGAACAAATGACAGCTGAAAGTCAAAGTCATGAACCCTGGTGATAAGCCTGAACATGACCGGACAAGCGCACCGTTCTGCATATGTCTCAGCATGTCGGACTCTCCCAAAAACACATGCACATGCAACAACAAATCCAGCAGTCAATGCAGCACACTGTATACATAGCTACGTGTCGCTGTTGGCATCTCCTAACCTGAAATAAGAGCATGACATAATGCTGACTTGGCCTGTGATGGGTAACTATTGAGAGTAGGGAGCCTTCTAGTTAAGCAACACTGGAGCACAAAGTTCAGGACAGTGCGCGCGCGCGCGCGCACACACACACACACACACACACACACACACACACACGTACATTTAATCTTCAGTTTATAAAAAGACACTAGCGCACAGACACTGAAAGTTGTATGTGTGTGTGTGTGTGCTATTTTGAGATTTAGCAGCCCCGCACACATTTCACCAGCTCTGAAATGGACCTGTGAAAAATGTGAACTATGTTAGAAAATCCTTATTTCCACATTGCTAAAAAAATAATGAACCATTTCAAGAGCTAGCATACTGTGCTCTGGATTGTACTAGAACATGTAAATTGCCCAACAGCATGTTTCTGTTTAGCTGCGTCCAAGGTACTTTCCATGGTTAAAGACTATCCAGGGTAATAAAGGCTTTATCATTGGCTGTTGTTACCTACTTTTACCAGGGTTGATGATTAACTAATGAGAGATATGAAGAACAATGACGTCAGCTGGAACCAGGGAGAGAAACCCAAGGGGATTACTGGGATTTGCTAAGCAAATCTCCTCAACAAAAGGTGCCCTGGGTGGATGAAACTGTAGGTGTTCAAACTACCTTGTCCAAGTGAAACCCAAGAATCTCTGATAATAAAAAAAAGAGGATGAAGGGGCTCCCCATACATAAGTAAGTCTTCTAGTAACTCAGCTCTGCGATATTTCAATGGCTTTTTACTGAAATTTGTACCTGTGGATTATGGTGAATTTGTGCATTGTTGATGGGAACATCTAGGTACTCCATCAGAAAGCGATACCACGTTATTTCAGCTAAAGCCATATCTCACGGAGTGGCGAATGCTGATGAACATTGCAGTTTTTGGATTCACTAACTTTCTGATGAATGTTCACAAAAATCAGGGTTTGTCCCTGTAATTACCGGCATTTAGCAACATTTAGCGATGTTTAGCGACAGTAACATTTGTGCAAATGTTTGCGAAACGGTTTGCAAAAGACAACTGGCAAACACTGGTAACTGTTAGCAAATGTTAGCAACTTTTTGCCACTGTTTGGGAACATCTGCCAACTCCAGGTAAAATAACAGGTGAATGTCAGGCAAATCTTGGACCCAACCCTATAAAACGGGTGAGCAAATCCTCCCCAGCATTCAGATTTCCAGGGGTTGTAAAGGTTCTTAAACAGATGCTAGTATTCACTACAGTGAAGTATACTTGGCGAACCAAAAAGATCTTTAAGCGACATGTGGTACAACCGTTTGCAAATGCTTACAACTATTTTGCAAGTGTTTGCAAATGTTTGAGGAAAAATAAAAAATAAAAACTGTTTGCGCCCTTAAAAATTGTTTGCAACCTGTTTTGCAGCCTTTTATAAACCTTGATAAAACCCCGAAATCGCAAAATTCGTCAGCATTCACTGCTCTGTCAGATACTAGCTTAAGAATATTTTCCATTGTGTTACACTTGTATTCACTGGCTCTGGTTAAGCGGCACATGACTCTGAGCAGTATGGACCAGATTACAAAAAAAACAGACATCTGAGGATGGAGACAAAGGTAGTACTGGAAAAAAGGAAAACATGCCTTGGTAAACTGACAGAATTACTCATGATAGAAGAGACAAAACTGAAGCAGTAGTGGGACATCTTGATCACAGAAATACCTAAAAATTAGATGACTTCAATACCCGTTTGTGCGCTGGAGTCAGCATTTTTGCACCCAACCAAAGACGGGGTCCAGCTAGAGCAAAGACAAAGCTTTATATAAGGTATCTTCATCACCTTAGTCTTGCAGAGTTGAAACTTAGCATTCACTTGGTTTACTGCAGCCTCTCCAGCAATAATGGCTACTAAACTGAAAATCATCCGCAACTTCACACACATGAAAAAATAAGAATGTGCAGAAGAATACGTCAGACTCAGTCAGGTGCCACAGATCCTGAATAAAAGTCATAACACGCCAATAAAGGTATCAAAACCGGATTCACTTATAAAATTTCAACACTGTAGGTCTTTCCCATAAATGGCAAATAACAACAGGATGAAGTAAATTAATTTAACTTTGGCCACTTTTGATATTACCACGCCATACTGTGTCACAGCTGGAGTCAGTGCTGAAAAGAGTCTCAAAGAAAACCAGTGAAGGCACAGACTGGACTGAAATAACGCTAACCCCCCTGACAGCCTGGCCCAAATGCCCAGAATTCCAGGAGTAACAACCCTGCATGGTGACTGTGAACTCAGGCTTGATTTGATGGAGCTGCACGCTGAAGTGTATCATATAAGAAAACCTGAGAAGCCCTGACAAAGTACAGGGCCCCACGGGGCTGGTGCGCCAGTGTCTGACGGGTGTTGATGTCTGCCCTCTGACCTTTTGTGCCATGCTCCTACCCTCCCTCTTTTTCACCCATCCCACATGTTCCCACATGTCTTCTGGGTGAGCAGATCGATTTTCTTTTAAACAGAAGCTTTAGCATTAATAGCTCACCTAAAGTTGGCGATGTTATGCAATTCCCCCATGACAGGACCTTGGAAGTTGCCTACCTGACCCAAGAGACCCATAGATCCGTGCCAAGGTTTACATAACAAACTGCAAACAGGGCAATGCATCCGTGGTTACAGTAGCATGATGGAAAAGGTGTTGCTAATAAATATGAAAGAAATAAAAATGAAGTCATCCTAATCTCAGAATGTCACTATAATCTTGAAACCACAAAAGAACAGCATTGACACAATGGCTCCACTGTGACACATAAGGTGTTCTTGCGCTGATTCCACGCAGCACTATTGTTAGATCTTTGTGCATTCAGCTTCTTGGCCCGGTGGATTAGCTGTGGTTCAGTATATGGATTACGTAACTGCATCATTCTGTTAGTGCCTTTAAGTCCTTGACTCACTCAAAATAGGCTACCGTGTTTCCAGACAAACCGGTTACTGCAGCTCTCTGCTCCAGTTCCAGCCTTCTGAATCTCCAGATTAAAAAAAATAACATGAACACAGACTTGAACCAGCTTGTATTTATGCATACTGTATAGGAACCTTCTTGTATTACTAGATGTTAAACAATCACCAATTAATACAGAAAAAGGGGATTAATGATCTGCCCCTCATTTTATTGTTTTCTGGCTTCTCTTTAGTTTCCATCAGTATGATAATTACAAGTATACTAATGACTGCCAGACTTTCCTAATAGAAGCACTGAAAAAAAAAAAAAACATCCACTGCACGGACATAAATGCGCGCATGTGAGTGTTTGTGAGCGTTTACAAGCCACATGCTTTTTGTTTTTGTTTTGATGGAGGAAGGCGGGGGGCTGCTGCGGGTGGTGGGACTGACTCTTACCTTCCATCCTGCGGAGCTGTTGCTGTCTCCTTTGTCTTTGAAGTAGGGGATGGATCTCACCATCCAGTCATAAATCTGGGACAGTGTCAGTCTCTTGTCTGGCGAGCTCTCGATGGCTTTGGTGATCAGGTCGGCATAGGAGAGATTCCCCCAGGCATTGCGACGAGATGACGCTTTCCTCGGGGTCTGCACGGCGGAGAGGCTGCTGGGGGTCAGAGCTCCGGAGGAGGCCGAGGGGGAGTGCGCGGAGAGCGGCGAACCGCCGCTCTCTTGGCCGGGCGAGGAGAGCGCGCCATCGGCCACGGGGCTGCCGCTGCTGCTCTGGTCCTCCTTGACAGTCCTGGAGCCATTTACTCTGATCGAAGACGGGTTAGCGTCGTCCTCTTCATCGTCCTCTTCTTCGGGTATGATATCGGCGTCGTTGCCCTCTGGTTTCCCCGCACTGGAGTCGGGTCGCGGCAGCGGCCAGGTGCAAGACCTCGGCCGCTTTTGGGGCTCGAACTCCGGGTCGATGGCCACGTCTGTGTCTGGGAGTGCGTTGGGCAGCGGAGTCTCAGCCATTGTCGTCAACAATCTAACTCCCCCGCTGCCAGATAATTAAAGTTGTAGGGCAAGAAATGGAGAGCTGTCAAAGTCGCGTCCCATGAATGCGCGATCCGCGATTTTTGCTGCATCTAAGTCCCAACAGGAGTTGGTTCTTCACGCCTGTTGAAGCTGCACAGAGAAATGACAGAAGCGGTCGGTTAGAGCAAAGTTAAAACATGCAAAAAGCACAAAACGATCACAAAGCGTGCACAATTCCATTTTTATGTTACAACAGCCAGCTTCAAAAACGTCCATGTCCTGCATTCAGAGTGAGCGCACAGCTGAATCCATCAGATGTGCGCTCACCCTGAATGCAGGGTCTAAATCGAAGATAACGTGCTGTAATTTAATGAAATCCCACAGGAGTCTTTAAGTGAGATACCTTCTTCAGTTGTATCAGGGGAAAAAAAAAAATATGATAAGACTCGATTCCGGACTGTCCGCAGCCACTTATGCCATCTTGACTCCTCTCTTTTGCTCCGTCGGTGCGCTCTGCCGAATAAAGGTAGATTAAAAGAACATCCAGGCTGGAATAGACCGTCACCTCACTCCGGCTTCACTACTGTATCGAGATTTGCTCTCCACACACACGCACACACACACACGCGCGCGCACACACTCGCATACTCACACTCGACACACACTCACTTATAGACGGCGCGCGCACACACGCACAAGTCGATCGAGGGCCAGCCCCCCCAGCAGCATGGCATCGCCTTTTAAAGCGACACTGCAGCTCTGCGACGGCGCGGCGCCGACTCAGCGCGCGCAGGTGGAGGCTCGGACACGTCCCGACATGTTTCAGACAGACAATAAAAACGGGCGCAAAAGATGAATGCGAAAAGATAGCGAGGAGTAATGAGACTCGTGTGTTTGATCCGGGCAGAGATGCGCTTTTTCAGCTGATCTAAGATGGCAGAATGTCAAAGGTGCGCTGCGCTCGCATGCAAATCAGGATGTAGTAGTTTTAAATTGTGCTAAAATAACATTAAGATGGTTTGATGATTAAAAATTCAAACAAAAATGAAATACGATAAATCATTAATTATAGTTATGTATAATATAGGTGTAATAGTAGCTATTTTCATGAAAACAATTAAAAAAATACATCAACCAAGTGTTCAGAAAGGTGCAGAATTAAAGTTATTCAAATAAATAAAACAATATACAGGTGCATCTCAGTAAATTAGAATGTCATCGAAAAGTTGATTTATTTCAATAATTCAATTCAAAAAGTGAAACTCATATATAGATTCATTACACACAGAGTGATATATTTCAAGTGTTTATTTCTTTTAATTTTGATGGTTATGGCTTGCAGCTCATGAAAACCTGAAAATCAGTTTCTCAAAAAATAAGAATTTTATAAAAAATTGTTTGTTTTTTTTAATAGAAATGTTAGCCAACTAATGCACACACTCCACACTTGGTCAGGGCTCCTTTAGCGTGAATCAATACTGCATCACTGTGGCGTGAAGGCGATCAGCCTGCGTTACTGCTGGGTCTGGTTTAATGACCATGGTATCACCATATTTTACTGGCCAGCAAACTCTCCTGACCTAAACCCCATAGCGAATCTATGGTGTATTGTCAAGAGGAAGATGAAATACACCAGACCCAATAATGCAGACGAGCTGAAGGCCGCTATCAAAGCAACCTGGGCTTCCATAATGTCTCAGCAGTAACACAGGCTGATCGCCTCCATGCCACGCTGCACTGATACAGTAATTATGCAAAAGGAGCCCCTGCCAAGTATTGAGTGTGTACATGGACATACTTTTCAATCAGCCAATATTTCTATTAAAAATCATTTTTTTAATTGATTTTATATAATATTCAAATTTTTTGAGAAACTGAATTTGGGAGTATGGGGTATCGGGCTTGTTATTACGAGCTATTCGGTCTCTGTACGACCGTTGTGAGAGTTTGGTTCGTATTGCCAACACTCGGTCGGAGTCATTCCCAGTGAGAGTTGGACTCCGCCAGGGCTGCCCTTTGTCACCGATCCTGTTCATAATTTTTATGGACAGGATTTCTAGGCGCAGCCAGGGAATGGAGGGTGTCATGCTTGGTGACCACAGGATCTCATCTCTCTTGTTTGCAGATGATGTTGTCCTGTTGGCTTCATCCAGCAATGACCTACAGTTCTTGCTGGGACGGTTTGCCGCTGAGTGTGAAGCGGCTGGGATGAGAATCAGCACCTCCAAGTCCGAGTCCATGGTCCTCAGCCGGAAAAAGGTGGATTGTCCTCTCCGGGTTGGGGACAAGCTCCTGCCCCAAGTGGAGGAGTTTAAGTATCTTGGGGTCTTGTTCACGAGTGAGGGGAAAATGGAGCGAGAGATCGACAGACGGATTGGAGCAGCATCTGCAGTGATGCGGACGTTGTACCGGTCTGTTGTGGTGAAGAGGGAGCTTAGTTCTAAGGCAAAGCTGTCGATTTACCAGTCAATCTACGTTCCTACTCTCACCTATGGTCACGAGCTTTGGGTAATGACCGAAAGAACGAGATCGCGGATACAAGCGGCTGAAATGAGCTTTCTCCGTAGGATTGCTGGACTCACCCTCAGAGATAGGGTGAGGAGCTCAGTCATCCGGGAGAGGCTCAGAGTAGAACCGCTGCTCCTCCACATTGAAAGGAGTCAGTTGAGGTGGTATGGGCATCTGATTAGGATGCCTCCTGGACGCCTCCCACTTGAGGTGTTTCAGGCACGTCCCACTGGGAGGAGACCCCGGGGCAGACCCAGGACTCGGTGGAGAGACTATGTCTCCCAGCTGGTCTGGGAACGCCTTGGTATCCCCTCTGAAGAGCTGGAGCAGGTGGCTGGGGAGAGGGAAGTCTGGGCTTCTCTGCTTGAACTGCTGCCTCCGCGACCCGGACCTCCGGAAAAGCGGTAGAAGATGGATGGATGGATGGATGAATTTGGGGTTTTCATTTGCTGCAAGGCATAGCCATCAAAATTAAAAGAAATAAACACTTGAAATATATCACTCTGTGTGTAATGAATCTATATGTGAGTCTCCCTTTTTTGAATTGAATTATTGAAATAAATCAACTTTTCAATGACATTCTAATTTATTGAGATGCACCTGTATTGATGAAAAAATACGTTTAAAAACTTTTATGGGTCCAAAATGATCATATTTACATCTGAACAGCTAGATGATGAGAACTTGCCAGGAGGTAGAGGGTTCATGCCCCAACAGGGTCATACCAAAGACTATATAAAAATTGTACTTTCCACCTTCTAGCTTGGTGCTCAGCATAACAGAATGGGGAAAGGAAAGTTGGTTACCCAGCTATGAGGAGACCAGAAGCCAGTGTACTCGTTGTGCCGGTCCCAAGCCTGGGTAACTGGGGAGGATTGCGTCACAAAGAGCATCCTGTGTAAAAATAGCTCTGCCAAATCCAGTAATAACATGTGTACCCTGCAGCATGCGGGACTAACTTGAGGACAAAAAAAAAAAGTTGGTTGAAGAGAACAATGGTGGCAGGTAACAGATATATACAAAAACTAGTTAGGACATGGCTAGCCACCAGGCTAGTCACTGTCGGCCAAGCACGGCCACCATATTAGTTGAGAAACACAAATAAGTCATAGGGCACATAGGTATTTTCATCATTCCATTTCATTAATTACTTACAGAATATGGCACGTTCATTTGCCATGAAAATGTTAGCCATGTCCTATCTAGTGTTTGCATATCCACTACTCACAAAACGTTAGGGATATTCGGCTTTCAGGTAAAATTTCAGGATGCACCTAAAATGCACTATAACTTTTACAGGTGAACTTAATTTGACCATCTCAAACATTTTGAATGCACATTTTCAACTGTTCAATGTTTCAGTACTTTTTGCATAACTTGCTGTTCTCTAACAAGGTGCTTAACAGCAAAATGCACAACAGGTGTTTGATCCATGAATCGACCAATAAATTTTCTGGTTCAGTTAGAATTGGCATTTAAACAGTTCTCTTCATCATGCTGTTCACATTTTGACATCATGAGACCAAGACAACACCTCACAATAGATCAACAGTACCTCGCCATTGCGAGGCTTCAAACAGGATGTTTGTACAAGCCAGTTCTACCTGAATAACATTATTAATCCAGTCATTGTGCCCCTGCATGAACAAAACAGGCCCAATTTCATCTTCATGGATGACAATGCTCCAGATCATCGAGGTTGCATCATTAGGGAGCGGCTGCTGGAGCTGGGGTACCTCAAATGGAGTGGCCTGCTCTTTCTCCATACCATCGTCGCCATGTAGAAGCTCATAATCCTGCACCCCACAACCTCACTGACCTGAGGGCCGCCCTTCAAGAAGAGTGAAAAGCCATGCCTCAGCAGACAATAAGTCGGCTTGTGAACAGCATGAGACGTCGTTGTCAAGTTGTAATTGATGTTCAGGGGCACATGACAAGTTATTGAGACACTGACATTTTTTGTTGTGATATACCCACCACTGTTGTTGGCTTTTGTTTCAATAAATTGTTTGAGATGAGGAAATCACCATTGCATGCTTCCACTTAAATGTCGTACTTTCATGATATAATATCACTGTAGAGTGAACTTTTTACATTTTCCATAAATTTCATTCGAAGGCCAAATATCCCTAACTTTTTGTGAGTAGTGTATATGGTCAGTAAGGATGTCACAGCCAATAGTGTAAATGAGTTTGTGTCTCTACCATCCCGTGGGGGTAAGAGTGAATGTAACACCTACTGGCAGGAGGTCATAATGTTATCTTTATCACATTTAATTAAAAAATAAATTAATGAAAAAAATAAATATTAATCATTTAAAACAAACTGGTTATTTAAGCATCATATTATACTTATTAAAATAAATAAACATATTCAGGCAAATGTCAAAAAGCCTAAATTATAAGATTTCATAGACATTTAATTAACTTCAATAGAAGACATCAAACCCCTCTATGGATCACCACCTCATCATGGTTGGAGGGGTTTGTGTGTCCTAATGATCCTGGGAGCTACAGTATCTCACAAAAGTGAGTACACCCCTCACATTTTTATAAATATTTTATTATACCTATTCATGGGACAACATTGAAGATATGACACTTCGATACAATGTAAAGTAGCCAGTGTACAGCTTGTATAACAGTGTAAATTTGCTGTCCCCTCAAAATAACACACAGCCATTAATGTCTAAATCGCTGGCAACAAAAGTGAGTACACCCCTAGGTGAAAATGTCCAAATTGTGCCCAAAGTATCAATATTTTGTGTGGCCACCATTATTTTCCAGCACTGCCTTAACTCTCTTGGGCATGGAGTTCACTAGAGCTTCACAGGTTGCCACTGGAATCCTCTTCCACTCCTCCATGATGACATCATGGTGTGAGAGACCTTGCACTCCTCCACCTTCCATTTGAGGATGCTCCACAGATGCTCAATAGGGTTTAGGTCTGGAGACGTGCTTGGCCAGTCTATCACCTTTACCCTCAGTTTCTTTAGCAAGGTATTGGCCGTCTTGGAGGTGTGTTTGGGGTCAATATCATGTTGGAATACTGCCCTGCGGCCCAGTTTCCAAAGAGAGGGGATCATGCTCTGCTTCAGTATGTCACAGTACATGATGGTATTCATGGTTCCTTCCATGAACTGTAGCTCCCCAGTGCCGGCAGCACTCATGCAGCCCCAAACATGACACTCCCACCACCATGCTTGACTGAAGGCAAGACACACTTGCCTTTGTACTCCTCACCTGGTTGCCGCCATACACGCTTGACACCATCTGAATCAAATAAGTTTATCTTGGTCTCATCAGACCACAGGACATGGTTCCAGTAATCTATGTCCTTAGTCTGCTTGTCTTCAGCAAACTGTTTGCGGGCTTTCTTGTGCGTCATCTTTAAAAGGGTCTTTCTTCTGGGACGACAGCCATGCTGACCAATTTGATGCGGTGTGCAGCACATGGTCTGAGCACTGACAGGCTGACCCCTCACCCCTTCAACCTCTACAGCAATGCGGGCAGCACTCATATGTCTATTTTCAAAAGACAATCTCTGGATATGAGGCTGAGCATGTGCAATCAATTTCTTTGGTCGACCATGGCAAAGCCTGTTCTGAGTGGAACCTGTCATGTTAAACCGCTGCATGGTCTTGGCCACCATGCTGCAGCTCAGTTTCAGGGTCTTGGCAATCTTCTTATAGCCTAGGCCATCTTTATGTAGCGCAACAATTCCTTTTTCAGATCCTCAGAAAGTTCTTTGCTACCATGTTGAACTTCCAGTGACCAGTATGAGAGAGTGTGAGAGCGATAACACCAAATTTAACACACCTGCTCCCCATTCACACCTGAGACCTTGTAACACTAACAAGTCACATGATACCTGGCAGGGAGAATGGCTAATTTGGCACAATCTGAACATTTTCACTTGGGGTGTACTCACTTTTGTTGCCAGCTGTTTAGACATTAATGGCTGTGTTTTGAATTATTTTGAGGGGACAGCAAATTTACACTGTTACACAAGCTGTACACTGACTACTTTACATTGTATCAAAGTGTCATATCTTCAGTGTTGTCCCATGAAAAGATATAAAGATATAATAAAATATTTACAAAAATGTTTGGGGTGTACTCACTTTTGTGAGATACTGTATGTTGTCAGGGGCAACTTGTCCCCCGGTAGCGTCTCCCAAGACAAATTGGTCCACAGTGAATGCCAGACCAAGAGCAATCCAGTAGATCGCTATGAAAAAAGTTACATCAAGGACCCAGTGTATCCAAAGGAGCCACATGGGTCCACCTTCCAGTGAGCTCACCACCCACAGGAGGGATCATGGTGCTGTGTGAACTGGGTGACAGTCTGGGCTATACTCTGTTTGGACTGCTGGCCCTGTGACCCGGACCCCCGGACAGTAGAAGCTGGATGGATGGAGAAGACACCAAAGCCAGCAATTCACTTGACACCAAAAATAGCTTCTGATGATTATTTAGCAGATTTATTAGTGCAAAGAAGGGACAGTGAATACATTGGACAAAGGATGTTGAAGATAGAACTGGCAGGCAGGAGGAAAAGAGGAAGCCCACAGAGAAGATTCATGGATGTAGTGAAAGACGACATGGAGAAGGTTGGCGTTACCGAGGAAGAGGCAAGGGATAGGGTGAGATGGAGGCAGATGATCCACTGTGGCGACCCCAAAAGGAAACAGCCAAAAAAAGAAGATTCAATATTTGCATTGTGATTGATAGATATGCGTTAAAAAAGCCAAACGTTGGACTCATCCAAGAAGATTTTATTCTAAAATAAATGAGATGTAATCTTTGCTGTTTTTCAACAGTATTACCTCACTAAGGAGAAGTATTATCATTAGGACTGTCAAAATGGCTGTGGAAAATGTGAAAACAAAATATAATAATGATAATCCTATCAGCTGAACTGAGCTTTACCTTTGTTATTGTGTCTTTTTGTAAAAAGCTGCATGTATCCTACAGACAAGTGTAGCTACACAGAAAACAATTCTTCTTTATGAATTGTGAAAAGGCATGATCATAATTTCAATTTCACTTTATTGTGACACCCCTAAAAGACAAGAGGCATATTATTGCTTTTTCTTTCTGGCATAACTTTATTTACAGTAGATTTGTTCCAGGTCATATTAACATATAAGCTATTCTAATACAATTTAAAAGATGTCTTACACCTTACTGGATTATGTATTCTAAATTCAAAACAGGATTGCACCTTTCATCAGTGAGTCATGCTGTCAATCACTCCTGTCATGGTGCCTAAAGCCACGCCCCCTCTCTAGTCCACAGTGATGTCACCCCATTTATTAGCCAGCGATAAGAGCAGAAATCCGAGATGGTTCTTCATCCTGTAAGTGATGCTCTGGGCCTCCCTCTCCTCCCCCTGTTTGACGCCATCAAAACAGCCTCGTGCACGTCTTCTTTGTTTCACCTCGGATGTGCCTGCCGTGCACGATGCGCGTGATCGCCGTCCCTGTGCAGGAATGCTCGTCCACGACTGAATATTGAAAAATAACACTAGTAGCATGCATTTATTCACTTAGAGCTATCCATCTGTTTGCTGTTTGATTTTTTTTAAGATGTAATAACAGTGCATATGCACGACATACTGCGCTGACGGGAACACATTTACCAAGCAGACTGTTGCAGCTAACCGAAACGGTGCCAAACATGTCCTTAAATGCCCTGATGCAGCATCACGAGCACTAAGCCAGTTGTGTTATGTGAACAAGATAAGCGCCTTCACCCAACATGCCCCTTATGGAGGCCATACCGACATGGTCATGGCCACACGGCGGTGAACACACACAAGCTTTACTGTTCTCAGTTCTAACAGTTTTCAGTTATACTGACACTGTTCACATGCAGGGGCCTCTAATCCAAACTATCACACCATTGGAGGAGAGCATCAGATGCAAACAGAGGAGGCTAACGGGCTCTGAGACTGTCTTTAGTGGATGCTTAACGCTGGCTTAGTCAGGTAGTTGACACGCATTTGGACTCTGCAGAGCCCATGCTGATGGAAAGAAAACTAAAATAGATCCTTCTGACTCCATATTGTTATTTTTAAACAGTACCATACTCAATGACTAAACAAAAAGTTGGGATTTATATGTGAAAAGTGACAGCTGTGTTCTCTCAAAATGCCACTGCACAACTCACATGGATGAGATCTATTTTTGAGCAGCTGACGAGATAGACTCGGGTCTTTTTGCTTCCTACTTAAGCTCCATCTAAAAACAGAGGAAATACAAACACTTTAACTGTCCCTCACGTATAATCAGATTACATGCTGACTGTCATGTTTTTGTGCACTGAGGGAACATTGTGTACAACTTCAGTATCTTGTGCAACACTCCTGGTTTACATACATTACTTTTATCAGGGGTGCGCTATTGTGACCTTTCGTCTTTTTGCGATTGGTTGCCCTCTGCTGCCACCTACAGGCTAACATTTGAATTACAAATCACTAAAAAAAATCAATGTCAAATTAGCCTTTAATTACAACTAATATACAGGCGAAAACACCGATAAACAGTTTGCAGTTTTAATGGTGCTGGGATTTTAGAACAAATGAAGTTTTTTTTTGGTCTGTAAAATGTCCTGCAGAAACTAAAAGACCTTGCAAGATTAAGGAAAAATAAAACTCTTATTATAAGGCTTCATTGTTTATCCCATCTATTCCATATGAGAAACAGATTATATTTTACTCCAATAGCAGAACTTGGAATATTTTTAAAAAGGGAAAGAAAATGAAAATGTGCACCATTTTACCATCATTTGCATACTGTAAGAAATCAACATTTTCTTTTACTGCATAAACAGACATTTGATTGATAATTTATGAATCACATTTTGCTGTGAATAACCACAGCATATCATTAGTTACTGACTAGTTGTTGATTTTGTAAGCCATACTTTTTATTTTTATGCTCTAATTCTTTTATCAAAATTTTTCACAAAAATCTACAGAGTTGTACAACATTGTATGTAATAAGTAGGGTCATTTACTAATAAAACGGCATCAGTACCAATGGCATTATTGATTCTGAGAATAGGACTGATTCTTTGTCCGTTACCTCACGGATTTCAGATTTAAGCGGGGAGAAAAATCATTCCCAACAGATTTTTTTCCCCTTTTTCTTTTAGCTTTGATGCAAGACTTTAAAAAAACTGAACTCTGAACACAATATTTAAAAAAAGTTTACATGTATGAGCAAAAACTTCACTTCCATTAGCTTTTCACTGCACGACTGCCACAAGCCCATGTTGCAGTTGACATGCCAGCAATTTAAAAAAAAAAAAAGAAGTTTTTTTTATGGACATTTATTTCTCATGGAGTGGGCCAACTAGTTTGATGGATCTCATTCACTATCATACTTAATAACAAAAACTCTCACGATTTATATAGAGTTGGAGTACTTAAACTAAATTTCAGACTATTCAATCAATTTTGCATCCATCCAGTAGAGGGCAGTGATTAACCGCATTAGGAATCTTCGTTCCACTCCACTATCTGAAGTAGCACCCCTTTGCATCACAGCTGAAGGTTTTTTCCATATATTGTTCAGCATAAAAAGCCCACAAGGGGGAGAAAGCACACCTTACAGAAAAGAACCAAAGTAGGAAAAGCTATACAACCCTAATAACAAACTAACAGGTGCCTACACATTTACTGCAGTGCTTACTCCCCAAAACAAGTTGCTTTTTTCTTCTATGCTTCTGCTAAATAGGAAGTTTCTAAGGAACAGAGCATTCTGGAGGTAGATGCTTATGACAGCTGGAGACTGGTGTTCATTAGGTGTTCATTTGTTTCTTCCTGTGACTGCGGTCTCCCTCCAGCCAGTACGACTCTGTCTGCATCTCCATCAGTCTGGAGACAGTCCTCTGGAAGGCGAAGATGTCCTCCTCGGCAGTGAAGAGAGTCAGTCGCTCAGCAGCCTCCTGAAGACAAGAACCAAAACCAGAGTTAGCACCTAATATGTTCAAATCCAATCTCTACTGCTGCCACACAAGTTCACTAAAAATACACAAGGTCAAATGCATTTGATGAAATTTAAATTAAAAAAAAGAATATAGGCGAAATGGATTTATAACCGATTGCTGATCCAGATGGTGGACAATCACATCGGCAGTGTCATATCAACAGCACACCTATAAATGGCAACTTGATAAATCACATAAATCACATATCTTTATGATCAAATTAGAAATATGATAAAAATGATATGAAACTAATAAAAAAAGAAAATTAAAATCAAGTTCTTGTAGTGCAAATCAAGCACAGGAACAAATCAAAAACTGTCTTACTTCACTTTATGATATTACAACCTATTTATATTCTCACTCAAATGTCTTATGTTATTCGATCTTTTTTTCTGAAGAGAGTTACCATCCAACATTTCATTTTACAGTGTTAAATGACAAAGTGTATTGCTATTTGCATAATATTTCAGTCTAAAAAAGTTGCAGTTTTTTCCCCCAAAATTGCCATTTTTTTAATCTTGCCAATTTTGGTTTTGTTAAATTGAATTGGATTTCTTTGCAAGTGACATTTTCCCTCATTAATTTGCAACTTTTTCCAGTGTGTTAATTCATGTTTTTTTGTAAATGTGTGAAATTTTCCCTGTAATTCTACAACCTTTGTTAATTCTGTAGCTTTTTTCTTATAACTTTGCAGCATCTTACTTGTAAATTTGCAACTTTTTTCCTCATAAATTTGATATTTTTTCTTGTACATTTGCTTGTTTTTTTCTTCATAAATTTGCAACTTTTCACTTATTTTACTTGTCTATTTTTTATTTATTTTGTTTAAAGGAGCACAATGTAACTTTTTTGCTCCGGGTAGGAACACTGAAAAGACTACCAGGGCTGTTCAGTAAAGATTTCCCTTGAATCATTTCCAGCGGACTGAGAGGAACCAAACTTGACACAGTTATTAGGTTGTTTTTTTTTGTTTTTTTTTTTTACATAGGCACCACCAAGGCTCACACACTTCTCCCATCAATTTATGCAGCTGTGGTGACCTTACCTGTAGGAGTCTGCAGGTTGCATCAGAAGCTAGGACTTGACCTTGGACATCACTGTTTCATAGTCTTGGAAGTGCTTGCCCTTCAAAAATGACTTTATGGTTGTAAAAAGGTGGAAGTCAGATGGTGCGACGTCAGGAGAGTAAGGGGAGTGAGGAATGATTTCTTCTGTCTATGTAACATGCGAGTTATGAACTGGAGTGTTGTCTTGCAAGAGGGGGACACGTTTGGTCAGCATCCCACGACTCTCGATTTTGGTCGCCTTCCACAATTTCTGCTGCAGTGAAGCATAGTAAGTCCCGGTAATTGTGGTACCCTTTGCCAGGAAATTCATCATCGATACTCCACGCTGGTTCCAAGACTGTGAACACTAAATAAACTACAATCCATCATGGACAATCCTGATCACGCCCCCCACCATACACTCTACAAACAGCAGAGCACTTTCTCCAACAGACTGCTACAACTTCACTGCCGAACAGTTGGGTACAGGAAATGTTTCCTGCCGCATGCCATTTCACTGTACAATAACTCACTCTAATGTTGTATTCTGGTCATAATTATGCTACCATACTGCACCTTACAGTCTAACTGGTGCCTCACATTTCATCCTGCACCTGATAGTCCCGCATTGTATTGCGGGTATGATTCATGTATCTTTGCAGGTCACCATCTATTCATCTATGATGTATATAAGTTTTTTGCAGTTTTACTTTTCATGGGTAATTCCCTTTGTCTATTATGCTGTGTGTGTTTCTGTCGTTTGGTTGTCTACTGTCATGCTGCTGTTACACTGTGATTTCCCAGTTTGGGATCAATAAAGTCTATCTATCTATCATGATCTTGCCCACCACAGGCTGGACATGTGCTTTCTTCACAGGTGGTGAGTCATAATGCTTCCATTGCTTCGACTGGGCTTTAGTGTCTGGATCATAGTGATGGACCCATGTTTTGTCCTGTGTAATTAGTCTGTCAAAGAAGTCCTCCTGGTTTTCTTGGCACATGGCCAAAAGAGTCTGAGCGCACATGACTCATTCCTGCTTCTAGAAAGGTGTAAGCAACAAGGGAATTCACTGTGCAGACAACTTCCGCATGTGCAAATGGTAGATCTTGACATCTGGGGTTAGTTGGTGAAAGGTTATGTGGCGATCGTTCAAAATGGTTGCCTCCACTTGCCGGACGGTGTCTACATCAAAGACATACTGTGGTCACCCAAGAATGGGTGCCATTTCCACAGATGTCTGACCACATTTGAATTGTCGATGCCAGTGCTCGACTACGTCATACGATGAGGGCATCCTCCTCATAAGTCTCTTTCACCTCAACAAACATCTCCTATAGTATGCAGCCTTTCAAGTACAGGAACCTGATGACCATTCTGCATTCAACTGGCTCCATTATCACACCTTACTTAACCTTAACAACTGTAAAAGAGAAACTCTTTGGAGTTCAGAGTTGCAAATTACCATGTAAAATATACTGTAGAGATATGTGTTATTATACAAGTGCAATTTCAGCATCCTCTAATAACCACAGGTGGGTCAGGGGAAATCTTTAATGAGCTGCCCTAGTGGCACAAGCGTAGCCACCAACAACCAAGCATCCTGTGATTGGCTGTTGGGACTGAGGTTACAGTCGCCATAGTTGTAGTCCTTTCAGTATTCCTACCAAAAATAGAGCTGCTGGAGGCAATGCAAGCAAACTCAGGCTATGGGGGAAGTGACATTTCTCCGGTTAAAAGATAATGTACTACCAAAATAATTTTGGAAACATTATTTTAAGGTGAAAATTTTACATAGTGTTGCTTTATAGTCAAAGGTAGCCAGTAGTTATGGCTAACATGTAGGTCACAAATTGCAGAACTCTGGTCTATGGGTACAAAATAATAACCCATCTCATGACTTATGGATGATAACTTAACCCTCTTGTCCAAATATAGCCAGTTGTGGTTTGGAAAAACCAACATGGCAATAAAGCAATTAAGTTCTTGCACTAAAATCCAATAATACAAAACACCAGTCCACAGTTTAATTTGCAGGGCATTTTGTCCAAAGTCCATCTTTTAAATACAATCTATGATTCAATCCACAGCCTGTAAATTTAAGTAATTAAAAGGCATCTGACAAGGTGACAGAGATTTTACCCCGCTGAGGCCCAGGTCATCCAGCAGCTGTCGATCTCTCTCATCTTCACCTCCAGTGTGGACAAATAGCCGCTCTAAAGGAGCCTCCGCCAGCAGCACCACTCTGACCTTGGACAGACAACAGAGACATGACATACCAGCATCCAGTTTGTCAATTCGTTTATCAATAAATTTAAGTGATCTTTTTCACTGATCAATATCAGAAGAGGGTGGATAATTTTTAATTTACCACATGCGTATTGTAGTATATGGATAGTTTCAATGTGAGGATTTACTGCATTACACTGATTATTTAAGTGCATATTGACTTTCCTTTTAACCAAATCACCATTACTATAATACAAGGGATTTAATACAGTACAGCTTATATACTGTATGAGGTGGTCCCAGTGATGATTTTTGCAGTTCCACATTTAAACAGAAACATAACACAGCAGAAAATCATATAAAAAAAGAACACATCTCATATGAAAAAGAAGTTTATTCAAGTATGTGTTCTTAGAAAACACTAACATTTTTCTGGACAGGAACAGTTGTGTTGGTGCAGTATTCTTAGATCTCAAGAAGGCATTTGACACTGTAGACCACAAAATCCTTTTCGCCAAACTAACTCACTTCAACTTTTCAGAACAAGCAGTTAAATGGATCAGATCACACCTTACAAATAGAAAACAGTGTGTTGTGGTCAGCGGTGTCAAATTGCCTTATGTGGCATGCACGACAGGACTCCCACAGGGTTCTATTCTTGGGCCAATATTGTTTTTGTTATATATCAATGATCTTCCGGATGCATGCAAAGACACTGAAATTCAAATGTACACTGATGATGCTGTAATATATACGTACACCAGCAAAGAATACCCGGGAAGCAGGTCATATTGTTTCATCAGCAATGCTTCAAATTCAGGAATGGCTTTCAAAATCATGTCTTCTGTTAAATACTAAAAAACCGTATGCATGATGTTTTCAAAACAACCAAACAACATCATCCACTCAAATGTATTCCTGGAAAGGCAGGAATTGAATCTAGTGCAAGAATTTAAATACCTTGGTGTTATTTTAAATGCTTCTCTAACCTTCAAAAATCACATTAAAATATCTAAAACAATTAAATTTGACCTATCCAACTTTAGACAGATCAGATCAATGTTAACTACTCATGCAGCAACAATGTTTTTGCATGCAATGATTCTTTCACATATAGAATATTGTTTCACTAATTGGTCTCTCACTGGTATAACTCTACTCAAACAAATAGAATCATTATATAAAAGAGCTCTAAAACTTTTTGACAAAAAAACTATTTCACACCATCACTGTCATCCATCCATCCATCCATCTTCTACCGCTTTTCCGGTCGCGGAGGCAGCAGTTCAAGCAGAGAAGCCCAGACTTCCCTCTCCCCAGCCACCTGCTCCAGCTCTTCAGAGAGGATACCAAGGCGTTCCCAGACCAGCTGGGAGACATAGTCTCTCCACCGAGTCCTGGGTCTCCTCCCAGTGGGACGTGCCTGAAACACCTCAAGTGGGAGGCGTCCATTTTGGAGAAATACAACTTATTAAGTTTTCAAAGTTTCAAAATTTTTAAATATGCTTGTATTGTATATAAAGTACTTAATGGACTTGCACCACCACCGCTAAAAGAAATCATTAAACTAAAATCAGTAAATGGCACGTCTACTAGGGCCATAGCCAGAAGGGACTGTGAGGTACCATTTAGAGGTACTACTTTTGGTCAAGTGGTTTTATCAGTTAGGGGCACCAACATATGGAACAATATACCGTCTACAATAAGAGAACAGCCTACATATAGGATGCAATTGCATGCAGGTTAGGTTAATTGGAGACTCTAAAGTGGCCCTAGGTGTGAATGTGTGTGTGAATTCAATTCAACTTTATTTATATAGCGCCATTTCACAACAACAGTCATCTCATAGCACTATCAACTGTAGGGAGGACCCCCACAGTTGCAGAAAGACCCCAGCAATCAGGCGATCCCCTGTGAGCAAGCACTTGGCGACGGTGGAGAGGAAAAACTCCCTTTTAACAGGAAGAAACCTCCAGCAGAACCAGGCTCAGGGAGGGGCAGTCATCTGCTGCGACTGGCTGGGGGGTGAGGGGACAGAGAAGAAGAAAAGAACAGACATGTAGAGAGCAAACAGCACGATGGGGACTCAATCTATGGGAGAGAACAAACAAATGTTAATGACCAGCAAAAAAAAAAAATTTCATAGAGAGTGAGGAAAGGAGTGAGGCCCAGTGCATTACTGGAGGTCCCCCGGCTGACTAAACCTATTAGCAGCATAACTAAGGGAGGGTTCAGAAACACATGATCCCTCCCTAATTGTAGGCTATATCAAAAAGGTAGGTTTTAGTCCTATTCTTAAAAACAGAGATCGAGTCTGACTCCCGAATCCAGATTGGCAGCTGATTCCACAGGAGAGGAGCTTGATAACTGAAGGCTCTGCCTCCCAATGTACTTTTGGAGATTCTAGGTATTACAAGTAAACCTGCATTTTGGGAGCGTAGTGCTCTGTTAGGATGATACGGTAGTATCAGATCTTTTAAATAAAAAGGAGCCTGATTGTTTAGAGCTTTGTAAGTAAGAAGAAGGATTTTAAACTTAATTCTAAACTCTATGGGAAGCCAATGAAGGGAGGCCAGAATCGGAGAGATATGATCTCTCTTTCTAGTACCTGTTAAAACTCTTGCTGCAGCATTTTGGATCAGCTGAAGACTTTTTAAAGATGTTTTAGGACAGCCTGATAATAAAGAATTACAATAATTAATCTCGAGCTAACAAAAGCGTGGATCAGCTTCTCAGCATCACTCTGAGACAAGATGCTCCTAATCTTGGCAATATTACGCAAATGATAGAAGGCAGTCTTAGAAACAAATTTAATATGTGAATTGAAGGACAAATCCTGATCAAAAATAACTCCAAGGTTCCTCACAGAGCTATTAAGAGAAAGAGTAACTGCATCCAAACTGAAAGTTTGATTTGGAAAGGAATTTCTAAGGTTTTTTGGACCAACAAGAATGACTTCAGTCTTATCTGAATTTAATAGCAGGAAATTACAAGTCATCCAAACTTTGATTTCCTTAAGACAGGCTTCTAACTTGGCTAATTGATTAGTATCATCTGGCTTCATTGACAGGTATAATTGTGTGTCATCTGCATAACAGTGAAAATGTATACAGTGCTTTCTAATAATGTTGCCTAACGGAAGCATATATAAACTAAAAAGAGTAGGGCCAAGCACAGATCCCTGTGGAACTCCATGACTAAGCTTTGAGCTGAGAGAAAACTCATCATTTACATGAACAAACTGGAACCTATCAGATAAATAAGATCTAAACCACTGCAACGAAGTTCCATTAAGTCCAACATAGTGTTCTAATCTATCAAGTAGAATATTATGATCAATAGTATCAAAAGCTGCACTAAGATCTAAAAGGACAAGTACAGAAACTAGTCCATTATCAGATGCAATGAGGAGGTCGTTAGTGACCTTCGCTAAGGCTGTTTCAGTGCTATGATGGATTCTAAACCCAGATTGAAACTCCTCAAATAAACCATTTCCCTGCAGGTGGTCAAATAATTGCGTAGCAACAACTCTTTCTAAGATTTTTGAAATGAAAGGGAGATTAGAGATTGGTCTATAGTTAGCTAAAGCTCCTGGATCTAGCGTTGGCTTTTTGAGTAAGGGTTTAATTACAGCCGTTTTAAAAGCCTGCGGTACATGGCCTAAAGTTAATGAAGAATTGATTATATGAAGAATAAAGCTACCAATAAGTGGGAAGACTTCTTTAAATAACCTGGTAGGAATAGGGTCTAAAAGACAAGTTGAAGGTTTGGATGAGGAAACTATTTTGTCTAACTCACAAAGGTCGATTGGAGTAAACTCATCAAGACAGACATCAATAGAAGGAGTTGTAGTAGTTACAGTATTTAAGTTAACTGTGGGAAGAATCTGATTGATTTTATCTCTGATGGATGAAATTTTATTATTGAAAAAGTTCATAAAGTCCTGACTAGTAAGCTCTAAGGGGATGCTAGGATTGACAGAGTCCTGACTCTTTGTCAACCTGGCTACAGTACTGAAAAGAAACCTGGGATTATTCTTGTTCTCTTCTATTAATGCAGAGTAATAACTCGTTCTAGCTTTTCTAAGAGATTTTTTGTAAATTAAAAGATGATTTCTCCAAGCTAAATAGATTTCATCTAAATTAGTAGAGCGCCATTTTCTTTCTAATTGACGAGTCTTCTGTTTTAAGCTACGAGTTTCTGTGTTGAACCAAGGAGTTAAAAATCTCTAGAATGGTTAAGGGATAGCGCCGTACCGTGGCTGCTTCATCCATCCAGGTGGATGCCCTCAATTTTCCCTCTGGGGATCAATAAAGTATACAAAATCAAATTAAAAAAAATCAAAATATAGCACTTTCAAAATACATCTCAAATATTGGCTCAAATCACATCAACATTGTGATCATTGAAATTAACCTCATTCTGTCTCATAGAGCATGATACACATAGATATGTGTTGTGCTTTTTGAGTTTGTAAGGTTCATATGTGGTGCATGCCGGCATATGCCTATGTGGACATCCATCCATCCATGTTCTACCGCTTTTCCGGAGGTCAGGATCGCGGAGGCGGCAGTTCAAGCAGAGAAGCCCAGACTTCCCTCTCCCCAGCCACCTGCTCCAGCTCTTCAGAGAGGATACCAAGGCGTTCCCAGACCAGCTGGGAGACATAGTCTCTCCACCGAGTCCTGGGTCTGCCCTGGGGTCTCCTCCCAGTGGGACGTGCCCAAAACACCTCAAGTGGGAGGCGTCCAGGAGGCATCCTAATCAGATGCCCATACCACCTCAACTGACTCCTTTCAATGTGGAGGAGCAGTGGTTCTACTCTGAGCCTCTCCTGGATGACTGAGCTCCTCACCCTATCTCTGAGGGTGAGTCCAGCAATCCTACGGAGAAAGCTCATTTCAGCCGCTTGTATCTGCAATCTTGTTCTTTTGGTCATTACCCAAAGCTTGTGACCATAGGTGAGAGTAGGAACGTAGATTGACTGGTAAATCGACAGCTTTGCCTTAGAACTAAGCTCCCTCTTCACCACAACAGACCGGTACAATGTCCGCATCACTGCAGATGCTGCTCCGATCCATCTGTCAAGCTCTCGCTCCATTCTCCCCTCGTGAATAAGACCCCAAGATACTTAAACTCCTCCACTTGGGGCAGGAGCTTGTCCCCAACCTGGAGAGGACAATCCACCTTTTTCTGGCTGAGGACCATGGACTCAGAGGTGCTGATTCTCATCCCAGCCGCTTCACACTCAGCGGCAAACTGTCCCAGCAAGAATTGTAGGTCATTGCTGGATGAAGCCAACAGGACAACATCATCTGCAAACAACAGAGATGAGATCCTGTGGTCACCAAGCATGACACCCTCCATTCCCTGGCTGCGCCTAGAAATCCTGTCCATAAAAATTATGAACAGGATCGGTGACAAAGGGCAGTCCTGGCAGAGTCCAACTCTCACTGGGAATGAGTCCGACCGAGTGTTGGCAATACGAACCATACTCTCACAACCGTCGTACAGAGACCGAATAGCTCGTAACAACAAGCCCGATACCCTATACTCCCAAAGTACCCCCCACAAAAAACCATGAGGGACGCAGTCGAATGCCTTCTCCAAGTCCACAAAACACATGTAAACTAGTTGGGCAAACTCCCACGAACCCTTGAGAATTCTTGAGAGGGTAAAGAGCTGGTCCGATGTGCCACATCCAGGACGAAAACCGCATTGCTCCTCCTGAATCCGAGGTTCGACCAACGGTCGGACTCTCTTCTCCAGTACCTTGGCATAGACCTTCCCAGGGAGGCTGAGGAGTGTGATCCCTCTAAAGTTGGAGCACACCCTCCGGTCCTCTTTTTTGACTTTTTTGAAGAGAGGAACCACCACCCTGGTTTGCCATGCCAAAGGCACTGCCCCCGACCTCCACGCAATGTTGCAGAGGCGTGTCAACCATGACAGCCCTACAACATCCAGGGCCTTGAGGTACTCAGGGCGAACCTCATCCACCCCCGGGGCCCGGCCACCAAGGAGATTTTTAACCACCTTGGTGACCATAGCCCTTGTGATAGGCGAGTCACCCCCCTCGTCCACAAGCCCTGCTTCCTCTGTGGAAGGCGTATCAGTGGGATTGAGGAGTATTCCTTCCACCGCCCGACGATATCCCCAGTCGAAGTCAACAGCGCCCCATCCGCACCATACACAGTGTGGACAGGGAGCTGCTTTCCCCTCCTGAGCCGCCGGACAGTTTGCCAGAATCTCTTCAAGGCCGACCGAAAGTTTTGTTCCATGGCTTCACCAAACCCCTCCCATACCCGGGTTTTTGCTTCAGTAACCACCCGAGCTGCACTCCGCTTGGCCTGCCGGTACACCTCAGCTGCTTCGGGAGTCCCACAAGCCAACCAAGCCTGATAGGACTCCTTCTTCAGCTTAATGGCCCCCCTCACCACTGGTGTCTACCACTTGGTTCAGGGGTTGCCACCACGAGATGCACCGACCACCTTGCGGCTGCAGCTCTGGGCCGCCACTTCAACAACAGAGGTGGAGAACATGGCCCATTCAGACTCCATGTCTCCAGACTCCCTCGGAATGTGGTTGAAGTTCTTCTGGAAGTGGGAGTTGAAGACCTCCCGGACAGGGGCCTCAGCCAGACGTTCCCAGCACACCCTCACTATACGTTTGGGTCTACCAGGTCTGAATGGCTTCCTTCCCTGCCATCGGATCCAACTCACCACCAGGTGGTGATCAGTTGACAGCTCTGAACCTCTCTTTACTCGAGTGTCCAAGACACACGGTCGCAGGTCTGACGACACGATAACAAAATCGATCATCAACCTGCGACCTAGGGTGTCCTGGTGCCAGGTGCACATATGGACACCCTTATGCTTGAACATGGTGTTCGTTATGGACAAACTGTGGTTAGCACAGAAGTCCAATCACTGAACACCACTCGGGTTCAGATCGGGCAGGCCGTTCCTCCCAATCACCCCCCTCCAGGTTTCACTGTCATTGCCCACATGCACATTGAAGTCCCCCAGTAGGACAATGGAGTCTCCAAGAGGAGCACCCTCCAGCACCCCAGTCACAGACTCCAAAAAGGGTGGGTACTCTGAACAATCATTTGGTACATAGGCACAAATGATGGTCAGGACCCGTTTCTCAACCCAAAGGCGCAGGGAAGCAACCCTTTCGTCCACTGGGGAAAACTCCAATATAGAGGCAGCAAGGTGGGGGGATACAAGAATACCCACCCCTGCTCGTTACCTCTTGCCCAGGGCAACTCCAGAAAAGGCCAAGCTCCAGCCCCTCTCCAGAAGACTGGTTCCAGAACCGGAGCTGTGTGTTGAGGTGAGGCCGACTATATCTAGCCAGTATCTCTCAACCTCGTACACCAGCTCAGGCTCCTTCCCCACCAGAGAGGTGACATTCCACTTACCAAAAGCCAGTTTAGAAAGCTTGGGATCAGTCTGCCAAGGTCTCCGCCTTTGACTGCCACCTAATCCACATAGCACTGGACCCCCATGATCCCTCCTGCAGGTGGTGAGCCCACTGGAGTCCGGACCCATGTAACTCCTTCGGGCTGAGCCCAGCCGGGTCCCATGGGTGGAAACCCGGCCACCAGACGCTAACCATTGAGCCCCTCCCCCAGGCCTGGCTCCAGGGTGGGGTCCCGGTAACCCCATACTGGGCGGGGTACACTGAATCCTTGATATACAATTTATCATGAGAGTCTGTTGGATCGTTCTTAGTCTGGCCCTTCACCCAGGACCAGTTTGTCTTGGGTGACCCTATCAGAGACAAATTGCCCCGGACAACATAGCTCCTGGGATCACTGGGGCACGCAAACCCCCCACCACGATAAGGTGATGATCCATGAGGGGGACATGTGCCACATTTTAATCTTTAATCTTTAGCTTTAATTTTATTTTATCTACTCTATTCTATAATATTGTTGTGTTTGGTCTTCATATGCTGTATTGAATGCACCTTTTTTCTTGATGGTCTGTTTCCCCTAAGGGCTTGGTCTTCTCCAGGCGGCAGGAATAGATCAACCTCTTCTGGAAAGAATTATTTATCTTCTTATATACACATACTTGTTGTTAAACACACTATACACTGACTCTCATATTCTATCCCAATTATACACCTAAGCAAATATGCACTTTGCAAATTATGTATTTTATAGTCCCACTTGTTGTTATGTGTTGTTTGCATTATTTGTCAGAATATGTGTTTTTTGTTTTGTGCTGTTGTTTAAATTACTTCACTTATATGTAATGTATTTTTTGTTCTTGCACATACCAAAGGGACTCCGAATGTAAATTAGCTTCTGCTAACTTCGGCACATTTAGGTCTGTTTTTTTTTAACCGATGTTCATTAATGTGCACTGTCCCTTTTAAATAAATAAATAAATAAATAAATATGGTATTTCAAAATAACAAAACAAGAGAGTATACAGCAGAAAAGAATAAATTAGAGTTCCTGCTGTATACATGAAGTTTAAGTATACTTGGCATGCCGTTGTGCCTTCTCTTTTCATAGAGTAGCCTTGGATTTGTCTGAGGAAGGAGGACAGAAAATTCAAGTTCAACCAATAATTAGGGTTGTTAGCTCAAATATTGGAAATTACAGTACGATTTAGGGATATTTTTTACCTTTTCTTTCTGAGGGCATCTGCATTTTAAAGGAAGTTAGATTAAGATACTTTACAGTCTTTTTTTAATGCCATGTGAGACCTTACATCTGCAAAAAAGAAAAAAGATGAAACCACCTCCAGTTTCTTGGTTTTAGTTGCCTGGCTGATGGTTTCATAACATATAAAGAGCAAATCTGCCTTTTTTGACATGTAGTTCCACAACTTTGATTCCATCCATCCATCCATCCATCTATCCATCCATCCACTACCGCTTTTTTGGAAGTCCGGGTTGCGGAGGCAGCAGCTCAAGCAGAGAAGCCTAGCCTTTCCTTTTACTAGCCACCTGCTCCAGCTCTTCAGAGAGGATACCATGACGTTCTCAGGACAGCTGGGAGACATAGTCTCACCAGCGTGTCCTGGATCTGCCCTGGGGTCTCCTTCCAGTGGGACATGCCCAAAACACCTCAAGTGGGAGGCGTCCAGGAGGGATCTTCATCAGATACCCAAACCACCTCAACTGGATACTTTCGGTGTAGAGGAGCAGTGGTTCTACTCTGAGCCTCTCTCGGATGACTGAGCTCCTCACCCTATCTCTAAGGGTGAGTCCAGCAATCCTACAGAGAAAGCTCATTTCAGCCGCTTGTATCCACGATCTCATTACTTTAGTCATTACCGTGTGTGAGGGTAGGAACGTAGATTGACCAGTAAATCAACAGCTTTGCCATAGAGCTCAGCTCCCTCTTTACCACAACAGACCAGTACAACATCTGCATTACTGCAGATGCAGTAATGCAGATCGCTTCAATCGCTCAATCGCTCAATCGCTTCAGGACTGGACATGGCCCCTGCTTGGCCAGCCTTCACAGATGGGGCAGTAGCCCTAGCCCACTGTGCGCATGTGGAGAGGAGCAAACTATGGAACACATCATAGAGACTTGCCCGCTCCAAAGACTGGAAGGAGGATTACACACCCTCCATACAGCAAACCAGGAGGCAACTGCTTGGCTTAAGGACTTTGCATTCGCTAAATAAATAAAAACTGCAGATGCTACTCCAATCAGTCTGTCAATTTCCCGCTCCATTCTCCCCTCACTTGTGAAAAAGACCTCAAGACACTTAAACTCCTCCATTTGGGGCAGGAGCTTGTCCCCAACCCAGAGAGGACAATCCACCCTTTTCCGGCTGGGGACCATGGACTCATATTTGAAGGTGCTGATTCTCATCTCAGCCACTTCACACTCAGTAGCAAAACCATCCCAGCAAGACCTGTGGGTCATTGCTTGATGAAGCCAACAGGACAATATCATCAGCAAACAGCAGAGATGAGATCCTGTGGTCACCAAACATGACACCCTCCATTCCTTGGATGCACTTAGAAATCCTGTCCATAAATATTATGAACAGGATCGGTGATAAAGAGCAGCAATGGTGGAGTCCAACTCTCACTGGAAACGAGTTTGACTGAGTGGTGGTAATACGAACCAAACTCTTGCAACAGTCGTATAGGGACTGGATAGCTCATAGCAACAAGCCCAATACCCCATACTCCCGAAGGACCCCCACAAGAGACCACTAGAGGCATGGTCAAATGCTTTCTCCAAGTCCACAAAACACATGTGGACTGGTTGGGCCGAGTCCCACAAACCCTCAAGGATTCTCAAGAGGGTAAAGAGTTGGTCCGATGTGCCATGGCCAGGACGAAAACCACATTGTTCCTCTTGAATCTGAGGTTCGACCAACGGTCGGACTCTCCTCTCTGGTACTCTGGCCTAGACCTTGCCAGGGAGGCTGAAAAGTGCGATCTCCCCAAAGTTGGAGCACACCCTCCGGTCCCCCTTCTTAAAAAGAGGAACCACCATACCAGTTTCCCACTTTGATTCCCATTGATCAAATTTTAAAGTGATTCTAATGCAATTGGTTGCATATTTAACTTCAGAATGTCTTAAATTTCAGGGTATCAGTCTAACTCACATCATATTTATACTTTACTTCATAACACTTTTTTACGGTTTCCATTCTAAAAATACAAAAAGGTAATTACAATCTTGTTTATTATGTGCGTGGCTTTTTAAGACCCTTGGCAGACAGATTTAAGGATTTGTTGTCATTTTGGAAAAGCAAATTTTAGACCATTAAAGAGTCTGCAGACATCGAGTTATAACATTTTAAATATCCTACCAAGGCTGTGAAGAAGTGGTTTTATGAGTTCAAAACAGAAAATTAAAGTAAATCTTTTGAAATAGCATAGAAAACCAACACAAAGCGTCTTATATTGGAGGCTGACCTCACTAATACCACTGAGTGGAAATGAATGGGGGAAAAAATTACTGCAGCTAAGTAAAAACATCTTGTAGGGAGAACTTTAAAGTAGAGTAATATAATGAGATTATCTTCTTCACATCTCCATACTGTAAATACGTTTCTCTTATGTACATCTTAGAGGTGTGCACTCACTGTACTCAAAAGTTGGATTAATACTGGAAGTGACCAAAGTTGATCTTGTTGACTGATATCTAGTTATTGGCAAATAAGATAAATTTATTGATAGGAGTGACCAATGTTCATCTGGTGTGTCCTGTTATGTGAAAGTTGATAATAAAAGCTGTTTCATACATTTGAATAATTAAATTTGTGCTCATTCAAATATGACGAGATGGAGAGTTGACATACTTTAAAATGGCTCGGGTCTTGTTTTACAATGCGTATTTCTTTGTTTCCCTGTCATTAAAGGGGATCGATGTCAACAGCAACAAAAGAAACAATTTTCTCTTGCTTATACTTGAATAAACAACATCACAAAAATAGCATTTGGGGTTTAAAAATGTACTTGAATACAATTTCTGGAAAATCTACACAATTAATTAAAGGGATGATGATCAACAGGCTGACAGATGACATTGTAATCTGTCATGAGAGTAGGGAGCAGGTGGAAGAGAACCTGTTTTATGTAAAGCACTTTGAATTGTCTTGTACACAAAGTGTGCTATACAAATAAGCTCGTCTTGCCTTACCTGGAGAGGTGGAAGTATGCACTGGAGAGAAGAGGAATGAAAATCAGTAGAAGCAAGACAGAATACATGTGTGTGAATGAGGGGAGACAGGTGTAAAGGTGAAGATGCACAGAGTAGAAGTAGTGAAGATGGATGAGTTTAAATGCCTGGGGTCAACCATCCAAAGCAATGGTCAGTGTACAAGAGAGGTGAAGAAGAGAGTGCAGGCAGGGTGGAGACGAGTGTCAGGGATGATTTGTGACAGAAGGATAAAAGCTAGAGTGAAAGGGAAAGTTTACAAAATGGTAGTGAGACCTGCTATGATGCACTGTATAGTTTGGAGACAGTGGCACTGACAAAGAGACAGGAGGAGGAGCTATAGGTGGAAGAGCTGAAGATGCTAAGATTCTCATTGGGAGTGACTAGGAGGGACAGGATTAGAAATGAGTATATCAGCGGGACAGCTCAGGTTGAGCAGTTTGAAGACAAAGTGAGAGACAAGGCTGAGATGGTTTGGACATGTGCAGAGGAGTGATAGTGGATATATTGGACAAAGGATGTTGAAGATGGTTCTTCCAGGCAGGAGGAAAAGAGGAAGACTACCAAGAAGATTCATGGATGCAGTGAAGGAGGATATGGAGAGGTTTGGTGTGAAAGAAGGGATAGGGTGGGATGGAGTCAGATGATTCACTGTGGCGACCCCTAAAGGGAGCAGCCAATAGGAAAAGAAGATGCTATGGGTGATGTGTATCCTTTTAAAATCCATTTTGTGTTTTTAATCAAATACCTTTTTGTCATAAAAGTTGTCTGTGAGTATGGTGAATCGTCTGACTTGGTCCTTCCGGCTCAGCGTCAGCATGGGAATATGGCGGATGAATACAGTGTCAAAGAGCCGCGCTATCTCCAGGTAGTCAGCAGCGCCGAGAGGCTGCAGAAGAGCAGAGCAGGTTAGAGGAAACTGAAACAACCTCTACTATGGAAAGAGCCAATTTTAGGGCGTGACTTTAGCCACAACTTAATGCCTGTACATACTCTGCAAGAACAGAGAATTTTTTTTCTTTTTCTTGAGGTGCAAGAACAAGAACACAGTTCCTTCTGGCCAGGACATTTCATACTTCACAAGAAACTCAAGTGCAGAACTGCTGGGAAATTCAAATTTCTGACCAATCACACAATAGTTGTCAGACAGCACGCAAGAAAAAAGTTCTGCCCAGATGATGTGTCAAGAACAAGTGGCAAGAACTCCAAAACCAGGGCTGCAAGAACAAAATTATGTTGTTTTGTTCTTGTAGCCCTGGGAGAGAGAACAAATTTCTCTGTTCTTGCAGAATATGTAAAAGCCTTAACAAAACACTCTAGGATTGGCTATTGGGACACAGGCCATAAAACGTGCCAGTTGCAGTCTTTCCTGCACGCCTATTGGGAACACGAATTTTACACAGTGCTGTTGACTGGCTCACTCAGGCTATGGTGAAAGTGACATCCGCCAGTCAAATGTTGATGCAGTGTTTCTCTTAAAAATCTATAGAATTTTTGTTGTATAATTGCAAGTTACTCTTGTGAATGAGCACCCCCCCCCCCCCTTATAACTTTGCAATTCTTTGGTTAATCTCTTTTCTTAGGTTTTAAGCTTTCTTTTAAATTTTACACATTTTTTCTAGTAAATTTGTAACCTTTGTCAAGTAAATTAACAATTTTGATAAATTTGTATTTTTTTGTAAAATTGCAGCTTTTTAAATACTTGTAAGTTTGGGACTTTTTCTTGTAAATTTGCACATTTTTTTGTCACAAATTTGCAACTTTTTTCTCCTAAATTTCAAAAATTTCTTTTGAATTTCAGACTTTTTCTTGTAAATTTGCATTTTTTAAAATAAATTTGTTACTTCTGTTATTTCTTTCCAGTAAATGTGCAACTTTTGTTGTAAAATTGCAATTTTAACGCATTAGCAAGTTTTTCCCCCTCCTTTTAATGTCCTTGTAAATTTGCAACTTTTCTTGAAAAATTTCAGTCTTCCTGCTAAATTTGAGACTTGGCTTCCTCTTAAATCACTTACGTTTTTGCATAGACTACTTTTTCTTCATAACTGTAATGCACTGTTTCTTTTGTTTCAAAGTGGAAGCTGATTTCCTAAATTTGCATCTTTTCATGTACCGTACTTTTTTTAGTTGTCTGTCAGAGACACAGGGACTGACTAGTTATGGGTAAGAAATGCATACAAATATAACAAATACTGTTTCCATTATTTCAATAGTCACAATAATTTTCAATAATTAAAGGATCAGAAAGTGCTGTAGTGGTTGAATGCTGTTAAAACATTTCCCACATATGCCTAATCCCTTTTCCAGCCACATATGCTGCCTCCTACTGGATTTCAGCAAGAATGCAGGTTTCAATAACATTTGCATACTGTACATCCATCTCTTACTGTACATACTGTACAGTCTATGCTGCATGCATGACCCAACTGTACAGTACAAGTACCATGTGCCCATACTAATGTAATTCTAGTTCCTGTCCTTGGTTATTTGCCATTCAGTTCTATTGCTTTTACAGCTAATGAGACACATACCATCATATGAAGAAGCCTTGAAGCTCACATGCCTTCTAAAACTCACCGCTGTCTATCAGGGTTGAGTCTGTAGAAAATTGCACAAAACCACTTTATCTGAGGCTCAGTGGGAACAACTAATCACAAAATTGTCAATAGACTTTCTTTTTGACATTGAACAAAAAATAGAGCCAAGATGGAGGTAAAAAGGCTCAGGCAGTAAGTGCACAGAGGAGGGAATAAACAGAGCACTGATGTAATACAGACATGGACGAGAGAAGGGTTTACAATTTGAGCAGTTTTTTTTATTATCATGAGTGGATTTTGTGTATCTAAGAGTGCCATTTGTCTAAAAAAAAAAAAGAAAAAAAAAAGAGCAGAAGGGTATTCATAGTTTGAGTCTAGGCAGAGTTCAGTCCCTATAACTTATGTCTATCAATATAATTAAGCTCTCTAATTTATTTCCACAAAGACAACTCTGAATTTTGCTTTGAACTTTATAAAGACTTCCAGTTCAAAGAAGGCCAAAGAAGGTAACTGTTATTGTGTCGAGATATTTTTATGCAAATAAGTACACTACCAATGAAGAAAATTAAATGACATGAACAATACTCACTCTGCCGCACAGCTCATCAAAAGTACAGTCGGCAATGGAGCCACAGGTCTTTTCCAGAGTCACATCTCTGCCCAACACACTGAGCACATGGGGACCTGTAGCTATGGCAACACGTACAAACAACAGATAAGCTATATAGACATGTTCCTTATATCATTATATTAAAGCCATATCATTATATTTAAACAAACCTACAAAGGAATGCGCTCCACCAACACAATACATAAATTTGGCATTTGTTGTTAAAGGTCCTTGCAAAAATCAAATCCTGTGAATTTTCAAAGTCAGAAATTTCCATTGGGAATTAATGGGAACATAACACACCCCGTGCAGGATATGCTGAGGACACTGAGGAGCCTGTTTAGCAGCAGGCTGCTCCATCCAGAGTGCACGAGGAAGAGGTTTCGCAGGTCCTTCTTACCTGCTGCTGTCATCTGCAATACTCATAGAAACCGCACACAACGCTATTAGGCTACTTCTTTGCACAATAATCTTTTTTTTTTTTTTTTTTTTCCCAGTTCCGGTTCCGCCGGACCGGCGGCGCCACACGAGTTGGCTGCCTGTTGCAACTGCCTTTTTCTTATCTTCCTTCTTCTTTCTACACCTTTCACTCTATATATATATCACGGACACACAGATCGCCCCAAGGGTCTCCCGAGTCGGCGGACGGAGCCACTGTTTGCAGCGGGGGACGATACAGCAGGGAAGAGCTAGCTAGGCTAGCTAGCTCCAACCGCCACCCGGTGCTAACGGAGAAGCTCGACATGCCGAGGAACTGTGGCGAAAACGACGCGGGTGCCGAGCTGGAGTTTAGGCGGCGTGCAAGAAATATAAGACAGAATAATAAAGAGCGATGGCAAGAACCAAGCAGACCACTCGTAAATCTACTGGAGGAAAAAGCCCCCCAGGAAGCAGCTGGCCACCAAGGCTGCTCGAAAAAAGCGCTCCGGCCACCGGCGGAGTGAAGAAGCCTCACCGTTACAGGACCGGTACCGTGGCTCTGAGACAGATCCGTTGCTACCAGAAATCCACGGAGCTGCTCATCCGTAGGCTGCCCTCCCAGCGCCTGGTGAGGGAGATCACTCAGGACTTCAAGACCGACCTGTGCTTCCAGAGCTCCGCCGTCATGGCTCTGCAGGAGGCCAGCGAGGCCTACCTGGTGGGTCTCTTCGAGGACACCAACCTGTGCGCTATCCACGCCAAGAGGGTCACCACCATCATGCCCAAAGACATCCAGCTGGCCCACCGCACCCGCGGAGGGAGAGAGAGCTTAGACTTTCTGCTGCACATTCACCAACCACAATGCTTCGCACTGTGTGTCTATATATATATATATATATATATTTATAGTAATATGTACATATGTATACTTGCTGTTCTTGTTTTTTTCTTGCCTTCTGATTGTTGCTCTGAGTGTTGCTATCCCTGTGCTGTTGCAATCCTGGAATTTCCCCATTGTGGGACTAATAAAGGCTTATCTTATCTTATCTTATCTTATCTTAATAAGGAATGTTCCTACCAATACACCAGGGCTGTCAAAGTTACGGCCTGTGGGTCGGTTAAATTTGCAAAGTATGAAAATTAAGTAATAGAATACACAAGCAGCAAGTTTTCAATAAAGTAACTGCTATTTCCAATTTGTCTATTTGGGATTGTACAAGAGTAGCAGACACAAAAGTGATCCCCGATTTCCACTGACTCTGCTTGCAGTCTGTTATCCCTTCTCCACCATAACAGAGTGCTACAAATATGCAACGTCTTTTTTATGCATGCCAGATCCAGCACACACTGAAATGTCACGTTATTTAAGATAAGCCTTTATTAGTCCCACAATGGGGAAATTCCAGGATTGCAACAGCACAGGGATAGCAACACTCAGAGCAACAATCAGAAGGCAAGAAAAAAACAACATCTAGTAAACATATGTCCATATTACTATAAATGTATATATATAGACACACAGTGCAGAGCATTATGGCTGGTGAATGTGCAGCAGAAAGTCAGAAGCTTTACTGTATTTAATAACCGTTCTTTAAAAATACGTTTACCCCCGTGTCTCGCAGCATGGCAGGTGCCGGGGGACGTTCACCACTGGCTCACTGGGGTTCGTGGGGGGTGTTGCGCAACAGTTTGCTGCAGTTTACTGGATGTTTATATTGTCGGAGCCAGTTTTTCTTGGCACAACAAATTTTTTTGAATATGTTCAAAACAAGAGAAGCTGCCGGCTGACAACAGCCAGCTGTTGGGGTGTCGTGCCAAAAAGTGATGGGCCGCCAGAAACTGACTGGCTCTCTCGCACGGCGAAAGTGGTTTCTTTTTGGATTTTGAGGCCGACGGCTGCTTTTGAGCAAAGCGGATGTAATTTTTTGTCCATGTAATTAGCGAAGGTACAGTGGATATAAAAAGTCTACACACCCCTGTTCAAATGCCAGGTTTTTGTGATGTAAAAAAAATGAGACCAAGATGAATCATTTCAAAACCTTTTCCACCATTAATGTGACCTATAACCTGTACAACCCAACTGATAAACAAACTGAAATCTTTTAAGGGGAAAAAATGAAAAATAAAAATCTTACAATAACCTGTCTGCATAAATATGCACACCCTTAAACTAATACTTTGTTGCAGCACCTTTGGCTTTTATTACAGCACTCAGTCTTTTTGGGTAGGAGTCTATCAGCATGGCACATCTTTATGTGGCAATATTTGCCCACTCTTCTTGGCAGAAATGCTCCAAATCTGTCAGATTGCGAGGGGATCTCCTGTGCACAGCCCTCTTCAGGTCACCTTACAGATGTTCAATCGAATTCAGGTCTGGACTCTAGCTGTGCCATTCCAAAATCTTAACCTGCTTCTGGTGAATCCATTCTTTTCTTGATTTGGATGTGTGCTTTGGGCCATTGTCGTGCTGAAAGATAAAGTTTCTCTTCATCTTTCTAGCAGAAGTCTGAAGATTTTGTGTCAACTCTGACTGGTATTTGGAACTGTTCATAATTCCCTCCACCTTAACTAATGCCCCTGTTCCAGCTGAAGAAAAACATCCCCAAAGCATGATGCTGCCACCACCATGCTTCACTGTAGGTATGGTGTTCTTTTGGTGATGAGCAGTGATATGTTTGCACCAAATACACCTTTTGGAATTATGGCCAAAAAGTTCAACCTTGGTTTCATTGGACCATAACACATTTTTCCACATGCGTTTGGGAGATTTCAAATGTGTTTTTGCAAAATGTAACCAGGTTTGGATATTCTTCCTCATAAGATAAGGCTTCCATCTTGGCACCCTAGACAGAAGATTGTTGTCACATGTACTAAACAGCCAGTACTTGCCAGAAATTCCTGCAGCTCCTTCAATGTTGCTGTCGGCCTCTTGGCAGCCTCCCTGATCAGTTTTCTTCTTGTCTTTTCATCAATTTTGGAGGGACATCCAGTTCTTGGTGATGTCACTGTTGTGCCATATTTTCTCCACTTAGTGATGACCCTCTTCACTGTGTTCCATGGTATATTTAATGCCTTGGAAATTCTTTTTGTACCCTTCTCTTGATCGATACATTTGAACAATGACATCCCTCTGATGCTTTGGAAGCTCTCTGCGGACCATGGCTTGTGCTGTAAGATGTGACTACAAAAATGTCAGGAAAAGCCTACGAGAACAGCTGATTTTTATTTGGGGTTAATCAGAGGCACTTTAAATGGTGGCAGGTGTGTGCTGACTCCCATTTAACATGAATTTGAATGTGATTAGTTAATTCTGAACACAGCCACATTCCCAGTTAAATAGGGTGTGCATATTTATGCAAACACGTTATTGTAAGTTTTTTATTTTTTATTTTTCCCCTTAAAAGATTTCAGTTTGTTTTTCAATTGGGTTGTACAGGTTATAGGTCACATTAATGGTGGAAAAAGTTTTGAAATGATTATTCTTGGTCTCATTCTTTAACATCACAAAAACGTGGCATTTGAACAGGGGTATGTAGACTTTTTATATCCACTGTGAGTCTGTGAAAATTTAATGCGGTGAGGGATTAGGTATAATTTTAGACCCATGAGTTTTCTGTAAGAATAATCAGATGACATTTTATCCTATAGCAAGTTTTTATAGGTTAATAAAAGTGTGCTGAAATTAACAAAATCTGTGTATAACAATGTAAAAGTCGATAAAGCTTTTCTTTTCAATGAATACTAGCATTTGTGCATTATTTACCTCCTATAATTATGCCTTGGTGAACGGAGACATATAGCAATCACTCAGTGCGTCTGTGTGTGGTTGTATCTATCTGTCTGTTACTGTGGTGGACACACACATAGGACTTGTTTTGTGGCTCACATTTTAGGTCAGAACAAAGGCAGGAAGCTGCAGGAATCTTAGCCTTGGTATGCAAGGCTTGAGACTGTGGGGGGTTCAATTAAAGGATTAAGGAAGGGATGCATTGGAGACAGTGGAAGTGATATCATGGAGAGAAATGCATTGTGACTGTCTTTATAATGCAAGGTGGTCTGTGTGACATGTGATCTGTGAAGTTCCTGATATTTAAGACGAGAGTTTACTGTATCATTCTCTTTTTCCGCTTTGAGATGATGGTGCTGTGAATAAAACTTACTTTGAGAGAGAACTCTGCCTCGTCATTTTCACATCACCACACTGATGACCCGAGACGTATAATGCAAGAAGAAAATTCCCCCGGGCCAGCCGCGTCAGGAGCCCCCAGCCAAGCGAATGCCGCTACAGTCCAGCTACCGGACTTCTGGCAGAACAATCCGCGCTCCTGGTTCAACACGGTTGAGGCGCAGTTCAACCTCCAGGGGATATCGGTAGATGCCATGAAATTCTACCACGTAGTCGCAAAGCTGGACAACAACACGGCCCAGCATGTGGAGAGCCTGATCGACCAGCCGCCGGATAGCGACAAATACGGCACGTTGAAGGCTGCACTCATCCAGCAATTCACCCCCTCGGCGGAGGAGCGAGCAGAGAGGCTCCTGGCACTGACGGAGGGGGAAAACGACATGCCGGCGAGCCTGATGGAGAAGTTGTTGAAGTTGAAAGACTCTGACGACGACCACTTCATTTTCACCCACCTCTTCCTCAGAACTCTACCGTCAGCAGTGAGAGCGACCCTGGCCATTTCGCCACTGTTGGCCCTACGGGACTACCGCGCGCTGGGCTGAGAGGCGCAGTGGATTGTCAACGCCACCGAGCGGCGCGCAGCCACGGCTGCTGCAGCGGAACTCGGCGCGACGACCGGAGACGACAGGGGGCCAGAGGCAGCGGTGCCAGACTCACCGACGACGGTGGCGGCAGGGGCCAGGGAACGTGGACCGGACGTCCTTTGTTTCTACCATCGCCGTTTCGCAGAGAGGGCACGCAAGTGTGTACCGCTGTGCCAGTTCGGGCGTTCGGGAAACGCCAAGACCGGGGGTCGGTAGCAGCCGTGGCCCTCGGGGAAGAGAACAAGCTGCTCTACTTGTCGGACGCACGCTCGGGGAGGCATTTCCTTGTCGACACACGCTCCCAGTTGAGTTTCATCACACCTTCCTACGCGGACAGACTGGCTGGTTCCGGAGGTCCCCGGGTGACAGCAGCGAACAGCTCGGAGATTAAGGCCTTTGGTGAGAAGACTCTGCTCCTGTCTCTACACGGCCGTACATTTGAGTGGACTTTTGAGATGAGATGAGATGAGATTCAACTTTATTGTCATTACACATGTATGAATACAAGGTAACGAAACGTGACTTGGCATTTGGGCACGCTCTGCAGAGCGCATCCAAGGCCGGGGCAGCCGCTAGGCGCCAGTCATAAAGAAGAAAGGAAAAAAGAAAAAGAGAATGGATATGACACAGTAGGCGAGAGAAAAAAACATGTTTTATCAGAATGACCCTCGGCAAGTGAGCGAAATTTTGATTGCAGGCAAAAAAAACCTCAATGCACATTTAGCAGACATTTAGCAGGAGATCACACACAAAAGTTGAGAGGCAGTGTATTGTATGCATGTAATGTTGTATGCATTGTGTAGTGTAAATGTAACAGTTGTTAGTGAGCAGCAGAGGGCGCCTCCTGGCAGTGGATAGATGTTATAATCATGTGACTTATAAACAAGTCCAGAGTCTATCTCTCTTGCTTGCAGAAGGCACATGGGCATTGTCCTTGAGGGTCCAATCCGCTGATACGACAACAACTGATTGTCGATTGTTTGGGTAGACATAAGAGCCGGTCCTTCCGCTTATCTCAATCAGGAGGAATGTAAACACGGGGCACCAAACAAGGTCAAATCAAATCAGCACAGTGCACTCAGAGAATAGAATTTGTCCTCACCTGTGTAATTCTGTGCTTCCATTATATGTGCAGGCTTAAACTGTTTTTCCATGGAGAGCACAGGGCTCCAGATGTATTCCTCCACTGAATCACTGTCATTCAGTTCACCGTTTGCCGCTACTCGTGCCCTCCCCAACTGGTCGAATTTGATGAAGGAGCTTGCCGGGTCCGCTTTGATCAGCTCTCTCACCTTCCTTCAATTTCTGATGCATCAGGGAACTCCACAGCCAAAAATAGAAGTCCTGAGATCATAACCAATAATGTTTCCACAGACGCATGAATTCCAATGTCCATGAGTCTCCTCGCAGGTTCCAATTCTTGGGCTCCCCCTTGGCCCAATTCTTGTTGAAAAATAGTGACAATAGCACATTTAAGCCGCTTCCAAATCCATAATTTCTGTTCAGATTAAGATTCAGCAGAAGAAGAGCGACTAAACACAGACAAAAACGCAACATTGCAAAGCTGGGAATAGATCAGGAAGGCAGGAGAGGAGGGAAGAAAAATGCGACTGCTCTCTCTCAAGGCAAGAAGGAAATTGTTTTGTTGTAGCAACAGTAAATTTCAATATGTTGGGGGCTGATTTTTTGTGCTCACATGGTTTGTTGGTTGATCTCGATAACAGGCGCCTGGTTAATGCACTTTCTTTTGATTCTATCCCCTGTACAGCGCGAGTGGCCCCACCAACAGCACAAGCCAACGTCACAGCAGCAGGCAGTAAGTTCCACACACTGCTCACTCAGTTCCCAGCACTCACGGTCCCCACATTTTCGGCAACAGTCGCTAAGCACGGGGTGGAGCATTTTATTACCACTACCGGACCGCCCGTTTTTGCAAAAGCTCGGCGCTTGGACGCAGTTAAACTGGCCATAGCGCGCGAGGAGTTCACCAACCTGGAGAGGTTGGGCATTATCCAACGTTCAAACAGTCCGTGGGCTTCCCCCCTACACATGGTCCCGAAAGCTAACGGATCATGGCACCCTTGCGGGGATTTCCACAGGTTAAACAACGCTACAGCGCACGACCGCTACCCAATCCCACATATCCAAGATTTTTCCCTTCATTTGGCAGGGGCGCGCATTTTTTCTAAAATAGACTTGGTCCGCGGTTACCACCAAGTCCCAGTGCACGCTGACGACATACCCAAAACAGCGGTAATAACTCCGTTTGGCCTATTCGAGATTTTACGCATGCCATTCGGTCTTAAAGGGGCTGCTCAGACGTTCCAAAGCATGATGGACACGGTGCTTCGCGATCTCCCTTTCGTGTTCATCTCCCTGGACGATATTTTAGTAGCCAGCGAGTCCGAAGACGAACACGAAAAACACCTGGCCACAGTTTTTCGAAGGTTGGGAGATCACGGGTTAATAATCAACCCAGCGAAGTGTCAGTTCGGGGTGGCGCAGATCGATTTTTTGGGACGCCGCGTCTCCCCCGAAGGAGCAGTTCCGCTGCCTGACAAGGTGCGCGCGGTGGCAGATTTTCCCCGGCCGCAGACGGTCAGGGCGTTGCAGGAGTTTTTGGGAATGGTGAATTTTTATAACCATTTTCTCCCCCGCGCGGCGCAACTCATGCAGCCGTTGTATGCCACGCTCAAAAAAAAGAAACCCGCGGATAAGATCGAGTGGCCCCCGGAGCGGGACCAAGCGTTCTCGGAGGTGAAAGCAGCCTTGGCAAAGGCAGCGTTGTTGGCACACCCAGACCCAACGGCCCGCATAGCGCTCACCACTGACGCATCAGAGGTGGCCATAGGGGCGGTCGTGGAGCAACATGTAGCCGGGGTTTGGAGCCCCTCGCATTTTTCAGCAGGACCTTGCGCGATAGTGAACGTAAATACAGCGCGTTCGACAGGGAGCTGCTCGCTCTCCATTTGGCCATCTGCCACTTTCAGTTCTGGCTGGAAGGACGCGCTTTCACCGCGTTCGTTGACCACAAACCGTTAACATTCGCGATGGCCAAGGTCTCTGAGCCGTGGTCAGGTCGGCAGCAGAGACAGCTGGCCACGATATCAGAGTTTACCACTGATATTCAGCACGTGGCGGGCAAACTCAATGTAGTGGCAGATTGCCTCTCGCGCACCGTGGCGGCCCCAGTCAGCATAGGGGTAGATTATGCAGCCATGGCCGCAGAGCAGGCTAATGATGCGGACGTGCGCACGCTCCAGTCTGGACCAACAGGGTTAAGGCTGGAGAGCAGGGTGCTGTAAGACGGTATGCCCCCCCAATCTGCGATGTCTCCACTGGATGGCCGCATCCAGTAGTACCGGCCACGTGGCGCCGCCGCGTCTTTGACTCGGTTCATTCTTTGGCACACCCTGGAGTGCGCGCGTCGGTCAAAATGGTGGGAGAGAAATTTGTGTGGCCGAGCCTCCGCAAACAAGTCAAAGAGTGGGCAGCAGCCTGCACGGCATGTCAACGAGCCAAAGTACACAGGCACACGAGGGCTCCTTTGGAACCGTTTCACATTCCGGCCAAGAGGTTCGATCATGTTCATGTGGACCTCGTGGGCCCCCTCCCACCGTCACAGGGGTGCACACACCTTCTGACAATGGTGGACCGCACCACGCGCTGGCCTGAAGTGGTCCCGCTGGCATCAACCACAGCCGAGGAGGTGGCGCGCGTGTTTTTAACAGCTTGGGTGGCGCGCTTCGGCGTTCCATCGGACATTACGTCCGACAGAGGCCCTCAATTTGTGTCCGAGCTTTGGTCAACAATGGCCCGCAGCCTGGGTGTCACAATTCAACGCACAACCGCGTACAATACGCAGGCTAACGGGTTATGCGAACGTTTTCATAGGTCATTGAAAGCTGCTCTCAGAGCGTCACTGACGGATACAAATTGGGTTGACAAGTTACCGTGGGTGTTATTGGGGTTGCGTTCTGCACCTAAAGAGGATCTAGAAGCCTCCCCAGCGGAGCTCGTGTTTGCGCAGCCACTCCGGCTGCCTGGGGAGTTAGGACCCGTTTTGTGGCTCACATTTTAGGTCAGAACAAAGGCAGGAAGCTGCAGGAATCTTAGCCTTGGTATGCAAGGCTTGAGACTGTGGGGGGTTCAATTAAAGGATTAAGGAAGGGATGCATTGGAGACAGTGGAAGTGATATCATGGAGAGAAATGCATTGTGACTGTCTTTATAATGCAAGGTGGTCTGTGTGACATGTGATCTGTGAAGTGTGAAGTTCCTGATATTTAAGGACGAGAGTTTACTGTATCATTCTCTTTCTCTGCTTTGAGATGATGGTGCTGTGAATAAAACTGACTTTGAGAGAGAACTCTGCCTCGTCATTTTCACATCACCACATTACCAGCTTTTCAGCTCGCCCGGTCAAAATTAAGTGCAACTAAAGGCTTGTATCATTGTATTGTGGGGGCATGGCGTTGGACTTCTCCACCCAGGGAACAATGGACCAAAAGAGGAGGTGTCACAGGGGGGTATCAGACAGGACAGTAAGGACTATGTGTCCCCTGGGGAGAGGAGTAAATGCCGGAGCCGCTGGGAGAAGAAGTGTGTGAGAGCGGCGCCGGCATTATGTCATGTTAATGTGCCACACAGGCTTTGTTCTAAACATAATGTATGATGGTCAGAAATTCCGGGTCTCGATGCATGGTATTAAAGATATAAAAGAGGAATGCACAGAGACCCGGGATCTTTTTTTGCTGTAAATTATGTTGGAGAAGGAATAAAATTTCTGTACTGTCCAGCTTGTTGCCTCATCTGCCTCCTTTCTCCACATTGGTGACCCTAAGACATACCATGGAAAGCGAGCCAAGCACCACCCCAGAGGCTGCCTGGAGGGAAAACACCAGCGCCGCATACGTGGTCTCAGTCGAGCTCCCAGACTTGTGACTTCACAACCCGACCGCGTGGTTCTTGTACATAGAAGCCCAGTTCGCACTCCGTGGGATGACAACGGACGATGCCAGGTATTACTACATAGTCACTGCGCTGGATGCGCGCGCCATGCAACAGGTGACGAGCCTGCTCCAGAAGCCGCCGGCCAAAGGAAAACATGAAGCGCTCAACAGGATGCTTCTCCAGCACTATACCCTTTCTGACAGTGAGAGGGTAGAGAGACTCCTAATGTGTTCAGAGTTAAGGGAAAGATCAGCAGTGGAGCTCATGGAGAGCATGTTGGCGCTGAGGGGGAAGGGCGACCAATCTTTCCTGTTCGCCCACTTGTTCCTCAGGAACCTACTGGCTACAGCGAGGGCGATCCTGGCCAAATCACCACGGCTGGTTGTTAAGAACTACCACGCCCTGGCGCAGGAAGCAGACTGCATCATTTTGGCGACCAGAACTCTCAGCGTGCAGACAGCGATCTGTTTTTATCATCACCGTTTCAGCTTGAATGCCCAACGCTGCCTGTCACCATACCAATTCAAGAAGCCAGGAAGATGGCACGTTCAGAATTCAGTGGCAGCTGCAACCGATGACGACAGGAACAGACTGCTTTATGTCACGGACACATGTTCGGGGAGACGGTTTTTGGCGGACTCCGGCTCCCAGAAGAGCCTCATCCTGCCGGTCAACGCAGACAGGGTGGCAGAACGCAGCGGTCCCAAGCCCACGGCCGCCATCAGGACATTTGGTGAGTGGACACTGACAATATGCTGACACGGATGCAACTTTCAGTGGGACTTTGTGGTAGCTGCATGTTCCAGCCTCATTTTAGGCGCAGGTTTTTTATGTGGTCATGGGTTGTTAGTCGATGTTGCTAATAGGAGATTAGTGGACGCTGTCTCTTTTGCCTCACTGCCCTGCATAGCTCGGGGAGCTGGGTCGACAACACTGACTAACGTTATAGCTCCAGGGGGGTAAGTACCAACATTTGCTTGCACAGTTTCCAGCACTCACGGTTCTGACTCACGGTTCTGACTTTTTCGACTACGGTAATCAAACACGGGGTCAAGCGCTTTATAATGACAAAAGGCTCGCCGGTGTTCGCATGATTTCGGCAATTGAATGCAGTGAAACTGGCCAGCGTGCGAGAGGAGTTTGCCAACTTAAAGCAGTTGGGCATTGTCAGTGCTCCAACAGCCCGTAGGCATCCTCACTACACATGGTGCCTAAAGCTGATGGGTCGTGGCGACGGTGCAACGATTTCCGATGCTTGAATAACACCACGGAACACGATCGTTTTCCCATTCCACACATCCAGGATTTTTCCATGCACCTGGCTGGGGCGCATGTTTTTTCGAAAGTGGATCTGGTCCGCGGATACCATCAGGTCCCGGTGTGCGCGGAAGACGTTCCAAAAATAGTAGTAATAACTCCTTTCGGCCTTTTCGAGTTTTTACGCATGTCGTTTGGATTAAAAGGCGGGGTGCAGACTTTCCAGAGGATGATGGATGCAGTGCTTCGCGACTTGTCCTTCATTTTTGTCTACTTAGACGACATTCCGGTAGCTAGCGCGTCCGAGGAGGAGCACATCGCCCATCTCAAGACGGTTTTCCAGAGGTTGGAGGCCCACGGGCTGATAGTTAATCCAGCGAAGTGCCAGTTCGGCATTCCAGAGATTGATTTTTTTGGGCCACCGCATTTTGCCAGAGGGCGCAATTCCGTTAGTGAATAAGGTGCACGCTGTGTCAGACTTTCCGCGCCTGCAGACCGTGAGAGCACTACGGGAGTTTTTGGGAATGGTTAATTTTTATAACCGTTTACTTCCCCGGGCAGCCCAGCTAATGCAGCCATTGTATGCCGCACTTAAAAAAAGAAGCCCGCGGAAGCCATCGACTGGACTCCCGAGTGAGTCCAGGCTCTTACTAATGCCAAAACAGAGCATATGGATGCCGCGTTGCTAGCCCACCCGGATCCGTCTGCATGGATAGCGCTCACTATGGACGCGTCTGATGTTGCCATGGGGGCAGTGGTGAAGCAGTATGTCTCAGGTTCGTGGCAGCCACTCGCATTTTTCAGCCAAACTTTGCGCGACAACGAACGCAAATACGGCGCGTTCGGTAGGGAATTGCTGGCTCTCCACCTGGCAACATGCCATTTTCAGTTTTAGTTAGAGGGGCGCAAGTTCACCGTGTTCGTGGACCATAAGCCGCTGACGTACGCGATGGCCAAGGTCTCGGAACTGCGGTCGGCCCGGCAGCAACGGCATTTGGCCGCGATTTTGGAGTTTACTACCGACATTCAACACGTCACCAGTAAGCTCAACGTTGTGGCTGATTGTCTGTCATGCACGTTAGTCTCCCCGGTCTACATGAGAATAGATTTCCCTGAGATGGCTGTGGAGCAAGCTGGGGATGTGGACATTTGCGCCCTCCAGTCTGCACCAACCGGGTTAAGGCTGGAGAGCAGAGTGGTGCAAGAAGGGTGCCCTCCCTTGCTCTGTGACGTCTCCAACGGCCGCCCGTGCCCGGCGGTTCCGAGCTCTTGGTGCTGTAGCCTTTTTTGAGTCGTCCACTCCCTTTCGCATCCGGGAGTGCACGCTTCGGTGAAGCTAGTGGGGGTGAAATTTGTCTGGCCGCGCTTGCGCAAGGACATGAAAGAGTGGGCTGCATCTTGCGTCGCGTGCCAGCGGGCCAAAGTGCACAAGCACACCAGAGCCCCCCTCGAGTCATTCCAAATCTCAGCCAGGAGGTTTGACCATGTCCACATGGATTTGGTGGGACCCCTCTCACGGTCTCAAGGTTTTACGCACCTCTTAACAATCGTGAACCGCATGACGCGCTGGCCTGAAGTGGTCCCGCTGGCTTCTACCACATCCACAGAAGTGGCTTGTGCTTTTTTGTCGGCTTGGGTGGCACGGTTCGGATCCCCATCGTACATCACTTCCGACAGGGGTCCACAATTCGTTTCAGAACTCTGGTCCGCGATGGCCCAGAGCCTGGGGATCAAAATTCACCGCACTACCGCATACAACCCCCAGGTTAACAGGTTATGCAAGCGTTTTCACAAGCCGCTTAAAGCAGCGTTCAGAGCTTCGCTCACGGATGCAAATTGGGTCGAGCGCCTGCCCTGGGTTCTTTTAGGGTTGTGCTCCGCACCTAAGGATGATTTGGCAGCCACCCCAGCAGAACTCATTTTACTCAGCTGCTGTGGATTCCTGGAGAGTTTTTACCGGAAAACCCTGCACCCAAGGCTGATCCACCAGTGCAATTTTTGCACAGTACGGAGGCTGTGAGCGTACCAGGCCCGACCCACCATTGTTTTCCCCGCACATTTGTCCCAAAAAGCTTGCAGAACACCAGTTTTGTTTTTGTCAGGCAGCATGGTGGCGAAGACCATACAGTGGTTTAACAGGACAGATTCCACTCAAAACAGGCCTTGCCATGGTCGACCAAAGAAGTTGAGTGTACGTGCTCAGCGTCATATCCAGAGGTTGTCTTTTGAAAATAGCCGTATGAGTGCTGCCAGCATTGCTGCAGAGGTTGAAGAGGTGGGGGGTCAGCCTGTCAGTGCTCAGATCATATGCCGCACACTGCATTAAATTGGTCTGCATGGTTGTCATCCCAGAAGGAAGCCCCTTTTAAAGATGATGCACAAGAAAGCCCGCAATCAGTTTGCTGTAGACAAGCAGACTAAGGCCATAGATTACTGGAACCATGTCCTGTGGTTTGATGACACCAAGATAAACTTGGTTCAGATGGTGTCAAGCGTGTGTGGCAGCAACCAGGTGAGAAGTGCAAAGACAAGTGTGTCTTGCCTACAGTCAAGCATGGTGGTGGGAGTGTCATGGTTTGGGGTTGCATGAGTGTTGCTGGCACTGGGGAGCTACAGTTCATTGAAGGAACCATGAATGCCAACATGTACTGTGACATGCTGAAGCTGAGCATGATCTACTCCCTTTGGAAACTGGGCTGCAGGGCAGTATTCCAACATGATAATGACCCCAAACGCACCTCCAAGATGACCACTGCCTTGCTAAAAAAAAACTGAGGGTAAAGGTGATGGACTGGCCAAGCATGTCTCCAGACCTAAACCCTATTGAGCATCTGTGGAGCATCCTCAAATGGAAGGTGGAGGAGCGCAAGTCTCGAACATCCACCAGCTCCGTGATGTCATCATGGAGGAGTGGAAAAGGATTCCAGTGGCAGCCTGTGAAGCTCTAGTGAACTCCATGCCCAAGAGAGTTAAGGCAGTGCTAGAAAATAATGGTAACTGTTATGTCTGAGGAATGAGGGACAGGAGTCTTATTTGTCATACAGCAAGTCAACCTTTATTATACAGAACTGGACTATATACACAAGGGCCGTGCCTGCCTGACATCACACCAGAGGTGGGTTCGGCAGCACGCACACACCACACTCACTACACCACAATTCCCCCTTACAAAAATGCAAAACCATACACGCAATCAAAACCCTCCCCAATTTAGGACCCAAATCGTGCACTAAGGGAACCAGGAATTATGAACTGTAGGAGAATAACCTATCACATTCACACAAAACAACTAAAACCAGCATTTTAAAAAAAAATTAAAAAAAATCCATCAATCCATCCATCCATCTTCTACCGCTTTTCCGGAGGTCCGGGTCGCGGAGGCAGCAGTTCAAGCAGAGAAGCCCAGACTTCCCTCTCCCCAGCCACCTGCTCCGGCTCTTCAGAGAGGATACCAAGGCGTTCCCAGATCAGCTGGGAGACATAGTCTCTCCACCGAGTCCTGGGTCTGCCCCGGAGTCTCCTCCCAGTGGGACGTGCCCGAAACACCTCAAGTGGGAGGCGTCCAGGAGGCATCCTAATCAGATGCCCATACCACCTCAACTGACTCCTTTCAATGTGGAGGAGCAGCAGCTCTACTCTGAGCCTCTCCCGGATGACTAAGCTCCTCACCCTATCTCTGAGGGTGAGTCCAGCAATCCTACGGAGAAAGCAGAAAGCTCATTTCAGCCGCTTGTATCCGCGATCTTGTTCTTTCGGTCATTACCCAAAGCTCGTGACCATAGGTGAGAGTAGGAACGTAGATTGACTGGTAAATCGACAGCTTTGCCTTAGAACTAAGCTCCTTCTTCACCACAACAGACCGATACAACGTCCGCATCACTGCAGATGCTGCTCCAATCCGTCTGTCAACCTCTCGCTCCATTTTCCCCTCACTCGTGAACAAGACCCCAAGATACTTAAACTCCTCCCCTTGGGGCAGGAGCCTGTCCCCAACCCAGACAGGACAATCCACCTTTTTCCGGCTGAGGACCATGGACTCGGACTTGGTGGTGCTGATTCTCATCCCAGCCGCTTCACACTCAGCGGCAAACCATCCCAGCAAGAGTTGTAGGTCATTGCTGGATGAAGCCAACAGGACAACATCATCTGCAAACAACAGAGATGAGATCCTGTGGTCACCAAGCATGACACCCTCCATTCCCTGGCTGTGCCTAGAAATCCTGTCCATAAAAATTATGAACAGGATCAGTGACAAAGGGCAGCCCTGGCAGAGTCCAACTCTCACTGGGATGACTCCCACCGAGTGTTGGCAATACGAACCAAACTCTTACAACGGTCAGACAGAGACCGAATAGCTCGTAACAACAAGCCCGATACCCTATACTCCCGAAGCACCCCCCACAAAAAACCACGAGGGACGCGGTCAAATGCCTTCTCCAAGTCCACAAAACACATGTAAACTGGTTGGGCAAACTCCCACGAACCCTAAAGAATTCTCGAGAGGGTAAAGAGCTGGTCCGATGTGCCACGTCCAGGACGAAAACCACATTGCTCCTCCTGAATCCGAGGTTCGACCAACAGCCAGACTCTCCTCTCCAGTATCTTGGCATAGACCTTCCCAGGGAGGCTGAGGAGTGTGATCCCTCTAAAGTTGGAGCACACCCTCCGGTCCCCTTTTATGACTTTTTTGAAGAGAGGAACTACCACCCCAGTTTGCCATGCCAAAGGCACTGCCCCCAACCTCCACGCAATGTTGCAGAGGCGTGTCAACCATGACAGCCCTACAACATCCAGGGCCTTGAGGTACTCAGGGCGAATCTCGTCCACCCCCGGGGCCCAGCCACCAAGGATATTTTTAACCACCTTGGCGACCTCAGCCCCTGTGATAGGCGAGTCATCCCCCTCGTCCCCAAATGCTGCTTCCTCTGTGGAAGGCGTATCAGTGGAATTGAGGAGATCCTCGAAGTATTCCTTCCACCGCCCGACAATATCCCCAGTCGAAGTCAACAGTGTCCCATCCGCACCATACACAGTGTGGACAGGGAGCTGCTTTCCCCTCCTGAGCCGCCGGAGAGTTTGCCAGAATCTCTTCGAGGCCGACCGAAAGTCTTGTTCCATGGCCTCACCGAACTCCTCCCATACCCGGGTTTTTGCTTCAGTAACCACCCGAGCTGCACTCCGCTTGGCCTGCCGGTACACCTCAGCTGCTTCGGGAGTCCCACAAGCCAACCAAGCTTGATAGGACTCCTTCTTCAGCTTAATGGCCCCCCTCACCACTGGTGTCCACCACTTGGTTCGGAGGTTGCCACCACGAGATGCACCGACCACCTTGCGGCCGCAGCTCTGGGCCGCCGCTTCAACAACAGAGGTGGAGAACATGGCCCATTCAGACTCCATGTCTCCAGACCCCCTCGGAATGTGGTTGAAGTTCTTCTGGAGGTGGAAGTTGAAGACCTCCAGGACAGGGGCCTCAGCCAGACGTTCCCAGCACACCCTCACTATACGTTTGGGTCTACCAGGTCTGAATGGCTTTCTCCCCTGTCATCGGATCCAACTCACCACCAGGTGGTGATCAGTTGACAGCTCTGCACCTCTCTTTACCCGGGTGTCCAAGACATACGGTCGCAGGTCTGATGACACGATAACAAATTCGATCATCGACCTGCGACCTAGGGTGTCCTGGTGCCAGGTGCACATATGGACATCCTTATGCTTGAACATGGTGTTCGTTATGGACAAACTGTGGTTAGCACAGAAGTCCAATCACTGAACACCACTCGGGTTCAGATCGGGCAGGCCATTCCTCCCAATCACCCCCCTCCAGGTTTCACTGTCGTTGCCCACATGCACATTGAAGTCCCCCAGTAGGACAATGGAGTCTCCAAGAGGAGCACCCTCCAGCACCCCAGTCACAGACTCCAAAAAGGGTGGGTACTCTGAACAATCATTTGGTGCATAGGCACAAATGATGGTCAGGACCCATTTCCCAACCCGAAGGCGCAGGGAAGCAACCCTTTCGTCCACCGGGGAAAACTCCAATATAGAGGCAGCAAGGTGGGGGGATACAAGAATACCCACCCTGCTCGTCGCCTCTCGCCTGGGCCAACTCCAGCAAAGGCCAAGCTCCAGCCCCTCTCCAGGAGACTGGTTCTGGAACCGGAGCTGTGTGTTGAGGTGAGGCCGACTACATCTAGCCGGTATCGCTCAACCTCATGCACCAGCTCAGGCTCCTTCCCCACCAGAGAGGTGACATTCCACTTACCAAAAGCCAGTTTAGAAAGCTTGGGATCAGTCTGCCAAGGTCTCCGCCTTTGACTGCCACCTAATCCACATAGCACGGACCCCCATGATCCCTCCTGCAGGTGGCGAGTCCACTGGAGGGTGAACCCATGTAACTCCTTCGGGCTGAGGTAACCCCATACCGGGCGGGGTACACTGAATCCTTGATATAGAATTTATCATGAGAGTCTGTTGGATCGTTCTTAGTCTGGCCCTTCACCCAGGACCAGTTTGTCTTGGGTGACAAGACAAAGAGGCAAATTGCCCCGGAAAACATAGCTCCTGGGATCACTGGGGCACGCACCCCCCCCCACCACCACCACCACGATAAGGTGACGATCCATGGCACCACTCGCTGCCTTGGGCGTCTCTCCGTAATGCCCGGCACCCTTGTCCAGGGCGGCCTGAGCTCCGGCACTGAGACACTGCCCGACCTCCATGGCGCACGGTTGCTGTTGCTCACTCCAGTGGCTCACAGCATCGCTTTCGCCGGTGTAATTTCCCGACCCCGGCACCTCGCCGCTGCTCCCAGCACCCTCGTTCCAGGCACTCCGCTGTGCTGCCTCCATGTCCGGCTGTTGCCTTTCTTCCTCGAGGCTCTCAGCTTCCATGGTCCTGCTCACTTGCTACCTAGCCTCCCGCTGCGAGGATGACTCCTGCTGCTCTCCCTCTCTGCTGTTGCTGCACACCACGCCATCCAACTCATCAGCGCTATGGTCCTGTACCATGGTGAGCTCCTTGACCGGCTCGCCGTCTTCAGTGACCGGAGACTCTTTCACTTGTGGCCCCGGTCCGACCTCGAGGTCTAGCTGGCAGCTCGTAGCTTGGTTTTGGCGCAAAGTTAGCTTAGCGGCTAACCTGTCCATAGGCACAGAACGGGTCGTTAGCTTCCCCCAGCCAACTAGCTTAGCTGTTCCTGGCGTCAACAGCTCCATTGCCCGCAACTTCGTGGTTCGTGTCTGCTCATCAAAGTACTCAGCCAGCTGCTCAACAGCATTCTCATAATACTCCGTTTCACCCAACGTACCGAGAATTCTTCGGCCCTCTGCCCCGAGATTGTGGGCCAGGAGTGCTCACCGTCATCTCCCGTCGAGCCTACTCAAGCCCAGTGCCCTGATGTAATCCTCAAACATGGCCCTCCACTGAGACCACAGGATCATCGGCTCTCCTGTGTACTCTAGAAACGGTGCTAGTGGTGGAGGTAGCCCATACGCTCCCATAATTTTTAATCCTCATCGCCAAATGTTATGTCTGAGGAATGAGGGACAGAAGTCTCTTTTGTCATGCAGCAAGTCAACCCTTATTATACAGAACTGGACTATTTATACACAAGGGCCGTGCCCGCCTGATGTCACACCAGAGGCGGGCGCGACAGCACGTACATACCACACTCACTACACCACAGTAACCACAAAAAATATTGACAATCTGGGCACAATTTGGACATTTTCACTTAGGGGTGTACTCGCTTTTGTTGCCAGCGGTTTAGACATTAATGGCTGTGTGTTGAGTTATTTTGAGGGGACAGCAAATTTACACTGTTATACAAGCTGTACACTGACTACTTACATTGTATCAAAGTGTCATATCTTCAGTGTTGTCCCATGAAAAGATATAATAAAATATTTACAAAAATGTGAGGGGTGTACTCACTTTTGTGAGATACTGTATGTGTGAAACATTCCAAACCATTCTGATTTAATATCCATAATTGTGCTTTTACTTTAGGAAATTTTGATATTTACCTCCACCAAGGGAGGAGGTAATGTTTTTGCCAGCGTTGACATTTTGGTTTGTCTGTTCACAACATTACTGTAAAAGTTACGAACGGATTTTGATGAAATTTTCAGGAAAGGTGTATAATGGCACGGGGAACAGATGACTAGATTTTGGTGGTGATCTGGATCACGATCTGGATCCAGGAATTTTTTGAAAATTATTTTAGATATTGCTAGAGGGCACTCAGAGAGTGCATACCTCCACCAAGGCTGTTCACCCAAACTGCGTTCCATAATATGCAGGAACGATGTATTTGTTTGGCAAATATCTTCCTATGTTTCTTTAGGACAAAATCTAAGAACTTCAGAAAATCATAACAGTTATTAAAAATGACAATAAAAAACATCATACATCGCAGACCAAAATTAAACCAATAAACACAAAAACCATGTCCATGGTCTGAAAAATGTAAACACGAGAAAACTGATTATTGGCATTATCAGTTCAGTGCCAGTAATTGGTTTATTGTGACCATGTAACCGGGGTCATTGTTCAAAATATAAACAAGTTCCAGGACTAAACAGTAGATGGGAACAATACGATATCTGGTTCTTTAAATGGCATTTGTTTTTATCGTGAGTAAGATATTGTTCGTCAGCAGCTTCAGTTCAAAACAGAGCAGAAAAGAAAAAAAATTCAGGTTGTTCATACTTTGATGAAGATTTATCATTCAGGTTGTTCGTGTTTTGTAAAGGCCAATGGTTCAATAAATGTAAACATTTAACCCTCAAGCGACCGAGTGGGGTCATTTACGACCCCAGCCATATAATTTAATGTGCCGTCTCTTTATTTTTTAATCCGAATTTTCTTTCCTAGCATGAGTTTGTCAGTCTACTAATCCTACACACTTTCAGTTTTTTTTGCAGGGATCAACCAATTGGTGTGGCGTAGACATCGCAAACTCTTGTGGGGTCATTTATGACCCCGAAGAGAAGCACTGGTTTTTAAACATTGGTTTTATAAATTTTATTCAAATGTTCCACTTCTAATCAGTACTCTATATTGTATTGCAGTGAACCATGGCTAACAGACCTAGGATAGCAAGATTTACAGCTGCTGAAGCATTGAGACTAATACTTCAAGCCTTCGGGCATAAGTAATGCGGTGCAATGTGATAACATACCGTCAGTTTTCATTCTTCGTTACACCTGAGATGGTAGATCTTATTGCTCTGGAAACTAACAGAGAGGCTAGACAAAAGATAAGAGACTGGAAACATTTCAGTCCGTAAAATAGCTTGGTCGCTTGAGGGTTAATGATGTACTTCTTTGTACGAAAACAATGAAATTTCCTCCACTAATTCCTCCATTCCAGCCCACCTCCCAGTGGTTTTGTCGTGATTCCGAGGCAGATCACATGTACTGGCACACCGGTCACCGTCACCAAAATAATCTGGGACCAGAGGCTGCTGGCTACTGGTTCTCACGACCAGCTTCCCAACCGTCCTCCGGAGCTCTGTGCGACTTCACTCTGCTCTCACGGACAGCGTAGGAAAGCCACCTCGTGACGGGGCGGCCCCCAGCTAGCTGTGGGAGCAGAGTGGAGTCACTCTTATTCTTCCATGTAGTAAAACAAACAATGAAATGTGGAGTTGCCATGAGGTTGTTTTGCTATTATTTTACTGGTCTGACCCACTTGACATTAAATCTGGCAGTATGTGGCCCCCAAGCTAAAATGAGTTCGACACCCCTGCAATACACTGTTTATACAGTATTATTGAAGGTGGCAACAACACTTCTCATTCAATTGTGAAATATATTGCTAATACACACACACACACACACACACACACACACACATATAGTGGTGTGAAAAAGTGTTTGCCCCCTTCCTGATTTCTCCATTTTTTTTATGTTTGTCACACTTAAATGTTTCAGATCATCAAACTACTTTAAATATTAGACAAAGATTAACACAAGTAAACACAAAATGCAGTTTTTAAATGAAGGTTATCACATCTTTGGAAAGCTGAGATCAATTTCTCTAGCCACACCCAGGCCTGATTACTGCCACACCTGTTCTCAATCTAGAAATTACTTAAATAGGACCTGTCTGACAAAGTGAAGTAGACCAAAAGATCCTCAAAACCTAGACATCATACTGCGATCCAAAGAAATTCAGGAACAAATGAGAAACAAAGTAACTGAAATCTATCAGTTTGGAAAAGTTTATAAAGCCATTTCTAAAGCTTTGGGTCTCCAGCAAACTACAGTGAGATCCATTATCCACAAATGGCGAAAACATGGAACAGTGGTGAACCTTCCCAGGAGTGGTTGGCCGACCAAAATTACCCCAAGAGTGCAGCGACGACTCATCCAAGAGGTCACAAAAGCCCCCACAACAACATCCAAAGAACTGCAGACCTCACTTGCCTCAGTTAAGGTCAGTGTTCATGACTCCACCGTCAGAAAGTGGGCAAAAATGGCCTGCATGGCAGAGTTCCAATACGAAAACCACTGCTGAGCAAAAAGAACATAAAGGCTTGTCTCAGTTTTGCCAACTTTTTGGAAGGTGTGTGTCCCATTACATCGGACGTAAAAGTAACACAGCATTTCAGAAAAGGAACATCATACCAGCAGTAAAATATGGTGGTGGTAGTGTGATGGTCTGGGGCTGTTTTGCTGCTTCAGGACCTGGAAGACTTGCTGTGGTAAATGGAACCATGAATTCTGCTGTCTAACAAAAAATCCTGAAGGAGAATGTCCAGCCATCTGTTCATGTCCTCAAGCTGAAGTGCACTTGGGTTCTGCAGCAGGACAATGATTCAAAACACACCAGCAAGTCCACCTCTGAGTGGCTTAAGAAAAACTAAATGAAGACTTTGGAGTGGCTTAGTCAAAGTCCTGATCTGAATCCGACTGAGATGCTGTAGTGATCTGCTCTGCATGCCTGTTGCCCTAATTTCCTCCACAGTTGCACGCACACCTGCTCTCCTCATTAAGTCTGCCCATTTAAGCCATGCTGCCCTCGGGTCTGCATGGAGATGTCAAGCTCCTTGGTCTGGCAAGACCTCTTCGCCTTCTTGTCACCTCTATGATCCGGAGTTCCATCTCCACTGATCCTCCCTGCCTCGTTGGAGTTCCATCTCCTCTGATCCTCCCTGCCTCGTTGGAGTTCCATCTCCTCTGATCCTTCCCGTCTCGTCATCCTCCTGGGAGTCCTAGCTCCCCAACGACAAGTAAGCCCTCATCATTTCCTCATCTCCACACTTCGCTCTACTCCCCTGTACAAAGGTGGAACCCGCTGGTGGCGGACCTCCTCCTCCTGGCGGCGGAGTGAGCTCACCTGCTCTTCACCAGCTCTCTACACATCTCATCACCCTCTCACCTGCTCAGCAGCCAGAGCCGAAGACGCTGTCTCACGGGCCGGAGCCTCCGGGAACTCTTCTGTGCTGCACACCAACTAGCCAACAGTAAGACTGAACATTCTCTGAATCATTCCTCCAGATCCCAGTCTCTAATCCACCTGTCTTTGCTCTTCCCTAGGGTTGCCAGTCTGAACGGTGCTCTGCTCGCCCGGCTGCTACATTCCTGCACTCACGCATACATTCACACTCACACTTCACAATAAAAGATAATTGAGTTTATTCTGGAGTCTGTGTCTGCCTTCTGGGTCATAAATTGTGTCAGTACGTCTCCATCAAAACGACCCAGCAGACGGTGCGTTGGCGCACAAGCTTAACATCATTGAGGCTCGGATAGACCAATTATCTCATCAGCAACGGGTCATACTTACACAGCTTGTACAGATTAACACACGCCTGGATCGCCTTACAGCTCCTCAGTCCTTCCCACCTGCTCCCGGGAACATGGCCGGCCCAGCCAGTTCCATCCTTTCTCCTTCTCCACCGTCCCAGCTGTCTCCAGTCCCCACGCCACACGCTTCAGCGGTAAGCTAGGGGAAGCTAGGGGTTTTCTATTGCAGTGTGGAATAGAGGTGCAGGATGTCAAAAGGGCGTTCTTTGCTGTAAAAGTGAACAAAAGTCAGGGCCCTGATAATATATGTGGGCGCTTGGTAAAGTCCTGTGCACATGAACTGAGTCCTGTGTTTCACTACATTTTCAATAAGTCCTTACAGACACAACATGTGCCTAAGATCTGGAAAGATGCCGTGGTTGTCCCCGTTCCAAAATCCAGCTGTCTTAAAACGGTAAATGACTTTAGACCAGTTGCTTTGACTTCAATTTTAATGAAAATTTTTGAAAAACTGGTCAGATTTGAGGTCCTAAAGCAGACTGAGCATGCAATGGATCCTCTGCAGTTTGCCTATAGGCCTCACAGAGGAGTGGAGGATGCCACTGTCACTCTGTTTAACATGCTTTTTAAACATCTGGATTTTAATGGGACACACGCCAGGATTTTATTTGTGGACTTTTCTTCCGCCTTTAATCCCTCATCAGTTCGCCTACCGGAGCAACAGGAGTACAGAGGATGCGGTTTCTACAGCGCTGCACTATGTACTCTCACACCTGGATGACAAGAACACCTACGCAAGAATGCTGTTTATTGACTTCAGCCCAGCATTCAACACAGTTATCCCCTCCAAGTTGCTCACCAAACTTGGGGACCTGGGAATCAGTACCTCCACCTGCAACTGGATCATGGATTTTCTGACCAACAGACCCCAGCATGTTAGGTCAGGCCCCAACCGTTCTTCCGTCATCACACTCAACACTGGTGTACCACAGGGCTGTGTGCTCAGCCCATTCCTCTACTCCCTCTACACCCATGACTGCAGGCCTATGTATGGATCCAATTCCATCATAAAGTTTGCAGATGACACCACGGTGATTGGACTCATCAGGGACAACGATGAGTCAGATTACAGGGCAGAGGTTGAGCACTTGGCTACTTGGTGCGCTGACAATAACCTGCTCCTTAACACCAGCAAAACCAAGGAGCTCATAGTGGACTACAGGAAGGAGAGGGAAGAGACACATGACCCCATCCATATCAATGGCATAGCTGTTGAACGTGTCCCCAGCTTCAAATTCCTGGGGACCCACATCTCGGAGGACCTGTCCTGGTCAGTTAACACCACCAGCCTGATCAAGAAGGCCCATCAGCGCCTCTTCTTCTTGAGGACATTGAAGAAGAACCATCTGTCAACTGACATCCTGGGCAACTTCTACCGCTGCGTGATAGAGAGCACCCTGACCAACTGTATCACACTCTGGTATGGGAGCTGCTCTGTAGCTGACCGCAAGGCGCTGCAGCGGGTGGTGAAAACCGCCCAACGCATCACAGGGACTCCACTTCCAGCTATAGAGGACGTCTACAGGAAAAGATGTCTGCGCCGGGCACGCAGCATTCTTAGGGACTCCAACCATCCTGCTCATGGACTGTTCCAGCTTCTCCCCTCCAGAAGACGTTTCAGAAGCCTTCGGACTAGAACCAGCAGGTTTAGGAACAGTTTCTTTCCAACAGCTGTCACGTTATTGAACTTAGTTCCCCGCTGACTCTCTTACAATCATCTTTTACCATCCTCACCTGTACATAACTGCATAACTACATAACTACATCTAACTTATTGCACATTATTTGCACATAACAGTACTTTTAACTTTCTGCACTGCTGCATATATTTGCATATATTTGCTTAAATTGCACATACTGTTAATTACCGTATATACTGCACTGCTGTCCTTTGCACTTCTGATTGGATGCTAAACTGTGTTTCATTACCTTGTATTCATACATGTGTAATGACAATAAAGTTGAATCTAATCTAATCTAATCTAATACAATCCAACCTTATATTTTAGTTGAAAGGCTCCTGCAACAATTTGATTTGAGTAATAATCTGGTGGGTTGGATTCTGGATTTTTTAACCAACAGGACACAGAGAGTAAGGGTCAATGGTACATTGTCTGACCAAAAGTGTTCTTCTACTGGCTCTCCTCAGGGGTCTGTGTTGTCACCACTACTCTTCATCCTGTACACAAACATGTTTCGGAGCAGACATGACAACAGACACATTATAAAGTATGCTGATGATTCAGTTGTTGTCAGTCTCCTCCAGGGTGGTGAGAGTGGCCATGGCCCAGTAGTTGATGATTTTGTTCACTGGTGTGAAGATTCCTACCTGCAGCTGAATACGACAAAAACTAAAGATATGATTATTGACTTTAGGAGGAAAACTCCCAGGCACGAAGTCACTGTACTAAAAGACCAGACCACTGAATGTGTACAATCCTACAAATATCTTGGGACGATTATTGATAGTAATTTAAACTTTGAAGAGAACTGTGAAAGGGTGTGCAAAAAGAGTCAGCAACATTTGCATTGTTTAAGGAAACTTGCACACTTCCAAATTGACCGAACCATAATGACAATGTTTTATCGGGTTTTTATTGAATCTGTTTTATCCTTTTCTTTAGTTTCACGGTTTGGTCAGATAAAACTGAAACAGAATTAGTCGCCAGTACCAACTATGAAGCCTTAATGACAGACATTAATGAGTTACTTCAGAGATGGATGAAACTACCAATGTCGATGATCGGGAGAATCAATATACTTAAAAGTAATATTTTACCCAAAATACTTTATTTATTTCAGTACATTCCTTTACCACCACCTTCAGATCTATTCTCAAGAATTAAAAAAAGTTAGTGGAATTTTTATGGAACAATAGGAAGGCTAGATTACGTCTGTCCTTACTATATTTACCATTTGATTGTGGAGGTCTGAAATGTCCAAACTTTATGTTGTATTACTGGTCAGCACAACTGAGGTCTATGACATATTATTTTTCATCAAATGATCTCCCTCACTGGACTGAAATGGAATCATACAATTTATCTTTACCTCTTCCCATATTCATATACTCAGACTCGGCAAAAAAATTACAGAAACAAGTTAAAAATCCATTTGTAAAGCATATGATCAAAATATGGTGTGAAACCACAAAATATTTAAAAGAACCACACTTACTGTCACAATTTAGCCCAATATGGGGTAATCAATATTTTAAACCAGAGAGAGCGGATGCTGTATTTAAAGTATGGAATTTAAAAGGGATTCAAAAGATTCAAGACTTATATCTCTCATGTTCAGATAACAATGTCTTTTGAAGAACTGAGGATCAAATTTAATCTTAATAGAGCACATTTTTTAAAATATCTTCAGCTTAGGAACTTTATTCGATCAAATCAAAATAATGCTCTCATCCGACCTACTTATTCATCCTTGGAAAAAATTTTGACGAAAGATAGTAAGAGAAAGGGTATTATTTCAGAGTTTTATAACTCATTGACACTATTTTCAAGTGAAAACTCACAGAAAAGACTGAATTATTGGAAAGAAGACCTGCAAACTGAAATTTCAGAGGAACAATGGGAATTGGCTTGTACAGAAGCTCAAACCAAATCAATAAATGTACGTCTTAAATTGATACATTTTAAATGGTTAATGCGGATGTATGTTACACCGGTGGAGTTAAATAGATATAACAAAAACATACCAGATACGTGCACAAAATGTATGGAAAGTAAAGGAACCCTATTTCATTGTTTATGGGAATGTAGAAAAATTAGAATGTTTTGGGAAGAGGTGAGGGTAACAATTGAAAAAATTATTTCAAAACAAATCATATTGAATCCTAAATTGTTTTTGTTGGGTCTGTATCCAGAAAAGCATAGCTTTAGTAAGAGTGAAAGAGCATTCATAGACCTCAGTTTGCTTAACGCCAAAAAATGTATTGCACTACTGTGGAAAAAGACTCATAGACCAGATGTGACTCAGTGGTTAAGACAGATGTTAACAAACCTTCCACTAGAAAGAATAACATACATACTGAAATCAAAGGAAATTGTGTTTGAGAATATATGGAGACCTTTCATTGATTATATAAAGAATTTAAACATAACTTTTGAAGAAGAAGGTGAATGATGTGTGTGGACCTTGTAAATTCCAAACTGGTGAATGTATAATATGTATACTTATGTAATGGATTGCCTAGACTAAACAGAGGAGCATTATTGAAGACCTGTCTTTGTTAGTGGTTGTTGGTGTTTTTTAGTATAATTTTTATTTTTATTTTTTTATTTATTTTTTTTTTAAATTACTTTAGTGTTAGTGTTTGATTGTTTGTGTTGTGTCTGTAAAAAAGGTTCAATAAAAAAATATTGTGGAAAAACTGAAACAGAGGAAATCCTTGGATCAGGTTGTTAGATGGTCCAGTAGTTTGCTTGGTGAGTCACAGCTGAGTCTGACATCCCTGTACACCAGACAGGTACAGAGGATTGCTACCTCTATTTTAAATGATGACTCCCACCCTTTGCACTGCCACTTTCAGCTTCTTCCCTCCAGAGGGAGGTTTGCTGTCCCAAAAAGTAAAACCCAGCGCTACAAAAACAGCTTTGTTCCTACTGCTGTCAAAGAGTTGAACAAGATGCAACAATATATTGCACATAATTTAGTTACCTATTTGTTAATTTTATTTTATATTTACTTATTTTTGTAGGTTTTTTTATTTGGGTTCTAAATCTTTTATTGGGTTTTAGACTTTTGAGTTTTTAACCTCTTTGACTAGTCTTTAACTCTTTAATATGACCCTTCTCTCTTTGTTTTTTCTCTTATCTCTTTGTCCTATGTCCTGATTGGTGGAGCCTTGAGTACTTTTATCATGTTTATAGTCAGCTTCATGTGTGCCTGTGTTTGTGTTCATGTTGAATGTAATTGTGGTTTGTAAATATGGATGTCACCTGACTGCAAAACAAATCTACCTACGGGTACAAATAAAGTAACCTGAACCTGAACCTGAGTGTTTCAGCAGGTACCAGGGGATTTTCCCACCAGTCACAGCCGTATAGGCTATGTTGTCAATCTTCTGGAGAGGCGGGCTTTAGCCTGGGCTTATGCGGTTATGGCTAGGTCTGATTATGCTAATTTAACTTATGATCAATTCATGAGTGAGTTCAATGAGGTATTCGATCACTCGGACCGAGATAACGTGCTCACCACCCGGTTACTCAACCTAAGACAGGGGAATAAGTTGGTAGCTGATTATTCCGTGGACTTCCGGGTGGTGGCAGCGGAGGTGGGGTGGGAGGATGCCTCCCTTTGTAGCATTTTTATCCAAAGCCTTAGCCCTAGCCTAAGGGACGAGCTAGCTCATCTTGACAAGCCTAGCAAGCTGAACGAACTCATTTCCGTAGCCATTAGCATTGACAATTGGCTGAGGGAGCGGGCCAATGAGCGTAGACCTTCTGGTCGCTCGGGCTCACAGTTTCGCCACTCCCCACAGCTCCCTCTGCTGGCCCTTCCTCCATCTGATTCGCTAGATTCCCCTGAACGTATGGTAATGGGCCAGTCTAAGTTGCCGCCGGCTGAGAAACAGCATCGCCAGGAGCTAGGTCTGTGTTTATATTGTGGCTACTTACCCCATTCGACCAAAAGAGGGAGTCCGTGAGTCGCAGTAGGGGGACTCACGGACAAGTGAGTCCCCCTACTGCGAAAGAAATCCCCTCACCAAGTTCCTGCTGCCCATTCGTTTTTCACAAAACCACCACAAAATTTCAACACATGCATTCATTGATTCAGGGGCCAAGCAGAGTTTCATTTCTGAAGATCTGGTAATCCGACTGGGGCTCGGCTGCCACCAGCTGAAAACTCCACTGAAGCTAATCGCCCTATCCAAGGCTCCACTTGCTTTGGTGTCCAAACAGACGGCTCCGGTATCTGTCCTAGTTTCTGGTAATCACCAGGAGCAGCTCAGATTGTTTGTGCTGCCAGTTTCTTCCTCCCCGGTCAGTTTGGGGTATCCCTGGCTCCGGCTGCACAACCCCTCCATTGATTGGCACTCTGGAAATGTCATCTTGTGGAGCTCATTGTGCCTATGTGCCTGTCTTCAGTCCGCTGCATGCTCGCCTTCTGTGCCCCTCGGTGCCCCCGACACTCCCCCGCCTGACTTGTCCCGGGTTCCCTCTGAATACCACGATTTGGGTGCCGTCTTCAGCAAATCCCAAGCACTGTCTCTCTCCCCCCCACCGCCCTTACGACTGCGCCATTAACCTCTGGCCTGGGGCTCCATTGCCATCCAGTCAACTTTACAGCCTGTTGGTCCCGGAGCGGGAGGCCATGGAAACTTATATCAAAGAGTCCCTTAGCTCTGGCATAATTCCCCCATCTTCTTCGGCGGTGGGGACAGGGTTTTTTCTTCGTGGACAAGAAGGACGGCTCCCTGAGACCCTGCATCGATTTCCGGGAACTGAATAATATCACTATTAAGGACAAGTACACTCTTCCACTGATCAACTCGGCTTTCGATTCCCTCCGCCTCCTGGTTCACAAAATTGGACCTCCGCAACGCTTACCACCTGGTACGGATTCGAGACGGAGACGAGTGGAAGACGGGGTTCTGTACCCCTAGTGGCCACTTTGAATACCTTGTCATGCTGTTTGGGCTGACCAACGCCCCCGCTGTGTTTCAGCACCTGATTAACGATGTGTTGAGGGATTTTTTGGGCTCTTTTGCATTCGTTTACCTTTATGATATTCTCATCTTTTCTCAGTCCCTCGACGAACATTGAGTGCACGTCAGGCAAGTGCTGCAGAGGCTGCTGGAGAACAAGCTGTTCGTTAAAGTGGAGAAGTGAGAGTTCCACACCTCATCCACTTCATTTTTGGGGTTTGTCATCTCGCACAACGAGATCATTGCCAATCCGACTAAGGTAAAAGCGGTGGTAGAGTGGCCAACCCCCTCATCCCGGAAACAGTTGCAGCAGTTTCTGGGATTCACCAACTTCTACCGCCGCTTCATCAAAAATTACAGTCTCACTGCCCTTCCTCTCACTCGCCTCACCTCCACCAAGGTTCCCTTCCGGTGGACGGAGGAGGCTGAGGCTGCATTTTTGGAATTAAAATCATTATTCTCATCTCCTCCGATTCTGGCTCAGGTGGACCCCGCTCTGCAGTGTCTGGTGGAGGTGGACGCTTCGGACTCAGGACTTGGAGCAGTTTTGTCTCAACGCTCCCATGTGGATGACAAGATTCGCCCCTGTGCGTTCTTCTCCCGCCGTCTCTCCCCGGCTGAGAGGAACTATGACATTGGGGACAGGGAGCTCCTGGCGGTGAAACTGGCTTTGGAGGAGTGGCGCCATTGGCTGGAGGGGGACTCCCAGCCATTCATCGTATGGACTGACCATAAGAACTTGGAGTACCTCAGGACGGCCAAGCGTCTAAACGCGTGCCAGGCCTGCTGGTCCTTGTTCTTTGGCAGGTTTGATTTTACCATCACCTACCACCTGGGGTCCAAGAGCATCAAGCCTGACGCTCTATCAAGACAATTTGCTTCAGATGCGGTGGAGGCACCATCTCACCCCATTATTCCTCCTTCGTGCATCGTGGGCGCCCTCTCGTGGGGTATAAAGAAGAGGGTTCGTAGAGCGCAAGAGACCGAGGCTGACCCGGGCGGGGTCCACCAGGGAGACTGTATGTGCCTTCTGCCGTCCGGGGCGAAATCATAAATTGGGCCCACTCCTCCAAGCTCCTATGCCACCCAGGAATGGTACGCACCGTGGCCCTACTGCAGTTGACCTTTTGGTGGCCATCACTCCAGAGGGATGTTGGGGAGTACATCCGTGCCTGTCCCCAGTGTGCCACCGGTAAGATGTCCTCCTCTCCTCTGGCTGGTCTGCTTCATCCACTTCCCATCGCCAGCAGGCCCTGGTCCCATGTGGCACTGGACTTCATCACCGGCCTCCCATCCTCTGCTAACAACACCGTAATTCTCACCATAGTGGATAGATTCTCTAAGGCAGCCCATTTCATTCCCCTACAGTGTCTCCCCATGGCCAAGGAGACTGCAGATCTGCTCGTCTTCCACATGGTGCGGCTCCACGGTATCCCCCTGGACATTGTGTCCGACCGTGGGCCCCAGTTCGTCTCGCAGGTGTGGCAGGCTTTCTGCAATGCCATTGGGACTATGGTGAGCCTGTCCTCGGGGTACCATCCCCAGAGCAACGGTCAGTGTGAGCATGCCAATCAGGAGCTGGAGGCAGCACTACAGTGCATCACCACCGCCAACTCGGCGTCCTGGAGCTCCTATCTGCCATGGGCCAAATACGCCCACAACACCACGTCTCGTCTGCCATAAGCATGTCACCATTCAAGGCTTTCTTGGGTTACAACCCCCCGCTGTTTCCTGAAGAGGAGGGGGACATTGTGGTGCCCTCCGTGCAGGCCCATCTGAAGTGCTGTCGCCGGCTGTGGAAGGCTACCCGGGCCGCGCTTCGACGCACAGCAGACCGCAACTCCGCCATTGCCAACCGCCGCAGGACTTCGACTCCACCCTACCGGGTCGGGCAACAGGTATGGCTCTCCACCAGAAATATCAATCTCAAGGCTGAATCTAGGAAACTTTCACAGCATTTTATTGGTCCCTTTGCTATTACGCACATTGTGAATCCTGTGGCTGTGCGCCTGGTTCTCCCCCCCCCACCACCGCATTTGTCCCACCTTCCACGTTTCCCAGGTGAAGCCATTCTACTCTAGCCCTCTATGCCCTCCTCCCAAGATGCCACCTCCACCGGTAGTGATCGATGGCGACCCCGCGTGCAGGATTAACTCCATTCTGGACGTCCGGCGCCAGGGTCGCGGCCTCCAGTACCTGTTGGACTGGGAGGGTTACGGCCCTGAATGGAGGTCCTGGGTGCATCCCTCCTTCGTGATGGATAATCAGCTTATCAGGGACTTCCACCGGACACACCCGGGTAGGTTAGATCGGCCGCCGAGAGGCATCCCGTAGGGGGGAGAGTACTGTAGTGATCTGCTCTGCATGCCTGTTGCCCTAATTTCCTCCACAGCTGTGCGCACACCTGTTCTCCTCATTAAGTCTGCCTATTAAAGCCGCGCTGCCCTTGGGTCTGCACAGAGACGTCAAGCTCCCTGGCCTGGCAAGACCTCTTCGCCTTCTCGTCACCTCTATGATCTGGAGTTCCATCTCCACTGATCTTCCCTGCCTCGTCGGAGTTCCATCTCCTCTGATCCTTCCCGTCTCGTCACCCTCCTGGGAGTCCTAGCTCCCCAACGACAAGTAAGCCCTCATTATTTCTTCATCTCCACGCTTCGCTCTACTCCCCTGTGCAAAGGTGGAACCCGCTGATGGCGGACCTCCTCCTCCTGGCGGCGGAGTGAGCTCACCTGCTCTTCACCAGCTCTCTACACATCTCATCATCCTCTCACCTCCTCAGCAGCCAGAGCCAAAGACGCTGTCTCACTGGCCAGAGCCTCCGGGAACTCTCCTGTGTTACACACCAACTAGCCAACAGTAAGACTGAACATTCTCTGAATCATTCCTCAAGATCCCAGTCTCTAATCCACCTGTCTTTGCTCTTTCCTAGGGTTGCCAGTCTGAACGGTGCTCTGCTCGCCCGGCTGCTACATTCTTGCACTCATGCACACATTCACACTCACACTTCACAATAAAAGATAATTGAGTTTATTCTGGAGTCTGTGTCTGCCTTCTGGGTCATAAATCATGTCAGATGCTGTGGCATGACCTTAAAAAGGCGGATCATGCTCGAAAACCGTCCAATATGGCTAAATTACAATTCTGCAAAGATGAGTGGGCCAAAATTCCTTCACAGTGCTGTGAAAGACTCATTGCCAGTTATTGCAAACACTTGATTGCAGTTGTTGCTGCTAAGCATGGCCCAACTAGTTATTAGGTTTAGGGGGCAATCACTTTTTCATACAGGGCCATGTAGGTTTGGATTTTTTTCCCCTTAATAATAAACACCTTCATTTAAAAACTGCATTTTGTGTTTACTTGTGTTATCTTTATGTAATATTTAAATCTGTTTGACGATCTGAAACATTTAAGTGTGACAAACACAAAAAAAAAGAGAAATCAGGAAGGGGGTGAACGCTTTTTTACACCACTGTACACACACACACACACACACACACACATATATATATATATATATATTGTGTGTATATATATATATATAAATATATATACATACTAGGGGTGTAACAGTATGCTAAAATAATGGTTCGGTACGTACCTTGGTTTTAAGGTCACGGTTCAGTTCATTTTCTGTACAGTAAGGAAACAAAATGCAAAACATAAAACTGCTTATCTTTTGTGTAAGCGGGAACAGCTTTGACAAAAAAAAAAAAAAAAACCTCTGCAAACTGCCAGCAGTAAATTCTCCAATTAAAAAATACTAATAAATTCTCTTTTTAGCAAATGAATGATGCAGACAAGTCCAACAACAGAAGTTTGAATAGTCTGAATTATTCTTTTGTTTTTAGGAAATTAAAGTTTCTTATTGCCTGAAGCAGTGTTTTCAACCAGGGTGCTCTGGTATGTTCAGGTTTCTGTGGGAAATTAATTATTTAATTTCACTTGTTTACTGGTCAATAATTTGTCATTGTTGTACATACAGTGTTGTGAAAAAGTGTTTGCCCCCTTCCTGATTTCTCATTTTTTTTGTATGTTTGTCACACTTAAATGTTTCAGATCATCAAACAGATTTCAATATTAGACAAAGATAACACAAGTAAACACAAAATGCAGTTTTTAAATGAAGGTGTTTATTATTAAGGGGGAAAAAATCCAAACCTACATGGCCCTGTGTGAAAAAGTGATTGCCCACTAAACCTAATAACTGGTTGGGCCACCCTTAGAAGCAACAACTGCAATCAAGCGTTTGCGATAGCTAGCAACGAGTCTTTCACAGCGCTGTGGAGGAATTTTGGCCTACTCATCTTTGCAGAATTGTTGTAATTCAGCCACAATGGAGGGTTTGAGCATGAACCGCCTTTTTAAGGTCATGCCACAGCATCTCAATCGGATTAAGGTCAGGACTTTGACTAGGCCACTCCAAAGTCTTCATTTAGTTTTTCTTAAGCCATTCAGAGATGGACTTGCTGGTCTGTTTTGGATCACTGTTCTGCTGCAGAACCCAAGTGCACTTCAGCTTGAGGTCACGAACAGATGGCCGGACACTCTCCTTCAGGATTTTTTGTTAGACAGCAGAATTCATGGTTCCATTTACCACAGCAAGTCTTCCAGGCTCTGAAGCAGCAAAACAGCCTCAGAACATCACACTACCACCACCATATTTTACTGTTGGTTTGATGTTCCTTTTCTGAAATGCTGTGTTACTTTTATGCCGGATGTAATGGGACACACCCCTTCCAAAAAGTTCAAGTCAGTCCACATAAGTTGATTTCACAAAAGTGGGACAGACGGACTGACCCATAACATAATCCCCCTTTGGTCTTTGCCCACAGGGCTCTTCGATCCCTTTGGGCTTCAACCGGCGGGGGATAAAAACCTGGATCCAGTGTACCCCACCCAGTATAGGGCAACTGGGGCCCCACCCTGGTGCCAGGCCTGGGAGAGGAACTAGATGGCAAGTGCCTGGTGACTGGATTTCTGCCCATAAGACCCAGCTGTCTCTGGTTCTCTGCTTGGACTTCTACCCCCATGACTGTGACCCCTGGATAAGTGGTAGAAGATGGAAGGAAGGATGGATGGATTGATAAACATAGTCTCTGTAGGAAAAAGTCTCTGGAAAAAATTACAATATCATCAGCAAACATCCATACATAGTTACTTTTTGATTTATAAAGTGAACGAAAACTAAAATAGGAAAAAAATGCATACTTAACTATGGCAGGTACAAAAGCATGGACATCCGGCACATTTACACATTAATTAAACACACTAATTAAAAAAAATTACCAAAATATGATATTTGTCAAGGGGTAGCCAAATTTTTGCATGTTACTATAATGAGTGATACAGACTTGAAAGAACAGAGTAAACAATAGAAAAATGCAGAATTGAAGGATTACAAAGCTTGAAAGGATTTCATTTTACTTTTTGAAACTGACCATTTTTGTGTGGTTATAGGGAATATATTTATTTTATTCTTCCTTATTTCCTAGTATAACTTCAGATCTAAAGTTTGTGGAAATATTCCACATTTTTTGTACAAGTTGCCCAATGGAAACATGTCTAAATGCGAGTGCTTTTTCACCAAAAAGCTCAAGAATATTTTTGCACTGCTGTTGATATGGTTTATTTGTCTCACTCACCCTGGAGAACTAAAAGCGTCCCTGATACACTTAGTGTGAACAATTTTTTTCCTTTAACTTCCTTACCACTGTTTTGTGTCACAGCTAGCTCTTCAAACAGCGCATCCAAGAAGGCCTCTGCTCCGGGCTCCCCTGTGCTGTGTAACACATGCACATTCAGCAAATTAATCAAAAAAATAAATAACAGGATGTGAAATTAATAATGCTGAAGTGTCCACATCAAATGGTGGCAGCAAGGACAGCATGGCAGAGGAGTACTTAGCGTTTCACTCCATCGGTAAAAACAGGATGTTAGGCTCTAAACACAAGCATTAGCCCATGAGTTCACGTCAAAATGAGATTGTGTAGAGTGTGTTTGTGCCTGTATGTGTGCTCGTGTTTTAATGCCAGGTAACAGGGTGCGATGTGCTCCATTTACATACAGTGAAAGGACGAAAGCAATCGTTTGTTTGCATGTGTGTGTCTTACAAATGGCGTATGTTTAATAAGGAAAAAAGAAAACTAGCTTTTAAAGCTCTGCCATTTTCTCATATGCTATTGATTCTTTTTTGTTCTTTTCATGGCTCTCTCAAGGTAATGCAGGTCTTTATAAATCTCCCCAGTCTGCTTCTGCTCATTTATCTGTTTGCCTTTTCTTTCAGACCAAACTGCATGATGTGCACAAGCATGTACTGTGTGCACAGGTAAATGTTTGATGCGGCTGCAGATTAATGTTGAATACTTGGCAACCCCTGCAAAATCTCTGAGTTGATTAGAGCTGTAAACATAGACGATAAAGGGTCCAGTGGGTGTTTGTGTGTCTTACAGGTAGTACAGTTTTCCTGCTGCCGACATGTCCACCTTCCTGTAGTCAACCCCTGGGTCTAAACAAATGGTGTGGCAGTATTCCTGTATGCATAAACATAAGCAAACAACATTCATTAGGTTAATTTTACTGTAGGTTACACTGTAAGTGTGTGTCTGTCATTATATTCCAGAGAATGACCAATATAGGACATTCAGAAACAACAAAAAAATGTCTCCACATCAGCAATGATAAAAGAACACTTCTCCTTTGCAAAGACAATCCCTCCACATACAGTAAGAAGTTAGCTTTATCAAGATGCTGATTAAACAGCATGATTATTTGTTGCACATGTGTTCCCTTTGGCTAATATTTTTGACAAGAGATTTCATGTTATAGTTCTCCAAAATAGAAAATCTTTAATTTTCTGCAATGGTAAGAGATACAGGGCTCTACTATGATGGTCTAAAGCGGGCATTTGCACCACACTTTGAGTCTTGCATCAGTGTTTTTGTTAGTTTCTGTCAGTGCATTGTCTGTTTTTTCCGCTGTGCGCCCTCACCATGTGAACAGGAACTGACATTGGTCACGGTTAGCACTTGTAAGAGGAAGTCATTTATAATGGGTAAGTATCATGATGCTGAGCACGAGGGGAGCCCGTGCTCATGCTTCCTGTTTGTTATTTTCTGCATTTCTCTTTCTCAGTTCTGTATTTAATGTTTATTATTTGCCTAGGTTGACATGAGCCTACCCTCAGTCCTCTTTTGGTATTTTGATATTTGTGTTCCAGTTCTCTGTATTTATCTTGTCCTCCCCCTTATGGGTTATGCCCTCCTTTTGTAATTTTGATATTAAGTATTTCAGTCCTTGTGTTTATCTCATCTTTGCCTTTTGGTTTGTTTCTCTCCTAGTAGTATCTGGTCTGTTTCTCACTTTGTATTCAGTTCATATTTCGGTCAGTTACTGTTCATTTCCTGATGTGCTTTTTATTGTGACAGCAGCTTCTGATTACTTCCCCTTCTGGTTCAAGTTCACGGCCTGTCACAGCTGACAGCTGTCAGTAATTAGGTCAACTACCCCGCTCACGTGACCCACACCTGTTGTTCACTTGATTATCATCTGTCCCTATTTAAGCTCACTGCAATGTTTTCTCATTGCAGCAGCAAACGGTGTGCTTAGACAGGAATCCCATCATTTCTCCTCTCAGCGGATGAGCTCCGTCCAGTTCTCTTCTCCTCCTGGTGTCTCTATACGCCTCAGCCTGGGTCCGGCTAGGTTGTTCTCCTGTTTTTCCTCGGACATGAGCTCCGCACTATTCTTCCCGTTTACTCAGCTTTTGTCTAAGTGTAGTGCTTTTTGTACTTTGTGTTTTTCGTTATTAAATATGCAAACTCACAGCGTGCATATGGTGTCCTCAGTCCGCCCTTGCCAGGGTGATTTACGACAGATTGCTGCTGCCATGTATGAGACACCAGCAGCTGTGAGTTTTGCCTTTTTTTCCCTCTCTCCCTCCCATCTATTTTTTGTGTTAAAGTCCTTTTTTTGCGGGAATGTCTGGCTGCACGAACTTTAGTGTTTGTGGGCTGAGTGAGATGGAGTATTGGACTGTGGGAGTGTTGCATAATATCATGTCGGAGGCTTGTGCGTCTCGCATTTTGGAAGCGGCACAGGAATGTCTGGTTGAAGCGGCGCAGTTACTCGAAGCGTGCCCCAACCTGTGGAGCATTCCAGAGCTCATGGACCTACTCCTCACCATTACGGAGCACGCAATACATGCCGTGAGAGCTGAGGGAGACCTCCTTTCCATTTGTACCCACGCCGATGAAAGAGTGTCCCTGGGTGCAGACATTATCAGCCTCTCGCCACTACCCAGCTGAACCCCACCTGAGGAATTCTTCCGCCTTTCCAGCAGTTTCCTCCTCGTCGCCCTGGAGAACTGCAGCAGCAGCCTCCTCGTCATTTTTTAACTTTTTCCCCTTGGCTGTCCCATCAGTCTACTCCTCCTTGTCCGCCACTGCTGTCTCCTTCTCCTCCATGGCGTCACCTCCCACTGCTGAGTGTCAGGTCATCAGCATGCCTGCAGGGCCATCTCCTCCACTTTCTATAGTGGTGCCCACGCCCACTGCAGCCATGAAGAGGAATCCACCTGGGTCTTCAGCAGCAGTTACCATCACGCCCCAGCAAATAAGACAAGTACATTTTCCTTCTCAAACACTTTAAGATGAAATACCTTGTTTTATTCCTGGAGGTGAGGCTCAGCAACAGCAGCCCAATTTAGCTGAGTCTTCGCCACCTTCTGCTGTCATATTTCCCTCACCTGCTTCTCCCCTGTTTTCCCCGAATGTCCGCCGGTCCTGTGAGAGGGCCGCCGGATGACAGAGGGGCCTGTTTCCCTGGAAGATTCCATTCCAACCCCGCAGCCACATCTGGGATAGGAGAGGAGAGCCCCTTGTGCCCTGAAGACTGAGCCGACAAAAGAGTGTCCCCTGGCTTCAGCTGTATGGGTCTCTGTGCCAGCGGTAAGGCAACCTCCAGCATCAGCCGCCATGCTGGGAGTTCCACCAGCATCAGTCATCATGCCTGGAGGTCCTTCGGCTTCACCCACCATCACGTCTGCTGCCGGGGTTGTCGCAGCACTGTTGCCAGAGTCCTGGACAGCGGTGGAGCTCAAGTCTAGGCAAGTACTCTGTTCTGTTTTTACATCAGCAGATTTAGAGAAATCTTGTCTAGCTTGTGGTGGGGAGAGTCGGTTGAAGACGTCTTCTGTTCCCGAGCTCTCCTCGCCGGGCTCCACTTCTGCCGGTAATTTTCAGGTGTTTTTCTCTTCTTCCCCATCTGAGGTAACCATGTTGGGGTTGGAACGTTGGACGAGCAGGGTCAAGACGCTCCAGCCTGAATCGCTGGAGTCCTGGACGGCGGTGGAGCTCGAACTAAGGCAAGTCCTTTTTTTTGTTTTCACATTATCTGTTTTAGAGAGGTCTTGTTTAGCTCTTGGTGGGAAGAGCCAGTCGCAGCTGCCAACTGCTTCTGAGCTTTCTTCGTCGGACTCCACTGCTGCCGGTGATTCTGACCCGGTATTTGTCTCCGTCCTTTTGTACATCGCCTGTGGTTACCAAGGATGGTCAGCCTTCGCTGGAGGTCACCATGGGTCCTCCATCTCCGTCGAAGGTCACCATGGGTCCTCCATCTCCGTCGAAGGTCACCGTGGGTCCTCCATCTCTGCCGGAGGTCACCGTGGGTCCTCCATCTCCACTTGAGGTCACCGTGGGTCCTCCTTCTCTGCCTTCGTGTGGTTCCCCACTGATCAATCATCTTCTTTGCCTGGTTTTCTCGTGGGTCAGTCGTTTGGTTTCACCTGGGTTCTTAGTGGGTCCTCCTTCGCCACCTGAGGTCACCATGGGTTCCCCATCTCTGCCTGAGGTCGCTGAGGGTTCCCCATCTCTGCCTGAGGTCGCCGAGGGTGATCTGCCTTCACCTGAGGCCGCCGAAAGTCACTCGTCTTTGCCCGAGGTCACTGAGGGTCATCTGTCTTTGCCTGAGGTCACCAAAGGTCATCCGTCCTCACCTGAGGCCTCTGTTGGTCAGTAGCCTTCACCTGAGCTCACCAGTGATCACCAGTCCTCATCTAGTTTCCCTGCTGATCAGCCGTGCTCTTCGTCTGGTCTTCTCACTGGTCAGTCACCCTCCTCATCGGGTTTCTATCTTTCAGCTCCTGCGGTCCGTGGTAGGCACTGGTTCCGGCTGCCGCCTCCGGGAGGGGGCACATCTTGCCCCGCAGTCCACTGGCTCTGGGATGCCGGGAGACCACTCGATGGACTGCGCCATCTGCTTGGGTGGCTCTGGAACTCTGGGAGGCCACCTGATTTGTTCCACCATGAGATCGGGTGGTTTTGGGACTCATACAAACCACCTGAAGTGCCTTATTTTTCCACCCAATTGTCCTAGAGTTCTGTACCTTTTCTGTTCAGCGTTGTGAGTCATGAGCATTTTTTGTCCTGTTTCAGTCCCTCCTGGCCTGGTTTCCCCCACCACCCTCCCGGGGTTGATGATTTGTTCTGCTCCTGTTGGGGGGGGGGGGCAGGTTTGGTGTATTTCTGTCCTTTTTTTCGATCTTACCCTGTGGGTGTCTGGATTCCACCCCTTGAGGGGAGGGCTCTGTCATGATGCTGAGCATGGGGGGAGCCCGTGCTCATGCTTCCTGTTTGTTATTTTCTGCATTTCTCTTTCTCAGTTCTGTATTTAATGTTTATTATTTGCCTAGGTTGACATGAGCCTACCCTCAGTTCTCTTTTTTTATTTTGATATTTGTGTTCCAGTTCTCTGTATTTATCTTGTCCTCCCCTTATGGGTTATGTCCTCCTTTTGTAATTTTGATATTAAGTATTCTAGTCCTTGTATTTATCTCATCTTTGCCTTTTGGTTTGTTTCTCTCTTAGTAGTATCTGGTCTGTTTCTCACTTTGTATTCAGTTCATATTTCAGTCAGTTACTGTTCACCATTTCCTGATGTGCTTTTTGTTGTGACAGCCGCTTCTGATTACTTCCCCTTCTGGTTCAAGTTCGCAGGCTGTCACAGCTGACAGCTGTCAGTAATTAGGTCAACTTCCCTGCTCATGTGACCCGCACCTGTTGTTCATTTGATTATCATCTGTCCCTATTTAAGCTCGCTTCAAAGTTGTCTCATTGCAGCATCAGATTGTGTGCTTAGACAGGAATCATGTGTCATTCCTCCTCTCAGTGGATGAGCTCCGTCCATTTCTCTTCTCCTTCCGGTGTCTCTGTACGCCTCAGCCTGGGTCCAGCTAGGTTGTTGTCCTGTTTTCCCTCTGACATGAGCTCCGCACTATTCCTCCCGTTTACTCAGGATTTGTATAAGTGTAGTGTTTTGTGTACTTTGTGTTTTTCGTTATTAAATGTGGAAATTCACAGCGTGCGTTTGGTGTTCTCAATCCGCCCTTGCCAGGGCGATTTATGACTGTAAGGCTCAGCATGAAGTTCAGCGCGTTGGTATTATGTTGCGGTATTATATTGCTGTTCTCTGTCAATGCGCCGTTGATCAACAAAAAGCAAGTCTAAAGTCAGCGACACATTATCAATTGCTATTTAAGCCACACATTTTTAAAGGCATGTCTGTTCCTACACTGGGAGTAGAATTTCTCAATTTCTGTTATTTTGACTGACTGATTTTTTTTTTTTTTTTATAAATATGTTATAATCCATTACCTGATCTGTCCTTTTAATATTCACGCGATTAAAGACTGAATGGCTTTTGTTCTCATTAACAACTTTACTTTTTAACTGTACATTTAAGGACAAGTACCTTGTCATGTATCGGGCAGGCAAGGAAAAGTTAAACCCAAATGCAAGCTTTTCCAGTTCACAAAGGTTTATAAAATAATGAAACAAAAACACAGCACAACGGCTGGAGAAAACACTGAACTAAAACTCAGAAGGGAATAAACTAAGAACGAGGAACCAAATATTGCAAACCAGGGCTTTGGAGACACAGAGAATGATATCATAACAGGTACAATGTTGCGGCACCAGAACAGGAGGCAAAAGCTCAACTTATACTAAAACTAATGATTAAACATACAGAACAGCTGGGACACAGAGGAAAATAATCGGGGTAATGAGGTTGCATAACAAAGTGTAAATTATGAATTATAACTACTAACCGGAAGAGACACCACAACAATAAAACTAAACAAGGACAAGACAGGACGTACTTCAAAATAAGACCCAAGATCAAAATAAAACAAGATAACTAAACAGGCTAGGAAGGCAGATATGAGGGATGTAAGAACTAAGAAACTAGACCAGACTAAAATATAAACTAATGCCTAAACAGAATAAACCATAACAATAAATTCAAACACAAACTCAAAACGTGGCACATGATCCAAAATTGTGCTCCCCTGACATACCTAGACAAATTAAGCATTCATTTTTTTATTTACCCTCTCCTTAAATGAAAAGAATGTGGGTCACTCTTATTTTTTAACCACTGGATTTTACCATGCTATTGTGCAGTGGGACCCGTCTGACCTACACCAGGAAACAGCCATTACCCGCGGCCAGAGTAGAGCTGGTTGGGATTCTACACCCCACCAGTACATCATAGTGCACGCACAATGCCAACTTATGCATCCATCATTATCTAATTGATGACAGTTTTTTTTTTAAATTTTTCTCCTCATTCACTGTCATTTTTTTAACAGTATGATTTAAAATCAAAGCAGAAGCAGGCTTTATTTGATCTCATCCACAGATATCCTGACAGTTTTTTTTTTAAATTAAAATACAATGATTTTTGCAATCAGCAGAGGAGAGAAAATCTGCTGGAGGAACCACTCAGTCTTCCTAGGTTTGAGGAGTTCAGATGACAACTGCAGTGGGTGATCCTGGGTCTCCTGGGTCCCGTGATAATAACTGAAGGAATTTTTACAACCCTGTCTGACAAAATCATGGACAAAGAAAAAGACTGGCAAAACGTCTAGATGGCACAGCTCTCCAGTGCATAATGATGATACTCAATCTCTGAGGGCTGCAGACTGATTTATTTGTTCCTGCAGCAAATCTTGGGTGATGTTGATTTTATTTGGTAAACACAATAAAATATACTGCATTATTTAAAGCCTATTTTACAATTAGCAAGTCAGTCACTATTGTGACTGTGAATACACTGTCTCAAACTTCCAATTAATCTCTGAAAAATGTACAACATCTAACCTTTAATCAACCCAAAAAATACAATGAAAGCTTTGTGACTAATAAAACCACCAGTTGGTATTTTCATTGTATTAGGAGTGCTTATTGTGGTGTTGGTTTGGGTGGTAAAGGGCTGACTAGGCCTCGTATTGGGGTTCATATCAGCTAATGTGGTGTTTGTCTTACTGACTGGTCGTGGTGAGGCATGAGAGTTGATGTGGTAAATTAAAGGGTTACAACACCACTGTAAACTATCAGATTTGGGGGGGGGGGCTTTATATTCTGTTGCTTGGAATTTGTAATGATGATGTTATGATTCAGTGGCCTGTTTTTATTTTGTTATCATGAATTAAAGTGCTGTATTTATACATACATATCTGTAAAGTGAAAAAATGCACAATGAGAGCGCTGTGTCACCACTTCCTTCTCACTTTAAATAATAAACTGGGCAAAGAACACATTAAACGACGGGGCATTTTACTCTCCTCTGACAGCGATGAGATTTTGTGTCACTTATTCATGGTTTACTGAGCCCACCTATTGTTCTGCAGCTATTCAAGCGCGTTCCAACAGGGGTGAACCTGCAATGCAGGGTTCAAACTTTTCCACATGGAGTAAAACGTCAACAGGATTCATGTCAGGGAGGACAGCACAAACTATAATCATCATCTGCACTATTCTATCAAAGAAAAGAGGGGAACTGCATATCATCCCATCCGAGCCATCATCAGCTGACGGCGTATTCAGCGACAACTCCACTAAATTATGAAATCAGTGAATTTCTGCCACTGGCCCCCTTAAGCTGCAGGATAATTAGTAATCATCACAAAACAAGGGGACGGAAATACTCTATTCTTCTCCGCTGTCAACTTTTTATCTCCGTGTCCGCTCACACAAACGGGGCTCCCACTCTGAGCCAACTGGCTGAATCGGGCTTAATAACAACCTGACAAACTCGCCCTCCCTCACGCACAAAAGGGAGGTGTCATTTCATCAACCTACTGTGACCCCACCGACGGGTAAATAGTCGCTCCAAAAAAAAAAAAAAAAAAAAAAACTTGTCACTATTGCCGCCACATCATTAGAACCTCAGTTTGTCTTTTCTCCTGCCATCTTCAACTCCCTCCCTTTTATGAACCGTCTCTACCTACGGTAAAGACGCTGATGCGTTTCTTGACGGAGAAGCGAGGTACAAATGGGGGGGGGGGGGGGACGGAGGAATGGAAACACAATCAGTGATGATGATTCCATTGGTTATTTATAATCAGATGAGGCTAAGGCCTTGTGGGTCATTACTTGATTATCCTTCTTGAGGGGATTGTCAGGTTCTCACTCCTCCAAGATTTCATCCGCCTACACGTTGTGGTCTCACAGCCCCCCCACCCCCAATACCCTCCACTCAGACTCCAAACCTAGTCAGTTTACTTTGAAACTTTCTTCCTTCTAGTTCCATCTATGAATCCTGCTGTACCGTTCAGCTATAACTACTGGATAAACACTTTTTGTTGGATGCAAGACAATAAGCTGATCAGTAAACAGGCAAGATGTAAGACAAAATATAGAGAAAAATATAGAGGCGGTTGTGGGTGTTTTTTGTTGTGGATTTTTGTATCATGTTGTATAGGATGGTCTTTGTGTTTAATACTGAAATGAATATATAGCAAGACAGTATGGCAAATGTCTCATGATGTCCATTTAGTGTCACAACATTGACAACAATCATGATATTTAGAATAAGGCTATTTCATTTTGTGCAGTATACGGTGTGTCAGTTACCTGACTGCCATTTTTGTTTCTGTACAATTTTGCAGTGTTATATATACAGGATTTACCAAAAAAGTAAATAAAGTTAGATCAATTTGACTGATTAGATTTTTAGTGTTTTGTTTTTGCCTTTTATCATACTTTTGTTACTGTGATATTTTAAACTACAATTATGTACTGAAAATTTCATGTCACAACAGCCGTATGTCTAATGCTTTCAAAATGTGTCTGCTTGCTGCTCTGTGTGATTTGTGTGATATTAAATATGAAAAATATTAACTTTGAGGAATGATAGTTGAACAAAAACAGATATTTACAGTGGTCATAACCTTCAGCATCATATATTTTTTTAAATACATAACAAATTACACATTTATTTTTGATTTAGTCAGATTTTGTCTTCATTTTATCATCTACAATTTAATATGACAATATATTTTTTTTAAGTTTTGAAGTATTACATAAATACACAATGTTGAGATGACTGATATACTGTTACTGTATATTAACAAATCAAACTGAATGAAAATAATTTTTAATAACAGTACCAGCTTACACTGATCCTTGCTGTCCTTTTATTCCTGCTGTCCCCTACAGTCCTTTTCAGTGTTGCTTCTTCATTGTTACTTTTTGAATATTTAATCTGACATGTGGCTATGGGAGGAAAAAATAATAAAAATTAGTTGGTAAGAATTTGGAGTGTAACAAAGACTGGCCATTTACAATAACCTTCAAAAAAAAAGTCCCTAAAACAAATAAACGCTTAAAGAAAAATTACATGCAGCAAGTGCTTACTCTTATATTATTACAATACAAATTAAAATCTGTGTAAAATTTTAGGTCATTTAATATATCATATTAACAAATAGTGAAATCATGAAACATGTTCATGTTCACCTCATTAGTAAGGATTACTACTACTACTACTAATAATAATAAGTTTATTTATAAAACACTTTTCACAGACAGAGTCACAAAGTACTTAACATGATAAAAAACAAAGCAAATAAAAATACATGCACTTGAGACAATAAAAAGCAAAGAAGACAGCAAGAGCACATAAAAATACAATCAACACGCAGTTCATTAAAAAGCCAGGCTAAAAAGGTGGGTCTTTAGTTGCTTCTTAAAAACAACAGTGGAAGGTGCAGATCTAAGTTCAAAAGGTAAAGAGTTCCAAAGCCTAGAAGCAACAACAGCAAAAGATCTATCACCTTTGGTTCTGAGCCTAGTTCTAGGAACTACCAAGTAGGTTCTGATTAGAAGACCTGAGAGACCTGCTGGGATGGTGTAGATGGAGCAAGTCACTAACATAAGAAGGCTCTTCATCATGAATGGCTTTGTGAGTAAGAACAAGAACTTTAAAATCAACTCTATAATTTATAGGAAGCCAATGCAAGGAGGCCAAAACGGGAGTGATATGACAGAATCTACTGGACTTAGTCAGTAATCTAGCAGCAGAATTCTGGACCAACTGTAGGCAATGTAGAGAGGATTTACTAAGGCATGTAAAAAGAGCATTACAGTAGTCCAAACGTGAAGAAACAAAGGCAAGAACAATAGTTTCTAACTGACTGTAGGAAACCTATGACCTAATTTTGGAAATATTCCTAAGGTGGAAAAAATAACTCCGGGTCAGAGATTTGACATGCTGATCAAAATTCATTGATTGGTCAAAAATTACACCAAGAATTTTTAGATTAGACCGTATATTGGAGCTTAATGAACCAATGCTATTAACCATCACAGGAATTAGATTATCAGGTGCTACAATAAGGACTTCAGTTTTGTCAGCATTAAGTTATTAGACATCCAGTCCTTAATTGCAGACAGACAATCATGAATAATTTTTAAATTGTCAACATGGTCAGGTTTAAAAGAGGAAAAACAACTGTAAATCGTCAGCGTAACAGTGATAAGACACACCTTTAAATTTGCTGATGATAGAACCAAGAGATAGTATATACAGGGCAAATAAAAGTGGACCCAGAATAGAACCCTGAGGCACCCCACAAGTTAAAGGAACAGAGTCGGATGAATAAGAGCCAACGGCCACAGAAAAACTCCTACCAGAAAGGTAGGAAAAAACCAATCCAGGACTTTTCCAGAAACCCCTACCCAATCTCTAAGCCTTTGTAACAAGATAGTTACTATAGATAGATACTATAGATGAATATGAATATATGGGGGGGGGGGGGGGGCTGAAAAGCTCATAGTAGTCAAATTTGGCCAAATGTGTTTTATTTTTCAGCTGCAGGGATCCAAGTGCTGCAACACTGATGGAAGAAGTGTGTGGACTGAAGGGGAGACTGTGTTGAAAAATAAACCACATTTGGTCAAATTTGACCACTATGAACTTTTCAGCCCCCCGTATATCATTTATTTGTGTTTATTAGTGTATGTATGAAGGTTACAGAGTCAACATGGACATCTATGAATCATTTACATGATGGACCAATAAGCTGATAAACAGTGCTGTGAAAATTTGCCCCCTTCCTGATTTCTCGTATTTTTGCTTATTTGTCACACTTAAATGTTTCAGCTCATCCAACAAATTTTAATATTGGACAAAGATAACCCAAGTAAAAACAAAAGGCAGTTTTTAAAAAATGATTTCATTTATTAAGGGAAAAAGGCTATCCAAACCTACTTGGCCATATGTAAAAAAGTAATTGCCCCCTAAATCAAATAACTGGTCATGCCACCCTTGGCAGTAACAACTGCAATCAAGCTTTTGTGATACCTGGTAGTGAATCTTTTACATCGCTGTTGAGGAAATTTGGTCAACTCTTCTTTGCAGAATTGTTTTGATTCAGCCACATTGGAGGGCTTGAGCTTGAGGTCATCAACTGATGGCTGGACATTCTCCTTTAGGATTTTCTGGTAGAGAGAATTCATGGTTCCATTAATTACAGCAAGTCATCCAGGTTCCAAAGCAGGAAAGCAGCCCCAAATCATCACACTACCACCACCATGTTTGGCTGTTGGTATGATGTCTTTATGAAATGCTGTGTTAGTTTTACACCAGATAAAATGGGAGGCATGGCTTCAGAAAGTTAAACTTTTGTCTTGTCAGTCCACAGAATATTCTATTAAAAGTCTTGGGGATCATCAAGGTGTTTTTTGGCAAATGTGAGACAAACCTTTATGTTAATTTTGGTCAGCAGTGGTTTTCACTTTGGAATGCTCCCATGGATGCCATTTTGCCATTTTTGTCCATTGTCTTTCTTATTGTTCAATCATGGACCAGTGTCCAAATGAGGCAAGTGAGGCCTGCAGTTCTTGTTACTCTTGTTCTGGGTTTCTGTTTCTCATCTGTTCTTGAATTTCTTTAGATCACAGCATGATGTGTTGCTTTTTTGTGGTCTTGTAGCCTCCTTCATTTTGTCAGACAGGTTCTATTTAAGTGATTTCTTGATTCAACAGGTCTAGCAGTAATCAAGCCTGTGTGTGGCTAGTGAAATTGAACTCATCTTTCCAAAAAATGTGGTTAATCATAGTTCATTCATGATGTAACATGGGGGGGGATTACTTTTTCACATGGGGCCATGTAGATTTGGATAGCTTTTTAATCTTAATAAATGAAATCATCATTTAACAACTGCACTTTGTATTTACTAAGGTTATCTGAGAAATCAGGAATGTGGCAAATACTTTTTCACAGCAGTGTAGAGGGGCATGCAGAAACATTTTAAGGAACTGTTGCACCAACCTGAAACAAGGGCATATTACAAGAAAAAATGTGAATTTATTAGACAAAAGTCACAAATTCATGAGAAAAGTTATACATTTATGAGGAAAGAAGCCATATATGTACAATAAGAATCACTGAAAATGCACAAGATAAGGAAATGTATTAAAAATCTATAATCTAAATACTGCTCATAGAGGCCGTATTAAACGTCACAACTTTGCACAATAGAGATTGTCCCCTCCAATACACAACTAAGACAATTACAATTATTATCAAGGGTGGCAACAACACTGTTCACTGAATGTGAAATATACTGTCTGGGTCAACATTTATATTTTGCCGGGTAATTTAACTAACTGTAATGCTGTTGATACCATCTAAATGCATTGCTCCTGCACTGTGTATATAACTGTGTACATATGTATATTTATTTACTGCTTTGGCTAACCTATTCTTATCTCATTTACTGTTGCTCTGAGTGCTGCTATCCCTGTGCTGCTGCAATCCTGTAATTTCCCCATTGTGGGACTAATAAAGGCTTATCTTATCTCATCTTAAAAAGATGTACTAAATTAAACAGAAAAATGTTACAGATTTTGAGAATATGTCACAAAATTACAAATTTGCTTGCAAATATACTCATAACTAAAAAAAAGTGAATATCTTCTATAATACACCTTCAAATGCTTGCAGCTTTGATTTATTTACCATATGTTATGAAGCAATAAAGTTGTTTTTTGTAAGGGTGAAAAAAAATAAGGAAATGCATACTTCAAGCTTAAAAAGCTGCAAATTAAATTTTACTAGTTGCAGACACTCACCGCCTGAGACAGAAGGGACAGATGACAGACATGAGAATCAGAGACTCTTTAGAAGAAAGTTATCCAAACACATGTAACTCCAATCATGCCATTGTCCGAGCTGTCCCCTGCTCTCACTGGACAGCCGTTTAGCATAAAAACAGAGTGGCTTTTTTTTTTTTTAAATTGCTGCCTCTGCTCCCCTCTGTGCCGGCTCCCTCCACGACATATCTTTCTCTGTCCTTTTACTCCTCAAAAAGTTGCTTTTGAGTTTTTCAAAGAGCGCGGTGCCATTGAGCTGCAACAAAAGCCAAGGATAGCTGACTATTGGGGCCTGATGAGGTCCACTCCCTCATTACCCGGCAGCAGAAAACATTTGATGCTTTTTTTTTGTTTGGCCTGGAGAATTGACCAGGCCTCAAAGAAATGCAGGGTGGGAAGGCTGAAAAAGAGACGGGAGAGAGTAGGGGGAGCGTGGGGGGGGGGGGGGGGGTTGTCGTCCATTCAACCATGTGTGTCTTACAGCCTTGTGTGGAGGGACAGAAAAAAAGTGGGAGGTGGTGGGATAGAGGGGTCGAGAGAGAGAGAAAGAGAGAGAGAGAGAGAGTGGGAGAGAGAGAAAGGGGTGAAAAAAGGAGAGAAAGCTTAAAACAGTGCCTTTATGCTGGTAAGTCCTGGACGACTCTTCTGACATCAAAGTGTTTTCACTAACTGGTGGTGTGTGTGTGCGTGTGAGAGAGAGAGAGAGAGAGAGAGAGAGAGAGAGAGCGCAAGCGAGCGTGTGCACGTGCAAGTGAGCTAGAGGGGTGTATCTGGTGATTTTATTCATTCTCAGGCAAACTGGGGGGTATGTGACAATGTGAACACCCTAATTACACCTAATGATCTATTCCCTTAAAGTGTGACTGCTCTGGGCCAGCAGTGGATTGTTCTGCAGGGCCGTTCTCACAACCTTCCCCTGCCTTGGCTGCTCCTCTCAGGGAAACATCCTTTGAGTTGGAGGCCCCCACCTTTTGTGGCCCAGGACCGTACGAGATCCTTCGCCCTCAACCCCTTGAGTTCTGTTGGCCCTGCAAAGAACCGCGGTGAAACTATGCTGCACCTGGCCAGCAGAGGCTCCACATGTTGCTGGCAACAAAAGGGCACATGCGGCTGGGCGAATGATCACCGTCAAATCATAAAACACTGTCAAATATAATATTGGAATTAATAGAAACTCCCGAGTACATCTAACTCATTTAGCCATTTATTGTTAATACTCATTATCCCCTGCCGGTCGAAGACCGAAGGGGAATTATGCTATGTGGCAGTCTGTCCATCCGTCCGTTCCACTTTGTGAAATGAACTCCTCCTACAGTTTTGTTTCGATTGTTTTGAAACTTGGTACCAGGGTTTGATATACAATGAAGATGTGCATATTGCAATTTGGCTCTGACAGGATGACTTTTGCAGGAATTATAGCCCCTTAGGGCTTATAAACAACAGTAAATCTCCACCACAAAGAAAGCTAGTCACCAAACTTGCTACACAGGTTCACCTTGGGATCCTGAACTCTGACTAGGGGTTTTAATCAAAAGGTCAAAGGTCAAGGTCAGTATTCTTTTTTTTTTTTTTTTTGTTACTTATTTGTACCCGTAGGTAGACTTGGTTTGCAGTCTGGTGACAAGCCACTGGCTGCTGGTCGCTGCGTGCACGAGCGCCCTAAACCTACATGTTTTTGGTGTGCGGGAGGAAACCGGAGAAATCCCGGAGTAAACCCGCGCAACACGGGGAGAACATGCAAACTCCACACAGCTCACTGTTGGTCGGGGGCTGGGATCGAACCCACGATCTCATGATCCCCGCGGTCCCCCGGCCGAGGGTAAAACTGTGCTGCCACAGTGCTAAACCACTGCGCCACCGTGCAGCCATATTCTCTATGCAATCTCACTATAGAACATGTAAAGCTCTCTAGGGTCACCAAACCTGCTACACAGGTTCACCTTGGGATCCTGACCTACAACTATGGGTTGTATACAGCTATTTTCGCTGTATATTCATGAATGATAGGCTTATCATAATTTGGTTCTGTACCAATAATTAGATGAAAACTGCTCTCCTTCAGTAACATATTGGGATCTTCAAAGAAAACAGAGGTGGGAGATATTGCGCTTGCCTTAGAGTGCTCTTGTTTTAAGTACTGTATGTTACAGGTACTTAGTAGATATACTTGTTTTTTTTATCAACTTGTCTTAGAGACTCAACTTAAAAGGGTCATTGATTGCACTTTTTTCCACATTTTAACAGCTTACATACATCTCAATGAAATGTTTGTGACATATTTTATTCAAAAATTTTTAATTATTTAATTATTGCAGCAAATCTGTCTTTTATTTTTCTAACCTTTCTGAAAACACTTTGTTTCAATGCTGTCATTTTAAAAAATCCCTTATCACATTCATCTCTGCCTTTCCTCTTACGTCACTACCGCAAATATCAGCAGGCTAGCTCCTAGCCTTTAGCTCAGACCCTTTGGCTGTATCCTGAGCCGAATACAAGTCAAGTCAACCCCAGACCAAGTCAGCCCCTGGAGTCAACCTTGAGATCTTAAATGGCACGAGAGGAGAATTTCCGTAAAACTGTTAAGACTTTTCTCAGTCACCAACAAATGTAAAGAATACTGGAAGAATTCTCCACTCCACCAAAGATCCCAGGGCCGACCCGGAGGTCGACCTGGGGAGCCAACAGCACCTTTACTCCTGAGCCTGAGACGTAAATGCTTGTCTGAAAGAATGAATGAAATTATGCATCACTCGTTGACACGGGTGTGTGGTTTTAGTGGTCGATAGGATATGGACCGGTGTCTGGAGTACAATAAGCACAGAAACATATGTGGGTGAGAGGCTAAAATGCTTGGATCCCGGTTTAAGAAAATAAAATTTTAACTAAGCTATAACATCTAAGAAGGAAATATATGGTCAAGTGTTGTTAGATGAACGAGGTTTCCAGTGGAGGTGAATGAAATTTATTGAGAATGTCCTCCCCATCACCTCCTCCCCTCTGAGGCAATCTGTGTCCCGGTAACATTGATCAACTTGGACTGTTAGTGCTAACATTGATAGTGATGCTAGTGCTAACAGTTCACTGTAGAATCACGTCAAAACTATAACAAGATAAGCCAGGATGACGCCAGATATATCATCGACTGTGGATTAGTGAACCAGGTGGAAACAGTGATGTCTATTAGGGTGACTGAAATCTGGAGAAAATAGTAATACACACCGCAGTTGGTGCAAGCTTCCTAGTACCGCTCTTAGCTCAGGGGCGAATACCTTTAGCTCCTCTTTCATCCACATGACGGACAGCTACATATGCTGGCCAATCATAGAGCAGCAGGCAGGTATCAAGGATGGTGTTGGGCTGAGTTTACCATTTCTTGACATAGAACAGAAATCCAGAAAGAGTGAAAATGTCTTCTTGGAGAGAAAAACAATATGAGGTATGAGAATGAAAAAAAATGAGGCATGAATCACCTTCTCTTCTCTGATAAACCAGCAACTCATTACACCACACTTCCATCCTCTGAGTATACAAATAGGGCCTCATGCAAGAGCATGTTATTGTTAATGTGCGTACAGTAAATCCCTTGTACTTTTAGTAAGCTGCGTTAATACAAATGAGCCACTCCAGATTCAACAAATGTTCATATATATGACAGAATGGTTTACAAACACTTGTCAAGATCATGGTTCTAGCATGAGGTACATTTTGTTTATCTCTTTCCACTTCGTTTATATTTCAGCTAATAAGAGGCACTCTAAAGTAGAGATGTGGAAATTTCTTGACTCTTAGATGCATCGTAATGCAGGCCTCTGAATCAATGCAGAACATTAACGATTGAGATCTCGCCACCTGTGCAAAAACCTTAAGTGCTAATCTTGATTGCTGTTTGTCTGACTTCTGCTTATCAATATTAAGTTGTGAAGTTGTGCTTGTTAATTGCATTTTGGCGGAGGACAGCAACAGCTGATACAAAAACTCACCCAGCATTTTGAAAATGGACGTTTGAATTTTGTGGGCTTGGTGCCAAGTACGAGCTGGACAGTACATACACAGCCTGCAGGGACGGAACGTCCTCTGCTCCGCGGAGGTCAGGCACACGGGTGGTATGACAAGTCTCAGAACCCGGGAAGCTGTCCCCATCCAGAGGTGGGCTCCGAGAGCACACCGAACCAGGCGGAGAGAAGAGGGTGGAGGGGGAGCCACCAACTCCATCAACCAATTTGGATAGAGCGACGGGAGCTTTCACATTTTACCCTTTTGGTCTGGACTTCAGTGAACAGGGCTGTAATTCACTCACTGACCAGAAACCTGAGTTTCTAAAAGTTCCACACACTACCTTTAAGCACTGAATCTAATTCTGAGAACATTTTCAAGTCTAAAACTTTACATGAGAAAGGGTTTTCTCATGGCGTTACACACCTTTGTACACTACTGGCTGTGTTTTTGATTTTCAGGTGGTACTACTATCTTGATCTTTCATATCCTCTCTATAGCAGTGTTTTTCAGTTGGGGTTCCCTGAAACATTCATGCTTGTGTGGAAAATTATCTAATTTCACTTCTTAATTTCACTTCTTAAACAACGACACTGCAGCAAAGACATTGAGTTGCTAGCTGTTAGCATGAGGCCTACATATCTCCCGAGAGAACACTCACACGTGATCTGCATTGTTGTTTATGCAAATCCGACGGCGAACGCTGGGACAGCGCGTGACGTCATCCATTCAGTAACCAGCAGGCTGCAGACAGAACACCCAGATGCTCTTCTCCTCATCTCAGGCGATTTCAACCACGTTTCACTGTCTCCCATTCTGCCCACTTTCACCCAGTATGTCACATGCCACACTAGAGACAATAAAACACTGGATTTGTTCTACGCAAACACTAAGGAGGTGTACACCTCATCACAACTCCCCCCACTCGGGAGATCGGATCACAACTTGGTTCATCTCCGACCGGTGTACAAACCCCTAGTGCACAGACAACCTCCGGCCATGCACACTGTGGAGTTATGGTCTGAGGAGACAATGGACACTCTAAAGGACTGTTTTGAAGCCACTGCCTGGAAGCAGCTCTGCGATCCACATGGTGAGGACATCGATGGCCTCATTCACACCTTCACGGGCTACCTCAGCTTCTGTGTGGACAAATCCGTTCCCACCAAGACCATACGGCGTCACTCAAACAACAAACCCTGGATCAACCCTGAGATAAAAACACTTCTGAGAGAGAAGAAGAGGATCTTCAGGTCGGGGAACAGGGAGATGCTGAAGTCCGTACAGAGGGAGCTGAGGAGAAAGATCAGAGAAGGCAAGGACAGCTTCAGGAAGAAGATGGAGGACAAGCTGCAACAGAGCGACATCAGCAGGGTCTGGAGAAACCTCAAAACCATCTCGGGGCTCCAGAATACCTCCCCCCAGGCCACGGGGGGCAGGGAGTGGGCGAACAACCTGAATCTGTTTTTCAATAGATTTGACCAACCGCCCTCCCCCCTGTCTGCACAACAACCACTGCTGCCTCTAAGAAATCAAGTCCTGCTACCCACTCCCCACTCCACCAACACCCCCCCCACTCCCAACACACAGCCCCCCATCCTGACCCTGACCAAGACCCAGGTGAGGACGGAGCTGAGGAAGATCAAGGCGAGGAAGGCGTCGGGACCGGACGGCATCAGCGCAAAGCTCCTCAAGTCCTGTGCAGACCAGCTGTGTGGGATTGTGACATATATCTTCAACATGAGCCTGAAACTGGGGAGGGTACCACAGTTGTGGAAAACATCTTGTGTGGTACCTGTACCAAAAACTTCCCACCCCAAAGACCTGAACAGCTTCAGACCGGTGGCCTTGACGTCCCACTTGATGAAGACCCTGGAGAGACTGCTCCTTGCTCATCTCCGCCCCCTGGTGGAACCAGCGATGGATCCACTCCAGTTCGCCTACCAGCATGGCATTGGGGTGGAGGATGCGGTGATCTTCCTCCTTCACCGTTCTCTGTCCCACCTGGAGAAGCCCGGGAATATGGTGAGGATCATGTTCTTTGACTTCTCCAGTGCTTTCAACACCATCCAACCGATGATCCTGAAGGACAAGCTGCTGCGCGCAGGGGTGGACCAGCACCTGTCATCATGGATCCTGGACTACCTCACGAACCGGCCTCAGTTTGTGAGAACCCGGGACTGTGTTTCCGACACGATCATCAGTAGCACGGGGGCCCCCCAGGGAACGGTGCTGGCTCCCTTCCTGTTCACTCTTTATACTGCGGACTTCTCACACAACACAACACATTGCCATCTACAGAAGTTCTCTGATGACTCTGTGATCGTTGGTCTCATCTCCAGCGGAGATGAAGCTGAGTACAGAGGGCTTATCCAGGACTTTGTGGACTGGTGCCATCGGAACTGCCTCCAGATCAACGCGAGGAAAACTAAGGAGCTGGTGGTGGACTGCCGCAGGCATGGGCAGCCCCTCACAGCACCAGTAAATATACAGGGAACAGACATCGAGATGGTGACATCCTACAAGTACCTGGGTATTCATCTGAACAATAAACTAGACTGGTCACACAATACTGACGCACTCTACAAGAAGGGACAGCACAGGCTGTTCCTGCTGAGGAGACTCAGGTCTTTTGGTGTACAAGGGGCGCTGCTGAAGTCATTCTATGACACGGTGGTGGCATCAGCCATCACTTTTGGAGTGGTCTGCTGGGGCAGTGGCATTACTGCAGCCGATAGGAAGAGACTGAACAAACTGATTAAGAAAGCTAGCTCTGTCCTGGGGCAACGCCTTGATCCGATGGAGGAGATAGGAGAGAGAAGGACGGTGGCTAAACTGTCATCTCTGCTGGAGTCCGAGTTCCACCCTATGCAGGACATACTGGATGCACTGAGGAGCTCATTTAGCAGCAGACTACATCATCCCAGGTGCACAACCGAGAGGTTTCGTAGGTCCTTCCTACCAACAGCTGTCAGACTGTACAACCTAAGCAGGGCTGCTCGCAGAGATAGCAAAAAGACGTAACAAACTAATAGTTTTTTGAATGCAAAAGATGCAATAGACTTACACAATGGTCCTCTCCGGCATACAACTAGGAACATACCGGTCACTATGGAGGGTGAGAATATGTATGGGCACATAATCATACCATGTAGGATAACTAAATAGACGGTTATGCTGTTTCATCCCACCTAGCAACAATGCTCTGCACTGTGTGTGTTTATATATTTACATATTTATTCCATCTAGCTACAATGCTCAGCACTGGGTGTGTTTATATTTATATATCTATATATTTATTCCATCTAGCTACAATGCTCAGCACTGGGTGTGTTTATATTTATATATCTATATATTTATTCCATCTAGCTACAATGCTCCGCACTGTGTTTTTATATATCTACATATTATTCCATCTAGCTACATTGCTCCGCACTGTGTGTGTTTATATACTTGCATATTTATTCCACCTGGCTGCAATGCTCCGTACTGTGGGTGTTTATATATTTACATATTTATTCCATCTAGCTACAATGCTCTGCACTGTGTGTTCATATATTCATATATTTATTCCATCCAGCTACAATGCTCTGCACTGTGTGTCTGTGTGTGTGTGTGTGTATATATATATTTTATAGTAATATGTACATATGTATATTAGCTGCTCTTGCTTGCTTGTTTTTTTTCTTGCCTTCTGATTGTTGCTCTGAGTGTTGCTATCCCTGTGCTGTTGCAATCCTGGAATTTCCCCGTTGTGGGACTAATAAAGGCTTATCTTTATCTTTATCTTAATTGGTCCAAAAAGTTTAAAATAATTTGCATGGGTACCTACAGAACCCATGCCCAACACTGGCAAATTATTTGCAGTTTTTTTTTTTGGACCAATTAAGAAATGAAATTATAACATTTCCCACAGAAACATGAATATTCCATCCATATTCTACCACTTTTCCGGAGGTCCGGGTCGTGGAGGCAGCAGCTCAGACTTCCCTGTCCCCAGCCACTTGCTCCAGCTCTTCAGAGAGGATACCAAGATGTTCTCAGGCCAACTGGGAGACATAGTCTCTCCAGCATGTCCTGGGTCTGCCCCAGGGTCTCCTCCCAGTGGGACGTACCAGAAACACCTCAAGTGGGAGGTGTCCAGGGGGCATCCTGATCAGCTGCCCAAACCACCACAATTGGCTCTTTTCGATATGGAGGAGCAGCGGTTCGACTCTGAGCCTCTCCCGGATGACTGAGCTCCTCACCCTATCTTTGAGGGTGAGTCCAGCAATCCTATGAAGAAAGCTCATTTCAACCACTTGTATCCGTGTTCTCATTCTTTCAGTCATTACCTATAGCTCATAACCATAGGTATAGGGTAGGAACATAGATTGACCGGTAAATCGACAGCTTTGCTTTAGAGCTCAGCTCCCTCTTCATCATAAGAGACCGGTACAATGTCCGCATCATTGCAGAAGCTGCCTCCATCTGTCTGTCAATCTCTCGTTCCATTCTCCCCTCACTTGTGAATGAGACCCTGAGATACTTAATCTCCTCCACTTGGGGCAGGAGCTTGTCCCCAACCTGGAGAGGATGATCCTCCCTTTTCCAGCTGAGGACCATGGACTCGGACTTGGAGGTGCTGATTCTCATCCCTGCTGCTTCACACTCAGTAGCAAACCGTCCCAGCAAGGCCTGTAGGCCATTGGTTGATGAAGCCAACAGGACAACATTGCAACAGCCAACATGCAACAGGCTGCACGGTGGCGCAGTGGTTTAGCACTGTGGCAGCACAGTTTTACCCTCGGCCGGGGGACCGCGGGGATCATGAGATCGTGGGTTCGATCCCAGCCCCCGACCAACAGTGAGCTGTGTGGAGTTTGCATGTTCTCCCCGTGTTGCGTGGGTTTACTCCGGGATTTCTCCGGTTTCCTCCCGCACACCAAAAACATGTAGGTTTAGGGCGCTCGCGCACGCAGCGACCAGCAGCCGGTGGCTTGTCACCAGACTGCAAACCAAGTCTACCTACGGGTACAAATAAGTAACAAAAAAAAAAAACAAAAAAAAAAAACAAAACATCATCTGCAAACAGCAGAGATGAGATCCTGTGGTCACCGAGCATGACACCCTCTAATCCTTGGCTGCGCCTAGATATCCTGTCCATAAAAATTATGAACAGGATCGGTGACAAAGAGCAGGCCTGGCGAAGTCCAACTCTCACTGGAAATGAGTTTGACTGGGTGTTGGCAATATGAACCAAACTTCTGCAACAGTTGTATAGGGACCGGATAGCTCATAACAATGAGCGTGATACCCCACACTCCCGCAGCACCCCCCCCACAAGAGATCACGAGGGACGCGGTCGAATGCTTTCTCCAAGTCCACAAAACACATGTGGACTGGTTGGGCAAACTCCCACAAACCCTTGAGGATTCTTGAGAGCATTAAGAGTTGGTCCGATGTGCCATGGCCAGGACGAAAACCACATAGCTCCTCCTGGATCCGAGATTCGACCAGCGGTCAGACTCTCCTGTCCAGTACCCTGGCATAGACCTTCCAAGGGAGGCTGAGGAGTGTGATCCCCCAAAGGTTGGAACACACCCTCCGGTCCCCCTTTTTAAAAATAGGAACCACCACCCCATGTGTGTTTGTACGCATACACAGCACTTCACTCGTGTGATATTTGAATGTTTTCTTTGTAGCACCTTAACTCTTGCACTTTAGCATATCCACTTTGTACAGTTTCATTGCAGATGTTCTTCTCGTGTATGACTGTTTGTGTGTTTTTGTGACCTGCCAGGGGACTACAGATGCAAATTAGCAGTATTGCTAAAATTGGCATACTTACATTTGTTTTAATGTTCATTAGAATGTAATGTCCCCTTCAAATAAACATTAAACTTAAACCTCAGTTTGCCATGCCAAAGGCACTGTCCCCGACCTCCACACAACATTGCAGAGGCGTGTCAACCTGACACCCTCACAACATCCAGAGCCTTGAGGTACTCTGAGCAAATCTCATCCACCCGTGGGGCCCGGCTACCAAAGAGTTTTTTAACCACTTCGGTGACCTCAGTCCCTGTGATGGGCGAGTTGTCCCCCTCGTCCTCAAGCCCTGTTTCCTCTGTGGAAGGCATGTCAGTGGGATTGAGGAGATCCTCAAAGTATTCCTTCCACCACCCGACGATATCCCCAGTCAAAGTCACCAGCGCCCCATCCGCACCATGCACAGTGTGGACAGGGAGCTGCTTCCCCCTCCTGAGTCGCTGGACAATTTGCCAGAATCTCTCCGAGGCCGATCAAAAGTCTTGTTCTATGGCCTCACCGAACTCCTTCCACACCCGAGTTTTTGCTTCAGCAACCACCTGAGCTGCACTCCGCTTGGTCTGCCGGTACACCTCAGCTGCTTCAGGAGTCCCACAAGGCAACCAAGCTCAATAAGATTGTGATGGCCCCCCTCACCACTGGTGTCTACTACTTGGTTCGGGGGTTGCCACCACGAGATGCACCAACAACCTTGCAGCCACAGCTCTGGGCAGCTGCTTTGACAATGGAGGCGGAGAACATGACCGATTCAGATTCCATGTCCCCAGACTCCCTCGGAATGTGGCCAAAGTTCTTCCGGAGATGGCAGTTGAAGAGCTCCCGGATGGGGGCCTCAGCCAGACATTGCCAGCACACTCTCACTATATGTTTAGGTCTACCGAGTCTGAGTGGCATCCGCCTCTGCCATCAGATCCAACTCACCACTAGGTGGTGATCAGTTGACATCTCTGCACCTCTTTTTACCCATGTGTCCAAGACATGTGGTCGCAGGTCTGATGACACGATAACAAAATCGATCATTGACCTGTGGCCTAGGATGTCCTGGTGCTAGGTGCACATATGGACAACCTTATGCTTGAATATGGTGTTCATTATGGACAAACTGTGGTTAGCACATAAGTCCAATAACTGAACACCACTCGGGTTCATATCAGGCAGGCCGTTTCTCCCAATCACACCCCTCCAGGTTTCCCTGTCGTTGCCCACATGTGCATTGAAGTCCCCCAGTAGGGCAATGGCGTCTCCAAGAGGCGCACTCTCCAGCACCCCAGTCAGAAACTCCAAAAGGAGTCATTCTGAACCATCATTTGGTGCACAGGCACAAATGATGATCAGAACCCGTTTTCCAACTCAAAGGCGCAGGGAAACTAGCTTTTTGTCCACAGGGAAGAACCCCAATGTGGAGGGAGCAAGGCAAGGGGATACAAGAATATCCACCCCTGCCCGTTGCCTCTCGCCCGGGGCAACTCCAAAGAAGGCCAAGCTCCAGTCCCTCCCCAGGAAACTGGTTCCAGAACCAGAGCTGTGCATTGAGGTAAGCCCAACTATATCTAACTGGTATCTCTCAACCTCATATACCAGCTCCAGTTCCTTCCCCACCAGAGAGGTGATGTTCCATGTCCGCAAAAGGCAGTTTTGAAAGCCAGGGATCAGACCGTGAAGATCTCTGCCTGAATGTTCCAGTGAACCACAATTAAAAAACACTGCTCTACACCGCGTTCCAAATTATTATGCAAATAGGATTTTAGTGTCATAAACACTCAAATTTTTTGTTTTTCAATTAAACTCATAGATGGTATTGTGTCTCAGCATATTTTAACCCTTTAACTGCCCAGATTAAATGGACGGGTCACGCGCCCCCAGTGGCACAGCACAGCAACTGCACATGTCAACTTATTGACATCCCCCGGCTATACTGAGGATTTGTACTAATCTCTATTGATCTGACAGTTTAGAAAGTGGCAGACATGCGCCGAAGGAATCATGGCTGACATGAATATAGCAAAGAAGAAGAAATCCTCATTATTCTTCTTCCTTCTTCCGCTTTGAGCTCACAGCACCAATGTGGATGCCGCCATGTTTGGTCATCGCTGCCACGATGATGACTGAAACTGCATGAAACGGGAAAAATAGCCGCGTAATACAAACGAAATTCACGTGGAATATTCATAAGAGTTTGTAGATGTTGAAGCGGGGGGTGTAAATTATTACGCTAACGCGATACATTGACCACAATGGTTGAAAAACTGAGCTACCAGTACCAAGATTGCGGCGCCCAGGATCGTCATGCATTCTCACAGGAAAACTGCATCTTACAGGAAAAATAGCTGTGTAATACAAACGAAATTCACGTGGGGTAATCATAAGAGTTTGTAGATGTGGTACACAGTGTAAATGGCTGAGCAAACATACAAACATCTACTGTAATGGATGAAAACGGACCGGTCATGTGGGCGGGCGAGCCCCCCCACCGGGCAACAGGTAAGGGAAATATATGTTTTTTTTGACATTTTATTGATTTTCTCATTCATATACTTTGAAGATTAGATAAAAACATACCCCTGTAGACAAATCGGCATAAAAAAACAGACCATTCTTTATGTAATGTGTCCAAAGTCCACTTTTGACTGAGTTATGTAATTTATATAGCTGCCGTGACATTATGCAAATTATATGCGTAAATTTATTCCCATCTGAAACTTTGGATCATATTCTACATCTTTCTAATTGACAGTAAGCCATTATCTCTTGTAACCTTCAAGTTACAGCCTTGGAAATCTGAACTATTTTATTGAGAAAAAATTTTACCCCTCTTGACCACTGGGGGGGCCTTGAGTTGCCTTGCATTTCCCCAGGCGCCACATGGTACCTTTGGCAGTTAAAGGGTTTTAAGAAGGATGTTCCACATTATTAAGCATCCCACAGGTTTCAAGCAATATGGGAAAGAAAAAGGGTCTCTCTGCTGCCGAAAAGCATCAATTAGTCCAGTGAATTGGACAAGATATGAAAACATTAGATATTTCACAAAAACTTAAGTGTGATCATTCAGTGAAGAAATTTGTGGCTGATTCAGAGCACAGACAGGTTTGTGCAGATAAAGGCATAATGAGGAAGGTTTCTGCCAGGCAAATTCATCGGATTAAGAGAGCAGCTGCTAATGCCACTACCAAGCAGCAAACAGGTATTTGAAGCTGCTGATGCCTCTGGAGTCCCACAAACCTCAAGGTGTAGGATCCTCCAGAGGCTTGCAGATGTGCATAAACCTACCATTCGGCCACCCCTAACCAATGCTCACAAGCAGAAACAGTTGCAATGGGCCCAGAAATACATGAAGACTAATTTTCAAACAGTCTTGTTTACTGATGAGTGCCGTGCAACCCTGGATGGTCCAGATGGATGGAGTAGTGGATGGTTGGTGGATGACCACCAGGTCCCAACAAGGCTGCAACATCAGCAAGGAGGTGGCGGAGTCATGTTTTGGGCCAGAATCATGGGGAGAGACCTGGTAGGCCCCTTTAGGGTCCCTGAAGGTGTGAAAATGGTCTCGGCAAAGTATATAGAGTTTCTGACTGACCCCTTTCTTCCATGGTACAAAAAGAAGAACTGTGCTTTCTGTAACAAAATTATCTTCATGCATAACAATGCACCATCTCATGCTGTAAAGAATACCTCTGTGTCATTAGCTGCTATGAGCATAAAAGGAGAGAAACTCATGGTGTGGCCCCCATCCTCCCCTGACCTAAACCCTATTGAGAACCTTTGGAGCATCCTCAAGCAAAAGATCTATGAGGGTGGGAGGCAGTTTACATCAAAACAGCAGCTGTGGGAGGCTATTCTGACATCTTGCAAAGAAATTCAAGCAGAAACTCTCCAAAAACTCACAAGTTCAATGGATGCAAGAATTGTGAAGGCTATATCAAAGAAGGGACCTATGTTAACATATAACTTGGCCTGTTAAGATGTTTTTGATTGAAATGGCTTTTGATTTCAGTAAATAGGACCTCCTAATGCTGCAAATTCAACAAATGACCACTTTCAGTTCTTTGCAACCAATAAAATGTTTTGAAACACTGTTGTGCATAATAATTTGGAACAGCGCATTTTGAGTTTTATATATTTTTGCAAAAAAATAGTTATCATTGGGAGGTTTGTTCAATAAAATCTGAATTATGCTCTAACAGTTGATGACTTGAAAATTATACTGACTGTCATTTGCATTGACTATAGGAAAATCAGAGACAAATATCATTCGCATAACAATTTGGAACACGGTGTATAGCATCCTCTATAGAGCAAAATATATTTGTGTAAGTTCTGTCATTTGTACAATCTTTTACCAGTTTACTGCTTTTTACACCATCAGACAATAGACAATATTTGGGCTACTGTTGATCGAAGAGCGGAGAAGGGCGTGTTAGGACAGAGAGAGAGAAAAGGAAAGGTAGAAGTGTGGGGAAGAGAGTAGGGACCTTAAATGTAGGGACTATGACTGGTAAAGGCAGAAAGTTAGTTGATATGATGGAAAGAAGAAAAGCAGAAATACTGTGTGTTCAAGAAACTAGATGGAAGGGAAGCAAGGCTAGGAGCATTGGAGGTGGATTTAAACTGTTCTACTATGGTGCAGATAGGAAGAGAAATGGAGTAAGAGTAATCTCGAAGGAAGACTATGTGAAGAGTGTTCAGGAGGTAAAGAGGGAGTCAGACAGAATCATGAGTTTGAAGCTAGAAGTAAAAGGTGTGATGGTGAAAGTGGTAGAGAGTGTTCCCAGGGAGGAGAGAGTGGTGATTGGAGCGACTTCAGTGGACATGTAGGTGAAGGGAACAGAGGTGATGAGGAGGTCCTGGGTAGGTATGGTCTTAAGGGGAGAAATGTGGAAGGACAGATGGTTGTGGATTTTGCTAAAAGAATGGAAATGTAGTCCCTCCAGGATTTCATGATGTTGCGATTGTGTCAATTCACGCGAAATCAGACAATCAGAGCAACTATTACGCGACCTTGCAACTTTGTCAAATCACTGCAACTTTCCCACAATTTTGGCCAGTCCTCAACTTCTGCCAGTTTCACCAATCAAATTTATCAGACTGGCGCACAAGGACTCAGTCTAACCAATCAAATGCATCTCTGCACCATGTTCACTTTCGTATTTACAGTGAATATTAAAGGGTCCGTGACAAGATCTTGGTACTATGTATAAGTATTCAGTATGAATTTATCTTATATGGTCCACATAGTTGGTTCTGTTGAATTAGAATGCTAAATAAGAGGAAAAATATTTCTAAGTGAATTCAAATTTAGCGCCGTGTTGCACTAACGCGATATCCTGAGACGCACCTCGTTTCAGCATATAACGTCATGAGGTGAGTTTCCTCTCAGCTGATCCGTGTGCTGTCAATGTAAACAAACTGTTTAGCTTCTATATCAGCGAAGAAATGCCGAAACATCGCGTGGCGGCTGGATGATCTAATTGTTCCAGTGAACGTATAAGCCTATTCTCATTCCCAAAAGATTCAGATCTTCTTAAAAAATGGGCAAAGCAAGTACAGAGAACAAGGAACAAATGGCATCCAACACCATCTTCTGTACTCTGTAGCGATTATTTCACTGCAGACAGTTTTGAGGAGGCGCCTGCTATAGAGGAATCTTTAGGCGTGAAAGTTCGTTACAAATGGGTTCTAAAACTAACTGCCATACCTAAGGTTTTCAAACGAAAACCCACAGCTCAAGATGATATGAACATATCAAAACAGCGCAGAGAAGCAACAGTGTCAAAACTCGCCCCGAAAAGAGTTTGTGCAATTGATTTTTCTTTTCCACATAAGGCGATCGTTATTTAATCATTTGGTTTACAGAAATTTTGGCTTCAATTTTTTTTTTAAATTTCCCCGATCGGGTGGTCGGGGACATTAAAAAAAAAAAAGCTCAGATATTCAGTTTCGGTAGGCAATGACATTTATAAAAATGAAAACTGGAAAAAGTAATATAACATTTTTTTAACACAAAGTCATTCCATTTGGAGTAAAGTCAACACTCTGCTTCAAAATTCATAGGGGAGGATTTTACTTTTGGTGGAAAAAATAAAATAAAATCAAGTGTGCTAATTTTTTCTCTCTTGTCGGGGAAATTCTGGTCACATCGGCGGGTTTATAAACCAAACTATTAAACAACAATCGCCTAATTGTTAAAAGTCTTGAATCATATGTTATACGACATTATTTATGGGTCTTTACCTTCATAATGTGCAGATATGTACTGTATGTAGGTTGAAAAATGTTGCTTGAAGATAAGCCAGCTTCTTCATGTTCTTCTTGAAGTTCTTTCACTAGTGATTGTCGCTTCTGGCTTTTTTGTCAGCAGTTCTGAGACTTCCTAAATGAAATAATTAATTACAATGTCCCTGCTTAAGAGTGTGTAATATTGCAATTAATTATTTCATTTAAGAAGTCTCAGAACTGCTGACAAAAAAAGCAAGAAGCGACGATCACTAGTGAAGAACCTCAAGAAGAACATGAAGAAGCAGGCTTATCTTCAAGCAACATTTTTCAGCCTACATATCTGCACATTACGAAGGTAAAGACCCATAAATAATCTTGTATAACATATGATTCAAAACTTTTAACAATTAGGCAATTGCTATTTAATAGTTTGGTTTACAGAAATTTTGGCTTCAATTTTTTTTTTTTTAAATTTCCCCAATCGGGTGGTCAAGGAAATAAAAAAAAAAAAAAAGCTCAGATATTCAGTTTCGGTAGGCAATGAGATTTATAAAAATGAAAACTGAAAAAGGTAATATAACGTTTTTTAACACAAAGTCGTTCCATTTGGAGTAAAGTCAACACTCAGCTTCAAAATTCATATGGGAGGATTTTACTTTCGGTGGAAAAAACATAATAAAATCACGATCACCTTATGTGGGAAAAAATCAATTACACAAACTCTTTTCCGGGCGCGTTTTGACACTGTTGCTTCTCTGCGCTGTTTGGATATGTTGATATCGTCTTGAGCTGTGGGTTTTTGTTTCTCTTGTTCTCTGTACTTGCTTCGCCCATTTTTTAAGAAGATCTGAATCTTTTGGGAATGAGAACAGGCTTATACAGTACATTCACTGGAGCAATTAGAACATCCAGCTGCCACACAACGTTTCGGCATTTCTTCGCTGATATAGAAGCTAAACAGCTTGGTTACATTTACAGCACACGGATCAGCCGAGAGGAAACTCACCTCATGACATCAAATCCTGAAATGAGGTGCGTCTCAGGTTATTGCATAAGTGCAACACGCCGCTAAATTTGAATTCACTTAAAAATATTTTTCCACTTATTTAGCATTCTAATTCAACAGAACCAACTACGTATGTGGACCATATAAGATAATTTCATACTGAATACTTATAGATAGTTCCAACATCTTGTCACGGACCCTTTAACCAAACACATCAGCAAACAGTGTGTGTGATTTAAAAAAAACCACTCACCCGTAAGGTTTCCAACACCGTCCCTTCATCCATCTCTCCCAGCCTGCCGGTGGATGTCTCACCACGTTTCCATCCTTACCGCGTGTACGAAGCGCTGGGTTTGTGTTGAAAAACGTCCGCCTGCCCCAAAAGTACCCCATCGCGGCAGCACGCGTGAGGACAAACGCCATAAAACCACAAATCTAACACTACAGCCAGTGTTTGAACATTTTATACATCTTAAGAGGTAAAATCATTACTACATCTTGTCAATGAGCTTAAAACTGAATCTCCGGTCTGGACATGGAAAGCCCCCCCCCCCCCCACACACACACACCATAAATGAAAGATGTGTGTGTGTCAAGACACACGGTAGATAGACAGGTAGGAGTTAGGGATGGAAAGAGAGAGAATAGTCTAATTTTTTTCATAAAAACACAGACTCCAATAGACAATACAGAGCAACAGAATAAATTATTTATTTTTTCCTCTCTGCTCAGTACTGAGTGGTTGGGGACCGTAAGGAGTTTTCAAATTAAGGTGCTACCAATAATTTCCAAATCTATACTCTTTAACATGCATTCAATGCAATTTAGCTCTTGTAATGGAAATTGTGTTAAAGTATGTATTTGCTGTTGCACAAAATAGTTTTTCTGTATAGCAGAAGTTTCCGCTTAATTTACAAATCACTGTAATAGGAAATTTTTGACAATCCTGTGCTTTTCTTAAATTGTTATATAGAACATCACTGCAGTAAACTGGAAAAAAACAAAAAACATCTGCTTTCAAATCTGTAATTCTTCCCACAACTTTTAGTGCAAAAAAACCCAAAACTCTCAAAACATTGCAACTTTTAAATTAATTAAATTAAATCAGTTAAATCACCCTTTATTGTCATTCAACCAATCATGTACAGTAGAACGAAATTGTGCTTTATCCTATCTACAGTGTTAATCACACACACCCCATGTGTAGAATCAGAAGGGCTGCTGCCATGCAAGGCGCCGCCACAGATTTCCCTCCGCCATTCCATTATTGCTGAGCACCAAGCTGGACGGCAGGAAGTTCCGCTTTTATGTGGTCTTCGGCATGACCCGGCCGGGATTTGAACCCCTGTCTCCCGGGTGTGGGGCGGATACTCTACCAACTGAGCCACCACTCCGGTAAAAACATCCCGCAAAATCCTGGAGGGACTGGAAATGGCTGTGGTGAACACATACTTCAAAAAGAGAGAGGAACATAGGGTGACTTACAAGAGTGGAGAAAGGCACACACAAATGGACTACAGCGTACGCAGAAAAAGAAATCTGAAAGAGATGGGAGACTGCAAGGTGGTGGCAGGGTAGAATGTAGCTAGACAGCATCAGATGGTAGTCTGCAGGATGACTTTGCAAAGGAAGAAGAGGAAATCAGTGAAGACAGAGCCAAAGATTAAGTGGGGGAAGTTACAGAAGGAAGAAGGTGGCACAGAGTTCAGGAAGGAGTTGATACAGGCTCTGGGTGGTTGGGAAGAATTACCAGATGACTGGGAAAGTACAGCAAAACTATTGAAAGAAATGGGTAGAAAGGTATGTGGTGTATCCAGTGGACAGAGGAAGGAAGACAGGGAGAGTTGATGGTGGAATGAGGAGGTACAGGAAAGTATTCAAAAAAAGAGGTTAGCAAAGAAAAAGTGGGATAGTCAGGGAAATGAAGAAAATAGACAGGAATATTTGGAATCTGGGCACACGGCAAAGAGAGGTGGCAAAGGAAAAGGCATTTAGTGAGTTGTATGAGATGCTGGACACTAAGGAAGGAGAAAAGGACTTATCGATTGGCTAGACGGAGATCGAGCTGGAAAGGATGCACAGCAGGTTAGGTTGATTAAGGACAGAAATGGTAATGTACTAACAAGTGACGAGAGTGTGTTGAGAAGGTGGAAGGAGTACTTTGAAGAGCTGATGAATAAAGAAAATGAAAGAAAGAGGAGGGTGGATGAAGGAAAGATAGTGAACAAGGAAGTCCCGAGGATTAGCAAGGCAGGAGTGAGGGCAGCTTTGAAGAGGATGAGGAATGGAAAGACGGTTGGTCCAGATGGCATACCTGTGGAGGTATGGAGATGTTTAGGAGAGATAGCAGTGGACTTTTTAACTAGATTGTTTAACACAATCTTGAAGAGTGAGAGGATGCCCGAGGAATGGAGAAGAAGTGTTTTGGTACCAAATTTCAAGAACAAGGGTAATGCTCAGAGTTATAGTAACTACAGAGCCATACAGTTGATCAGCCACACTATGAAGATATGGGAAAGCGTTGTTGAAGCCAGGTTAAGAGGAGAGGTGACAATCAGTGAGAAACAGTATGGTTTCATGCCAAGAAAGAGTACTACAGATGCAATGTTTGCTTTAAGAGTGTTGATGGAGAAGTATAGAGAAGGTCAGAAGGAGTTGCACTGTGTCTTGTGGATCTAGAGAAAGCATATGATGGGGTGCTAAGAGAGGAAGTGTGGTACTCTATGAGAAAGTCAAGAGTGACAGAAGTATGTGAGGGTGGTGCACGGCATCTATGAGGACAGTGACAGATGGATTCAAGGTGGGGGTGGGATTACATCAGGGATCGGCTCTGAGCTCCTTCTTGTTTGCCATGGTGATGGACAGGCTGACAGACGAGGTCAGGCAGGAGTCTCCATGGATCATGATGTTTGCAGACGATATTGTGATCTGTAGTGAGAATAGAGAGCAGGTGGAAGATAACGTGGAGAGATGGAGGTATGCTCTGGAGAGAAGAGGAATGAAAGTCAGTAGAAGCAAGACAGAATACATGAGTGTGAATGAGAGGGAAGCAGATGTAACGGTGAAGATGCAAGGAGTAGTGGTAGTGAAAGTAGATGAGTTTCAATACCTCAACCAACCAACCATGATGTCTGGTTTGGAGACAGTGGCACTTACAAAAAGACAGGAGGTGGAGCTGGAGGTGGCAGAGCTGAAGATGCTAAGATTTTCATTGGGAGCGACTAGGAGGGACAGGATTAGAAATGAGTATATCAGAGGGCCAGCTCAGGTTGAGTGGTTTGGAGACAAAGTAAGAGAGGCAAAGCTGGGATGGTTTCGACATGTGCAGAGGAGAGATAGTGGATATATTGGACAGGGGATGTTGAAGATGGAGCTGCCAGGTAGGAGAAAAACAGGAAGACCACACAGAAGATTCATGGATGTAGTGAAGGAGGAAATGGAGAGGGTTGGTGTTACAGAAGAAGATGCAAGGGATAAGGGGAGATGGAGGCAGATGATCCGCTGTGGTGACCCCTAAAGGAAGCAGCCAAAAGAAGAAGAAGAAGAAGAAAATAATAAACAATGTTTCAATTAAAAACCGTGTCTCTTTGTCTCTCCAGGTTCCTCCTCCTCCTCCTCTCATCTCGACCTATCCCTTGCATCCTATTCTGTCACATCAACTCTCCCCATGTGTCCATGTCCCCCTTCACTACTTCCATGAATCTTCTCTTCACTTGCTAGCGCAGCTCATTTTTTCCTGTTTTCAGTCACCTTAATGTCCTTTGTTTGGTCTGAAAGTCTGAACTTTGAAAACTGCTTTGACACTAGAAAGCATGTAATTCAAGTTTTAGTTTGACTCAGACCAAGACCCCCTCTTGTTACCAAATTAAATTTTTGCTGTCTGCTCTGAACTGTAGTAGTCTGCATCAAACTGAAAAGTCTCCTTTACTTGTTCTGCAATATATCATATTCCTGTTTGTTTTTTGATTAAGAACTTTGAATTCCTCAACTAAATATTTTTGCACACAGCAAAATTGACTGAGTTACAGAGTCCTATATGAAAGCTGAGAATCTATTCAGCTTATATTCATCTGCAACATGTGAGCCTACTGATAAAGAAACAACATTTAGTTAAGCTGAGCCAGAATAACCAGATCAATTAAAACAAGGTAAAACTTACTATAGAACTCATGGTTAATTCCTCATTTTCAAAAGGAGAAAATCAATTTCTCTTTTATAGATCGTTGAGGTTTTAGAAGAAAAAGAATCTGACATCAAAGAAGTGAGCTTCACCCTCAAAGCACACAGTAAGTAGCAATGCCCTAGAAGAGAATTACTGTCATCAAATATCAAAATCTATTTGATTTGAACCAGCAAGCTTCCATCTCTTCACACACGGTCCTTCTCACCAAGGTCTCCACTGGAGGACCACATCTCTCAGTCCTCATCCTTTTCTTTCTCCCTCTCGGTCTACTTCTGTATTTATATATTTAATTTTCCCCTCCTCACTAAATGCCATTATTAAAAATGGCACACAAAGAGGTGAGGACTGCAGATCAAAGCAAGGGTTGAAAACAGCAGGAAACACACAAAGATACTCAAAGTTGCCTCAGGGTTGTTGTCATGTTTTTCCTCCCCTCTGTGGCTTTGTGAGCAACTGCAATCAAACAATCGGAGGGGAAAAAAAAGTCACTATTCTGGAACCAGAATACAGAGTCTCGACCTTGGATGAGTAAAGCCAGCGAGCAGAACAGGATAGTGACAGAAAAAAGAGGGTGGACAGAGAGGATGGCCGATGAAAAGTGGAGTAGAGAGGGAGGACAGTTTGTGAGAGAGCGAGAGTCTTAGTTACAATACTGGCAGTGTCCATTAAAAAAAAAACTGTTTTACAAAACTCTGAGCTTTACCATGGCTACAAAGAGAAGAGGCTTTAACAACTGAATGGGTCTGCTGATGGAGTTTGCAGAGATGATAAAAAGGACAAAAAATTACAAATGACTGAATAAAAACCAGAAAACAAACTTAATTGTGAAAAAACAGCTTTTACTTTAAGAAAAATATTTGATCTGATAATTTATTATTTGTAAAGTTAAGAACACTGGATGCAAGCGGATTCCCTTTTTCTAAAGATGCCTCCCAGCTAATCAGAAGTCAATAGTTAAAAAAAAGACCTCAGGCAGATGGAGTGTGGTGGATTAACTTTTACCATTCCCGCTCAGGTGATAAGGAGGGGAGGTCAGGGGCTGCTTTACATTTTATAATCCTCATTCTTTCACTACACAAAAATACCATGGTGCATGTGGGCAGGAGTGATCTGTGTTGGAAGCAGGACCTGCACTGCCAAACCCTGCAAACATTAATTCAGTCTATTAAAGGTCAGCTAGTTAGCAGTGTGACCTGGCTAAAGCGCACTTTACTTCACAGAACAGGTCAGTAGAGAACCCAGTACAACACCACAAAAAACTCCAAAGTCCTGAAAACCAGATGGCCTCACAAAGAGGAACAAGGCAACCTGAAAAAATGAGGCACTATAGGACTCAGCGGTGGCCCTAATGAGGTTGGATTAGAAAGGACGAGGGTGCCGCTAAGGAAGACGATGGGGAGCACGGTGACACCAAACATAAATCAGTTGGAGTGCGATGGGATTTGGGTTTGTTTGTGTGTGTTTGAAGTTAATGTTGCTTAATGGCCCTGTGAATCAAACTTGTTTTGCTGAGGTGTGTGATGTAACCACAGACTGTAAATAATGGTGCTTTAAAACCTTGTTTTTCGAGCAGGGGTCCTAGGACCACATTGGCACCTTGAGAGAACGTTTACGGGTCCTCAGGAAATTGTCTAATGGCACTTTTCCACTAGCACCTACTCAGCCCAACTTGCCTCGACTCTACTCTGCTCAACACGGTGTTGTTCGTTTTCCATTACAAGTGAGTACCACCTCAACTGGGTGGGATCTTTACAGCAAGGCGGCCTGACACTCCCATGATGTCACAAGCAAAACACAAGATGGATATCGAGGCGATGGCATACCTGCTGCTTGCTCTATATGGCTTTTTGTCAAAAGTAAAGGTAAAAAAGGAGAGCCAGAGAAGGCTACAGGCAGTGAGACAAAACACTCTGGAAAAGTACTGGAGAGTTTGGGACGCCATAGAGCAATGTAAAGCCGAAGATGTGAGGATACGAACTAGATCACATATGAGAGTAAGCTAACGATTGCTAATGCCTGTTTGCTACAGTCATTAATAAGTCCCCCATACTTAGGGTTGCCAACTGTCCCGTTTTAGCCAGGATGTCCCATTTATTGGACTAAATATGTTTGTCCCAAGTGGAATGTGTGTTGTCCCGTATATTCAAGGCTGCCTTAATGAACAGGGTAGGCTGGGCTGAAGCCCAGGGGCCAATGAACATCAGGGCCTATCATTAAGTTAATGAAAAAGATCACATTGTTGTTAATTGATCAAATTCTATGTCCATCACTTGATATTCATGTGTGGCTGCTGATTGGTCTAATTTACAAGTGTCTCACGTGGGTACCACGTAACAATAGCCTATCAGAGACAGGCATGTGACTACGCAAGCACTAGTGAGAGGTAAGAAGTAATTGGCTCAGTCAAAATGTCTGGAAAAAAGTTTGAAAGTGGCGCTCATAAAATTATTGAAAGGAAAAGACCTTAGGGAAAATGAATTGCTCAAAAAATCCCGAAGCATAAAGGATTTTTCTAAGCTGGAGCATCGAGTGAAGGAGGCTGCTAATTACTGCACCCAGGAGACAGGTAGGCTATTAAAGCACTCACCTGGAGAAGAAGGGTGAAGGGAGAAGAAAGGTCATGATTGCTTACATCAGGCAGCTGTGCGTGAGACAGTGGATTCCAAACTTGGTAAAAAGTAGACTGGAGTATGACCATATTCGTGAGCTGGACTTAAAGGACATAATGAAGGATTTTTCTTTAAAGAAGGCCAGAAGAAAGAACTTCTAAAAAGGTAAGACATGCTGTTTGCAGTGCTTTCCAGCCACATGTGCAGGTTTTTCATTCTGTTGTGCATTCTCTGAATCAGGAATACTTCACTGATGTAATTTTATGCCGAAGGCATCTGTCACACTGTGGAAAGGGAAATCTCAGTAAGATAAAATATCCTAAATAAAGGCTTTATGCTTGTTTTTTCTCTCACAAGATAATTTTGACAAGACAAGAATTTCTTTTTGTTGTGCAGTTTTCTGTAAGATTTCACTTGCTTTACTAAAGTTTTTACTTATTTTAAGCAATTTAATCTTACTTTGTTGGCAGATATTTTTTCTAATTTTAATTAGAATTATCTATTGCCAGATTTTTTTTTGTGTATTTTAAGTAAAATTATCTGCCAACAAAGCAAGAAAATTTGACCTATCAAACTGCGTAAAACAAGTTAACCTCTTGCGCTCCGTTGTACCGCGGGCGGGCAAGTCTCTGCGTCCTAGGGCGCACTCGTGCGTCCTCGTGCGCTCTCGGACGCATGGTCCTGATGGTGGTGATGTAGGTGGTGTTGGCGTCCAAGCGCCACTGAAAAAAAAAAGCCGCAGACACAGCCGCGAACAGATTAGTTCATCTGGTTGACCTCTCATTCGACTAATAAGAGCCTTGAATTGGGTTTCTGAAACCTTGAAGAACCAATGAATGAAAACCTAGGAAGGAGGACCCGCCTACTGTGAATGCAGGAGCCAATTGAAGCACAGAAGTTCGGGCTGGGTGAAGAGAGATTTACTGTTGCAGCAGATGAAAAAAAGGACGCTGGAAGAACCTGCTACAGACCCAGCAGCATGGAGAACACCCACAAGTGGGACCTGCACTCATTCCAGCAGAATAGACGTTTAGGATTCTCTTCCGTCATCATAGACCGACGGAGGCCGACGACAAAGGTCGTAAATCATTCGCCAAAACCGCAATAATGGAATTATGTTTTGACCGGGATCCACGAGCGGACCAGCATCGCGTTCGTCTGACAGTGGGGAAGAGAAGTTCGCCAGGACTCTGCTGCTGTGAAGAGGTAAGGTGTTATAAGCTAAGTTATTATTTATCCCTGAAAATTGTAATCAAAAAATGACTTTTGACCGATTGGTAAATTACAGCTGTACGGCGCACGAAGTACGAAGTGCGTGCGCCGCGATAAACGGTTCATTTGCCGTGTTTGGACCGTGAACGCCCCCCCCCCCGCTGCAGAAGAGGAGCGGGGGGGGGCGTTCATGGTCCGAACGCCCCCCGGTCCGCGGGGGGAAGGCGCGCTGACTGCGCAGCAGTCGCCACATAGCCATATGAGTCTATTCCGTCATGTAGCGATGGCCGTCCTCTGTAGCGAGGGGGGGACAACCCCCCCCCCCCCACACACACACACAGTAGCGAGGGGGGGGGAAGCCGCTGTGACAGCGTTGCTGTGGTAACATGCAACGAGTGTAGTCCGTCATGTAGCGAGGGCCGATCTCCGTCCTTTGTATCGGGGGGGGGGCAACCCCCCCCCACACACACACACAGACACAGCCCTGGGATGTGACCTTTCATTAGAGCCCAAAATGAAGATTCTACATTGAATTATTCAAAAGTTACAGACGTTTTTCCAAACTGTGCCATTTGGCACAATTTGGCACAGTTCCAAAACGCCTGGGAACAGCCTGAGAACAAAGCTGTGTAAAATATTCATTTTTTGTGGTATTGTTACAAAATTTGGACCTCAGCTGGATAACACTTGGTTCTACATTTCTGTTGCATTTTCCAGCCCGGATCTGAAGCTGTGTGTTATTTGCAAGCATTTGTATCCAAAAAAACACCCAGGCCAAATTTATTTTCTTCAAGTTCACTATAGTTTAGATGACTGTAACTCAGTGGCCAGAGCACTTAGAGAGATCATGTTTTTTTTGCCAAAAAATTCAAAGTGTTTTCTTTTAAATGAGACCAACCCCATGAAGATGCTGCAAAGGGTTGAAGAACAGCTTTTGATTTACTTTGGGCACATTATTTTTTGGCGTTTTTAGGGAAATTGACCAGAGTGCAAGGGGTTAAAACTATTGGAAAGCATGTAAAATTTTCTTGCACATAAACTACACAGCAAGAATAAATATCTTGTCAGACACAAAAACAAGCAAAAAGAGCCTTAATTTATTTCATTTTACTTATATTTGACTTTTTGCAGTGCAGCTGTGTTTTCTAGTTCAAAGTTGCATTATTTCTCAAAGAGAAACAAAAATGAGGCCGTAGTGGTTCAGGAGGTAGAGCAGGTCGCCCAATAACCGGAGGGTTGGTGGTTCGAATCCCACTCCTCCCACCTTGCTGTTGTGTCCTTGGGCAAGACACTTTACCCACCTTGCCGCCAGTGTGTTGTTCATGGTTCAAGACACTGATGTATGAATGTGAATAAATGTTCGGTGATGGCCGGAGAGACCATTGGCATGGATTAGCAGCCATGTTTCCATCAGTCTGCCCCAGGGCAGCTGTGGCTACAGAGGTAGCTTACCACTATCACTGTCTGTGGAGTAAATGAATAATGGACTCATTGTAAAGTGTCTTTGGGTGTCATGAAAAATGCTATATAAATGCAATCCATTATTAAAAACATAGCTATTACACATTTTTAAACTGAGATTCTGTATACTGTAAAATCTGAAATTTGTAAGTATACAGTGTGGTATTTTTTTCCTTGTAGTATTAAACATGACATTGAACATCAATATTTTTAAGGTATTATCAAGGTAAAAACATCCCAGTATTATGACAACACTAATGTCCACAACATCGTGGCAATGAGCAATAGTTAAAACCCTCTGTCCCTTATCTGGCTGTGAGAAAGTTAGCAACCCTACCCGTACTACATTGTAACTGCGGCAAGTTATCGCTATTAGGTATTAACCCTTTGAGTGTGAGAATTTGCGCGCCCCTAGTGGCAGAGTGTGGCACTGTGCCTGCCTTCTCACTCAGACTTTGTCAAAAGTAAGTGAGAAATTTCAGGGTTTTTTTTAAATGCACTTATTTCTTGCTCATATACTTTGAAGATAAGATGATAAGGTGCCTCTGTACAAAAAATAGTGTCAAAAGACTGAACCATTTTTTTGTGTAAATACGTCCAAAGTCCAGTTTTGATTGAGTTATGGAATTTAAAGAGGTGCCGCGACATTATGCAAATTAGATGCGTAAATTTATTCCTATCTGAAACTTTGGATCAAATATTTTACATCTTTCTAATTGACAGTTAGCCATTATCTCTTACCACTTTCAAGTTATAGCCTTGGAAATCTGAACTATTTTATTGACAAAAAATATTTACCACTCTTGACCACTAGGGGGTATGTCGCAGTTTGGCACCATACACACTCAAAGGGTTAACCCTTTAACTGCACTAGGTGCCATGTGGCACCTGGGGCAATGCAAGGCAACTCAAGGCCCCCCTAGTGGTCAAGAGTGGTAAAAAAATTTGTCAATAAAATAGTTCAGATTTCCAAGGCTATAACTTGAAAGTTACAAGAGATAATGGCTTACTGTCAATTAGAAAGATGTAGAATATGATCCAAAGTTTCAGATAGGAATAAATTTACACATCTAATTTGCATAATGTCACAGCCGCTATATAAATTACATAACTCAGTCAATAAGTTGACACGTGCAGTTGCTGCGCTGTGCCACTGGGGGCGCACGACCCGTTCATTACCTCCGCCAAGAAGATTATGTGATCATCGGCGTTGGTTTGTCTGTCTGTTTGTCTGTCTGTCTGTCTGTCTGTTTGTTTGTTAGCAAGATAACTCAAAAAGTTATAGACGGATTTTCATGAAATTTTCACAGATTGTCAGAAATGGGGTATCCTACAGATGATTACATTTTGGTGATGATCTGAGAGTGCATACCTCCACCAAGGGCTTTGTTTGTATTTGTGCAGCAGGATTACACAAAAACTATTGCATGGATTTGGATGAAATTTTTACCAGAGGTGGTTCTTGGGCTAGAGAGGAGCCCATTATATTTTGGTGATGATCTGAGAATGCATACCTCAGCCAAGGCTCTTATCTTCTCACAGTGTGTTAGCAACAATACTCCAAAACGGATGGACAGACTTTGATGCAATTTTCACCACAAGTGGCTATAGGCCTACACAAAACCCATTACATTTTGGAGGTGATCCATGAGAAACGGAAGGAGCCTTGGCGGAGGTATGCGCTTTATGAGTGCTTTTCTAGTTGTCAATAAAATAGTTCAGATTTCCAAGGCTATAACTTGAAAGTGGTAAGAGATAATGACTTACTGTCAATTAGAAAGATGCAAAATATGATCCAAAGTTTCAGATAGGAATACATTTGTACATCTAATTTGCATAATGTCACGGCACCTCTTTAAATTCCATAACTCAGTCAAAACTGGACTTTTTTTTTTTTTTTTTTTTTTTTTTTTTTTTACTTATTTGTACCCGTAGGTAGACTTGGTTTGCAGTCTGGTGACAAGCCACCGGCTGCTGGTCGCTGCGTGCGCAAGCGCCCTAAACCTACATGTTTTTGGTATGCGGGAGGAAACCGGAGAAATCCCGGAGTAAACCCACGCAACACGGGGAGAACATGCAAACTCCACACAGCTCACTGTTGGTCGGGGGCTGGGATCGAACCCACGATCTCATGATCCCCGCGATCCCCCGGCCGAGGGTAAAACTGTGCTGCCACAGTGCTAAACCACTGCGCCACCGTGCAGCCCAATATGATCCAAAGTTTCAGATAGGAATACATTTGTACATCTAATTTGCATAATGTCACGGCACCTCTTTAAATTCCATAACTCAGTCAAAACTGGACTTTGGACGTATTTACACAAAAAACAGTTCAGTCTTTTGACACCGTTTTTTTGTACAGAGGTACCTCATCATCTTTTCTTCAAAGTATATGAACAAGAAATCAGAACATTAAAAAAACAGAAATTTCTCACTTATTTTTGACAAAGTCAGAGTGAGAAGGCAGGCGCAGTGCCGTGCTCTGCCACTAGGGGCACGCAAATTCTCACACTCAAAGGGTTAAGAGCCAGCGTGTGGAGAACTCATCGCTGGATCGTTAGGTTTGCCACCTGAGAAGTCTAAGCCATTGTGTCTTGTTATCTCTCAGTTGACCTGTGTTTCACTCCTTTTGTCCTCCCGCCTCTTCAGGTTTGCTGCCACCTTCGCGGTGTGTACTCCGGGGCTGATCACGCTCGCCTGAGAAAGAAGACGCCAGACGTCCACCCAGGACACCGTCTTCCCCCCGTTCCTCTGGTCCATGCAGGAGTTGCCTGCCAGGCTTCTCTGCTCATTGAATAAGAGTGCTTTCCTAGTATTATTCTCCTCTTTGGGAGATTCTGTCCCTAATTACCTCTTTCTGCTCTTCTCCCATAGCCTACATGGGCTCCAGCGGGCACCGGTTTTTGCATCTATTTAAGTGTGTGTTTTGTGTTGTGCTTTTCCTCAGTTGTGCACTTTTATTTAGAGTTGTGTGTTAGTTTTGTTTTACAATAAACTGGTGAATTTTTACATCTGAGTCTGAGTGTTTGTTCTGGCAGCTCTGCGTTTGAGCCTCTCTTGCCCTGAATCATGACAGAACAATCCAGCCAGGATCGAGGCTCAGCGAGCGCTCAGCCGGGCGAACAGTCAGCACTCTCGCCCTTGGATGCCATGGAGCGCCAGGTCGTGTTTCTTTCCGAACAGTTACAAACCATTACCCAGCAATTGGCGGCTGTAACCGAGCACCTGTGTCGGCTTCCTGGTGTGGCGCCTTCTCGTGCACCTGTTGCCCCAGCAGTGCATGCCATCCGCATGAACATTTCCATTCCTATGCCTGCCCCCGACTGGGGGGGGGGGAAGGTGGGGGGATGCAAAGGGTTCCTGCTTCGCTGCCGGTTGTATTTCCAGCAGGTGGAAGGGGAATATAGGGAGGATTCGGCCAAGATCCATTTCATGACCTTGTTGTTATGGGACCGGGCACTCAAGTGAGCACAGTCCGTCTTGAGCAGCCTGGATGGGCCCCTATATACGTTTGAGCGATTTGTGCAAGAGTTCTCTGAGGCGTTCAACCATTCTGAGAGCGAGGGGAACATAGTTAGCCAGCTGATAGGACTTCAGCAGGGAGACCGGTCCGTGGCCAATTTCTCTGTCGAGTTCCGGGTTGTTGCGGCGGACTCTGGATGGAATGACGTTGCTCTTTGCAGCGCCTTCCTCTGGGGCCTGAATTTGCATCTCCGTGACGAGCTGGCTATCCGCGTGTCCCCCTCTTCTTTGGATGAGCTTATCACACAGGCTGTGGCCCTGGACAACCGGTTTAGGGAGTGAACAAGAGAGCAGAAAGCCACTGCCTCTCTGTTCGCTCCCCGGCCGGCTCCCCCACCCTCTGGTGCAGCTCCGCCAGCCTCCTCCAAGCCGATGGCCCTCGGTAGGTCCCATCTGACTCTGGAGGAGCGTCGGTGTCAAGGGAGGGCGGTGGCATGCATGTATTGCAGGGTCACAGGCCACACAGTTTCGAAATGCCCTGTGAGACCAAAAGACCTGGCCCGTCAGTAACTGTGGGGGGTCTGGCAGGAGGATCCTCGCAAAATCCTTCTAACTGTTTTGAACTCCCGGCCCTCATTCGATTACTGGGGGCCAAGTTCAAAACATCCACCCTGATTGACTCAGGAGAAGAGCAAAATTTCATTCAACAGGCCATGGTCCGAAAATTACAGATACTCACCAGGAATGTCCCGGCACCCTTGACTGTCTCAGCGGTCTCAGGCAGCGGTATTGTGGCGATTACCAAACACACTGAGCCCATTTCAGTCATTCTGTCCGGTAATCACCGCAAGACTATTCAGTTTTATGTCCTGCCTCAATCAACCACCACCATGATTCTGGGGTATCTGTGGGTCCGCACTCACAACCCCATTACAAACTGGAGTCAGGGCTCCATTTCGTCCTGGAGCCCTTTTTGCCTTTCATCTTGTCTCCGATCGGCTGCACGCTCGCCCTCTCTCCTAATCTCCTCCCCTCCTGCTGAGCCGGCGGATCTGAGCTCTGTGCCCGAGGTCTATCATGACTTAAGGGAGGTTTTTAGCAAGTCCAGGGTGCTATCGTTACCACCTCATTGGGGCTACAACTGTGCCATCAACCTCCTTCCGGGCGCACGGCTGCCATCCAGCCAGCTCTACAGTTTATCTGGGCTGGAGAGGTAGGCGATGGAGACCTACATAAAAGACTCCCTCAGCACGGGCATTATTTGTCCATCATCCGCCTCTCTCAGCACTCTCAGCTCTCTCAGAGTTCTTTTTTGTAGGGAAAAAGGACGGGACACTGCAGCCGTGCATCGATTACCATGAGCGTAACGCGATTACTCGTAAGGATCAATATCGGCAGCCCCTCATCAACTCAGCGTTTGAGCTACTCCAATGGGCGTGTTACTTCACCAAGCTCGACCTCTGTAATGTGTATCACTAGGTCCACATTCGTGAGGGAGACGAATGGAAGATGGCATTTAAAACACCGCTGGGCCATTTTGAATAGTTGGTCATGCCATTCGGGCTGGCCTTCGCCCCTTCCGTCTTCCAACGGTTCATTAATGACGTCTTATGGGATATGGTGAACCAGTTTGTTTTTGTGTATCTGGACGATATTTTGATTTTTTCCCGCACGCTGGAGGAGCACATGGTCCACGTTCGGTCCATCCTGCAGCGGCTGCTGGAGAATCAGCTTTTTGTGAAAGCAGAGAAGTGTGAATTTTCCACTCGCTCAACTTCATTCCTGGGGTTCATCATCGCTGAGGGCATGGCAAAGACCGATCCGGAAAAAAATCAAGGTGGTAGTAGACTGGCCTACTCCCCAGTTCAGGAAGGACCTCCAACGCTTCCTGGGCTTTGCCAATTTCTATCGCTGGTTTATCCGTGATTATAGTAAGGTGGCGCAACCGCTTACAGAGTTGGCGTCGACCCAAAGCCCACTCAAATGGTCTGAGGCCGCTGAACGAGCTTTTGTGACCCTGAAAGACCTGTTCACCAATACACGCGTCGTGGCACAGGTGGATCCTTCGGCACAGTTCATGGTTGAGGTAGATGCTTACGATTCGGGGTTGGGCACTGTCCTCTCCCAGCGCTCCGCCTCCGACCAGAAGCTCCATCCATGTGCGTATTTCTCCCGGCGGCTATTGCCAGCCAAGAGGAATTACAATGTTGGGGACCGTGAACTGTTGGCCACTAAGCTGGCATTGGTGGAGTGGAGACACTGGCTGGAGGGAACTAGCCAACCAGTCATTGTCTGGATCGATCATAAAAATTTGGAATATCTTCGATCAGCCAGACGGTTGAATTCACTGCAACCTCGGTGGGCCCTGTTCTTTAATAGGTTTAATATGTCCATCTCGTACCAACCAGGGTCCCGTAATGCCAAGGCTGATGCTCTCTCATGCCAGTTTCCTTCCGACTCCTCCTCCTCTACCTCCTCCTCCGCAGCTGCTGCGTCTCCCCTCCTCCTGCTTTCTCGGGACACTCTCTTGGGAGATTGAGCAGAGGGTCCGGCAGGCCCAGTCATCGGAACCCATCCCAGAGGAAAGCCCGCCTGACTGGCTTTATGTGCCCTCAGCATTACGCAGCGAGGTGATTAAGTGGGGGCATACTAGCTTCTTCGCCTGTCATCCCAGCATCTCACGTACTATCGAGCTGCTCAGGGAGTGTTTTGGTGGCCCACACTTGGGAGGGATGTGCGGGAGTACGTCAAGCCCTGTCACACCGCAAATAAATCAGACTCTTCCCCTCCAGCTGGCCTCCTCCATCCTCTCCCAGTGCCGAGTCGTCCGTGGTCACACATTGCTTTGGACTTTGTTACGGGCCTCCCTCCATCCCAAGGCAACACTCTTATCCTCACCATCACTGACTGATTCTTCAAGGCCATCCACCTGGTCCCTCTCTGCAAGTTACCATCTGCCATGGAGACGGCCGATCTGGTGATGCAGCACGTCATCCGGCTGCAAGAGATACCCATGGACATCGTCTCTGGCTGGGGTCCACAATTCACATCCCAGGTGTGGAAGGTGTTCTGCCGCTTTTTGGCTGCAACAGCCAGCCTGACATCCGGATATCATCCGCAAAGTAACAGTCAGGCCGAGTATGCCAATCAGTCTTTGGAGGCCACCCTAAGGTGCGTAGCATCCTGCAACCCATCCACCTGGAGCTCCCACTTGACCTAGGTGGAGTATTCTCACAACTCGGCTGTCTCCTCCTCTACTGGGCTTACACCATTCGAGGCCTCGAAGGGCTACACACCACCTCTGCTGCCCATGGTGGAGAAGGGCCTTGCCGTCCCGTCCATGGAGGTCCACGCACACCACTGCTGCCGTCTGTGGAGGGCCACAAGAGCTGCCCTCCTCCACTTTGTGGAGCGCAATCAACAATATACTAATCGCAGATGTGTGGCGGCGCCAAAGTGTACGTTGGGACAGAAGGTCTGGCTGTCCGCTGAACAGATCCCGCTGAAGACGGCGTCTCGGAAGCTCTCCCCCACTATTTGGGCCCGTTCACCATCAAGTGGGTCATCAACGACGTCACTGTTTGGTTGGACCTGCCACTTTCGATGCGGATCCACCCGATGTTTCACCTCTCACACATCAAGCCCCTCTCCACCAGCCCTCTCTGCCCTCCTCCAGATCCCCCACCTCCCCCCCGGGTCATCGACAGCCAGACCATGTACACGGTGGAGAAGATCCTGGACGTCTGCTGACAGGGTCTTGGGGGCCAGTACCTGGTCGACTGGAAAGGGTACGGTCTGGAGGAGAGGTCCTGGATCCTGGGGTCCTACATCCTGGACAAGCAGATGATGAGGGCATTCCATTGAGCCCATCCATGCAAGCCCAGTGGGACGCCAGGAGGCACCCCTTGGGGTGGAAGAGCACTGTGATGATCAGGCGAGCATGCTCCCCCTCCCCTCCTGTTCCTGTCTTCCCAGCTCCGGAGTATCTACTACACTTGTGTGATTTGACACTTGCTGCTCCTAATCACCCAGCATATTTAAGAGCCAGCGTGTGGAGAATGCATCGCTGGATTGTTAGGTTTGCCACCAGAGAAGTCTAAGCCTTTGTGTCTTGTTATCTCTCGGATGACCTGTGTTTCACTCCTTTTGTCCTCCTGTCTCTTAAGGTTTGCTGCCACCTTCGCGGTGTGTACTCCGGGGCTGATCACACTCGCCTGACCAAGAAGACGTCAGACGTCCACCCAGGTCACCGTCTTCCCCCTGTTCCCCTGGTCCACGCAGGAGTTCCCTGCCGGGCTCCTCTGCTCATTGAGTAAGAGTGCTTTCCTAGTATTATTCTCCTCTTTGGGAGATTCTGTCCCTAATTGCCTCTTTCTGCTCTTCTCCCGTAGGCTACGTGCACTCCAGCAGGCACCGGTTTTTGTATCTATTTAAGCGTGTGTTTTTGTGTTGCGCTTTTCCTCAGTTGTGCACTTTTATTTAGAGTTGTGTGTTAGTTTTGTTTTACAATAAACTGGTGAATTTTTACATCTGAGTCTGAGTGTTTATTCTGGCAGCTCTGTGTTTGAGCCTCTCTTGCCCTGAATCATGACAATCATGGAGAGACTTTTTAGACGTCATGGGATGTACCTGCTCCAGCAGCACTCGAGCCTGTGGTGGCATCATGCCAAAAAGTGATAAGCTGACAAAAAATTGATCGCCAGGTGCCATATTGTAGTTATGGGGTTATATTAGCCGTAAAATATATATTTCATCAAGTAAACAGTACTGAGTTAGGTATAAAAAGATATATTTAACAATTATGATGCATTTTGAACCCAAAACAAATTTGAGCTAGGATTGAAAGCAATTAAAATAATGCAGTCACAAGATTACATGGAAAAATACACAGATTTACTGGATATATACATGTAGATACTGTATAAATATACAGTATATTCTATGCATCAACAATGTACTATACATGTACTACTTTTGTATTGCACTAGGAATTTTGACAATAAACTTTTGTACCTTTTCCAGATCTGTCTCCACTTTTGTTTGTTTTATTTGTCAAGGTTACCAAGATTTAGTGACATAAATTAAATGCTAAAAGATTGGAAAAGCTGTCTAAAAATAATCCAGAGGTTTGAGGAATCACTTTTGGTTTGGTGTAAGTCTGTCAACAGAATTATGAACCATAAAGTAGTTTGTGTTAAAACATATTAAATCACATGAAACCCTAACCCATTATTAGGAAATACAGATGCTAATATGGCACAGAATTCCTATTCCTTGATATACCGGTACTATCACTAAAGTGTGTACTGTCTTCTGCACTGGCAAATCCAACAATACAGTCTTCAGAAAATAAATAAATAAATAAATAAATATATATATATATATATACACACAGTGGGGCAAAAAAGTATTTAGTCAGCCACCAATTGTGCAAGTTCTCCAACTTAAAAGATGAGAGAGGTCTCCAATTTTCATCATAGGTATACCTCAACTATGAGAGACAAAATGAGAAAAAAAAAATCCAGAAAATCACATTGAAGGATTTTTAATGAATGAATTGGCAAATTCCTCAGTAAAATAAGTATTTGGTCACCTACAAACAAGCAAGATTTCTGGCTCTCACAGACCTGTAACTTCTTCTTTAAGAGGCTCTTCTGTCCTCCACTCGTTACCTGTATTAATGGCACCTGTTTGAACTCGTTATCAGTATAAAAGACACCTGTCCACAACCTCAAACAGTCAGACTCCAAACTCCCCTATGGCCAAAACCAAAGAGCTGTCAAAGGACACCAGAAACAAAATTGTAGACCTGCACCAGGCTGGGAAGACTGAATCTGCAATAGGTAAGCAGCTTGGTGTGAAAAAATCAACTGTGGGAGCGATTATTAGAAAATGGAAAACATACAAGACCACTGATAATCTCCCTCGATCTGGGGCTCCATGCAAGATCTCACCCCGTGGGGTCAAAATTATCACGAGAACGGTGAGCAAAAATCCCAGAACCACATGGGGGGACCTAGTGAATGACCTGCAGAGAGCTGGGACCAAAGTAACAAAGGCTACATCAGAAACACACTACGTCGCCAGGGACTCAAATCCTGCAGTGCCAGACGTGTCCCCCTGCTTAAGCCAGTACATGTCCAGGCCCGTCTGAAGTTTGCTAGAGAGCATTTGGATGATCCAGAAGAGGACTGGGAGAATGTCATATAGTCAGATGAAACCAAAATAGAAGTTTTTGGTAAAAACTCAACTTGTCGTGTTTGGAGGAGAAAGAACACCATACCTACTGTGAAGCACGGGGGTGGAAACATCATACTTTGGGGCTGTTTTTCTGCAAAGGGACCAGGACGACTGATCCATGTAAAGGAAAGAATGAATGGGGTCATGTATTGTGAGATTTTGAGTGAAAACCTCCTTCCACCAGCAAGGGCATTGAAGATGAAACGTGGCTGGGTCTTTCAGCATGACAATGATCCCAAACACACCGCCCAGGCAACGAAGGAATGGCTTTGTAAGAAGCATTTCAAGGTCCTGGAGTGGCCTAGCCAGTCTCCAGATCTCAACCCCATAGAAAATCTTTGGAGGGAGTTGAAAGTCTGTGTTGCCCAGCGACAGCCCCAAAACATCACTGCTCTAGAGGAGATCTGCATGGAGGAATGGGCCAAAATACCATCAACACTGTGTGAAAACCTTGTGAAAACTTACAGAAAACTTTTGGCCTCTGTCATTGCCAACAAAGGGTATATAACAAAGTATTGAGATGAACTTTTGTTATTGACCAAATACTTATTTTACCAAGGAATTTACCAATTAATTCATTAAAAATCCTTCAATGTGATTTTTTGAATTTTTTTTTCTTATTTTGTCTCTCATAGTTGAGGTATACCTATGATGAAAATTGGAGACCTCTCTCATCTTTTAAGTGGGAGAACTTGCACAGTTGGTGGCTGACTAAATACTTTTTTACCCCACTGTATATATATATATATATATAAACAAAAACAATTTATATATATATATATATATATATATATATACTGTATATATATATATATATATAAATTGTTTTTGGTTACTTTTTCTTAAAAATGAGCCATTACTTTCAACATACTGATAAATATTTGGTTTGTACTGTTGACTCTTTTCCCATCAGTGTCCTAACAGATAAAATAGAAAATCATGATGCAAACACATACTGCAAGTCACTGAATTGTTTATTACAATCAGCAGCAAAATCCAGATTATTTAGAATGTTCAAGATTCAAACTCTAAACTGTAAAAAAAACTTGGAATGGGTCACACGCTGGCCACTCATCGCCTTCGCAAATTGCCCAGCACACCAAGGAATGATTGATTGAAGGCAGCATTCTGAGCCATCTCCTCCCTTCACAAGGTAGTTTCATGCTCCCTCGCTTTACTGAGAAGCAACTGGATCTGCCGCCCATGCTGGTCCCGGTTCAGCAAATCTTCAGCCTGCATCTCTGTAAATAGTGTTGTAAGGTTCAGTTTGGGGTGGATCGTTTTCCTCTTGCCTAGATGAAAGACAGAAATGGGTGGTGGTTAATCAAAGCAAGTTTAAAACATATATTTGGGGAATACACTTGTTGCTAAAAGCCAGTGGTGGAATGTGACAAAAAAGTGCTTTGTTGTTGTATTTAAGCACAATTTTCATGTGGCTGGGCTTCAGTAAAGTAGATTTTACACGGGCTGGGTTACGTTTAAAATCATTTGTTTTTACTGTGGCCTCAGCCATCAGAATGAGTTAATACATTCAGCTGAATTGAATCTTGTACTTTCACTATTATACTTCAAGTACATTTGAAAAAGAGTTCTTTAATATTTTTACTTAAGTGGAAATTGTGCTACTTTAGTTTTGGCACTTTATCTGCACTTTAACTTAAAAAGCAAATAATTTGCCATCACTGCTAAAAACAATGGGGTGTGAAACTTGTTTCTTACCAGTCATAACACATTGCTGTGTCGTGCTAGACAGTGCTGGTGTTGGAGCTGGTACCGGTGTCAAAGCAGATGCTAGTGGGACTTTAGAATGAAAATACACAACTTAAGTAAATGGCATTCATTTATATAGCGCTTTTCTTCTCATCTAGGATGACCAAAGTGCTTTACAGATCCTGCTATCCACCCATTCATGCACACATTCACACACTGATGGCGGCAGAGTTGTCATACACACATGCGCTAACCTGGCCACCAGGAGCAGCTGGTCTTGCTCAAGGACACTTCGACATGTGGACTGCAGACAGAGCAGGGATCGAACCCATGACCCTCCGATCAGTAGTCAGTCACACTACACCTGTGCCACAGCCACCCCCATGCACAGCATGAAAGTGCAACATGAAGAAAAAACAACTTTTTAACCAGGACTAACACTTGCTTATTTTGTCAGATGTCACCACAAGCACGAAATACAAGCAGAGCATGAAGTTAGCATTGATGGCTAACTAGCTAGCTCATTGTCTGCATACAGGAGACAACGGTGTTGTTTGTTCAATTCAATTCAATTCAGCTTTATTTATACTGCGCCACATCACAACAGAAGCCATCTCGTGGCGCCACAGTGCAGAAAAAAACCACACAGTGTTCAAAGTGAACTTGCCACCACTGAGCTAACGTAAAAGATGCATAATATCACATCATATCCCATCACTCACCATCCTCTGTCACGGTTTTCAACAATGATGCCATGGTCGGGTCGACGCCACTCTGCCTCCTGTCTGCCTTCGCCAGTCAGTGGCTGTGAATTCATCTCAGGTCACTCCGTCTAGCTCCCTCTGGATTATTTCATCAGCCACCAAGCACAAAAACTCTGCGCCTCATCGTTGAACCACGGTGTTGATTTGTGTGTAGCCATTTAGCTCATTGACGCTCGCTGTGGTGATTTTAATGGCGGATGTGCAGCTTGTGAAGAAGTTGCAATCTCATGACTCTGATGTTATGCCCTGGCCAATCAGTGGCCTGCAGTTTGTTGACATCACATGTTCAGCTCGACTCAGCTCACTTGGAACGTGAAAGGAGTAGGTACGAAAATATGTTTATATGTACATTTGTATACTCACTGCTCTTGTTTTTTTTTGCCTTCTGATTGTTGCTCTGAGTGTTGCTATCCCTGTGCTGTTGCAATCCTGGAATTTCCCCATTGTGGGACTAATAAAGGCTTATCTTATCTTACCTTATCTTAGTACCAGGTACTAATGGAAAACCCTTCAAATCGAGTAGAGTCGAGTCCAGCTGAGTAAGTACTAGTGGAAAAGGGGCTTAATTTCACTTCTTAAGCCTTTTTCATGCTGCATTTCCCCTCTCGTCCGCTTTGGACGAGCCCGGGCACGCACACGGCGCTGTTCATGCTCACTTTTTTCATCTACCCAGGCCAAGCGGTTGACGCATGCGCACAACCATCATTTATAGTTTCACTCCCACTCGATAGGTAGCGCCAATGCGCTGATGCGCCAGGATTTTCACCAACAAAGGAACCCTACTTGCTTTCTGCTGCTTGACTTCCCAGTTTTCACTCCTTTTCCACAAAGATGCTGCTGCTGAAGTATTTATGTATGTTTATTCTCATCTTCCGCTTCCTCGTTGTCTTTTTCGTCTACCTTGACTTGGTGTGCCGTGCCGATATCGTCACCTCGTGAATGGGACATCCAGTTTTGCACATGCGCTTTTCAATGCGTTCAGGTCATGGGCAGGTGGCGCGGTCACAAAATTTGGGCTGCACGTGGTCTTCTGCGGTCGAGCACTGCGGGCACTAGCGGAGTGGAGACGATGACGTAAATTTCATCACACGAGGTTTCCGGTTACACATACGTGGACAGCAGAGGTGCTGCATGAATCCAGCTTTAATTGGCCCAAGAAAACGTGCATGGGTGCCTGCAGTGGCTCTTCAGTGTCACCAAGTTTTGATTTTTTTTTTGATTTTGTACACTTTATTGATCCCCAGAGGGGGAATTGAGGGCATCCACCTGGATGGATGAAGCAGCCACGGTACGGCGCTATCCCTTTACCATTCATACACACATTCACACCTAGGGCCACTTAAGAGTCTCCAATTAACCTAACCTGCATGTTTTTGGCCTGTGGGAGGAAACCGGAGAACTCCCGGTGTAAACCCACGCAGACACGGGGAGAATATGCAAACTCCACACAGATCACTGTTGGTCAGGGGCTGGGATCGAACCAGGGATCCCATGGCCAAGGGTGAGTTGCTGTGCTGCCGCAGTGCTAACCACTGCACCACCCATGAACACAATAATAATGGCTACTGTCTTCTTGTGCTTTTTCATGTTTTACACAGGTCAGTGACCTTGTTAAGAAGTGTTAGAGGTCATGTGACTAGATGAAAAACAGCAATGGATAAATATTTGTAAAGGAAAGATTCAGACTCTGAACTTGCCCCCTGTACTGATGGAACAGCCGCCATGGTCAGGTGTACTAAAGAATTCATTGGCAGAGTGAAAGACACACCCAGATGTTGTTACTGTTTTTTTGCATCACAAAGTGTTTGTTTCAGAGACTTTACCAGTAGACCTAGCTCGAGTGTTGGATGACACTGTGCGAATGGTTAACTTTGTAAAGACAAGATCTCTGAAAAGCTGCATATTTGCATCTTTATGTGTGGAAATGGAAGTGAAGCCCAAAACTTTATAGCTCCATACTGAGATCTGATGTCTGTTGCACGGCAAGGTGCTGGGCCATGTGCATGAGCTTTTTTCATTTTGTAATATTTTTGGTTGGCAGGGTTCCCCAAGATTTTTTCAATGTTAAAAGGGTTCTTTGGCTCATCGACACTGATCTAAAATGCTCTAAAAGTGAAGCCCTCATATCTCAATCACGCTCTGTTGGCTGACTCCATTGTGACAACATTGTTTTACGACATTTTGACAAACTGAAAACTAAAAATAGTCCTTGAATAATTTCTTCAAAAAGATGGACTCTATCCTCATTTGTAGCTCTTATGTTGGTTTTAGTTCAAGTGTTCATTTTTCAGATCAGTATGGTTATATTTTGTTATTTGATTCTATAAAAACAGGGATGTGTTTAGGCCTGACTCAGCAGCATCATGACTGATCATGTCTGAGGGACCATGCATTATGGGCTGTTGCGTAAACTGTCATGGACGGTCATATGGGCGGTAACTCATTGTCACTACAGTGCTCCACAGTTGCTACTGTACAATCTCTGTCTCCAAAAGCACAAAAGGAAGTCTAAACAGCTTATTAACACATTGCTGCCTAACTTACTTCAACAATCTGTTCCGCCATTTTATACAACAGTTAGTTCCGACCATGCAGTCTGATTGGACAATAGGGATTCCAGGAGTTACTATATTCCCTGATAATCACACTTAGATGTTTCACAGAATATGCTATCACTCTGCTTCAGCAGTGCTCAAATAATCTTTAAGTTATACTGTGTTGGATACCTTAATTTCAACAGTGAGGCACCGTTAGAAAAGAAATGGTCCTAAAAATCCAGACCTCTGTGACCCGGAAGTCTTGCCCTTGTTATCATCACATTTGTATACAACAAAATAGACAAAGTGTTTAATTTATTGCCTCAACTAGACAATAATACCTTTGTGGTGATGAACTTTTTATTTCTTATGAAAATGCCAAGAAAAAACAAGTGAAGTGCACAGAAACAAACAAGGAAATACACCAAAGCTAAATAGGTGACTAGCCACCAGCGTGAGTAATGTGAACAACAAAGCTGACTCCACAGGTGAGTGGTATATACAGTACATAAACACTGACTTCTGCACTGGACAATATTTAATTTATTTACATGTGTGTGAAATGACAATATACATATTCTTTTCTACATTATGCTCATTGAGGTGCTTGGAAGCAATTAACTGGGTACAATTGGAAAGGACTACTTTTTTCAGTGGAGGAAAATATGTGGTCAAACAAACAAAAATCATAATATTTTGACCTGCACTGGGATCATTTAATAAACTCTGCTTGTGGAACTGTTTTATGAAAACAATATTACACTCAAGGTCTTATGGTACCATGAATAAAATCCCTGCAATGTTTTCAGAATTCTGCTTTGCATCAGCCATACAACCAAATCATCCCAGTGATATATTCATTGATACTGCACTCCCTCGCTTATATTGCTTAAATGTACTGCACCAAGCTGATTTTATTTGATCAACTCATTTATAAATTTTATACACTTTAAATTTTTTATAATTTAAATGTGTCAAAATAAATTATTCTGTTAAAATTTAAGAATCAAGATGAAATAAGGCATAGTGTGAAATAAACCAGATTAATTTCCATATAATGTATGAATTTAAAACAAATGCATACAGTTATGTTTGTTCATGAGACTGCATAAAAGTCAATATTTTTATTTTATGCAATTCATTTATGTCTGATTATTAGAAAGACATAACAAATGTATTCCTTTTTTTGTGGGAACTCTTAAATCCAAATGGATGAAAATTTGTTAAGAAATTATTATTATTATAAAACGCATTAGTGCTGACATTTCAAAAACTTTTTAATCTATGAATTTGTTCCAATAAATGCCTCTACATAAACAGGTGTTTACTTTTTAAATACTGGATTCCCCTCCAAAAAAAGTGTATAAAAAAGTTTAAAAAGTCCCAGATTTTCCTTTCAAAAGTAAAATTTTCAGTGTTGACACACAACCACAATAATGAAAGCACCACAGGTGCTGATGCCTTGGTGCTTGTGGCATGGTAGCATGGGATAGTTAAGTATTGTGTCAGGCCATCCATGCACGGTTTTGAAATGCTTGGTATTTGTTTATGCAGGTATGACGCAGACGTCATTGTTCCAACACACACAAGGTGTACCTCATCCCAGGGCTGTATGCTGGCTTTTTTGTCAAGGAGCTTGTAAAAGAAAAAATATTGAAGCACAAGAACAAAATTAGGAGCACAAAAGAAAAAATGCTGGAGTAACAGATTTTTTTAATTTAATGCATGTATATTTACATGACGGCATGCATCCATCTATCCATCTTCTTCCGCTTAATCCTTTTTGGGTCGCGGGGGGGCTGGAGCCTATCCCAGTATCTTTGGGTGAGAGGCAGGGTCCACCCTGGACAGATCGCCAGTCCATCACAGGGCCAACACAGAGAGACAGACAACCATTCACTCTCACAGTCATACCTAAGGACAATTTAGAATCCCCAGTTTTGATGCCAATTAACCTAACGCATGTTTTTGGCATGTGGGAGGAAACCAGAAAAATCCCGGAGTAAACTCACATGACGGCGTGCAATCGCAGGTAAAAATATCAAACTTTCCAAAACTAAAACCATAGTTATCAATATTAAATCAGAATGGTTTGGAATGTTTCACACTTATATGCAATGAATATTGAGAGTTTCTTAAATCATCTTGCAAAAAAAGTAACTTAAAAAAATAAATAATTTACTGAAATACAGAAGCCGTTTCTTCTATGAACAGTAAACATGCAAAATTCTTATTTAGCCTCCAGACGGTTATCCTTCACAGCTTCTCTGACTGCCAACCCTCAGGTTCACCAGCCTGGACTTCAGAGAGAAAAACAAAAGGAAAGAAAAACAGCATGAAAATCTGGTTATTATTTTTACAGATGTGACATAACTATTAAAAGTCAGCATAATAATAAAAAAAAAATTATTACAGATGTCATGTTCCTCCTCAACTTAATAAATTGCTTGGTTTTCTTAAAAAAAAAAAAAACCTCAAGTGGGTTTATTATTACTGTCATCTGGAGTGACTTTAGTAATACTGTAAGTGAGCTCTACAGGACTGTAAAAGTTATTTTACAGTGAGTGAATGAACCACGTCACACCGTGGTGTTTTTACATTTTTGACATTAGTATCAGGAATTTTAAAAAATTCCGCTGAACTTTAGAGAAAATAATTTAACATGTTAAATTAATATAACCAAACAGCTGCCAGTTCGGAGAAAAAAAAATCACACATTGGAGAAAAAAATAATGTCAAGTAACACAAGCTTTAAGAATCATATGTTTCGGTTTCAGGAGTTATTAATGTTTTAATATTGAAATCGCTGCATAATTTCAGTACAAAACTTACTTTTAAAGAGTTCGTTTCCTTCAGTCAGATGCCGGGCATATTGGTTTGTTCCTTGGGGAGGCAGATGTGCTGATTGGCGCATTGTAATTTGAGGAATGTGGGACTTGTAGTTTTTACCGATGAACTGAAAGCTACAGGAAGAAAATATGTTGTCCTTCCTCTTCAAACCTAAACCGCGAAATGAGTCTGCAAACAGTCGATGTGATGAATAAACTGTATAGCTGCTGAATATGTGTCTAGTTTTCAGTAACAACTGCTATTTTAAAAGTTCAACACGAGGTCGACTGTTGACAGGAAGTGGCCCATGGAGCTGTAAAATAGTCGCACTGCTACCTCTACTGGTCCGGCATAGTTATTACAATAACTTTTCCCCAACTTCATTGACCGTACACATAAGTTTGTTGTTGTTGTTTGTTTATTTCTAAAAGAAAGCATTATCTCGAAATTCTGGCAAACTAAAAGTCGAGAAAATATGACAATACAATGATACAAGCCTTTAGTTCTACTTGATTTTGACCAGGCAAGCTGATAAGCTGGTAACAAGCAGACATACATCTACAGGTTACCATATACCTAGTGATGGGCGGGCAGGCAGGCACCGGTGATGCGAACGGTGATCCGATCTTATCCAGGAAATATTTGGCGAGGCGTGTTTCGAGGTGTGACTCGTGACGTATTGTTGACGTCGGACCACGTGACTGGGTCAGGAGAAATAAACTGAGCAGTGCTATCCAATGGAAATCCCCGTCCCTCACATTTTGTTTTGTCATGTTTGACTGTGTAAGGGATTTGTCACAGCCAATTTTCAGATGGAGCCAGCACCAAAAACACTTGAGCTCATTTCTCCAATTGATGTATTTTTGACAAATAGTGGCTTTTTATTGCAACTGAGGTGATGGCTTAGTGGTAGTATATCTGCTTTGCAAGTGGGAGACCTGGGTTTGAATCCCAGCTGTGTTGTTCTTTTAATTTCATTTTTATTTGCAAGGAAGAGCTTGGATCATTATTACACATCATTATACTGAGGCACTATTGCTATTGTGCCCTGCATGAGAATAAGGCCAGAGTTGAACATACTGGGACAGTATAAGACTGCTGAACATTTATTATTTCTTAATGAAAATGGTTAAGTAGTACAAGCACACCAAGTAACACAGACACATTCACTGGAGTCACCCCAGTTTTATTATTTCTTTTTTCCCTTATGATCACTGATATTTCTTAAAAGGCAGCACATTTATTGAAATTGAAAAATGCGCATTGTGAAAAGCTCCATGCTGGATACTTTGTCGACTACATGGCCTAGTAGAGCAAATGAAGTTCCACACAAGGCCTCGTCTATGTGAACTATTTTGATGAAAGGCTCAGGTGTTCAAGAAAGCCTCAACTACTCATGACTAAGTAATAGCTTAGAGGTAAAATACGTTTCCTGCAATTGGGTAGCTGGGGTTCAAGTCCCAGCTGGGTCATTCTAATAATTTATTTTTATTTGCACAGTGAAGTGTCTGTTGTGTTTGAAAGAGCTTGGATACAACAATAACACATCATTATGCTGAGGCACTATTGTGTCCTGCATGACAATAAGAACAGAGATGAATGTACTGAGAAAGACAGTATGACTGTTGAAAAGTATTATTTCTTTAAAAAAAAAATGGATAAGTAGCGCAAGCACATTCACTGTAGTCACCTCAGTTTTATTATTTTTCTGCCTTATGATCATTGATATTTCTTAAAAGACAGCATTTATTGAAATTGAAAAAATGCACATTAAACCAACAATACCCTTGTAAAAATCAGCATGTTGTATACATTTTGTCCACTAGATGGCCTGGTAGAGAAAATGAAGTCCCACATGAGGCCTTGCCTATGTGAACCATTTTGATGAAAGGCCTCAAGTCCTCCAGAAAGCCTCATTTGGCCATCACTATATATACCTACATTGCTTTGCACAAAGGCAGAATAATACTACAGGTTTTCTTTCCAACAGGTGATTTCAATGAATTCCTTCACATCGACTGTTCATTATTGAAAACACCTGCATGAGTGACTGGCTCGGAAGAAAACCTGCAGGGTCCTGACCCTTCATGGAACACAATTGCCCAGAGTACTGCCTTCTTGCTGCATGCTTGTGTCTTAAATATCTCTATTTAAAATTAAATGCAATATTACTATTCAATCAACCACTGACCAATTTCATAAATGGTTTAGCCTAAAATACTGACAAAATCACATTTGGAAATGAGAAGCGTTACCAATGCAGTTACGTTTATACTGTTAATGTACTGTTTAATATTATTTGCCTTATTGTTCTTTTTTAATTTATCTGTGAAAAACAAGCAGTTTCTGAATTTCATTGCTTCATAAAAATCTGCTGCTTCCCTTAACATTTTGACTAAATACCAACAAAAGATGCAAGAATGTCACCCTCCTCTGTTGCAAAATGCATGACAACAAATTATTATGCAATTATTTATGATCATGATCACTCCAAACACATCAATGATCATCTGAGATGCAGGCAGGATAATGGTGCGATCTGCTTAAATTGCAAAGTAGATTTTTTGCCAGGGATGATTGCCGTCACACCGCTCCTCTCCCTTCGGTTCTCTACACAACACCCCCACCACAAACACTGTTTTGAAATGCAAGCAGGCAGGGGTCAGCCCCTCAGCTAGTCTACCCATCTCCTATTCACATTACCGGTACCCACTCACCCTCTTTCCGTCTCTTCCTACCTTTCCCTCTCTGAGTCTTTTGGTGTGCCCTGGTATGATCAAAGACAGCTTTGTGACACTGTGTGAGGTATTCAGGAAGCAGAAAACATCAAACCACTAAACAGCAACTCAACTTGCAAAAATAAAAAAAAAGGAAAAAAGACAGGAGGGACAGAGGCATACATGCAACTGTGTCTGTGTGATAAATAAATGAATAAATTAGCAGGACAAGAGAGAGAGAGGGATGACTTTGTCTCTACCTTCAGCACGTCGATGAAAGGTAGGAAGGTGTCCCTCTGAAGTCCATTTTTGTACAGATCTGAAAGAGGAAGGGAGGGCCTGTATTAGAGCTGCTGTTTAGCCTTCTAATAATGTCATTCCCCCACCACAGATTGGCACATAAAGTGGCTATTGATGAACTGAAGGATGGGTGGGGAGGCACGACAAAGGGACTGGGACCAGAGGAGAAAAATGGATTTCTCTACCGGCAGCGGCAGCAACACAAAATTCATTACATTCCCAAACAATGGTGGCGAGAGAAAGGACTGTCGCCTTTTCAGCATGGACAATGTCCACAGCAGCTCGCTGAATAGAGGTTTCAATTAGCTCGGCTGGAACAAATTACATCTGAAGTAGCATCCCTGATAGACAGATAAAACGGATAGGGATCCGCGCACAAACAGACAAAGACGCACACACGGCCAGGCTTCGGCTTGCTCCAGCTGCGAGTGCAAACAAGTGGCTGTTGTTGATGTTTAGGCTAAAGCTGACTACAGTAAGGCCTGACACACAAATAACCTTCGCTTTATAACTCCTGTACTGTAATGGACTGTGCTGTGTATGAAACTCAACTGTTGTTGTGGTAAAGAGAAGAAAACTGAGTATTCTGGACCATTTATTCATTTAATGTCTGAAGGTCATTCTATCCATCAATGTAACATTGGGCTGCACGGTGGCGCAGTGGTTAGCACTGCGGCAGCACAGTTTACCCTTGGCCGGGGGATTGTGGGGATCGTGGGTTCGATCCCAGCCCCCGACCAACAGTGATCTGTGTGGAGTTTGCATGTTCTCCCCGTGTTGCGTGGGTTTACTCCGGGATTTCTCCGGTTTCCTCCCACATGCCAAAGACATGCATGTTAGGTTAGTTGGCTGTTCTAAATTGTCCCTAGATATCTGTTTCCTATAGGCCCTTAGAATAGAGGGTTAGTATTAATGAAAGCGCTTTGAGTGGTCTTTGTGACTAGAAAAGCGCTATATAAGTGCAGGTTAGTTAGTTAGTTAAGTTAGTTAGTTAGTAACAATGATTTCTGTGCGCTAAGGATAACAACTACTCTGCTCATTATTGAGATGCTATGTAATGCATTAATTAGTGAGTTTTAAACATCCAGGCTGGTGGTATTGATACACTCATACGGTGCTCAGCAAGAAAGCAAATAAACACCTTTCCCAGCTGCTTTAAAACTTTCTCTTTGCATGCAGATTGCTGTATTTCCATCATAACATGCCTTCAATCTTTATAAAAACATATAACCAATTCCACAGTCAACAGAAATCATCATTTTCATTGACCTAGGTTAATCTGAACAGGACACAGACTTACCTTATGTAAGTCAGGATGACTGAGGCTGCAACCAGGGCCAGCCCAAGGCATAAGCAAACTAAGCAACTGCTTAGGGGCCCACAACCACCAGGGGGCCTCCTAGAGAATTTAATCATTTGATTTCAACTTTTTAAAAATTTCCCAAGAGTGTGATGATAACATTTTCCTAGCCAAACCTATATCAAAGCGGATTATTATACATAATGTTATGCATACAGTGCTAGTGTGAATAAGGTACGTGTCTACCTAGGTGTGCATTTTCAAGCTTCCCATTCATTGTCTATGTAGCACACCCCATATGCACTCTGGTAGCGTGCCATCAAGAATCTCAAGCCGTCACTTGGAGGTGCCCGCTCAGATCCATAATACGCAAATGAGGAGCAAGCGCATGGAGCCGATCGCTTCCTGGAACTCGTGCTGAACTTTTAAAATAGTGGTTGTTAGTAAAAAGAAAACAAATATTTGGCAACTGCACATTTACAGCATTTCTCACCTTGACCGTTTTCTGAAAAATGTTTCGCTTGTTACTTTTGAAGATATAGGCAAAAGTTTAATGTCCAGAAGCGTCGTGAACAGACTAGAACAGCTCACCCACCAGGAGTCATGGCAACCAATAATGTGCAGGCTGTGCAAGTCGAGGTGAACAAAACAGGTTGGGGTAGACAGAAAAAGCTCATCAAACTGCACGTTTGTAGCTGAAAATACTGCTTGAAAACTAGCCAAAGTTTTCTGACCAGGTGGTGATACTCTCCATGCAGTTTGCGGCTACAGAGTATTTGTCTCGTGACTCTTGCCTGGTTACGGCCCTTTCACGCTCCCGACAGATCCTGGTGCGGAGGAGGCGCAGGGACCTTCCGTCAACAAATGCCTAGGTGGACATGTTCCATTAGAGTCCTGATTTTCTCTCCATTAGAGATCAGCTTAGTAACAGCCATGAGATTCACTAGTTCTCACGGCATACCACTCTGTAGAACTGATGTGAGAGGAGCATACACATTATGTCCCAAGAACATACAGCATGTACCCATCAGGGGCTGAAAAAAGAAACAAGAAGAATGCAGAGGATCAGGAGAAAAGAGGAAGATAAAGGTATGTTTGACAATGTAACCTAACTTTAGGTATCAGTGGGAATTAGAAGCTTATCTCATTTGCAAAGCTAGCAATAACTTATAGCTGCAGGACTAACAACAGATAGGGCCAACCTGTCCTGTGGCATCAAAGAGGCAAAACGACAGAACAGCAAGAAAATATCCGGACACTTCAGCAACACCAGAGATGCACACTCTTTCTGGCGTGGCATACAGACCCTCACCAACTACAAACCTCCACCTCAGACCTGTGCGAGTGACATCACACTACTTCCCAACTTAAATGACTTGTTTGGCCACTTTGAAACACAAAACAGCACATTAGCACAGAAGACCACTCCTCCCCCAGACGAGCAGGCTATAAGTCTGGATCCAGCTAGCGTGAAGAGGACCCTCTCCAGGATCAACCCATGCAAGGCGTCTGGACCAGACAACATACCAGGTCGTGTTCTGAAGGACTGTGCAGAGGAGCTCAAGAATGTTCTAGTCGACATCTTCAACATCTCCTTGAGTCAAGCTGTTGTCCCCACATGTTCCAAAACTGCCACCACAATACCAGTCCCAAAGAAGCCTGTCCCATCCAGCTACAATGATTACCGGCCAGTAGCACTGACCTCCAGCATAATGAAGTGCTTTGAGTGGCTGGTCATGCAGAACATCAAGTCCATCCTCCCTCCCTCCCACGACCCATCTCAGTTTGCATACAGGTCAAACAAATCCATAGGAGATGCCATCACTGCTGCTCTCCATCCAGCCCTCTCCCACCTGGGCTCAAAGAACTCCTACGTGTGAATGCTGTTCTTTGACTTCAGTTCAGCATTCAACACAATCATCCCCCAGCACCTAATACAAAAACTCAGGCACTTGGGACTCAAAACCTCACTCTGTAACTGGGTGCTGGACTTTCTCACAGGGAGGCCACAGAACATGCAGATTGGGAGCAACACCTCCAAGACCATCACACTGAGCAAAGGGGCCCCATAAGGGTATGTGCTCAACCCACTGCTCTTCACCCTGCTGACCCATGACTGCATATCAACCTACAGCACCAACCACATCATCAAGTTTGCGGACAACACAACAGTGGTGGGCCTCATCACAAACAATGAAGAGACCAATTACAGAAATGAGGTGAGCCAACTGGTCCAGTAGTGTAAAGACAATGACCACTTCCTGAATGTGGGAAAAACCAAGGAGATTGTGGTTGACTTCAGGAGAGGACACACACAGCATCCCCCTCTGATCATCGACGGAGCAGCTGTGATGAGGGTGAGCAGCACCAAGTTCCTGGAGATGCACATCTCTGAGGACCTCTCTTGGTCCAACAACACCACATCACTGGCCAAGAAATGACATTAAATGGTAAAGGCATTTACTTATATAGTGCTTTTTCTCATCTCTGGATGACCAAAGCACTTTACAGATCCTGCTATCAACCCAGTCACACACACATTCACACAAGAAGGCTCAAACCCGCCTCTATTTCCTCCGCAAACTGAGGAGGGCACAAGTCCCACCCCCCATCATGTGCTCATTCTACCGGAGCACCACTGACATCATTCTCACTAGCTGCATCACTGTGTGGTATGGAAGCTGCACCGACTCCTGCCAGAAATGGTAAATGGTAAATGGCGTTCACTTATATAGCACTTTTTACTCATCTCTGGATGACCAAAGAGCTTTACAGATCCTGCTATCCAGCCATTCACACACACATGCACACGCTGATGGCAGTGGAGCTGCCATGCACCGGCGCTGGCCTGACCCACCAGGAGCAACTGGGGGTTCAGTGTCTTGCTCAAGGACACTTTGACATGCAGACTGCAGACAGAGCAGGCATCGAACCACTGACCTGATTAGTAGTCAGCTACACTACACCTGCACCACAGCCACCCCCAGTGACTCTACAACACACAGTGTATGCAGCCAGCAAGATCATCGGTGCACCTCTGCCCTCCCTCTCAGATATCTACCACACCCGCCTCACCCGTAGAGCCACCATCATTGCAGGTGACACGTACCACCCCTCACACTCCATATTGCTCCCTCCTGCTCCTGGAGGGTAACACCCTCACTCACACAATAACTCTACCTCAGCTGTTTGCACAGAAAGACTTGGCACATCAACAGCACTACATCTGCTGTGGTATGTCTGCACCTTACTGCAACCATTTGCTTGTTATTCCTTCTTTTCTTATATATTATGCACACTACTAAGAGAGAGAAAAACGGCATTTCGATTCTCCTGTAGGTCCTGCACATATAGAAGTATTACCTACTTACTTACGTACCTACTAGTCGTTTAACCTCCCTTTTTTACGTATCGTAGGTTGGAGTCCATTGATTGGTTTATTACCAGGCTTGTTCCTGTCACTTGCCAAGTTTTTGGTGATTCTCAGCAGTCTAAGGTTGGCATCGATGTTTTCTTGGCCAGCCACAGGGATTGGCACCATTCACTTCGAAAGCCAGTACTCTCCTGGGCCATGCTTCAATAGGTAAACGCATCAAGTGTCCAAAATACCACAAACATCCCCATCTCAGAACCTCCGGGATACTATCTACTCTGTAGTTCTTCAAAGGGAATATGTTCTAGTTTCACATTGCGCATCCACCTGATTACAGTGTTGTCGCATCTGACAATTCTGTCGAGATCAGCAGTAGTAACAGCCCAGGTCTCACTATCGTAAAGAAGAATACTGCGGATGCATGCCTTATACATGGACCCTCTGCATATTCAAGAAATACCACGGTTTGTAAGTATAGGCAGTCGTTCAGAATCAGAATCAGAATCAGAATAAAGTTTATTGCCAAGCACATTTACAAGTAAACAAGTAAACATACGAGGAATTTGACTTGACATTGGGTGCGCCTGAAAGGCGCATCCCAATGACGCGGCAAGCCATGACGAGGCGCCTGTCATACAGGAGGGGAATAGAGGGCAAGGGTCAAGGAAAAAAACAATAGGCAGAGAGAAAAAACATAGTTATCAAAATAACGCTCGTAAGCTCAAATAAGCTCAAATAAGCTCAAGTGAGCCGAATTATGATCACACAGAAAAAACCCCTCAATGCACAATTAGCAGACAATGAATCACACTTAACAAACAGCAACAGTAGAGAGAACAGTGAATGTGTGTCTTTCATCAGTATAAATGGGTCAGTCGTGTGTGTGTTGGATGCAAAGGGTGTCAGTTATCAGTTACTGGTGGACAGCAAAGATCTCTCTCTTAGCAGATGTTATGACTAGTGTCTGAAAGTCAGAGGCACATGTCCTTGAGCACGGCAGATGGAATTCTCTGAGTCAGACACATGGCACTGTCCTTGAGAGTCAGATACTGTACGCCAGATGTTTATGAAGGGGAAAATCAACATTTATAGTTATCTTCATCCAGAAGGACTGAGTGCTGAGGGCGCCGAAAACAGGTCGAATGAGCACTGACGTTCAGAGAAAAACTTTCCATTCTCTTATGGGTTCAGTGCTCCATAATTCCATCATTGCCAGGCTTTGAAATCATATCCTGGAGAGCTCTTAGTGCCACCATGATGTTTTCAATCTTTCTGTTCAGTTCTCCATTAGCCGCTATCAGAGTCCTCCCCAGCTGGTCGAATTAATGAAAGAGCTTCGCAGGGTCAGCTTTTTGATAAGCTCTGTCCATCTTCTTTAATTTGCGATACACCAGGACTATCCCAAAGCCGATCAGTAGAAGTCCTGAGACCGTAGCGCCAAATAGATATACATCTTCTATATCTTCAATTGAAAGATCGCACAGACACACAAGTTTCCAATTATATGTGTCTTTAATATAACCCGCAGCAGCAGTACCTGCAGGACAGATGGGCTCCCCCGGACCCGATTTCCTCGTTGAGAAGACAGTGTCGATTGCGTTCAAAGCCCAGCTTACTAAATCCATAATTTCGTTAGGATGAATCACCAGTAGAAGAGCCACGCAGACACAGACAATAGCAAGCTGGGATCCAGTCAGTTAGGGAGGGAGAGGCAGGGAGCAGGAGAGAAGAGAAGAAGCGACTGCACTTCACGGAAGGCTTTCCCAGTGGAGCAGATCCTGGCAGTGATTGCATATTGGCAACCTCCGCTCTGCTCACAACTATCTCCGAGACAGCAGAATGTAGTGACCACTTCAAGGTCTACCTCATCAATTGTCTTCTCCAGCAGTTTCATTGGTTTGGGAACAATCAGACCAAGACATATGGGACAGCGAAAGTTTTCTTGACCGACTATACGACCTTTGATGCCTGAATATCTCTTGTGGATCTAATGTTGACAACTGATCCAGAAGATAGAGTTTCTGCCAACACCTTCCTTACAGACTCCACAAGGCCACTTTATGGACTTGTTAAGAGAACTGGCAGCCTCAGGCCCCAAACATATCACCTTCGTTTTCAACATGTTTACTCTGAGGCCCTTGGTTTCCAGGTTGTTTTTCCATAATTTAATCTTGTGAGTCAATTCAGGGAGAGATTCAGCCATAATCACAAGGTCATTGACATACAAATATTGACAAATAAAATCTCTGAATCTTTATTGACATCTAATTACCAAAAATCGTCGCTCTTTCCCTTGGTTTCTATGCATTTTTGTAGCCTACCAAGCATTTCCTGGAACTATTTGAGGGTTACATGAACCACGTGACCATAAAGCATTCTCAGCTTCCATTAATGCAACTTTCTCTCTCCAGTGTTTTTTAACCCAGTCCAGCACATCCTTGATCCCCGCTGCTGCTCTATTAATGGCCAGCCTAGCTGTCAATCATGTGGACAGCAGTGAGTTAACAAGTCAGCTTATCAAATGCAGTTTATATTAATATTTTCTTTAGATTTCAGTCACTCTAATAGACATCAATGTTTTCACCTGGTTCACTAATCCACTGATGATGATGGTTTTCAATTTAAAAGATAATTTTCCACGTAATTAAAGTTGTCAGTTGTTGCATAATAAAAGAGCAATATTTAGTTTTTGTGAAACAGTTTAGTGGACAACATCTCGTTGTCTCGAACTATACACATCACCAAACATGATTATGGTGGTTCCTCTCTCAAAGCTCACCTCCGGTTTTCCGACTGACGAAAGAAGCATCCAAAGAGGAGAAAAACAACACAAATGTAGTTTGAGAGCTACAGCTGATGCAGATCACTGTTAGTTACTTCCCCCTGGGTGCACTTCAATGACATAACTTAGGTGAATCTGTGCTTGTAGTCTTTCAATTTACTGTATTTTTTGGACTATAAGGCGCACTTAAAATCCTTTAATTTTCTCAAAAATCGAAAGTGCGCTTTATAATCCGGTGCACCTTATGTATTAATTCTGGTTGTGCTTACTGACCTTGAACCGATTTTATGTGGTACACGGCTCTCAAAAATCTGTCAAAAATGTTTTAGTACGACTTTGGTAAGCTACGAAGCCGAACCGCTTGATGGATTGTCGGAGCCTTACGGTAGTCAGGAGCCTCGCGGAGTAATATGTGCTTCAACATAATGGCCGGATGGCTTTTTCCACAAATCTCCGTCCCTATTGATCTGCCACTCCATGCGCGCCCATCTCACCGATACTGTCAAAACCCAAGTGAAGCAAACTAATTCGGAGCTTGCCATCTTTCCGGGTGGATTAACCAAAGAACTCCAACCGCTATATTGGTGTCAACAGGTCGTTCAAAGTTAAACTGCTAGCGAGTTACACCACTATCTGCCAATGGATCGTGGATCGAAACTGCTCCTGTTTAGCTGTAATTAATATTCAAAAATGATATTTTCGGGACGAAAGAATTCAAGCGTCCCGGCATTTGTTTGCATTGTTTACTTCTCGGGGCTGCTGCCGGAGAGCGAGCCGTATCGAGTACCGAGCGAGTACCGAGCGAGTATCCTGGCCAATATGGCGATGTAAACAGCCACGGACCAAAAAAACGTACATTTGCTCATGGAACAGGTCATTCACACTCGCAGACAATCGCGCTATATGTGTCTATAATGACTATAGATAGGATTTTCTTTCCATGCACGCAAAAAAAAAATAAAAAAATTCCCAGATCCGACTACCTCGTGAGGTAGTCGATACCCAAAAGCCGATGGTGTATAGAACACGTATATTAGGATTTGTATGTGAAATTTCGGCATCGAAACTGTTCCCGTTTAGCTGTAATTAAATATTCAATAATAATATTTTTGGGACGAAAGAATTCAAGCGTCCCGGCATATGTTTACTTATCAGGGCCGCCGCCGGAGAGCAAGCCATATCGAGTACCGAGCGAGTACCGAGTGAGTATCCTGGCCAATATGGCGATGTAAACAGCCACGGACTAAAAACGTTCCACCTGCTCGTGGAACAGGTCATTCACACTCGCAGACAATCGCGCTATATGTGTCTATAATGACTATAGAAAGGATTTTCTTTCCATGCACGCAAAAAAAATTTTTTTCCCGGCTCCGACTACCTCCCTTTAATGCGCCTTATAATCCGGTGCGCCTTATGTATGAAAATAAGATAAGATAAGATAAGCCTTTATTAGTCCCACAACGGGGAAATTCCAGGATTGCAACAGCACAGGGATAGCAACACTCAGAGCAACAATCAGAAGGCAAGAAAAAAAACAAGCAAGCAAGAGCAGCTAATATACATATGTACATGTTACTATAAAATATATATATACACACACACAGACACACAGTGCAGAGCATTGTAGCTGGATGGAATAAATATATGAATATGTAAACACACAGTGCGGCGCAATGTAGCTAGATGGAATAATATGTAGATATATAAACACACAGTGCGGAGCATTGTAGCTAGATGGAATAATATATAGATATATAAACATAAACACACCCAGTGCGGAGCATTGTAGCTAGATGGAATAAATATGTAAATATATAAACACACACAGTGCAGAGCATTGTTGCTAGATGGGATGAAACAGCACAAACGTCTACTTAGTTATCCTACATGGTATGATTATGTGCCCATACATATTCTCACTCTCCATAGCGACCGGTATTTTCCTAGTTGTATGCCGGAGGGGACCATTGTGTAAGTCTATTGCATCTTTTGCATTCAAAAAACTATTAGTTTGTTACGTCTTTTTGCTATCTCTGCGAGCAGCCCTGCTTAGGTTGTACAGTCTGACAGCCGTTGGTAGGAAGGACCTGCGAAACCTCTCGGTTGTGCACCTGGGATGATGCAGTCTGCTGCTAAATGAGCTCCTCAGTGCATTCAGTATGTCCTGCATAGGGTGGAACTCGGACTCCAGCAGAGATGACAGTTTAGCCACCGTCCTTCTCTCTTCTATCTCCTCCACCGGATCAAGGCGCTGCTCCAGGACAGAGCTAGCTTTCTTGATCAGTTTGTTCAGAAAATAGACCATCAAATAGACCGTTCATTGATATTGCACCTTATAATCCGGTGCGCCTTATAGTCCCAAAAATACGGTACGTATTTTCACAACCTTATGCTTTAACAGTTAGACAACAACCTACACCTTTATTTAACAACCTACACCTTTATTTAAGTGGAAAATTATCTTAAATTGACAAACATCATATGTGTAACTCATAGCAAAACTTGATTGGGATCAAAAGATAATTTCTCTCTTGCAATTCACTTAAATGCAGATTTTTTCCAATTTAAGGTCCCATATGCGGAAGTAGAGGGGGCGTGACTTAGGCTCTCTATTGGGCTCAGGATACATCCAAGCTACAGGCTAGGAGCTAGTTAGCTAATGTTAGCAATAGTGACATAAGAAGGAAGGCGGAGTTGAATGCAGTCTGAAGATTTAAAGGTATATACTCAGACAGGCTGTTCTCAGAAAGACAGGAAATATAAAAAACAAATTTGCTGCAATAATAATTAAAGAAAATTTGAACAAAATATGTCAAACATTTCATTAAAGCAACACTAAGTAGGATTTTCACCTTAAAATAATGTTTGGAAAAACATTTTGATGGTACATCAACCTGTGACCACGTGAATGTCACTTCCCCCTAAGGCCTTAATCATGCTGCATTTCCCCCCTAGTCCGCTTTGGTCCACGTGCTCTTTGGACAAGCCCGGCACACACGCGGCACTGTTCATGCTCACTTATTTCATCTACCCAGGCCAAGCGGTTGACGCATGCACACAACCATCATTTGTAGTTTCACTGTCACCTGATAGGTAGCGCCAATGTGCTGACGCGCCAGGATTTTCACCCATGAAGAAAGACTGCTTGCTTTCTGCTGCTTGACTTCCCAGTTTTCACTCCTTTTCCACAAAGATGCTGCTGTTTTGCTGCTGCTGAAGTATTTATGTATGATTCATGTATGTCTGTTCTCATCTTCCGCTTCCTCGTCTTCCTTGTCTTGGTATGCAGTGTCGATATCGCCACCTCGTGAATGGGACGTTCAGTCTTGCGCATGTGCTTTTCAGCGGGTTCAGGTCATGGGCAGGTGGCACGGTCACAAAATTTGGGCTGCACGCGGTTGTCCATGGTCGAGCACTGCGGACACTAGCGGAGTGGAGACGATGATGTAAATTTCGTCACACGAGGTTTCCAGTTACACGTGCGCAGACAGCAGAGGTGCAGCATGAATCCAGCTTAAGTGGACCCACATTGCCTGAAACAACTCTGCTCTTGGTAGGAACACTGAAAGGACCACCAATAGAGTGACTATGACCTCAGTCCCAACAGTCAATCACAAGGCACAATTTTGGCCATCTCAACTAAGCACCCTGTGACTGGCTGTTAGTACTGATGTCATCGTGGCCATAACTGTAGTTTTTTCAGTGTTCCTACCCAGAATAAGAAAGTTACATAGTGCTGCTTTAAGAGATGTGGGAGCTGCTAAAATGTAGAGAAAAGTGCAATCAATGACCTAACATTCAAATGCTAGTACATTAGGAATTGGTCATATTAAGATGAAAAGGATATCACTAGCAGTGTTGGAGTTAAGTACCCAGATTACATTTTCAAAGTAACAAGTAACTCAATGCTGCATTATACTGTAATTGTAGCAGTGTGTTATTAGTTGCAAATAAGTTAAGAATAAAAAAAAAATGTGTTAGTTTTTATAAAAGTTCTTCAAGTTCACTGAGAATGTGTAGTGTCCGTCTTCTTCCCTGAGTATCACTGTTGCTAATTCACCTTGTTTCTCCATTCTTTTTTTAATTGAAGGTGCTTCTTTTGGGTTTGTTTTCATGGACAAAGCTCCTAGTTTGTCACACAAGATTTGGCAGCACTGTTTTGTATTCCCTAGCTTGTTACTACCAAGTGTGTGGGTAGGCTCTAAAGCTAAGTTCACGCTGCATGACGTTAAGCCCATTTTGAGGTCTGCAATGTGTTAGAGTGGTCATTGACCAAAAGTGAAGACTGAAGGGAAATCCCCAGTTACCCATTTGCTTCATACCAACACTACAAAGATGCTCACTGATTCATCACCCACGGTGATCAGATTTCTACCGTACCAAACATTAAGACCAGTTGGGTAAGTGTGGACCCCACACAGCCTCCGACAATGAAACATGGTGGAAGCACAAGAGTGGAGCTGTGCGTGGCTGTGCTGTGGCAGACTTGGGAAACTGAGTAGACTTGAACTGAGCTTTTTCTGTTCAGTGAACATTTTGAAACTCCTGTTTCTGTAAGGGTTACACCATTTTTCGTATCACTTTTCACATACGTTTTTATGGACCATTCAGGATAACTGTCACCATTCAAATATATTGTATGAACTCTCTCAGGACTTCCAATCACAAGTCAGAAGGTTGTGCAGTGCAAAGTGCATTTAATCTGTCATCTTTCAAGCCATACTGACAATTGGAGTCATACGAGTGTTTCCATTATACGTATTTTGAAAAGTATGACAATGAGTGCCTCAGATAGAGCTAAGGGACTCTACTTAAAATGTGAAGAACTGCCTGCTAATGTCAGGAGAACAGGTGCCTGCTACAGCTCTATAACTCTAGTTAGCTCCTACCGGAGTGGTGGACTAGTGGTAGAGCATCTGTCCCACAGCCGGGAGGTCGTGGGTTCAAGCCCAGGCTGGGTCATACCAAAGACCATATAAAAAAAATAAATATATATATATATATATAATATAACTATGTATAAATATTTTTAAAAAATGGGTACTTCCCACCTTCTAGCTTGGTGTTCAGCATAATAGAATGGGGGAAGGAAAAGTTGTTTGTGGCGGCGCCTTGCATGGCAGTGGGCCCTCCTGATTCTAGAGGTGATCAACATTGTAGATAATAGATAGATGGATGTACTTTATTGATCCCAAACTGGGAAATTACAGTGTAACAGCAGCATGACAGTTGACAGCCAAACAACAGAAACACACACGACAGACAAAGGGATTTACCATGGAAAGTAAAAAACTAACACGACTATAGAACCTATATACATCACAGCTTAATATATGATGACCCGTATAAACACATGAATCATCCCATTGCACAAAGAAGGACTATCAGGAGCAGAGTGAAAAGTGATGTATCAGTTAGTCTGTAAGATGCAGTATGGCAGCATAGCTATGACCAGAATAAGAGAAACGTAATTTCATTCTACTGTACATGACTGCCTGTATGGATTGAATGACAATAACGTTGGTTTCTTCTTCTTCTAATATGAGACTATGAGCTTGTTGACTGTGAAGAAGTGGATGTCATTGCATCTGAATACTTCCAACATCAACTCTTCATGCAATAAGCTAAAAACCACACATTTAGAAGGACATATTCAGCAGTGTTAATCACAAATGTAATGGAAAAAGTACTCTAAAGCGGCAATTTCCATGGTATATCGTGCATTAATGCAACAAATTACGTCTTCTTTTTTTGTGTGTTGTGCTGATATTTGTGCTGCCCTGACATCATCAGCGTATCATATTGCGTTTTTAATTTTTCCATATTTTTTAATCTGCACTGTACTTCCACCAGCAGCATTTTTATTTACAGTATGTTAGCAATATCATGAATAATATTTAAAATAAATGATATGCTTGTTACAAATCTACCTTGAAACTGTCTGCTGATTAAAATACCTGCTCAAGACCATGGAAGCAGTGTTATTTATGCAGAAGTTAACTTTATCCTTTAATAAAATTCAAATAGATAATATCTTGGCTATGAGCTTAAGATTTACATATTAGCATGAAGATATATTGCATGGGGACTGGGAACTGGCTTGTTTTTGTAAAAAGACTCAAGTGGCCATTTGAAGACCGCATTAACGTCACATTTCAGCCACTTGTTCTGGAGAAAATGAGTGAAAACAAGTACAAAGGTATGATTTGAGGATGAACCTTGGTTAAATATATTTATTATGTACTTACTTTTTCCCTAAAAAGGCATTGTATGGATGGCATTATATTGATACAGTTAGCTTGTAAAAATATTTTTTAGGATTAAAGGCAGTGGTATGGAGATTTATCACACTCTCTGAATCTTTAGTCTATAATAATGTACCGTAAATGTCCAATTTCCTTATAATTTTAAGAAACAATAACTGAATGGAAGAATAATTTTCCCAGTCTTCCACAGACATTCTTCTTCTTTAGTTCTAAGGCATAGTCCACATGTACAAAGCTACTGTATTTATAAAAACAGGGCTTGTCCTTCTTTTATTAAAAAAGTCACATCCACACAGAACTGCTTGAAAAAAAAAAAATCAATGTCTACATGAAAATGCACAAATGTGTTCTGATGCCTCCTTTCCTCAATAAAATGGGCATGTAACTTTATATTCACTAGTTAATTTCTTTATTATGCCCGGGTGAAACTGAGAGACATACGGAAGTCAGTTAGTGTGGCTGTGGGTATCTGTCCGTCCGCCTCTCTGTTTCAGCTCGCCTGGTCAAAATTAAGTGGAACTAAAGGCTTGTATCATTGTATCACCATATTTTCTTGACTTTCAACTTGTCAGAATTTGGAAATAATGCTTTCTTTTTGAAATACACACAAAAATAACTCACCTTTACTGTCAATGGAATGGTACTGCGCATGCGCCCGGAAACTCCCGGCTGTGTGTATGTGTAAATTCTCATACTGGATGCTAATTTGTACATTGCTCATTTGCACATTGTACATAGGCTTATGCCATCTCAGGTTCATATCATCTCTGATATTAATATACCATTGTCCATTATAGTCATCCAGTGAATTTTCATTCTTCGTTTCCTCTAGTTCAACTGTTTTAACTGTCCTAATTGCCTAATGTGTGTTATTAGTATTCATTAGTATTAGATTAGCATTGATGTGTATCTATTACCTTGGCATTCGTTCAGAGAGCAGAGTAAGAATTTCATTGCTCAGGAAATGTTGCATTTCTTAACTGTGCACATGATAATAAAGCTTTTGTGTCATGATTAAACAGCTGACAGCTCACATGCATGATACAACAGTACAGGAGAACACCAGCACAAGGAGGCACGTTTGAGAGTTTTATTAAATTTCAAAGTAAACGTACAGCTAGGGAAGCAGTCACTCGCCAGAGGAACCACCCTGTGGAGAGAAGTCGAGAGCTGTGAGCAGAAGAATGGAGCAAGGGGAAATGGGCGAGCCAAACTGCCACTTACTTGAATATCAAGGGAGAACTGGCAGGATGAGGGGGATGAGCTGGTGGTGCCTGACCGGGTGGAGATGGGAAGCTGAGGGAATGGTAGAGATATGGCAGGAGAGCGTGCGCAGTCCTGGAGACACACATGCACAGTGGCAGCAATCTGAGAAGGAGAGGAAACAAAGTTAGATGACGTGTCTACGTTTGTCAAAATGCACTTGCAGGTCTTTGACGGGCAGTATACCCAGACGAGCCAGCGTTGAATGTGCGGAGAGAGCCTCCTTAAGTACGCTGGCTGATGAGTGGGGGCAGGTGCGTCTTCTGCCTCAGGTGCAGTGATGAGTTGGTGAAACAGGACGGGAGGGGCGTGCTCTCACTGCCCATGACAGGGCCCCCCCTTCTAGGATCGCCTCCTGGCGGTCCAGAGGGCTTCTCTGGGTGGGCTCGGTGGTAGGCCCGGAGTATCTCTTTGTCCAGGACCCGCGATGTAGGGACCCAGGAATGTTCCTCTGGGCCATAGCCCTCCCAGTCCACCAGATACTGAAGGCCCCAGCGGCGAACATCCAGGATACGGCGAACAGTGTAGGCGGGGTGGCCGTCGATGATCTGGGGAGGAGGAGGCGGTTTCGGGGGGGGGGGGGGCAGAGGGGACTGGCCGAGAGGGGCTTGATGTGGGAGACATGAAATGTCGGGTTCACCCGCAGGGTTGGCGGCAACTTCAGCTGGACCGACGCGTCATTTATCACCCGTGAAATGGTGTATGGGCCCAGGAAGCAGGGGGACAGCTTCTTGGACTTTTCCTTGAGGGGAATCTGGCTCGCCACCAGCCAGACCTGCTGCCCGACGACATACTTGGGAGCAGGGACCCGCTTCCTGTCAGCAGCAGCCTGGGTGTGTTCTGTAGACCGGGCGAGGGTGGCCCGGGTAGACCTCCAGACGTGCCGGCAGGGACGAGCACGGACCTCCACGGATGGAACCGCGACCTCCCTCTCGGCCATGGGCAGGAGTGGCGGCGTGTACCTCAGCAATGCCTTGAACGGGGTGAGTCCAGTGGCAGTAGAGACGGCTGAGTTCATTGAATACTCCACCCAGGTCAGGTGTGTGTTCCAAGATGAAGGGTTATCGGCCGCTACACACTGCAGGGCGGCCTCCAAGGACTGGTTGGCGCGCTCCGCCTGCCCGTTGCTCTGTGGGTGGTTACCGGAAGAGAGGCTCACCGTTGTTCCCAGGGTCAAGAAAAAGGCCCTCCAGACCTGTGACGTGAAGTGAGGACCCCAGTCAGACACAATGTCCATGGGGATGCCGTGGATCTGGATAACGTGGTCAGTGAGCAGGACCGCCGTCTCCAAGGCCGAGGGGAGCTTCGGGAGAGCAACCAGGTGCACTGCCTTGGAGAAGTGATCCACAATGGTGAGAATCACCGTCTTGCCACGGGAGGGGGGAAGTCCGGTGATATCCGGTGATATCCAGTGAAGTCCGGTGATAAGTCCCCAATCCAAGATGGCGCCCACAGCGGTCGCCATGGTGCTTCGCTGCCCTTTAATTTTTATAATTTGTTTGTTTTTGTTCATTGATTGTGCGTCTGCCGGTTCATACACCCGTGAAGAATTATTAAATATCAGGACTCTTACTCCCACGGACCTTCTCCCAGTATTTTTAGCTCCTGCCGCCGATCTGATTCATTGTTTGGCTCAAAGAGTAAGACGGCGGAAAAGAGGGAAGCGAGGGGGGATTCTCGCTCGGCTGCGTAGGAGAGGCACGCAAACAGCCTTGCCTGGCATATTTCTATCCAATGCCAATTCTCTCTTGAACAAGGTAGAAGAATTAAGACTGCTGATGCGATTTAAGGACCTCGCTTCCTCGTCTGTCATCTGTTTCTCTGAGACCTGGCTTAAAGAGAACATTCCAGATAGCGCGATCAGCCTCGAGGGATTTCAGCTGTTTCGTGCTGATCGCGTCACAGAGCTCTCCGGTAAGTCTATTGGAGGAGGAGTGTGCTTCTATTTTAACAACAGCTGGTGCTCTGATGTAACGGTGATTTCCAAACACTGTTCTCCCGCCCTGGAATTTCTTTTTATTAACTGCAAGCCATTTTATTCCCCGCGGGAGTTCGCCTCATTCATCCTCGTCGCTGTGTACGTCCCTCCCGACGCGGACACGCGCGAAGCTCAGCGCGTGCTCGCGGATCACATCCAACTCACGGAGCGGAACTTTCCAGACTCCCTGGTTATTGTGGTGGGCGATTTTAACCAGAGCAATCTGAGTCACGAGCTCCCCCGCTACAAACAGTTTATTAAATGTCCAACCAGAGGAAATAACACGCTGGATCACTGTTACACCACAGTGAAAGACGCATATCGCGCTGTTCCCCGCGCTGCGCTGGGACTATCTGATCACGTGATGGTCCACCTCATCCCCACATACAGACAGAGACTGAAACTCACTAAACCTGTTGTGACCACCACGAAGAAATTGACGAGTGAAGCTGGAGAGAAACTGAACACATGCATGGAAATAACTGACTGGGGCATGTTTAAAGGAGCCACACATGATCTTAATGAGTACACAGACACTGTGAACTCATATATCAACTTCTGTGAGGAGCACATTCTTCCATCGCGCACCAGGGTGAGATATTCTAATGATAAGCCCTGGTTCACAGCCAAGCTCAGACAGATCAGGAATGAGAAGGAAGCAGCGTTGAAAAGTGGAGACAGGGACTGCTACAGAGCGGTCAAATATCGGTTTAACAGAGAGCTGAGGAGAGCTAAATCTGTGTATTCTGAGAGACTCCAGCAGCAGTTCACTGCTAATGACTCGGCTTCTGTGTGGAGAGGACTGAGGCAAATCACCAACTATCGGCCTCAGGCTTCTAAAGGTCAGGATGACAAAGCCCTTTGTCAAAAACTGTCCCAACATTACGCCCGTTTTGACACCTCGTCAGCTGTGTCCAACTCACCCACTCCACCCAGCTCCACTGCCTCCTCAGCCCCTAATTCATCAAAAGCGGTCCCCCCCTCCTCCTCCTTCTCCTCCTCCCCCCCTGCCCTTGTCATCAGTGAGCAGGACGTGCACAGACAGTTCTCCAGACTGAACCCGCGCAAGGCCCCCGGGCCGGACGGTGTGTCTCCCTCCACCCTGAGACACTGTGCGAAAGAGCTGGCTCCTGTCTTCACAGACATTTTTAACACCTCCCTTAAGCAATGTCACGTGCCGACCTGCCTCAAATCCTCCACCATCATCCCTGTCCCCAAGAAGCCACGGATTATTGGACTTAACGACTACAGACCTGTAGCGCTCACCTCTGTAGTCATGAAGTCCTTTGAGCGCCTGGTCCTGTCTCACCTCAAGTCCATCACCACACCCCTCCTAGACCCGCTGCAGTTTGCCTACCATGCTAACAGGTCTGTGGACGACGCAGTCAACCTGGCCCTCCACTCCATCCTGCAGCACCTGGACTCCCCGGGAACCTACGCCAGGATTCTGTTTGTGGACTTCAGCTCCGCATTCAACACCATCCGCCCCGATCTGCTCCAGGACAAACTGTCCCTGCTCAACGTGCCTGACTCCCTCTGCAGGTGGATCACCGACTTCCTGACGGACCGGAGGCAGCATGTGCGGCTGGGGAAGTCTGTCTCGGACTCTGTTAGCATCAGCATTGGATCACCCCAGGGCTGTGTACTTTCCCCCCTACTCTTCTCCCTTTATACCAACTCCTGCACCTCCTCCCACCAGTCTGTCAAGCTGATTAAGTTTGCGGACGACACCACCCTCATCGGGCTCATCTCCAACGGCGACGAGTCCGTCTACAGGAAAGAGGTGGCCCAGCTGGTGTCCTGGTGCAGCCATAACAACCTGCAGCTGAACGCTCTGAAGACAGCGGAGATGATTGTGGACTTCAGGAAAGTCACAACCCCCCTGCCCCCCCTCACCATCACAGGCTCTCCCATCACCATTGCAGATTCCTTCCGCTTCTTGGGCACCACCATCACCCGGGACCTCAAATGGGAGCCAACCATCAGCTCCCTCATCAAAAAGGCCCAGCAGAGGATGTTCTTTCTGCGGCAGCTGAGGAAGCTCAAGCTACCCACCAAGATGCTAGTGCAGTTCTACACGGCCATCATCGAGTCCATCCTCACCTCCTCCATAACTGTGTGGTATGCAGGAGCCACTGCCAGGGACAGACTAAGGCTGCAGCGCGTCGTGCGCACTGCTGAGAAGGTGATCGGCTGCAAGCTCCCATCTCTCCAGGACCTGTACATCTCCAGGACCCGGAGGCGTGCTGGCCGGATCATAGCCGATCCTTCACACCCTGGTCACGTACTGTTTGCCCCCCTCCCCTCAGGTAGAAGACCTCGGTCCATTCGGACTAAAACCTCCCGGCACATGAACAGCTTTTTCCCCTCTGCCATCAGACTGCTGAACATTAAGTGACTTATTGACTCTCGTGCACTATGTACAGCAGCTCAACCAGACTCATGTCATTCATCACTGTTTTTTCTGTTGCATTATCAACTGCACTGTGGTACCCCATATTATCTGCTACTTGCTAATTTTTTTAAAACTGCCTTGACTAGTACTACTCATTATTACTATTATTATTATTATTATTATTATTACTTATTTTTCTACACTTATTGCACGTTTTTAGTCCTTTAGTTTTTTAGTTTATCTCTTTATCTCATCATGTTTTTTAATGTTGCAGCATGGCACCGAGACAAATTCCTAGTTTGTGTACTACATGAACAATGGCAATAAATCTGATTCTGATTCTGATAAAGTCCACAGCAATATGTGACCACGGATGGCCAGGGGTGGGGAGGGGATGGAGGAGACCAGATGGGGGAGAGGAGTCCGATTTTCCCTGGACGCAGGTCTGACAGGCCTTGACGTATTCCCATACGTTCCGCCGCAGCGTGGGCCACCAGAATGCTCGCCGGACGAGGTCCACAGTTCGAGAGATTCCAGGATGGCACGCGAAGTGACTTGTGTGCCCCACTGGATGGCATCACTGTGGAGGGCAGCCGGGACGTACAGATGGTTCCGGGGGCACCCTACTGGCACAGGCTCCTGGCACTGGGCCTGGCGGACCCTCCGCTCAATATCCCAAGTTGTTGTTCTAAAAATGTCCCTAGATATCTGTCTCTTATAGGCCCTTAGAATAGAGGGTTAGTACTAGTGAAGTGCTTTGAGTGGTCTTTGAGACTAGAAAAACCACTATACAAGTACAGGTCCTTATCCCCCCTTATCCCTTATCCAAGTAAGGGCTCAGAGGACGTGAGAAGGCGGTATGATGGTTTGGGGGGGGGAGGGGCGCTGCCTTCTTGGAATTAAAGTGACGCAATAGCGCATCCGGTTTGGTGTTCCGAGCACCAGGCCAATACGTGATGGAAAAGTTGAACCTCTGAAAAAACAGGGCCCAATGAGCCTGCCTGACGTTAAGTCGGCGGGCTGACCGCAAATACTCGAGGTTTTTGTGGTCGGTCCACACAACGATGGGGTGAATATCCCCCTCTAACCAATGCCTCCATTCCTCTAATGCTAATTTAATGGCAAGCAGCTCTCTGTCCCCTACGTTGTAATTCCTCTCGGCCAGCATAAGCCGACGAGAGAAATATGCGCACGGGCGGCGCTTCTGATTGGGGGGTGTGCGCTGTGATAGCACAGCGCCTACCCCCGAATCAGATACATCCACCTCGAGGACAAACTGGAGCAGCGTATCGACCTGAGCCAAGATTGGTGTTTCCGTGAACAGGTGCTTTAATTTCACAAACGCCTGTTCAGCTGCCTTGGTCCAGCGAAAGGGAACTTTAATGGAGGTCAGCTGCGTCAAGGGCAGTGCCACCCCACTATAGTTCCTGATGAACCGGTGATAGAAATTCGCAAACCCGAGGAAGTGTTAAAGCTCCTTACAGGAGTGGGATGTTGGCCAATCAAGCACTGCCCTCACCTTGGCCGGAATCGGCAATCAGTCTCCCTTCAGCCACTATGAAGCCCAAGAAGGTGGTTGATGTAGTGGAGAACTCACACTTCTCAGCCTTGACATAGAGCTGGTTTGCCAAGAGCCGCTGCAGGACGGCCCCGACATAGGCTTCGTGTTCTTCTGGCAAGCGGGAGAAAATCAAAATATCATCCAAGTAGACAAAGACGAATTGATAAAGCATATCGCGAAAGATGTCATTAATTAACCACTGGAAGACGGCAGGGGCGTTGGTGAGCCCGAATGGCATCATCAGATATTCAAACTGCCCCTGGTGGGTTTTAAATGCCGTCTTCCATTTATCTCCTTTGCGAATGCGGATCAAATGGTACGCGTTCCTTAAGTCTAACTTGGTAAAAACCTGTGAGCGCTGAAGGAGCTCAAACGTGGAATTAATCAAAGGCAGAGGGTACTTGTCCTTGGTGGTAATTGTGTTGAGCTCCCGGTAGTCGATGCACAGGTGCAACGAGCCATCCTTCTTTCCGACAAAGAAGAACCCGGCTCCAAGCGGAGCTGAAGATGGCCAAATAAGGCCGGCGTTCAGTGATTCTTTAATGTATTTCTCCATTGTGCCCCCTCTCCGGGCCAGAAATACTATAAAGCCTACTAGACAGCAGCTTCGCCCCCAGGATGAGGTCTATAGCACAATCATAGGAGCGATGAGGCGGTAGCGACAATTCCCTTGATTTGCTAAAGACCTCCCCCAAATCGTGATATGCTCGGGGGATGAGGCTGAGGTCCGGCGGCTCGACCGGAGGGAGGGAGACCGACAGAGATGGGGAACACTCCGCTGAATGCATGCAATTATCTATACAGAAAGGGTTCCAGGAGGAGATTGTATTCTGTCCCCAATTAATAATCGGATTATGCCTCCGGAGCCATGGGTAGCCAAGAACCACCGGGGAAGATGAAATAGGAAGAACCAGGAACGTGAGTTCCTCCCGGTGGTTCCCGAAAAGGAGGATGGAGATCGGCACCGTGCTCTCTGTGACTACCGTGACCTCCTGGCCAGATATGGTGGCAATTCTCTGGTTGTGGGGCAATTTGCTTGTGGGAATACCCACCTGCCGCACAAAGTGGGCAGAGATGAAATTGCCCTCAGACCCCAAATCAACCAGCGCCACAGTCCTCCTCTTGACCACCGGCAATTGCACAAGGGTCGAAATTGAAAAATTACCGAGAAGAGTAGATTTGGTCCCACCCGCCAGACCCCCCGTGGTTACTGATAGGCTGCGTCTTTTGGCCGCTGGTGGCATTTGTCCCGACTATGGTTCAGTGAACTACAGTATGCGCACGTGCCAGTCCTTCACCTTCGCCGGCGCTCGTCATCGGTCAAGTGCCAAGAGAGCTCCATCAGCTCGGGCGGGGGGCTGGTGCCGCCAGTGTTGGTAACCACAGTGGGTGAGCGCTCAGCGAGCGGGCGAGAGGAGCACTTGCGCTTCTTCGCACACTCACAGTACCGGTTGTCTAATCCTACAGCCTGAACTATAAGACCGTTGAGAGTCTCAGGGACAGGGTGAAACGCCAGATCGTCATGGAGATGAGCGTTTAACCCATGGAGGAACTCGCTGCGTAACACAACCTCGTTCCACCCTGAGTCAGCCGCTTCAACCAGGAACTCCACCGAGTACTCAGCTGCTGACTGAGTGCCCTGGCGGAGCGTCATCAGGCAGCTCATGACGTTGCCTTGACTCTCAGTACAGCCAAACACGTGAGAGAAAGCATCCACGAATTGCTCAAACGTGTACTGCCATCCCTCGGGGTTATCAATCGAAGACCGTGCCCACTCAAGGGCTCAGTCTTTGAGCAAAAGGGTGAAGAACTGAATGTTAGCCACGTCCCCCTGGGTACTCCTCCCTGACCTGCTCCAAATACATATGAACTTGGATTAGAAAACCCTTACATTTCCCCACCTCCCCCGCATACGGGGTAGGTGTGGGAACGGAGGTGGTACGACGCACCGTAGTGCAGGGAGCAGGCTGAGGAGGAGAAGCCGAAGAAGGTGCGTTGGGCCAAAGCCGCATCATAGTTTGAATTTGCTGTGTTAATACGGCCAGCTGGCGCTCGGTCACTGATAAGCGATCCAAGGCGCTGGGTTCCGATGCCGCTACACCGGCTGAGCTGAGGCCCTGGCTGGCTCATTCTGTCATGATTAATCAGCTGACAGCTCACTTGCACGATACAACAGTACAGGAGAACACCAACACGAGGAGGCACGTTTGAGAGTTTTATTAAATTTCAAAGTAAATGCACAGCTAGGCAAACAGTGACTCACCAGAGGAACCACCCTGTGGAGAGAAGACGAGAGCTGTGAGTAGAGGAATGGCGCAAGGGAAATGGGCGAGCCAAATTGCCACTTAGTTGAGTATCAAGGGAGAACCAGTTCATGCTTGAAAACCCTCCAATGTGGCTGAATTACAATAATTCTGCAAAGATGAATGGGCCAAAATTCCTCCACAGCGCTGTAAAAGACTCATTGCCAGTTACTGCAAACGCTTGACTGCAGTTGTTGCTGCTAAGGGTGACCCAACCAGTTATTAGGTTTAGGGGGCAATCCCTTTTTCACACAGGGCCATGTAAGTTTGGATTTTTTTTTTACCCTTAATAATAAACACCTTCATTTAAAAACTGCATTTTGTGTTTACTTGTGTTATCTTTGTCTAATATTTAAATTAGTTTGATAATCTGAAACATTTAAGTGTGACAAACATACAAAAAAATGAGAAATTAGGAAGGGGGCAAACACTTTTTCACCCCACTGTAAATAAAATACCGGGGCAGCAGTAGTAAAAACACCAGTGGCAGTAGTAAAAACACAACAACAATAATGCTAATAAATACAGCAGGATAATAATGTGAAGAGACTAGGAATAATGATTACATTGTTGGTTTGCTTTTAACCAGTTTTTCAGGTGGGTTTTGAAGGTATTATATGTTTGAAGTTCTCTTATTGTGGATGGAATGTCATTCCATATTTTACTGCCTCTGACTGAAAGGACAGATTGTCCAAAGGTGGTACATCTATAAGGTATTTTGCAGTCTCGTGTCGTAGAGGCCCTAGTGGTTGTACCTCTTGCAGCTTAGTGTGTAGTGCAGGAGTAGTTCAAGATTTTGAAGCTATTAAAGCCCAGTAATTTGTATTTTTCCAGAATATTACAGTGGTGGTATGAGATTGGTTTTCTGTCATAGATTTTTAATGCTCTTTTATATAGTGATTCGAATTGATTAAGTGTAGTTACACCGGTAGGGGTCCAGTTGGTAAAACAATATTTCATATGGGATAAAATCACTGCATGTAAATACATTTTTTGCAGCATTTGTGGTCAGTCAGAAAGCAACTCATACCGGCTCGGACGTCGCCTGGGTTAACAAGGTCAGGAGTTCCTGGCAGTGGAAGGCGAAAGACAGAGCTGCATGGAGGAATCTGATCAGACCTAAATAAAGCAGTCATTGTCGCCCCAGACAGACTGCTATGATGATGATGATGTTGTCACCAATAGCCTAATCTCTCTGAAATTGGATAGATTGTATTTGATTGTTTTAGAGATTTTTAGCATGATTTTTAAAGGTTAAAGAAGAGTCCACAATCACACCGAGGTACTTAAATTCATGTACCAATTCCAGCTCTTCCCCTCCCAGGAAAACATTTGAGTGAGTGGTTTGAACTGGTTGTTCTGAAAAATACATACACATGGTTTTTTTAGTACAGTATTTAAAAGAAGGCATGATTTTGAGAGGTGGTTAAAAATCTCTTTGGTGGCCGGGCCCCAGGAGTGGACGAGATTCGCCCTGAGTACCTCAAGGCCCTGGATGTTGTAGGGCTGTCATGGTTGACACGTCTCTGCAACATTGCATGGAGGTTGGGGGCAGTGCCTTTGGCATGGCAAACTGGGGTGGTGGTTCCTCTTTTCAAAAAAGGGGACCAGAGGGTGTGCTCCAACTTTAGAGGGATCACACTCCTCAGCCTCCCTGGGAAGGTCTATGCCAAGGTACTGGAGAGGAGAGTCTGGTCACTGGTCGAACCTTGGATTCAGGAGGAGCAATGTGGTTTTCGTCCTGGCCGTGGCACATCGGACCAGCTCTTTACCCTCTCGAGAGTCCTTGAGGGTTCGTGGGCATTTGCCCAACCAGTTTACATGTGTTTTGTGGACTTGGAGAAGGCAGTCGACCACGTCCCTCATGGTTTTTTTGTGGGGGGTGCTTCAGGAGTATGGGGTATCGGGCTTGTTGTTACGAGCTATTCGGTCTCTGTACAACCGTTGTGAGAGTTTGGTTCGTATTGCCAACACTCGATCGGACTCATTCCCAGTGAGAGTTAGACTCCGCCAGGGCTGCCCTTTGTCACCGATCCTGTTCATAATTTTTATGGACAGGATTTCTAGGCGCAGCCAGGGAACAGAGGGTGTCATGTTTGGTGACCACAGGATGTCATCGCTGTTGTTTGCAGATGATGTTGCCCTGCTGGCTTCATCCAGCAATGACCTACAGTTCTTATTGGGACAGTTTGCTGCTGAGTGTGAAGTGGCTGGGATGAGAATCAGTACCTCCAAGTCCGAGTCCATGGTCCTCAGCCGGAAAAAGGTGGATTGTCCTCTCTGGGTTGGGGACAGGCTTCTGCCCCAAGTGGAGGAGTTTAAGTATCTTGGGGTCTTATTCACAAGTGAGGGGAAAATGGAGCGAGAGATTGACAGACGGATCGGAGCAGCATCTGCAGTGATGCAGACATTGTACCGGTCTGTTGTGGTGAAGAGGGAGCTGAGCTCTAAGGCAAAGCTGTCGATTTACCAGTCAATCTACGTTCCTACCCTCACCTATGGTCACAAGCTTTGGGTAATGACCAAAAGAATAAGATCGCGGATACAAGTGGCTGAAATGAGCTTTCTTCGTAGGATCGCTGGACTCACCCTCACAGATAGGGTGAGGAGCTCAGTCATCCGGGAGAGGCTCAGGGTAGAGCCACTACTCCTCCACATTGAAAGGACCCAATTGAGGTGGTATGGGCATCTGATCAGGATGCCTCCTGGACACCTCCCACTTGAGGTGTTTCGGGCACATTCCACTGGGAGGAGACCCCGGGGCAGACCCAGGATTTGCTGGAGAGACTATGTCTCCCAGCTGGTCTGGGAACGCCTTAGTATCCTCTCTGAAGAGCTGAAGCAGGTGGCTGGGGAGAGGGAAGTCTAGGCTTCTCTGCTTGAACTGCTGCCTCCGCGACCTGGACCTCCGGAAATGCGGTAGAAGATGGATGGATGGATGATTTTGAGAGCCAATCCTGAATACTGGACATTGCAGATGTGAGAATATGGCCAACTTCTTGGATGTTTTTTGCAGGTGTGTACATTACTGCATCATCAGCATACATTTGAATATCAATGTTTTTGCATACATGTACAGTATGTCCGGTAAATCATTCATATATAGTGAAAATAGAATTGGTCCGAGTATGGAACTTTGTGGGACACTCATTGGACACTCCTGATAAGATGATGTGACACCATTGACCACAACACATTGCAATCTGTTTGAAAGATATGATTTCATCCATTTAAGAGCTTGTTCTGAAAAGTTGAAATTAGTTAGTCTGGCTAAAAGAATTTTGTGGTCAACTGTGTCAAACGCCCTCTTCAGGTCCCAGAAAACTGCACTGACACAGCTGCACCTATCAAGAGAGCTTTGGTCTTTTCTAAAAACATACCAATGGCTGACTCTGTTGAGTAATGGCCACGAAATCCAAATTGCATAAGATGCAAGGGAGTATGGCTCTAGTTTCGATGTTCTATTAGTAATTCAGCCACCCATTTCTCTATAATTTTTTAAACTATTGGTAAGATGTTAATAGGTCTATAATTGTTTTTGTCTGTTTTATCACTGAGTTTAAAAATAGGACTGGCCATCCCCATTTTCCAAGCATATGTGTAATCGGTGGTATTAATGAGTCTTTATATTCCTTTAAAAAGTTAGTGTCCAGATCAAAATTATCCTTTGCTTTGAAGATGTTCAGTGAGCTAATAATATTGGCTACTTATGTTTCCGTTATTTCATCTACATATATAAAAAACAGGTTTTGGATCACTAACAGGAACACTTTGATAAACCAGTGGTTTAAACAGTTGTGTTCTTTTACAGAACTTATGAAGAAGTTATTCAACTCTGTCGCAATGATGGTTGGATCTTACACTAATTTATTATGAACATTTATTTCTAATTTTCTGTCATCTTTTTTGCTTTGCCTGCCACTGAGTTTGTTAATGGTATGCTAATTTTTTTTTACTATTCCCTTTCTCTTTCTTAATAATATTCATAAAAAAAAAAAATTAGCTGTGGCCTTGCGTATTACCGGTGTCACCTTATTCCTTACTGATGTAAATTTCCATCGATGAACAGTCAGACCTGATTTCAAAGCTATTTTAAGAAGGTGGTCCCTATTTTTCATTAATTGTATGCAGTCTGTGTTAACCATGGGAGATTTTCTTTTTTATCTTATTCTCCTACTGCTGTCGAAAGTCACCAATGTCGTTTTATTTTTTGTTGAAAAATAATCACCACTAAAATTTATGTCTTCTGAGAATATTTATTCCAGTCTAATTCATTTATTGTGACTTGCAGATTAGGGTGTTGACTCTTTGGAATTATATTGTGTATTATATTATCAGCAGTGTTTTTGGCTGGATTATGAAACCGTTTTTTAGAAAACTTTCTTGTAAAAAAAAAAACTGCGTTATGATCTGATAAACCTGTTAGAAGGTTGTAGGTTTGCGTGATTCTTTCTGGTTTGTATGTAAACAATAATCAATTTTAGTTTGTGAATGGTTGGTGACTCTAGTGGGCTTATCAATTAATTGATTAATTTTTTGTGAACATTCCATTAAAGAAAGAAAATCCCACAATGGTCACTGAAATAACTTGAAAATGATAAAAGTAATAATAAATAAAACATTTCTGAAAATTAACTAATTGAAAATCAGGCATTGCTTTTGAATTTTGGTTCAATAGAATCATTTTTAAAAACAAACTAATGAAGCTGGCCTGGACAAAAATGATACCCTTAATATTTTGTTGCACAATCTTTTGCTGCAATTAAGCAGTTTCTGTAACTCTCAATGAAAGTTCTGCACCTGTCCTCAGGAATTTTTTCTCACTCCTCTTGAGCAAACTGCTCCAGCTGTCTCAGGCTTGATGGGTGCCTTCTCCAGATTGCGTGTTTCAGTTCCTTCCACAGATGTTCAATAGGATTTAGATCAGGGCTCAAAGCAAGCCACTTCAGAATAGTTTAATGTTTTGTTCTTAGCCATTCTTGGCAGTTTTTAGCTGTGTGTTTTGGGTCATTATCCTGTGGGAGGACCCAAGCTTTCCAACACTGGGCAGCATGTTTCACTCCAGAATGCCTTCATAGTTTTGAGATTTCATTGTACCCAGCACAGATTCAAGACACCCTGTGCCAGAAGCAGAAAAGCAGCCCCAAAACATAACCAAGCCTCCTCTGTGTTTCATAGTGTTCTATTCTTTGTATGCTTCATACTTCTGTAAACATACTGTACAGCTGATGTGACTGGCCTAAAAGCTCCAGTTTTGTTTGGTCAGTCCAAAGGACAACCTCCTAGAAATTTTGGGACTTGTCAGCATGCATTTTGGCTGGCTTTTTAAATGGGTTATTGACGACACTTTTTCCACATTTTAACAGCTCCCACATGTCTTAATGAAATGTTTGTGACATACAGTGGTGTGAAAAAGTGTTTGCCCCCTTCCTGATTTCTCATTTTTTTTGTGTTTGTCACACATAAATGTTTCAGATCATCAAACTAATTTAAATATTACACAAAGATAACACCAGTAAACACATGCACACAAATGCAGTTTTTAAATGAAGGTGTTTATTATTAAGGGGGAAAAAATACAAACCTACACGGCCCTGTGTGAAAAAGTGACACCCCCCCCCATTAAAACATAAATTAACTGTGGTTTATCACATCTTTGGAAAGCTGAGTTCAATTTCTCTAGCCACACCCAGGCCTGATTATGGCCACACCTGTTTTCAATCAAGAAATCACTTAAATAGAACCTGCCTGACAAAGTGAAGTAGACCAAAATATCCTCAAAAGCTAGACATCATGCTGCAATCCAAAGAAATTCAGGAACAAATGAGAAACAAAGTAATTGAGATCTATCAGCTTGGAAAAGATTATAAAGCCATTTCTCAAGCTTTGGGACTCCAGCAAACCACAGTGAGAGCCATTATCCACAAATGGCAAAAACATGGAACAGTGGTGAACCTTCCCAGGAGTGGCCGGGCGACCAAAATTACCCCAAGAGCGCAGCGACAACTAATCCAAGAGGTCACAAAAGACCCCACAACAACATCCAAAGAACTGCAGGCCTCACTTGCCTCAGTTAAGGTCAGTGTTCATGACTCCACCATAAGAAAGAGGCTGGGCAAAAATGGCCTGCATGGTAGAGCTCCAAGACGAAAACCATTGCTGAGCAAAAAGAACATAAAGGCTGGTCTCACTTTTGCCAGAAAACATCTTGATGATCCCCAAGACTTTTGGGAAAATATTCTGTGGACTGACGAGACAAAAGTTGAACTTTTTGGAAGGTGTGTGTCCCATTACATCCGGTGTAAAAGTAACACAGCGTTTCAGAAAAGGAACATCTTGAGTCTAGTTCTCAAGATGGCGACCGGGATGGTCACACTTTTTCAGTGCTGAGACAAAGTCACTGATTTTGCCATTAAAAGTGGCTGGCCTGCAGTGATCGGCGCTCGTGGCGAACACGCACGGGCTGAATTGCCACCTCCGTTGGATTGCCCTTTAATCGCCTTTCTCCAGCGACTTCCTGCGCCTTCCTGAAGCGATTGCTCAGCTAACACTAGTTAGCTTAATGCTACCTGAAGCGATTGCTAAGCTAACACTAGTTAGCTTAATGCTGGCGCCAGTCTCTAAATAACTACCTACAGCGATCGGATATACCTCCAGTGGATTACCCCTTTGATCGCTTTTATCCGGCCACTGGGAGTAAACTGACCAGCGATTCCAGCGCTTCCTTGTGATTCACTGATGTGCCCTACCTGAAGCGATTGCTAAGCTAACGCTAGTTAGCTTAATGCTGGCGCCAGCCATTCCACCTAACACCAGCCTGAATCAAAGCCCAGCTGCGAGGCCCAGCGGAGATACTACCAGGCAGGCGGCTATTTGTTTGACGGGGCTCAGCAGAGATTTCACCCAGGCAGACGGAGGTAGGCGGCGGTGCCCAGCGGAGGACTTACCGTGACTGCAGCGGCGGTGTGCGACGAGACTACCCGAAGCGATTGCTAAGCTAACGCTAGTTAGCTTAATGCTGGCGCCAGTCATTCCACCTTACACCAGCCTGAATCGAAGCCCAGCTGCGAGGCCCAGCGGAGATACTACCAGGCAAGCGGCTATTTGTTGACGGGGCTCAGCAGAGATTTCACCCAGGCAGACGACGGTAGGTGGCGGTGCCTAGCGGAGGATTTACCGTGACCTCAGCGGAGCTCGGTGGCAGCGGCGGTGTGTGACGAGACTCGGTTGGAGGAGCGGGACGGGAGACCAGTTACGGCGACTATGAGCAACGAGACCAGCAACGGAAGGGGCTAGTTGGCTAGCTGAGGCCCAGCTGGATTCGAGGACGATCGGATCAGATTCTGGCGATATAAGCAGAATTTATTTTACTATCCACAGATTTTCCTTTTCCTTCTTTCCAAGAAAGACTGAAGATGGCTGCCACCGGATTAAAAAGTGGGCTGATGGGCACCACTAATAAGCCTTCTCTACTTCTCTACTTCCTCTTCGTTTTGTCTTTGTGTGTCTGGACCTGCAACAAGAAGGATTTTCCGACAAACTCAACCAAAGGTGAAGTTAAAAAGTTTTATCTGTATGGATTTGGGCTTGGACATCTCACCCTACACTCTATGTGGTCTTTAAAAGCCCTGAGCAAAAACTTCCAAATTAAGGCAAACATGGCTGTTAAGCAAAAATCACAATATGGCAGAGGATATACAGTTAAAGTTCTGTTAGTTCTGCTACTTCTGGCAGGAGATATTCACCTTAACCCTGGACCTGCCACTATTAAACAGCAGACCACTGGGTTAGCACAAAACCGAGCTGTACAAAAGCAAAAACAACATTTATTTTTCCAAACTGTTAATCATGCACGAGTTCTTTGGGACACCAAGGCTAAACCAAAGGGGATCCTCGGCGGTCATTTAAACATACGGAGCATAATCCCCAAAAGAGATGAGATTTCGGTGTTGCTGTTGGACTCAAATCTGGACTACCTTTGTCTCTCAGAAAGCTGGCTACACAGTAACATAGACACTAATATGATCGATATTGTGGGCTACCAGTGTTTTAGAAAAGACAGGCAGGTAGGGAGGGGAGGAGGTGTTTTAATTTACATCAAAGAGAAATATAAATGTCAACTGGTTGATTTGAATACTTCACTTGAATGTTTAGCTGTTAATGTATGTCTCTCTCCGGTAATGAATTTCAACATTGCAGTAGTGTACAACCCACCGTCACACAACTCTTCCTTTTATAATGAATTAAGTGATCTGGTTAAACAACTTGAGAAGAACAGAGAAACAATAATTCATGGTGACTTTAATATCAACTGGTCTGATAAAAAAGACAAACAAAAACTGAAAAGCCTCATGACTAAATTTAATTACCAGCAAATCATCAAAGGACCCACCAGGATAACCAAACAATCCAGAACACTTATTGACATGGTATTTACTAATAAACCAGAACGAATAACCAGAACCTATAATCTTGTAACTGGTCTCTCAGATCATAACATGGTTCTTGCTGTCAGGAAACTTACTAAAAAGCGACTACAGTATTTTGGGGGAGTCGATATTGACAAATCAAATTTTATTATCCCCAAATCAAAAAATGAGGAGTTTGAACATTACTTAGAGAATCAAAATTGGGAGCAGCTCATGGCAACATGTGAAGTAGATGATTGTTGTAATTTTATAACTGCAACAATCACAAAGTCTATAGAAAAATTTTCAAAGCAAATTAAAAGTAGACAACAGAAGATTAGCCTACCATGGTTAAATAATGAAATAAGAAAACTTATGAAGAGGCGAGACTATGCACTGAAAACATCACTAACCTCCAAACTACAAAATGATCACTTTGTGTACAAAAGTTTAAGAAATAAAGTGGTACATGAGCTGCGAAAATCAAAAATATCTTATTACAATAAACTGATAGATCATGCAAAGGGTAACAACAGTTCCCTATGGAGGCATTTAAATAACTTAACTAATAAAAAAAACGATCAGAAGGGGGTAAAGGAACTTAGAATCAATGGCAAGACCGTCAGTGACAAGGCTACTTTGGCAAATGAATTTAATTCACACTTTGTGGGCTCTGTGGAAGACTTAACAAAAATTTTTGTGCTGCCAAATGTGCTCAACAACACAAATTCCATACTTCCAACAGATACTTTTCACATCGATGAGGTAAATGAGAAGTTAATTGCTGGTATTGTTAAAACACTGTCAAACTCAAAAACTAATGATATCTACAATATGAGCACCTCCTTTCTCAAAATGCACAGCAAAATATTAATCAAACCACTGACTCATCTCATTAATCTCTCCATTAGGTCTAGTACATTTCCATCTGGCTGGAAAAAAGCTGTCGTCATACCAGTTCATAAATCAGGCAGTAAAGACGATATATGCAATTACCGCCCAATCTCTATCTTACCAGTCCTATCTAAGGTTCTTGAAAAAGTTGTAGCTACACAGCTGATAGACTACTTACAAGACAGTCAACTTCTTCATCCACATCAATTTGGTTTTAGACCAGGATACTCAACAGAAACAGCAAATTGTTGACTTATTGAAAATGTCAAACAGTCCTTGGACAGGGGTAATGTGGTAGGAGCTGTTTTTCTAGATCTCAAAAAGGCTTTCGATACTGTAAACCACAGTTTGCTTTTATCCAAAATGGTATCTTTTAACTTCTCCCCAAATACATTAGAATGGTTTGCATCTTATCTCCAGAATAGAGAACAGTGTGTAAAAGTTCACCAGGATAAATCCTCATTTTTAAACAACCGCATGGGTATCCCACAAGGGTCCATTCTTGGTCCTTTACTTTTCAGCATTTTTATTAATGACTTGCCGTTACACTGCTCAGCTGCAACATGCCAACTTTATGCAGATGATGCAGTTATTTACACAGCTGCCAAGACTCCAGCACAGGCTGCAGATGTACTGTCTACAAGTATGGTTGATGTCCAAGAGTGGCTCCTCAAGAACCATCTATTGCTGAACCTTCAGAAAACAGTCTCAATGTGCTTTTCAATCAAAAAATGTAACCTGCAACATTTTAAAGTTAATATACATGATCATGACATCAGTTTAGCTACAGAATTCAAATACCTTGGCATTGTACTAGATCCTCAACTCAAATTTAATCTTCATATAAAGAAAATTTCAAAAACAGTAAAAAAAAATCTGAACTGCTTTAAATTAATTAGATATTACATACCTTACGAAGCAGCTGCACTGTATATGCATTCTATGGTTTTTTCTCATATATCATACTGTTTGACAGTCTGGGCTCAAGCAGCCCCTTCCACAATAAGACATATAGGTTCATTATATAATCAAACCCTAAAAATCTTGGACAAAAAGCCCATTAGGTGGCATCACTGTAATGTTTTAAAAAAATACAACCTATTGAGTTTTGAGAGCTTCATTGACCTCTGTCTTCTGAAATTAACGTTCAAATGTTTCCATAAATCAGCACCCGAGCCACTTGCTGGTTTCGTCCAAAGACAGGACAGCAGCAGAGCCACCAGGAGTTCTGTTAACAATAACTGTAAAATATTCCACCGCAGAACCACATTTGGACAAACAGCTTTCTCTATAAAGGGCAGTCACATCTGGAACACAATGCCAAATGAAATTAAAATAATAACGGACTTTAAAACATTCACTAAAAATGTTAAAAACTGGCTGAAAAATAAACAAGAATGTACTCATGTATGAATTATTTGTCTGCAAAGTGAGAGTGAATGAAGGGAAGGAATAAATGTGTTTGTTTATAGTGTTATAGTGAGTGACGGAGGGAGGAAGGCCTGAAATAGGCAAATGTGAGTTATGTTATATGTGTTAAATGTGAGTCAGGCTGTTATATTTGTGTATTTATAATATTTATAATATTTATGTTAAATGTGAGTCAGGCTGTTATATTTGTGTATTTATAATATTTATAATATTTATAATTGTGTATTTATAATTTTTCTGCATTGATGTATGTGGTTATTGTGTATATTTTTTATCTTGATTCTTTTTTCTAAAGCCCATCCAGGGACAAGAGTTGCAAATTAGCTAATAGCTATACACTCTATGTGCAACACATCAGATTGATTGTCTTTGATTAATTGTCTATGTTTATTGCACTGTCCCTGTCAAATAAACTAATCTACTACATCATACCAACAGTAAAATATGGTGGTGGTAGTGTGATGGTCTGGGGCTGTTTTGCTGTTTCAGGACCTGGAAGACTTGCTGTGGTAAATGGAACCATGAATTCTGCTGTATACCAGAAAATCCTGAAGGAGAATGTCCGGCCTTGAGGTCACAATCTGTTTGTGACCTCAAGCTGAAGTGCACTTGGGTTCTGCAGTAGCATAATGATCCAAAACACACCAGCAAGTCCACTGCTGAATGGCTTAAGAAAAACAAAATGAAGACTTTGGAGTGGCCTAGTCAAAGTCCTAACCTGAATCCGACTGAAATGCTGTGGCATGACCTTAAAAAGGCGGTTCATGCTCAAAAACCCTCCAATGTGGCTGAATTACAACAATTCTGCAAAGATTAATGGGCCAAAATTCCTCCACAGCGCTGTAAAAGACTCATTGCCAGTTATCGCAAATGCTTGATTGCAGTTGTTGCTGCTAAGGGTGGCCCAACCAGTTATTAGGTTTAGGGGGCAATCACTTTTTCACACAGGGCCATGTACGTTTGGATTTTTTTCCCCTTCATAACAAACACCTTCATTTAAAAACTGCATTTTGTGTTTAGTTGCGTTATCTTTGTCTAATATTTAAATTTGTTTAATGATCTGAAACATTTAAGTGTGACAAACATGCAAAAAAAAAAAAAAAGAGAAATCAGGAAGGGGGCAAACACTTTTCCACACCACTGTATTTTGTTCACATTTTCTTTATTTTTTTTAATTATTGAAGCAAATTTGTTTTGTATTTTCCCTACCTTTCTTGAAATGGTCCGATTTAAAGTCTATCACTTTCAGAAACATCTTTCATCTATTCAATTCCACCCTCCCGCTTACGTCAGTTAGCCATTGGTTGACTACCTTTTAGCATCCTGGTTCAAATGAGCAGCGCTGGTTCACTAATCCACAGTCAACAGCGCAGTTGTGCACCCCCCCCCCCCCCCAACAACCTCGCCTTGACTCCACAGCAAATCACCAGCACTATGCGCAGGACGGCCCTTCGGCCACCACAACCAACCTGCCCTGAGAGCTGAGGTTGTCGGCCAGAGGCTGAGCTGAAGCACGCTATCTCAAAGGGCAGTGTCCTGTTCCCGCGGCCAGCCGGAGGACAACCCCTCACAAGACAGCTACCTGACGCTGCCCACAAGAGCAGCGACGCATGGAGTCCCAGAGGATGGTTGAGGAATTGCCCATGAGAGCCAGCAGCCTGCAGCGAGCAGCCTTGAGTCACATGCCAGGTTGGTTGCATCAACCGGCACGCCAGTCCACCGCATAATCACGACGAAACCACTGGGGAAACAGGCCAGAGTGACATGAGGCACACCACCGACTGTGGACCAGCAAACAAGGTGGAAACAGGAATGGCTATTAGAGTGACTAAGACCTGAAGAAAATAACAATACAAGCCACGCTTGGAGCAAGCCTCCTGGTACCAGTGTTAGCTCAGGGGCTAACAGGCTACTTTTAGCCCCCCCTTTCATCTATATGATGGACAGCTAGGTGGGCCAATAAGAAAGCAGTGGGCAAGTCTCAAGGACACTGGTGGGTTGGCTTTTTCTAATCATGACATACTGTATATGATTTACCCAGAAGAATCAAAAACATTTCTGGCATTTCTGGGAGAGAAAAACGAGATAAAGGCTGTGTTTTTTTAAGAGAATTAACTGTTTTGACAATTTTTGACAATTACATGACCAGTAGACTAATTTCAGATGGTTAAAACCTATAAACACACCATTTTTCAGTCAATGACCCCTTTAAGGAGAGGCATACGGTAATCAGTTAATGGATGTGTGTGTGTCTCTGTCTGTTTCAGCTCACCCGGTCAAAATTAAGCGGAACTAAAGGCTTGTATCACTGTATTTTCTCGACTTTTAATTTGCCAGAATTCTGAGATAAGGCTTTGTTTTTGAAATAAACACAAATTTAATTCACCTTTAATGTCAATGAAGCTGGGGGAAAAGGTATTGTAATAACTATGCCGGGCCCCTAGAGGCGGCAGTGTGACTTTTTTACAGCACAACACAGCAGGGTTTTTTTTAACAGCACATGTAGCTGAATTATTATAAAATAGTAGTTACTGAAAAAAAAAAACATCACACACACACGTATTCAGCAACTATACCATTTATTCATCACATCGACTGTTTTCATACTGGTTTTGCTGTTTAGTTTTGCAGAGGAAGGACAAGGTAAAACTTCTTAAAAACTCGCTAAAAACTCCCAAGTCCCAACATTCCTCGCCCACAAATGGTCACAGTGAACTGTGCATGTGCCTGGAAACTCCCACCACAAGGAAGTACTAAGCAATCCCCTAATACTGGGTGAACAAATGTCCATCTTTTTGCCTGTCTGTTTTCTTCCTCTGCCACTAAACAGCAAAAGCTCCTGTTCGCCTTGATTGTCATTATATTCACGTACCTCCATCGCTTCCGCCATTTAAAACATCTGCCACCATGCTCTTCTTTTGTTTGGATTGTAGTTGTTCAAATCAGTTTGGTGGCTCTTGGCTGCCACCGACAGTATGAGCATGTGAACTGTAGATTATTTTCACTGCGCATGCGTGTACTCCAATACTACTGGATGGATTTGGATGAAATTTTTACCACAGGTGGTCCTTGGGCGAGAGAAGAACCCATAACATTTTGGTGATGATCCGAGAATGCATAACTCCGTCAAGGCTCTGGCACTGAGGCATCAGTACCTTGGTGCTGTCATTCTGTCAGTAGTGAAGCCCTCCTGGTTTTCTTCTATGGAGTCTGTTATTGTTCAAAATGCGACTCATGGTGTAATGAGAAAGAGACGGAGCTTGACCTTGGAGTTCAGCTTGAATGATTTTGGCTGGTTTCCTAGGCTCTTTTTCTACAATGCATACAATTCTTCTGCTCAACCTGGGGTTGCATTTCCTCTTGCGTCCATGTCCTGGGAGGTTAACTACAGTACCAGAACCCTTATTCTTTTTAATAACATTGGCAACTGAGATCACAGAAACATTAAGCTGCTTAGAGATGGTCCTGTAGCCTTTACCTTTAACAGCTTTAGCTTTCTGTGGTCCATGTTCAGTGTCGTACACAGCATCCATCCATCTATCTTCTTCCACTTAATCCTTTTCAGGTCGCAGGGGGTGGGGGTGGGGGGCTGGAGCCTATCCCAGCATCTTTGGGCGAGAGGCAGGGTACACCCTGGACAGATCGCCAGTAGTACAATGACAGCTTTTCACTTTTTAAATTGGGAAACTGACTGATTACAAGTTTGAAGACACCTGTGATGCTAATTACAGAACAACCCTTAGTTTAATATGTTCCTATGGTCAAATTATTTTCAGTCCTTTCTAGGGGTATCATCATTTTTGTCCAGTCCATGATTCTGTTGAACCACAATTCAAAAGCAATGTCTGATTTTTGTAAGTTAATTTTCAGAATTTTTTTCTTATTTATTATTACTTTTGTCAGTTCCAAGTTATTTCAAGATTCCAAGATTTTATTTGTCAATACTACTATATGTACAGAACATACAAGAGAATTGAAATGCCATTTCGCTCTCTTCAGTGGTGTGCGCAATATAAAAAAGTAATAAGGCTGGAAAAACAACAGCAGTCTACTGTATGTACAGTAATGCTACCCATAGTGCAAATAGTGACAAAAGATAAAACCCAGACATCCCATAGTGCAAATAAAAATAAACGATAAAACCCAGCAATCCTATATACAGAAAAAGTAGAGCAGTAATATTCATAGTTGCAGACGGTGACAGATAGGACTGCACATGATCAGTATTGCAATAACAGACAGAGGCAGGTATGGCATTTGTGCAAATGGTTGCAGTAAGGTGCAGAGACAGGAAGGTTTTCGAGGAACAAAACAATTCAAGGCATATAGAGTGATCATATAGAGTGACGTACATGGTGGCAATGCACCTGTAAGCTGGTTGCCAACCACCAATCAAATCTAAAAGAAGAAGAAGAAGGTGCAGAGACATACAGCAGCAGATGTACTACTGTTGGTGTTTCGGTCTTTCTGTGCCAACAGCTGAGGTAGTTATTGTGCGGGTGGGTGCGTAACAGTTGGGGGGGGGGGGGTCAAGGTCCTGATGGCCTGGTGAACAAAGCTGTTTAGCAGTCTTTTGGAGCGGGCCCGGAGGCTCCAGTACCTTTTCCCCGAGGGCAGGGGCCTGAACAGGGAGTGTGAGGGGTGGGAGGTGTTGCCTGCAATGTTGATGGCTCTGCAGGTGAGATAGATGTCCGAGAGGGGGGTCAGAGTAGCACCGATGATCTTGCTGGCTACTTTCACTATCCGTTGTAGTGTCTTCCGGCAGGAGGTGGTGCAGCTTCCATACCACACTGTGATGCAGCTGGTGAGGATGCGCTCAATGGTGCCTCGGTAGAATGAGCACATGATTGGGCATGGGACTCGTGCTCTCCTCAGTTTGCGGAGGAAAAAGAGGCGGGTTTGAGCCTTCTTGGCCAGTGATGTGGTGTTGTTGGACCAGGAGAGGTCCTCAGAGATGTGCGCCCCCAGGAACTTGGTGCTGCTCACTCTCTCCACAGCTGCTCCATCGATGATGACACACACAGGGGGATGCTGTGTGTGTCTCCTTGGTTTTTCCCACGTTTAGGAAGAGATTATTGTCTTTACACCACTGGACCAGTTGGCTCACCTCATTTCTGTAGTTGGCTTCCTCATTGCTGGTGATGAGGCCCACCACCATCGTGTTGTCTGCAAACTTGATGTGGTTGGTGCTGTAGGCTGGTACACAGTCATGGGCCACCAGGGTGAAGAGCAGCGACCATTGTGGCATTTTCTTTCCTTAACGGAAGATTACCAACAAATTTGTCAACATCTGTATGTTTTTAAAAATACCCATGTAGGGACTTCCGGTCTGGACGCCATGGTAATAGCAACCTAACGCTGAAACTCCCAGACTCAATCCAAGGAAAACATCCTCAAAATCAGACCTAACGGATTTTTGGAAGATTAAAAATCAAAAGACAATAACACCATGCCTAACCACAAGCAGAAGAAACTAACATTCCCCAGGTCAGGACGCACAGCGGCTGCAGAATCTGAACCAGAGGACCTCCGTTCAGAAGACGAGGACCTGGGCCTAGCTAACAAAAGGATTAGCTTGAAATCGCTATTTGACGAAATACGACGATTTCGGGCCGAATTTCTTGAATTCAGAGAGGATCTAAAAAAGGCGAACAGCAGAATGGACCAGGCCGAAAACCGAATCTTGGAAGCTGAAGAAAGAGTAAAAGTGCTTGAAGATTCTGTGCTGGATTTACACAGAAAACAGTCAAGGCTGGAGGCTAAGCTAACCGACCAAGAAGGAAGACAGAGACGAGATAACATCAGAATTCACGGTCTGAAAGAAGGAGCTGAAGATGGTTTCAACACAGTGGCGGAATGCGTGGAATCCTTATTGAGAGAGAAGTTGGATATTCCACAAACCACCGATTTGAAAATAGAAAAAGCCCATCGTACATTAGCCGCAAAGCCAGCCCCGGAAGCGCCCCCACGTTCTGTGGTGGTAAGATTCGCCAATTTCAAAATAAAACAAGAGGTTGTAAGACGGGCTTGGCAGAAAAAAGGATTTATGCATCATGAGAGAAAAGTCTTCGTGGAGCACAATTACGCCCCTGAGGTTCTTAAAAAACGACGGGAATATAACGACGCCAAAAAGGTTTTACGGGAACAGAATCTACGCTTTCAGACGCCATTTCCGGCAAAGCTAAGGGTCTTTTACGGGGAAGAGTCATGTCTCTATAATTCAGCGGAAGAAGCAACAACTGACATGGCAAGGAGAGGACTCCCGGTAACGGTGTTTAAACCCGCAGCGGATCTGAGCGAGAAAATCAGAGCTCAAACGTGGTCCACTCAGAGACCTTCAAAATCCACGGGCCAGCAGCGGGAAACCCAGCCCCAGAGATACAAAGATAAGCTTTCCAGTTCCAGGAAGGAATAGCGACCTTTTTGGGTTTTTTTTTTTCTTTTCAGTCACTCTACACTTCCACCCCCCCTCCTACAAGGTAACAAACATTAAAGGAGATGCAGAATCAGCATGTGGTAAAACCTTTCATGGAGCAGTTATAGCATTAGAAACAAATGTCTTCTTAATTTAAAGGGGAAAAAAAAAATCATGTTAAAATAGAAATGTAACAATGACCCACATGTTCTCTCCATGCTAACAAATACTGTGTTAGAGTGAATGTTTGCTGTGATGGGGGTGGGAAGGTGCACACAATCTCATAGGGTATAGGCATAAAAAAAAAAAAAAAAAAAAAAAAATCATTACAAATTCGGATTGGGATCTGAAATTCACGTTAAAAACATGGGACAACTTACAGGGGTAAGAGAGGGCCCTCAACACATAACAGAGTTTGAGGAATTTCCCTCAGAGCCTACACTCCATCAGGGCTCGTACAGGGTCTTTAAGGAGACCCCAGCTCAGGAAGTTTTTTTGACAGTTTTTTGTTTTAAAGTTTCGTACACTATGTTCTTAATGTTCAGTTTCTGAGTAGCAAAAAAGAGGGCCACCACACTGTTATACTAAAAAAGAAAATACAATGGAGAAACAGGGTGTAACCAAAATAGCCTCATATAATGTAAAAGGGATCCTGAATCCAGTTAAAAGATCCAAGATTCTACGCAAAATGAAAAAAAGACAAAGCAGAAATAATATTTTTACAAGAAACCCACCTAACAGACGTGGAACACACTAAACTCAATAGACAAGGGTTTAAAATGATCTCTTCATCTTCATATAAATCAGGGAGGAGGAGGGGAGTAGCGACATTGATATCAACCAAAATTACATTTGAAAAAAAATCAGAACACAAAGATAAAGAAGGGAGGTACAGTTTGGTAACTGGGCGGCTAGAGGGAGAAGATATCACCCTGCTGAATGTATATGCACCACCAGGGGCTAAATGGAAATTTTATAAAAATGTATTCGACCTAATGATAACTAAAGCCCAAGGTTTAGTGATATGTGGTGGAGACTTCAATCTAAGACTGAATCCATACTGGGATGCGACAGGTAATTCTTCACATCAAAATAACACCCAAAGTAAGAATACTCGGATGCTACTAAAAGAAATGGGAATCTGTGACGTATAGAGGGAATTCAACCCCAATGTAAAAGATTATACTTTTTATTCAACGCCACATTCATCTTACTCAAGGATTGATTACTTTTTTATGTTTAATAGAGACATTGGAAGAGTAAAAACATGTAAAATAGGACTGATGGATCTCTCCGACCACAGTCCGATCTATATGGACTTAAACATCCAAAAATACACAAATAATACATTTTCCTGGAGGTTGAATTCAAGTGTCCTGAAAGGACCACTGAAAGATGAATTGGAATCAGATATTCTCAGATATTTGGAAGAAAACGATAATGGAGAAGTATCTCCTTTAATACTATGGGATGCGTGCAAAGCTGTAATAAGGGGAAAAATTATTGCAAAACTGGCAACCCAAAAGAAACTGAGACAAGAAAAACTAATCACACTAGAGTCAGAACTCAAGAACCTAGAAAAAGAACACAAAGACAACACTCATTCTAATGGCTCGCTCAAGATTAAAGAAATTAAAAATCAAATAAATGAGATCTACACAATAGAAATCCAGAAGAAACTTACATTTCTGAAACAAAAACACTATGAAGCAGGCAGTAAATCGGCAAAATTACTAGCCTATAAATTGAGGAAACAACAAACGGAAAGAGCAATCTACAAAATCAGAGACCCAGTATCAAAGGAAATAAAATTCAGAATTCAGGATATTCTTAAAAGCTTCGAGAATTACTACAAGAACTTATACTCCCACAAAAAACATAAAAACGCATCCGAGACATTACTAAACACATTAAACCTTCCCCAACTTACGGATTCACAAAATAAAACCCTACTGTCAGAAATACAACCTAAAGAATTGGAAAAAGCAATTATGAAACTTAAAGCTAACAAATCCCCAGGAGCAGATGGCTATACAGCAGAATGGTACAAAACCTTTAAACAGCAACTATCTCCTCTCCTCCTGAAAACATTTAACTACGTCCTCCACACAGGGGAAATCCCCCCTCCTGGAGAGAAGGGGTCATTGCAGTTATACCTAAACCTGAAAAGGATAAACTAGAATGCTCCAACTACAGACCAATCAGTGTATTAAATCAGGACTATAAGCTTTTTACCACTATCCTTGCCAAAAGGTTAGAAAACATACTGACAGACTTAATTCACTTAGACCAAACAGGTTTTATAAGACAAAGACAGACACAAGACAACATTCGACGCACTTTACACATAATTCATCATATAAAAAAATATAACTTAAATGCAGTCATATTGGGATTAGATGCTGAAAAAGCATTTGATTCGGTTGACTGGTCTTTTCTATATAGAATCTTATCCAGTTTCAATTTTCATAACAACTTCATTAGAACTATACAGGCATTATATAAAAAACCAACAGCTAAAATAAGGATTAACGGTAAATTATCATCATCTTTTGAGCTGGAAAGAGGATGTCGTCAAGGCTGCCCCCTGTCTCCACTGCTCTTTGCAATCTTCATAGAACCTCTGAGCCAATGGATAAGACAAAATCAAGAAATTCAAGGTATTACACTTGGTCAGAAGGAACATAAAATAGCACTCTTTGCTGATGACATTTTAATATACCTAGGGCAGCCAGATACTTCTCTACCAGAACTAATCTCAGTTTTTTCAGACTATGGAGATTTATCGGGGTACAAATTAAACATGCATAAAACCCAAGTCTTAACATTCAACTATGACCCAAATCATTTTTCACTAAATGAACTCAAAACTAACTGGGAGTTGGAATCTATGAAATATCTGGGGGTCAATATCCCAAAACAACTCGACAAAATTATAACACTAAACTATGATCCACTGGTGACTAAAATAAAATCTGACCTAGCAAGATGGAATATAATACCATTCTTAGGTACTGCACAAAGAATTGAAGCAGTCAAAATGAATATACTTCCACGTCTTCTATACCTTTTCCAAACAATACCGGTAGAACCTCCCAAAAAAACATGGCAGGAGCTGGACAGAAGGATCTCAAGATTCATATGGCAGGGTAAGAGACCTAGAATCAGATATAGAACCCTACAGCTAAACAAAGACAAAGGTGGGCTCGCGCTGCCAAATATCAGGGACTATTTTATAGCTGCACAAATTAAAACTTTAGTAGAGATATGTAACCCAGTCTACACTGCACAATGGAAGGAGATGGAATGCCAAATAACAAGTGACATCCCCCTACAGGCGATAATAGGGAACAATGCCTTAACTAAACTCTTGAATAACACCAACCCGTGGATAGAGACCCCGCTAAAAATTTGGTTTAAGATAGTCAGAGAGAATCAAGCTAAAGAGCCCTATCGACTTCTGCAATGGATTGCCTATGATCAAGACTTTACCCCCAATAAAACAGACACTAGATTTAAAGAGTGGAAAGAGAAAGGGCTGATAAAATATTACGATTTTTTTAAGGGTCAAACTTTAAGAAGTTTTGAAGATTTGAAAAAACAAGGTCTAATAAATCAAGATCTTTACAGGTTCTTTCAGCTTAGACACCACATAAACAATATACTTAAAAAGGAGGATTTGGAAAGGGCCCAGTCAGGTGTTCTGAAGGCCTTCTTAATGGCATATAAAGGGATCCCAGGGATCAGATACATTTCTAAAATATACCAAGGTCTTCAAGACTTAAAAGGAGACAACACATCATACGTATATAAAAGAGAGACAGGAAAAAGAGGGGAATTTCACTTTACAATTGGAAATATGGGAAAAGCTAAATAAACAGCAATGGAAAAGTACCTCTTCCCTGCAGTGGAGAGAATTTGGATGGAAAAATTTGGTAAGATTTTTCAGAACACCTGCACAAAACAAATTTACCCATAAGGGGTTGAACTGTTGGCGCTTGTGTGGTGAAAAGACTGCAAATCATTTTCATGTGTTTTGGTCATGCCCAGTTATCCACCAATATTGGACCAACGTACAGACAATATTGGGGAAAATATTCAAAATAACAGTTCCCTTTTCTTTTGTAACTTTGTATTTGGGTTTACTACCGGACTCACTGGAAAGACGAGGAGATAAATACTTATTCAATGTTTTAATATTGGCAAGTAAAAAAGCCCTAACTAAAAAATGGATGCTGAAGGACTGTCCTACACCTGAAGATTGGATTAACGTGATTCAAGACATTTACTCGATGGAAAAGTTGACATTCGCACTGAGACAGGACATGGATGGGTTCATGAACTTTTGGCAACCCTGGATCGCATATGTGTCTTCCATTAGATCTAATCTTTGACAAATACCATTTCAATGATGGTCCCGCTCTTTGTTCCAAAGCTACTCAGATGCTCTTTTACTTTTAATTACTTAATTTTCTGTTTGTTTGTTTTTTGCTGTTCTGTTTGTTTGTTTATTCGTTTTTTTGTTTTGTTTTGTTTTGTTTTTATTTAATTCTCCTTAATTTCACTTTTTCTTTCACTTTAAAAAAAAAAGGGGGGTGTTGTAATAACTATCCTACCAATGTTGTCAAATAGCAAAAAATAAGGGAACATGTGATGAAAATGTAAACAATGCAATGCTGTAATGACCTGTATACCCTTTACAAAAACTTAAATTAAAAAAAAAAAAATACCCATGTATGTGTGAACAAGGTTTTAGGTAATCAACCTCTCTGGGACCTTTTTATACTAAGAATGAAAAGGTGAGGGTATACTTTACTCAGACTGCAACTATAAGTCTCTGTCATGTCACTTCATGTCATTATATATATTTTTTGCGTACTTTATTTATCCCCAGAGGAGAAATTCAGGGCATCCACCTAGATGGGTGAAGCAGCCACGGTACGGCGCCATCCCTTCACCATTCACACACACATTGACACTTAGGGCCACTTTAGAGCCTCCAGTTAACCTAACTTACATGTTTTTGGCCTGTGGGAGGAAACCAGAGTACCTGCAGTAAACCCACGCAGACACGAGGAGAACATGCAAACTCCACACAGAAGGGTCACTGATGGTCAGTTGGTGGGATCGAACCCCCAATGGTCAGGGGTGGAATCGATCCCATGACCTTCTTACTGTGCTGCCACTGTGCAAACCACTGCACCACCGAGCTGCCCAATATATCATGTCATTTCATTATATAAAGAATAGGCTTTGCTGTCATTGTACAGTCATTGTACTGTACAACTGTACAATGACAATAAAGCCTATTCTATTCTATTATTTCCATAAATACTAGAGGTCTCTTAAAGTGACACTTCGCCAAAAATCAAACTTTTTTTTTTTAATATATATTTTATTCAGTTTTTTTTAAAAATAAGACAGAACAATAAACACTGCCAGTGCTCAAGAAAATACACAAAGAAATAAGTAATTGTTACACAAAGCCCATATAACTACAAAAGTGTAAGCAGTCCATGCTAAGCAAGTTTCATAATACAATCCTTTCATGTTACAGGCTGAGTCTTCTTTTTCTTAATGTGATCCATAAGTGGTCCCCAAATTTTAGTAAACATATCTTGAGTGTTAGACAAATGATATCGAATCTCTTCAAGGTACAAGCAGGATGCCAAATCGTTGAGCCAGTTAATATAACTGGGCGGCGTATTGGCCTTCCATTCTTTCAGGATGACCCTCTTCGCAACAATCATGCCAAACCTGATAGCATGCTGAAGTGACTGTGAGCAGAGCAAAGTTTGATCTGAACAACCAAGTATTACTGTTAAGACATCAGGTATTATGACTTTTTTATATATGACACTGTACAAATTAAAAATCTGAGACCAAAAATTTTTAAGCGAGGGGCAGGAGAAAAATAAATGACATAAAGTACCATCACTTATTTTACACTTGTCACATAGTGGTGAATTGGTCGGAAAAAGTCTATTAAGGCGAGTCTTAGAGTAATGTAATCGGTGTATTACTTTAAATTGTATTAGCTGAAGTCTGGCATTTACTGAACATGAATGAATACCAGCTAAGGCTCTTTCCCATAGATCATTTGAGATCTCTATACCTGCATCCCTCGTCCATGCCTCCTTGACATGGGTCGAAGACGTTGGCCAAGAGAAAAGATTAACGAATTCTGAAACTAAATGCTTGGAGGTTGGGTGTTTTCTCAAAACCTCATAGAAATCATGTTGTACAGGAAGTTTGACAAAATGGGTTAAAGACTGTTGTACAAAATGTCTAATCTGCAGGTACCTGAAAAAATGACCAGGTGGGAGATTGAACTTCATTTGTAATTGTGTAAAAGATGCAAAGTTTTTGTTGATATACAGGTCCTTTATTGAAAGAATACCTTTATTTGACCATTGCCTGAACACAGGATCTGATAAAGCTGGTTTGAAGGCAGGGTTTTGGCATATAGGTGCATATATAGAAAGGTCAGGAAGATGCAATATCTTCTTAATTTGTTTCAGAATTCTGAAAGAGTTGTGCAGCACAAAGTCATGTCTGAACACATTCAGAGGGACGTTGACCTTGCTAAATAATAAAGCAGATAAAGATGTACCAATGAGGGATTGACAGTTATGAGATTCAAGTGCAGGCCAACACGGTATTTGATCCGCATAATGATTATCTTGGGACCAGAAGACCAAGGCCCTTGCGTTGCAGGCCCAATAATAATGTCTCATAATAGGCAACCCAAGACCACCCTCAACCGAGGATTTTTGGAGATGTAATTTAGAGACACGGGGGTTTTTGCCAGCCCAAATAAAGGAGATGATAATGGAATCAACTAATTTAAAAAAAGATGCTGTAAGAAAAATTGGCAGATTCTGAAATAAAATATATAAATTTAGGAAGTACAATCATTTTGACAATATTTACTCGTCCAATTAGAGAAATTGGTAGTAATTTCCATTTCTCAATCATGCTCCTAATCTTATTTAATAGTTCTGTAAAATTCAATTTGAAAATAAGTTTGGGATTCCTAGGGATGGTGATTCCTAAATATTCAAAGTGCTCATTTGATATTTTAAAAGGTAATGTATTGAGAAATGTTTTATCTAGACCATCTGAAAGAGGCATGAGAACACTTTTCTCCCAATTAATGGTAAAACCAGAGAACTGACCAAATTCCCTAATGATCTCAAGAAGAGGTGGAAGAGACTGTCTAATGTCAGACAGTGTCAAAATGACATCATCAGCGTACAAGCCAATAGTACATTCAAATGCGCTATATCTAAACCCTACTATTTCAGGCTCTATCCTGATGGCAATAGCAAGTGGTTCAAGTGCCAGAGCAAAAAACATTGGCGATAGGCAACAGCCCTGCCTGGTCCCGCGATGTAATAAAAATGAGGCAGATTTATTGTTGTTAGTAAGTACAGGGCATCAGGTGTGCTGGCAATGGAGTAGGTGTGTGCGTTGCTGGCTCCTGCTATATTTTTTTTTCCTTACTTTTTAAACCCTATTTTGCTGTAAGCTGTTAATGTTTTGGACATTTAATACGCGCAGAATTTGTTTTGAGTTGTGAAATATGTCCAAAACAAGAAAGCAGACTGAAAAGGAGGCAGCAGGGAACAATACTAACACCAGCTTAGCTGAGGATGCTAATATCAGCCTTAACCCTGCACTTGTTGCCTTGCTAGAGCAACACAGAATGTCCATAGCTGCTGACTTCAAAGCTTCATTTGAGCTTATTAATGGTAAGCTGGACAAGATTCAAGCAGATGTGGCGAACCAAGAGCAACGCATTGGCGACCTTGAAAACAACGCGGAGGACGTCAGCCAGCGCCTAGCGGCGCTTGAAGTTACATGTGAGTCAATGCAGGAGGAGAACAAACTTTTGAAAAACAAACTTTCTGACCTGGAGGGAAGAAGCAGGAGGCTGAATATTCGTCTGGTGGGTCTGCCGGAGTCCTTTGACGTGGGTCCACGGCCATCTGAATTTTTTTCTCGGCTGTTGGTGGACGTCTTTGGCACACAAACTTTGCCATCTCCCCCAGAGCTGGATAGAGCCCACCGCAGCCTCATGCCCAAGCCGAGTCCGAATGGGAAGCCGCGCGCTGTCATTATTTGTTTCCACCGGTTTCGGACCAAAGACTTGGTGATGAGAGAAGCGCGGAGACGCCGTGGAACTTTGGAATATCGTGGACATAAACTTCAGTTCTACGAGGATTATAACGCCGACGTTCAGAAGCAACGAGCCGAATATAAGGAGGTTATGTCCGAGTTGTACAAGAGAGGTTTTCGTCCTTCTCTTCTTTTCCCCGCCAGGCTCCGGATAACTCTTCCAGACGGCCAAAACCAGTGGTTGGCGTCCGTCTCAGAGGCCACCCGCTTCATGCAAACCAGGGAGAGAAACCAGCAATTTTCGCCTTGAACTGGACATTTCTGGGTTGACCAGCTGCCGCGCTGGACTGCTTGATTGTAACTTCATTGAAGCTGCACCGACTGGACATTGATGCATTTTTAGATGTTTAAAAACAAGGTAAAATTGGCTCCCTATACGTTGTTGTTTACTTAATTCTTTTTTAATTTAATTTAATTTTTTTTTTCTTAGGGTAAAACGTTCATATTATGCAGGATTGAAGCCAGTTGTATGGGAGCATTCTATTAGGATGAAAATAGAGCAGGAGATGGAGCGGTTGCTGTTTTTTTGCAACCGGCTGGAGTGTTGTTATAGGTTTGGTTGTTGGATTTTTTTATTTTTTTATTTTTTTTTGTTTTGTTTTTTGTTATGGATTTATTTACACCCCCCTTACCCCCTCCTTTTTTTTTTTTTTTTTTTTTTTTTTTTTTTACCCGTACCTCACTTTACTCTTCTTTGGGCTACACAACATAATATATAAATTTTACTCTTTGAATGAATAGTAATCTTACTTTGGTAAGCTGGAATGTGAAGGGGTTGAACCATCCAATTAAACGAAAGAGAGTCATGTCACGTCTAAAGCAGTTTAAGCCTGGGGTACTGTTTTTGCAGGAAACCCATTTGCAGGATTCCGACCACTTGCGTTTGTCAAAATGTTGGTCAGGACAATTTTTTCATTCAAATTTTAAAGCTAAGGCCAGGGGCGCTGCTATTCTTATTGATCGAAATATCCCATTTATTCCCTCTAATGTTGTATTAGATAAAAATGGACGATTTGTAATAGTATCAGGTAAACTTGGCAATAAACATGTCACCTTGGCTAATCTGTATGCACCGAATTTTGATGATGTGCACTTTTTTCGCAACCTTTTTTCGCAACTTCTGGATTTAAATACTCATTCTCTAATTCTTGGGGGTGACTTTAATTTGTATATGGATCCGATCTTAGACCGCTCATCCTCAAAACCTGCTAGTCTTAATAAATCTGCAACTTATGTTAAGTCTTTTCTTGAGGAATATAGCCTTACAGATCCTTGGCGTTTTTTACATCCTAACGGCAGGGACTATTCTTTTTTCTCTCACGTACACCATACTTATACCAGAATAGATTATTTTTTTGTTGACAATTTATTAATTAATAACCTTTGCTCTTGCAGTTATGATAGCATCTCGGTTTCTGATCATGCCCCTCTTGTACTTAAAATGATCCTCCATGGATGTGACTCCATGAGAAAGCATTGGAGATTGGATCCATTATTACTTACAGATGAAAAATTGGTTGCGAATATTTCTTCTAAAATTAATTTTTTTTTGAAAGAAAATAAAACTCCTGGTATGCCAAATAAAACGATATGGGAGGCCATGAAGGCATTTCTTAGCGGGGAATTTATTTCATTGGCAGCATTTAAAAGACGATCCTTAATACAGGAACAGAAGGCTATTTTAGATCAAATCCTGGACATTGACAGACAATATGCTCAATCTCCATCACCCGCTCTGTACAAGGAACGTATGATATTACAAACTAAACTTAATTTACTTTCTACTCGACAAATTGAAGGTTGTTTAATAAGGAACAAGAGTGAATTTTATGAACATGGCGAAAAAAACAGTAAACTTCTAGCTAATCAACTGCGTGGTATTAGAGCTAAGCAAATTATTACTGGAGTTAGGACAGATAAAGGAGAGGTGACATCTGACCAACAAGTGATTAATGATATTTTCAGGTCATTTTATTCCAAATTATATACCTCAGAATATACAACAAACTTAAAGGATTTGGAAAATTTTTTTGATTCTATTGATATTCCTTCGATTTCTTCAGAATCTCAGCAAATTTTAGAAGCTCCCATCACAAAAGAAGAAATTCAGCTGGCAATATCATCCATGCAATCAGGAAAATCTCCAGGACCTGATGGGTTTTCCGCTGATTTTTTCAAAAAATTCTCTGACGACCTCGCCCCTTTCCTTTGTCAAGTTTTTACAGAGTCGCTTGACTCCGGTACACTTCCTCCTTCATGCTATCAGGCCTGTATCACTGTGTTGCTTAAAAAAGATAAGGATCCTGTTGATTGTGCTTCTTACAGGCCTATTTCCTTGTTAAATACCGATGTTAAAATTTTGTCAAAGTTGTTAGCTTCAAGGTTGGAAAAGACTCTTCCTTTTATAATTTCACAGGACCAAACCGGTTTCATTAAAAATCGCCATTCTTTTTTTAACTTGAGGCGGTTGTTTAATATTATTTATACTCCTCACCACAACATACCTGAATGTCTTATTAGTTTGGACGCTGAAAAGGCATTCGATAGGGTTGAGTGGGAGTATTTGTTTTTTACTTTGGAGAGGTTCGGTTTTGGTCCTTCCTTCTGTTCCTGGATTAAACTTCTCTATGCTAGTCCTTTAGCTTCAGTGTTAACTAATTGTCGCTATTCTGACTATTTTAGACTTTACCGTGGTACGAGGCAAGGCTGTCCTTTGAGCCCGTTGCTCTTTGCCTTGGCAGTTGAGCCGTTAGCTATTGCAATCCGCGGGAGCCGGGACTTTCTAGGCATTCGTAGGGGTGGCATTGAGCATAGGGTTTCACTCTATGCTGACGATCTTTTACTATTTCTCTCCAACCCACTTACTTCATTACCCGCTATACTCAACATTTTGGATAGTTTTAGTAGGTTTTCTGGTTATAAAATTAATCTTAATAAGAGTGAACTGTTTCTGATTAATGAAAAGATTCAAGTTCAGGATTTTGAAAATTTTCCTTTCAAGGTTGTTATTGATCATTTTAATTATCTTGGGATATGTGTCACTAAACAATTTAATTACTTGTTTAAAAATAATTTTCTCCCCTTACTTGACCAGTGCAAGTTAATACTTTCCAAATGGTCCCCATTATCCTTGTCTTTAATTGGCAGAATCAATTCTGTAAAAATGATGTTACTTCCAAAGTTTTTATATTTGTTTCAATGTCTCCCCATTTTTATTCCTAAATCCTTTTTTAAGTCTTTGGACTCTCTGATTACCTCATTTATTTGGAATGGTAAACATCCGAGATTGAGGAAAGTTTTTCTTCAAAGACCCAAATCAGTGGGTGGCATGGCTCTGCCTAACTTTCAATATTACTACTGGGCAGCAAATATCAGGTGCATGTTATATTGGAAACATTTTTATCTGGAACCCAAATCACCAATTTAGATCCTTATAGAGTCACATGTGGACAATCAAACCTCCCTACCGGCAATTTTAGGTTCACCACTTCCCCTTGCTTTGTCTACACTGGGTAATAATAAAGTAGTTCGTCAGTCTCTTAGAATTTGGTCTCAATTCAGGAAAAACTTCGGTCTTCAGTTTTTCTCCATTAGAAGTCCAATTGCCGCAAATCATTTATTTACCCCATCAACTATTGATAGCGCATTTCATATATGGCACAGAAAAGGTTTAAAATCTTTTGCGGATTTATATTTTGATGGTCAATTTGCAAGTTTTTCTCAACTTTCCACTAAATTCGACATCACTTCTACACATTTTTTCCGCTTCCTCCAGGTCAGACATTATGTGCAAACCATGACAAAACAATTCCCTCAAAAACCTTCTGATAATCCTCTAGATGATTTTTTATTAGTTAAACCAACTTCTAAGGGGGTAATGTCAGTTTTATATAATTTAATTTCAAATTTACAATCTTCTTCTCTGGCCGCTATCAAATTGAATTGGGAACAAGATCTTAATTTTACTTTTACTGATGAACTGTGGGACTCTATTCTTGGCCAGGTTCACACTGTATCAATGTGTGCTCGTCACGCTCTTATTCAATTTAAGATTGTACACCGGGTGCACCTGTCCAAGGTTAAGTTAGCACGTATTTACTCGGATATAGACCCAACTTGTGAAAAGTGTGGTAGCGCTCCTGGCACTTTGCTTCACATGTATTGGTCCTGCCCTGCATTGATGAATTTTTGGCATTCTGTTTTTATCACTATGTCTGAAGTCCTGCAATATCAAATTAAACCTGATCCATTATGTGCCATTTTTGGTGTGGCTCCAGAACTTGTCTTGCCAAATTCCAAATTAAAAGTATTCAAATTTTCATTATTATTGGCCAGACGTGCTGTATTACTGAAGTGGAAAGACTCTTCGCCCCCTTCACATTTACAGTGGATAAAAGATATAATGTCCTATTTGGATTTAGAAAAAATCAGATATACAGTCTGTGGCTCTGAAAACAAATTCTATAAATTATGGCGCCCGTTTCTTGACTTCTTTGAAAGACCCACGATTATAGTTTCTGAGTAGCTCATATCCCCTTTACCCCACCCCCACTTCACACACACAATTTTTCTTTGTATTTTTTTTAATTATTGTTTATTTAAAGGTTTTTGTGCTTTGAAGCATTTACATTTGTTAGCTTTAAATTCTAGTTTTTCACTGTTTGGTTAAAACAAAAATGAAAATTTTTAATACTTTGTATTGTATTGATACTTCAATTAATAATAATAAAAAGACCTTTGAAAGAAAGTAAGTACATATGATCTAGGACGTGCATAGAGCATTTTTGCGATAGCTATAAATCTGTCACCAAAGCCAAATCTTTTAAGAGTAATAAACATACAGTATACTCCCACTCAATTTGATCGAAGGCCTGTTGTGCATCCAAAGAGACAACAGCAGAATATGGTGGGTTGTTAGAATACATGACGTTCAGAAGTCTACGAGTATTCGAAAATGCAAACCTTTCGGGGATAAACCCGGTTTGGTCACTATGAATTAAGGAACCAATGTGTTCGTTCAAGCGGTTTGCCAAAACTTTTGCAACAATTTTCTGGTCACTATTTAAAAGGCTGAGAGGGCGATAAGAAGCTAGATTTGTTTCATCTTTACCCTTCTTCAACAGTAGACAAATATTCGCATCGTATAATGTCGCTGGGAATGATCCTTCCTTCACGGAAGAGTTTATCATACGAAACAACAATGGAGCAAGTTTATCAATGTGAATTTTATAAAATTCAATGCCAAATCCGTCAGGGCCACAAGCCTTACCATTTGGAAATGAACGGATGGCAGCTTTGATCTCCTCTAGTGTGAAGTCAGCATCCAACTGTTGTTTGGCATTTTCACTCAATGTGGGCATATCCAATCTATTTAAGAACCCCCATATGTCTTCCTTTGATGACGATAATTTAGAGGTATACAAGTTTTTATAATATTCATAAAAAGTGTTATCTGTAAAGGGTCAGTTATTAGTTCTCCATTAGATACAATTTTATAAATTGCCCGTTCAGCTTGAACACCTCTCAACTGCCTAGCGAGTACGCTGTGTGCTTTATCACCAAGCTCAAATTGCTTTTGTTTAAGCTTTCGTATATAATTACAAACATGCTCACCAAGAATGCGGCTGTATTCAAGTCTTGCAGATACAATATTCTTTAGTATTTCATCTGATTTTGAGATACGAAATGATTCCTCCAACAAAGGGAGTTGGGTCTGTATTTCAGACATACGCTTCTGTTTAACCTTTTTATTATAAGACTGGTACGAGATAATATCACCCCTAATAACGGATTTAAATGTTTCCCACAGTGTGGAATCAGATACCTCACCATTATCATTAAAGTATAAGAAATCTGTAATTTTGTTTGAGATGCTTTCACAAAAAGCTTTATCTGAATTTAATGCCGGATTGTATTTCCAATTATATGAGTGCACAAGCATATTGAAGTTTATTTTAACAGACACAGGGGCATGATCAGAAATTAAAATATTGTTATAATCTGAACTGACAACGTTGGTAATTAAATTGGAATCAACGAGAAAATAATCAATCCTAGTAAAACTGCCATGTACCTGGGAGAAAAAGGAGTACTGTCTGTCCAAGGGATGTTGATGCCTCCAAATATCCACTAAATTTAGCGATTTAATAAGATTATTTAGGACTGGCACAGATTTTAACATGGGAGCAGTTGTAATGGAAGATCTATCAAGATGAGGGTCTAGGAAACAATTAAAATCACCTCCTATAATAATGTTACAGTTATTCTGTTCCGCAACAAGACGAAAGATTTTACAGAAGAAATCCGGACTGTCAAAATTTGGAGCATATACATTTAAAAGGGCCAATGGCATAGAGTTTATGATACCTGTTACAAGCACAAATCTCCCACCTGGATCGGTCACCATAGACTTGAATACAAAAGGTATAGTTCTGCGCACTAAGATGGCCACTCCTCTGGCCTTTGAGGAAAAGGTAGATTGATAAACCTGGGATAGCCATAAGGCTCTCAACCGTCTCTGTTCTGTGGGGTGAATATGGGTTTCCTGTAAGAAGATTATATTAGAGGACAATGATTTCAGATGTGAAAATACTTTTACTCTTTTGAGAGCTTTCCCCAAACCCCTACAGTTCCATGATGTGAACGTGAGATGACTCACACCTGATCCAGAAGAACCAGCTTGCATTCGAAAACTAAATTTAAAAAAATATATGGGCTTAGGCAGTAAATGGCTACACTGGCAGGCAAAACAAACCAAACAAAGAACAAATTAAAAAAGAAAAACATATTATAAAAACCCATTCCCTTAGCGCCGCAAAAAACAGGAACAAAGCGGCAAAACCCACTAATACTTGGGAGACTGCTGGGTAACGGACACAATTTTGCGTTTCAGCAAACCACCAATGGAACCGCGCAGTCTTCTAATGTAAATCAATTAACTGAAAGAAAGCTACACACAGAGACAATATAATTAACTTGGAATATGCCATCAAAAAAGGGCGAGGCAGAATAAAGTGCAGTATTAGAGTGGCGTCAACAGCTGTATAATTTAAACAATGTGCACTTCGTCAGTTATACACTGTCAGTCAGGGAGTTGGCAAACCTCTCTGCATCCACCGGAGTGTTAAACACTTTAACTTCTCTGTTGTGGACGACCTGAAGTTTGGCTGGAAACCGTAGAGAACACTTGGCGCCGGCATCAGTCAGCTTCTTCTTGACATTGTTAAAGGCTTGACGCTGTGATGCAACCTCCGCCGTGTAGTCCGGGAAGATGTACACTTTGTTGCCTTGATAACTGAGTGGACCCTGTTGTCTGCTGAGTTTAAAAATATTGGCCAAGTCGCGGTCATTGTGGACTTTGGCGATGATCATCTGTGGGCGCTCGGTGTCCGGAGGCTTAGGTTTGAGGCTGCGGTGGGCACGGTCAATTTTAATGGGCTTGGTCAGGTTATTCGGGCCAAGCAGCTCCGGTAGCAGTCGTGTCACAAACTCCGTGGGATTGCCCTTCTCTTCTCCTTCTTTGATCCCCACGATCCTGATGTTTAACCTACGCGAGCGCCCCTCCAAGTCATTTAGCTTAGCCTTAAGCCGACCATTGTCCACCTGCAACTCACGATAGCTAGCTTCCAGTGCCGTGATGCGAACATCTGCGTCGGAGAGTGCCACATCCATACTATCCAAGCGTTGTTCAGTCTGATTATGTTCATTCTGTAATGTGCCCAAATGCATCTCCACTGTGCTTAAGCGACCCTCCACGGACTTTTTCAACTCTTCCATCTGCGCTGAAACTTTAGCTAGCTCAGCGCCATATTTGTTAACTGCAGCTAATATAGCTTCGTTGCTAGCGCTAGCCGAGGCTGAATTTGATGGTTTTACCTCGTCTCTCTTGGGTGGCATGATTGGAGGTTGGTTAGAAACAGCTCTGACGATAAGTAGGCAAAAATAAACAAAATTTAGAAGTCTGCGACGGAGCCTCGTGGAAACACGTCTACTCCATTACTGCGCACGAGCGCCCCCTCCAAAAATCAAACTTTTTTCTTGTGAACATGTCTGTAACATGTTTTTATGACTTCCAAGGCATATCAAGGGCGAAATCACTCAAATGTCTAATATCTCTTGTTTTTTTTGTTTTTTTGTTTTTTTTTTTTTGCTGTAAGGTTTCAGTTAAGCCCTGCTCCTGCAAAAAGGCAAGTTGAGACAGAACGTTTTTGGTGACATAACTATTCGTGGTGCTGGTACGCGAGTAGCGTTAAACCAGTCAGGACACTCTTGCCTAACCGACATTATCCTCCAGGCTAGTTAGCATTTTTTAACAAACTACTTTGAAAACGACCCAAATTAAGGTGGGTTTTACCATTAAACTGCTTTTAAGGTCAAGTGCAGTTTCAGTCATTATCCTGGGCCACTGTGCATACAACTGGGCATGTCCTTCAACCAGTAAGTCTTTTTATCACAGGATTTATTCTGATACTGTAGTGCTAGCCACTATTAGCCTTGTGATATGTGGTTGGGCCTAGTAATCACCGATTCTGGCATTTTTTTTTAATTTTTTTTTTTTGGGGGGGGGGGTTACATGAAACTGTAAGACAATGAATTTTTTTTTTTTTTTGTAGAAAAAAAGAGCATAACATACCATTATAGACAATGTAGATTTGTTTTTATAGGGGATTTATAGCCACTGGAGTGCGTCTTTAATTTCAAGTTGTACCTATAGGTCATATACCTGCTGCACGGTGGCGCAATGGTTAGCACTGCGGCAGCACAGTTTACCCTTGGCCGGGGGATTGTGGGGATCGTGGGATCGTGGGTTCGATCCCAGCCCCCGACCAACAGTGATCTGTGTGGAGTTTGCATGTTCTCCCCGTGTTGCGTGGGTTTACTCCGGGATTTCTCCGGTTTCCTCCCACATGCCAAAAACATGCATGTTAGGTTAATTGGCTGTTCTAAATTGTCCCTAGATATCTGTTTCCTATAGGCCCTTAGAATAGAGGGTTAGTATTAATGAAAGCGCTTTGAGTGGTCTTTGTGACTAGAAAAGCGCTATATAAGTGCAGGTTAGTTAGTTAGTTAGTTAGTTAGTAAAAACAATCATATCGTGCATTTTCTGCTGAAGGATCGTCTCCATTTTTTTAGTCTTGCACAACTTCCACTGTTTCAGTGGGGGTTAGGCTTAACCCTTTGTTCGGCTTAAAGCAATCCAGGTACAAATGAAAGGTAGTCCAGAAAAAATGTTAAAAGACAATTAAATAAATTTTTAATCAATTGTGAATTTTTAAAAATTTTAAAATATGTTTTCTGTTTTTCTTTTTTTTTCCCCACAATGTTTTTTATTGAACCTTTTTTTACAAACATGGCACAAACAGTTAAACACTAACACTAAAGTAATTTAAAAATAAAAAAAACACAACAACAAAAATGTACTAAAAACAACAACAACCATTAACAAAAGCAAGTCAACAACAATGCTTCTCTGTTTAGTCTAGGTAATCTATTACATAAGAATACATAATATACATTCACCAGTTTGGAATTTGCAAGGTCCACACATATCATTCACCTTCTTCTTCAGAAGTTATGTTTAATTTCTTTACATAATCAATGAAAGGTCTCCATATATTCTCAAACACATTTTCCTTTAATTTCAGTATATATGTTATTCTTTCTAGTGGAAGGTTTGTTAACATCTGTCTTAACCACTGAGTCACATCTGGTCTATGAGTCTTTTTCCACAGTAGTGCAATACATTTTTTGGCATTAAGCAAACCGAGGTCTATGAATGCTCTTTCACTCTTATTAAAGTTATGTTTTTCTGGATACAGACCCAACAAAAACAGTTTAGGGTTCAATGTGATTTGTTTTGAAATTATTTTTTCAATTGTTACCCTCACCTCTTCCCAAAACATTCTGATTTTTCTACATTCCCATAAACAGTGAAATAGGGTTCCTTTACTTTCCATGCATTTTGTGCATGTATCTGGTATGTTTTTGTTATATCTATTTAACTCCACCGGTGTAACATACATCCACATTAACCATTTAAAATGTATCAGTTTGAGGACTTCCGGTTATGGCTGCCACGTAGGACGGACGTGTCTCGCTCTGCTCTGCTCCTGGAGAAAAAAAATCGGCAAATAACTCTCTCATTTGGGACAGAACGTATCCCAGCGTTTGGGCGAGGATATGTCGGCGAAGCCTAAGGCTGGAAAACCAGGAAAAGGAAAAAGCGAGCCGCCGAAACAGTCCAAATTAACGGACTTTCAGGTCTGTGACGCAGCAAACAGGGCTCCATATATGGCGGAGGAGGCTGGCAACGCTGCGATTTCTGCGGGGAATGGCGCAGATGCGCTGATGGCTGCCATGAGTTCAATGAGAGCGGACTTTTCCTCTAGATTTGATGGGATTATGACAGCGTTGGAAGGAATAAGAAAGGAATTGGGTGACTGTGTAGAACGAACGGCGCAGATGGAGCTCCGTCTCGCTAGTGCTGAAGATGACGTCACCCGTCTTCAATTAAAGGTGCGCACTTTGGAAAAAAAAATAAATCTCTGGAAGATAATATTTTGGATTTGGAATCTCGGTCGAGACAGAATAATTTGAGGCTGGTGGGTCTTCCAGAGGAATCAGAAGGTCGGGACGTATGTTCCTTTCTGGAAAAGTGGATTCCGGAGGTGCTGGGCAGCGAGGAGTTGCAATCAGCAGTGGTTCTGGAAAAAGCACATCGCATTGGCCCACGGAGAGATAAGGGACCGCCGAGGACCTTAATTATGAAGTTTCTTAACAACAGAGACAGGATGAAGATCTTCAACGCTGCACGAGCTAAAAAAGGAGAGATTAAACACCAGGACCAGCAGGTGCGGTTCTACCCAGATTTGGCCACAGGAATCCAGCAATTGAGGAAGCAGTTTGATCCCGTACGTAAGGAGCTGCGCAACCTTGGGATTCGTCATGGTGTAATCTATCCTGCGAGACTGCTGACCACGTATGAGGGCAGAACCCACATCTTCAAGACCCCAGAGGAGGCGCAGGAGTTCATCAAGAAGATCAAAGAAGAAGAAGAGACTGGTGGGAGCTAAGCATGAACAAAATATAAGGTAGAATAATTAAGCATTTGCACAGGCATCTGACTGACTTGAAGTAAATAGTAAGTTTACAAAATATAGATTGTATTATATATTAAAAAAAAACAAAACAAAAACAAAACAAACAAAAAAAAAAACTATGATGTACAAAGTTGTTAAAAATTTTGGAGTTAAGTTGGAAAACTACAGAGGAGAGTTAATGTTACGTCATTAAAAGCAGTAGAGTTAGGGTGATTGGGAGGATGAAGAAGGAGTGGCTTAGGCTGTTCCCCGTGGGTGTGGAACGGTCGATGGCTATATCGGGAGACAGAATTTTTCTTTTGATTTTGGGGGGTTTGCCACAAGTGTGGGAAGGGGAAATTTGTTTGTGTGTAGTTTGTAGGATGAATGTTCAACCACTCATGTTTTTGCTTCTCTGTATGAGCATGTTTACACTGCAAGGTAATCCCAAACTCTCTATTGATCATGGACCAAAGTGTTAATCTTAATTTAACTTCATGGAATTGCAGAGGTCTACAAAATTTAAAAAAACTTAAACAAGTTATGAATAAAATAAAGGACATGGGTTCAAGAATTGTGTTTTTACAAGAAACTCATCTGATAGAGGAGGATGTTAAAAGAATTAGGAGTAGATGGCAGGGAAGTGTATTCACCTCTTCATTTTCATCCCGAGCCAGGGGAGTTATGACTCTCATACATAAATCAGTTCCTTTTCAAGTGAAAAATGTAATTGGAGACAAATTTGGAAGATATGTAATCATTCAAGGTTCTTTGCTATTAGAAAATATAAATCTTGTGAACTTATATGGTCCCAATATAGATGATCAGAAGTTCTTTGCTAATTTATTTCTCATCTTATCATCACTTACAGGGCAACATATAATAGCAGGGGATTTTAATTGTACATTGAATCCAGGTGTGGATAGATCAACAGGACTGGATTGTACGCACATTGGATGTAGGATGACTATTAATCATTTTATGAAAGAATTGAGATTGTTAGATATATGGAGAGAAATGAAACCACAAGTTAAAGCCTATTCTTGTTATTCCAGTACCTACAAGACATTCTCACGTATTGATTATTTTTTGATTTCCACAGAATTAAGGTCCAAGATTCAAAACTGCTTTTATGATAACATCGTGATCTCTGATCATGCACCCTGTTGTCTAATATATGTAGATAAAAAATTGACAAAGGAATCAGGTAGATGGCAATTTCAGCATAAATGGCTTCAGGATGAGGAATTTGTCAAGTATATAGAAAAACAGATAGACGAGTTTTTTGACATCAATACTACACAAACATCAGCATGTGTAAAGTGGGAGGCTTTCAAAGCTTTTATTAGGGGGCATATTATTAGTTATACAGGATCAAAATCTAAGAAGACTCGAGAGGAGAGAGCTAAATTGGAACATAAAATAAAAAATCTTCAGGAAAAAGTGTATGCAGGAAGTGACCCAAGGTTGGAGAATGAATTACTGATTTTGAGAGCTGAATACAACAAAAAATCAGCGAATAGAGCTGCCTCGAGTCTTCTAAGATTGAAACAATCTTTTTATGAACAAGGTGAAAAATCGGGAAAATTATTAGCATGGCAGATTAAACAATTGGAAATTAAAACACCAATTACCAGTATTATAAGTAACGGACAGGTAGTTATAGATCCTTTAGAAATTAATAGAGCCTTTAGAGATTACTATGAAAAATTATATGATACCAAAAATGAACCTGATTTAACAAAACTAAATGGGTTTTTGAACGAACTATCTATACCGTGTATTCCAAATGAAAACAGGGAGATATTGGAGTCTAAAATTAGTCAAGAAGAAGTTGGGCTAGCCATTGATAATATGAAATCAGGAAAAAGTGCAGGACCAGATGGTCTTCCAGTTGACCTTTATAAAAAATTTAAGAATAAATTAATAAAACCTTTTTTGGAAATGGTTTTAGAAGCATTTCAAAATAATAATTTACCATCATACATAAATAATGCCTTAATTATACTGCTGCCAAAACCAGGTAAGCCCTCTAATAAATGTGAAAATATGAGACCAATAAGCCTATTAAACGCCGACCTTAAGATAATCTGTAAAATTTTAGCAAGACGAATACAAGAAATTTTACCAAATATTATTAATCGAGATCAGAATGGCTTTATAAAGGGTAGACAAGGCTTCCATAATGTAAGAAGACTATTTAATATTATCTATTTTAATAAAGAAGCACCGGATACAGCTCTCCTATCATTGGACGCCGAAAAGGCCTTTGATAGAGTTGAATGGCCCTTTCTTTTTGAAGTCCTACAAAGGTTTGGACTTGGAAATAATTTCATAAAATGGGTTCAAATAATATACAATAATGCTACAGCAGAAATCCTAACAAATAACAATATTTCAAAACCAATAAAAATCAATAGAGGATGTCGACAAGGCTGTCCACTCTCACCTTTACTGTTTACTATGGCAATTGAACCTTTAGCGATAGCGATACGTTTACATTCACAAATATATGGAATTAAAGTTGGACCAACAGAACATAAAATCTCCCTGTACGCCGATGATATAATTTTGTTTATGTCGAATCTAAAAAAATCAATTCCAACCTTGTTGAATTTAATAAAGAATTTTGGGGAAATATCAGGATATAAAATAAATAAAACTAAATCTTCAATATTAATGCTAAATGAGACCCAGAGAAATTACCCAGCCCCTGAGGTAAATCAATTCAATGTTGTAAATCAGTTTAAATATTTAGGAATCCAAATTATGCCTAAGCTAGAATCAGTCGCCAGTGTCAACTATGAAGCCTTAATGTCAGATATCAGTGAGTTAACTCAGAGATGGATGTCACTACCAATGTCGATGATCGGGAGAATCAATATACTTAAAAGTAATATTTTACCTAAAATACTTTATTTATTTCAATACATTCCCTTATCACCACCTTTAGATCTATTCTCAAGAATAAAAAAAAAGTTAGTGGAATTTATATGGAACAACAGGAGGGCTAGATTACGTCTGTCTTTATTATATTTACCATTTGATCGTGGAGGTCTGAAATGTCCAAATTTTATGTTGTATTATTGGTCGGCACAACTGAGGTCTATGACATATTATTTTTCATCAAATGATCTCCCTCACTGGACTGAAATGGAATCATACAATTTACCTTTACCTCTTCCCATATTCATATACTCAGATTCAGCAAAAAAATTACAAAAACAAGTTAAAAATCCATTTGTAAAGCATATGATCAAAATATGGTGTGAAGCTAAAAACTATTTAAAAGAACCACAGTTATTGTCACAATTTAGTCCAATATGGGGTAATCAATATTTTAAACCAGGGAGAGCGGACGCTGTATTTAAAGTATGGAATTTAAAAGGGATACAAAAGATTCAGGATTTATATTTGCCATGTGCAGACAACATAATGTCTTTTGAAGAGCTGAGGATCAAATTTAATCTCAATAGAACACATTTTTTAAAATATCTTCAACTTAGAAACTTTATTCGATCAAATCAAAATAAAGCTCTCACTCGACCTATTTATTCATCCTTGGAAAAAATGATGATGAAAGATAGTAAAAGAAAGGGTATTATTTCAGAGTTTTATAACTCATTGACACTATCTTCAAGTGAAAATTCACTGAAAAGATTAAACTACTGGAAAGAAGATCTGCAAATTGAAATTTCAGAGGAACAATGGGAATTGGCTTGTACAGAAGCTCAAACCAAATCAATAAATGCACGCCTTAAATTGATACATTTCAAATGGTTAATGCGGATGTATGTTACACCGGAGGAGTTAAATAGATATAACAAAAATATACCAGATACATGCACAAAATGCATGGAAAGTAAAGGAACCCTATTTCATTGTTTATGGGAATGTAGATTAATAAGAATGTTTTGGGAAGAGGTGAGGGTAACAATTGAAAAAATAATCTCAAAACAAATCATATTGAATCCTAAACTGGTTTTGTTGGGTCTGTACCCAGAAAAGCATAATTTCAATAAAAGTGAAAGAACATTCATAGACCTCAGTTTGCTTAATGCCAAAAAATGTATTGCACTATTATGGAAAAAGACTCATAGACCAGATGTGACTCAGTGGTTAAGACAGATGTTAACAAACCTTCCATTAGAAAGAATAACATATATACTGAAATCAAAGGAAATTGTGTTTGAGAATATATGGAGACCTTTTATTGATTATGTAAAAAATTTAAACATAACTCTTGAAGAAGAAGGTGAATGATGTGTGTGGACCTTGTAAATTCCAAACTGGTGAACATAATATGTATACTTATGTATTGGATTGTCTAGACTAAACAGAGGAGCATTGTTGAAGATTTGATTTTGTTGGTGGTTGTTGGTGTTTTTAGTGCATTTTTTTTTTTGTAGTACTTTAGTGTTAGTGTTTGATTGTTTGTATCATGTTTGTTAAAAAAAAAAAAAAAAAAAAAGGTTCAATAAAGATATTGTGGAAAAAAAAAATGTATCAGTTTAAGACGTACATTTATTGATTTGGTTTGAGCTTCTGCACAAGCCATTTCCCATTGTTCCTCTGAAATTTCAATTTGCAGGTCTTCTTTCCAATAATTCAGTCTTTTCTGTGAGTTTTCACTTGAGAATAGTGTCAATGAGTTATACAACTCTGAAATAATACCCTTTCTCTTACTATCTTTCGTCAAAATTTTTTCCAAGGATGAATAAGTAGGTCGGGTGAGAGCATTATTTTGATTTGATCGAATAAAATTTCTAAGCTGAAGATATTTTAAAAAATGTGTTCTATTAAGATTGAATTTAATCCTCAGTTCTTCAAAAGACATTATGTTATCTGAACATGACAAATATAAGTCTTGAATCTTTTGAATCCCTTTTAAATTCTATACTTTAAATACGGCATCCGCTCTCCCTGGTGTAAAATATTGATTACCCCATATTGGGCTAAATTGTGACAGTAAGTGTGGTTCTTTTAAATATTTTTTGGTTTCACACCATATTTTGATCATGTGCTTTACAATTGGATTTTTAACTTGTTTCCGTAATTTTTTAGCCGAGTCTGAGTATATGAATAAGGGAAGAGGTAAAGGTAAATTGTATGATTCCATTTCAGACCAGTGAGGATATCATTTAATGAAAAATAATATGTCATAGACCTCAGTTGTGCTGACCAGTAATACAACATAAAGTTTGGACATTTCAGACCTTCACGATCAAATGGTAAATATAGTAAGGACAAACGTAATCTAGCCTTCCTATTGTTCCGTATAAATTCCACTAACTTTTTTTAATTCTTGAGAATAGATCTGAAGGTGGTGGTAAAGGAATGTTTTGAAATAAATAAAGTATTTTTGGTAAGATATTACTTTTAAGTATATTAATTCTCCCGATCATCGACATTGGTAGTGATATCCATCTCTGAAGTAACTCATTAATATCTGTCATTAAGGCTTCATAGCTGGCACTGGCGACTAATTCTAGCTTAGGCAAAATTTGAATTGCTAAATATTTAAACTGATTTACAACATTGAATTGATTTACCTCAGGAGGTGGGTGATTTCTCTGGGTCTCATTTAGCATTAATATTGAAGATTTTGTTTTATTTTATTTTATATCCTGATATTTCCCCAAAGTTCTTTATTAAATTTAACAAGGTCGGAATTGATTTTTTAAAATTCGACATAAACAAAATTATGTCATCAGCATACAGGGAGATTTTATGTTCTGTTGGTCCTACTTTAATTCCATATATTTGTGGATGCAAACGTACTGCCATCGCTAAAGGTTCAATTGTCATAGTAAACAGTAAAGGTGAAAGTGGACAGCCTTGTCGACATCCTCTATTGATTTTTATTGATTTTGAGATATTGCTGTTTGTTAGGATTTCTGCTGTAACATTATTGTATATTATCTGGACCCATTTTATGAAATTATTTCCAAGTCCAAACCTTTGTAGGACTTCAAAAAGATAGGGCCATTTGACCCTATCAAAGGCCTTTTCGGCGTCCAATGATAGGAGAGCTGTATCCGGTGCTTCTTTATTGGAATAAATAATATTAAATAGTCTTCTTACATTATGGAAGCCTTGTCTTCCCATTATAAAGCCATTCTGATCTCGGTTAATAATATTTGGTAATATTTCTTGTAGTCGTTTTGCTAAAATTTTACAGATTATTTTAAGATCAGCATTTAATAGGCTTATTGGTCTCATGTTTTCACATTTATTAGGGGTTTACCTGGTTTTGGCAACAGTATAATTAAGGCATTATTCATGTATGGTGGTAAATTACCATTTTGAAATGCTTCTAAAACCATTTCCAAAAGTGGTTTTATTAATTTATTCTTAAATTTTTTATAGAGGTCAACTGGAAGACCATCTGGTCCTGCTCTTTTTCCTGATTTCATATTATCAATGGCTTGCCCAACTTCTTCTTGACTAATTTTAGACTCCAGTGTCTCCCTGTTTTCATTTGGAATACACGGTATAGATAATCCATCCAAAAACCCATTTAGTTTTGTTAAGTCAGTTTCATTTTTTGTATCATATAGTTTTTCATAATAATCTCTAAAGGCACTATTAATTTCTAAAGGATCTACAACTACCTGTCCGTTACTTATAACACTGGTAATTGGTGTTTTAAATTCTAATTGTTACCTCTGCCAAAGGGGGAGGTTATGTGGTCATCGGCATTGCGTTGGTTTGTCTGTCTGTTTGTCTGTTTGTTTGTCTGTTTGTTTGTTAACAAGATAACTCAAAAAGTTATGGACGGATTTTCATGAAATTTTCACAGATTGTCAGAAATGGGGTATCCTACAGATGATTAGATTTTGGTGGTGATCCGGATCACCGTCCACAAGAAAACCGCCATTACACAAAATGCCATTTTCGTGAATAACTACTAAACCACTAATCCTATCATTGTCAATCCAATTGCTTGTCATATGTTTTCATGGTCAAGGAATCTGAAGACTGTATGGGGGAACTGTGGCGCTAAACCACCATTACGGAAAATGCCATTTTCGTCAATAACTACTGAACCACTAATCCTATCATTGTGAATCCAATTGCTAGTCATATGTTTTCATGGTCAAGGAATCGGAAAACGTACACACAAACACTGCATGGGGGGAACTGTGGCGCTAAACCGCCATTACGGAAAATGCCATTTTCGTCAATAACTACTGAACCACTAATCCTATCATTGTGAATCCAATTGCTAGTCATATGTTTTCATGGTCAAGGAATCTGAAAACGTACACACAAACACTGTATGGGGGGAACTGTGGCACTTGGCGGAGGTCTGCGCTCTCCGAGTGCTTTTCTAGTTTAATCTGGCGTGCCAATAATTTTCCTGATTTTTCACCTTGTTCATAAAACGTTTGCTTCAATCTTAGAAGACTCGAGGCAGCTCTATTCGCTGATTTGTCATATTCAGCTCTCAGAATCAGTAATTCGTTCTCTAACTGTGGGTTACTTCCTGCATACACCTTTTCTTGAAGAATTTTTATTTTACGTTCCAATTGGACTCTCTCCTCTCGAGTCTTCTTAGATTTTGAACCTGTATAACTAATAATATGCCCCCTAATAAAAGCTTTGAAAGCTTCCCACTTTATACATGCCGTTGTTTGTGTAGTATTAATATCAAAGAACTCATCTATCTGTTTTTCTATGTACTTAACAAATTCCTCATCCTGAAGCCATTTATGCTGAAAATGCCACCTACCTGGATCCTTTGTCAATTTCTTATCTACATATATTAGACAGCAGGGTGCATGATCAGAGATCACAATGTTATCATAGAAACAGTTTTGAATCTTGGACCTTAATTCTGTAGAGATCAAAAAGTAGTCTATACGTGAGAATGTCTTATAGGTATCAGAATAACAAGAATAGGCTTTGACTTGTGGTTTCATTTCTCTCCATATATCTAGCAATCTCAATTCTTTCATAAAATGATTAATAGTCATCTTACATCCATTGTGCGTACAGTCCAGTCCTGTTCATCTGTCTATACTGGGATTCAATGTACAATTAAAATCCCCTGCTATTATATGTTGCCCTGTAAGTGATGATAAAGTAAGGAATAAATTAACAAAGAAGTTTTGATCATCAATATTGGGGCCGTATAAGTTCAACAGATTTATATTTTCTAATAACAAAGATCCTTGGATGATTAGATATCTTCCAAATTTGTCTCCAATTACATTTTTCACTTGAAATGGGACTGTTTTGTGTATGAGAGTCATAACTCCCCTAGCTCGGGATGAAAATGATGAGGTGAACACGTTACCTTGCCATCTTCTCCTAATTCTTTTTACATCCTCCTCTATTAGATGAGTTTCTTGTAAAAATACAATTTTTGAATCTATGTCTTTTATTTTATTCATAACTTGTTTAAGTTTTTTTAGATTTTGTAGACCTCTGCAATTCCATGAAGTTAAATTAAGATTAACGCTTTGATCTATGATCAATAAGGAGTTTGAGATTACCTTGCAATATGAACATATTCTTACAGAGAAGCAAAAACATGGATGATAGTACATTCATCCTACGAACTAAACAAAAACAAATTCCCTTTCCCCACATTCGTGGTAATCCCCCCAAAATCAAAAAATTCAGTCTCCTGTTATAGCTAGTGACTGTTCCACACCTGCGAGGATCAGTCAAACCACTCTCTCTTTCTCCTCTCAATCACCCTGACACTACTACTATTCTTATAACATTAACTCTCTTCTGTAGTTTTTTCAGCATAACTTCAAAGTTTTATAGCAACTTTGTACATCATAGTTTTTTTTTTTAAGTACAGTCTGTATTTTGTAGACTTATTATATGTTTCAGATCAATCAGATGTCTGTACATACACTTAAATGTTCTACCTTTGTCATGTTCATGCTTAGCTCCCACCAGTCTTCTTTTGGATTTGCTTGATGAGCTCCTGCGCCGCTTGAGGGGTCTTGAAGGTGTGGGTTCTCCCCTTATATGTAACCAGCAGTCTTGCCGGATGAATCACTCCGTGACGAATCCCGAGGTTGCGCAGTTCTTTGCGGGCGGGGTCGAACTGCCTCCTTAATTGTTGTATTCCTGCAGCCAAATCTGGGTAGAACCGCACCTGTTGGTCCTGGTATTTAATTTCCCCTTTAGCTCGCGCAGCGTTGGTGACTGTCGTCTTGTCTCTGTAGTTGAGGAACTTCATAATCAGTGTCCTCGGTGGCGTCTTATTATCTCTCGGTGGGCCGATTCGGTGAGCTCTCTCTAAAACAACCGATGACTGCAGATCCACGTTGTTCAGCACTTCTGGAATCCACTTTTCCAAAAAGGAACATGAGTCCTGTCCCTCCGCTCCCTCAGGAAGGCCCACCAGCCTCAAATTATTCCGTCGCTAGCGGGATTCCAAGTCTAGGACGTTATCTTTCAGACGTTTCCATTTTGATTCCAGTGTTTGCAGCTTAATTTGCAGGCTGGTGACGTCATCTTCAGCGCTTGATATTCGGAGCACTGCCTGCGACATTCGCTCCAAACAGTCGTTTATTTCTTTCCTCATACCTTCTATCGCTGCTATAATCCCATCAAATTTAGACGAAAACTTTGTTCTCATGGAGGTGATGGCAGCAAGCACTACGCTTGTCCCCTCCCCAGCAGTTCCCGCTCCGCCGCTGGCTCCATCCTCCGCCATTGCTTCTGGAGTTTTCCCTGCCTTGCCTTGAGTGTGGAAGTCAGTTAGCTTAGATTGTTTTGTCGAGTTGCCTTTTCCTCCACCTGATTTTCCAACCTTGGTCTTTACCATATCCACGCCAAAACGCTGGGATGGGTTTTTGTTCCAACTGAGAGAGTTTTAGTTAAATTTTTAGTTTGACAAGCAGAGCAGTGTGAAACACGTCTTCCTACGTGGCCGCCATAACTGGATCTGTTTTTCTTTGAGATTTTCTTTTCTACTGCACATATTCCACTGAAAACTTGTCCGACATGTTATTCAGCACTTTTTTTTAGCCTCATAAATAAAGTAAATATTTAATCTTTCACTCATTCATTCATTAATTCCCACCCCAGCCACAGTAAAACTATTGTGATTAATGGGGGCTAAATGGGTTAATGTAATCTGCCTGTTGTCAACTACAATGACGATGCTCTAATCCCCCCCAAAAAAGGGCAATTTATCCCCCTATCCCTCTCGGATTATATTAAACACTGTCAAACAACAACATCTACCAAAACCCTATTTCTAATTTCCCACTCAAAACACATCTAGGGCTTTTTGATAGCGGCATCTCCACATCAATAAAGAGAGAAAATGTATGCCTTTCATGTCCAGTTGTTTCTTATGGCTTTCAGTGTTCCATTAACCATGTAATTAATACCAAGTAGGCTCTCTATTAAGTTTGCCTGGTTTGGTGCTTTGTTCTTAATAGCTGGTAAATATCAGAGGAACACGTCTTTGTCTAGGTGAGCCATTTTGCTGCCATCCACTTCGTACACACAAGGTTTCAAGATATTAACACCTTCCCTGTGGAGAAAAAAAAAATACTACTGAAAGCGCATCATTCGTTTCTCAACACCATGTTCACTTGCTTGCTGATTCTTTTTCTTTCTTTTCTTTCTTTATAAACAGTGAGTGCAATATACTGAAGCAGCTTGTTTAAAGACTGTGCCATGTCAATAAAGCTGAAAGGTACATAAACTGTTTCTTCCCTGTTATTCCGATTGCTGTAACGGGAAGCAGTTGCAGCCAATGTTTGCCATGTCAAAGTCAGCACATTTGTCATGTACTTTATGTGGGTACAGTTTTTGAGAAATGTTTTGGGGTTGCAATCAACACAAATATTGACATTTTAGTCAAGCAACCTCTTGACTGCTTGAAATAATAGGGTGGCTATTTGAATGAATAAGTTAAAATTTTAAAGGCAATTCTCAATTTAATTTAGTTTGAAAAACCTAACATAAAAGACTCAAAACATGCAAAATGGTATTTTCTTAGGCTTTAACCTGTTGCACTTCGGTGTACCGCGGGCGGGCACGTCTCTGCATCCTAGGATGCACGAGGGCGTCCGAGTACGCACACTGTGCATCCTAGGAGGCACTAAAAAAAAAAGAACACCTGCATTTCCGTTCTTCCACTACAGACACAGCCGCGAACAGAAAGCCAAAGGAGTGCTTTGTTTGGTTTAGATGTGATTGACCTCTCATTCGACTAATAAGAGCCTTGAATTGGGTTTCTGAAACCTTGAAGAACCAATGACTGAAAACCTAGCAAGAAGGACCCGCCTACCAACGGCTGTGAATACAGCCAGCCAATTGAAGCACAGAAGTTCGAAAGCTGTTTTGTGTAAGGCTGGGTGACACACAGGCGTTTGCCAGTCTTTTTTTCTAACTGCTGTTCTTATTACCTCCGCCAAAGGGGGAGGTTATGTGATCATCGGCGTTGGTTTGTCTGTTTGTTTGTCTGTTTGTCTGTTGGTTTGTTAACAAGATAACTCAAAAAGTTATGGACGGATTTTCATGAAATTTTCACAGATTGTCAGAAATGGGGTATCCTACAGATGATTAGATTTTGGTGGTGATCCGGATCACCGTCCACAAGAAAACCGCCATTACGCAAAATGCCATTTTCGTGAATAACTACTAAACCACTAATCCTATCATTGTCAATCCAATTGCTTGTCATATGTTTTCATGGTCAAGGAATCTGAAGACTGTATGGGGGAACTGTGCCGCTAAACCGCCATTACCGAAAATGCCATTTTCATCAATGACTACTGAACCACTAATCCTACTGTGAATCCAATTGCTAGTCATATGTTTTCATGGTCAAGGAATCGGAAAACGTACACACAAACACTGTATGGGGGGAACTGTGGCGCTAAACCGCCATTACGGAAAATGCCATTTTCGTCAATAACTACTGAACCACTAATCCCATCATTGTGAATCCAATTGTGCCCTTCAGAGGTAAAGTGGGCTATCCCACAAAACCATTATTTTGAGAAAATGAGCTCTAAAGTTGAAATATTCTCAAAAAATCAGTGTGCCTATATCATTAAAAAGTTACCCCCTATAATTACCTTCAAGGTGCGACTTAAATATGAAAATATATTTAAATCACATAAACTTTAGAGCTCATTTTCTCAAAATAATGGTTTTGTGGGATAGCCCACTTTACCTCTGAAGGGCACAATTGCTAGTCATATGTTTCATGGTCAAGGAATCTGAAAACGTACACACAAACACTGTATGGGGGGAACTGCGGTGCTTGGCGGAGGTCTGCGCTCTCCGAATGCTTTTCTAGTTTGTTTTGAAAAATCATTCGCCAAAACCGCAATAATGGAATTATGGTTTGACCGGGTCGCGAGACCAGAACCACGAGTCCGTAACAAGCAGACCAGCGTCACGTTCGTCTGACAATGAGGAAGAGAAGTTCGCCAGCTACGCTGCTGTTGTGAACAGGTAAGTGTTATAAGCTAAATTATTCTTTATCCCTGAAAATTGTAACCAAAAATGACTTTTGACCGATCGGTAAATTACAACTGTGCGTCATCGCCACATGACGGACCGTGGCGCATTAACCCGTGCACCGGGCGATGTCCGTCCTCTGTAGCGGGGGGGGGGGGACAACCCCCCCCCCCACACACACACAAACACACACACAGCCCTGAGTGTCACCTTTCATTAGAGCCCAAGATGAAGCTTCTATATTGAATCATTCAAAAGTTACAGACGTTTTTCCAAACTGTGCCATTTGGCACAATTTGGCACAGTTCAAAAACGCCTGGGAACAATCTGAGAACAAAGCTGTGTAATCTATTCATTTTTTGTGGTATTGTTACAAAATTTTTACCTCAGCTGGATAACACTTGGTTCTACATTTCTGTTGCATTTTCCAGCCCGGATCTGAAGCTGTGTGTTATTTGCAAGCATTTGTATCCAAAAAAACACCCAGGCGAAATTTATTTTCTTCAAGTTCACTATGTTTAGATGACTGTTACTCAGTGGCCGGAGCACTTAGAGAGATTATGACTGTTTTGACAAAAAATTTAAAGTGTTTTCTTTTAAATGAGACCAACCCCATGAAGATGCTGCAAAGGGTTGAAGAACAGCTTTTGATTTACTTTGGGCACATTATTTTTTGGCGTTTTTAGGGAAAATGACCAGAGTGTAAGGGGTTAACCTTAAAAAAATACATCCATGGGTCATACATTTAAATCAAAATAATAAAACACTTCGCACAGAAATACTCTTCTTCTTCTTCTTGCTGCTCCCTTTAGGGGTCGCCACAGCAGATCATCTGCCTCCATCTCACCCTATCCCTTACATCTTCCTCTGTAACACCAACCCTCTCCATGTCCTCCTTCACTATATCCATGAATTCTCTCTGTGGTCTTCCTCTTTTCCTCCTGCCTGGTAGCTCTATCTTCAGCATCCTTTGTCCAATATATCCACTATCTCTCCTCTGCACATGTCCAGACTATCTCAACCTTGCCTCTCTTACTTTGTCTCCAAACCGCTCAACCTGAGCTGTCCCTCTGATATACTCATTTCCAATCCTGTCCCTCCTAGTCACTCCCAATGGCAATCTTAGCATCTTCAACTCTGTCACCTCCAGCCCTGCCTCCCGTCTTTTTGTTAGTGCCACCGTCTCCAAACCATACATCATAGCAGGTCTCACTACCATCTTGTAAATCTTCCTTTTCACTCTTGCTGCTATCCTCCCGTCACAGATCACCCTGACACTCATCTCGACCCACTCCACCCTGCCTGCACTCTCTTCTTCATCTGTCTTGCACATTTTCCATTGCTTTGGATGATTGAACCCTAGTATTTAAACTCATCTATCTTCACTACCTCTACTCCGTGCATCTTCACTGTTACACCTGCATCCCTCTCATTCACACTCATGTACTGTCTTGCTTCTACTGACTTTCATTCCTCTTCTCCCTAGAGCATACCTCCACCTCTCCAGGTTCTCTTTCACCTGTTCCCTATTCTTACTACAGATCACAATATTGTCTGCAAACATCATGGTCCACGAAGACTCCTGCCTGACCTCGTCTGTCAGCCTGTCCATCACCATGGCAAACAAGAAGGAGCTCAGAGCCAATCCTTGATGTAATCTCACCCCCACCTCGAATCCATCTGACATTCCTACAGCACACCTCACCAATGTCTCGCTGTCCTCATACATGTCTTGCACCACACTCAAATACTTCTCTGCCACTCCTGACTTTCTCATATAGTACCACACTTCCTCTCTTGGCACCCCATCACATAGAAATGCAAATAATGTACTTTAATTAAGATAAGATAAAGCTTTATAAGTCCCACAATGGGGAAATTCTAGGATTGCAACAGCACAGGGATAGCAACACTCAGAGCAATAATTAAAAAGATACGAAAAATAAAAATAAGAGCAGCGAATATACATACGTACACATAAATATATAAATATATATACAAAGTACGGAGCATTGTAGCAAGATGGAATAAACAGCATAACCGTCTACTTAGTTATCCTACATAGTATGAATACAGTGGGGCAAAAAAGTATTTAGTCAGCCACCAACTGTGCAAGTTCTCCCACTTAAAAGATGAGAGAGGTCTCCAATTTTCATCATAGGTATACCTCAACTATGAGAGACAAAATGAGAAAAAAAAAATCCAGAAAATCACAATGAAAGATTTTTAATGAATTAATTAGTAAATTCCTCAGTCAAATAAGTATTTGCTCACCTACAAACAAGCAAGATTTCTGGCTCTCACAGACCTGTAACTTCTTTAACAGGCTCCTCTGTCCTCCACTCGTTACCTGTATTAATGGCACCTGTTTGAACTCGTTATCAGTATAAAAGACATCTGTCCACAACCTCAAACACTCAGACTCTAAACTCCACTATGGCCAAGACCAAAGAGCTGTCAAAGGACACCAGAAACAAAATTGTAGACCTGCACCAGGCTGGGAAGACTGAATCTGCAATAGGTAAGCAGCTTGGTGTGAAGAAATCAACTGTGGGAGCAATTATTAGAAAATGGAAGACATACAAGACCACTGATAATCTCCCTTGATCTGGAGCTCCACGCAAGATCTCACCCCGTGGGGTCAAAATGATCACGAGAACGGTGAGCAAAAATCCCAGAACCACATGGGGGGACCTAGTGAATGACCTGCAGAGAGCTGGGACCAAAGTAACAAAGGTTACATCAGAAACACACTACGCCGCCAGGAATTCAAATCCTGCAGTGCCAGACGTGTCCTCCTGCTTAAGCCAGTACATGTCCAGGCCCGTCTGAAGTTTTCTAGACAGCATTTGGATGATCCAGAAGAGGATTGGGAGAATGTCATATGGTGAGATGAAACCAAAATAGAACTTTTTGGTAAAAACTCAACTTGTCGTGTTTGGAGGAGAAAGAACACCATACCTACTGTCAAGCATGGGGGTGGAAACATCATACTTTGGGGCTGTTTTTCTGCAAAGGGATCAGGACAACTGATCCGTGTAAAGGAAAGAATGAATGGGGCCATGTATCGTGAGATTTTGAGTGAAAACCTCCTTCCACCAACAAGGGCATTGAAGATGAAACGTGGCTGGGTCTTTCAGCATGACAATGATCCCAAACACACCGCCCGGGCAACAAAGGAGTGGCTTCGTAAGAAGCATTTCAAGGTCCTGGAGTGGCCTTGCCAGTCTCCAGATCTCAACCCCATAGAAAATCTTTGGAGGGAGTTGAAAGTCTGTGTTGCCCAGCAACAGCCCCAAAACATCACTGCTCTAGAGATCTGCTTGGAGGAATGGGCCAAAATACCAGCAACAGTGTGTGAAAACCTTGTGAAAACTTACAGAAAACGTTTGACCTCTGTCATTGCCAACAAAGGGTATATAACAAAGTATTGAGATGAACTTCTGTTATTGACCAAATACTTATTTTACCGAGGAATTTGCCAATTAATTCATTAAAAAATCCTTCAATGTGATTTTCTGGATTTCTTTTTTCTTATTTTGTCTCTCATAGTTGAGGTATACCTATGATGAAAATTGGAGACCTCTCTCATCTTTTAAGTGGGAGAACTTGCACAATTGGTGGCTGACTAAATACTTTTTTGTCCCACCGTATGTACCCATACATATTGTCACCCTCCGTAGCGAATGATATTGTCCTAGTTGTACACTGGAGGGGACCATTTGTGTAAGTCTGTTGTGTCCTTTGCATTCAATACTATTAAGTCGTCACGTTTTTTTGCTGTCTCTGCGAGCAGCCCTGCTTAGGTTATACAGTCTGACTGCCGTAGGTAGGAAGGACCTGCGAAACCTCTCAGTTGCACACCTAGGATGATGTAGTCTACTGCTAAATGAGCTCCTCAGTGCGTTCAGTATGTCCTGCATAGGGTGGGACTCGGACTCCAGAAGAGATGACAGTTTAGCCACCATCCTTCTCTCTCCTATCTTCTCCACTGGGTCAAGGCGTTGCCCCAGGACAGATCTAGCTTCCTGGATTAGTTTGTTCAGTCTCTTCCTATCGGCTGCTGTAATGCCGTTGCCCCAGCAGACCACTCCAAAAGTGATGGCTGATGCCACCACCGTGTCGTAGAATGTCTTCAGCAGCGCCCTATGTACACCAAAAGACCTGAGCCTCCTCAGTAAGAACAGCCTGTGCTGTCCCTTCTTGTAGAGTGCGTCGGTATTGTGTGACCAGTCTAGTTTATTATTCAGATGAACACCAAGGTACTTGTAGGATGTCACCATCTCAATGTCTGTTCCCTGTATGTTTACTGGTGCTGTGAGGGGTTGTCCTTGCCTGCGGTAGTCCACCACCAGCTCCTTAGTTTTCCTTGCGTTGATCTGGAGACAGTTCCGATGGCACCAGTCCACGAAGTCCTGGATAAGTCCTCTGTACTCAGCTTCATCTCCGTTGGAGATGAGGCCGACAATCACAGAGTCATCAGAGAACTTCTGTAGATGGCAGTGTGTTGTGTTGTGTGAGAAGTCCGCAGTATAAAGGGTGAACAGGAAGGGAGCCAAAACCGTTCCCTGGGGGGGCCCCATGCTGCCGATGATCGTGTCGGACACACAGTCTCGGGTTCTCACAAACTGTGGCCGGTTAGTGAGGTAGTCCAGGATCCATGATGACAGGTGCTGGTCCACCCCTGCACACAGCAGCTTGTCCTTCAGGATCATCGGTTGGATGGTGTTGAAAGCACTGGAGAAGTCAAAGAACATGATCCTCACCGCATTCCTGGGCTTCTCCAGGTGGGACAGAGAACGGTGAAGGAGGAAGATCACTGCATCCTCCTCCCCAATGCCATGCTGGTAGGCGAACTGGAGTGGATCCATCGCTGGTCCCACCAGGGGGCGGAGGTAAGCAAGGAGCAGTCTCTCCAGGGTTTTCATCATGTGAGACGTCAGGGCCACTGGTCTGTAGCTGTTCAGATCTTTGGGGTGGGAAGTCTTTGGTACAGGTGCCACACAAGATGTTTTCCACAACTGTGGAAATTAATTAGAATCAGAATCAACTTTATTGCCAAGTATGCTCACACATACAAGGAATTTTACTTATCACTAAGGTGCGCTCGTGTTAAGCGCTCCCTAATGACGCGGCAGCCACTTACAGGCGCCTCAATTAGCGCTGGAAATCAGTTTATCATTTTGTTTAATTAAACTCATGGATGGTATTGTGTCTCAGGGGTCTTTGGATCATGATATCAATCTCAGACACCTGTCATAATTAGTTTACCAGGTGAGCCCAATTAAATCCCACAGGTTTCAAGCAATATGGGAAAGAAAAAGGATCTCTCTGCTACTGAAAGGCGTCAAATAGTGCAATGCCTTGGACAAGGTATGAAAACATTAGATATTTCACGAAAACTTAAGCATGATCATCATACTGTGAAGAAATTTGTGGCCACTGGAGTGGTGGATTAGAGGTAGCGCGTCCACCCCACAACCGGGAGGTTAGGGTTCAAGTCTCAGCTGGGTCATGCCAAAGACCATATAAAAATGAAACTTCCTGCCGTCCAGCTTGGTGCTCAGGGAAATGTGAGTGGCAGTGGCTCAGAAGGCAGAGCAGGTCGTCCAATAACCAGAGGATTGGTGGTTGGAATCCCACTCTCCCCAGCCATCCTGCCGTTGTGTCCCTGGGCAAGACACTTTACCCACCTTGCCTCCAGTGTCCGTGACACTGGGCATGAGTATGTATCAATGTTTGGTAGTGGTTGGAGAGGCCGATGGCACAGATTGGCAGCCACATTTCTGTCAGTCTGCCCCAGGGCAACTGTGGTTACAGTAGTAGCTTACCACTATCAATATCTGTCTGGAGTGAATGAATAATAGACTCACTGTAAGCACTGAGATGTCACTTGACATGTAAAGCGCCATATAAATGTAATCCATTATTATTTTTATTGTTTATTATTATTATTGCTAAAATTCCATTACAAAGCAGCAAACAGGTATTTGAAGCTGCTGGTGCCTCTAGAGTCCCACGAACCTCAAGGTGTAAGATCCTCCAGAGGCTTGCAGTTGTGCATAAACCTACTATTCGGCCACCCCTAACCAATGCTCACAAACAGAAACGGTTGCAGCGGGCCCAGAAATACATGAAGACTAATTTTCAAACAGTCTTGTTTACTGATGAGTGCCGTGCAACCCTGGATGGTCCAGATGGATGGAGTAGTGGATGGCTGGTGGATTACTACCATGTCCCAACAAGGCTGCAACGTCAGAAGAGGTGGCGGAGTCATGTTTTGGCAGGAATCATGGGGAGAGACCTGGTAGACCTCTTTAGGGTCCCTGAAGGTGTGAAAATGACCTTGGCAAAGTATATAGAGTTTCTGCCTGACCACTTTCTTCCATGGTACAAGAAGAAGAACCATGCCTTCTGTAGCAAAATTATCTTCATGCATGACAATGCACCATCTCATGCTGCAAAGAATACCTCTGTGTCATTGGCTGCTATGGGCATAAAAGGAGAGAAATTCATGGTGTGGCCCCCATCCTCCCCTGACCTAAACCCTACTGAGAACCTTTGGAGCATCCTCAAGCAAAAGATCTATGAGGGTGGGAGGCAGTTCACATCAAAACAGCAGCTGTGAGAGGCTATTCGGACATCTTGCAAAGAAATTCAAGCAGAAACTCTTCAAAAATTCACAAGTTCAATGGATGCAAGAATTGCGAAGGTTATATCAAAGAAGGGGTCCTATGTTAACATGTAACTCGGCCTGTTAAGATGTTTTTGATTGAAATAGCTTTTGATTTCAGTTAACATGACCTCCTGGTGCTGCAAATTCAACAAATAACCATTTTCAGGTCTTTACAACCAATAAAATGTTTTGAAACTCTGTTGTGCATAATAATTTGGAACAGTGCATTTTGAGGGGTTTTTTTTATTTCTGCAAGAAAATAGTTATCATTGGGAGGTTTTTTCAATAAAATTTGAATTATGCTCTAAGGGTTGATGACTTGAAAATTATAATGTCATTTGCATTGACTAGGAAAATCAGAGACAAATATCATTGGCATAATAATTTGGAACATGGTGTCAACTGCTCATGCCTATTTAATTCTGATGTGCTGATGATATAAAATCGTAAACTTTAAACATCTATTAGGACAATCATCTGCACACTCTTCTGACAGACTTTCCATCGTGCAGCAGTGTTTTTGTTTGTTTCTGTCAGCGCATTGTCTGGTTTTGACGCCTTGCATCATGCCATCAAATTACCAGTAGACAGTGTGCCCGCTATGCGCTAGGAGGAGGTGCCTTATTTCAAAGCAGCTTAACGGCACGCATCTAATGTGCATTACTATTATAGTGCATTCCATGAGAATCCGCTTTTGATCAGGAAAAAGGAGGTCTATTGTCAGAAGCGCATTGTTTCATTATATTTCAGTGGCACACTTTGAGGAAAGAAAAAGTTATTCCATCCATACTCTCATTTTAATTGTGGACTTACCACTGGAGTCTACAGATTAGGCATTAATGTAGGATTTTTTTTTTTAGGGGAATGAATGAATGAACAGGAAACATGTGTGCACACGGGGGGGAGGCGTGTCAATCTGAAGATTTTGAAGCATTTTACTTTTCACTGTAACTCCCCACAGAGACAGGAGATGCGTCCACACATCTGCCTCGGCCGCACGCCCCAGGTTTCCAGCTGGTGCTTGCACCACACCAAGGGTTGCAGTTCTCCACCAGCAAGTCTCCAACTGCCACCCGTCAGGGGCCGGCTGAAGCTGCTGAAAGCGGGCTCGCTTCATGGCCCGGGTCGCTGCGCCAGATCTCCTCCTTTCCTCCATCTTCCCATGGGAGATGGAGGAAAGCAAAGGAGGAAATGATGGCACGGAGCGACTTTGGTGCCATTGTTAATGAAAGTTTACATAGGCATCATCCTCTTTTCTTGAAGTTTCAAACCCATTCATGTCTGTGTCCTGCATCTGTGCGCATTACATTAAACCATTCAGCTGATTTTTCAGCTCATTCTTCACCATTTGTTCTTTCTCACATAATTAACCGGGCATCAACTTTGACTGATGTCTTCCTTATTACCAAGCAGTGTTACTATCGCGTGCATTTTGGCTCACACACATGGGCTTTGGTCAGCCCAAAAACCCGTCTTAAACCGTCATGATCACAGTTGACTTTAGATAATGTGCCTCTTTGCATTAAAGGGATGGGAAGGAGTGCTTTGGATTACATTATCCAAAACACACCTCTGAATAATTAGACCGGCTTCTTTGCGTCATGCGCTGGTGGAAAGTTCGCTTTTGCGCCGTTTTGATAAGGAAATTAATTTGGAAACGCTCATAAACACATTCTGCGTCAGTGACAACTGATCAACCCACCCCGTCACTGTAATACGGCCCCTTATCCCTTAAAAGTACCTCAGAACCGGTCAATTCCACTGTCACTCTATGGTGATGCTAGTGCTAACTATTTTGCACTACATAGTAATCCACCACTGATGGCCCACTGAAGTGAACTGAGTTGACCCCACTTTGTCTGTCTCTAGCATTTTATCAACACTCACAGGCAGTCTAAAAAGCAAACACTTGCCAAGAGAAAAAAGTGAACAGTTGGTCTGCTGTGGCTAATTTTCGGTTAGCGTGAGGCTAGCAAAAGAGATTCATTCTCTGTAGTTCAGGGCTATTCAATTACAAAATCAGTTGGACAACAATTTGAAATCAAGACATGTAACTGGGCTACACATGTTCAGCGATCTGTTGACTATGACAAATTTCAAACCAACACAGATCAATATGATGAAAAATATGCACTTTTTATTCATTGTCTTGGTTTTAAATGTGCGCTTGGCACATGACAAAGGCACATCAAAAGTGTGTAAAAACATAGTGATGGGGTTGAGCAGAACTTGAAGTAGTCGAAATATTTTTCCTCTTGATCAAAAATTAAATAAATAGAATAAAAAAATAAAATTACTTTTTATTATTAAAACTGTAAACAACCATTTTGGTCACATCTTACTCAGGCATATCTCAAAGTGCATAAAAACTTAATGTGCACTGTTAGTAGCATTAACATTTGTTTCCCTTTTGAAATAAAATATACTACATCCTGGTCATAACTGACCTTGGAACATCACAAAAGGCTTTTAGCTGAATAAAAAAAAGAATTGTAAAACACTTCAGTGCACAAACCCCCCAAGAAAAGATTGATAACATTAACAAACATTGCTCATCTACTACTGTGGTTTGTTTTGTTTTAAATCACCACATGTGTGAGTAGGAACCTCTTTTTATAACTACACTTTCCATTACACACACATATCAGTCAACCAAAAATTTGTAGTCGAGTTAAGGATGGAAAGAGCACCCACTTAAAAACTTGAGAAATGATTTCAGTCTTGAAGATTTGAGGTTTTTCTCCAAAATTTACAACAATTTTCTTGTAGTTTTCTACTTTTCTCTGTAAATTTATCTAAATTTGAAACCATATTCCTCAAATTTGTAATTACTTCTTGTAAAATTGACTTTTCTTGTACATTTGTGACTTCAGTATAAGTCTGTGGATGATTTTATGGCTAATTTTATCCATTTTTTAATAAAATTACTGGGTTTTTTTTATAAATTTGAAACAGATTGTGGTAAAATTGATTTTTTTTTCCTTACACAATTTACACTTTTGACCATAATTTTGAAGAGCCAGAACAGAACAATAATTTCACTCTGCTTTCAATGAAAAAATATTTATAAAATTACAATTAATGAAATAAATTAACTTAAATTACCAAAGATTCCATTATTTCTGTTAAAATATTTCTATACATTTACAGTTTTTGAGAACTCTCCTCACCAGCCAGACAGCAGGAAAAACTTCCCTTATTTTGAAATCCAAGTGTTGGCACGTTTAGTTTGTCTGAAGGCTGATGACGGATTAAAGACACTGACTTTGTGAATTTCGGTCATCTTAACTTGCCAGGTACATAATAATGAACATAAATTATTGTAATGGCTGGTGAAGTAAATTCTCAGCGATTCAGTCACTCTTTCCTCTTTCCCTGCATATGAAGTCTAACCCACACCTGTTTGCGCAGTGACTCTTATTGCTCCCGTTACCAGCAGGTTAAAACCACAATAAATTACTCCACTGCTTACATGCCTCTTATGCTTTTTTTCCGTGTTTAAAGTACTTTAATAAGCTCATACTTCTCTTGGACAGCAACGCTAGCGAGACGCTCTGCCTGGCCTGCCGACTGGAATCCAGCTGAACGCTCACGTGGGTGGGGCGCTTCTGAACTCCGCATGGATGACGGTCACATACGTTGTTCGTGTGCACGCTTGCAAACCGTCATTCCTTCATATTTTTTTCTTAAATTTATATTTTCTTGGCGTGGCCTGGGCCCGTGGGCCACTCGGAGGTTGGTTCTGGGCCACATGTGGCCCGCGGGCCACTAATTGAATAGGCCTGCTATAGCTGCTTATTCCTACGTCTGATGAAAGAACCTTAGCATGCAAGCTCACACACTCCATGCATCTGCATACCAGGGGCCCCTAACTGTAACCAACATAAAATGAACTGGGAAAAAACAAGTCCCACTCCTCCTAAAATGGAGCCCCTCATTAGATGTATAAATTTGAAGTCAATCTGATCAGAAATGTATAAGCTATAGTGGCGGCAACATAAAATGACTCCTCCTCCCAAAAAATGGAACCCCTCATTCAGATGTGTCTGAAATTTGAACTTGTTCAAGGCATTGATGTGTTAAAGCTTCTGTATAAATTTGAAGTCAATCCAATCAGAAATGTAAGCGCTATACTAAAAATAGACGAACGAGCAGACGGACGGATGGACAAACAAACAGACAAAGGGGTCAAATACATTATACACTCAGCAACTTCATTGCTGGGGTTATAACTGTAATCTACAGTCCACATGTCCACATAGCATGACATCGATACTCCAGAAAGCTGATTTGAGCACCCAGAATTAAACAAAATGAGGAGTATGTGCACAACTCTATTGTGTGTTGCGCAAAAGACTGTCCGGGGGGAAAGTTGTTCCCACATTTCAAGTTCTGCTGTAACAGGAAGTGCCATGAGGTCTTAATTTGCATTATTTTTTATCCGTTAATTGGACTGCCGTGATTAACTGTGTTAACATTCCAAGCACTAATTTTAATACACCTGGATATTTAGACAGAAACACCCCCGGGTTTTTGAGAACGTCAAAAATGAACAAGCTGTCAGCAGTCCTCCTTATATCACAGTCGTAATGGTTGTGCTAATGATCCAGTCCTCCCCATGATAATGCATGTTTTCACCCAAGGTGTTTGCATATCACTGCCCCCCCCCCCCCCCGGATCATGGAGAGATAACAGCTCGCAGAGTATCAACTCACATCTGAGGATCCAAGCGGCCTGTTAGCATCAGAGCTAATGTTATCACCAATGGCTGGAGAGAAACAAAGTTTGAGTTTGGTTAGGAAACTTCTTAGTGTTGCTGCTGTTCCCACATTGTTGAGCTATGCTTCAGAGACACAACTGCATTATTCAATTATTTCATCCAAGAAGCTGTATAATATGAGGTTTTCATTGCTGAATCTGCTGTTAGCCTAGCACCAATGAGCATAATAAATAAAACAGGAGCTGTGTCTGCTTTGATACTGCTTTAACTGCTGCTTATCAAATACTGTAAATAAATAAAATTCTACAGTGCAGCCCACCTCACAAGCGCAAAAGGGTTAGCAGTATAAAACAGACACTAAACAATAAATAAATAATCACATCACCAGTTAAAGGTCAGAGCAATGCATCAATAGTTTTTGTTTTTTTTTGGTTTTTTTTGTATTTTGTATACTTTATTAATCCCAGAGGGAAATTCAGGGCATCCACCTGGATGAGGCAGCCACGGTATGATGCCAATCCCTTCAACATTCACACACACATTCACACCTAGGGCCACTTTAGAGTCTCCAATTAACCTAACGTGCATGTCTTTGGCCTGTAGGGGGAAATCGGAGTGCCTGGATTAAAGCCACGCAGACACGGGGAGAACATACAAACTCCACACAGAAGGGTGACCGATGGTCAGGGGGTGGGATCAATCCCATGACCTTCTTGCTGTGCTGCCACAGTGCTAACCACTGCACCACCGAGTTCCACAAGTATCAAAAGCTTGCTTAGAAACACAATTAAAAAAAAAAAAGCATTAAAAACAGGTGCCAATCTTACCATCAGGAGGCCTGTTGGAGGTAGCCACAACCACCACTCCGGTTCTGAACAGCGTCTCAAGCAGCTGCTTTAGGATCATGGCGTCGGCAATGTCGGTCACCTGAACAAAACCAGAGAAGCAGAGGAGCAATTTTAAGGGCAACATCTGAGAGCACGTATGCTGTCATGGCCATTCACCTTTGCATGCATTTACAGACACGCCCCGCGCCACTAACACTTGAACTTCCTGCAAATGGTCAAGAAGCGACCCTGTGCTGAGGACAAACAGCCGTGGCAAGGCAGCGAGCCTGAGCTAATCAACCAAGGATGTGAGAATGGCTGGATTCAAGCATGGAAACAAGCAGAATAAAAGAATAATGAAAACAGGGCAATGTGAATCAGGACTAGGGTCATGATGCCAGACAAAGCTTCAATCAAAGCTAGCAACATAAAGACACATAAAAGGTGTGTTTGTGAGCGTGTGCCTGTGTGTGTGTGTGTTAAGCACAAGGCTATACGGCGTTATAATAAATAATTCCAATTCAACAGTCTGCTGCCTTTTTCATCTCCATCATTTCCATGGGTCCACAATAAAGAAAGGTTGATGACAACACTGAAGCAAGGACGTTTATGAGTCGCTGGCTGTTAAATGAAGAGCTCTGACCTTTCTATTAGCAATCCAGTGCTCTCACTTTTGTTCTTATTCTTTTATCTCTTTCTCTCCCACCTATGTTGATCTTTTGAACATCCGTGCACCCAGAAATCATGTGACGCCGTGCTGCACGGTTGTCAAATCAACACACCTAATGAAGCACAAAGAAAGTTGGACATTACAGACCTCTTTACCTTGTGCCAATTGTCACTAAAATGTTTCCTATTAAAAAAAAAAAAAAAACAAACTTTTCACCTAAAGATATTGCTGTGAAAACACATTTAAAATTGAGGAAGAAAGATCAAGTCTCGGCTGCGCATTACATTCTTCACGTTCTGAATGAGTTTATTTGCTGACAAACATTAAAAGGAATCAGGATGCCTTGAATAAAAGAAAGACTTTTCAGTCACGCATCCGTCCCGCCCTCTCCTCTTGTCTCCTCTTACCTCCTTTCCTCTATATAACAGGCACTCCTGATGGCCATACCCACAGCATATGCCTCCTTTCATTCTCTGGAGAGTCTTCTGCTTTTGCATATTAGCCTCACTGCCCTTGCCAATACTTGATTAACATTTGTGTTAAAGCCTTGATTTTGCTAAGGAGAGGTGGCTAAGGCCATCAAATTAGCCTGCGTGCGTGTGTGCGTGTGTGTGTGTGCGTGTGTGAGTGATTGTGTGCGTCCGTAATGAGAATCAACAGAAAGCCAAGGCTCTGTGTCCCTCTGAAGGGGCCCCCATTTCCTCCGACCACAGGATTTTATTTTCATTTCAAAAGAATCATTTAAAAATGACCTTTTATACAACATGGACTTGTTTATTCATGTGCCCTCAACACGGGCATGGTACGAGGGGGCAATATTGATTGCTGAATGACTGGGGGGGGGGAAGAGCGAAAGAGAATGGGTGCCCATGGGGATAGGAAAGACGGTGGTGGTGGTGGTGGGTGATGTAGCACTTGTAGAACACAAAAATAATGGTGCAATCTCTGTTAGCTATTGCCGATATTTAAATGAGCATCCAATTACCCGAGCGGCTGTCAGTTTGTGGTGAGGCGTGTGCGGGTGCCAAATTAAACCTCTTTTGATGTTACACCTCTTTATGTACACAACCTATGAGCAATTTCACCGAGGCTGCACGGTGACAGAGGCCCTGAGACAATGACGCTCAAGCGTGTTCTTCGCACTCTTCCTCGTCGTCTTCGTTTTCTCACATCTCTCCCCATCTTTCCATCTTGGACCTCTCAATGGCGAGTATTCATTAGGGGAGCCGGATGGGGGCCGTGGTGGTGGTGGTGGTGGGGGCTACAAATTACTGATAATGGCATGGCGCTAATGAAGAGAATGGAGAAATGTCATTAGCATTTAAGAGGATAAGATCCATCTGACCCGCCGCCGCCAGTCGCTTTCTAGCTCCACTCACTTAAGGAAGCAGGAGAGTGCGACTGATACCCAGAGAACTCATTTGCATGGCTGAGTGGAGGAGGATGCTGATTGGTATAGACCCTCGCAACCCCCCTAACTCTCCCAACCTCGCAACCTCTTGTTTATGCATCACAAATAACGCGCACATGTCTACTTGTGCCCCCCCCCCCCCCCCCATTCACCGGTAGCAACAGTCGACGAGCGAGAAAACAGCAAAGCTGGCGACGGCAAACAAAACAAATCAATGAGGATGCACAAACAGCACTGTGGTCTAAAAACGTAAAAGACGGCCAGATGAAAGGAGCGGCTCTTGAGCCTCGCAGACGCACGGGGACCGACTGCACCTTCTGTGACCTGTGACCCGCTGGCATTAACTGTAATGATATCAGTAAAAGGACCAAAATTGCGCTGCTAATGACAAACAAAAACACGTGTGCTTGTCTTTTCCGCAGTGAATCAGTAGGAACCTCACAGAGTGGCTCTCTTTGATACCGACGGGTAAAATAATGGGAACGTCTGCATCACTAATGATGAAGGATGTCCTTTAGGTGCGTGTATTCACCGTCCAAAAAACAGTGGGAGAACAGCCTGAACAGGCAACAGAAACAGACTCAGATTTGGGTTGGTTGAGTCTTAAGGTAAAGACAATAAAACACAATGTCAGTGTAAGCGTACAGCACTATTATCCTAGCGAGCAAACACTTTGCTACATCATATGAAGAATGTTTCATTACTGCTATTCATTTGAAAGTCTGCTACAATTTTTAAAAAGGACCACAAGGTGTCCCCAGTCCTGCTTTTTTTTTTTTTTTTTTTTTAAACAGCAAGGACACTTGCTGGGACTGAGTTAAACATGAGCAAAGATTAAAAACTTACTTAGTTCTGAACTTGAAATACTATAAGTGCAGCATTTTACAAATTTTTCATGTTTCTGCTATATACTACACATCCTCTTCTTTGTGCTGTGATGTGTGCTAAACATTTAATTAACCATCAGATGATTTGTTTTCATTCCTCAAAATGGGCTGTTCAGCTTTAAAACACAAAATCTGCACAATTTTTCTTATTTGCAAAAGTATTTATAACCAGACAAATACTGGGTAGAAGGAAGTTTGCTATTTATCATTTATGGGTATGTGTAACTCATGGAAATATCACTTAAAAGACTACTAGTACTATATTTACATCATCTCAAGGCAACTATGACCTAGTTGTCATTTCAAGTATAAAAAAAAACAAGACTCACCTGAAACTCGTCGAAACACAAGAGGCAGGTCTCGCTGCTGATCTCCATGGCAACTGGTGATATGGGGTCATAGGTGAACATTTCCCCTAACCTTCGTCTAGGCAGGCTTTGTTTCCTCCGGTGGATCCCTTAAAGCAGCACACACACATCAAACACACCTGCACGCAAGAAGCCAAAGCTACAGACAGCACTGAATGAGGCGGTACTTTCACCTGTGTGAGTAACGGGAGAAAATTAGCGGGGAGGCTTTAGGAAAAACAGAGAGATAAATATAGGAAGTTAAAAGACCCTTATGGTCGTGCATGGAGGCGGTGAGGATTTCGTGTGGTGCGGTGGGAGGGTTGCACTAACTTTGGTGGATATCCAGCATGAAGCTGTTGAAGTGGACTCGCTTTTTACGGCTGTTCTCCACGTGAGAGAAAAAGAGATCCATGAGCATGGTCTTCCCTGTGCCTGAAAGGGTGAAAGACAAAAGTGAAGATCATAATAAATCCAAACACAGCCGGTGTTTATTTCTGTAATAAATGACCTTTTCTCTCTATGTTCTTACCAACATCTCCGTATATGTAAAAACCTTTCGGAGGCAGTGGTGGAGGTGAAAAAAGTTCTTCCTTTGGGGTGAAATTAGAGGGGAAAAAAAAAAATCAGGAAACTCAGTGATTTCATAGATTAACATTTATTAATAACACTGTAACTGATGACCTGCATAAACTTCTTTATATTCATTGCTGTGCACATCTAAAAACGTCATTTAATAAACAAAGTATGCTAAGGCGCTAAGCCACCGCTACTGTGTGAGGTTTCACGTTCTCCAGACTGGCCCACTGCAGGGGAGGAAGACAAAGGGGATCTAATCAACAAGACAAGCCAGGGTTCCCACGAAAGAAAAGCATCATCAGAGGAACAATGGAGGGATTTGTCAGACAAAACGGAGAGGAGTGGATGAGGCTCCATACGAGATGGAGTGGACTTGTCTGTGCAGCCTGTTTAGCGCTACTAATTGTGATACGGTACTGTTGCATTGAGGTGCTGCTGGAAGTCATTGTGCTGCCTGCCTCCTATTATCAAAAGGTCTTTGCTTCAGAGAGAGAGGGGAAAAAAAAAAAAAGCGTTTTGTGTGTGACCAAGCTGGGAATACAGAGTAAAACCAAATATCTCAAATTAGGACCCAAATCATGTGGATGTATGCGTCGTCAGCTGGAAACATATCTACCTGTAGTTGTGACTCTTTTAATGTGCTCTTTGAGAACATGGGGCAGTCGAGGTTTGCCCATCTCTGTAACCGGGCAACACTAAATAGCTCAGGAATTAACTCTCCGTTGTCCCCTTAAAATTTAATTTGCCATTTCATGAGGACAGTACTCGGAGTCCACTGCACAAGGACCACTTGACTCTGATAAATGTTGACGATAGTAGATTGAAATGAAATTAAAAAGCAAGCGATGCATCCTCTCTCTCTCTCTCTCTCTCTCTCTCTCTCTCTCTCTCTCTCTCTCTCTCTCTCTGCCCTGTCCAACCTGCCAATCCCTCCATCCACCGCTTGTCTTGAGCAGGATGTGAAGTACTGGAAGAGCAACAAACCCTTTTCTGTCTGCCCCAGCGTAACAGTGTGACTTTTCCCTGACTTCCAAGGCTGCCCTGTGGCACGGCGGGTTAATTGTCAGTGGTGGCTGGTCGCCATTCTGCTACGGCAGAGTGAAGAAGGACAAGGCCATCCCTGAGCTGCTCCGTCTAGCTGATCTCTGTGGCCTCGTCTCTCCCCCACCGATGGAGGGTACGGACTGGCAGCACATGAGTGAAAGGTTCATATGTGGGGCATAAACATTTTGGCTTCAACATTACCTTGGAAAAAAAAAATGCTTTGGAACAGCCGAATATGTCATTTCCCATTTGTTTTGAGTCTGAGTTAGGTGCAGCCCAAGCAACTGTCCTGCTGGAGTCCTACAGGAAGACTCAGCAACGCAACTCTGACTTGAAGAGGGTGGCTTCCACTAAACAATGGCCCATTGTCAGACAACCATCCACAAAAACCCCGCCACATTGGGTCAATATTAAGTCAAGTGTACTCTCCACACAGACTTGGTCAGTTAGTGAGGACAATGGCGGCACTTTCACAGTGAGAAGAGACACCAAAAGGACAGTGGTATGACCTGATTCAAACTGGACTAATTGCATAAGTACTCCAGCCAGTGTGCATGCGTGGGCATGAGAGACAGGGCAAGAAACTAGGTGCAAAAAGGAGAGGGTAGGGGTGGCTGGTGGTGGCGTTGATAGCCTACCACCAAAGCATTTGTCAGAGTCCCAAATCAAAAGCAAAAAAGGACAAGAATGGGGGAGACAATGGGGATCCCCTCATTACTGCATGTGGATGGTGAGAGAGTGAGAGGGGTGCCGGGACGGGCCCAGCAGGAGGTCTGCCCTGCTGCCTTCCAAAATCTTTGCCTAACCCTGTGTGTCTGTGCCAACCAACCACCCAAAAAAACAAGACTCCCACCACCAAATACTAGACAGTCAGCTCCCCTGACCTAAAAACAATGACAACCCCTCCCTCCCTCCCCTGCATTATGCTTTTCCAAAACTCACATGCACAATAAACTTCCCAGACCCTTACCCTCCCTTTGACCTGAGCCCCACGGTCACCGTTGACGATACACCTGGAATACAGTGAAGTCGACCCTCTGTATAAGAAGATGTCAGTGGTACTTCTCTTTAAATGGCTGTCAAGATGCCACACCGCAAAATGCTTTGAAACTATCCAGGCTGCCTTTAAAAGGCTAAATGAACTGTTCTATCTATCCATCCATCCATCCATCTTCTTCCGCTTAATCCTTTTCGGGTCGCGGGGGGGGGGGGGGCTGGAGCCTATCCCAGCATCTTTGGGTGAGAGGCAGGGTACACCCTGGGGATTCTAAATTGTCCTTAGGTATGACTGTGAGAGTGAATGGTTGTCTGTCTGTCTGTGTTGGCCCTGCGATGGGCCATCGCAGGGCCCATCGCAGGGCCAACACAGACAGACAGACAACCATTCACTCTCACAGTCATACCTAAGGACAATTTAGAATCCCCAGTTTTGATGTCAATTAACCTAACTTGCATGTTTTTGGCATGTGGGAGGAAACCGGAGAAATCTCGGAGTAAACCGTGTCTGCGTGAACTGTTCTAAATTTAAAAAAAAATCTGTCAAACATTCTCAACACAGTATATAAGTAAATATACAGGTGCATCTCAAAAAATGTAATATTGTGGAAATGTTTATTCAGCCATCAACACACTCCAGCCCACAAGGAGGGTAAGTCACAGAAGGTCATTGCTGAAAAGGTCATGGCTGTTCAGAGGATGCTGTGTCAAAGCAAATTAATGGAAAACTGACTGGAAAAAAAGTGTGGTAGAAAATGGTGCACGAGCAACAAGAATGATGTAGCCTTGAGGGGATTGTCAAGAAAAATGGATTCAAAAACTTGGGTCATGAGGGGTGGTGTCGGTGTATCAAGAGCCACCACTCACAGACATCTTCAGGAAAGGGGCTACTATAGTGTTCCAAATACTAAGCCACACCTGAACCAGAAACTACGTCAGCAGTGTCTTTTCCGGGCTCAAGAGAAAAAGAAGTGGGCTGTTGCTCAGTGGTCCGAAGTTCTCTTTTCTGATTACATTAAATTTTGTATTAAGCATTGCAGATGACATTGTGATCTGTAGTGAGAGTAGGGAGCAGGTGGAAGAGAACCTGGAAAGGTGGAGGTATACAGTCATGTGAAAAAATTAGGACACCCTGTATAAACCTGTGGGGGGGGGGGTTTGAACATATTTGGGCATATGGATATTTAATATCAATGTTAAAAATACTGGGAGATTCATGTAATACAACTAAACAATTAAAAATGAATTAGACGTTTTTCAAATTTTCTGTAAAATGTAATTCTAAACAAATAGTGAGGAATAAATTAGGACACCCCCCATCTTTTTTAGGACACTCCCACATTCATTCCCACTTAAAATGGCTAAAATAGAAAAGTCTTCAGGAAAAAGCGTATGCAGGAAGTGATCCAAGGTTGGAGAATGAATTACTGATTTTGAGAGCTGAATACGACAAAAAAATCAGCGAATAGAGCTGCCTCGAGTCTTCTAAGATTGAAACAATCTTTTTATGAACAAGGTGAAAAATCAGGAAAATTATTGGCATGGCAGATTAAACAATTAGAAATTAAAACACCAATTACTAGTATTATAAGTAAGGGACAGGTAGTTATAGATCCTTTAGAAATTAACAGAGCCTTTAGAGATTACAATGAAAAATTATATGATACTAAAAATGAATCTGATTTAACAAAACTAAATGGGTTTTTGAACGAACTATCTATACCGTGTATTCCAAATGAAAACAGGGAGATATTGGAGTCTAAAATTAGTCAAGAAGAAGTTGGGCTAGCCATTGATAATATGAAATCAGGAAAAAGTGCAGGACCAGATGGTCTTCCAGTTGACCTTTATAAAAAATTTAAGAATAAATTAATAAAACCTTTTTTGGAAATGGTTTTAGAAGCATTTCAAAATAATAATTTACCATCATACATAAATAATGCCTTAATTATACTGCTGCCAAAACCAGGTAAGCCCTCTAACAAATGTGAAAATATGAGACCAATAAGCCTCTTAAACGCCGACCTTAAGATAATCTGTAAAATTTTAGCAAGACGAATACAAGAAATTTTACCAAATATTATTAATCGAGATCAGAATGGCTTTATAAAGGGAAGACAAGGCTTCCATAATGTAAGAAGACTATTTAATATTATTTATTTTAATAAAGAAGCACCGGATACAGCTCTCCTATCACTGGACGCCGAAAAGGCCTTTGATAGAGTTGAATGGCCCTTTCTTTTTGAAGTCCTACAAAGGTTTGGACTTGGAAATAATTTCATAAAATGGGTTCAAATAATATACAATAATGTTACAGCAGAAATCCTAACAAATAACAATATTTCAAAACCAATAAAAATCAATAGAGGATGTCGACAAGGCTGTCCACTTTCACCTTTACTGTTTACTATGGCAATTGAACCTTTAGAGGCCCTTAGAATAGAGGGTTAGTATTAATGAAAGCGCTTTGAGTGGTCTTTGTGACTAGAAAAGCGCTATATAAGTGCAGGTTAGTTAGTTAGTAGTTAGTTAGCGATACGTTTACATTCACAAATATATGGAATTAAAGTTGGACCAACAGAACATAAAATCTCCCTGTACGCCGATGACATAATTTTGTTTATGTCGAATCTAAAAAAATCAATTCCGACCTTGTTGAATTTAATAAAGAATTTTGGGGAAATATCAGGATATAAAATAAATAAAACTAAATCTTCAATATTAATGCTAAATGAGACCCAGAGAAATTACCCAGCCCCTGAGGTAAATCAATTCAATGCTGTAAATCAGTTTAAATATTTAGGAATCCAAATTATGCCTAAGCTAGAATCAGTTGCCAGTGTCAACTATGAAGCCTTAATGTCAGATATCAATGAGTTAACTCAGAGATGGATGTCACTACCAATGTCAATGATCGGGAGAATCAATATACTTAAAAGTAATATTTTACCTAAAATACTTTATTTATTTCAATACATTCCCTTATCACCCCCTTTAGATTTATTCTCAAGAATTAAAAAAAAGTTAGTGGAATTTATATGGAACAACAGGAGGGCTAGATTACGTCTGTCTTTATTATATTTACCATTTGATCGTGGAGGTCTGAAATGTCCAAATTTTATGTTGTATTATTGGTCGGCACAACTGAGGTCTATGACATATTATTTTTCATCAAATGATCTCCCTCACTGGACTGAAATGGAATCATACAATTTACCTTTACCTCTTCCCATATTCATATACTCAGATTCGGCAAAAAAATTACAAAAACAAGTTAAAAATCCATTTGTAAAGCATATGATCAAAATATGGTGTGAAGCTAAAAACTATTTAAAAGAACCACAGTTATTGTCACAATTTAGTCCAATATGGGGTAATCAATATTTTAAACCAGGGAGAGCGGACGCTGTATTTAAAGTATGGAATTTAAAAGGGATACAAAAGATTCAGGATTTATATTTGCCATGTGCAGATAACATAATGTCTTTTGAAGAGCTGAGGATCAAATTTAATCTCAATAGAACACATTTTTTTAAATATCTTCAGCTTAGAAACTTTATTCGATCAAATCAAAATAAAGCTCTCACTCGACCTATTTATTCATCCTTGGAAAAAATGATGATGAAAGATAGTAAAAGAAAGGGTATTATTTCAGAGTTTTATAACTCATTGACACTATCTTCAAGTGAAAATTCACTGAAAAGATTAAACTACTGGAAAGAAGATCTGCAAACTGAAATTTCAGAGGAACAATGGGAATTGGCTTGTACAGAAGTTCAAACCAAATCAATAAATGTACGCCTTAAATTGATACATTTCAAATGGTTAATGCGGATGTATGTTACACCGGAGGAGTTAAATAAATATAACAAAAATATACCAGATACATGCACAAAATGCATGGAAAGTAAAGGAACTCTATTTCATTGTGTATGGGAATGTAGATTAATAAGAATGTTTTGGGAAGAGGTGAGGGTAACAATTGAAAAAATAATCTCAAAACAAATCATATTGAATCCTAAATTGTTTTTGTTGGGTCTGTACCCAGAAAAGCATAATTTTAATAAAAGTGAAAGAACATTCATAGACCTCAGTTTGCTTAATGCCAAAAAATGTATTGCACTATTATGGAAAAAGACTCATAGACCAGATGTGACTCAGTGGTTAAGACAGATGTTAACAAACCTTCCATTAGAAAGAATAACATATATACTGAAATCAAAGGAAATTGTGTTTGAGAATATATGGAGACCTTTTATTGATTATGTAAAAAATTTAAACATAACTTTTGAAGAAGAAGGTGAATGATGTGTGTGGACCTTGTAAATTCCAAATTGGTGAACATAATATGTATACTAATGTATTGGATTGTCTAGACTAAACAGAGGAGCATTGTTGAAGATTTGATTTTGCTGGTGGTTAAGATAAGATAAGATAAGATAAGCCTTTATTAGTCCCACAAAGGGGAAATTCCAGGATTGCAACAGCACAGGGATAGCAACACTCAGAGCAACAATCAGAAGGCAAGAAAAAAAACAAGCAAGCAAGAGCAGCTAATATACATATGTACATATTACTATAAAATATACGTATATATATACACACACACACACACACACACACAGTGCAGAGCATTGTAGCTGGATGGAATAAATATATGAATATATGAACACACAGTGCAGAGCATTGTAGCTAGATGGAATAAATATGTAAATATATAAACACCCACAGTACGGAGCATTGCAGCTAGGTGGAATAAATATGCAAGTATATAAACACACACAGTGCGGAGCAATGTAGCTAGATGGAATAATATGTAGATATATAAAAACACAGTGCGGAGCATTGTAGCTAGATGGAATAAATATATAGATATATAAATATAAACACACCCAGTGCTGAGCATTGTAGCTAGATGGAATAAATATGTAAATATATAAACACACACAGTGCAGAGCACTGTGTCTGTTGTTGGTGGTTGTTGTTGTTGGTTGTTGGTGTTTTTAGTGCATCTTTTTTTTTTTTTTTGTAGTACTTTAGTGTTAGTGTTTGATTGTTTGTATCATGTTTGTTAAAAAAAAAGGTTCAATAAAGATATTGTGGAAAAAAAATGGCTAAAATAAATGTTCAAAAATGCACATAAAAACAAAAACAAGGTTAGCCATAGATATGTGAACATTTATTAATAAAGAGCTGAATATTTAATGGGGTGTCCTAATTTTTTCACATGACTGTACACTTGAGAGAAGAGGAATGAAAGTCAGAATCAAGACAGAAAACATGTATGTGAATGAGAGGGAAGAGGATGAAATGGTGAAGATGCAAGGAGTAGAGGTAGCCAAAGTAAATGAGTTTAAATTCCTGGGGTCAACCATCAAATGCACTGGACAGTGAACAAGAGAGATGAAGAAGAGAGTGCAGGCAGGGTGGAGTGGGTAAAGACGAATGTCATGATTTGTGACAGAAGGATAGCAGCTTGAGTGAAAGGGAAGATTTACAAGACCCGCTATGATGTATGGTTTGGAGACAGTGGCACTGACAAAAAGACAGGAGATGGAGTTGGAGGTGGCAGAGTTGAAAATGCTAAGATTCTCATTGGGAGTGACAGGATTAAAAATGAGTATATCAGAGGGACAGCTCAGGTCAAGCGGTTTGGAGACAAAGCAAGAGGGGCAAGGCTACGATTGTTTGGACATGTGCAGATGAGATGGAAGGTGGAAGAGAACCTGGACAGGTGAAGGTATGCACTGAACAAAGGATGTTGAAGATGGAGCTGCCAGGCAGGAGGAAAAGAGGAAGACCACAGAGATGGATGTAGTGAAGGAGGACACGGAGAAGGTTGGTATAACAAAAGAAGATAGAGAGGCAGTTCGAGGGGCAGTAGGACAAGGTGGATGCGGAAGAGGACAGCTCCTGAAAATCTAGAAGAAGTGGATATAATTCAGCTAGGAGGAATGGAGGTGGGAAGTGGAGAAGAGGAAGTTTGGTGCTCGGTGGAGTCTAAAAGAAACAAACGTAGACGTAAGGAAACTCAATCAAGACCGTTATCAAGTGCTGATGAATCAGAAGATGAATAATCCCGGAATAAACAGGAGTGTAAAGTAATCATTAAACTTACTCAGGAAGGGGCATCGTTTCGTAAGTGGAACCCAATTAAGCTTACAAATGCAATTAATAAGTTACTGGGAGAAGTTTTACATGCAAGAATTCTTCGTAGTGGTTCGTTACTAGTTACATGTAAAGATAGTGTTTCTAGTTACATGTAAAGATGGAGGGGAAAAATGTGCAGTGCTCAGTATTGGAAGGAAAATAAGACAATGAGAGGAGTGATATCGGGCATTTCAATGGCTGCCTCAACTGATGAAATAATGAAAAACTTAACTGGAGCAAAAGTGGCAGAGGTACAAAGATTGAAAGCTAATAGAAATGGCAAAAAATGTGATAGTCTGTCAGTAATGCTAAAATTTGATGAAACAAGACTGCCAAGTAAGGTGTATATTGGCTACATGAGCTATGAAGTCAGACTTTACGTTCCGCCTCCACTCAGATGTTTCAAATGTCAAAAGTTTGGTCATGTAGCAGCAATATGCAAAGGTAGACAACGATGTGCCAGATGCTCCAGTGAACATGAATATGGAAAGTGTGAAAGAGGAGCCAAGTTAAAGTGCTGTAACTGTGGTGGTGAACATAGCTCTGCATATCAAGGTTGTGAAGCCAGCAAAAGAACAGCAGAAATTCAGCAGATAAAAGTCTTCCAGGGATTAACATATGCAGAAGCTGCGAAAAATGTGCCAGCTAAAAAAGTGGGAGTGGACTCGAACAGGGAAAGTGTGCAGACTTGCAGTGCATGCAGTAGAATTAAGGAAGATTCTCTGGTTATGAAGGAAAATAATTTTGTCTTATTTGTTGTAGATGTGATAAACTGCACTGTGCAGACTTCCAAGAAAACAGAAAAAAAATCTAAATCATTGTGAAAGTATCAGAAAAATATCTTGGCATTAAGGAGCTACATTGGGAAGCAGTTGAGGACTTGTTAAGTGGGGGATCTTTAAGTTCAAAGACATCATGGGCTGGTAGATCAACCGCCAATCAAGTCTAAAAGAAGAAGAAGAATGAGATGAGACACAGATATGAGATTAAAGAAGAAGAAGAATGTCACAAAGCTGTGAGGAAAACATCACAAAGCTATGAGGAAAACATCACAAAGTTATGAGGAAAAACAGACAGACATATATGGTGTGTGGTGGTGGTGCACCTGTGGGCTGGTTGCCGGCCGCCAATCAGGTCTAAAAGACGAAGGAGAAGAGTGATGATAATCAAGTCAGTGGCGGTAATGCACCTGTAGGCTGGTTGCCAACTGCCAATCAAATCTAAAAGAAGAAGAAGAGTGATATAGATACAGACTACAGCTCCTGACCAGATAGAGTGATGATACAGAGTGAAGTACGTGGCGGTAATGCACCTATAAGCTGGTTGGCAACCGCCAATCACATCTAAAAGAAGAAGATGATGAAAGGGACAGGGTGAGATGGAAGAAGATGATCCACTGCGGCGACTCATAAAGGGAGCAGCTGGGAGAAAAATAAGAACAACAAGAACAAGAAGACCTTTAGCTGATGCTCATCACTCTATACATTCAAGAAATCTGTCAGTGTGTGTGTGTGTGACGATCATAGGCCGCCAATGATGTTCCTATGATGCCTGCATGATGTCCTATGATGTCGGGATCATAGGACCGTCTACATGATGTCTATATGACGCCAGATAAACTGTAAGGCTGATGTTCCTACGACCTCTGAAGGATGTCTACAGTGCATCCGGAAAGTACTCACAGCACTTCTTCACTTTTTTCACATTGTTATGTTACAACCTTATTCCAAAAGGGATTAAATTATTTTTTTCCTCAAAATTCTACATACAATACCCCATAATGACGATGTGAAAAAAGGTTGGTTTTTTTTTTAATTTTTGCAAATTTATTAAAAACAAAAAAGCTAAGAAATCACATGTACATAAGTATTCACAGCCTTTGCTCAATACTTTGCTGATGCACCTTTGGCAGCAATTACAGCCTCAAAACTTTTTGAATATGATGCCAATAGCTTGGCACACCTATCTTTGGGCAGTTTGGCCCATTCCTCTGTGCAACACCTCTCAAGCTCCATCAGGTTGGATGGGAAGTGTCGGTGCACAGCCATTTTCAGATCTCTCCAGAGATGTTCAATTGGATTTAAGTCTGGGCTCTGGCTGGGCCACTCAAGGACATTCACAGAGTTGTCCTGAAGTCACTCCTTTGATATTGTGGCTGTGTGCTTAGGGTCGCTGTCCTGCTGAAAGATGAACCGTCACCCCAGTCTGAGGTCAAGAGCGCTCTGGAGCAGGTTTTCATCCAGGATGTCTCTGTACATTGCTGCATTCATCTTTCTCTCTATCGTGACTAGTCTTCCAATTCCTGCCGCTGAAAAACATCCCCACAGCATGATACTGCTACCAACATTGGCGTGGTTATGAACGGTGCTTGGTTTCCTCCAAACATGACACCTGGCATTAACGCCAAAGAGTTCAATCTTTGTCTCATCAGACCAGAGAATTTTGTTTCTCATGGTCTGAGAGTCCTTCAGGTGCCTTTTGGCAAACTCCAGGCAGGCTGTCATGTTCCTTTTACAAAGGAGTGGCTTCCGTCTGGCCACTCTACCATACAGGCCTGATTGGTGGATTGCTGCAGTGATGGTTGTCCTTCTGGAAGGTTCTCCTCTCTCCACAGAGGAATGCTGGAGCTCTGACAGAGTGACCATCGGGTTCTTGGTCACCTCCCTGACTAAGGCCCTTCTCCCCCGATTGCTCAGTTTAGACGGCTGGCCAGCTCTAGGAAGAGTCCATTGGTTCCGAACTTCTTTCATTTACGGATGATGGAGGTCACTGTGCTCATTGGGACCTTCAGAGTAGCAGAAATTTTTCTGTACCCTTCCCCAGATTTGTGCCTCGAGACAATCCTGTCTTGGAGTTCTACAGACAATTCCTTTGACTTCATGCTTGGTTTGTGCTCTGACATGCACTGTCAACTGTGGGACCTTATATAGACAGGTGTGTCTTTCCAAATCATGTCCAATCAACTGAATTTAACACAGGTGGACTCCATTAAGCTGTAGAAACATCTCAAGGATGATCAATGGAAACAGGATGCACCTGAGCGCCATTCTGAGCTTCATGGCAATGGCTGTGAATACTTATGTACATGTGATTTTTTTAGGGATTTTTTTTTTTTGCAAAAATCTCAAAAAAAAAAAAAAAACTTTTTTCACATTGTCATTATGGGGTATTTTGTGTGTAGAATTTTGAGGGGAAAAAAAAGATTTTAATCCCTTTTGGAATAAGGCTGTAACATAAAATGTGGAAAAAGTGAAGCGCTGTGAATACTTTCCGGATGCACTGTATATGACATCATACAGACCGCAGGACTCGCTAAAAGACATCACTCTATAAATCATCACTCTTCACTATAAATTCAAGAAATCTCTATGTGTCTGTCACGTTTATAGGACATCATAGGATGACATGATGTCTGCCTGATGTCCTATGATGCCTGAGTAGGTAGTCCTATGATCTCAGGCATCATAGGACTCGCGATGCCGTCATAAAAATATTTGTGACGCTCGCGATGCCATCATAAACATATGATGTCTATATGACGGCACATAGAGTACATCATAGGACGGCCAATGATGTCTGCATGATGTCCTATGATGCATGTGCATGATGTCTTATGATGCATGATGTCCTACGATGATCCTAAAAGATATGATGTCTATATGACGTCATGTAGACATAGCACATCATACAACGCCCTATGACGTCTGCATGATGTCCTATACGGGCATGCACGGGCCTTCCTGAACAGGGTCGAAAGCCACTTTTTGCTCAGATCTATTTTCATGATCCTGCCCATGAACTGGAATTATGACGCACCTGTCTCTCAACCAGTGGTCTGAACGAAGAAGAAGAAGAAGACCCACCAGATAGAGCGCAATAGAATGAGGAGAACTGCTGCACGTCAGAAAAGATGCCGTGAACATGAAACACCTCAGGTTTCAGCAGTACGCCGCAGGCATGACTATGAACAACACGGCTGTCTGAGACAGGAGGAGACCCTTCAGCAATGGGCATGCAGAAATACTTGCTTATACTTGGTTTCTACGGGCATGGATAGGTATGCACTGTATGTACTAGTTCATATAAATTCAAGAAATCTCTGTGGGTCTGTGTGTGTCTGTCACGTTTATAGGACATCATAGGACAGCCTACAATGTCTGCCTGATGTCCTATGATGCATCATAGGCCATCCTATGATCTCAGGCATCATAGGACTCGTAATGCCGTCATAAAGATATTTGCGATGCCGTCATAATGATATGATGTCTATATGACGGCACATAGACAGATAGGCATCATAGGACTGTATATAGACACAGGTAATGATATTTGCAATGCCGTCATAAAGATATGATGCCTATATGACGGCACACAGACAGATAGGCATCATAGGACTGTCTATATAGACACAGGTAATCAACATGTGTGTGTGTGTGTGTGTGTGTGTGTGTGTGTGTGTGTGTGTGTGTGTGTCTGTCACGTTTATAGGACATCATAGGACAGCCTAGGATGTCTGCCTGATGTCCTATGATGCATCCATCATAGGCCGTCTTATGATCTCAGGCATCATAGGACTTGCGATGCCATCATAAAGATATTCGCAATGCTGTCATAACGATATGATGTCTATATGACGGCACATAGACAGATAGGCATCATAGGACTGTCTATATAGACACGGTGTATATAGACAGGTAATCAACATAACACAGAACAGTAACAAGCAGGAGAAGAAGTAACAAGTGGGGCAAACAGAGACGGTAGGGCATGGTTACAGAAAATGGGATGGGCGGGGCTGCACAGATAATCACACACAGGGGACCAGAGGGAAGACAAGACCAAGGCAATAATGATAATGACGATAATAATAATAATAATACTGATAAACTAAGAGGAACACCAATGAAGAAATAAATATGCAAGACAGAATAAGAATAATAACAATAATAGCAACCCAGGATAATAATACTCTATAAAAGCAAGAAATCTGTGTGTGTTTGTGTGTGTGTGTGTGTGTGTGTCACGCTTCATAGGACATCATAGGAAGGCCTATGATCTCTGCCTGAACATCATAGGACATCCCATGATCTCAGGCATCATAGGACACAAATGTGTCTTTATGATGTCACATAGACCACAGAGATCATAGGATGATTTGTCTTTATGATGTCATATGATCTCTGCCTGAACATCATAGGACATCCTATAGGACGCATAGACAAATGTGTCTTTATGATGTCATGTAGACCATACATCTTTATGATTTTCATGATCCTGTCCATGAACTGGAATTACAACGCACCTATCCCTCAACCAGTGGTCTCAGCGAAGCAGAAGAAGAAGCAGAAGCAGAAGAAGCAGAAGAAGAAGAAGCAGAAGCAGAAGCAGAAGCAGAAGAAGAAGAAGAAGAAGAAGAAGAAGCAGAAGCAGAAGAAGAAGAAGAAGAAGAAGAGTTTTTGAGTTTTAAAAAATGGCTTTATTGTACAATTCAAAAATGTAAGAACACCAATGTCACGCCCCCAAGTGTGTCACATCTCAAAAGTGCAAACATAACTCATCCCCCTCTCCCACAGAACACAAAACATTCCCTACAGTCCATCTATTGGTGAATGCCTCCAAATTGTCCACCATTTGATAGTAAGAGTACTCCACCTGGAGTCTGACTTTCAACAAGGACTTGAAAGCAGACACAGGATCCACATTGCCAGGGTTGGTAGTCCGATTTTTCCTTGTCAGCCAGATTGCAAGTTTAGCAGTACCAGATAGGAAGTTCATCAAAGTGTGCCCAGACTTCTTTGCCACTTTATACTTTGGACCGAAGAAGAAGAAGAAGAAGAAGAGTTTGAGTTTTTAAAAAAAATGGCTTTATTGTACAATTCAAAAATGTAAGAACACCAATATCATGCCCCCAAGTGTGTCACATCTCAAAAGTGCAAACATAACTCATCCCCCTGTCCCACAGAACACAAAACATTGCCTACAGTCCATCTATTGGTGAATGCCTCCAAATTGTCCACCATTTGATAGTAAGAGAACTCCACCTGGAGTCTGACTTTCAACAAGGCCTTGAAAGCAGACACAGGATCCACATTGCCAGCGTTGGTAGTCCGATTTTTCCTTGTCAGCCAGATGGCAAGTTTAGCAGTACCAGATAGGAAGTTCATCAAAGTGTGCGCAGACTTCTTTGCCACTTTATACTTTGGGCCGTAAATGAACAAACCAAAAGAGAAACATTCACCCAAAGCCTGAAACCACACTCGCAAAAGATCAAAAAGGCCAGATAAATGAAAACATTGAACAAACAAATGCTCCAGGGTCTCAACTTGGGAACAAAACAAACATTCCCCCCCCACAGTTGGATCCAGGCGTGCTCTGTATTTATTCGTAGCTATTGCCCCATGAACAATCCTCCACTGGAGATCTGCTGTCCGTTTCTCAATAGGGAGCTTGTACATGCACCGCCAGCTGCCTTTCGGGGAGACCTCTGGCCCCAAAAAACCCACCCACTTCGACTCTCTCACATCCATCACAGAGCGCAGATTCAGAATCTTCACACAGATGTGATACACCGTCTTCGTCCCCACAAACTGGAACCTGCCCAGACGAGGATTTCTGAAGGCCAGCAGGTGATCCTCTCCCCCCTGCCACTCCCCCACAGCTGGACTTATGGAAATGGCAGGAAAGTTGGACACACTGTCGTCATCCCATTGAGTGGAAAGAGTCCGGTTTGTCGCAAACGCTCGAAGTGGTTGTGGCAGGGCGGCGCACACTTCCCCCACCACCTTCTGCAGCAGTCTGACAGATGTAATGTTGGCACTCCGCCTCAGCGTTTCCATCGATGTGGTCGACATCTTCATAAGATGACCAAGCTTGGTACAGCGTGCCTCTCGTAAACAAGTCTGCAGACTGACCGACTGCAGCACCTGAGTGTCGATGAATTGATTGAAAAACAGTGGTTCGTCAAACAGCCACATGCCCGGTGTCTCGTCAGGGAAGCGGGCTACAGTGAAGACTCGCCATGCATGCAAGACGGATGTGTAAAAAGCAGAAAGTCCAGTAAGGTCTACCGCCCCAGATGTCACGAGGAAGAGCTGCTTATCATAGCCCAAGCGGCCAACTCTCCTCAGGAGCAGTTTTGCAGTGTCCATCCAGCAGGGGCCGCATCTGTAAAGGAGGCGTTGTGCAGTCTGAAGCCTAAAGCAGGCGATCTTGGAGTGTATGTCCACCAGGCCCTGTCCCCACTCGGCAACAGGCAGGTAGAGAACAGGCGCACGGACCCAATGCCGACCAGACCAAAAGAAATCCACAATGATCTTCTGAACCTCCTCCACGAGGCTCCTGGGCGGTGTCAAAGCAACAAGCCTATGCCAAAGAGCCGAAGCGACCAGATTATTGGCGACCAGAACCCTGCCCCTATATGACAGCTGTGGTAGCAACCATTTCCATTTAGAAAAGTGAGCACACACCTTGTCCTTAACACCCTCCCAGTTCTTGCGTTGAAATGCCTCAGAACCCAGAAAATCCCCCAACACTTTGAGACCGGCCGTCCCCCACTGAAGACCGTCGGGTAGTCGAGGAACGTCCTGATGCGACCACTGGCCCACCAATAGACCCTCACTCTTGGCCCAATTCACCCGGGCAGAAGATGCCCTTTCATAAACAGACAAAGTGTCCACCAGACGCTGTACATCACCGTGGGACGTGATGAAAACGCTGACGTCATCCACGTAAGCAGACAAGACGATCGGGCGGCAACTGCTGGAGGGCCCCGGCAGAACCAGACCACCCAGCTGAGTGCGCAACCTGCACAGCAAAGGCTCAATAGCCAAGCTGTACAGTTGACCCGAGATTGGACAACCCTGGTGTATTCCCCGGTGTACAGGGATTGGCCAACTCAGCCCTGCCCCCATCTTTACCAAACACTCAGCTCCAGTATATAACAGATTGACCCACCTCAAAAACATATTGCCAAAACCGAACCCCTTCAGTGTGGAAAATAAATAGGAATGGTCAACCCTATCAAAAGCCTTTTCTTGGTCCAAAGACATAATACCGAACTGTAAGTCATGACATTTACTGAGCTGGAGAACGTCACGTATGAGAAAAATATTGTCCATAATGGTTCGGTCTGGAATACAATATGTTTGATCCCTATCTACGATCAAACCCAAGACATTGTTCAGTCTGTTTGCCAGGGCTTTTGAAAGCACCTTGTAGTCCATGCAAAGAAGAGCCACGGGCCTCCAGTTCTTCAGCAGGGCCAAGTCCCCCTGCTTAGGCAACAGAGATAGCACTGCATGGCGGCAGGAGACAGGTAAGGTTCCCTTTCTGTAACAGGCAGTTAGAACGTCATAGAAGTCTGATCCAATAATATTCCAAAAATGCTTCAAGAAGTCAGAAGAAAGACCATCAAGTCTAGGTGCACGTCCCAGAGCCATCTGATTAACAGCCACAGTTAACTCATCCAAAGTCAGGGCACAGTCCAGAGCGGCCCTGTCCTCCGGGCTGAGCACCGGAAGACCTTCGAAGAGCTGGTTTTGAGATTCCATGCAACACGGTCCCGCAGCAAACAGGGCCCCGTAGTAATCCACTGCATGGCGCCGCATCTCGGATGGATTTGTAGAAGAAGAAGAAGAAGAAGAAGAAGAACCACCAGATGGAGAGTAATACAATGACGACAACTGCTGCACGTCAGAAAAGATGCAGAGATGTTCATTTTAATGATTACAACACCTTCACTTATAACTCTTTCTCAGGATAGAGGATCTCAGGATCTTTCTCAGGACTCTTTCTGTGACAGGAGAACACCCTTCACCAGCATAGGGTACGACAGACTTTAAAGCACGTTTGTACGACATCATTGGACAGCCTATGATCTCTGCTTCATCATCATAGCGCGTCCTATGAACTCAGACATCAAAGGATGACTCGCCATGCCTACATGACAGCAAATGTGTAACCTTGACCACAACGCCATCATATACACAAATGTGTCTTTATGATGTCATATAGACCATCACTCACGATGCTCATGATCCTGTCCATCAACTGGAATTACGACGCACCTATCCCTCAACCAGTGGTCTCAACGAAGAAGAGGACCCACCAGATGGAGAGCAATAGAATGAGGAGAACTGCTGCACGTCAGAAAAGACGCCATGAAGATGAAACACCTGAGGTTCCACCAGTACATTGCACGCATGACTCTGAACAACACAGCCGTCTGAAACAGGAGGAGACCCTTCACCAGCATAGGATACGACAGACAAGGGATGCACAAACAGACAGGACGAATGCCGGTCTGCACTACAAATGTGTAAAATGCTAAGCAAAGCGCTGATTTTCTCCAGGTGCTCCGGTTTTCTTGGTTTCTACGACCATGCACGGGCCTTCCTGAACAGGGTTGAAAGACACTTTTTCAGGATCGTGCCCATGAACTAGAATTATGACGCACCTATCCCTGAACCAGTGGTCTGAACGAAGAAGAAGAAGACCCACCAGATGGACAGCAATAGAATGAGGAGAACTGCTGCACGGTAGAAAGGATGCAGTGAGCATGAAACATCTCAGGTTCCAGCAGTACGCTGCAGGCATGACTGTGAACAACACAGCCGTCTGAGACAGGAGGAGACCCTTCATCAATGGGCATGCAGAAATACTTGCTTATACTTGGTTTCTACGGGCATGGACGGGTATGCACGGGTATGTATTAGTAAGGTGCAATACAGAAAATCCCAACTTAAAGCGAGGATGTGGGCTGGGACCCATGTCCTGGAGACAAGGAATATCCATATATAATTCAAGAAATCTCTGTCTGTCACGATGTCATGTCACGATCATAGGACTAGCTAAAAGATCATAAGATGCTACAAGATCAAAGGCAGGCATTACTCATGATCATAGCACTCGCTATGACATTATCAAAGATCAAAGGCAGGCATCACAGATCAAAGGTAGGCATCAACAAAAAAGTGGTGATGTCAAAGATCCAAGGCAGGTTTCACCATGGTTGCTGTTGCCATGGTAACAGTAACTTTCTACGGGCATGCAGAAATATTTGCTTACACTTGCTTTCTATGGGCATGCATGGGTATACACGGGCATGCACAGGTATGCACTAGTAAATATACAGTGGGGCAAAAAAGTATTTAGTCAGCCACCAATTGTGCAAGTTCTCCCACTTAAAAGATGAGAGAGGTCTCCAATTTTCCTCATAGGTATACCTCAACTATGAGAGACAAAATGAGAAAAAGAAATCCAGAAAATCACATTGAAGGATTTTTAATGAATTAATTGGTAAATTCCTCGATAAAATAATTATTTGGTCACCTACAAACAAGCAAGAATTCTGGCTCTCACAGACCTGTAACTTCTTCTTTAAGAGGCTCCTCTGTCCTCCACTCGTTACCTGTATTAATGGCACCTGTTTGAACTCGTTATCAGTATAAAAGACACCTGTCCACAACCTCAAACAGTCAGACTCCAAACTCCACTGTGGTCAAGACCAAAGAGCTGTCAAAGGACACCAGAAACAAAATTGTAGACCTGCACCAGGCTGGGAAGACTGAATCTGCAATAGGTAAGCAGCTTGGTGTGAAGAAATCAACTGTGGGAGCAATTATTAGAAAATGGAAGACATACAAGACCACTGATAATCTCCCTCGATCTGGGGCTCCACGCAACATCTCACCCCGTGGGGTCAAAACGATCACGAGAACGGTGAGCAAAAATCCCAGAACCACATGGGGGGACCTAGTGAATGACCTGCAGAGAGCTGGGACCAAAGTAACAAAGGCTACATCAGTAACACACTACGCCGCCATGGACTCAAATCCTGCAGTGCCAGATGTGTCCCCCTGCTGAAGCCAGTACATGTCCAGGCCCGTCTGGAGTTTGCTAGAGAGCATTTGGATGATCCAGAAGAGGATTGGGAGAATGTCATATGGTCAGATGAAACCAAAATAGAACTTTTTGGTAAAAACTCAACTTGTCGTGTTTGGTGGAGAAAGAACACCATACCTACTATGAAGCATGGGGGTGGAAACTGTTCTTCTGCAAAGGGACCAGGACGACTGATCCGTGTAAAGGAAAGAATGAATGGGGCCATGTATCGTGAGATTTTGAGTGAAAACCTCCTTCATCAGCAAGGGCATTGAAGATGAAACCTGGCTGGATCTTTCAGCATTTCAATTCAATTCAACTTTATTTATATAGCGCCATTTCACAACAACAGTCATCTCATAGCACTATCAACTGTAGGGGGAACCCCCACAGTTGCAGAAAGACCCCAGCAATCAGGCGATCCCCTGTGAGCAAGCACTTGGCAACGGTGGAGAGGAAAAACTCCCTTTTAACAGGAAGAAACCTCCAGCAGAACCAGGCTCAGGGAGGGGCAGTCATCTGCTGCGACTGGCTGGGGGGTGAGGGGACAGAGAAGATGAAAAGAACAGGCATGTAGAGAGCAAACAGCACGATGGGGACTCAATCTATGGGAGAGAACAAAAAGATGTTAATGACCAGCAAAAAAAAAATATTTCATTGAGAGTGAAGAAAGAAGTGAGGCCCAGTGCATTACTGGAGGTCCCCCGGCTGACTAAACCTATTAGCAGCATAACTAAGGGAGGGTTCAGAAACACATGATCCCTCCCTAATTGTAGGCTATATCCAAAAGGTAGGTTTTAGCCCTATTCTTAAAAACAGAGATCGAGTCTGACTCCCGAATCCAGATTGGCAGCTGGTTCCACAGGAGAGGAGCTTGATAACTGAAGGCTCTGCCTCCCATTGTACTTTTGGAGATTCTAGGTATTACAAGTAATCCTGCATTTTGGGAGCATAGTGCTCTGTTAGGATAATACGGTAGTATCAGATCTTTTAAATAAAAAGGAACCTGATTGTTTAGAGCTTTGTAAGTAAGAAGAAGGATTTTACACTTAATTCTAAACTCTATGGGAAGCCAATGAAGGGAGGCCAGAACCGGAGAGATATGATCTCTCTTTCTAGTACCTGTTAAAACTCTTGCTGCAGCATTTTGGATCAGCTGAAGACTTTTTAAAGATGTTTTAGGACAGCCTGATAATAAAGAATTACAATAATCTAATCTCGAGCTAACAAAAGCGTGGATCAGTTTCTCAGCATCACTCTGAGACAAGATGCTCATAATCTTGGCAATATTACGCAAATGATAGAAGGCAGACTTAGAAACAAATTTAATATGTGAATTAAAGGACAGATCTTGATCAAAAATAATTCCAAGGTTCCTCACAGAGCTATTAAGAGAAAGAGTAACCGCATCCAAACTGAAAATTTGATTTGGAAAGGTATTTCTAAGGTTTTTTGGACCAACAAGAATAACTTCAGTCTTATCTGAATTTAATAGCAGGAAATTACAAGTCATCCAAGCTTTGATTTTCTTAAGACAGGCTTCTAACTTGGCTAATTAATAAATAATAAACTAATAAATAATAACTAATTAATTAATAAAAAAGCATGACAATGATCCCAAACACACCGCCCGGGCAACAAAGGAGTGGCTTCGTAAGAAGCAATTCAAGGTCCTGGAGTGCCTCGCCAGTCTCCAGATCTCAACCCCATAGAAAATCTTTGGAGGGAGTTGAAAGTCCGTGTTGCCCAGCGGCAGCCCCAAAACATCACTGCTCTAGAGGAGATCTGCATGGAGGAATGGGCCAAAATACCAGCAACAGTGTGTGAAAACCTTGTGAAGACTTAGAGAAAACGTTTGACCTCTGTCATTGCCAGCGAAGGGTATATAACAAAGTATTGAGATAAACTTTTGTTATTGACCAAATACTTATTTTACCAAGGAATTTACCAATTAATTCATTAAAAATCATTCAATGTGATTTTCTGGATTTTTTTTTTCTCATTTTGTCTCTCATAGTTGAGGTATACCTATGATGAAAATTGGAGACCTCTCTCATCTTTTAAGTGGGAGAACTTGGACAATTGGTGGCTGACTAAATATTTTTTTGCCCCACTGTAAATGCAAGGATGTCACACATGGTTCTCACTGCCTTATACATCGCAAAGAAAACTATCCTCATGAATTGGAAATCAAGAAATATCTTATGTGTGACTAATTATAATAACTTTCTATTTGATTATATTAGCCTGGAGAGAATGTCAACCTCCTCAAATAATCAATAGGCAGAATTCAATTCTCTCTGGTCCCCGCTTACTAATTCTATAACCTGAGGGGTGGTGAGCGGTGGCTTGCTCTCCTTGGTGCCTCTGGTGGCTGGCTGTGCCCTGACCGTGGGGGGCAGGTGTCCGGGGGGCCTGTTCTGGGGTGGCCATGTGTCTGGCCAGGGGGGGTTGCGGGGGGGGGGGGTGCTGTGGCCCCCGGCCGGCTGGCCTTGCCTCCCGGGGGGGGAGGGAGCTGGGGCTGGCGCTGGCCCTGGACCCCTGGTGCTGGGGAAGGGGGGGTGCGCCGGTGGTGCAGGTTGGCCCCGGTGCGTCCTTGCACGGTGGGGTCGTGTCCTCCCTGGGGCCCCGGCGGCACCCTGGGCAGGTGCCTGCATCCTGGGTCGCCCTCCCCATGTCTGCGGGTGTGGGTGTGTGAGAGTGGGTGTGAGTAGGGGCTTGTGTATGAGCAAATGCAGAAGTGGGTGTATGTGTTGTATGTGGGCAGGTAGGGCTGTGTGTGGGTGTAGGTGGGCATGTGGGTGGGTGGGGGTATGTGGGTGGGGGTTTGTGTCTGTATGGGTGTGGTTACCTGTGGGTGGATGTCTGGGGGTGGGGAGAAAGAAAGAAAAAAAAAGGGTCATAGGACTCGCTATGAGACAATCAAAGATCAAAGGCAGGCATCACTGAACGATCCTGATGTGTTTGCTTACACCTGCTTTCTACGGGCATGCAGAAATACTTGCTCACACTTAGTTTCTACGGGCATGCACGGGTATGACATCATCAAAGATCAAAGGCAGGCATCACTCACGCTCACTCACGATCATAAGATCAAAGGCAGGCATCACTCACAATCATAGGACTCGCTATGACACCATCAAAGATCAAACGGAGGCATTACTCACGATCATAGGACTCGTTATGACACCATCAAAGATCAAATGCAGACATCACTCACGATCATAGGACTCGCTATGACATCAGCAAAAATCATAGGACTCGCTATGACATCATCAAATATCAAATGCAGGCATCATAGGAGTTGCTATTACATCATCAAAGATCATAGGACTCACTATGACATCATCAAAGATCAAAGGCAGTCATCACTCGTGATCATAGGACTCGCTGTGACATCATCAAAGATCATAGGCTCGCTATGACACAATCAAAGATCAAAAGCAGGCATCACTGAACGAGGGCTGATGTGCTTGCTTACACCCTTGCTTATGCCTGCTTTCTATGGGCAAGCAGAAATACTTGCTTATACTTGTTTTTACGGGCATGCACGGGCATGCCCAGGTATGCACTAGTATATAGACACAGGTAATCAACATAACACAGAACAGTAACAAGCAGGAGAAGAAGTAACAAGCCGGGGCAAACAGAGACGGCAGGGCATGGTTACAGAAAACGTGATGGCTGGGGCTGCACAGATAATCACACACAGGGGACCAGAGGGGAGACAAGACCAAGGCAATAATGAGAATGACGAGAATAATAATAATGCTGATAAACGAAGAGGAAGACCAATGAAGAAATGAACATGCAAGACAGAATAATAAGAATAACAATAATAGCAGCCCAGGATAATAATAATAAGGTGAAATACAGAAAACCCCAACTTCAAGCGAGGCTGTGGGCTGGGACCCACGCTCTGGAGACCAGCAAAATCACTCCACAAATAAAACAACCAGGATTTTTGAACATATTTTTCTTATCATCACTCTATAAATTCAAAAAATCTCTTGTCAGTGTGTGTGTGTGTGTGTCTGTCGCCATCATAGGACCACCTATGATGCTCGTATGATATCTGCATGATGTCCTATGATGTTCAGATGATCTCAGGCATCAGAGGACTCGTGATGCCGTCATCAAAGATCAAAGTCTATATGACGTCATATAGACACCATAGTATAGAGTTGCCTATGATGTTCCTAGGATGTCTACAGGATGTCCTATGAAGTGCCTTGGATGTCTACATGATGTCTACATGACATCATACAAAACGGTAACAAAAAACAAAACCATCCTTTGTGTAAATATGTCCAAAGTCCGCTTTTGACTGAAAGTTATGTAATTCTATATGGCTGCCGTGGCATTATGCAAATTAGATGTGTAAATTTACTCCTATCTCAAACTTTGGATCATATTCTACATCACTCTATAAAATTCAAGAAATCTCTGTCTGTGTGTCTGTGTCACATGCACACACTGTGTTCCTATGAGTTCACATGATCATATAAGGAGCTCTGAACAACTCCTATGATGTCATATAGACATCATCAAATCAAATCAAACTTTGTCATATTGCTGTACATACAACTGTAGTGCAGGCAAGATGAAATTGCATTTCTCTCGGCATCCATATAAATAGAAGCAGCATGATTTAAGACACACTCACACATAGCTTCACCCCCCCCCACCCCCACCTCCCCATCCATTCACACATCCCTGAGACATACTTGGGAAAAACTAACTAACTATAACATACAAATAATATACAAAATGTCTGTAGGTGCAGTAGTGTGTATGAGAGATTCCGGGTCAACTGTTCAGCATCCTGACAGCTTGTGGAAGGAAGCTGTTGATCAGTCTGGTGGTTCTGCCTCTCATGCTCCAGAATCGTTTACCAGATGGAAGAAGTTCAAAGTGTTTATGCAGAGGGTGAGAACGGTCCTTGACAATGTTCAGTGCCCTGCTCCTACAACGGTTCTGAAAAAGTTCTTGGACAGAGGGGAGGGAGACTCCAATTACCCTCTCAGCTCCCTTGACTATCCTCTGCAGGGCTTTTTTGTCAGACATACTGCAGCTGGAGTACCATGTAGCAATGCAGTACGTTAGAACACTCTCCACCACACCTCTATAGAAGGTCCTGAGGATGCAGATGGGGAGAGAGGCCTGTTTGAGTTTCCTCAAGAAGTGCAGTCTCTGCTGAGCCCGCTTCCTGATCCCCAAGGAATTCTTGCTCCAGGTCAGGTCCTGCGAGATCTGCACTCCGAGGAACTTGATGTTCTCCACTCTCTCCACTAAACGGCCGCCGATGCTGAGGGGGACGTGCTCAGGCTGTGACCGCCAGAAGTCGATGATCATCTCCTTCGTTTTGTCCACATTGAGCACCAGATTGTTCTCCCTGCACCAGCCCTCCAGGTCTCTCACTTCTTCCCTGTACATTGATTCCTCATCCCTCTGAATAAGTCCCACCACCGTGGTGTCGTCTGCAAACTTAATATTCCCTCGTGTCTGGATACACAGTCATGTGTTAGAAGTGTAAACAACAGTGGACTGAGTATGCAGCCTTGAGGGGATCTGGTGCTCAGCGTGACAGAGTTGGAGATGTTGTTTCCAACCCGGACAGACTGAGGTCTCTCAGTCAGGAAATCCAGGATCCAGAGACATGTGGCGGTGTTCAGACCAAGAAGGAGTAATTTCTCCATCAGTCTCTGGGGAATAATGGTGTTGAATGCTGAACTGAAATCAATGTACAGGAGTCTGGCGTAGGTGTCTTTCTGGTCCAAGTGGGTGATGACTGAGTGTAGGGTGGTGACTATAGCATCCTCCCTGGAGCGGTTTGAACGATATGCCAACTGGAGCGGGTCGTGTGATGCAGGGAGGCAGGCTGTAATGTGTGGTTTGACAAGCCATTGAAAACACTTCATCACAATTGGTGTCAGTGCAACAGGACAATAGTCATTCAAACAGGACACAACTGGTTTCTTTGCCACCGGTACAATGATAGAGGTCTTGAAGCATCTGGGAACAATGGCTTGACTCAGGGAGATGTTATAAATGTCAGTCAGGACATCCACCAACTCGCTCGCGCAGTCTCGGAGCACACGTCCCGGGATGTTGTCCGGACCTGCAGCTTTACGTGGGTTGACTCTGGTTAGGGTCCTCCGTGTGTCCGCTGTATTGATGGTAAAAGCTGGTCCGACCGATGGTGGGGGTGGGCCAGCCCTCCCTCTGATTGTCGAGTTTGATGCTTCAAAACGTGCAAAGAAGTCGTTGAGCCTGTCTGGAAGCGAAGCGTTGTCATCATCGACCCCCTGCCTAGACTTATAGCCCATCAGTGTCCGAACTCCCTGCCACATCTGCTTGGTGTTCCTAGTGTCACAGAGGTGTCCCTGGATTTTCTCCGCATAGGTGCGCTTCGCCGCCTTAATTCCCTTTGAGAGCGCAGACCTGGCTGAGCGGAGGGCGATCCTGTCCTTCGCTCTGAAGGCTGCATCCCTGGCTGTACGGAGCGAGCGCACCTCTGCAGTCATCCAGGGCTTATGGTTACCCCGCATAGTGATGGTCTTCACTGTAGTTACATCCTCTGTGCACTTCGCGATGTAGCTGGTGACCGTTTCAGCATACTCCTCCACATCTGTCTTGTCTTCCTGGGAGGCTGCTATTTTGAAGACCTCCCAGTCTGTGTGCAGAAAACAGTCTTTCAGTGCAGAGGTTGCACTCATCATAGGCACATTGTGAGGTCAGAACACTTTCTACTGGCATGCAGAACTGCTTGCTTACACTTGCTTTCAACGAGCATGCAGAAATACATGCTTAACCATGTCAAAGATGAAAGGCGGGCATCACCATGGTTACTGTTGCCATGGTGACAGTAATTTTCGACAGGCAAGCAGAAATGCTTGCTTACACCTGCTTTCTACGGGCATGCAGAAATACTTGCTTATATTTGGTTTCTACGGGCATGCAAGGGTATGCAATAGGATTATTAAACAAAGTAACTTGATTTAACTGATTCGAAAACTAGTTATAAATGTGCTAGTATATAAACGTTATGCATGGATAATTCAGTTTTCTAAGACTAGAACATTAAAGAGAAAAATGTCTCAAACTGGCGACAGGTAAAATCGCAAATTTACAAGAAAAAATGTGTAAATTTATCAATAAAGAGTTGCAAACTTTAAATGAAAAATTCGATAATCTATAAGAAAAAAGCCAAAAATTTAAAAGAAAAAAGTCACTTATTTATGAGAGAAAAAAACTCAACAGTTACAATAAAAGAATCACAACTTTAAGATTAAATTCATTAACTCACTACTTGACAAATTTTTTTAAAATGGAGACATTCTTATTCAGTGTCTTCACTGAAAGTAAATTAAAATCATATCTTTATCTGCAAGCTTTTAGTTAAGTATTAATATTTCTATTATTTTAGTTGGTACTTAGTATATTTCATTACCTATTTATTCAATAGTTTCTTTTTAATATATGTACTGTATATTTATATGTAGGTACAGTATCTTACAAAAGTGAGTACACCCCTCACATTCTTGTAAATATTTTATTATATCTTTCCATGAGACAACACTGAAGATATAACAATTTGATACAATGTAAAGTAGTCAGTGTAAGCTTGTTTAACAGTGTAAATTTGCTGTCCCCTCAAAATAACTCAACACACAGCCATTAATGTCTAAACCGCTGGCAACAAAAGTGAGTGCACCCCTAAGTGAAAATGTCCAAATTGTGCCCAATGTGTCAATACTGTGTGGCCACCATTATTTTCCAGCACTGCCTTAACTCTCTTGGGCATGGAGGTCACTAGAGCTTCACAGGTTGCCACTGGAATCCTCTTCCACTCCTCCATGATGACATCACGGAGCTGGTGGATGTTACAGACCTTGCGCTCCTCCACCTTCGATTTGAGGATGCCCCACAGATGCTCAATAGGTGTTAGGTCTGGAGACATGCTTGGCCAGTCCATCACCTTTACCCTCAGTTTCTTTAGCAAGGCAGCGGTTGTGCTGGAGGTGTGTTTGGGCTCGTTATCATGTTGGAATACTGCCCTGCGGCCCAGTTTCCAAAGGAAGGGGATCATGCTCTGCTTCAGTATGTCACAGTACATATTGGCATTCATGGTTCCCTCAATGAACTGTAGATCCCCACTGCCAGCAGCACTCATGCAGCCCCAAACCATGACACTCCCACCACCATGCTTGACTGTAGGCAAGACACACTTGTACTCCTCACCTGGTTGCCGCCACATACACTTGACGCCATCTGAACCAAATAAGCTTATCTTGGTCTCATCAGACCACGGGACACGGATCCAGTAATCCATGTCCTTAGTCTGCTTGTCTTCAGCAAACTGTTTGCGGGCTTTCTTGTGCATCATCTTTAAAAGGGGCTTGCTTCCTTGTGGGACAACAGCCATGCAGACCAATTTGATGCAGTGTGCGGCATATGGTGTGAGCATTAACAGGCTGACCCCTCACCCCTTCAACCTCTGCAGCAATGCTGGCAGCATTCATATGTCTATTTTCAAAAGACAACCTCTGGATATGACACTGAGCATACGTATGTACTCAACTTCTCTGGTCGACCATGGCGAGGCCTATTCTGAGTGGAACCTGTCCTGTTAAACTGCTGTATGGTCTTGGCCACTGTGCTGCAGCTCAGTTTCAGGGTGTTGGAAATCTTCTTATAGCCTAGGCCAGGGGTGTCCAAACTTTTTGCAAAGAGGGCCAGATTTGGTCAGGTGAAAATGTATGGGGGCTGACCATTCAGCCTGACATACCTCGAACCATTACCATTGTAAATTACCATGTAAATATGTAACTATATATATCACTTTGCTGTCTGCAGCTAGGTTGACATTGCAAATGAGAATCTGTTGTCAACTGCATTACCACCAGGATAGTTAAAGGTTAAAATAATAATAAATTACATACAAATAAACTATTTTATGAAATTTGACTGAATATTTTTAGAAACGTGTATTTGTTGATTTTGTTTCAACAAATCACATCCCAGTGCATTTTAACAAAGAATAGTATAGTCAAATTAAATGACAGAAATTTGACAAAACTGTGGTTTGATCATCACAAAAAAATCAATTCACTGGGACTTTGGAATTTATTCTCCTCAGAAGAATAAAAAAATGTACCTGCATTAATGTGAAGGGTGACACTGGTGTTTCGACTGCAGTAAGCAGGCCAGGTCTGGCTCAAAAGCAGTGGTTTTGATGCGCAAGATATCACGCAGGTGAGAGTCACTTAGTCTTGTCCTCACACGGTTCTTGTTAATGTTCATAACCAAGAACGTCTTCTCGCACAAGTATGTCGAGCCAAACAAGCTCAGCATTTTCTTAGCAAATGTTCGAATCTCTTGGAACCGGACTTTGTCCAGCTGGCGGTAAAAGTCGACAAGAGGGAGTTGTTGGCGACAACCGTGACACTCCGCGTCACACTGCAGCTCAATGAGCTCCAGCTGCAGGTGGTCTGGAGCGTCATTAGGATCCACGGAAAAAGGAGTGGAAAAAAGTGTGATCTCCTTTTCAATAGCTGCAAAATCCCTGAAATGCTGTTGAAACTCCTCAGTCAGAGATGAGATGTTTTCTGCATACCTCCTCATTTGCGCACCAATACTGTTTTCTGGAAAACTGGTCATTTCCTGCAGTGATGGGAAATGTGTGGTATTGGGCTGCGTTTGTGACAGGTGCCTTTGGAAAAGTAGCAGCTTTGTCCGAAAAGCTTTTATGTATGAATACAGTTGGCTCACCACTGCATTTTGCCCCTGAAGGCTCGTGTTCAGCGCGTTCAGATGTCGTGTTATGTCAACTAAAAATCCAAAATCAGCCAGCCAAACAGGATCGCAGAGTTCCGGCATCGGTTGTCCCTTTTGTGCCAAGAATAGTCCGATTTCCTTTCTGAGAGAGAAGAATCGCTGCAGTGCAGACCCCCGACTGAGCCATCTTATGTCATTGTGATACACAACATCTCCATATTCAGCGTGGATGTCGAGTAGAAACTGTTGAAACTGGCGGTGGCACAGGGCTCTGGAGCGAATATAATTAATAGCCTTTATCACCGGTTTCATAACGTGATCATATTTCAGATGTTTGGCACATAGAACTTGTTGGTGAATAATACAGTGGAGTTTTATAGCTTTGCCGCCTTCTTCACTGACTTTTTTACAGACTAGCGTTGATAGCCCACTTTGCTCACCAACCATGACAGGTGCGCCGTCCGTAATAATCCCAGTGATTTTATTCCATTGCAGTTTCATGTCATCCATGGTGGAACAAACAGCAGCAAACAAATCTGTTCCTCTGGTTTGGTCCTTAAGGCTCTGAAGGTCAAGTAGCTCTTCACTCACGTTCATTTCATTGTCCACTCCTCTCAAAAAAATCAGTAACTGAGCGGTGTCAGATGCATCCGCGCTTTCGTCGCAGGCTAACGAAAAAAAGTCAAACTCCACTCCTTTTGCCTCTAACTGTCCCTTGATGTTAGATGAAATTTCTTCAATCCTCCGTGCCACAGTGCTACGACCCAGGCAGACATTGGCAAACTCTTGCTTTTTCTCAGGACAAATTTTCTCCACCATTTTCATCACGCAGTCTTTAATGAATTCACCCTCAGTAAAAGGTTTGCAGTGCTTGGCAATCAGCATTGCCACTTCGTAGCTTGCCTTTGTAGAATTTTCATTTGTGTCACGGGCTCTTGTGAACAAACGCTGCTGTGCTGTCAAAACAGCTTCCAGTTGCTTCAGTTTTTCGGCGCGTTCGTTTGCCGTTAGCTTGTCGTAATTAGCATGTTTCGTCTGGTAGTGCCTCTTAATATTGAACTCTTTCAAAACAGTCACAGTCTCTTGGCAAATTAGGCAGACACAGTTGTTTCGTATGTCAGTGAAAAAATACTCAGATTTCCACTTGTCCTGGAAACAGCGGCCCTCGCTGCCAACTTTCCTCTTTTTATTTCCAGTTGCCATTTTAGAAATGAGCTAAAAACATACCACAGGGGTAAAAGTTCACACAGGGGTCACGCGACGAGAATGCGGCAACAGGTCTACTGCCACCCTCTGGTGAAATATAAAATTGCTGTTTTTGGTGTCGCGTGAATTGGTTAATAAAATATTTGTCATAAGGTACAGGAATTATTTATTTTATTTAATGGTGGGTGTGAAAGGGGGCGGAGTTAAACCGTCACTTCTACACCCGCTAAATTAAATAAAAGCACTCATAAAAGGGGCACCAGTCCTAACAGTAATTAATTTTGTACCTTCAATTACTTAATGAATCAGTCTCAAAATTTCAGTGAGTTCTTGTCCTGCCGTGATTAGGAAACATGTATATGCGAAAGGAAAACGCTTCAACTTCTCTCATTCATCCCTTTTATTAAACTCATTCAGTTTACATGGCATGGCGTTCAAATGATGGATAAGCAGATTCAGATGATAACAGCGTAATATATCACATCAACTGATATTGGATTCCCGAACATAAAATCCAGCGTTACACCTCTGTAGAACCAAGGAGGAACCAGACTTGTTTCAACGGTAAATGAGGCTGAAATGTTGTAACAAAACAACACAATTTTATGGGGAAAATTCATAAGCTAATTATCCACGAGAATCACAAACTCCACTAGCACTCAGATTGATCTAGCTTTTACTAACAGGCCAGAAAGGATCTTGAAGTCATACAATATGCTCACAGGATTGTCTGATCACAATCTTATAATGGTTACAAGAAAATTAAATAAAAAGCGCTTCAAATCCTTGGCCACCACTGAATTCTATAGGATACCAAAACAGGAACAACAAAAATTTCAAGATTCAATTCAAGAAGTAAATTGGGATGAATTACTCGTTGGCAAAAATTTAGATGAGGATTGTTCTAAATTTGCCAACAAAATACAACATATTATTATACAATTTACACGGATAATTAAACTAAAAGCTAGAAAGAATGGCCTTCCTTGGTTAAACAAATTTATTCTGAAATTGATGAAAGAACGAGATCACTTTTTGAAGTTGTCAGTTAAATCAGGACAAAACAGGCACCAATTTATTTCATTGAGAAATAGGGTAGTGAAAGAAATAAGAAAATCTAAAGCTGACTTTTTTATTACTGTTTTGAATAGTGCAAGGGGAAATTCTAAAATAACCTCGACATATATTAAAAAACTATTGGGTGATTCCCAGAAAAACAAAGCAAAACTAATGCAAATTCAATTGAATGGAAACATCTTGACAGAACCTCAAGTGATGGCTGATGCTTTTAACAACTACTTCATTGAATCTGTGTCAGAAGTCTCTGATAAGTTTATAGTAAAACAAAGGAAGGAATACCCTGTATTGTCTGCATCACAGTCTTTTACTATTACAAATATTACTGAGACCAAAGTTATCGATTTAATTCAATCACTCAAACCATCTAAAGCAAAGGATGTTTTTGGAATGGACACGAACATGCTCAAAGATTTAGGTTCAGCTCTCGCCACTCCTATTGCCTCAGTCATTAATCTTTCAATTTCATCTGGCCATTTTCCAAAGGCCTGGAAATCTGCTATTGTTACCCCTGTTTTAAATCCGGTGACTCAACTCTTCTGCATAACTACCGACCAATAAGCATTCTTCTGGCCATTTCCAAAATTGCAGAAAAATGGGTGGCAGAACAGATTGTCCATTATTTAAACAGTAGTTCCCCCTCTCTCCATGCCATGCAGTTTGGTTTCAGATCCAAGCATTCCACTGAAATGGCTACATGCCTCTTCATTGAGAAAATAAAATCTTTTCTTGATAAGGGTGGAGTTGTAGGGGCGGTGTTTTTGGACCTCAGGAAAGCATTCGATACAGTAAATCACTCTGTTCTTCTTACCAAGCTCTTTAAATTTAACTTTTCTCACAATGCTGTGAGCTGGATTGAATCATATCTGCATGATCGAACACAATCTGTATCAGTTAACAACTGCAGATCTGATTCTCTTAGGCTAACTTCTGGAGTCCCTCAGGGATCAATATTAGGTCCCCTTTTATTTAGTCTTTATATTAATGATTTGCCCACTGTTTGTTCTGAAGCTGAATGCTTAATGTATGCAGACGACACGGTTTTTTTTTGTTCATGGTCGCTCCAAAGACACTGTTGCTGCTAAACTTAGTAAAACAATGTCCTGTGTCACAACTTGGTTGCAGGAGTGCCGTCTACAGTTAAATGTTTCTAAAACTGTGGGCATGTATTTCACTAAAATAAATAGTGTCACCTGACCCTGACATACATGTTAATGTAGGAAAAATACAAATTGTTAGCCAATATAAATATCTTGGGTTAATAATAGATTCACAGCTTTCCTTTAAAGCCCATATTGCTAAATTGTGTAAAAAAATCAAGTTAAATCTTGCAAATTTCCGTGCAATTCGAAATGAAATGTCAACTGAAGCCGCAAAAATATACTTGCATTCAATGATTCTGAGTCACTTCAACTATTGCCTAACTAGCTGGTCCCAGGCGGGTTTGAGTGCAAAAAAACCATTGGAAGTTTTGTACAAGCAAGCACTTAAAGTTATGGATAAAAAACCTAGGCATTATCATCATTGTGCAATTTTAAAAAAATACAGTCTTTTAAATTGGGATAGTCTTCATACATTTGCAAATTTAAATTTGATTTATAAAGTACTGCATGATTTGGCTCCAGATCCTCTGGCAGAGTTCATCAGCCAAAGAAACAGCTCTGAGCGTGTCACTCGAGGCTCTGTCAGAGGTGACTGTTTCATTCCTCTGCGCAGGAGCACTTTCACTAAGTCGGCCTGGTCAGTGAGGAGCGCTAGTGAGTGGAACTCAGTACCTGAGGAGGTTAAACTGCTCACGACATTCAAGGCCTTCACAAAAAAATTGAAAATGTGGCTTATAAACACCTACAGCTGCCAACACTAAAAGATAAAGGGCCTTTTCCACTAGCACGCTTTAGCGCGACACGGGACGGCTCAGCACGCTTTGTACGCTTTTCCACAAGCCCCAACATGGTTTAACAGCCGCGATTCTCAGCCCCGCTGAAGGGCAGGGTACAGCAGTGCTGAGCTGGGCCGTGTTGTGACGTTAACAGACTGGTCACCGCTGATTGGTCAGGTCATAACCGGCGCTGATTGGTCAGGTTGTAACCGCCCTTCTCCTCCTCCTCTTCTACCGAATCTTCACGACCTTCTCAATAAAGTTTTTGAAAAAAAAAAAAAAAAAGAATCTAGACGACCGCCATTACTCAGCGTGCAACCACTGTTGGCGGTTTATTTTCAGTGTATTGCTGTGCTATTTTCATTTATTCTCTATCAAAAATGGCTTCGCGTAATAAGGGTGTTCCATGGACCAATAAGGAGCTGCAGTGTCTGCTCACTGCATTGTCAGACGAACGTATCCAGCGCGAGTTAGACGGAGCCACCCGGAATGAAAAAATATACCGGGAGGTCTCGACATCGGAGTCCTTTAACGGTGAGTTTTAATTTTTTTTTTATTGTGCATTTTTTCGCAAATATATTCGGTAAGACGCTCAGTTTATTTATGCAATAAAAAAGCTGTTCATTTGTGGATGATGATCGCTGCTTTATCGCAGCACACTGCGGACTCGCTTTTCTTTTAATTATTCATGTGAACAATACGCTGAAATAAGCTTATGTAATCTTGTTAAAAACTATTGTCTTTTCTGTATATCTTGCACTTTCATGCTATATTTTATTGTGTGCATTTTCCTTGTAGAATCCACGCGTCCGCCGCTCCAGCCCGCCCAGATTCTCCAATGTGAATCTGTCCCGCCACCAGGCGCAAAATGTATTCAATGATAAATATCTGCAACATTTAAATGAGGTTGCAGAAAACGCGAGGGTATCCCAGGACCTGGCAGAGACGGCTTCATTCAACCGAGCCTTCCTGACCCAGTTTGGGAAGCTGGTAGAGGCACTCAGTGGTCGGCGTGTATAAAATGTCGATTAACCTTCATGTTGTGTTGCAAAGTTTTTTTTTTATTTTAATATTTTGTATATAATAAAATGGAATTGTTTTGGAAAGTGTGGTTTGTCTGTTATAACACTGAATTATAAAACAGTATAATTGCATAGAAATTCCATTGCCTAGTCTGATGAAAATGATACTGATCATCCTGTCAGGGGTCAACCATTGTAAAGGTAATGTAATTTTTAACTAGACCAAAAAACAAATGTTTTTGTAAGCTTTCTGTTCTTTTTATTGAAATATCATAAAAAAAATTAGCACCACATGATCCAGTTGTAAACTTTGGGTAAATTTGTTTATGTTAACTTATAAGAAGTTGCACAGTTGGACTTTAAAATGCAGCAGGAGAGACTGATCAAGCTTACAAGTCAAAAAGTAAGTATATGTAAATTGAATGTTCTATTGGCATTCCAAATTCAGAGAATTACAATACTTTAGAAGGAGTGTAGCATCATCTAAACGGAAAATAATAATACTGTTGTTCCAAACGTTGACCTGAAGGTGAAAAACATGAATTTTTTTTATTCAGTACATCCAAAATGCCCTAGGATGTAAAAAATAATACAAATTGGTGTTGGCCAGTGTGCCACTGTCTCATTATTTAATACGAATAAAAACAAGTTTCAGCTCATTATTTCTAGGTCATTTGGCAGTTAATTCAAAACAAAAGTGACTTGTGTTGTTGCAGCTTTTTTATCAGAGAGTTTCTCAAGTTTTGGAGCATATAATCATCCGTCCCTTAACTGTTAAACATTAAATAACAGCAGACAGATTGGCAAAGGATACACAATTGTGTTGCTGTAGCCTAAAACCGCTGTGACCCACTGCTTGTGGTGCTACCTTTCATGTGTGTGCTTTTTATGAATATTCACACGTTTTTGTAAGTACAAGTGGGATAGTATTAAATTGAAATATTCATTCATATTTCATCTCACTGCCTGTACCCTTGTCTGGCGGTCCTTTTTGGCCTTTACGGTGAAAAAAGCCACAGACCGAGGAGTGGCCTTATACAGCTATGTGTTATGTTTTGCTTGGGTCTTCTCAATAAAGTTTTGGAAAAAAAAATGTTTTGCTTGGGTCGCGTGCGTTACGTCACGGGAGTGTGGCACCGCCTCGCTGTTATAAACCCACCCACCCCAGCACAACACCCATGCCAAACACCGTGCTAATGGAGACAGAAGCATGCCGAGCCGTACTGAAGTGAATCGAGCCGTACCGAGGTGTGCTGGGCTAGTGGAAAAGAGGCTTAAGTCTGCTGTGATGTTGTGTTTAAATGTACAGTTTGTTATGTATAAGTTATTTGTTACATTAGTGCCCTCTTAAATGTCTAACCATGTTTTTTTCTTGTAGATGCATTTTACTGCCTTTTTACATCTTGGCCAGGGGACTACAGATGAAAACTAGCCTTTTGGCTAATTCTGGCTTTTTTAACCATGTGTAATCATGTGTTTTATGAAATTGCATTGTCCCTTTTCAAATAAACTAAACTAAACTAAACTAAATCTAAAAATGACTTCTGAATTAATCTACAAAAATTTAAGGGCAGTTACTTAAAAATGACTAAGAGTTTTCCTTCAGTTTATAGCTTTATCCTGTGGCTGAGAGACTAATTGAGCCCTGAAATACGGGCAATATTCAATTGTAATTTAATTGTTAGGACATCCTGTTTTAACCCAGGAGATAAGAAAAGTAGGAGCTTCACTCACACAACAGCTGTAGGTCCACGTTTCTGCGAGTTGGTACCGCTGGGTTTTGAAGTTAGGACGTCGGAGGAAGCGGCTGCTGTCCTCACAGCCATGGAGGTGATAACTCAGCTGGGGGGCCCTTCAAGGAGACAGTTGCAGCCGTGGATGGTTTGTCTCAGGGCGGCGTGAAAAGTCCTTGGAAAAGAGTCCAAATTTGAGATCTCTTGTAGCGGGATAGACCAAAAAAACTGAAGGAGAAACTTCTCAGTCTCTGTTCACTTTAAAGGTCCACTCTAATGGCGTGAAAAGTCATGAAAAAAAAATGAGAAAAACATTTACTAGGATAAGAATGGCTTCTGAGGTGAAGGAAAAAGTTTGAGAATTTGATTCTCTAAAAGCAAGCTCTAAAGAAAAAATGGTTTCTCCTCAGTGACCAGAAAATAACGGAAGACTTGACAAACTTCACAAAGAACAGAATAAAACTTCACAGGACCTTGAAACGGTGGAATAAAATCTTCTTCTGAGATCTAGATTACTATTCTGCTTCTTTAATCTTAATTTAGTTCCTAATCTTTCTCAAAATCTCTTTCTTTCTTCTTTCTGTGTTTCTAATTCTTAATCCTCTCACCGATCACTTTTTCTTGCTACTTGTTACATTGTTACTTTACTTCTTGCTAATCTTTCTGCCTTACTCTTTTGTCTGATCTTTTGCCTAAAACTCAAATCTAACTTCTCTCTTTTAAAGTTACCTCGCCGGGTCGTAAAACTGATGATGTCGATCGCAAGACTGACCAATCGACTTTTTCAGAAGCAGTTTGAAATGGCTGCCATCCAATGTGAGAACATTTCTTTGTTTGAGAGCAGCCAATCAAACGAAGACACCATCCCATGAAATTGCAGAGGGAAAATCAACACTCAGTCAGTTCTTATGAAATTAGGTGCTCAATATAAAATCTAACTAAATTAAATGACTTGGCTAATATTTGGTGATCATGCATTTATACCATTACTCCAATATTACATTGGTTTGAATAACACTCATGAATATAACATTTCTTATACATAATTATAATACATGCATTCACATTTAGATCAAAATGCAGCAAACCATGCAGCAAACCATGGTTGGTGATAAAAGAGGGATGATTTTCAGTGTCCTTAGGATCCAGAGGATAAGCTCAAAGAAACTTAATATTTAGAACAAATTAAAAGTCATCCCACATACTGAAAACACATTCCGTAGGTATCCGCTAGGAGGTACTGTTGAGCTGTGGATGATTTCTTTTAGGTCCATGGTATCTGGGAGAAAACCTGGATAGTATCGTGGGGCAATAAACCCGTCGGATTAAGCCGTTTATGATGCTTTTTTAAAAGCATTGTTTCCTGTAAGGGTACGTTATCCAAATGCAGTGTTCATGTTGGAGGTCTGGTCTCACGAGTTTATGTTCCTTTGATCCTTTAAAAGTAAATTCTGATCCTTACAATCTCTGCAAGAGGCAACTGTTTACACTGGGGTCCTGGGAAAGCAAGCATCTTTGGTCAGGCCTAGAAGAGGCCTGCATGAGTCGACATGAAAGCCAGTGATATTCCTGTAACATGCAGAAAAGTAGTATTCCTGTATAAGAAATAAAGTGAAGTGATCTTCTGACTTGGTTTGAGGAGACGATGATGCTACATTGGTATGTGTGTATTGTTTACTGTGGGAAACTGTGCTGGCGGGCCACATATTATTGATTTTATGACAGGACGCTTCGGGCCGGTGGAAATTTGGACACGGGCCGGATTTGGCATGGGGGCCGGACTTTGGGCATGCCTGGCCTAGGCCATCTTTATGTAGCGCAACAATTCTTTTTTCAGCTCCTCAGAGAGTTCTTTGCCATGAGGTGCTATGTTGAACTCCAGTGACCAGTATGAGAGAATGTGAGAATGATAACACCAAATTTAACACACCTGCTCCCCATTCACACCTGAGACCTTGTAACACTAATGAGTCATATGACGTGTGCGGATGACACGGATCCGGAAGTTGATGCTGTGATCGCGAGAGACAATTGCGCAATAATTTGAACGGCGACTGCTGTCACCAAGATTAAAACAAACTTCTCCACAGGAAATAACTTGAAATACATGTACCCATTTGCTTGCAATTGCAGGCAAATGGCACAGAGACATCATGCGCGCGCACCCAATTATATATGCATATATACACACAACATATATATACATATATATGCATACATTACAGACATATCACATAGGCACATATAGTTTACACATTTAGTTAGTCTTTAGTACACAACCAGTTAGTGAAAACATGTCTTCATTTAAGTTTGTCACGTGGAACATACGTGGAATTGGAAATGGGGAGAAGAGGCTAAAAGTTTTTAATCGATTGAACGATCTACAGGCAGACTTTGTTTTATTGCAGGAGACACATGTCTCTAAGTCGTCTGTAGATGCGCTCACCTCACCAGAATTCCCCCATATGTACTCAGCCGGCTTTAATTCTAAGCAAAGGGGGGTAGCTATACTGGTAAATAGAAGAATACACTTTGTCATGAATAACACCATAATAGATCCAGAAGGTAGATTTATAATACTAAAAATTTCAGTCCAAAATTTGGATCTATGTATTGCAAGCGTTTATGGCCCAAATGTTGACGACCCATCCTTTTTTCACACTTTTTTCACTTCTCTTTCTGAGCACTTGGACACCACACTTATAATAGGAGGGGACTTCAACTTGGTATTAAACCCTGCACTCGACAGGCTCAGTACATCGGGGGTTTACCGAAAATGGCTGGCTACTGACACTCTCAAACAGTACATGAATGATTTTGGTCTTTGCGATGAATGGCGATCTCTTCACCCAACTCTTCGGGAATATACCTTATTTTCATCAGTTCATAGTTCATATTCGCGTCTAGATTTCTTCTTAGCCAGAAACTCTATTGTAAGGGACATCATAGACACTGAAATATGTTCAAATCAAGCTATTAGCGATCATCATCCAGTTTTTCTTACACTAGTAAATAGGGAAGCTACAAGGGAAACTAGGAGCTGGAGATTTAATATATCACTACTGAAAGATGAAGACTTTATTAATTATTTTAATAAAGAGTGGGAATCATATCTGGAATATAATGATGTGCCAGGAATATCCCCAGGTGTTCTTTGGGAAGCAGCAAAAGTGGTCATGCGAGGTAAAATAATCTCTTACTGTTCATACAAGAATAAAAAAGAAAAAGCACTGATACTGGATTTAGAACAGAAGATTAAATCACTGGAGACAACTTGTGCCATTTCCCCACAGGAACAGGCACTTAACGATTTGAGAAAATTAAAGCTGGAATTAAAAGAAATTACAAACAAAAGAGCACAGTTTTTAATACAAAGACTGCGTCTTGAGAATTTTGAACACAGTAATAAATCGGGGCGATATCTTGCGAACCAGCTTAGATTGAATAAAGAAAAAACAACTATCCATTCTATCAAGGATATGACTGGAAATATTACCCATGTGCCTGAAGAAATAAATAACTCCTTCAGAAAGTTTTATGAAAATGTCTACTCATCACAGGTTAACCCATCAGACTCAGAGATAAATACATTTTTGGACAATATTAACTTACCACAATTAAATAATGAACAGATTGCGGCTCTGGATGCACCTCTTCAGGTGTTTGAACTCCAGGAGGCACTTAAGCACATCCCAAACAATAAAGCCCCAGGACCAGATGGTTTTCCAGTAGAATTTTATAAAGAATTTTGGCCCGTGATGGCACCTACTTTTTTTAAAATGGTGAACCAAATCAAAGAAGATAATGTAATTCCTCCGAATATGAATTTGGCTAGTATTATTCTACTCCTTAAACCTGGAAAAGGACCTACGCTTCCATCCAGCTACCGTCCCATCTTGCTTATGAATGTCGATCTCAAACTAATTTGCAAAGCTCTCGCCAAAAGACTGGAAAGGATAATTCCGTTTATTATACACCCAGATCAAACAGGTTTTATCAAGGGTAGGCACTCGGCTGATAATACACGCAGGCTATTTAATTTAATAGACTACTGCAAGATCAATAGTGTAGAAACTACAATCTTGTCACTGGATGCAGAGAAAGCCTTTGACCGGGTTAACTGGAAATTTCTTTTTATGGTGTTAAACAAGTTTGGGTTTGGTTCATCTTTCATAAACTGGGTTAAAACACTATATAGATGTCCAGTTGCATCTGTCCGAACAAATGATCAGACTTCCCGAAGCTTTAATCTTCAGAGAGGTAGTAGGCAGGGGTGTCCACTCTCTCCCTCACTTTTTACCATCTTTATTGAACCATTAGCAGCAGCCATACGACAAAATGTTGATATCAGAGGTATTCAAACTGGAGAAAAGGAACATAAGATAAGCCTTTATGCTGATGATGTATTGATTTTCCTTGAAAACTCAGAAAGATCTCTTCTTCAGACAGTGGCACTCATTGATAAATTTTCATCATTATCAGACTACTCTATTAACTGGGTAAAATCAATAGCTTTACCCATAAATTGCAATTTCCCAAATACATCTACTATTCCGATACAATCAGGGAATGTTAAATATTTAGGAATAGATATTTCTCCCAGGCTCTCAGAGTTATTGCGACTAAATCATATCCCCCTTTTAAAAAAGATACAAGACGATCTTACGCACTGGAGGACACTACCTTTATCATTAATGGGAAGAGTCGCAACCATTAAAATGATGGTCCTTCCTAAAATTAACTATTTGTTCTCAATGATCCCTACCCAACCATCAATGGCCTGGTTTAAGTCTCTAGACTCAAATATAAGTAAATTTTTATGGAAGGATAAACCATCACAGATTAGTTTAAAAACCCTCCAAAAAGCGAAAGAGTGCGGAGGCTTAGATTTACCAAATTTTTTTAATTACTTTTTAGCCAATAGATTGCAGTTCGTTTCAAAATGGACAAAATCAACCCCATTAGGGAACCCATGGTTAGATGCTGAACAGGCTCTCTGTGGGTCGCTAAATATTTCTGACTTACCTTTTATAAGTCCCTCTATTAAACGCCATGAGTGTTTTAAAAGTATTAATATTAGTTCCTCTCTGACGGCTTGGTGGAAATTTTTAAAAATAACAGGGTCTTCACTTGTCCCCTGTAAACTCACGCCCATTTGGAATAATCCTGATATCCTGCAACAAAAGAGGACATTAAAATTTCCACTATGGCAAGAGAAGGGAATAAACAACTTAGAACATCTTATTCAAGGTGGAAATTTTATCCAATTTCAGGATCTAGTGTCACAACACGAAATCAGTGATAAAAAGTATTTTGAATACCAACAGCTTAAATCCATAATAAAAGCAAGATTTAATCTTAATCAGACAGATTTAGAAGTACCAGTTAAGGTGGCAGAGTTTCTAAATCTCCGTTCCCCAAAATTGATATCGAAAATATATAGACTATTATCAACGTTGGATGAGTCCATATCTCTTCCAATATCAAAATGGGAGACAGACTTATCGATTAATAAGGAGGAAAGTTTCTGGACACAAATATGTTTAAACACTTTTAAGATGACTAAAAACTCTAACTTACAACTTATACAATATAAAGTTCTACATAGAATTCATTATACAGGACAAAGGATGTTCAAAATGGGCCTGAGTCACACAAATATCTGCCCTCACTGTACTAGCAATGTCCCGGATAGTTATATGCATGCTATGTGGTCCTGTGCACCGGTTCAAAAGTTCTGGCAGAAGACATGTGAAGACCTGTCAGCATGGCTTGGGTATAGTGTCCCACCCTCACCCACACTTTGCATATTAGGTGATTTAAGTGAAATAAATATAGATGCAAGGATGTCACACATGGTTCTCACTGCCTTATGCATCGCAAAGAAAGCTATCCTCATGAACTGGAAAACAAGAAATAACTTGTGCACGACTTACTATAATAACTTACTATTGGATTACATTAGTGGGGTGGACCGGGGGGGGTTGGGCTGTGGCCCCTGGCCGGCTGGCCTCGCCCCTCGTGGGGGGTCTGGGTCTGGCCCTGGGCCCCTGGTGCTGGGGGGGCGTCCCCCCGCCCCGGGCCGGGGTCGGGTGTGTGCCGGCGGTGGGGGTTGTCCCTGATGCATCCTTGCGTGGTGGGGTCGTGTATTTCCTGGGGCCCGGGTGCCACCCAGGGGCTGGTGCCCGCATCCTGGGTTGCCCTCCCCGTTCACGGGGGTCTGCGGGTGGGGGAGGGGGTGTGTGAGTGTAGGCTTGTGTATGAGCGGATGTGGAAGTGGGTGTGTGTTGAGTGGGCAGGTGGGGTTGTGTGTTTGTGTAGGTGGGTATGTGTGATGGTGGGTGGAGTTATGTGTGTGTATGGAAGCGGTTACTTGTGGGTAGATGTCTAGGGGGCGGAGGATGTGTGTATGGGTAGGAGAGCTTTGTTGGGTGGCAGGGGTTGGGCAGTCCATCCAGTGGCATGGGGGCTGGCGTTTCGGGGCTTGCTTGTCCCGGCCGCCCTGCTGTTGTGTTGGGGGGTGAGGCACTTTGCTACATCGGCCCTGATGTCATTGGCAGCGGGTGTGCGTTGGTGCTTGGGGGTGGCTGGGGGGGTCATTGGTGCGGGTTATTGGCTGTGTTTCCATTGGGTTGTTCCGGGGTGGCTGTGGTTGCAGGGCGGCCTGCAGCTGTCGGTGTGTGTCTGGGGTGGGTGGTCGTGGGCCTGCGTGGGCGCTTGGGTGTGTCGCCTGGCGTGTTGGGCGCTGTGTGGGTCCGGCCCATTGTTCACTATTGTGACTGTTGTTGTCCATGTTCGTGTGTGTAAGATGAGTGGTAGTATGTTTGGCTGCCCCGTCATGTTAGTGGTGCTGGAGTGCCGGGACGTGATGCTGGTGGGTCCTGGGTTGTTTCTACTGGCGGCCCTCGCCCTGGGTTGGGATTTGGGGGCAGTGGGTGGCCTCACATGCCAGTCTGCAAGCTGGCTTCTGGGGGGGGGGGGCGGCCTTGTTTTTGGACCGCCTACCTCCCAGTCTTATTTCCCACCCTCCTCCTCCCCCTGATCTTTTTTGTTACATTTAGGGCTTTGGGGTGGGTGTGTGCCGCACTGTGTCGGTGAAGGGGATACCTTTGCCGCGTGGTGGGGCTGCACTCACCTCAATTTTAATTGCATTTTAGACACTGAGGGCTTGGGGGGATGGGGGCTCTGCTGCCCATCACAGTGCCTAACAATGCTTCAATTACTATCCCCCCAATTTTAATTGCATTTTAGTAGTCCACACATTTATACACAATTATATCATATAACCGACACACATCCACCATGTTCTGTGCGGGGGGAGGAGGTGGGGGTCTTCCCCCACCCCTGTTGCCCTGTCTTGCTGGGGGCGTGGGGGCCTGGTGGGGAGCCTGGGACCTATCATGTTGTAAAAATCCCTGGATGCCACTAATGTATAGATATAACCAAGGAAGTGACGGGGGGCTGAATATGAGTTTAAGCGTGAGTGAGAGGGTGATGAATGGAGGTGGTGATGGTGGGTCGGTTTTGTGCAGCGCTTTGCATGCCGGGTGGCATCTTGGGGCGCCTGCGGTGGTCTGCTGATTGTTCGCTCAGATGGGCGCCGGGGGGTGGGGGTCTGCCTCTGTGGCCTGCGCCGGTGGCCTCCCTGGTCACTGCCGGGCACTGGTGCATGTTCAGGCTCACTGCATCTGCCCACTGCACAGCCGGCTTTTGAAATAAAGGTGAATGAGGAATGAGGAGGTGAATAATAAAGGTGAATGAGGAGGTGAATTTAAGTGGGTACTGGAGTGAGAGAGAATGGGTCGGTCTGGCTGAGTGAGAGGGGTGTGCATGGGAACATGTGGGTGTGAAGGTATGGGGAGGGGTGTGCCTGTGAGTCGGGAGGGGCTGGATTAGGGGGGTAGTGGCCTCTCGGCAATGTGGGCTCACCTGGGCGAGGGGACTTCTTTGGACGTGGGGGTCCCCGGGGTGTGTGGCCGAGGCGCTGGGGTGGGACCGCTGTGGGGGTACCTGGGGGGGCTCGCGCCGGGGGGCGCTGGTTGGTCTCTGTCCTGGGGGGTGGGGTCGCTGGCCTCCTGGTGCCTGGGGCCCGGGGGCGGATTTTGGCCCCGCTGGGGGGGGGTGGGGGTCGGGCAGGTCCAGGGGTGTGGGCTCACCGCGTCGGCCGCCGGGCAGCCTGCCCTCCCTTGATCGTCTCTCCGGGGGTGGATGCTTGGCTTTCCTGGGGCTTGCTGACCTCGGGGCTGGGGGTTGGTGGCGCTGCCTTGCCTGCTCGGGGTCCTTGGGGGGAGGGCTGCTGCGACCGGCCCTCCGCTCGTATGTTTCCTGACAAACCACTCACATGCACACACTTATTTTACGCGTGTTCTCATATATAGGCACACAGACACACATGTACAAGTGTCTCTCCTTTAACAGGTGCAGAAACCAGACTCGTGTTGAGACATCTCCGGTGGAAGAAGCAGTTTGTCTTTTGTTTGTTTTAGTTGTCTTTTTTTTGTCTGTTCCCCTCCCTTTTCTTTCCCCCCTTCACACACTTCCTTTCCCTCTTCCCCATCCTGTTGGGTCTTCCATGGGTAAAACAATTAAAATAAAGTATTAAAAGTTATTACAGGAGGAGTTACAACAATATACAGTGCAAAGTTAGGCACTGTATAGGCTCCTCTTGGCAAAGTAAATCTGTTTTGGCACAGTAGGGTGACAGATCCCTGTTCTGTTTGCCTAGCTGCCTGACAGGACAAAAAAAAAAAAAAAAAAGAGTCATATGACACCGGGGAGGGAAAATGGCTAATTGGGCACAATTTGAACATTTTCACTTAGGGGTGTACTCACTTATGTTGCCAGCAGTTTAGACATAAATGGCTGTGTGTTGAGTTATTTTGAGGGGACAGCAAATTTACACTGTTATACAAGCTGTACACTGACTACTTTACATTGTATCAAAGTGTCATATCTTTAGTGCTGTCCCATGAAAAGATATAAATAAAATATTTTCAAAAATGTGAGGGGGTGTACTCACTTTTGTGAGATACTGTATCTTATAGCCATCCATCCATTCATTCAATGGATGCAGAATGACCATTAATCATTTTATGAAAGAAATGAGATTGCTAGATATATGGAGAAAAATGAAACCACAAGTCAAAGCCTATTCTTGTTATTCTAATACCTATAAGACATTCTCACGTATTGACTACTTTTTGATCTCTACAGAATTAAGGTCCAAGATTCAAAACTGTTTCAATGATAACATTGTGATCTCTGATCATGCACCCTGCTGTCTAATATATGTAGATAAGAAATTGACAAAGGATCCAGGAAGGTGGCATTTTCAGCATAAATGGCTTCAGGATGAAGAATTTGTTAAGTACATAGAAAAACAGATAGATGAGTTCTTTGATATTAATACTACACAAACAACGGCATGTATAAAGTGGGAGGCTTTCAAAGCTTTTATTAGGGGGCATATTATTAGTTATACAGGTTCAAAATCTAAGAAGACTCGAGAGGAGAGAGTCCAATTGGAACGTAAAATAAAAATTCGAACGAATTACTGATTCTGAGAGCTGAATATGACAAAAAATCAGCGAATAGAGCTGCCTCGAGTCTTCTAAGATTGAAGCAAACTTTTAATGAACAAGGTGAAAAATCAGGAAAATTATTGGCATGGCAGATTAAACAATTAGAATTTAAAACACCAATTACCAGTATTATAAGTAACGGACAGGTAGTTATAGATCCTTTAGAAATTAATAGTACCTTTAGAGATTTTTATGAAAAACTATATGATACAAAAAATGAAACTGACTTAACAAAACTAAATGGGTTTTTGGGTGGATTATCTATACCGTGTATTCCAAATGAAAACAGGGAGATACTGGAGTCTAAAATTAGTCAAGAAGAAGTTGGGCAAGCCATTGATAATATGAAATCAGGGAAAAGAGCAGGACCAGATGGTCTTCCAGTTGACCTCTATAAAAAATTTAAGAATAAATTAATAAAACCACTTTTGGAAATGGTTTCAGAAGCATTTCAAAATGGTAATTTACCACCATACATGAATAATGTCTTAATTATACTGTTGCCAAAACCAGGTAAACCCCCTAATAAATGTGAAAACATGAGACCAATAAGCCTATTAAATGCTGATCTTAAGATAATCTGTAAAATTTTAGCAAAACGACTACAAGAAATATTACCAAATATTATTAACCGAGATCAGAATGGCTTTATAATGGGAAGACAAGGCTTCCATAATGTAAGAAGACTATTTAATATTATTTATTCCAATAAAAAAGCACCGGATACAGCTCTCCTATCATTGGACGCCGAAAAGGCCTTTGATAGGGTCGAATGGCCCTATCTTTTTGAAGTCCTACAAAGGTTTGGACTTCGAAATAATTTCATAAAATGGGTCCAGATAATATACAATAATGCTACAGCAGAAATCCTAACAAACAGCAATATCTCAAAATCAATAAAAATCAATAGAGGATGTCGACAAGGCTGTCCACTTTCACCCTTATTGTTTACTATGGCAATTGAACCTTTAGCAGTGGCAGTACGTTTACATCCACAAATATATGGAATTAAAGTAGGGCCAACAGAACATAAAATCTCCCTGTATGCCGATGATATAATTTTGTTTATGTCGAATTTTAAAAAATCAATTCCAACCTTGTTAAATTTGATAAAGAACTTTGGGGAAATATCAGGATATAAAATAAATAAAACAAAATCTTCAATATTAATGCTAAATGAGACCCAGAGAAATCACCCAGCTCCTGAGGTAAATCAATTTAATGTTGTAAATCAGTTTAAATATTTAGGAATTCAAATTTTGCCTAAGCTAGAATCAGTCGCCAGTGCCAACTATGAAGCCTTAATGACAGATATTAATGAGTTACTTCAGAGATGGATGTCACTACCAATGTCGATGATCGGGAGAATTAATATACTTAAAAGTGATATCTTACCAAAAATACTTTATTTATTTCAAAACATTCCTTTACCACCACCTTCAGATCTATTCTCAAGAATTAAAAAAAGTTGGTGGAATTTATATGGAACAATAGGAAGGCTAGATTACGTTTGTCCTTATTATATTTACCATTTGATCGTGGAGGTCTGAAATGTCCAAACTTTAGGTTGTATTACTGGTCAGCACAACTGAGGTCTATGACATATTATTTTTCATCAAATGATCCTCCTCACTGGACTGAAATGGAATCATACAATTTACCTTTACCTCTTCCCTTATTCATATACTCAAACTCGGCTAAAAAATTACAGAAACAAGTTAAAAATGCAATTGTAAAGCACAGGATCAAAATATGGTGTGAAACAAAAAAATATTTAAAAGAACCACACTTACTGTCACAATTTAGCCCAATATGGGGTAATCAATATTTTACACCAGGGAGAGCGGATGCTGTATTTAAAGTATGGAATTTAAAAGGGATTCAAAAGATTCAAGACTTATATTTGTCACGTTCAGATAACATAATGTCTTTTGAAGAACTGAGGATTAAATTCAATCTTAATAAAACACATTTTTTTTAAATATCTTCAGCTTAGAAAATTTATTCGATCAAATCAAAATAAAGCTCTCACCCGACCTACTTATTCATCCTTGGAAAAAATATTGACGAAAGATAGTAAGAGAAAGGTTATTACAGTGGGGCAAAAAAGTATTAAGTCAGCCACCAATTGTGCAAGTTCTCCCACTTAAAAGATGAGAGAAGTCTCCAATTTTCATCATAGGTATACCTCAACTATGAGAGACAAAATGAGAAAAAAAAAATCCAGCAAATCACATTGAAGGATTTTTAATGAATTAATTGGTAAATTCCTCGGTAAAATAAGCATTTGGTCACCTACAAACAAGCAAGATTTCTGGCTCTCACAGACCTGTAACTTCTTCTTTAACAGGCTCCTCTGTCCTCCACTCGTTACCTGTATTAATGGCACCTGTTTGAACTCGTTATCAGTATAAAAGACACCTGTCCACAACCTCAAACAGTCAGACTCCAAACTCCACTATGGCCAAGACCAAAGAGCTGTCAAAGGACACCAGAAACAAAATTGTAGACCTGCACCAGGCTGGGAAGACTGAATCTGCAATAGGTAAGCAGCTTGGTGTGAAGAAATCAACTGTGGGAGCAATTATTAGAAAATGGAAGACATACAAGACCACTGATAATCTCCCTCGATCTGGGGCTCCACGCAAGATCTCACCCCGTGGGGTCAAAATGATCACGAGAATGGTGAGCAAAAATCCCAGAACCACACGGGGGGACCTAGTGAATGACCTGCAGGGAGCTGGGACCAAAGTAACAAAGGCTACATCAGTAACACACTACGCCGCCAGGGACTCAAATCCTGCAGTGCCAGACGTGTCCCCCTGCTTAAGCCAGTACATGTCCAGGCCCGTCTGAAGTTTGCTAGAGAGCATTTGGATGATCCAGAAGATTGGGAGAATGTCATATGGTCAGATGAAACCAAAATAGAACTTTTTGGTAAAAACTCAACTTGTCGTGTTTAGAGGAGAAAGAACACCATACCTACTGTGAAGCATGAGGGTGAAAACATCATACTTTGGGGCTGTTTTTCTGCAAAGGGACCAGGACGACTGATCCGTGTAAAGGAAAGAATGAACGGGGCCATGTATCGTGAGATTTTGAGTGAAAACCTCCTTCCATCAGCAAGGGCATTGAAGATGAAACGTGGCTGGGTCTTTCAGCATGACAATGACCCCAAACACACTGCCCGGGCAACGAAGGAGTGGCTTCGTAAGAAGCGTTTCAAGGTCCTGGAGTGGCCTAGCCAGTCTCCAGATCTCAACCCCATAGAAAATCTTTGGAGGGAGTTGAAAGTCCGTGTTGCCCAGCGACAGCCCCAAAACATCACTGCTCTAGAGGAGATCTGCATGGAAGAATGGGCCACAATACCAGCAACAGTGTGTGAAAACCTTGTGAAGACTTACAGAAAACGTTTGACCTCTGTCATTGCCAACAAAGGGTATATAACAAAGTATTGAGATGAACTTTTGTTATTGACCAAATACTTATTTTACCGAGGAATTTACCAATCAATTCATTAAAAATCCTTCATTGTGATTTTCTGGATTTTTTTTTCTCATTTTGTCTCTCATAGTTGAGGTATACCTATGATGAAAATTGGAGACCTCTCTCATCTTTTAAGTGGGAGAACTTGCACAATTGGTGGCTGACTAAATACTTTTTTTCCCCCACTGTATTTCAGAGTTTTATAACTCACTGACACTATTCTCAAGTGAAAACTCACAGAAAAGACTGAATTATTGGAAAGAAGACCTGCAAATTGAAATTTCAGAGGGAACAATGGGAAATGGCTTGTGCAGGAGCTCAAACCAAATCAATAAATGTACATCTTAAAAATAGATATCACAAAAACATGCCAGATACATGCACAAAATGTATGGAAAGTAAAGGAACCCTATTTCACTGTTTATGGGAATGTAGAAAAATCAGAATGTTTTGGGAAGAGGTGAGGGTAACAATTGAAAAAATAATTTCAAAACAATTCACATTGAACCTTAAACTGTTTTTGTTGGGTCTGTATCCAGAAAAACATAACTTTAATAAGAGTGAAAGAGCATTCATAGACCTCAGTTTGCTTAATGCCAAAAAATGTATTGCACTACTGTGGAAAAAGACTCATAGACCAGATGTAACTCAGTGGTTAAGACAGATGTTAACAAACCTTCCACTAGAAAGAATAACATACATACTGAAATCAAACGAAAATGTGTTTGAGAATATATGGAGACCTTTCATTGATTATGTAAAGAGATTAAACATAACTTCTGAAGAAGAAGGTGAATGATATGTGTGGGCCTTGCAAATTCCAAACTGGTGAATGCATATTATGTATTCTTATGTAATAGATTACCTAGACTAAACAGAGGAGCATTGTTGTTGACTTGCCTTTGTTAATGGTTGTGGTTGTTTTTAGTACATTTTTGTTGTTGTTGTTGTTAGTGGGGTTTTTTTAATTTTTAAATTACTTTAGTGTTAGTGTTTGACTGTTTGTGCCATGTTTGTAAAAAAAGGTTCAATAAAAAATATTGTGGAAAAAAAACCCTTTATATTTTGTCATAAGTTGTATGTGGTGTTCTTGTCTGCTTGAAGCACACTGAGCTTAGTCTTGGTGTATGAAATTTGCTATATAATAAAATTGACTTGACTCAAATAATTTCTTTGTCAATGACAACTCTTACCTATGCTTGAGTAACTAATATCATAAGGCAACACTAGAATTTTTCTTGTTTATACTGTAATAACTTGTTCTTAACAGAAATGACTGCATCTTTAGTGATTATTGTGAACTCATTTCATTGTAATCAGAGTGACAATCACTTATTTTATTCTGACTCAGCAAATATTTAATTTATTCCTGTTTATTTTTTGATTGTATTAGATACTGATTATATTAGAGGGTACATGCGGATGGTTTATATTTATGTTTCTTGGACTAACACATGAGAAAAACCTCCCAAAGTAGAAAGAGTAAAATCACAAATTTCAAAGAAACAAAGTTACAAATGTACAAATTAAAGCTGCAAATGTACATGGAAAAAAATCACAATTTTATCACAAAAAGTTTGAAACTTATAATAAAAGTAATAAATGTACAAGAAAAATGACTGATGTATGAGGAAAAACACAGATTTATGAGCATAAAGTTTCAAGAATGTACAAGAAAAAAGTCAAATTTACTAGAAAAAAACACCACAAATTAATGGAAAAAAATACAAAATTATAAGAAAAACAAGCAAAAAATTTTCCAATTAACAAGGAAAAGGTAGGGTACTTACAAGAAAAGACTCACAAATGTATTTAAAAAACTAACTGGCAAAAGTTGTCACTACTCCAGTAACTTCTAGTAGACACTTTTTAAATATTACTCAAGTTTATACATGAGTCATTATTTCTGGATACTCTACCTCTGGTTTGGTCTTACGGCATCAAAATAACACTTGTACCTCTTCAGTGGGAGTGGCTCGTTGGTTTTCAGCGGTGGCTGTGGTGCCACTCTGAAGTTTCCCGCAGTGATCCTCTGGTTTCAGGAAGACGCTGTTATTGTAGGTCTTCAGGGTGTTCTGCAGCTGAGTCAGCCGCTGCAGAACCCGCCTCTGCTGAGCGTTGCTCCTCAGTGAACCTTGATGAACGAGAAGGTCAAAGTGTGCCAGAGCTTCAGTGGACTTGCAGATGCCAGACGACCATGATGATGATGAACTGCTACAGGTCCTAAAGGTGGTGTAACCTTGAAGAAAAAAAAAAAAAAAAATCAGACTTACTCAGTGGCTATGTTCAGATTTCTGGAGTTACCTAATTATTCAAGTAGTCGTGTAAACAGAATAATCTGATAGTCTTTATCAGATAAAGGCCATGATTTGACTATGAGACATCAGATAAACACACCTGATTTATAGCCCAATAAACTGTTTATTAAAGACACACTCCAGTGGATATAAATCCCCTATAAAAACCAATCTATATTGTTTATAATGGTATGTAATACCCTTTGTCTGCAAAATACCTTTCATTGTCTTACAGTTTCATGTCAAAATCTTTTCACTCCCCATTACCCCGCCCGCCCCAAACACCAGAATCGGTGATTACTTGGCCCAACCACATACAGTATCTCACAAAAGTGAGTACACTCCTCACGTTTTTGTAAATATTTTATTATGTCTTTTCATGGAACAACACTGATGACATGACACTTTGATACAATGTAAAGTAGTCAGTGTACAGCTTGTATAACAGTGTAAATTTGCTGTCCCCTCAAAATAACTCAACACACAGCCATTAATGTCTAAACCGCTGGCAACAAAAGTGAGTACACCCCGAAGTGAAAATGTCCAAACTGTGTCCAAAAGCCATTTTCCCTCCCCAGTGTCATGTGACTCATTAGTGTTACAAGGTCTCAGGTGTGAATGGGGAGTAGGTGTGTAAAATTTGGTGTTATCGCTCTCACACTCTCTCATACCGGTCACTGGAAGCTCAACATGGCACTTCATGGCAAAGAACTCTCTGGGGATCTGAAAAAAAGAATTGCTGCTCTACATAAAGATGGCCTAAGCTATAACAAGATTGCCAACACCCTGAAACTGAGCTGCAGCATGGTGGCCAAGACCATACAGCGGTTTAACGGGATGGGCTCCACTCAGAACAGGCCTCGCCATGGTCGACCAGAGAAGTTGAGTGCACATACTCTGCGTCATATCCAGAGGTTGTCTTTTGAAAATAGACGTATGAGTGCTGCCAGCATTGCTGCAGAGGTTGATGAGGTGGGGGTCAGCCTGTCAGTGCTCAGACCATACGTCACACACTGCCTCAAATTGGTCTGCATCGCTGTCGTACCAGAAGGAAGCCCCTTTAAAAGATGATGCACAAGAAAGCCCGCAAACAGTTTGCTGAAGACAAGCAGACTAAGGACATGGATTACTGGAACCATGTCCTGTGGTCTGATGAGACCAAGATAAACTCATTTGGTTCAAATGGTGTCAAGCGTGTGTGGTGGCAACCAGATGAGGAGTACAAAGACAAGTGTGTCTTGCCTACAGTCAAGCATGGCGGTGGGAGTGTCATGGTTTGGGGCTGCTTGAGTGCTGCCAGCACTGGGGAGCTACAGTTCATTGAGGGAACCATGAATGCCAACATGTACTGTGACATACTGAAGCAGCGCATGCTCTCCTCCCTTTGGAAACTGGGCCGCAGGGCAGTATTCCAACATGATAACGACCCCAAACACACCTCTAAGATGACCACTGCCTTGCTAAAGAAACTGTGGCCAAACATGTCTCCAGACCTAAACCCTATTGAGCATCTGTGAGGCATCCTCAAACAGAAGGTGCAAGGTCTCTAACATCCACCAGCTCCGTGATGTCATCATGGAGGAGCGGAAGAGGATTCCAATGGCAACCTGTGAAGCTCTAGTGAACTCCATGCCCAAGAGAGTTAAGGCAGTGCTAGAAAATAATGGTGGCCACAAAAAATATTGACACATTGAGCACAATTTGGACATTTTCACTTAGAGGTGTACTCACTTTTGTTGCAAGTAGTTTAGACATTAATGGCTGTGTGTTGAGTTATTTTGAAGGGACAGCAAATTTACACTGTTATACAAGCTGTACACTGACTACTTTACATGGTATCAAAGTGTCATATCTTCAGTGTTGTCCCAGGAAAATATATAATAAAATATTTACAAAAGTGTGTGGGGTGTACTCACTTTTGTGAGATACTGTATCTCATACCTCACCCCAAGGCTAACAGTGGCTTGCACTACATTATCAGAATAAATCCTGTGATTAAAAAAAAAAAGGCTTACTGGTTGAAGGGCATGCTCAATTGTATGCACGGTGGCCCAGGATAATGACTGAAACTGCATCAGTCCTTAAAAGCAGTTTTGGTAAAACTCGTCTTAGTTTGGGTAAAGTTTTCAAAGTAGTCTGCTAAAAAATGCTAACTAGGCTGGAGGATAACTTCAGTTAGGCCAGAGAGTCCTGGTGCAACACCACGAATAGTTACATTGTGGATGAAAAATAAGTTCAGGCGAGATACAATGAGCTGGAAGGTTGCAGAATTTTATTTCCTCCATCAAAATGAGATGCACTTGTAGCGCCATGCGCTACAGTGCTGTGCTGTGTGTGCTGTATCGTGTTGACTTGTGTGTCATGTATTGTAAGCTCTTTTATACAGACAGAGAGAATGCATGGCACATTTGCATCTTGATATACATATCAGTCAATACATATCATTCGCGTGACCAACTGGCACCCGGACTTCCTCTCCTTAATCCGGGGATGTATAACAATAGCCCATTGTTCTGATTGTCTCCTAGGGGCTCTCTGTCCGTATGCAAATTGTCCTCTGCTTCCTGCCGGCTAGCTGAGTGTGAAGATTGAATGTCCATGTAGATTGTGGTGGGTCACCACAATATCACCAAAAACGTTCTGTCTCAACTCACCTTTTTGCAGGGGGGCAGGGCTTAAGTGAAACTTGGCAGGAAATAAAAGAGATATGAGACATTTGAGCAATTTTGCTCATAATGTCTTTTCAGTCATACAAAGAATATTACATACATGTTAACAAGAAAAAAAAAAAGTTGATTTTTGGCGGACTGTCACTTTAAGTGCATGTAAACCTTGTAGGGTTGTCACGATACTGGCATTACAATCTTAATACGGATAGCTGGGAAAACATCCAAAACTTAATAGCGTGTTCAGTGCCATGGGGGGGGGGGGGGTAATATCAAGAACAACACCATTAAAAAAGTTAAAAAAAAAAAAAGGGGGAAATGGAAAAAAAAGGGGAAAAAAGTCACTAATCTATGTGAAAATAGTTGCAAATGTATTTGAAAAACTTCCATATCACAAGAATAAAGTTGCAAATGTATTGGAAAAAGTCACTATATTACTTTACAAGAAAATAAGCTGGAAATTCAATTGAAAAACTTCCAAATTACAACAAAAAGTTGCAAATGAGGAAAAAAAAGAAACAAATTTCCAAGACAATTTATGTGGGGGAAAAGTTGCAAATTTACATGAAAAAGTCACTAAAAAAAGTTGCAAATTTACGACAAAAAGGCTACAAATTTAGGAGGAACTGTTGCAACTTTGAGAAAAAAAATCTAATTTATGTGAAAAGATATGAATTTATACAGAAAAAAAGTCACTAATTTATGAGAAACAGTTTCTAATTGATCAGAAAAAGTTGTAAACATACAAGAAAAAAGTTGCAAATTTGAGAGAGGAAAAAACCAGCAATAGAACTGTTAGTATAATGATGACCGGCTAAGTTTCTCTTAGGTAATGCAAAAATTACAGGATACATATTCTGACAATAATTTTCAGTATTGATTAGCTTCTGAGTATCAATACTTTTGACAACACCCAGTATTCTGATTTATTTGCACATGTGCAAATGTATTTATTTTTTTATTTAACTTTTATTTATACAGGGTAGTTCCATTGAGAGGGAACCTCTCTTTCTCAAGGACACAACTGTTACACTCACACAGTTAAACATTCACACCAGGAAGCTGCCCAGTACAACCACAGACTGACCTGTGGCCACTGAGCAGGTCTACCGGAGCAGTTGGGGTTAAGGGTCTTGCTCAAGGGCACCATAATGGGGTTAAGGAGGGTGGGGCAAACACTGCTATGTTATCTGTCCCACCTAGATCTGATCTTGCCAGTTCAGGGATTGAACCAGCGACCTTCCGTTCACCAGACCACATCACTAACCATTAGGCCACCACTGCCCAAATGTGTAAGCCATGCTGAAAACTAGACAGGAATTTTAGAAAACAACATGAAGGCTTGAGCTTTACTATTGTCAGAATAGCTTAAACCAAGCTTTTTCCAAAACCAGATAAATACTAAAGTGCATGTAAACACGTCAAATCGGATTACTACAGTTATGTGATTATTCCCAAGTATCAGATTTTTGTGACCATGTAAACAAGCTCATTGCTTTTTATCGGGTCTAATGGAATTATGTGTGGATATGTATGACTTTACCCCCCCCCCCCCCCATAAATTTATGACTCTCCCCTGAGTTTCAGAAATTTGCAGTTTCTTCCCTAAATCTGCAACTTCTCAGCTCTCAAACTTTCAAAATTTTCACCCCAATCACATTTTTTTCCCCTCCAAGTTTAACATATCACTACACTATACTGTATAATAACTACACAATTACATTATCTTCAATTGACACTTTTACTGGTTATTTCCATTCTCAAACACAAACATTTTTAACAGTTACTAGAATTTCTTTTTCCCCATCCAAGCTGACACACTGAGAAGCTAACGTACATCTGGTATCCTGTGCTAAGGATGCACATTCATTGTAGTTGATGGACCAATGGTTTCTGTCTCATTTTGTGTGATGCCTACCAGTCCTCCAGCAATCTTTCCGATTTTGTTGATGTGCTCAAGGCACAGATCAAAGGTCACCCTGTTAAAGCTGTGTATGGTCTTTTTGGCTACAAAATCACCCTCCAAGATGCCCTGGTCAACTTGTGGTTCCCTCTGCGCAAGATGTCCCATGTCTGCTATGAATACAGTGCCCCATCTTGTGTCGTCTGTGTGATCATATGCAGCAAACCGGCATCATGCTCTCGAATGCTGTCATGTACAGCTTCCAATCACACAAGGTCACACAAGGTCCACATACTGTATTGTTGCCAGAAGGTAAAGGTTGGTTTGTCTTCATTAGTCTTGCCAAACTCTGAAAGGAGATCCTGAACCTCTCCAACTTTCAGCACAAGATCTTCATAGCATGCTGCAGTCGCTTCAATTTCTCCACATCATCTGTGTTCTGAGAGTGCCTCTGCCAAATCTAAGCAACTGTTATCTATTGTGCTATCATTGACATCCACCCATTGCACAAAGGCTGGTCACAACATTCTCCAAAGCACTTCAAAGGCAAGTTTGTGTGCATAGGCTACATGGTTCCATCCCTTTCCTTTCATGGATGTTTTCAGTTGTGTTCTTTCCAAGCACACTACTTTCCTCAAGAATGTCCCTTAGTCCAGCAGCAGGATGCTGTCCAATGACCTTGGAAAAGTTCATCTGCACATGAAAGCCACCCAAGAGAATAACTATATCCTTACACTCTTTTTGGTGGTGCCACTGGAGCGTCTTTGCTTTGCAGTAGAGCTGCTCATCAAAGGCTATCACTGTGTAATTTTGTCCCAGTTTTGCAGTCATTTTGTGGCAATTCTGAAAGACTGTCCAAAATCATAATCATGTACTTGAGAATTTAATGATCTTTTCATTAGGTGGTTGAAGCCACTCCAAGATGGAACAACAGGATCTTGTGTGTTTTACATTCTACAATCAATGCAAGGTCTTGGTTCTTTGACTGTTGACTTAGTTGTGTGTCAGCATCATACGTGTCTGATGTAACTAATCCATGAAATATTAGACGGGGCTTCTGTGATTCTATTCTGGCATCCTTCAGTTCAAACATTCCTGGTGGAACCAAGACTGACTTTGACCTTTCAGATTTTAGTTTTTATTTTTGGGTTCTCTTCTTGAGGTGTACTTTTTTATGAAAGCAGCAGTCTGTGAGGAATAAAAGGTTCCTTTTCCATCAAGGGTCTCCTCAGTAATGTCGATGTTGTCATTTGCATATGCAATGTAACCAGGGAGGCTTGCATTGACAAAGTTCAAAAGAATACTTCACCACTGTCAAAGTATCGTTTCAGAGCCTCATTTGCCATCGCAGTATCTGTCCTTAATACTGATTTGTAGCTTATGCTGTGCCCTGCATTATGAAGCAACGGCACCACGTCCTTTGAATGAGTCGCTTGGTGTATGGCAACACCAATACCAACGTGTTTAGGTTTTAGTTTCCATCCACCAGATGCCAGGAAAACAATATCCTGGGTAGCTTTGTGTGAAGTTTGTTCATTCTTATATTTTACGTCATCATCATCAATGCAAAGTAGTCTAAACAGCATGTACAAACTGTCTGGCATAATTTCTTCTGCATGATCCCGATCTATTCCTCCTATGAAGTCATGTCTTGGGGACTCCCTGATGTCTCGGTTGATCTTAAATGACACCCAATACAGCCAACTCCGTCTCTCAGTATCCTTTCCATGTCCACAGCTTTCCATAGTCCTCCCTATAGCACCATCTTGTTTGTCATCCATTATTGTCCTCATGTTAAGGATAAAAGTTCCAGCCATCATTTCAGCAGTCAAGTCATTGACTCCTGCAAGCCTTAGTTGCAATTCTGTGTCTTGCTGAGCTAGGTAAAGAATCTTTTCAGATGTACTCAAGACATGGATGTTGCAAAGTTTGTCCCCAGGCTTACTTTATGACACACACACAAAAAAATACATTTTCCCCAAGTGACCGGAGGCATTGAACTTCTAGACGAGTGTAGGTATCTACTGTTTGAAATCAATACAATGAAGTTTTGTTCAGACTGTTGACACCTGCAGCGATCATCTTCATTGGACCTACTGCCTAATGCCAAATCACAGTTGTGCTGACACAACATTGCCCCCTATAGTGTGATATTCTTTGGGTATTTATTGATTATTATTTTTTTAAGATGATGCTTGCACATAAGTTGCACATAAGAGTCTCACCAGGCCAGGTAAACAAAGCACTGAGGAATATGGACTTTCCCAAAGTCAAGACCAAGACCTTTGGTGAAGCTTCCTTTCACTATTATGGTTCTCGTCTGTGGAACAGCCTGCCAGAGACCCTCAGGGCTGCAGAGTCAATAGATGTTTTTAAGAACAGGCTCAAGACCCACCTTTTTAATTTGGCTTTTAATAAACCTGTTTAACTATTACTGAAGTAGTCATTTATGTCCCATTGTTTTATGTTCTTTTTGGCGCCATTTGTTCTTAGATTTTCTCATCTTCTTATTGATGTGTTCAGTTCAGTTTTTTTTTTTTTAAGTATGGGTTTTTTAGTTCCTGGTTTTATGTGTTCTTAGTTCTTTTTGCACCTTTTTAAATTTTTACATTGTTCTTAGCTCCATTTGCTTTTAGATTTTCTTATTTTGATGTGTTCTTAGCTCAGTGTCTAAGTATGGGTCTTTAGTTCCCTTTGCTCTTTGTGTTCTTAGTTTTAGTTTGTATTTATGTGTTTTAGCTCCAGTGTTTCCTCAGTGGGGCCTCTCATGCCGGATGCTGCCTGGCCCATCTGCAGGGGTGTTGGTCTCGTGGGTTGTTCTAGCTTGGGTGGGTGGGGGCTTTATACCACTGCCTACAGGTGTGGTGCGGGCCCTGGTCTGTCCTGGTTGGGGCGGCCCTTGTGGCGCCTTCTGTGATGACTGGCTGTGTGGTGTCCCGGCATGGGGGGCTCCACAGGATGGTTGCTCCTTGACGTGGTGCCACGGTGCCAAGCAATGTCTCTTTTATTTTATATGTGAGTAAGAGAAGTAGGGGGTGATGTATGTGCCTGTGTGTGTTGTGTTTGTAGGTATAGTTATGGGAGGGTTGGAAGGGGTGGGGATGTATCATGTAAAATACAGCCGTGGACAAAATTGTTGTTACCCCTCTGTTAATGAAAAAAAAACCCACAACGGTCACAGAAATAACTTGAATCTGACAAAAGTGGTAATAAATAAAAATTCTATGAAAATTAACCAATGAAAATCAGACAATGCTTTTGAATTGTGGTTCAACAGAATTATTTTAAAAAACAAACTCATGAAACAGGCCTGGACAAAAATGATGGTACCCCTAGAAAAGAATGAAAATAATGTGACCATAGGGACATGTTCAACCAAGATGTGTCCTCTAATTAACATCACAGGTGTCTACAAACTTGTAATCAGTCAGTCGGCTTATTTAAAGAGTGACAAGTAGTCATTGTGCTGTTTGTTGACATGGTGTGTACCACACTAAACATGGACCAGTGGAAGCAAAGGAGAGAGTTGTCTCAGGAGATTAGAAAGAAAATTATAGACAAGCATGTTAAAAGTAAAGGCTATAAGACCATCTCCAAGCAGTTTGATGTTCCTGCGACTACAGTTGCACATATTATTCAGAAATTTAAGATCCACGGGACTGTAGCCAACCTCCCTGGATGTGGCCGCAGGAGGAGACGGATAATACGAATGGTAACAAAAGAGCCCAGAACAACCTCTAAACACATGCACGGTGAACTCCAAGGTCAAGGTACATCAGTGTCAGATCGCACCATCCGTTGTTGTTTAAGCCAAAGTAGACTTCATGGGAGACGACCTAGGAGGACACCACTGTTGAAAACAAATCATAAAAAAGCCAGACTGGAATTTGCCAAACTGAATGTTGACAAGCCACAAAGCTTCAATGTCCTATGGACAGACGAGACAAAACTGGAACTTTTTGGCAAGGCACATCAGCACTATGTTCACAGACGCAAAAATGAAGCATACCAAGAAAAGAACACTGTCCCTACTGTGAAACATGGAGGAGGTTCTGTTATGTTCTGGGGCTGCTTTGCTGCATCTGGCACAGGGTGTCTTGAATCTGTGCAGGGTACAATGAAATCTCAAGACTATCAAGGTATTCTAGAGAGAAATGTGCTGCCTGGTGTCAGACAGCTTGGTCTCAGTCGCAGGTCATGGGTCTTGCAACAGGATAATGACCCAAAACACACAGCTAAAGACACCCAAGAATGGCTAAGAGCCAAACATTGGACTATTCTAAAGTGGCCTTCTATGAGCCCTGATCTAAATCCTACTGAACATCTGTGGAAGGGGCTGAAACATGCCGTCTGGAGAAGGCACCCTTCAAACCTGAGACAACTGGAGCAGTTTGCTCATGAGGAGTGAGCCAAAATACCTGCTGAGAGGTGCAGAAGTCTCATTGACAGTTACAGAAATTGTTTGATTGCAGTGATTGCCTCAAAAGGTTGTGCAACAAAATATTAAGTTAAGGGTACCATCATTTTTGTCCAGGCCTGTTTCATGAGTTTGTTTTTTTAAAATAATTCTGTTGAACCACAATTCAAAAGCATTGTCTGATTTTCACTGGTTAATTTTCATAGACTTTTTATTTATTACCACTTTTGTCAGATTCAAGTTATTTCTGTGACCATTGTGGGTTTTTCTTTCATTAACAGAGGGGTAACAACAATTTTGTCCACGTGTGTATGTAACTAAATGTGTCTATTGTTTTTATCTATGTAAAACACTTTGCGCAGCATCTAATGTTTTAAAAGTGCTATACAAATAAAGTTTGATTGATTGATTGATTGAATGAATGAATGAATATCAACCCCCGCAAGGCAGCAGGACCATACCCAGACCATACACAGAACATACCTGGGCGGGCCCTCAGAGCATGCGCTGCCAAGCTCACCGACGTTCTCACAGCAATCTCCAACCTCTCCCTCAACCAGAACATAGTCCCCTCCTGCTTCAAAACAACAACCATCATCCCCCTCCCCAAAAGGAGCCCACCAACCTGTCTGAATGATTACAGACCGCTAGCACTCACTCCAATCACCATGAAGTGCTTCGAGACAGTGGTGCTGCCCCTCATTCAGGACAGCATACCGGGTACCCTGGAACCCCTGCAGCACGCCTATCGGCCCGACAGGTCCACCTCAGATGCCATTGCTGTAGCACTCCATTATTCTCTCTCCCACCTGGACGATAAAGACTCCTACATTAGGATGCTCTTTGTTGACTACAGCGCTGCCTTCAACACGGTCATCCCCCACAAACTCACTGACAAACTGTCTTCACTTGGCCTGCACCCCACCCTCTGCGACTGGCCACTGGACTTTCTAACTGGCAGGCCCCAGTCTGTCAGAATAGGTAACAGGACCTCAGCCAGCATCATCACAAATGCAGGTGTCCCACAGGGTTGTGTTCTCAGCCCCATCCTCCACAGCCTCTTCACCCATGACTGTGTTGCCTCCCACAAGGACAATATCATCCTAAAGTTTGCGGATAACACAGCAGTGATAGGATGCATCACTGGTGATGATGAAGCATCCTACAGGAGGGAGGTGGCCAACCTGGTGTCATGGTGTGAGGACAACAACCTCACCCTCAACACAGACAAGACAAAGGAGATGATAGTGGACATGAAGAAAGGGAGGAGGAGGCCCCATCGACCACTGTTCATCCAGAAGCTTGAGGTGGAGAGGGTGAGCAGCTTTAAATACCTGGGCATCCACATCAGCGAGGACCTTAAGTGGACACACAACACCACAGAGCTGGTTAAGAGAGCTCAACAGCGACTGCACTTTCTGAGGAGGCTGAAGAAGTTTGGCATGTCCTCCAGGATCCTCAACAATTTCTACAGCTGCATCATCGAGAGCATCCTGACCAACTGCATCACTGCATGGTACAGCAGCACCACTGCCTTGGACCACAAACGCCTGCAGTGAGTGGTGAAGACAGCGGAGAAGATCATCAGGACTCCACTCCCCTCTCTGCAGAGCATCTACCACCGCAGAGTCCAAAGGAGAGCTGACGTCATCCTCCAGGACCCCACCCACCCCCAGTACAGACTGTTCACACTTCTACCTTCAGGCCGGAGGTACAGAAGTGTGAAATGCAGGACAGCTAGACTGAAGAACTCCTTCTTTCCCACTGCCATCAGACTCCTGAACAGATAACAACTCCCAAAACTCCGTAACACAGCTTTGCATGTAGGAACTCACACACCAGCTGCTAAATTTGCATATTGCTCGCCTGGACGGTAGATATAGTCTCACCCATCTGATGACCATATCATCTCTGCTGCTACATATCATGCACAGTCTACTGGTACTACCGTTACAGATATTAGCACCGGGTGCTAATTTGTAATTTTACACTGCTCGTTGCACAATGCTCATTTGCACACCGTACATAGGTTCATGGCATCTCAGGTTCACATCATCTCTGATATCAATATACCACTATCACTTTAGTCATCCAGTGAATTTTCAATTTCATTCCTCTTGTCTGACTGCTTTAACTGCCCAAACTGCCTAGTGTGTGTTATTAGTACTCATTAGTTTTCTTATTTAGTATCAAGGTGTGCTTAAGGAGTCCTAACTGCCTAACTGTGTGTTGGTGTGTGTGTGTTATTAACATCCATTAGTATTAGGATTGAGTTACTATGTTAATGTGTCATGACCTTATTAGAATTGTTGTTTGTGTACCCTTTACCTTGGCATTCATTTGGAAAGCCAGGTAAGAATTTCATTGCTCAGGAAATGTAGCATTTCTTAACTGTGCACATGATGATAAAGCCTTTGAATCTTGAATTACATTTCACATTTGCTTTAAAGTACTTTGGGAAAAAAAAATCCAATTTTACCACTTTTAAGAACACAGTGATAAAATGACCAAAAAAACTCTTTTTCTCAGCTGACAGCCTGGCTAGAACACATGTCAAGGGGTCAAATATTAACACTGGATAGGTTGTCAGCTTGTACTCAGAGGTCTCACCCAAAATTGCGATATCAGATTTGGCCCCCTGCTGAGCACCAAGCTGAACACCAGCAAGTTCCATTTCCAGGTCTTTGGCATGACCCGGCCGGGATTTGAACCCCGCTCTCCCGGTTGTAGGGCAGGTGCTCCACCTCGAACGGCAGCCGCTGTTTTCATTCATCATCCTCGTGTATACATTTAGTGGAGTCGAAACTTGACTCTGACCAAATATCTGCCTATATAGATGTTGTATAAACCAACATTAAACGTGTACTAATATACTTCCAAGACACATTATGTTTTTATTTTTTATTTTTAAACCTGCGTTATGCATGTTAAAATGTAATTTGCTCTCCCTGCGTTCGGGTGTGACACAACCGAACCGGACTTGCGTGTCATCAGCAGGTTGCAGCAATGCATTTGGGTTCAACAAACTAACGCGTTACAATCTGCAGAATTACAAGCAGGTCACGACTGAAGGACACTCACCTTTTCCACGACAGCTGGCTGGCTGAAGACAGCTTTGATGTGAAGTCAGAGCTGCTGTGCAATTCTGTAAAAACCTCAGTGAGTTTCTGACAGCAGCAGACAGTCTGTAAGCCGCCATGATACAAAATGGCAAAACTTTATTGAGATCCTTTGGGCGATAGTTTTATTGAAATCTAAAACAGTGGTCTTTATGAGCTGTCTAATGTTTGTAGTATTACTACTACTATTATTTTTTTTTAAAAATAAATATGCATATTTCCTCTTAGAACTTTGTGTTTTCTGTAAATCTGAAACCTCTTGTAATTTTAGATTTTATTTATTCTATTTCAATTTCAAGCTTTCCTCTTGCAAATTTGACTCTTCTAATTTTTGCGTTCTTTTCAAATAAATTTGCAACTTTTCGTGTAAATTGGCAACTTTTTTGTAAGTTGCAATATATTAATGTACGTAAACATAAAAAACACTTGCAAATTTGCACATTTCAAAAAAAACAAACCTGCCAGATAATCTTTGCAATCTTATAAGAAAAGTGTCAGTTTACAAGAACAAAATTGGAAGTTAATTAAAAGAAATATTGCAAATTTATTAGGAAAAGCCATAAATTTACATGCAAAAATAACCACATTTTGAAAAGAAACTTGCAAATTTAGAGAAAAGTTTTACAAAATTATGGGGGAAAATGTACATTTAAGAATAAACCTTTACAAATTATTTAAGAAGTAAAGAAAAATCGCCGATTGCTAAAGCTGACACAATTGTCAAATGTGTTTTGCTACTTCACTGCAGTTTTCGCTGTAGCCTGGTGTAGAGCAGTTTGAGTGTTTGGATTTTGGCAGCAGCAACGTAGCAGATAAAACAGCTGGACGTGTGTGTGGCATAGATATATATCTATGGTGTGTGGTGTCTGAGGGGCGGTGTGGCCAGGATGGCCGCTGGCAGCTTGTAAACAAACAGGAGCAACATCAGCTGAACCTCAGCTGATCGGAGCAAAAGCAGCAGAGCAGCCAATCAAGTTAGAGAGAGAGGGGACAACCGGAAGTCATGGGATGCACTTTCAACATAAAGGTTTCAGCTTTGTTCCCTTTTAGGTCTGGCAGAGACAAACGTCACAGATAAACATAAAATCTCTCAATGTTAATACAGATTGGGTCCCTTTACTGATATACATAATTGCTCTGAGCATCCCCCACATGTTGCTACAGCTTATATGCATTTTTCTTGTCTGTTTTCTCTTGTTTTATTTTATTCAGATTCTTAGAATATTTTGGATTTCTTTTTTCTTTTTCTGCATTTTATGCGCTCCATTTCTGATTTTTTATTTGTTTGTATACACACACACACACACATATGTATGTATGTATATACACATATATATGCATATGGGCTGCACGGTGGCGCAGTGGTTTAGCACTGTGGCAGCACAGTTTTACCCTCGGCCGGGGGATCGCGGGGATCATGAGATCGTGGGTTCGATTCCAGCCCCCGACCAACAGTGATCTGTGTGGAGTTTGCATGTTCTCCCCGTGTTGCGTGGGTTTACTCCGGGATTTCTCCGGTTTCCTCCCGCATACCAAAAACATGTAGGTTTAGGGCGCTTGCGCACGCAGCGACCAGCAGCCGGTGGCTTGTCACCAGACTGCAAACCAAATCTACCTACGGGTACAAATAAGTAACAAAAAAAAAAAAAAAAAATATGTACACTACCGTTCAAAAGTTTGGGGTCACTTAGAAATTTCCTTATTTTTGAAAGAAAAGCACTTTTTTTCAATGAAGATAACTTTAAACTAATCAGAAATACACTCTATACATTGCTAATGTGGTAAATGACTATTCTAGCTGCAAATGTCTGGTTTTTGGTGTAATATCTACATAGGTGTATAGAGGCCCATTTCCAGCAACTATCACTCCAGTGTTCTAATGGTACAATGTGTTTGCTCATTGCGTCAGAAGGCTAATGGATGATGAGAAAACCCTTGTGCAATCATGTTAGGTCTGCAATGCTGTAATTGCTGCAAATGGAGGATTCTTTGACGAAAGCAAAGTTTGAAGGAAAAAATTATTATTTCAAATACAAATCATTATTTCTAACCTTGTCAATGTCTTGACTATATTTTCTATTCATTTTACAACTCATGGTGGTAAATAAGTGTGACTTTTCATGGAAAACACAAAATAATTGTCTGGGTGACCCCAAACTTTTGAACGGTAGTGTATATGCATATACAGTATATACATATACTGTATATACACACATATATACATATGTAGCGGTTTGATTCAACCCCCACAACACACAGACAGAACACAGAGACAGTCAGCTCGCACTCCTGGGTTTTTTCCGCTGCATGCTGCGTTTACAGCCGTGAGGTTAAATTGTCATCCATGCATTGTGTTCATGCATCCTGTCTGTACCTCTGATATGCAAATGCCCAGATTAACTGCTGTGAATGTCTTTGATCTATTGTTTGAGTTGAGTATATAAGCTGCACTGTGCTGTAAATCTGCCTCTCAATCAGACTTCTGCAACTACAGCTGCTGGACACAGACTTTGTGTCCTCCTCTTCTTCACTGAGAGCCGTGGGCTCGCTCTCGGCGCGCTTGCACGGCGCCGGAAGCGGAGCTTGTGACGGCGGTATGATAATAAAACTCTACTTAAAACCTCCAACAACGCTGCCTTTTATTATCATCCGCCGCACATATACATATATATATGAGAATGTTAGTGGCAGTTGCCATGGCCAAGATATATAGAGTGCTGATATAGAGTGAAGTATGTGGCGGTAATGCACCTGTAAGCTGGTTGCCAACCTCCAATCAAATCTAAAAGAAGAAGAAGAAGAAGAACAAAGAGGGCCTTTTCCCCTGTCTTGACTAGCAGCTAGGTAAGCAGAACAAATATCTGCTTCCCTTATTGTACCAAACAGATTTACTTTGCCAAAAGGAGCTGTGCTTATATTTGATATGCACTGAATATAAATCGTATTTATACATTCCTCTCGTATTAACTTTAATACTTTATTTAAATTGTTATATTTATGATGTGGAATTGAGATTTGAAGTAGTTGGAAGTGGTGGTGGGTGAGGGGATGGGGAGGGGGAGAAAAAGAGAGAGGAACAAACAGAGAAAACACAAACAGACTATCACAACTGAAACAAACAACAAACAGCCTGTTTCTGCTTCTGAAGAGGTCTCATCACGAGCCTGATATTTGCACCTGTAAGAGAATCGAGAGACATACACGTGTGTGTATGCATGTGTGTGAGAGCATGCGTGAAAGTGAGTGTGTGCGTGTGAGTGGTTTGCCCAAGCTGGCTGCCCCCCCCCCCCCCCAGCGGGACCAATGACAGCCACGGGGCACAGGGGCCAGAAGCAACCCCCCCAGGTCCAGAGATCAGCCCACACCCCCTGACACAGGCCCCCCAGATACCCCCCCACACAGCAGACCTGCGCCTACCCCAGTGCCCCAGACACGCGCTCCGGGAGCAACCAGGCAGAGCCCACATGACCAGGAGGTACTACCCCTACCAGTCCATCACCCCTAACCAGCACATACACTCACACTCACACACTCACACACCTCACCCACATGCAGTCATTCACACACACACACACACACACACACACACACACACACACACACACACACACTATACTCACACTCCTTCACTTACACTCACTCAGACACATTCACTCTCACCCACGCTCATACTTGTTCAGTCTCGCAATACTCTCCCTTTCACTCCCACTCCTTCCCACTGTCACTCGCACTCACTCATGCTCCCTTTCACTCACGCTCACTCTTGTACACGCTCTCACTTGTGCTCTGACTCATATTTACTCGTGCTCTCTCTTACACACTCACTCACACTAATTCACATTTCACACTTGGGGCGGCTGGGGTGCAGGTGCAGCACAGTCGCAGTGGGCCCCCCCACAGCCTGCACGGCAAAGTGCCCCTGAGCAAGACACCGACTGCCAAGCCAGGCCAGCGCCCCCACGCGGCAGTCCAGCTGCCACCAGTGCACGAACGTATGCACAAATGAGCAGAAAGCAGGATCCGCAAAGCGTCCCAGCCATCCAGAGATGAGAAAAAAGCATCACACAAGCGAATGCCATTCACCATTTACCCACTCTCACACTGACTTTCATAATCACTCACTCTCTCTCACAGACATTTGGGGCTGCAGTGGCCCAGGAGGTAGGGCGGGCCATCCAACAAACAGGGCCTTTTTGCATTTTTAGGCAACTTAACTTTTGTTTTGCTTTTAACATAATTTAGATTTTTAAATCTACCTCTAAGATTTTTTTTGCACCTTTTGTATACCAGAGGTGGGTACTAAGTATCTGCATTTACTCGAGTACAGGATGTTCCACTCTTCATATTGGCCCACCTTCAATTTTAACCACTTTACTTACATAGCCATTTTTGCTTATAAGGCAGAGTATGCAAATGCTATGGACCATCTCAACCACCAAGGGAATCCTAAACTACAATCTACAATATTTTTTGGGGGAGAATTAAAATTACCTTTAATATTTTATTTTGTATTTGTGACTTTTTTCTCTTAAATTTTCAATTTTTTGGTAAATTTTCAACTTTTTTCTTGTAAGTTTTGAAGTTTTTCTCAAAAATTTGTGACTTTTTTCGTGTAAATGTGCAATTTTGTTCATAATTCTGCAACTTTTTTGTCATGATTTAAAAATTTTTTTCTCACAAATGTGTGATTTTTTTTCTTGTAAATTTGGTAATTTTACTTATAAATGCGCAAATTTTTCTTTTAAAATGTTGACTTTTTAAATGAAAATTTGCAACTTTTTTCTTGTACATTTGTAATGTTTGTTTACAAGATTTAAAGTTTTATTCTGTGTAATGAGTTTAAAAAAAAAACAAAAAACTTTTCTGTTCATCTAGAATGACCCAAGTTTAGTTCTTTTTTAATGTTTTTGTTGGGAGGATTTTAACTCTTCCCATTACAAAAACAGGGATCCCAAACACCATCTTGCCTGGGCGGTGGTCGATTTGTATTTTTTTACAAGGGGAATGAGGGTATTCACAAATTTAACATATAGTTCAAACGTATAATTGTAAATTAGGTACAAATCTGGAAGAATAAAAGTGTAAAAATATGAATAAAAATGAAGAGTTGCAAATTACAATTTAAATACAGAAAATAAAAATTCAACCACCATCCAGATGAATGTTGCAAATTTACAAAAAAAGAGTTGCAAATTTATCAGAAACGGGTTGCAAATTTATAAGAGAAAATCCCCCCCTTTTTTTTAGAATAAAATTGCAAATTTATAAGAGCATTTTGCAAGTTTATGAGATTCTTCCTGCATTTCTGCTTAGAATTTGTGGTTCATTTTATCCAGTTGTGTAACATAGAAAGGTTTATGATGACACTGGAGGTACAAATCTCTCTTTTTCCAGGTTGGAGGGGGGATGGGGGGATGACAGGTTAACAAGGGGGATGATGTTGAGCCATTTTGTTCACAAGAGTGATAGCATCCCTCCTCGTCCCTCTTCAAACCACCTACTATGCATGGGACCTCCAAAAAGCTCGAAATGGTTCAGGTCCTTTACTTTCCTCTTTGTAACTTTTAGACTTTGAAGTTGATATACGTAGTGCTCATGTTGCCATTGTCCACCATGTTTCATCTTGGGGGTGAGCAAAATTGCGCTCTAGCCCAGGATCCTCAACTACCCTTAATCCGTTCTCGGCAGAAGAATGACGAGTTTTAATTTGGAGGGTCTCAACGGGAAGAACAGATTTGCTATCCGGGTAAACTGACAGGCTGACTGGCTGCTGCAAAGGATAGGGAGCGATGACTGACATAGCTGACACTAGAAGGCTCTTCGCGAAGCCACAGAATCTAAACGACGCTTATGGACCCCCGAGTAACTTTCTAGAGATTGATGTAACCAATCCCGAGACTGTCGGGATGGGCAGGAACAGATTCACCACCTACGAAGTCAGACTCAAGGTAACGCCGTTAGCTTCCGAGCTAGCTACCCGAGCCTTCTACTCGTTTTGTCGGTCAGAAAAAGTTATAACTTCGTGACACGTTCTCTGTCAACAACAGAAGGTTGCTAACATGACTACCGAGTTGATATTTAAGGCTTAAGTTTTTGTGGTGAAGAGTTAGGGCTGTTGGCTAAACCCAGTTAGCCAGTAACTTCCCAGCTGGCTGCTAGCATTGCTAACTGGCGTTACAGGAACTACCGAGAGCAGCTGCAGTTGAAGGTGTTCGTTCAGGTGATTTTACCTGTTGTACAGACATGGATAAGAGGCTGCACTGATCACACAAATCTAAGTACATTATTAATACACGGTTATGGGTTCATAACGGCCTCATTTGCAAAAGAATTGCCATTAATAATGACACAAAACGTATAAAATGTCAGATACTCCCCCATATAGTATTAGCTATCTTATTTGCTTTTTAAAAATGCATTCTAACCAGTTTCCAAAAAGTCTGAATGCATTTCTGACTGGAAATGCATTGCAGCCTTACTACCTTGATGCATATGCACTTTATTTGAAAATACTCGCTGATTATAACAGAGAAAACAGATATATCAAATAGGTTTTAACAGTAAGTCAAAATTATATAATTTGGATGTTAATTACGCTATGATGTAATTAACAGATTAGCGTAGGCTAGGTATGTCACATAATCACAATGCAACATCAAAAGCGTTAACAAAAAGACTGAACGCAGCAGGTTTTGCTTTAACGGTAGCAAGAAGGAATTTATCTGCTTTAGCCTTCACGTTTTTTTCCCCTCTCACCATGATGGTGTAACTTTGCAGCTGCAAGGCAACATGTCTTACAGACTTGCCTGTTGAAATGTGTTACATAATGGCCTTGAGTAGGGCTGCAGCTATCGAATAATTGAGTAAATGGATAAGCCCCTCCCCCCCGCATTATTATTGCAAAACATATGTAACTGTCTACTGACTCTTTAGGACAATTAATACTGCTCTTTAGGGGGAACAGACCGGGGGGACCTTACTGGTGGGGATGGGGGGGCTGATACCACTCTTCAGGGAAGAAGGTTCAGCACAGATTGGTCAGTGCAAGTTTGCTTAATACATAAACGGCAAGCTTTTGGTCAAACGGAAAAAAGATACAAAAAGCTTATCCGATTAATCGATAGCTGCAGCCCTAGCTGTGAGGGAAAGAAACGTGTGTGTGTGTGTGTGTAGAGGGGGGCTAAAATAAGCTCTTCAAAAAGTTGACTAGTTTCTAAACAGTTCAGTTGATCTGCAGCCACACCCGTTTTTTTTTTGTTTTTTTTTTAACTGCAGCCCACAGATAATAGCATTGGTCACACTTAATGGACAACCCGGCATATGACCAGATGTTAAGCTTTTGCTCTCTGTGAAGTCATTATACTAATAAAACTGTACTGTGGGATAGGGATTGCTTTGAGTAGTCAGCTGATTGTAGCTTTTGTGACTTCAGTTATGATTCATCAGAAGCCACCCAGATTACTATGCTTATGTGGTAAGCTGAAGGAGAACATAATTCATGGGGTCACTTTCTGTGGAAATGTAGACAGGATGCAGGACACTAACCCCATACATTGCATTTCCTTCCTCCAAGCTGACTGGTGACTGGAAAACATATTTTTTTCTGTTACTGTCAACTTTTTCCCCACTTAATTTGTTTTCTGGTCTAATTGGTTATCAAACTGCTTTTTAAATGTGTTTGTTGGCTAATGTTGTATAGGAGTGTGACATTTCTATTCAGAAACTGGTGAAGAAGGCTCATGGTTAAACAATTCGGGCAATTGCAAAACACAGATCCTGCTTGTATTTTGTCACAGTCACTCACTTCAAATTAGCCTTCAGAACATGTGGACCAAAATATTTTTTTCAGGGCTGACACTGACTGTTGATAAACAACAGGATTTATGCCATTAGGTCTAATTAGAATTATAACACTTTTATTGTCATTATGCTATATAAAATAAAATTATGGTTTACATCTCTATTGGAAATGAATTGTTTGAAGACAACACTTTAGTCACACAAACTTCATCCAAAAGATTCAAAGAAATGCCTTTTTGTTTAGTTATTGCTTCATAGATTAACTCTTAGCTTTGCATTCTGTATAACAAGTGCTTTTTTAATGTAGCAGGGATGCTCTTCATTAGGGAAGGGCAATCAATATTTCAAAATATGTTTATTCAATTTTAAAATTGACTTATTGATGCAAAGAAGTTGTCTTTGGATTCTACAGGATCATTTTCTTCCATGCTTGATTAAATAGGATGATTGTTTATTGCACAGTGGGGCTTTGGGCTGACCTTGTACAGCCTTTTGTGTGTGTGTGTGTGTGGGGGGGCTGCAGTCTAAGGTCGACAACAACAAACTCTTAAAGGAATCATGGTGTTCATAAGTTTCTTTTAATAACAACCGTTTCTTTTAATAAAAGAAGTCAGTATAAATAAAAACTGTAAACAACTAGAAAAGCACTCGGAGAGCGCAGACCTCCGCCAAGCGCCACAATTCCCCCCATACAGTGTTTGTGTGTACGTTTTCAGATTCCTTGAGCATGTAAACATATGACTAGCAATTGGATTCACAATGATTATTTGTTTATTTGACAGGGACAGTGCAATAAACACACAATTAATCAATGACAATCAATCTGATAGTGATAGGATTAGTGGTTCAGTAGTAAAAGCATTGCCTCCTTGGCGGAGGTAATAAACTGAAGTGTTGCTGTTGTGTCCATCTCCTCCACTGACGGATGCAAATTGGGTAGACAGGTTGCCGTGGGTTTTATATTATATTGTAACGTGCTGCTCGACATGGCGACATCCCACCGGGAGGTTCGAACTCACGCCTCCCGCTCCGGAGTCCCGCACTCTACCTGTGTCGCCAATAGGGTCAACCCACTTGGCAAGCCAAGTAGGGTGCTCATATTGAGTTCGCTACAATATTATTTTTATGGGGGTTGCGCTCCGCGGCAAACGAGAATTTAGAAGCTTCGCCGGCAGAGAGCTCGTTTTTGCGCAGCGCCTATGGCTGGCCGGTGAATTTCTGCCAAATGCGCAGCTCCTATGGCTGGCCGGGGAATTTCTGCCAAAGAATCCGTCGGCGGACAGCTGCCCGTGTGAGGTTTTGCAGTTGCGCGCAAACACAGGCACGCTGGCGGGCCCAGGCCAGCAGTGTTTTCCGCGTCCTTTTGTGCCTAAAACGTTGAAGAATGCAGAGTTTGTGTGGCAGACACGACGACCAGCGCCCTCCATTGCGCCTGCGCACATGTTGAAAATGGCTGTATGTCACAGTGTTGAATGAAAAATGCTTTAAAAAATTCCTGTATCCAGACGGTGAACCGGATCACCCCCAAAATTTAATCAGTTCTTCCTTGTACCATTTCCAACAACGCCTGAAAGTTTCGTGGAAATCCGTCCAAGATTTTTTGAGTTATCTTGCTAACCAACAGACAGACAGACAGACAGACAGACAGACAAACACACAGACAAACCCCGGCAAAAACATAACCTCCTCCTGGCCTTTTCGGCCTGGCAGAGGTAATTATTGAACAAAATGTCAGAATATTTGGACGACAATGAACAAAATATCTGAACATTTGTTTATATGGCAATTATCCACAAAGTGTACAGCGTTTATCACTGCAGTGTATTTTTCTGGGCTTCTGGAAGAACATTTCAAGAGCCTCTTGATATGAGAAATCTGACACATCTGGCCCATTTGAGATTCACATGCAGGCTGCAAGATGTTCTGGGTCAAAACCTGTCATCCGGTGATGACCAGACTTTTGCTGCTTGTTGGGGGCAGGCACTTGGGCTTTTGTCTACATTTGGACCCAGAGCAGGAGAGTTACTTTGCTGCTACTAGCAGTATAACTAGTGTTGCAACCTTCATCATCCTGGGTGCATTTAAAAAACGCAGATATTTTTTTCTGCTTCTCAGTTGGCTGATGCAACATGCTTTCCTACGTACTCTCTCTCCGTAGTTGCGAGTGTGTTCACCTGTATGTGCACATGTCTCTGTGTGTGCACACGTTGTATCTCTGTGTGTGCAAGCGCACGTGTCTGTGCTTATACACAGTGGAGTTCCACCCTGCTGCATGATACAGAGTGCAGAGAGGAGAAGAGACAGAAATGAGCTGCTGTCGTGTAAATAAGATAAACTAGAAAAGCACTCAGACAGTGCATACCTCTGCCAAAGCGCCTTCCTTCCCTTTGCCTATCCATCTGTCCGTACCTTCCTGCCTCCATCCCACCATACATTGTAAGATAGGGCCTTAGTAGAGGTATGAGCTCATAGATCAGCTCCAAAATCTAATGGGTTCTTCTGCAGCCCAAGGACCCATCTCATTTGAAAAGTTCATCAAAATCCATCCAGTAGTTTTTGCGTAATCCTGCTAAACACACAGCTAGAAGATTGAGCCTTGGTGGAGGCATGCACTCATGGATCACCTCCAAAATGTAATAGGTTTCTGTGTAGGCCAAGAGCCACCTCTAGTGAAAATTTCATCCAAATCCATCCAGTAGTTTTGGAGTATTGTTGCTAACACTCTGTGAGAAGATAAGAGCCTTGGCAAAAGTATGCATTCTTGGATCATCACCAAAGTATAATGGCTTCGTCTGTAGCCCAAGAACCACCTCTGATGAAAATTTCATTCAAATCCATCCAGTAGTTTTTGTGTAATCCTGCTGCACAGATACAAACAAAGCCCTTGGTGGAGGTATGCACTCTCAGATCACCACCAAAATCTAATCATCTGTTCCCTGTGCCATTACACACCTTATCTGAAAATTTCATCAAAATCCGTTCATAACTTTTTGAGTAATGTTGCTAACAGACAGACAGACTAACAAACCAGCGCCGACAAAAACATTACCTCCTTGGCAGATGTAATAAAAATTAAACATTTTCCATTGCTGAAGTTAGCGTGTTTACATACTGTGTGGGTCATGTGGCTCGCAACGACGGTACATGCCGCCTGAGTGACCTCCGCACGCACTCCGAACCCCATCTTAAACTGCACACTTGGCCTGCTTTTTCTTGGCGTCTTCAGATTAACTAATGTCAGTCATCACATACTACAGTATGTGAATGGAGACCACATTTCTTTTCGTTCCAGGCAGCTTTACTTTTTATGGAGTGTTTGGTGGTAAACAGCTGCACTGCTTCTGGGGTGCGGAGGTGCATGGCCACACACGTAACTCTGCAGACACGTCTTAACAGGGAAATACATGAAAAGCTCAATATTAATATATAAAAAATAATATTAAAATAAATTCCACGTACCGCGGATACAAGCGGCTGAAATGAGCTTTCTCTGTAGGATTGCTGGACTCACCCTCAGAGATAGGGTGAGGAGCTCAGTCATCCGGGAGAGGCTCAGAGTAGAACCGCTGCTCCTCCACATTGAAAGGAGTCAGTTGAGGTGGTATGGGCATCTGATTAGGATGCCTCCTGGACGCCTCCCACTTGAGGTGTTTCAGGCACGTCCCACTGGGAGGAGACCCCGGGGCAGACCCAGGACTCGGTGGAGAGACTATGTCTCCCAGCTGGTCTGGGAATGCCTTGGTATCCCCTCTGAAGAGCTGGAGCAGGTGGCTGGGGAGAGGGAAGTCTGGGCTTCTCTGCTTGAACTGCTGCCTCCGCGACCCGGACCTCCGGAAAAGCGGTAGAAGATGGATGGATGGATGGATGGATATTAAAAAAAATTCCTGTAGCCAGATCGTGATCCGGATAACCACCAAAATCTAATCATCTCTCCCCCATGCTATTACACACCTTTCCTGAAAATTTAATCAAAATCCATTTGATTAAACAACTTTTGGAGTAATGGTGCTAACAGTCAGACAGACAGACAAACCAACCAAAAAACCAATGGCAGCAAAAACATTACCTCCTCTCTTGGCGGAGGTAATAACATAAGAATATTTAGTTTGTTTAATAAAAGAACAAGGTAAAGACTTGTTCTGTAGTGAATGCATCCTAAAATGACTTCTGTTGTGATCTGGTGCTATATAGAAAAATAAATAAAATTAACTTGACACTCTAAGGGGGTCTGTTGTGGGGGGAGGGGGTGCCTCCCCCCACAAAAAAAAAAATATTAAGCGAAACACTGTTGTAGTTTGGAGCCTGCATAGTTTAGCTCTCCAAAATATACATGTTTTTGATGTTTTGTTCAGCAAAGATAAAATAAATTCTTGATATATACATATGGTCAATAGATAAAATCAGTTATCAATGAAATTATTAATACTCTTATTGTGAAAATTCAGCTTTTATTTTGAAAGTGTCTACTTCCTGAAATCAGGCAGGAGCAACATACAGTTTTGTTCTTTGATTTGTAGGGATGCAAATTATCAACTAATTAATTATTTTTTAGTTGCTTTACCTTATTGATTAACAATTAATTGATAACTTATTTTTCCAGAGAATCAGAATTTCCCACTATCAATACAGTCTAACATAAAATGCTAAATACTGCTAATGTTATTCTGAATAAAAAATGCAGTACAGACATTGGCATTTTTTGTAGTATGAAAAAATTCTGTGTAGAAACTTACATAAAATATGTAGGCAACTTTAACATGAAAATAAATTGTACACTGGCTCATCTGTTGGAGGTGCAACATTATAAGCATAACAAAATAATTTTGAATAGAAATTTATGTTAGCTTAACTTGCACTCTATGTAATAGTAGGGCTGTGTGATATGACCAGAATTTCATATCACGATAATGATATATATATCACGATATACATTTCCTGTAAATTCTACAGTTTAGATCAGACCTATTCAATTACCGGTCCGCGGGCCACATGCGGCCCATAACCAACCTCCCGAGTGGCCCAGGCCAGAGAAGCAAAGGCCAACATGTTTCACAGAATTGCAGAAATCCATTAATTACTACAGACCTTAAATGCAACACTCCTCGTAGCCTAGCACCTGTCAGCCCTCAACGCAGCACATTTGTTTTGAAGTGTGGGCTCTGTAGCTGTGGCTAATGGTACTAGTGTCAAGATACCAAGCCTACACCAAATGCGAACAGGTGGCACGAATGCATACAAAGTCAATGGAAAGAGGCGAGCACATGCGAAATCGCGCATTCACGTCCGAGGGATAACTCTAGCGTTGAGATTTTGCTGTCATCGGAGTAAAAGTATCAACATTGAAGAGTACACTAGTTTGAAAATGAGACTGTCACTCACCTGGAGAAAGAAGGACTAGGAGCCCTTCAGCTGACTCGGGATGTCGTTATTTACCCACAGACTCCTGCCACGGACGTACTAGCAACGTAAATGCCTATCATCTTGTGAAGTTTTGGAGGTAGGGACAACTTTTTCAGGTGAGCCCTCTGTCGGATAATGTAAACCTAAGCATGATGTTATTTTGGGGATTTCAGCAGCAGGTTGAACACAGCTGCAGAAGTTATAAGGGCAACTTCGCTTGTCTGCAACTCACTCAGATGGTGAATTCATGTCTATTCGTGTGTTTACATTGAGTTATCATGTAATCGCGCCATGTGAAAAATTTTCCCGTTTGCGTTTGGTGTGAAGGCACCTTAAAACATGTCACTGTCAACTCTGAAGTGTAAAATTGATGATGAAAATCTTTGGTTTAACCCTGCCTGGACTGATATGTGTTTGTAATGGAATGTATAGTTATAAAAAGAGGTTCCTACTCACACATGTGGTGATTTAAAACAAAACAAACTACAATAGTGGCTGTGCAGTGTTTGTTAATGTTATCAATCTTTTCTTTGGGGGGTTTGTGCACTGAAGTGTTTGACAGTTCATTTTTTTATTCAGCTAAATGCACTTTGTGATGTGCCAAGGTCAGTTATGACCAGGATGTGTAGTATGTTTTATTTCAAAAGGGAAACAGATGTTAATGCTACTAACAGCAGGGTTTCCTCTGGTAACATTTCTCCGTGGCGGGCCGCCTCGCCAGAAATTGTACCACCACGCCAAGGCGATATGATTTTATTAAGAAAAATATATGAAGCAATGACTTTCCGCAAGCGCGCACATGAACAACGCACGTGGCCGTCATCCGCGCGGAGTTTAGAAGCACTCCACGCACGCGAGTTCTCGACTAAGTCAGCAGGCAGTGTCTCACTAAGCGTGACTGTCGACAAAAACATGAGATTGTTCAAGTACTTTAAACGTGAAAACAAATCAGAAGAGGTATGTATGTAAGCACTGGAGGAGTTTATCATGGTTTTAACCCACTGTTAACGGGATCAATAATGGAAGAGTTGCTTAGCTAAGAGACGTGGTTAGAATTCATATGAAGCCGGCTTCATATGAAGGGAAAGGCGGGGGACTGATGAATTGCTGAGGATATATTTCACCAGCCACTACAATATTAAGTTATGTTCCCTATTAGTATGTACCTGACAAGTTAAAATGAGCGAAATTCACAAAGTCACTGACTTTAATCAGCCCTGCCCACGCGAGTTTTCGAGTTAGTCAGCAGGCAGTGTCTCGCTAAGCGTGACTGTTGACAGAAACATGGGTTTGTTCAAGTACTTTAAACGCGGAAAAAAAATAGAGGTGTGTATGTAAGCACTGGAGGCGTTTATCATGGTTTTGACCCGCTGTTAACTTGAGCAATAATGGAAGCGTCGCTTAGCTAAGAGACGTGGTTAGAATTCATATGCAGCCGGCTTCATATGAAGGGAAAAGCGGGAGACTGATGAATTGCTGAGGATGTATTTTACCAGCCACTACAATATTAAGTTATTGTACTGCCTCTGCTGATTGGACAGTCAGCTAAACTCCTTCCTCACATCAAGACTCTGAAGACACAGCTCTCAGTCCACAGGTTTAATGACACAAGGAAAGTGTGAAACTGTAACACATAATACAAGGCACAATCACTTCTTGACCTTCATACAGACATTACAATGAAAATACATAAATTGCTTACTTTTAACTTAAATAAGATATAAAACTATATTTACAACAACTCCCGCCGCCATAATAAATTGTTTCCCTCCAAATTACCTATCAACGTCCTCCGACCAATACAACGGCCGTTGCTAGCGTAAATCGCGGGAAAACCACTTTAGCGTCTAATGTTATTAATCCCAACGTAACCTTAATAAACCGTCTAGGAATGCACACAAACAACAACAGTAAATACATACCCACGATGCTACCAAAGGCAGAGGATGTATGTGACTGCTGCTGGAGTTGACTGAGGCGGTAAAACACACACAACGGACTTTTCCTCAATACTCTGACTGACTTCCTGTTTACAGTTAGTCGGAGCCGAAGGTGACGTCACCCTTGGCTACGAACTATGCCGATTCCAAGGTGAACCCAACACAACATTACAACGGGTCATTCTAAATTAATAAAGAATATAAATAATATTCCACTTTAACTTTAACATTAAATAGTTAACAGAACAGTTATGTTCTGTAGGAATTGCAGGAGTGAAGAGACTGCCAATTTCTCTCTTTTCTCGCACGAGCAGGCGTGCCGTTTTTATTCTCCAGCGGCAGTGACAAAAAGCAACAGCTAAAAACGCTAGCTCTGTTTTCACTCTAAACTGAGGTCCTTCAGCGGCTGCCTAGAGAGGTGCCTGATGAGAAAGCCTGAGCACACAACTGTACCTGCCTAAACAGATCATTCTGTATATGAACCAGTGTTTCCTCTGGCTTAAAGATCTTGGTGCGGTGGCAACATATTTTTCCCCCAGTGGGGGGTGGGGGGGTAAACATACCGCAATATTTTAATTTTATACTATTTATTTCTCTTTAAAATTTTACACAGTAACGTTGCATATGGAACTTACCATTTGAAGTATTGTACAACCGAGGCTTGAATATTGGGCCAGTTGGGGTCCCACCCAGACATCCTGCATTCAGACTTTTTAGTGGTGTTATCCTTCTCTCCTTGCTCTGCCTGAACACTTCCCTCTCCTTGGCGCCTCTCTCCTGTCTCATCTTGCCCTCTCTGAGCTCTGTCTAATTCAGGTTCTCTCTCTGTCTATGGTGGTATACAAACAGGTTAGAAAATATCAAGTGTCATGTTTTGTCTGCAGGATTTTTTGTCATGGTTTACATAAATGACAAAAATGTTTTTTTTGTATTTTTATTCTAGTGTTTCTTTTTTTCCATTGAGAGAGTAGGGAAGGGAAAGAAACATTCATAATAGTAATGTACTTATGCATACTTAAATTATATGATCAGGTGGGTATAGTGACCAGAAATTCTACTCATGTAAAAGCAGTGCTTTGAAATTAATAATTAAAAGGAGACAACCAAAAATTTCTACTTGAGTTAAGGGTACAAAGAGCACCCACTTAAAAACCTGAGCAATGACTTGCAATGACTTCAGTCTTGAAGGTTTGAGGTTTTTCTCAAAAATTTATAGACTGTGGTAATTTTTTTTTTTTTTTTACTTTTTCCTTATAACAGTTTACATTTTTGACCATAATTTTGCAGTCAGAACAGAACAATAATTTAACGCTGATTAAAAAATTAATAAAATTGTATTTAATGAAATAAATTAACTTAAATAACCATGGATGCTGCTATTTCTGTTATATTTCTTTATATTTATAGTTTTGTTTTTTTTTTAGAAATCTCCTCACCACCCAGACAGCAGGAAAAACCTCCCTTATTTTGAAATCAAATGTTGACACGTTTAGTTTGTCTGAAGGCTGCTGACAGATTAAAGTCATTGACTTAGTGAATTCCGGTCATCTTAACCTGCCACGTACATAATAGGGAACTGTAGCGGACTGTAAAGACATAATTCACCACAATATGTGTTCATGTACAGAATGATCGGTTTAGGCAGTTATAGTTGCGATGTGACTACACGGCCGGGAGCCGGTCTCCTAGTATCACAATATCTGGCCGGGAAGCGCCTACAGTTTGATTCTTTTTTTTTTTTATGCAATAGTAGAAAATACACACAATACACACAAATTACAAATATGGTAATAATACAAGTAAATACCTCCTAATTTTGCGATTTCTTCCTCTGGTCCATGTTTAGTGTGATACACACCATGTCAACAAACAGCACAATGACCTCTTGTCACCCTTTAAATAGGCTGACTGACTGATTACAAGTTTGTAGACACCTGTGATGTTAATTAGAGGACACATCTTGGTTGAACATGTCCCTATGGTCACATTATTTTCAATCTTTTCTAGGGGTACCATCATTTTTGTCCAGGCCTGTTTCATGAGTTTTTTTTTTTTAAATAATTCTTTTGAACCACAATTCAAAAGCATTGTCTGATTTTCATTGGTTAATTTTCATAGAATTTTTATTTATTACCACTTTTGTCAGATTCAAGTTATTTCTGTGACCATTGTGAGTTTTTCTTTCATTAACAGAGGGGTACCAACAACTTTGTCCACGTCTGTAGATCCACAAACTGATGACTGCCATTCTGGCCTGATTTAACCTATTTGCTTCTTAGTAAAAATATTTTAATTGCCCATGATCTGAAAATCAGACACAAAAGGTAATGTAATAAAATACATGTGATGACTTTTAACTTTATTCATTATCGCTACTTGACTAATTAAAATTATTAAAAATCAAATAAATTGCATTAAGAGCCAACATGCTCCTCCAACCCGTTTTTATTTATCGATTATTTATTTTGAGTGTATGTACCACCGTCACGCACTTTTGCAGCATTTTTTTCCAAACAAAACTAACAAACTTGACAGTAAATTAAACAAAACAAACGATGGTCTGATAACACTATGTTTCCTATTAGCACAACTTAGCATCGTCATTTAGCATTTGCTGTTTTATAATCAGACATGGTGTTAACGTCACTTACCTCCTATTAAACAAGGTTAGCTGCCTATCCTCTCTGACGCAGCATGATGAAAAACCGTCCACATCCCTGGCAAACAGGAGTAGCAGCTATTTGACCCAACCGGTAGTTTGGAGTCAACAACCACGGACTGAAGCCTAGCCACCCACCACACAAACCTGTTCCGCTGCGTGCACTGCGAGGGAGAGGCGGGGCGCTGAAAAATAGTGTGTGAGCTTTGCTAAAGAAATGGGAGTATCCATCCATCCATCCATATTCTTCTGCTTAATCCTTTTCGGGTCGTGGGGGGGGGCTGGAGCCTATCCCAGCATCTTTGGGCGAGAGGCAGGGTACACCCTGGACAGATCGTATGTGCCTTTTAAATCACAATATAAACAACAGAGTATTCTATGAAACAAGACGTTTTTATATCTTCATCCTATATATCGTTATATCGCACAGCCCTATATAATGGATAATAATACAGTACATAATGTATACTGAACCAGACCCTTTTGTTTGAAGTGCTTAAATTTTGCTACAGTTGGTCTTGAGCAGTTTTTTGATTCAGTTGACACATTAAAAGCAATGTTTTTTATTAATGCCCAGGGGAATTTTAAGTTGTGTCGCTATGAATTCTGTGATCAACTGTTCAGCCCCCCCCCCATACCAGATGAGATGTTTCTCATACTGTGGGACTGCTGGTTGACTGTGGTTTCCTTCATTATTTTATTTTCTCTTACAACAGAGTTAAACTGCATATTGAGAGATGTCAGAATTTTTAAGCAGTCTGTTTTCTTCCGAGAGCTTGTATGCAATTTAAACTTTCATGGACTCGCTGGACTTATTGTGTGATTTCTCTACTAGCACTATTCTTGTATCCATGCTGGAGAGTTTATTTTCAATGGAAATAGGAATGTCGCTGACCTATGTTTTGTTGTACGTGTTTTTTTTTTTTCCCCTGGTGGAGTTTGAGAGGAGTAGGGCGGAAGTGGGGGTGGGGCTCTGCATTGTCTTTGTTGCAGAAATGATGGTAAAACTTGTTCATGTAATCGTCAAGGTCTTCTCGCTCAGTCATAGGGCTGGGCGATAAATTGATTTTAACTGTTTGACTGCCTGTGGTGCTCTGTTGCGCCGTCAGCCCCTAGTGGTCAAGATTTTTTTCAAGAAAATATTCAGTTCAGATGTCAGAGATTTCCAAAGCTATAACTTGAAAGTGGTAAGATAATAGCTTACTGTCAATTAGAAAGATGTAGAATATGATCCAAAGTTTGAGATGAGAGTAAATTTACACATCTAATTTGCATAATGCCATGGCAGCCATATCAAATTACATAACTTTCAGCCAAACGTGGACTTTGAACATATTTACACAAAGAATGGTTTTGTTTTTTGTCACCGTTTTTTGTTTTGGCCACATTATCTTATCTTCAAAGTACAGTTAGGCCCAAAAATATTTGGACAGTGACACAAGTTTTGTTATTTTAGCTGTTTACGAAAACATATTCAGGATACAATTATATAATCAATATGGGCTTAAAGTGCAGACTCTCAGCTGTAATTTGAGAGTATTCACATCCAAATTGGAGCAAGGGTTTAGGAATTACAGCTCTTTAATACGTAGCTGCCTCTTTTTCAAGGGACCCAAAGTAATTGGACAATTGACTCAGAAGGCTGCAAAAAAAATAACAAGGCTGCATGGGCTCTTCCCTCGTTAACCTGTCATCAATTAAGCAGTTAAAAGGGCTGGAGTTGATTCCAGGTGTGGCGTTTGCATTTGGAAGCTGTTGCTGTGAACACACAACATGCGGTCAAAGGAGCTCTCAATGGAGGTGAAACAGACCATCCTGAGGCTGAAAAAAAAAGAAGAAATCCATCAGAGAGATAGCAGAAATGTTAGGAGTGGCCAAATCAAGAGTTTGGTACATTCTGAGAAAAAAAGAGTGCACTGGTGAGCTTGGGAACTCAAAAAGGCCTGGACGTCCATGGAAGACAACAGTGGTGGATGATCACAGAATCCTTTCCTGTGAAGAACAACCCCTTCACAACATCCACTGAAGTGAAGAACACTCTCCAGGAAGTAGGTGTATCAGTATCTAAGTCTACCATAAAGAGAAGACTTCATGAGAGTAAATACAAAGGATTCACCACAAGGTGCAAACCATGAATCAGCCTCAAAAATAGAAAGGCCAGAATTGACTTTGCCAAAAAACACCTGAAGAAGCCAGCCCAGTTCTGGAACAGCATTCTTTGGACAGATGAGACTAAGATCAGCCTGTACCAGAATGATGGGAAGAAGAAAGTTTGGAGAAGAATTGGAACAGCTCATGATCCAAAGCACTACATCTTCTGTAAAACATGGTGGAGGCAGTGTGATGGCATGGGCATGCATGGCTTCCAATGGCACTGGGTCACTTGTGTTTATTGATGATGTGACAAAAGACAGAAACAGCCGGATGAATTCTGAAGTGTATAGGGATATACTTTCTGCTCAGATTCAGCCAAATGCAGCAAAGTTGATTGGAAGGTGCTTCACCAATGATCCAAAACATGCTGCAAAAGCAACCCAGGAGTGTTTTAAAGCAACGAAGTGGAATATTCTGCAATGGCCGAGTCAATCACCAGATCTCAACCCAATCGAGCATGCATTTCACTTGCTCAAGACAAAACTTAAGTCAGAAAGACCCACAAACAAGCAACAACCGAAGACAGCTGCAGTAAAGGCCTGGCAAAGCATCACAAAGGAGGAAACCCAGCGTTTGGTGATGTCCATGGGTTCCAGACTTCAGGCAGTCATTGCCTGCAAAGGATTCTCAACAAAATATTGAAAAGTAACATTTTACTTAGGGTTATGTTTATTTGTCCAATTACTTTTGAGCCCCTGAAATGAGGAGCGTTTGGATAAAAATAGCTACAATTCCTACATGTTTAATCATATATTTTTGTTCAACCCCTTGAATTAAACCTTAAAGTCTGCACTTCAATTCCGTTGTAGTCGTTTCATTTCAAATCCAATGTGGTGGCATGCAGAGCCCAAATCATGAAGATTGTGTCACTGTCCAAATATTTCTGGGCCTAACTGTATATGAACCAGAAAATCAGTACAGTGTAAACAAAGACATTCGTCACTTACTGCTGGCCAGGCGGCTCGCTCACTTCGTCCTTTTGCGGCATCCTGGTCGTTATTTTGTCCTCTTCCAGTGAATTTCGCTTTTTCTCCTACATCCAGAGACTGTTATGATTATTCCAACTCAATTTCGCTTTTATTCGGCCAAAATTTATCTTGTATGACGACACGGAACCGGCGCAGTTGTTCTCTCCAGTCACATAGCACTGGGGTCGATGGCATGTGAACATCAACCAGCTTCACCCACCCTCTGTTATAACAAAATGTAGATATTGACCTTCATAAGCTAAATAATCTCTTTTTAGAATCATAGTTTGCAAATTTGGGAGCAAACGCCTCCTCCGTCTTGCGATTGCGCACATCAACATCTGTTTACAAACTCTTCTTCTGTGGTGTCCAGAAGTGAGGTTTTTGGGGTGGGGGGTTGATTTGGGGGCCATGAGTCCTCCAAGGCAAGAGCAGGAAGTTATACGTGTCTGCCACCGTGTGAGATGGAATACTTCTTCTTCTTCTTCCATTAGATTTGATTTCCGGCAGTGGCAGGGGCGGCAGTAGCTCAGGAGGTAGAGCAGGTTGTCCAATAACCACATGGTTGGCGGTTCGAATCTCGCTCTCCCCGGATATCCTGCCGTTGTGTCCCTGGGCAAGATACTTCACCCCTAATTGCTCCTGGTGGGTCTGGAAGCACCATGTTAGGTAGCATGCCACCATCAGTGTGTGAATGTGTGTGTGAATGGGTGGATAGCAGGATCTGTAAAGCGCTTTGGTCATCAAGAGATGAGAATAAAAGCGCTATATAAGTGAATGCCATTTACCATTTTTGATTGGTGGTTGGCAACCAGCCTACAGGTGCATTGCTGCCACTGACTTGATTATCATCACTCTACATCCCTGCACAAGGAGTTCCCACAAGGAGCTCCGAACAACTCCCCATGTTACATCACATGACCCATGACATGACAGGCGCAGAACTGCGTCACAGACAGTGGGGACGCTATCTGTCCGTGAAACCAAGGATGTCAAAGGGTTAAATCGTAGTTTGAATTTTTTTGACTGGATGGTAGGGGTGTGAATTTTTAATCATCCAACGATTCAAGCCAATTACGCTTCAGGGGGCTCCGATTTGAGCCGATTACAATTCTCACATCTTTTTTTTTTTCTATTCAAGATTTTTTTTCCCTTCCATTGTGTGACAACTTCTTACTTTTAAAATCATTTGCAATGGCCCAGGAATTTCTTATTATTCTTCTTTTAGATTTGATTGGCGGTTGGCAACCAGTATACAGGTGCATTACCGCCACCTACCGGGTTGGAGTGTGGACAAGAGAATGGCAGGGGGAAAAAAAAACTAAATTATTTTAATTAGTCCAGTTGCACTTAAATATCTAAATTGACCTACATATACTACTTTGACTGTAGTTCCTAACATGTTTTCCAAAACAAAACTTAAATTAGCCCTTTCCATTACTGCAATCAGATGTTTCCTTTGTTCCTGGTATCCCTGACAATGCAACAAAATGTGCTGAACTGTTTACAGAGAACCACAATGTGCACAGCTGCCAGTTGGGTGTTTACCTGTTCTTCTTCTTCTTTTTGATTTGATTGGCGGTTGGCAACCAGCTTACAGGTGCATTACTGCCACTGACTTGATTATCGTCACTCTATATCTTTCTATGTAGCGTCTGGTTTAAAGTAGTGTAGCAATATTTAATTATACGTGTAATAAGGTACAGGAATTATTTATTTTATTTAGAAGTGGGTGTGCATGGAGACTGAGGGTTAAACAGTCACCACAACACTCACTAAATAAGAGAGAAAAGCACTCGTAAATGGGGCACCAGTTCCAAAAGAACAAATTATTAATTAATTTCTGTACCTTCAATCAGTTAATCAGTCTCAAACATCAGTGAGTTCTTTACTGCCGTGACCCAGGAAAGCGGATATGCAATCAAAAACAATTACGACTTCTTATTTACAAGTGTATTAAATGACATTACATTCCAATGATTTGTAAGCAGGTTCAAATGATCAACAGGTGTTAGAAATCATATCGACTGTTTCAGGATTCCTGAGCCTAAAATCTATAGTTCAACCTTTGTGGAACCAAGAGGAAACCAGATTTTATATTTCAACTGTAATGCAATGGAAGGTTGAAATAACTAGCAAAATAAGGCATAAAATTGAACGCAGTTTTAGTGAGGAAAAAAAATGACATAAGCTGATTATCTAGAAAAAAAACTTCTGAATTAACCTAAAAATGAACGGAGATTACTGAAAAGAGAATATGAATTTTCCTTCAGTTTAAAGCTCATCTTACAGCTGGTGGACTAATTATACCATGAAATATTGGTCTGTTCAATTGTAATTGGTATTTGGACATCACATTTAAACCCAGCAGATAGGAAAGTGGGAGTCTCACTTACGAATAGCTGTAGCTCCAGATATTCAGCGGTGGTTTGCACCAGCCGGTGGTAGTATGCGGGGAAGGCTCAGCGGCTCCTCCCTGACAGCGTTCGGAACACAGGATTCAACCAGGGGGCTTGCGAGAGTGTAGCCGGTGGAGTTAGTGGCTAAGCCCCAGGGTAGGTGTGACGTCTTTTGGCAACCAGTCTGAAATTTAGGATGTCCACAGCACACAGGACAACCCAAAGGCTGAAGGAAAATTGTATTTAGGCCGTTTCACCCACCAACTTCTGGTTTCTTAACGGTGTGATACGTGGGTGAGGTAGGGAAAGATTAACCCCTTGCACTCCAGTCAGTTTCCCTAAAAACGCCAAAAAATAATGTGCCCAAAGTAAATCGAAAGCTATTCTTCATCCCTTTGCAGCATCTTCATGGGGTTGGTCTCATTTAAAAGAAAACACTTAGAATTTTTTGGCAAAAAAAACATGATCTCTCTAAGTGCTCCGGCCACTGAGTTACAGTCATCTAAACATAGTGAACTTGAAGAAAATAAATTTGGCCTGGGTGTTTTTTTGGATACAAATGCTTGCAAATAACACACAGCTTCAGATCCGGGCTGGAAAATGCAACAGAAATGTAGAACCAAGTGTTATCCAGCTGAGGTCCAAATTTTGTAACAATACCACAAAAAATGAATATATTACACAGCTTTTTCCTCAGGCTGTTCCCAGGCGTTTTGGAACTGTGCCAAATTGTGCCAAATGGCACAGTTGGGAAAAACGTCTGTAACTTTTGAATGATTCTATATAGAAGCTTCATTCTGGGCTCTAATGAAAGGTCACACTCAGGGCTGTCTGTGTGTGTGTGTGGGGGGGGGGGTTTGTCCCCCCCGCTCGCTACAGAGGATGGACTTAGGCCATCGCTACACAACGGATGAGCCTCATGTGGTGATGTGGTACAGCAGCGCAATCACCGTGGCTTCCCCCCCCCTCGCTGCAGAAGAATAACGGGGGTGGGGGTGGGGGGCGTTCACAGTCTGTACGCGGCGAACAACCCCTTGTACAGCGGCGCACGAACTGCGCCGCGAAGCACAGTTGTAATTTACCAATCGGTCAAAAGTCATTTTGGATTACAATTTTCAGGGATAAAAAATAATTTGGCTTATAACACCTTACCTCTTCACAGCCACATTGTCCTGGCCAACTTCTCTTCCTCATTGTCAGACGAACGCGACACTGGTCCGCTCGTGGTTCTGGTCTCGTGACCCGGTCAAAACATAATTCCATTATTGCGGTTTTGTGCTTCCATGATTGTGGTTTTTGGTGAACGATTTTTCAAAACAAATAACAGTAGTAATTAAAAAAAGACTGGCGAAGGCGTGTGTGTCACTCAGCCTTCGTCGTCAGCCTCCGTCGGTCTTTGACCGTGGAAGAAATCATAACGTCTCATAACGTCTAATCCTTTTTTGATCCGCTCCAGCAGTCAGTCTTCACCCAGCCTTAAAAAAAAAAAAAAAAACAGCTCGCGAACTTCTCTGCTTCAATTGGCTCACTGCATTCACAGCATGCGGGTCCTTCTGGCTAGGTTTTCAGTCATTGGTTCTTCAAGGTTTCAGAAACCCAATTCAAGGCTCTTATTAGTCAAATGAGAGGTCAATCAGATGAACTAATCTGTTCGCGGCTGTGTCTGCAGCTTTTATTTTCAGTGCGCGCTTGGACGCCACTACATCACCATCACCACCTACATCACCATCTACACCATGCGCTCTAGGACGCAGAGACTTGCCCGTCCACGGTACAACGGAGCGCAAGAGGTTAAAGGTCCAAAATCTCTATTAGTCCACTTTAAAGGTAGGAAAATTAAAAGTCCAAAAATTAAATTCAGCAGAATGACACAAGCGGCTTCTGAGAAGAGAGGAAGAGAAGGATTTCGAGAGTTTGACTCTCATTTAGAGGTGAGCTCACAAAAAGGGTGGTTTCTCTTCTCAGGGGCCAGAAAAACAGGAAAACTTAACAAAAGACGAAACTTGGCTAAAACAGGACTTAAAAAGGTTCAGACACAGACAAACTTTAACCAGAACTGAGAAACACACATAGACAAAAGTAACTCACTGGTTAGGGCGTTTTCTCCTATTTTAAAGGGTTGCACTTCTAGTATCATAAAAAGTATGATTGGCATGAAAGGAAACCAATTGTCTTCCATAGCAAGAGGCTTCAACGAACTTTAGTCCAATGAGGAAGCAGTTCTTTGTCTGTGAACAACCAATAAATGAAAGGGAGGGCGTCATCTAACTGGTGTAGCCTGTGATTGGTTGTTACCCGTTAGAAGACGGACAACAGAGTTTCAGTACGCATACACATTTTTAACTGGGGAATTCATTATATACTCAATATAAAATCTAACTAGCTTCAGTGATTCAAGACTAATATTTAGTGACTATGCATTTATACTAATAAGTTTAACATTCATTTGAATAACATTCATGTAAAATAAACATTCCTAAGACATGCAATTACATTTAAATCAAGGATTAATGAATTATTGCAAACCCTTATTGTCTATCACAAAGGAGATTATCTTCAGTGTCCAGAGTTATCCTGAGGAATGTAAGCTTGAAAAAGAGTTAATGTTCAGAGTAACAAAGTTCCAGATTGCAAAAGTAATGAAACATATTCCATAGATGTCCACTAGGAGGTACTGTTGAGCTGTAGATAGTTTTTAGGTCTTGTTATGTAAAGAGGGGGCCACTGAGAGAGTTTTATGGGGCTTCTGCTATATGTTCAACTAGAAAAGCACTTGGAGAGTGCAGACCTCCGCCAGGCGCCACAGTTCCCCCCATACAGTGTTTGTGTGTACGTTTTCAGATTCCTTGACCATGAAAACATATGACTAGCAATTGGATTCACAATGATAGGATTAGTGGTTCAGTAGTTATTGACAAAAATGGGATTTTCCGTAATGGCAGTTTAGCGCCACAGTTCCCCCCATACAGTGTTTGTGTGTACGTTTTCAGATTCCTTGACCATGAAAACATATGACAAGCAATTAGATTGACAATGATAGGATTAGTGGTTTAGTAGTTATTCACGAAAATGGCATTTTGCTTAATGGCGGTTTTCTTGTGGACGGTGATCCGGATCACTACCAAAATCTAATCATCTGTAGGATACCCCATTTCTGACAATCTATGAAAATTTCATGAAAATCCGTCCATAACTTTTTGAGTTATCTTGCTAACAAACAGACAGACAGACAAACAAACAGACAAACCAACGCCGATGAAAACATAACCTCCTTGGTGGAGGTAAAAAGGGAGTCAACCATATACTTGTCAGCTTAAGGAGTAAACTCTGGGGAGTTTGACTTTTAAGAGTATCAGTTCCTGGTACAAAGGCTTCTGATCTGCTTAGGGAGGAAGCTCGAGTGATTTCCTGAATTAGCCTGAGGAGAAGCTGATGCTATAGTAGTGTGTCCTATTCTTAATCGGGTGATGAGAATCTTTTCTTTCCTGTTTCTGCCAACTCCTATTCCAGAGTTTACCAGTTTTTTGAATGTCATAAAGATGTCTTCCTGTATCTATTGAGTCCCAATATTCTTGCCATTTTTCCACTATATAATTTTTAGTTATTGATTTGCCTTCTGCCTTACTGAGTGAGATTCCCAGATTTATTGCTTCAAATTTTAATGATTGTTTTGCTAATAAAGCCACATGCTCATTACTCTTTATTCCAACGTGGGCTGGAACCCAAAGAAAGTTTATTGACTGACTTTTACTGTAGAGGTTGTAAATTAAGGAGTGGATTTCTACAATTAGGTCCTGCCTACACGACTGCAGTGACTGAATACTCTTGAGAGCTGCTCACCTATCTGAAACAATGACTGCATTATTCCTATAATTTATCTCCAACCACTGTAAAACAAATATAATGGCAACTAGCTCAACTGTGTATACTGATAAGTGATTACTGGTTCTTTTATTGATCGATAGTTTATACTGAGGAATGTATACCGCAGCTCCACTACGACCAGTTGTAGGATCCTTGGAACCATTGGTAAATGCTATCAGCCTGTTTCTGAAGTTCTGTTCAATATATTTATGCACTATATAATCTGTTACTGATTGCTTATGTTGCCTCCTCAGTTGTTGTATTTCAAAATCTACTAGTGGCATCTTAAACAGCCATGGAGGAATAACAGACCACAGGACCGTTGGGCTAAAATCTGTGTTTTAACCCTGATTGCTCAGCAATGGCATCACTTATCCATCCAAAGCTACCAATGTTGGACTCATTGTGTTTCCAGTAATCATTAGGAATAGCTTTTGCAGGATGTGATCTCTTATGCCCTTCAAGTTGATCCAGTATGCCAGCATTAATTTGGTTCTTCTTAAAGGACATTTTGCCCGTCTCTACTTGGATTGCTGATACTGGAGAAGTTTTAAATACACCACAACATATCCTAAGAGCCTTTGTCTGCTCTATGTCCAGTTGGTTCAGGTGACAATCAGCAGCCGACATGAACGCAACATATCCGTAGTTTAGTGTCGCTCTCATTAGTCCTCGATACACCTTCAACAGAGAGGCCCTAGAGGCCCCCCAGTCCCGTCCAACTAGACATCTCAAAATATTATTTTCTTACATTTTCCTTTAGTTTTTTCAATATGCTGCTTCCAGATTAGTTTTTCATCAAATAACACACCTAAATACCGAATTACCTTTACTTGCTCTAACTTTTGGCCATAAAGATTTCGAGAAATTTCTTTGTGACTTTTAGAGAAGCAAATTATTTGTGTCTTGGAGACCAGTAATTTAAAAGCCCACCGGTTTGCCCATTGTTCAGCCTGGTCTATTGCTGCCTACATTTTCCTCTGAATGTACACAAGATTACTTCCCCTTATCCATAAGGCCCCATCGTCTGCATACAAGGCCAGTGTTTCCTCTGGCTTAAAGACTTTAGCGCGGTGGCAACATATTTTTCGGTGGGGGGGAAGGGGGCAGAAAACACATGAGAGATATGTATAAATATGTTAATTTTATACTATTCATTTTTTTTCCCCACAATATTTTTATTGAACCTTTTTTTTATACAAACATGGCACAAACAATCAGACACTAACACAAAAGTAATTTAAAAATTAAAAAGAACAATAACAAAAAAAATGTGTAATAAAAACAACAACAACAACCATTAACAAACACAAGTCAACAACAATGCTCCTCTGTTTAGTCCAGGTAATCTATTACATAAGAATACATAATATACATTCAACAGCTTGGAATTTGCAAGGTCCACACATATCATTCACCTTCTTCTTCAGACGTTAGGTTTAAATTCTTTACGTAATCAATGAAAGGTCTCCATATATTCTCAAACACATTTTCCTTTGATTTCAGTATATTTGTTATTCTTTCTAGTGGAAGGTTTGTTAACATTTGTCTTAACCACTGAGTCACATCTGGTCTATGAGTCTTTTTCCACAGTAGTGCAATACATTTTTTGGCATTAAGCAAACTGAGGTCTATGAATGCTTTTTCACTCTTATTAAAGTTATGTTTTTCTGGATACAGACCCAACAAAAACAGTTTAGGGTTCAATATGATTTGTTTTGAAATTATTTTTTCAATTGTTACCCTCACCTCTTCCCAAAACATTCTGATTTTTCTACATTCCCATAAACAGTGAAATAGGGTTCCTTTACTTTCCATACATTTTGTGCATGTATCTGGTATGTTTTTGTTATATCTATTTAATTCTACTGGTGTAACATACATCTGCATTAACCATTTAATATGTATCAGTTTAAGACGTACATTTATTGATTTGGTTTGAGCTCCTGCACAAGCCTTTTCCCATTGTTCCTCTGAAATTTCAACTTGCAGGTCTTCTTTCCAGTAATTCAGTCTTTTCTGTGAGTTTTCACTTGAGAATGGTGTCAATGAGTTGTAAAACTCTGAAATAATACCCTTTCTCTTACTATCTTTCATCAAAAATTTTCCAAAAATGAATAAGTAGGTCGGGTGAGAGCATTATTTTGATTTGATCGAATAAAATTTCTAAGCTGAAGATATTTAAAAAAGTGTGCTCTATTAAGATTGAATTTAATCCTCAGTTCTCCAAAAGACATTGTTATCTGAGCTTGACAAATATAAGTCTTGAATCTTTTGAATCCCTTTTATATTCCATATTTTAAATACAGTATCTGCTCTCCCTGGTGTAAAATATTGATTACCCCATATTGGGCTAAATTGTGACAGTGAGTGTGGTTCTTTTAAATATTTTTTTGTTTCACACCATATTTTGATCATGTGCTTTACAATTGGATTTTTAACCTGTTTCTGTAGTTTTTTAGCCGAGTCTGAGTATATGAATAAGGGAAGAGGTAAAGGTAGATTGTATGATTCCATTTCAGTCCAGTGAGGAAGACCATTTGATGAAAAATAATATGTCATAGACCTCAGTTGTGCTGACCAGTAATACAACCTAAAGTTTGGACATTTCAGACCTCCACGATCAAATGGTAAATATAGTAAGGACAAACGTAATCTAGCCTTCCTGTTGTTCCATATAAATTCCACTAACTTTTTTTTTAATTCTTGAAAATGGATCTGAAGGTGGTGGTAAAGGAATGTTTTGAAATAAATAAAGTATTTTTGGTAAGATATTACTTTTAAGTATATTAATTCTCCCGATCATCGACATTGGTAGTGGCATCCATCTCTGAAGTAACTCATTAATATCTGTCATTAAGGCTTCATAGTTGGCATTGACGACTGATTCTAGCTTAGGCACAATTTGAATTCCTAAATATTTAAACTGATTTACAACATTGAATTGGTTTACCTCAGGAGCTGGGTGATTTCTCTGGGTCTCATTTAGCATTAATATTGAAGATTTTGTTTTGTTTATTTTCTATCCTGATATTTCCCCAAAGTTCTTTATTAAATTTAACAAGGTTGGATTGATTTTTTTAAAATTCGACATAAACAAAATTATGTCATCGGCATACAGGGAGATTATATGTTCTGTTGGTCCTACTTTAATTCCATATATTTGTGGATGTAAACGTACTGCCATTGCTAAAGGTTCAATTGCCATAGTAAACAGTAAAGGTGAACATCCTCTATTGATTTTTATTGATTTTGAGATATTTCTGTTTTTAGGATTTCTGCTGTAGCATTATTGTATATTATCTGGACCCATGTTATGAAATTATTTCCAAGTCCAAACCTTTGTAGAGCTTCAAATCGATGGCGGCAGCACGCATGGACGCAGCGGCCCCTCTTGGCATCAGCGAGTGTGAGAGTTTTGAGTGTTTTGATCTTTCCAGACGTACATTCTGTAAAACTTACAACCGTGAGACCTTATTAAATATCAAGGTACTGCACGCTGCAAGAATCGCGGCGATCGGTTGTGACTTGGACATTCTACGCCAGCATGGAATTCTGGCGGAGTCCCCGCTGGAAGCTACCCGAGAGAGGAGGAGGTGTAAGCGGAGCGAACGCAAGCAAAAGCGTGGAAAAAGGGCTGGGATCCATGCTAGGCTAAAGGCTAACCCCTCCAGACCAGCGGTACCGTCGCTCATTCTCTCTAACGTCCGCTCCCTCGAAAACAAGCTGGACGAGCTGCGTCTGCTGAGAGAAACCCGGAGAGAGTGGAGAGACTGTTGTGTGCTTGCGTTCACTGAGCCATGGCTCCACCACAACATCCCTAACGAGGCCATTCAACTGGAAGATATAGCGATGTTCCGTGCCGACAGGGAAACGGCGAGCTCCGGTAAGAGCCGGGGGGGTGAGCTATGCATCTATGTTAACAAGAACTGGTGCGTCAATGCCACGTTAGTGTCTAAACACTGCTCTCCGTTGGCGGAGTTCCTTATTGTAAATTGTCGGCCATATTATTTGCCGAGGGAATTCAGCAACATGTTTGTAGCTGGTGTTTACATAGCGCCGAGCGCTAATGCTAAAGCTAATGCTAAGAAGGCACTCGGGGAACTGCACAATGCGATTAGTGAAATCCAAACTTCACACCCGGACAGTTTTGTGGTGGTTGCGGGGGATTTTAACCACACCAGCCTAAAGACTGTGCTCCCCAAGTTTAAACAATGTGTAGACTGTAAGACCAGAGGAGAGAATATGTTGGACTTAGTGTACACAAACACAGATGCATATAAGGCAATACCTCGCCCCCATCTCGGCCTTTCTGATCACATATTCGTGATGCTGCTGCCTGCCTACAAACCTTTGTTGAAGCGCAGCGGGCCATCAGTGAAACAAATTAGAATTTGGCCAGAGAGTGCAACCTCTGCACTTAAAGACTGTTTTCTGCACACAGACTGGGAGGTCTTCAAAATAGCAGCCTCCCAGGAAGACAAGACAGATGTGGAGGAGTATGCTGATATGGTCACCAGCTACATCGCGAAGTGCACAGAGGATGTCACTACAGTGAAGACCATCACTATGCGGGGTAACCATAAGCCCTGGATGACTGCAGAGGTGCGCTCGCTGCTTACAGCCAGAGATGCAGCCTTCAGAGCGAAGGACAGGATCGTCCTCCGCTCAGCCAGGTCTGCGCTCTCAAAGGGAATTAAGGCGGCAAAGTGTGCCTATGCAGAGAAAATCCAGGGACACCTCTGTGACACTAGGAGCACCAAGCAGATGTGGCAGGGAGTTCGGACACTGACGGGCTATAAGTCTAGGCAGGGGGTCGATGATGATAATGCTTTGCTTCCAGACAGGCTAAATGACTTCTTTGCATGTTTTGAAGCATCAAACTCGACAATCAGAGGGAGGGCTGGCCCACCCCCACCATCGGTCGGACCAGCTTTTACCATCAACACAGCGGACACACGGAGGACCCTAACCAGAGTCAACCCACGCAAAGCTGCAGGTCCGGACAACATCCCGGGACGTGTGCTCCGAGACTGCGCGAGCGAGTTGGCGGATGTCCCGACTGAGTCATCTCCAACTCAACATCTCCTTGAGTCAGGCCATCGTTCCCAGATGTTTCAAGACCTCTGTCATTGTACCGGTGGCAAAGAAACCAGTTGTGTCCTGTTTGAATGAGTATCGTCCTGTTGCACTGACACCAATTGTGATGAAGTGTTTTGAACGGCTTGTCAAACCACACATTACAGCCTGCCTCCCTGCATCACACGACCCGCTCCAGTTTGCATATCGTTCAAACCGCTCCACGGAGGATTCTATAGTCACCACCCTACACTCTGTCATCACCCACATGGACTAGAAAGACACCTACGCCAGACTCCTGTACATTGATTTCAGTTCAGCATTCAACACCATTATTCCCCAGAGACTGATGGAGAAATTACTCCTTCTTGGTCTGAACACTGCCACATGACTCTGGATCCTGGATTTCCTGACTGAGAGACCTCAGTCTGTCCGGGTTGGAAACAACATCTCCAACTCTGTCACGCTGAGCACCGGATCCCCTCAAGGCTGTGTACTCAGTCCAGTGTTGTTTACACTTCTAACACATGACTGTGTATCCAGACACGAGGGGAACCAGATTATTAAGTTTGCAAACGACACCACGGTGGTGGGACTTATTCAGAGGGATGAGGAATCAATGTACAGTGGTACCTCTACTTACGAAATTAATTTGTTCCAGAAGTATTCTCGTAACGTGAAAATTCCGTAAGTAGAGGCGCGTTTTACATGTAAATGCCGTAATCCGTTCCAAGCCCCCCAAAATTCGGGCATAAATTTTTTATAAATCATAAAAACGCATCAAAACATATAACAAATACATGTTACAATTAGATTACTGCACAATAAACATAAAATGAGAGTTTAAAATGAGAGAAAGATTAATAAAAGAGAATAATAAAAGAGAATAATAAAAATTATGTTCATTTACCTTTTAACTGCTATCGTCGTCGACGTCGTCACCTTTTGCCTTCTTTGGTTCATGTTCTGATCCAAGGACGTTTGCTTTTGTCGGCTTGTAAGTGCTTCCTTTTGTTTTAATACCGTGCTGATCGTTGATGTATTACGGCCATATTCTTTGGCGAGATCAACCAAACGCATCCCCTTTTCATACCTTTTGATTATCTCCTTCTTTGTTTGTATGGACAAAAAAACTCTCTTCTTCTTTTCTCCTTTTCCACTAATCTCCGTCACTTTCTTGGGGCCCATAGCGAATAAATGTTAATTCTGTACTGTACACACACGTAAAACTTTCACCTTGTTCTTAATAAAGTTTTGGGAAAAAAAAAACAACTTCGTGGCCAATGGGATACCAGGAAGATGCTAGGCGATAGCCAATGGCAGAGCAGCTACAGGTATGTTTACGTTCGGTAAACTACGGGAGCTGCGAGGAGCGCGTACTTTTTTGCCTTTCGTATCCTGAAATTTCGTTCGTAACAAGAGGCAATATTTTCCCGTTGAGGCGTGTCGTAACCTGAAAATTCCGTATGTAGAGACGTTCGTAAGTAGAGGTACCACTGTACAGGGAAGAAGTGAGAGACCTGGAGGGCTGGTGCAGGGAGAACAATCTGGTGCTCAGCGTGGACAAAACGAAGGAGATGATTATCGACTTCCGGCGGTCACAGCCTGAGCACGTCCCCCTCGGCATCGGCGGCCATTTAGTGGAGAGAGTGGAGAACATCAAGTTCCTCGGAGTGCAGATCTCGCAGGACCTGACCTGGAGCAAGAATTCCTTGGGGATCAGGAAGCGGGCTCAGCAGAGACTGCACTTCTTGAGGCATTGCAGCTCTCTCTGTTGCTGAGGATCGTCACTTCCTTGTGGTAACGTAACGTATCGTCACTTCCTGTTTTGCTGTCTGCCTGTGTGGTTGCTTTCCAGCTATTAGCTATGGCTACTAGCTCTCTTTCCTCTTCTCCTCTGGTGTGCTCTCTCTGTCAGATGTTTAGCTACACCTCTGCCTCTTTTAGCGATAACGGTAAATGTAATAAATGTTGTCTTTTTGAGGCGCTCGAGGCGAGGTTGTCTGATTTGGAATCCCGGCTCTGCTGCATTGAAACACCGTCTGCGCCAGTTAATCTTGACGGACGCCCATTAGCTGCAGCGGAGCTAGCTAGCTTAGGCCCCCCTGTCAGCGGTTCCCCGGCTCTCCTCAGCAGCGAGGAGACTGGGTGGGTGACGGTGAGAAGGAAGCCTAGTCGCAAAGCCCCGGTTCACCACCAACCTGTTCACGTTTCTAATCGTTTTTCCCTGCTCAGCGACACACCCACTGAGGAAAAAACTCTGATCATTGGCGACTCTGTAGTCAGAAACGTGAACCTAGAGACTCCAGCGGTCATAGTCAAATGCATTCCTGGGGCCAGAGCAGGCGACATCGAGTCAAATCTGAAAATGCTGGCTAAAAGTAACTGTAAATACTCCACAATTGTTATTCACGCCGGCATTAATGACATCCGTCTCCGGCAGTCGGAAGTCACCAAACTTGATGTAGAATCGGTGTGTGACTTTGCAAAAACGATGTCAGCCACTGTAGTATTCTCTGGGCCCCTCCCCAATCTGACCAGTGATGACATGTTTAGTCGCTCGTCATCCTTGAACCGCTGGCTGTCTGTGTGGTGTCCTAAAAATGACGTGGGCTACATTGACAATTGGAGCTCCTTTTGGGGAAAACCTGGTCTTATGAGACGAGACAGCATTCATCCCACTTTGGATGGTGCTTCTCATTTATCTAACAATCTGGCATCTTTTTTATCCAAATTTCCAAAACCCTGACTACTCAGAGTTGGGACCAGGAAGCAGAGTCACAGTCTTACACGCCTCTCTGCAGCTCCTCTTCATCCGCCACCCCTCAGCTTAGCCCCTGTCTTCCCCATCAGAGAATCGCTGTCTGCTCCCTCCAAAGTAAATAAAAATATCATGCATAAGCATCCCAAAGTGATAAAGCAAAACATTGGTAAAACTCAAATTAAACATAAAGCCTCTAAATTGAATGATTTGGCCTCTGTTCCTCCTCATAATTTAAAAATTAAATGTGGTTTACTAAATATTAGGTCTCTAACTCCCAAGTCTCTGTTAGTCCATGATCTGTTAATTGATCATCAGATTGATTTAATTTCCCTTACAGAGACTTGGTTAGGGCAAGAGGATTATGTTGGTTTAAATGAATCAACTCCCTCTGGTTATTTAAACTGTCAAAATCCCAGAAGTTCTGGTCGTGGAGGAGGAGTAGCAACAATTTACCATTCCAAATTACTAGTTAATGTAAAGCAAAAAACATGTTATAATTCCTTTGAGGGCCTGGTCCTCAGTATTGGGCACTTTAGCAATTTTAGGTTAAACCCAATTTTATTTGCCATAGTTTATCGTCCCCCATCAACCTACTCAGAATTTTTATCCGAATTTGCTGATTTCTTAGCTGATTCAGTGCTGAAATCTGATAGAATAATTATAGTAGGGGACTTTAATATACATGTGGATGTAGATAGTGACTGCCTTAATGTGGCATTTAATTCAATATTAGACTCGATTGGGTTTTCTCAGAAAGTAGGAAATTCTACTCATTACCTCCACCATACATTGGACCTTGTTCTGACATATGGCATAGAAATAGAAAATCTTGTAGTGTCTCCTCATAACCCTGTACTGTCAGACCATTGTCTGTTAACCTTTGATTTTACCATTTCTGACTATTTGGCTCCTAAAGAAAAATATTATTACAGTAGATGCCTCTCAGATGATGCTGTTTCCAAATTTATGCAGATTGTTTCCTCTATGCCATGTATCAACACAACGGAAATAAGCTATAGACAGCTTGCTCCTTCTGTAATTGATAACATGGTGGATAGTGTTTCAGCTTCTCTGCATCAGGCTCTAGACTTGGTGGCCCCCTTAAAAAAGAAAAAGTCTAATCAGAGATTTCTAACTCCTTGGTTCAACACAGAAACTCGTAGCTTAAAACAGAAGACTCGTCAATTAGAAAGAAAATGGCGCTCTACTAATTTAGATGAAATCTATTTAGCTTGGAGAAATCATCTTTTAATTTATAAAAAATCTCTTAGAAAAGCTAGAACAAGTTATTACTCTGCATTAATAGAAGAGAACAAGAATAATCCCAGGTTTCTTTTCAGTACTGTAGCCAGGTTGACAAAGAGTCAGGACTCTGTCAATCCTAGCATTCCCTTAGAGCTTACTAGTCAGGACTTTATGAACTTTTTCAATAATAAAATTTCATCCATCAGAGATAAAATCAATCAGATTCTTCCCACAGTTAACTTAAATGCTGTAACTACTACAACTCCTTCTTTTGATGTCTGTCTTGATGAGTTTACTCCAATCGACCTTTGTGAGTTAGACAAAATAGTTTCCTCATCCAAACCTTCAACTTGTCTTTTAGACCCTATTCCTACTAGGTTATTTAAAGAAGTCTTCCCACTTATTGGTAGCTTTATTCTTCATATAATCAATTCTTCATTAACTTTAGGCCATGTACCGCAGGCTTTTAAAACAGCTGTAATTAAACCCTTACTCAAAAAGCCAACGCTAGATCCAGGAGCTTTAGCTAACTATAGACCAATCTCTAATCTCCCTTTCATTTCAAAAATCTTAGAAAGAGTTGTTGCTACGCAATTATTCGACCACCTGCAGGGAAATGGTTTACTTGAAGACTTGAAGAGTTTCAATCTGGGTTTAGAATCCATCATAGTACTGAAACAGCCTTAGTGAAGGTCACTAACGACCTCCTCATTGCATCTGATAATGGACTAGTTTCTGTACTTGTCCTTTTAGACCTTAGTGCAGCTTTTGATACTATCGATCATAATATTCTACTTGATAGATTAGAACACTATGTTGGACTTAATGGAACTTCGTTGCAGTGGTTTAGATCTTATTTAGTAGTAGTAGATTAGTTTATTTGACAGGGACAGTGCAATTTATCTGATAGGTTCCAGTTTGTTCATGTAAATAATGAGTTTTCTTTCAACTCAAAGCTTAGTCATGGAGTTCCACAGGGATCTGTGCTAGGCCCTACTCTTTTTAGTTTATATATGCTTCCATTAGGCAACATTATTAGAAAGCACCGTATACATTTTCATTGTTATGCAGATGACACACAATTATACCTGTCAATGAAGCCAGATGATAGTAATCAATTAGCCAAGTTAGAAGCCTGTCTTAAGGAAATCAAAGCTTGGATGACTTGTAATTTCCTGCTATTAAATTCAGATAAGACTGAAGTCATTCTTGTTGGTCCAAAAAACCTTAGAAATTCCTTTCCAAATCAAACTTTCAGTTTGGATGCAGTTAATCTTTCTCTTAATAGCTCTGTGAGGAACCTTGGAGTTATTTTTGATCAGGATTTGTCCTTCAATTCACATATTAAATTTGTTTCTAAGACTGCCTTCTATCATTTGCGTAATATTGCCAAGATTAGGAGCATCTTGTCTCAGAGTGATGCTGAGAAACTGATCCACGCTTTTGTTAGCTCGAGATTAGATTATTGTAATTCTTTATTATCAGGTTGTCCTAAAACATCTTTAAAAAGTCTTCAGCTGATCCAAAATGCTGCAGCAAGAGTTTTAACAGGTACTAGAAAGAGAGATCATATCTCTCCGGTTCTGGCCTCCCTTCATTGGCTTCCCATAGAGTTTAGAATTAAGTTTAAAACCCTTCTTCTTACTTACAAAGCTCTAAACAATCAGGCTCCTTTTTATTTAAAAGATCTGATACTACCGTATTATCCTAACAGAGCACTACGCTCCCAAAATGCAGGACTACTTGTAATACCTAGAATCTCCAAAAGTACAATGGGAGGCAGAGCCTTCAGTTATCAAGCTCCTCTCCTGTGGAATCAGCTGCCAATCTGGATTCGGGAGTCAGACTCGATCTCTGTTTTTAAGATTAGGGTTAAAACCTACCTTTTTGATATAGCCTACAATTAGGGAGGGATCATGTGTTTCTGAACCCTCCCTTAGTTATGCTGCTAATAGGTTTAGTCAGCCGGGGGACCTCCAGTAATGCACTGGGCCTCACTCCTTTCCTCACTCTCTATGAAATATTTTTTTTTGCTGGTCATTAACATTTGTTTGTTCTCTCCCATAGATTGAGTCCCCATCGTGCTGTTTGCTCTCTACATGTCTGTTCTTTTCATCTTCTCTGTCCCCTCACCCCCCAGCCAGTCGCAGCAGATGACTGCCCCTCCCTGAGCCTGGTTCTGCTGGAGGTTTCTTCCTGTTAAAAGGGAGTTTTTCCTCTCCACCGTCGCCAAGTGCTTGCTCACAGGGGATCACCTGATTGCTGGGGTCTTTCTGCAACTGTGGGGGTTCCCCCCTACAGTTGATAGTGCTATGAGATGACTGTTGTTGTGAAATGGCGCTATATAAATAAAGTTGAATTGAATTGAAACTCAAACAGGCCTCTCTCCCCATCTGCATCCTCAGGACCTTCTACAGAGGTGTGGTGGAGAGTGTTCTGACGTACTGCATTGCTACATGGTACTCCAGCTGCAGTATGTCAGACAAAAAAGCCCTGCAGAGGATAGTCAAGGGGGCTGAGAGGGTAATTGGAGTCTCCCTCCCCTCTGTCCAAGAACTTTTTCAGAACCGTTGTAGGAGCAGGGCACTGAACATTGTCAAGGACCGTTCTCACCCTCTGCATAAACACTTTGAACTTCTTCCATCTCGTAAACGATTCCGGAGCATGAGAGGCAGAACCACCAGACTGATCAACAGCTTCCTTCCACAAGCTGTCAGGATGCTGAACAGTTGACCCGGAATCTCTCATACACACTACTGCACCTACGGACATTTTGTATATTATTTGTATATTATAGTTAGTTAGTTTTTTTCCAAGTATATCTCAGGGATGTGTGAATGGATGGAGGGGTGGGGGTGGGGGGGTGAAGCTATGTGTGAGTGTGTCTTAAATCATGCTGCTTCTGTTCATATGGATGGCGAGAGAAACGCAATTTCATCTTGCCTGCACTACAGTTGTATGTACAGCAATATGACAAAGTTTGATTTGATTTGAACTTCAAAAAGATAGGGTCGAATGGCCCTATCAAAGGCCTTTTTGGCGTCCAATGATAAGAGAGCTGTATCTGGTGCTTCTTTATTGGAATAAATAATATTAAATAGTCTTCTTACGACTTCCGGTTATGGCTGCCACGTAGGACGGACGTGTCTCGCTCTGCTCTGCTCCTGGAGAAAAAAAATCGGCAAATAACTCTCTCATTTGGGACAGAACGTATCCCAGCATTTGGGCGAGGATATGTCGGCGAAGCCTAAGGCTGGAAAACCAGGAAAAGGAAAAAGCGAGCCGCCGAAACAGTCCAAATTAACGGACTTTCAGGTCTGTGACGCAGCAAACAAGGCTCCATATATGGCGGAGGAGGCTGGCGGCGGTGCGATTTCTGCGGGGAATGGCGCAGATGCGCTGATGGCTGCCATGAGTTCAATGAGAGCGGACTTTTCCTCTAGATTTGATGGGATTATGACAGCGTTGGAAGGAATAAGAAAGGAATTGGGTGACTGTGTAGAACGAACGGCGCAGATGGAGCTCCGTCTCGCTAGTGCTGAAGATGACGTCACCCGTCTTCAATTAAAGGTGCGCACTTTGGAAAAAAAAAATAAATCTCTGGAAGATAATATTTTGGATTTGGAATCTCGGTCGAGACAGAATAATTTGAGGCTGGTGGGTCTTCCAGAGGAATCAGAAGGTCGGGACGTATGTTCCTTTCTGGAAAAGTGGATTCCGGAGGTGCTGGGCAGCGAGGAGTTGCAATCAGCAGTGGTTCTGGAAAAAGCACATCGTATTGGCCCACGGAGAGATAAGGGACCGCCGAGGACCTTAATTATGAAGTTTCTTAGCAACAGAGACAGGATGAAGATCTTCAACGCTGCACGTGCTAAAGGAGAGATTAAACACCAGGACCAGCAGGTGCGGTTCTACCCAGATTTGGCCACAGGAATCCAGCAATTGAGGAAGCAGTTTGATCCCGTACGTAAGGAGCTGCGCAACCTTGGGATTCGTCATGGTGTAATCTATCCTGCGAGACTGTTGACCACGTATGAGGGCAGAACCCACATCTTCAAGACCCCAGAGGAGGCGCAGGAGTTCATCAAGAAGATCAAAGAAGAAGAAGAGACTGGTGGGAGCTAAGCATGAACAAAATATAAGGTAGAATAATTAAGCATTTGCACAGGCATCTGACTGACTTGAAGTAAATAGTAAGTTTACAAAATATAGATTGTATTATATATTAAAAAAACAAAACAAACACAAAAAAAAAACTATGATGTACAAAGTTGTTAAAAATTTTGGAGTTAAGTTGGAAAACTACAGAGGAGAGTTAATGTTACGTCATTAAAAGCAGTAGAGTTAGGGTGATTGGGAGGATGAAGAAGGAGTGGCTTAGGCTGTTCCCCGTGGGTGTGGAACGGTCGATGGCTATATCGGGAGACAGAATTTTTCTTTTGATTTTGGGGGGTTTGCCACAAGTGTGGGAAGGGGAAATTTGTTTGTGTGTAGTTTGTAGGATGAATGTTCAACCACTCATGTTTTTGCTTCTCTGTATGAGCATGTTTACACTGCAAGGTAATCCCAAACTCTCTATTGATCATGGACCAAAGTGTTAACCTTAATTTAACTTCATGGAATTGCAGAGGTCTACAAAATTTAAAAAAACTTAAACAAGTTATGAATAAAATAAAGGACATGGGTTCAAGAATTGTGTTTTTACAAGAAACTCATCTGATAGAGGAGGATGTTAAAAGAATTAGGAGTAGATGGCAGGGAAGTGTATTCACCTCTTCATTTTCATCCCGAGCCAGGGGAGTTATGACTCTCATACATAAATCAGTTCCTTTTCAAGTGAAAAATGTAATTGGAGACAAATTTGGAAGATATGTAATCATTCAAGGTTCTTTGCTATTAGAAAATATAAATCTTGTGAACTTATATGGTCCCAATATAGATGATCAGAAGTTCTTTGCTAATTTATTTCTCATCTTATCATCACTTACAGGGCAACATATAATAGCAGGGGATTTTAATTGTACATTGAATCCAGGTGTGGATAGATCAACAGGACTGGATTGTACGCACATTGGATGTAGGATGACTATTAATCATTTTATGAAAGAATTGAGATTGTTAGATATATGGAGAGAAATGAAACCACAAGTTAAAGCCTATTCTTGTTATTCCAGTACCTACAAGACATTCTCACGTATTGATTATTTTTTGATTTCCACAGAATTAAGGTCCAAGATTCAAAACTGCTTTTATGATAACATCGTGATCTCTGATCATGCACCCTGTTGTCTAATATATGTAGATAAAAAATTGACAAAGGAATCAGGTAGATGGCAATTTCAGCATAAATGGCTTCAGGATGAGGAATTTGTCAAGTATATAGAAAAACAGATAGACGAGTTCTTTGACATCAATACTACACAAACATCAGCATGTGTAAAGTGGGAGGCTTTCAAAGCTTTTATTAGGGGACATATTATTAGTTATACAGGATCAAAATCTAAGAAGACTCGAGAGGAGAGAGCTAAATTGGAACATAAAATAAAAAATCTTCAGGAAAAAGTGTATGCAGGAAGTGACCCAAGGTTGGAGAATGAATTACTGATTTTGAGAGCTGAATACGACAAAAAATCAGCGAATAGAGCTGCCTCGAGTCTTCTAAGATTGAAACAATCTTTTTATGAACAAGGTGAAAAATCGGGAAAATTATTAGCATGGCAGATTAAACAATTGGAAATTAAAACACCAATTACCAGTATTATAAGTAACGGACAGGTAGTTATAGATCCTTTAGAAATTAATAGAGCCTTTAGAGATTACTATGAAAAATTATATGATACCAAAAATGAACCTGATTTAACAAAACTAAATGGGTTTTTGAACGAACTATCTATACCGTGTATTCCAAATGAAAACAGGGAGATATTGGATTCTAAAATTAGTCAAGAAGAAGTTGGGCTAGCCATTGATAATATGAAATCAGGAAAAAGTGCAGGACCAGATGGTCTTCCAGTTGACCTTTATAAAAAATTTAAGAATAAATTAATAAAACCTTTTTTGGAAATGGTTTTAGAAGCATTTCAAAATAATAATTTACCATCATACATAAATAATGCCTTAATTATACTGCTGCCAAAACCAGGTAAGCCCTCTAATAAATGTGAAAATATGAGACCAATAAGCCTATTAAACGCCGACCTTAAGATAATCTGTAAAATTTTAGCAAGACGAATACAAGAAATTTTACCAAATATTATTAATCGAGATCAGAATGGCTTTATAAAGGGTAGACAAGGCTTCCATAATGTAAGAAGACTATTTAATATTATTTATTTTAATAAAGAAGCACCGGATACAGCTCTCCTATCATTGGACGCCGAAAAGGCCTTTGATAGAGTTGAATGGCCCTTTCTTTTTGAAGTCCTACAAAGGTTTGGACTTGGAAATAATTTCATAAAATGGGTTCAAATAATATACAATAATGCTACAGCAGAAATCCTAACAAATAACAATATTTCAAAACCAATAAAAATCAATAGAGGATGTCGACAAGGCTGTCCACTTTCACCTTTACTGTTTACTATGGCAATTGAACCTTTAGCGATAGCGATACGTTTACATTCACAAATATATGGAATTAAAGTTGGACCAACAGAACATAAAATCTCCCTGTACGCCGATGACATAATTTTGTTTATGTCGAATCTAAAAAAATCAATTCCAACCTTGTTGAATTTAATAAAGAATTTTGGGGAAATATCAGGATATAAAATAAATAAAACTAAATCTTCAATATTAATGCTAAATGAGACCCAGAGAAATTACCCAGCCCCTGAGGTAAATCAATTCAATGTTGTAAATCAGTTTAAATATTTAGGAATCCAAATTATGCCTAAGCTAGAATCAGTCGCCAGTGTCAACTATGAAGCCTTAATGTCAGATATCAATGAGTTAACTCAGAGATGGATGTCACTACCAATGTCGATGATCGGGAGAATCAATATACTTAAAAGTAATATTTTACCTAAAATACTTTATTTATTTCAATACGTTCCCTTATCACCACCTTTAGATCTATTCTCAAGAATAAAAAAAAAGTTAGTGGAATTTATATGGAACAACAGGAGGGCTAGATTGCGTTTGTCTTTATTATATTTACCATTTGATCGTGGAGGTCTGAAATGTCCAAATTTTATGTTGTATTATTGGTCGGCACAACTGAGGTCTATGACATATTATTTTTCATCAAATGATCTCCCTCACTGGACTGAAATGGAATCATACAATTTACCTTTACCTCTTCCCATATTCATATACTCAGATTCGGCAAAAAAATTACAAAAACAAGTTAAAAATCCATTTGTAAAGCATATGATCAAAATATGGTGTGAAGCTAAAAACTATTTAAAAGAACCACAGTTATTGTCACAATTTAGTCCAATATGGGGTAATCAATATTTTAAACCAGGGAGAGCGGACGCTGTATTTAAAGTATGGAATTTAAAAGGGATACAAAAGATTCAGGATTTATATTTGCCATGTGCAGACAACATAATGTCTTTTGAAGAGCTGAGGATCAAATTTAATCTCAATAGAACACATTTTTTTAAATATCTTCAACTTAGAAACTTTATTCGATCAAATCAAAATAAAGCTCTCACTCGACCTATTTATTCATCCTTGGAAAAAATGATGATGAAAGATAGTAAAAGAAAGGGTATTATTTCAGAGTTTTATAACTCATTGACACTATCTTCAAGTGAAAATTCACTGAAAAGATTAAACTACTGGAAAGAAGATCTGCAAACTGAAATTTCAGAGGAACAATGGGAATTGGCTTGTACAGAAGCTCAAACCAAATCAATAAATGCACGCCTTAAATTGATACATTTCAAATGGTTAATGCGGATGTATGTTACACCGGAGGAGTTAAATAGATATAACAAAAATATACCAGATACATGCACAAAATGCATGGAAAGTAAAGGAACCCTATTTCATTGTTTATGGGAATGTAGATTAATAAGAATGTTTTGGGAAGAGGTGAGGGTAACAATTGAAAAAATAATCTCAAAACAAATCATATTGAATCCTAAACTGTTTTTGTTGGGTCTGTACCCAGAAAAGCATAATTTTAATAAAAGTGAAAGAACATTCATAGACCTCAGTTTGCTTAATGCCAAAAAATGTATTGCACTATTATGGAAAAAGACTCATAGACCAGATGTGACTCAGTGGTTAAGACAGATGTTAACAAACCTTCCATTAGAAAGAATAACATATATACTAAAATCAAAGGAAATTGTGTTTGAGAATATATGGAGACCTTTTATTGATTATGTAAAAAATTTAAACATAACTCTTGAAGAAGAAGGTGAATGATGTGTGTGGACCTTGTAAATTCCAAACTGGTGAACATAATATGTATACTTATGTATTGGATTGTCTAGACTAAACAGAGGAGCATTGTTGAAGACTTGATTTTGTTGGTGGTTGTTGGTGTTTTTAGTGCATTTTTTTTTTTTTTTGTAGTACTTTAGTGTTAGTGTTTGATTGTTTGTATCATGTTTGTTAAAAAAAAAAAAAAAAAGGTTCAATAAAGATATTGTGGAAAAAAAAAATAGTCTTCTTACATTATGGAAGCCTTGTCTTCCCATTATAAAGCCATTCTGATCTCGGTTAATAATATTTGGTAATATTTCTTGTAGTCATTTTGCTAAAATTTTACAGATTATTTTAAGATCAGCATTTAATAGGCTTATTGGTCTCATGTTTTCACATTTATTAGGGGGTTTACCTGGTTTTAGTAACAGTATAATTAAGGCATCATTCATGTATGGTGGTAAATTACCATTTTGAAATGCTTCTAAAACCATTTCCAACAGTGGTTTTATTAATTTAGTCTTAAATTTTTTATAGAGGTTGACTGGAAGACCATCTGGTCCTGCTCTTTTCCCTGATTTCATATTATCAATGGCTTGCCCAACTTCTTCTTGACTAATTTTAGACTCCGGTATCTCCCTGTTTTCATTTGGAATACACGGTATAGATAATCCACCCAAAAACCCATTTAGTTTTGTTAAGTCAGTTTCATTTTTTGTATCATATAGTTTTCCATAATAATCTCTAAAGGCACTATTAATTTCTAAAGGATCTATAACTACCTGTCCGTCACTTATAATACTGGTAATTGGTGTTTTAGATTCTAATTGTTTAATCTGCCATGCCAATAATTTTCCTGATTTTTCACCTTGTTCGTAAAAAGTTTGCTTCAATCTTAGAAGACTCGAGACAGCTCTATTTGCTGATTTTTTGTCATATTCAGTTCTCAGAATCAGTAATTTGTTCTCTAATTGTGGGTTACTAACTGCGTACACCTTTTCTTGAAGGATTTTTATTTTACGTTCCAATTGGACTCTCTCCTCTCTGGTCTTCTTAGATTTTGAACCTGTATAACTAATAATATGCCCCCTAATAAAAGCTTTGAAAGCCTCCCACTTTATACATGCCATTGTTTGTGTAGTATTGATATCAAAGAACTCATCTATCTGTTTTCCTATGTACTTAACAAATTCCTCATCCTGAAGCCATTTATGTTGAAAATGCCACCTAACTGGGTCCTTTGTCAATTTCTTATCTACATATATTAGACAGCAGGGTGCATGATCAGAGATCACAATATTATCATCGAAACAGTTTTGAATCTTGGACCTTAATTCTGTAGAGATCAAAAAATAGTCAATACGTGAGAATGTCTTATAGATATTAGAATAACAAGAATAGGCTTTGACTTGTGGTTTCATTTCTCTCCATATATCTAGCAATCTCAATTCTTTCATAAAATGATTAATAGTCATCCTACATCCATTGTGCTTACAGTCCAGTCCTGTTGATCTGTCTATACTGGGATTCAATGTACAATTAAAATCCCCTGCTATTATATGTTGCCCTGTAAGTGATGATAAAGTAAGGAATAAATTAACAAAGAAGTTTTGATCATCAATATTGGGGCCGTATAAGTTCAACAGATTTATATTTTCTAATAACAAAGATCCTTGGATGATTAGATATCTTCCAAATTTGTCTCCAATTACATTTTTCACTTGAAATGGGACTGTTTTGTGTATGAGAATCATAACTCCCCTAGCTCGGGATGAAAATGATGAGGTGAACACGTTACCTTGCCATCTTCTCCTAATTCTTTTTACATCCTCCTCTAATAGATGAGTTTCTTGTAAAAATACAATTTTTGAATCTATGTCTTTTATTTTATTCATAACTTGTTTAAGTTTTTTAAGATTTTTTAGACCTCTGCAATTCCATGAAGTTAAATTAAGATTAACGCTTTGATTTATGATCAATAAGGAGTTTGAGATTACCTTGCAATATGAGCATACTCTTACAGAGAAGCAAAAACATGGATGATAGAGCATTCATCCTACAAACCAAACAAAAACAAAAACAAATTCCCTTTCCCCACATTCGTGGTAATCCCCCCCCAAAATCAAAAAAAATTCCGTCTCCCGTTATATCTAGTGACTGTTCCACACCTGCGAGGATCAGTCAAACCACTCTCTCTTTCTCCTCTCAATCACCCTGACTCTACTATTTTTATGACATTAACTCTCTTCTGTAGTTTTTTTCAACATAATTTCAAAGTTTTATAGCAACTTTGTACATCATAGCTTTTTTTTTTTTTTAAAGTCCTTGTACGGTGACATTTTTTTATTGAACTAATAAACTGATTGTATGAAAATATTCCATTCTGGCCATTCCCGTGATTTAATATGTGTCACCAGCCTCCATAAATGACTTTATTTGGTAATAACCCATCTTTCACTTCGTGATGCTGCAGTACCGCCATCTGTCGATAGGGGCGGGCAGCAGTGACGTCAGCACAGGAAGAAGTGAGGGTGATATTGCCTGCCTGTGCTGTGAGCCTCATCAGAGAAACATTCCCATCAGATCACAAGGCATTTTGCCTTCCAAGATTAGATTTGTGAAAAATGATATTTAAAGTTTTGTAAAATCATATATTGAGTTTATTAATGTTCATGTCAATTTTATAATTCTAATATTTCAGCATTCATCAAAGTTGCATGTCATATACATTTGAATCATTTTTCTACCATTTTATGGTATAAAATTCGGGTTCCATTTTTAAAAGCACATTTCTCTTAAAATCTTAGGCTTATATTTGTTTGTCTTAGCAAAATATGTTGCTTCCCTAACAATTGAAAGCTGAACTTTCATTGCTAATTGGAAATTTCTTCTACTTTTACATGTTTGATTTTGAAAATCTAGATACATGTTGCTCAACAGCATCAGCTTTGATGGGACGCTGAAATTTGGCACTCAGTGTGGCAGGAACTCTGGCTTGTACAGAGTGCCACTGCTCCCATAAGTGGGTTGGATCAACCAAGGTTTTCTTGAACAGAGTATTCATCAGATCATCCACATATTCTGAAAAAAAATATATTCAATAAAAATTAGACATCCATTTGACTACAGTATGAAATACAAATTTGACCCAAATTAACATAATTTGATAAAAGCTATGAAATGTGAAAGTTGAATGAAGACCAACCCTCCACCCACTGTAAATATCATATACAAGCCTAGAAAATGATACTAATATTTCTTATACTCCCCGAAAGTTGGATTAACTTTCTTTGCTTGCAGTGTATATCCGCCTTTTTTGGGTAATTTTGGGTATTTTATCACAATGATTTATTTTTGGACATATAAGTGATCTGTCTGTCAGCAGAAACTCTATGTAATTGGCACTGTTATTATAATTGCATTTCATATTTTTGGTCACATATTGCATCTCCTCACCTTGTCAACATTCCAAGGAATGAGAAGTGTACACTCTTTGGTGCAAAATGAATAATCAGACTGTGGAAAGCCTCCACATTTGAAGTTTGCTGCCCTGGACTCAGCTTTCGCACATCCCTGAGGACCCGTGTTTTGTTGATCATATCAACAACTTTTTCACAGCCCTTTGTCCCTGAAATAAATAAATTGTAGGTGTGAGATATGTGACCAAAAATGATGAAAATCAATGGGATAATAATTTTTGTATATATATAATACATGCACTGTTGTTTCATTGTGTGAAACTGTTTTTTGTGTTAGGTTGCAGTCTCTCAGGAGCTGCGGGATCGTATGTAGTGCTCGCATCTTTGTATTTGTACTACGCAGGTGTGCGCGCAGCTGAAGCCGCTGATGAGCGGCAAGTCGTGACACAAATTGCATCTTATTCTCGAAATCGCTGTCGACGAAATGTCTACTGCACATGTTGGGTGAGTTACCGACATCATTCCAATTTTTTCGCGTTTTCTGAACGAATTTCACCCATGCCGTTCTGATTTTCCCAAGGACGGGAAATTCAAAAACACTCACCGCATGCTCCGCTGGTTTTACGTCGCACCCGTAGACAACACAACGCCAAACCATAATTAATTCAATTCCTGAAATCCTAATCTTAATAAATAATCTATTTGTAATCCACAAGTACTCCGAGAAATATCCGTAATCGCCGATTTTAAAACGTAAACAACAAACAATGTCCGCCGAGTGTGTGCGTGTCTCTCCCTGTGATGATGTCACACAGTCAGTGGCCATCTTAGCCGCTGATCGCTCGGCTGAGCCAGACAGCTCTCAAGGACAGCGTACTTCAAGAGCGCATTGTCACCTTATGCGGCATTTGTTGACACCAAAACATGTGCGGTTCAAATTAGCTCGTCTCACACAAAAATTTAAGATATGATTTAGCGATACTGAATTTTCATCCGGACAAGGCCTTTAATACACTCTGTATTTTGTAGACATGTTATATGTTTCAGATCAATCAGATGCCTGTACAAATGCTTAAATGTTCTACCTTTGTCATGTTCATGCTTAGCTCCCACCAGTCTCCTTTTGGACTTGCTTGATGAGCTCCTGCGCCTCTTGAGGAGTCTTGAAGATGTGGGTTCTCCCTTTATATGTGACCAGCAGTCTTTCTGGATGAATCACTCCGTGACGAATCCCGAGGTTGCGCAGCTCTTTGCGGGCGGGGTCGAACTGCCTCCTTAATTGTTGAATTCCTGCAGCCAAATCTGGGTAGAACCGCACCTGTTGCTCCTGGTATTTAATTTCCCCTTTAGCTCGCGCCGCGTTGGTGACCGTCATCTTGTCTCTGTAGTTGAGGAACTTCATAATCAGCGTCCTCGGTGGTGTCTTATTATTTCTCGGTGGGCCGATTCGGTGAGCGCTCTCTAAGACGACCGATGACTGCAGATCCGCGTTGTTCAGTGCTTCTGGAATCCACTTTTCCAAAAAGGAACATGGGTCCCGTTCCTCCGCTCCCTCCGGGAGGCCCACCAGCCTCAAATTATTCCATCGCGAGCGGGATTCCAAGTCTAGAACGTTATCTTCCAGACGTTTCCATTTTAATTCCAGTGTTTGCAACTTTGATTGTAGGCTGGTGACGTCATCTTCAGCGCTTGAAATTCGGAGCTCCGCCTGCGATACTCGCTCCAAACAGTCGTTTATTTCTTTCCTCATTCCTCCTATCGCTGCTATAATTCCATCAAATTTAGACAAAAACTCTGTTCTCATGGAGTTGATGGCAGTGAGCACTGCGTTTGTCCCTTCTTCAGCAGTTCCCGCTCCACCGCTGGCTCCATCCTCCACCATCGTCTCTGGAATTTTTTCTGTTTCGCCTCGAGCGTGGAAGTCTGTTAGCTTGGGTTGTTTTGTCGAATTGCTTTTTCCTCCACCTAATTTCCCAACCTTGGTCTTTACCATATCCGCGCCTAAACGCTGAGATGGGTTTTTGTTCCAATTAAGAGAGTTTTAGTAAACTTTTTTATTTTTAGGAGCAGAGCAGTGTGAAACACGTCTTCCTACGTGGCCGCCATAACCGGAAGTCCATTTCTTTTTTTAAATTTTGCACAGTATCTTTGCGTATAATAACAATAATGCATCAGATTTATATAGTGCTTTATCATAGACACTCAAAGACACTTTTTACAGATACATTATTTATTCACTCCAGACAGACAATGGTAGTGCCAAGCTTCTACTGTAGCCACAGCTGCCCTGGGGCAGGCTGACGGAAATGTGGCTGCCAATCTGGGCCAAACGAGCATTTATACACATTCATACCCAGTGTTATGGACACTGGAGGCAAGGTGGGTAAAGTGTCTTGCCCGGGGACACTACGGTAGGCTATCTGGGGAGAGCGGGATTTGAACCGTCAACCAGCCGGTTATTGGACGACCCGCTCTACCTCCTGAGACACTGCTGTGCATATGGAACTTACAATTTGAAGTATTTTACAACCAAGGCTTTAATGCTGGAATATTGGGCCATTTGGGGTCCCACGCAGACATCCTGGATTTGGACTTTTTGCTGGTTCAGGTTCAGGTTACTTTATTTGTACCCGTAGGTAGATTTGTTTTGCAGTCTGGTGACATCCATATTTACAAGCCACAAATTACATTCAACATAGACACAAACACAGGCACACATGAAGCTGACTATAAACATGATAAAAATACTCAAGGCTCCATCAATCAGGGTATAAAAAGACAAAGAGATGGGAGAAAAACCAGAGGTAAGAGAGGAGGGTCATATTAAAAGTTAAAAACTAGTCAAGGTTAAAAACTCAAAGGTCTAAAACCCAATAAAATATTTAGAACCCAAGTAACATCCTACAAAAATAAGTAAATATAAAATGGAGTTAATAAATAGGTACCTAAATTATGTGCAATATATTGTTACAACTTGTTCAACTCTTTGACAGCAGCAGGAACAAAGCTGTTTTTGTAGCGCTGGGTTTTACTTTTTGGGACAGCAAACCTCCGTCTTGAGGGAAGAAGCTGAAAGTGGCAGTGCAAAGGGTGGGAGTCATCATTTAAAATGGAGGTACCCATCCTCTGTACTTGTCTGGTGTACAGGGATGTCAGGCTCAGCTGTGACTCACCAAGCAAACGACTGGACCATCTAGCTACCTGAGCCAAGGGTTTCCTCTGTTTCAGTTTTATCTGACCAAACCATGACACTAAAGAAAAGGATAAAACAGATTCAATAAAAGCCCGATAAAACATTGTCATTATGGTTCGGTCAATTTGGAAGCGTGCAAGTTTTCTCAAGCAATGCAAATGTTGCTGACCCTTTTTGCACACACTTTCACAGTTCTCTTCAAAGTTTAAATTACTATCAATAATCGTCCCAAGATATTTGTAGGATTGTACACATTCGGTGGTCTGGCCTTTTAGTACAGTGACTTCGTGCCTGGGAGTTTTCCTCCTGAAGTCAATAATCATGTCTTTAGTTTTTGACGTATTCAGCTGCAGGTAGGAATCCTCACACCAGTGAACAAAATCATCAACTACTGGGCCGTGGCCACTCTCACCATCCTGGAGGAGACTGACAATAACTGAATCATCAGCATACTTTATAATGTGTCTGTTGTCATGTCTGCTCCGACACATGTTTGTGTACAGGATGAAGAGTAGTGGTGACAACACACACCCCTGAGGAGAGCCAGTAGAAGAGCACTTTAGGTCAGACAATGTACCATTGACCCTTACTCTCTGCGTCCTGTTGGTTTAAAAAATCCAGAATCCAACCCACCAGATTATTGCTCAAATCAAATTGTTGCAGGAGCCTTTCAACTAAGATATGAAGTTGGATTGTATTAAAGGCGGAGGAAAAGTCCACAAATAAAAGCTTGGCGTGTGTCCCATTAAAATCCAGATGTTTAAAAAGCATGTTAAACAGAGTGACAGTGGCGTCCTCCACTCCTCTGTGAGGCCTATAGGCAAACTGCAGAGGATCCAATGCATGCTCAGTCTGCTTTAGGACCTCACATCTGACCAGTTTTTCAAAAATTTTCATTAAAATTGAAGTCAAAGCAACTGGTCTAAAGTCGTTTACCGTTTTAGGACAGCTGGATTTTGGAACGGGAACAACCACGGCTTCTTTCCAGATCTTAGGCACATGTTGTGTCTGTAAGGACTTATTGAAAATGTAATGAAATATAGGACTCAGTTCATGTGCACAGGACTTTACCAAGCGCCCACATATATTATCAGGGCCCTGACTTTTGTTCACTTTTACAGCGCAGAACTCCCTTTTAACATCCTGCACCTCAATATTAAAGTGCTGATTGTCTTTGAGTTTCTGTTTCAAATCTTGGGTTTCTGTGCTAAAATCAAAGGAGTCAAAACGACCATAAAAACAATTAAGAGCATTAGCCAGCTCTGTGTCTGAATTAAAACCATCTAAAAACACATGATTACTGCGCTCTGTTCTCTGAAGGCCTGCAATAGTTTTCATACTAGCCCAGGCTGAACCAAGTTTCTTTGTTGCCATCTTGCTTTCCAATTCTGATTTATAATTCTGTTTTGCTCTTAAAATTTCGGACTTCAGCTCTTTTGTGGCAACCTGTAGCTCAGAAACAGACCCCTGTTTAAAGGCAAGTGCTTTCCTCTGTAAGCAGGATTATTTTGTAACCCATGGCTTGTTGTTGGGATATATTTTGACACGTTTACGTGGAACGATCTTATTTTTACAGAAAGACATGTATGAGCATGTGACGTCCACCAAAGAGTCCAAATCATCCTCGCAGGCCAGTGTGAACATCTCCCAGTCTGTACAGTTAAAGCATTCCTGGAGGCTGTGCACTGAATCCTCTGTCCACACATCAATGTCTCTCGTCTCCACCTTGCCTCTTCTGAGAGCAGTTTTATATGTGGGCAGCAAATGTACTCAGTTGTGATCTGAGGATCCTACAGGAGGAAGGGGGAGTGATTTATAGGCCCTCTCTATGGATCCATAGCACAGGTCCAATGTCTTTTTTTCGCCAGGTTTGGCAGGAGACATACTGATAAAAGTTTTTAAGTGTCTTCTTTAAAGAAACATGGTTAAAATCCCCAAGAATGAAGTTTTGCACCTCTGGAGAAATTGATTGTTGCCGCTGGATCACATCAAAGACGGTGCTGGAGGCGGAGTCAGCGTCTGCCCTCGGGTGAATGTACACAGTTGTGATGAAAAGCTGGGGGAACTCGCGAGGCAATAAAAGGGGTGTAGTGACAGACAGCAGCTCCACATCGGGTGTACAGATGCGCTCTCTGACCGTGACAGATGTGCAGTACTGCTTATTAATGTATAAACATACGCCGCCCCCCTGACGTTTCCCCATTACCTCTTCCTGCCGATCTGAGCGCAGTGGGGCTCCAAAGCCGTCAATCCACAGGTCTGCGTCTCGGTCATGCGCATTAAGCCAAGACTCGGTGAAAGCCATGACACAGCAGTTCTTAAAGTCCTTCTGGTAGCGTATATTCCCTTGAATTTCATCCACCTTGTTTCTCAGAGATTGTACGTTCCCAAAAAATCATAGAAGGAAGAGGAAAGTTACCAAACTGACGTCTTCTCAGGTGCAATTTCACGTCTCCACGCTTTCCGCGTTTCCTTCTCCCGTCTCTCTTTTCACCGCTGTGTCTGTCTCTCAAAATAAAGTCCGGCAGTTGCAGCTTAGGCTCAGTCACAGCCACTGCATCAACCGTGTTTAAATGCAGCAACATGTCCCTGGAATAATGTATTCTGCCCGCCATGATGCCGATCGCGTTTACTTCAGAGACAAAGAGCCGGAGGAAAAGTAGTAGCAGTGCAAAAAAGGGAAGGAAGTCCATATTGATGGAACCAGGGAGCTCTTTGCCATCCTTCGCCATAGTGTCATCCTTCTCTCCTCCCTCTGCTCTCACCTCTCCTGGACCCTCTGCCTGAACACTTTCCTCTCCTTGGCTTCTCTCTTCTGTCTAATCTTTCCCTCTCTGAGCTCTGTCTAATTCAGGTTCTCTCGCTGTCTATGGTGGTATACAAACATGTTAGAAAATATCAAGTGCCATGTAAATTAAAGAGGACAACCAAAAATTTCTAGTTAAGGGTACAAAGACCACCCTCTTAAAACTTGAGTAATGACTTGAGTCTTGAAGGTTTAAGGTTTTTCTCCAAAATTTATAACAATTTTCTTATAGTTTTCTACTTTTCTCTGGAAATTTATCTAAATTTGAAACCATTTTCCTCAAATTTGTAATTTCCTCTTGTAAAATTGACTTTTCTTATACATTTGAAACTTTATTATAAATTTGTGGATTATTTTTTGGCTTATTTTTGTCTTTTTTTAAAAATAAAATTACTGTTTTTTAAATAAATTTGAAACAGACTGTGGTATTTTTTTTACTTTTTCCTTATAACAATTTATATTGTGGAGTCCCACAGGGTTCAGTTTTGGGGCCATTGTTATTCAATATGTATATAAAGGATATATGTAAAGTCTCGGAAAAAATGGATTTAATATTGTTTGCCGATGACACTGATCAATTATGCAGTGGAAGCAATTTGGAACAACTTTTGGATACACTCGGAAAGGAATTAGGATAGCTTTAAACTGTGGTTTGATTCAAACAAATTAACGCTCAATTTAAATAAGACAAAATTTATAGTTTTTAACAACCATCACAACAACTTAGTATCTAAACTCAGTGTAAATGGTGTAGCGATTGAAAGGGTATCTGAAACTAAATTTCTTGGAGTAATAATTGATAATAAACTGTGTTGGAAGTCACATATTAATTATATTAAAGGTAAAATATCTAAATCAATCGCAATACTACAGAGAGCGAAATATTTGCTGAATCAACCCACATTATATACTTTGTATCATTCATTAATACTCCCATACATGACATATAGTACTGAAGTATGGGGAAATACATATAAAACAAACATATATTCAGTCTTTATGCTTCAGAAGAGAGCTATTAGAGTAATAAACAAAGCTGCTTACAGGGAACCAACAAACCCACTTTTTCTTACATTAAAAGCTCTCAAGTTGAAAGATCTGGTTGACTTTAAAACTGCAGTAATAATGTTTAAAGTGAAGAATCTTTCACTGCCCGCAAATATCCAAAAGTTGTTCCAAATAAGGGAGAAACAATATCATTTCAGAGGAACATGTATATTTCAAAAACCTTCGGTGAGAACTACCACCAAGCAATACTGTGTTTCAGTGCAAGGAGTCAGATTATGGAACGATTTTGGACCTGAATTAAAATCATGTACAACGCTTGGACAATTTAAACAAACTAAATGAAGAAATACTCCAAACATATATACAAGATGACATGTAAAATCACATAAGGATTATCATATCCAGTCTGTGTTGTGTTGCTTAGTTTTTTGGTCACATTTTGTCTTAGCTTTGTTCCGAATTGTAGTCGCTCTTGTTTTGTTTTTCTTTTGAATTCTTGGATGGAATATGGGTGGGCAATATAAGCTGCGGCTTCAGCCATCACCCATTTCAGATAACTTATGTTGAACTGTATAATCAGAGGAGTTATTGTTTAATTTGACCTTGTTGGATTTTTTCCCCTTTGTTATATTATTCTGTTTCTTTTTAATTTTTACTTTTAATCTATCCGAAATAAAGATTCATTCATTCATTCATATTTTTGACCATAACTTTGCAGTCAGAACAGACCAGTAATTTAACTGTCATTACAAAGAAAAAAATATTAATAAAATTGTATTTAATGATTTAAATTAACTTAAATGCCCAAGGATGCTGTTATTTCTGTTATAATATTTCTATATAGTAATAGGCTTTTTTTTTTTTTTTTTTTTTTAGAAATCTCCTCACTGCCAAGAAAACCTCCTTTATTTTGAAATCCAAATGCTGGCGCGTTTAGTTGGTCTGAAGGCTGCTGACGGATTAAAGTCACTGACTTTGTGAATTTCGGTCATCTTAACTTGCCAGGTACATAACTGGGAACATAACTTAATATTGTAGTGGCTGGTCAAATATATCCTCAGCAATTCATCAGTCTCCCTTGCCTTTCCCTTCATATGAAGCTGGCTGCATTTCAATTCTAACCACATCTCTTAGCTAAGCAATTATTGCTCCCGTTTCCAGCGGGTTAAAACCATGAAAAACTACATTATTAAACCCTTCTGTGGTGTGGGGATTTAAAAATATGATTATTAATTTTACTTTGAAATGTATTCAGCTTTTCATATCCCCTTAAGATCTGTGAAGACTGGGTTTCCACTCAGAGATCCAACTTGCACTGAGATGTTCTGAAGGGCAGAGGTTGTGGAAGAGCCACCCCTGGTTTGTTGTGGATTTCAGCACAGAAGACCTCAAAATTTTCAGGGGTCTTGGTTTTCACATTCAAGATTCAAGAAGGTGCTGTCATAATTTTCTCCCAACTCTAACATGCATTGAATGCAATTAATGGCTAATTGTTTTAATTTTTTAAGTTCTCAGCAAGAATACAGTACTGGTCATTTTTTGACAGTTTTACTGAGCAATTAATTCAAAATAAATCTGTGTTTAGCAGGAAACTTTTGGAAATCCTGTGCTTTTCTTGTGGTGTTACATAAAATAGCATCACTCGCCTGCACCCTCAGCCACTGCGGCCCGCCAGTCCATTTCCTTCTTCTTCTTTTAGATTTTATTGGCGATTGGCAACCAGCTTACAGGTGCATTTCCGCCACTGACTTGATTATCATCACTCTGTATCTTTGTATTAGGAGTTCTGAACAACTCCTTGTGTGTGAAAAAAAATATCTGTTCTTGGACTGTGTCGGAGGTGCGGCCGAGATGAATTAATTCATCTGTCCGTGTGCCAAAAATCAATTATTTATTTATATCACATTTGGCCGTATTTGGAACCGCATTCTTAAATGCCGTTACAGAGTCTGCCTGCAGAGGGAGCTCTAATCGAAACCTTGGTGCCACTCTGTGCGAGTGGTCAAGCGAGAGAGTGAGCGTGAGGGAGCCACAGAGATACAGAGGGAGCAGTGTGCACCAGAGGACTTGTTTGTAAGATACTGTATGTGTTGCATGCCAAGACGACATTGAGTTAAATTAATCCCTTTCCACAGCGTGTGGTGTATGGGATGGCACCTATCTCCGTTTCACTGACCCTAGGCTGCACAGCTACTGTAAGTAGTAAAAGTTACAGTGGGAGGTTGGTCCTTCTGGTAGCTCTGTGCGTCAACTTTCCTTTCCCCATTCTATTATGCTGAGCACCAAGCTAGAAGGTGGAAAGTACCATTTTTATCTGGTCTTTGGTATGACCCGGCTGGGATTTGAACCCACGACCTCCCGGTTGTGGGACAGATGCTCTCCCAACTAGGCCACCACTCCGGTCCTAGACCAGATTAATAGGCTGTAAACAGCAGCAAATGTACAAAGTAGGCTGCTTTTAAACAAGAATAAATGCTACAGCTCCTCAGTATACTGAGGAGCTGTAGCATTTAGTCTTGTTTGGCAGGTGAAGCCTCATGGAGCTCGGAGGCTTTCCTTCTAATTGTGCAGAAAAAATTCAAAGCTTTGAGGTTTCTTTCTAAAGAGCATGACTGAAGCACTGACACTGTTCCAACCCCATGTCAGCAATAAAAGTTCAGAGACTGTGGTCATTTTAATCTGCTGGGGTTTTTTTTCCCCCCCATTTATACCAGTGGCTCTTAAAGGTGTTTTTTTTTTTTTTTTTTTATTCCCTATTTTGGAGAGCCAGACAATTACCAAGCCCACCTGCACACAGCTATTTCTCTGCCCCCACCCACAATGAATCCAAGAGCAAGCTAAGCCTTGTCATATTTCCTTTTCTTCTTGGCTTTTTTTGTTAATTATCGTCTGGAGTTTCTCGGCTCATCATTTTGATGGAGAGAGTTTTAAAAATTGGGTCATGATACAATTTTATCCATCCATCTTCTACTGCTTAATCTTGTCCTGGGTATGACATTAAACTGCATCCGGGCGAGGGGGTCTGTTGGACTAGGAGGATGATGGAGTGCCTCTTAACCCTCGTTGATACTCCCAGGTGTCCCTTGGGCAAGGACTAGTACCTGTTAGCCTCCCTTACCAGGGTTACGGTAACTCCCCAACCACTTTGTGTGTTATAATTCCCTAAGGGGACCAAGGGTTAAAGTGGTTCCGAGCACCCCCTTGCTGATCATATTAGGTCACAAATGGGGCAACTTGTTTGCCGTGAGTTGTGACCCGTGTCAGTGGAGGAAGAGATCCTGGTTCTTGAGGACTGTGTCTTGCTGCGGCTTTCACAAGTCCAGCACAGTGCTTTGGCTCCTACTTCACTTAGACGGGAGGTTGGAAGGGCCCGGTCCAGTCAATCGGCTTGTCAAGGTCTACTCTGGGATGTCTTTTGGCAGCATAACATCTCCTAATCCCAGAAGCCTATGGCGGAGGGTCAATTGAGTAATTTGCACTTTGGTGCTTTATTGCTCGAGTATACCATCCCTGTATCCCTGGTGCATAATCTGCAGGAAGTCTGCGGCTCTGTGCATCCCCATGTAGGGCTCCGAGGAGGGTGGGGAACAGGGATGATGAATCATACTCTTATCAAATATGGCTACTAAACAAACCCCTAAAAAACGAATGTTGGAAGATGATGTGGATGACCCAGGAATTAGCAGGATGGCTCTTTCAAATGGTGATAATTGGCCGAGGCTTATTGTTTTAGAGTCGCTCTCATCAGATATGCCTCTTTCTAAGCTGTCCCTTTTTGCTGTACAGAAAGGAATTTCAGGTATTGCAGGGTCAGTTAAAGATGTTAAAAAAACTGAAGTCTGGCCAGATTTTGGTGGAACGCTTAAAGAAATCCCATTCTGAAAATCTGTTGTGGTGTAATGTGCTAGCTGGTGTTCCAGTGAAGGCTTTTCTTCACCCTTCTCTAAACAGCTGCAAAGGAATAATTCGTACTCGAGAACTCCACGATATGGAAGAGGATGAAATAGCCTCAGAACTGCAACAACAAGGAGTAACACATGTGAAGAGGATAACCATTAAAAAAGATGACCGAACAGTAAAAACTGGCATTTACATTCTGACATTCAACTGGCATCAACTTCCAGAAAGAATCCAAATAGGATATCTGAGTGTAACTGTCAATACCTTTATTCCAAACCCATTGAGATGTTTTAACTGCCAAAAGTTTGGCCATGGCTCTGCAGGATGTAGGAATAAACCAGTCTGCTGCAAATGTGGAGAGGAAAGGCATGAGTTGGCCTGCACAGCACCTCCGAAATGTAGTAACTGTTTAGGCAATCATGCAGCATCATCGAAGGAATGTCCTTGTTGGATCAAGGAAAAAGAAATTCAAACTGTCAATTGTACTAAGAAAATTAGCTACTCTGAGGCACGTAAACTGGTAGAAGGTTTCCCAAAGTACAAATTCCAGCAGACTTTCTCCTCTGTTGTGAAACCTAAGATGCAGCCTGCTGAGTGCCAGACAGATCTGACCTGGTTAACTAAAGATAAGCCCTCATTATTAAGTAGTATTAAAAATTCTGGAGTCCCAGTTAAAAGTAAAACGAGCACTCAAAGCCTGACTACAATAAGTCAACCCTTAAGTCAAAGTCTAAGCAAGTCCACAGAACAAAACTAATTATCAAAAGAAAAGAAAAAATCCAGCTCCTCTACTCAGGCAAAATCAAGCCAAGAAAATAAATTGCAAAAGAATGGGAATCCAGAAGATGCAGAAATGTCTGAAGTCACGACTTGCCGTAGTTGCAGCCCCTCCCCCAAAAGCAAGCATAAGGAGCGTGCTTTTGTTTTACCTACCTGATGGTGGGTAGCCACATTATCCAGTGGAACTGTCATGGCTTTAAGGCCAACTTCTCTGAAGTGCAGCGTTTAGCTGCTAGTTTTAATCCCCTTGCTTTTTGCCTTCAAGAAACTCTTCTGCTGTCAACCAACCCCACGTCTCTGAAACATTAGCTCTTCGTCGGCCTCCGTCGGTCTATGATGACCATGGAAGAGAATCCTAAACGTCTACTCTGCTGGAACAGCACCGCCTGTGGCTGAACAGGCCAATGCGCGAATGACAGTCCCTGTCACACAGGTCACACTTGTGGGTGGTCTCCGTGCTGCTGGGTCTGTGGCGGTTCTTCCTGCGGGTCCTTTTTTCATCTGCTGCAGCAGTCAGTCTCTCTTCACCCGCCTTGAGCTGTCTGGTCAGGGTGCCTCTCCATTTGGAGCGGTCCGTTGCAAGGTCCTCCCAGCGCTCTGTGTTGATATCCAGGGCCTTCATGTCTCTCTTGCAGACGTCTCTAAAGCGCAGCTGTGGGCGGCCAACGTCTCTCCTGCCAGTTGCCAGTTCTCCGTAGAGGACGTCTTTGGGGATTCTGCCATCCTCCATACGGTGAACGTGGCCTAGCCAGCGGAGCCTGCGCTGCCTGAGTAGAGTGAACATGGAGGGAAGGCCGGCGCGGGACAGAACTTCTGTGTTGGGCACTTTGTCCTGCCAGGATATGTCCAGGATGTGGCGAATGCAGCGCAAGTGGAAGGAGTTCAGTCTCTTTTCCTGCCGGGCGTATGTTGTCCATGTCTCACTCCCATAGAGCAGTGTGCTGATGACGCAGGCATTGTACACTGCCATCTTCGTCTTGACAGAGAGTTTGGGATTCTCCCACACTCGTGTGGTGAGGCGAGCGAGTGTGAAGGCTGATTTTCCAATCCTCTTGTTGATCTCTGTATCAAGGGAGAGGTTGTTGCTGATCGGGGACCCCAGGTACGTGAACTGATTCACGACCTCCAGCTTGTAGTCATCAATGGTGATGGTTGGTGGTGCTTCCGTGCCTTGCGCCAAGACATTAGTCGTCTTCAGGCTGATGGTAAGCCCGAAGTCCTTGCATGCCTGGGAGAAGCGGTCCATCAGGGTCTGAAGCTCCTGCTGTGTGTGGGTTGCGACTGCAGCGTCGTCTGCGAACAGCATGTCTCTGATTAGAGCCTCGCGTACTTTGGTTCTGGCTTTCAGGCGGGCGAGGTTGAAAAGCCTGCCGTCAGATCTTGTGTGCAGGTAGATTCCCTCTGTTGCTGTGCTAAAGGCATGCCTCAGGAGCATAGCAAAGAAAATCCCAAAGAGGGTTGGCGCAAGTACACAGCCCTGTTTCACTCTGCTGCGTATGTTGAATGGCTCTGAGACGTTGCCATCGTGCTGCACTATCCCCTGCATGTTGGTGTGAAACGATTCGATGAGGCTTTGCAACTTTGGTGAGCATCCTATCTTTGGCAGGATCTTGAAAAGGCCCTCTCTGCTGACCAGATCGAACGCTTTGGTGAGGTCGATGAAGGCGACGTACAGAGGCATGTTCTGTTCTCTGCATTTCTCCTGGAGTTGGCGGATGGAGAATATCATGTCTACCGTCGATCGCTCAGCGCGGAATCCACACTGAGACTCGGGGTAGACACGTTCGGCAAGCTTCTGTAGACGAACGAGAACAACTCGTGCGTAGACTTTGCCAACAACGCTGAGGAGGGAAATGCCCCTGTAGTTGTTGCAGTCGCTTCTATCCCCTTTGTTTTTGTAGAGGGTGATGATCTTGGCGTCCCTCATGTCCTGTGGTACGGCACCTTCCTTCCAGCACTGGCAGAGGACGTCATGCAATGGCAGCAGTAGGGCGGTCTTGCAGTGCTTGATCAGGTCAGGGGGTATGCCGTCGTTGCCGGGTGCCTTGCCAGCGGCCAAGCTATCAATGGCCTTACTGAGTTCGTCGATGGTTGGCTCGGCGTCAAGTTCGTCCATGGATGGCAGGCAGTCGATGGCATCAAGGGCTGACGGTGTCACGGTGTTCTGTCTAGAGTAGAGGTCGGAGTAGTGTTCCACCCATCTCTCCATCTGCTTGTTCTTCTCTGTGATCATCTCCCCAGTGGAAGATTTGAGGGGGGCCGTCTTGCTCTGAGCCGGACCAAGTGCTTTCTTGATGCCATCGTACATACCACGGATGTTCCCTGTTATGGCAGCGGTTTGAATGTCTTGGCTGAGCTGAGTCCAGTACTCGTTGGCACAGCGCCGAGCAGTCTGCTGAACTTTGCTTCTCGCCGCCCTGAGAATCTGGAGATTCTTCTCGTTTGGGTACTTCTTGTACTCAGCAAGTGCTGAGCGCTTGGCTTCAATGACGGGGGTCATCTCGGTCAACTTGGCATCAAACCAGTCCTGTGACTTCGAGGTCTTCCTCCCAAAGGTAGCCAAGGCTGTGCGGTAGATGGTGTTTCGCAGCTCTTCCCACTTCTGCTTTGCAGATTCTCCTCCTTGTGGTACACCAAGTTCCTTCTCAAAGGTGGAGGCAAACTGCTCAACAAGTTCTGGTTGGGCCATCTTGCTGGTGTCAATCCGTGCCTTTCCAGGTTGTCTAGCACGATGGAATTTCTTCAGCTGCAGCTTGACCTTGCAACACACCAATGAATGGTCTGTGTCGCAATCTGCACTCTGGAACGAACAGGTGATTAGCACGTTCTTCAGTGAGGTGCGCCTGGTCAGGATCAAGTCTAGCTGGTGCCAGTGCTTTGAGCGCGGATGTTGCCAGGAAACCTTGTGTTGGGGCTTGGTCTTGAAGAACGAGTTTGTGATGCACAGATCGTGATATGTGCAGAACTCGAGCAGCCGCTGTCCGTTGTCGTTCATTCTGCCCACGCCAAAAGGTCCAAGACAGGAGGGCCAGGAGTCGTGGTCAGCACCCACTCTGGCATTGAAGTCTCCAAGGAGAATGAGTTGTTCAGAGTTGGGGATGATCCTGACAGTTGTTGCGAGATTCTCGTAGAACTCGTCTTTTGCCTCTGGTGTGGCTGTCTGTGTTGGGGCATACACACTGACGAGGGTGACTGGGCCTTCAGTGGTGTTCAGGCGGAGGGTGAGGAGTCGTGCAGAGCCAGTGCTGCCCGGTTCCACCATCTTCAGCAAAGTGTTCTTCACTGCAAAGCTCACTCCGTGTTCCCTGTGTTCGTCACTGCCCTTTCCCTGCCAGTAGAACGTGTAGTCCTTCTCTCTCAGTGTGCCTGCATCAGCTAACCGTGTTTCCTGGAGAGTGGCGATATCCACTCCCAGTCTCTTCAGCTCATTATTGATGATGGCAGTCTTCTTGGTGTCGTTGATGTCCTTGAGGTTAGCAGCGAGTCCTGTCATCATAGTGCGGACGTTCCAAGTTCCCAGTTTTAGAGTTGGTCTCTTTTGTTTTATTGTCTTGCCTGGTGCGAAGGTTCTCAGCCTGCTGTTTGGATTTCTCCTTATCCCCATGCACCCAATGAGGAAAGCAAGCTGTGGCGGGACAACACCTTATTGGCTGGGGGCTGCCCAGCTTGAGGCGGGCGGTAGCTGTCCAGTGAGATCTGATGATCCCTCCCACCGTCGGGAACAACCCCTGGCGCCACGCTCTACGCCAATTGAGCAGTGGCTTATAACTGGTAACTGTCATTCCCCGTGTTTTGTCTACGCCAAAGGCGAAGCTGGAGTGTCCTCTCCAGTGATCCGGTGTTCTACCTTCCAGCGTTGGGCGTTGGTAGGATTCAAGCCTGGGCAGGAAGATATGGAGGACAAGATGTTGCCCATGCAGCATGTCCCCCCTCTCCACGTCACTGATGAATCCAAAGGAACAGCAGGGCTGCTACAGTTTGGCACCAGCGCCGTTGCAGGAACTGCCAGAACAATGTTGAGCACAACATAGAACTGCCTTAGGGGCTCCGACTCCGGATTTTTCCTCGGGGTTGACTCCCGAAGCCTTTCCCGTGACCGGGTATGCCGCAAGGCAGTAGAGGTTTGAAATCAGGGTTTACCTTCCCCTAGATGGGCTACCTTCCCAGGTTGACGAGCCACCATCTACCCGAAGCATCTGGTTTTAAGGCGCCAGAGATCCGCCCTCGCCCCTTCTCCTATTAGTAAAAGCAGTTCCGCCGGGCTTAGAGACTAAACCACATGGGCAGGCTAGGAGTGACTTAGTTGTCAGAGGCTTTTCGAGACGCACTCCATAAGGAGCATTTTATGAGCACTGGGAGCTTAACCCCAGTGCCGCTCCTGGCTATGACGACCTTGGAACCGAAACATTATACTATGTATAATACATATGGTCCAAATGTGTGTCGTCCATCTGGTGGTTCAACAATTTTAGTAAGGAATGACCCAATTCACAGCCACTTGGCTTTAATCTCCAACTTACAAGCAGTGGCAGTTCGTCTAACTTTGCATAAAGCAATAATCTTATGCTCTGTCTATATTCCACCAGATATGATTGTGACACCGGAAAATCTTGATGACCTTCATAATCAGTTGCCATCCCCATACATCCTTATGGGTGATTTTAATGGACATAATCCTCTTTGGGGAGGAATTTGCTCAAATGCAAAAGGCAAGATACTGGGGGATTTTATTGCTAAAAATGATCTATGTTTTTGGAACGATGGGTCTCACACATACCTCCATCCAGGACATGGAACCTATACTGCAATTGACCTATCTATATGTGATCCTGAGCTAGTGCTGGAATTCTCATGGCGGGTCTTGGATGATCTTTGTGGAAGTGACCACTTTCCACTAGTATTGACGTCTACAGAAGTGGATGTGCAATCAAGAACTCCACAATGGCAACTCAAAAAAGCAAACTGGCCTGCCTTTGTCTCTCTGTGCAAAGAAAAATTCAGCCAAAAACCTCAACCACACTGTCACTCTGTTCAGAGCTTTGCTCAAACCTTAATTACAATTGCAGATAAGACTGTCCCAAAAACATCAGCAAAGCCACATCGTAGGTCCAACCCATGGTTCAATGATGACTCCAAAAAGGCCATTGAGGCAAGGAAAAAAGCAGAGAGGGTGTTCAATAAACATCCAACAACAGAAAACCTGACCAGATTTAAAATCTGTCGAGCTAAAGCACGCAGGATCATCAATGAAGCAAAGAGACAGAGCTGGAGGGAATTTGTATCAAGCCTCACATCCAACACATCTACCAAAAAGATCTGGGATTTAATTAGAAAGATGAAGGGTAAGGAGAATGGACTTCAAATACAGCATATTAATCATCAAGGTAATCTGCTGATGACAAAATATGAAATGGCTAATCAACTAGCAAAATCGTTTGAGAAGAATTCATCTATTGGAAACTATCGCCCTGAGTTCCAAATCATACAAGCACAAGAAGAACAAAAAGAAATAAACTTTTCTTCAGATAACTCAGAACCATACAACCAAGATTTCACTATGGAAGAACTTTTGTTCTCAAAATGGAACTCTCATGACACTGCTATGGGGCCAGATAAAATTCATTATCAGTTTTTAAAACACTTACCCCCCAGTGCACTATCCATTCTCTTGATGGTTTTCAACAACGTCTGGAAGTCGGGCAGTATTCCTGAAAGCTGGAAAGAAGCAGTAGTTATACCCGTTCCAAAACCTGGGAAAGACCGTACTGATACCAACAACTACTGTCCAATAGCTCTGACAAGTTGCCTCTGTAAAACCATGGAAAGAATGGTAAACAATTACCTTGTGTGGGTGCTTGAGTCTGAAGGTCTTTTAACTGATTACCAGTGTGGCTTCAGACGTGGTAAAAGCACTTTAGACCACCTTATCAGATTAGAGGCCTATATACACATGATGGTTTTATTAGAAAAGAACATGTAGTTGCTGTATTTTTTGATTTAGAAAAAGCATATGACACAACATGGAAATATGGTATTTTAAGAGACCTACATGGCATGGGTTTTAGGGGACATTTGCCTTTTTTCATTTCAAACTTTTTGTCCAATAGACACTTCAGAGTCCGAGTAGGAGATACCCTTTCAGAGCCCCATGTGCAAGAACAAGGAGTCCCCCAGGGAAGCATCCTCTCGGTTACTCATTTTAGCATTAAGATTAATAGTGTAGTTGGTGCTCTTAGACCAAATACCTTTTGTAGTCTTTATGTAGATGACCTCTGTATTTGCTACGGGGGAAAGACATGAGCACAATCAAAAAGCAACTACAGCTGTGCATAAACAAGATTAATAGGTGGTCAGTCAATAATGGTTTTAAATTTTCAAAAACAAAAACTGTCTGCATGCACTTTTGCCTGCTGCGGTCTCTTCACCTCGACCCTGAGCTTTTCATAGATGGAGAAGCTGTCAAGGTGGTAAAAGAAGCCAAATTCCTTGGACTTATTTTTGATAATAAGTTGTCTCTTATTCCACATATAAAATTTCTACAAATCAGATGTTTTAAAGCCCTTGATATTATTAAAGTTTTGGCTAAAACTAAATGGGGTGCAGACTCTGCTGTGCTGCTGCATCTCTATAGAGCACTTGTAAGATCTTGGCTAGAGTATGGGAGCATAGTTTATAGATTAGCAAGGAAAACATACATCAGGACGTTAGAAACTGTCCATCACCAGGGGCTAAGGCTTGCCTTGGGGGCTTTCAGAACCTCTCCTATTAAAAGTTTGTATGTTGAAGCAAACAAGCCTTCACTTCACAACAGGCGCATGAAATTGGCTCTCCAGTGTATGGTTAAACTTAAAGCAAACCATAGAAATCCAGCCTACTCTGCAGTTTTTCACCCTCGATTTTTGCAAATGTATAAGGTCAGACCAAAGAGCATCACTCCTTTTGGACTCCGTATAGAGCCTCACCTGGTAAAACTAAACCCCGATATAAGCAATGTAACACAGACACAGTTTTGTCCCATTCCACCATGGAGTTTAAGGAAACCCAATATAATTCTGGATCTGAGCCAAAACAAAAAGAAAGACACTCACCCAAATGTGTACCAGCAGCAGATCTTGGACATAAAATGTCGTTTTCCTCACCATATTTCCATATACTCGGATGGATCTAAATGCTGATAAAACGACTTGATTTCTCTGTCTCTCTCTCACACTTCTTTATCTGCTTGCTGTACACGCTACACTGCAGAGTCTAGCTTACACCCCATAATTCATTTGTTGAAATCAGTTAGAATCAGCTCTGTACACAGCTGAGCTGCCACGTAAGTTTAAAATGTGTTACAGATACAATGAGGTAAAGCCCCTCCCCTCTTGCATGAGGGGATGGTTAGGCTATAAAAACTATAGGGCTCCATTTTGGGGTGGCACACTCACTCCAGGAATTGCCTAAGTGGTGTGTTCCAGTACTGTTGTAATTCCATATCTCACTTTCAGTAAAAAAAGGAAAATATACTTCATCTCTCAGCCTGGTTATTTGGCCGTCGTATCAAAGAACTGGGGTTTAAGGTATTTTAGACTCAACATAAAGTAGATGGCTCAGTCTCTGCTGCAATTATCACCGGGCACAATCAGTACGGTTTGCGGATTCCCAAACAATGTTCAATTTTTACAGCAGAGGCTCGTGCTTTGCTTCTAGCATTGGAACACATTGAGAGAACCAAACAACAGAGCTTCTTAATTTTTACTGACTCCAGATCCTGTCTTCAGGCACTTGGGTTTTTAAAGATTGATCACCCCATTATTATCCGGATTTTAGAGAAACTAGGTTTTTTTTGCAGAAACATAATGTTAATATCATCTTCTGTTGGATCCCCAGCCATGTTGGTCTGTCTGGTAACGAGCAGGCAGACAATGCTGCCAAGAGAGCCCTTACCCAAGAAGTCACTCAATGCCAGATCCCAGCCTCAGACCTCAGGCCTCTAATAACCTCCTATATTTTAAAGAAGAGCAGACTGAATGGGACACATGCACTGCAAATAAACTGCATGATAATAAACCTACCATAAGCCATAGACATTTGCATCACTTTCAAAACCGACATGATTTTAGATTAGATTAGATTCAACTTTATTGTCATTACACATGTATGAATACAAGGTAACGAAACACAGTTTAGCATCCAATCAGATGTGCAAAGGACAGCAGTGCAGTATATGCAGTAATTGACAGTATGTGCAATTTAAGCAAATATATGCAAATATATGCAGCAGTGCAGAAAGTTAAGAGTACTGTTATGTGCAAATAATGTACAATAAGTTAGATGGGCAGTTATGTACAGGTGAGGATGGTAAGAGATGATGGTAAGAGAGTCAGCGGGGAACTAAGTTCAATAACATGACAGCTGTTGGAAAGAAACTGTTCCTAAACCTGCTGGTTCTAGTCCGAAGGCTTCTGAAACGCCTTCTGGAGGGGAGAAGCTGGAACAGTCCATGAGCAGGATGGTTGGAGTCCCTAAGAATGCTGCGTGCCCGGCGCAGACATCTTTTCCTGTAGACGTCCTCTATAACTGGAAGTGGAGTCCCTGTGATGCGTTGGGCGGTTTTCACCACCCGCTGCAGTGCCTTACGGTCAGCGACAGAGCAGCTTCTATACCAGACTGTGACACAGTTGGTCAGGGTGCTCTCTATCACGCAGCGGTAGAAGTTGCCCAGGATGTCAGTTGACAGATGGTTCTTCTTCAGTGTCCTCAAGAAGAAGAGGCGCTGATGGGCCTTCTTGATCAGGCTGGTGGTGTTAACTGACCAGGACAGGTCCTCCGAGATGTTGGGTCCCCAGGAATTTGAAGCTGGGGACACGTTCAACAGCTGCGCCATTGATATGGATGGGGTCATGTGTCTCTCCCCTCTCCTTCCTGTAGTCCACTATGAGCTCCTTGGTTTTGCTGGTGTTAAGGAGCAGGTTATTGTCAGCGCACCAAGTAGCCAAGTGCTCAACCTCTGCCCTGTAATCTGACTCATCGTTGTCCCTGATGAGTCCGATCACCGTGGTGTCATCTGCGAACTTTATGATGGAATTGGATCCATACATAGGCCTGCAGTCATGGGTGAAGAGGGAGTAGAGGAATATGCTGAGCACACAGCCCTGTGGTACACCAGTGTTGAGTGTGATGACGGAAGAACGGTTGGGGCCTGACCTAACATGCTGGGGTCTGTTGGTCAGAAAATCCATGATCCAGTTGCAGGTGGAGGTACTGATTCCCAGGTCCCCAAGTTTAGTGATCAACTTGGAGGGGATAACTGTGTTGAATGCTGAGCTGAAGTCAACAAACAGCATTCTTTCGTAGGTGTTCTTGTTATCCAGGTGTGAGAGTACATAGTGCAGCGCTGTAGAAACCGCATCCTCTGTACTCCTGTTGCTCTGGTAGGCAAACTGGTGAGGGTCCAGTGTAGGGGGTAGGCATTTTTTGAGCTGTGCCAAGACCAGTCGCTCAAAGCACTTCATGACTATGGGCGTCGGTGCCACAGGGCGATAATTATTTAGGCACGATGGTGTTGAATGTTTCGGCACTGGTACTATAGAAGTGGTCTTGAAGCACGCTGGTACCACGGCCTGGGCCAGGGACAGGTTGAAGATGTCTGTGAAGACCCCTGCCAGCTGCTCAGCGCATGCCCTCAGCACACGCCCAGGAATGCCGTCAGGGCCAGCAGCCTTACGTACGTTGACATGACTCAGTGCGTTACGGACGTCGGTGTGGGTGAGTGTGAGGTGGTGGAGGTCGTCAGAGGGTGGGAAATTGATGTTCTTTTCGTTATTGTCCTTGTCAAAACAAGCATAGAAGTCATTTAGCTCATTGAGAAAGGACACAGTCATGGCTATAGGTATGGAGTTGCTGGGCTTATAGTCAGAGATGGCTTGAATGCCCTGCCACATGCGTTGGGGGTCAGAGTCCCCAAAATGTTCCTCCACCTTCAGCTTGTAGCTGTGCTTGGCCTTCTTGATGCCCCTCTTCAGATCTGCCCTGGATGAACTGTAGGCCTGTGCATCACCAGATCTAAAGGCATTGTTACGTGCCTTTAGCAGAAGCCGCACTTCTCTGTTCATCCACGGCTTCTGATTTGGGTACGTGGTGATCTGTCTTTCCGTGGTGACACTGTCAGTAGTGGTGTTGATATGGTCCAGGACTGAGTGGGTGTGAGAGTCGATGTTTATGTGGGAGCCACAGGTAGCCTGAGAGGTGAACATGATGAGGTAGTGTACACTAGATGCCGTATTGGCCACTCTAGGCTTACGCACAGCTTTTTATTAAAAGGTGAAGCACCACCATCTTGTCAGTTTTGCAGAGGTTTTTTATCAATAAAGCACATTTTACTTGACTGTCTTGCTCTCATGACAGCAAGACAACGTTTTTATACTCAAAAGTCACTGAAGGATATTTTTAATATGGCACCACCAAAGAAAATTTTAGGGTTTTTAGCACATGTGCATCTGAAGCATCTTATTTAATTTTTCTATTGTATGTACGTATTTATCTCACTGTACTTATTTATTCTTTCATTTATCATACTGTCTCTATATAATTAACTCAATTTTCGTATTAGTTCTAATTTTGCCATGAAATAGCCATAGATGTGACATGGCACTAAACAAGAACACTCACTCACTCACTCACTCTACTGCATAATCCTTTTTTTGGGGGGGGGGGTGCAGATCGTCAGTCCATTATTATTAATAATAATAATAATATAACATTGGGCGCATGCGCACGCAGCGACCAGCAGCTTGGTGATATAGTGCATGTGTGCGTGTGTGTGTTTTTTGTACTTTTTTACGTTTTAGAAAATCCTCTGTGTCGTTTCTGCTCTGGAGCGTTTGTGGAATATATGGCGAACAGCTCCCTAGTATCTGCAACATGGATTTCCTCTCATATCTCGCACTGCTGCTATCTGTGCTGTGGCTCTTTGTCTCTGAGGTAAACGCGTTCGGCTCCATGACGAGCAGAATAGCGGGCAGAATACAATATTCCAGGGACGTGTTGCTGCGCTTTAACACAGCTGGTGCAGAGTCTCTGATTGCGCCCAAATTTCATCTGCCGGACTTTATTTTGAGCGACGGTCACAGCGGTGAAAAAAGAAGCGGCAGGAGGAAGCGTGGAAGACGTGGAGGTGTGAAATTGCGCCTTAGGAGACGTCAGTTTGGTAACATTCCTCTTCCTTCGATCATTTTTGGGAATGCACAGTCTGTGAGAAACAAGGTGGAGGAAATTCAAGGCAATGTACGTTACCAGAAGGATTTTAAGAACTGCTGCGTCATGGCTTTCACTGAATCTTGGCTTACTGCGCATGATCGAGATGCAGACCTGTGGATTGACGGCTTTGGAGCTCCGCTGCGCTCGGATCGGCAGGAAGAGGTAACTGGGAAGCGTCAGGGGGGCGGAGTATGTTTATACATTAATAAGCAGTACTGCACATCTGTCACGGTCAGAGAGCGCATCTGTACACCCCATGTGGAGCTGCTGTCTGTGTCACTACGCCCCTTTTATTTGCCTCGAGAGTTTCCCCAACTTTTCATCACAACTGTGTACATTCATCCGAGGGCAGACGCTGACTCCGCCTCCAGCACCATCTCTGATGTGGTGCAGCGGCTGCAGTCAATTTCTCCAGAGGCGCCAAACTTCATTCTTGGGGATTTTAACCATGTTTCTTTAAAGAAGGCACTTAAAAACTTTCATCAGTATGTCTCCTGCCCAACCAGGCGAAAAAAGACATTGGACCTGTGCTATGGATCCATAGAGAGGGCCTATAAATCACTCCCCCTTCCTCCTTTAGGATCATCAGATCACAACTGTGTTCATTTGCTGCCCACATATAAAACTGCTCTCAGAAGAGGCAAAGTGGAGACCAGAGACATTGATGTGTGGACAGAAGATTCAGAGCACAGCCTCCAGGAATGCTTTGACTGTACAGACTGGAAGATGTTCATAATGGCCTGCGGGGATGATTTGGACTCTCTGGCTGAGCTCACATGCTCATACATGGCTCACTGTCAAAATAAGTTTGTTCCACGTAAACGTGTCAAAATATATCCCAACAACAAACCATGGGTTACTAAATCAGTTAAATCCTGCTTACAGAGGAAAGCTCTTGCCTTTAAACAGGGGTCTGTTTCTGCGCTACTGGTTGCCACTAAGGAGCTAAAGGCTGAAATTTTAAGAGCAAAACAGAATTATAAATCAGAGTTGGAAAGCAAGATGGCAGCAAATAAACTTGGTTCGGCCTGGGCCAGTATGAAAACTATTGCAGGCCTTCAGAGCACAGAGCGCAGTAATCGTGTGTTTTTAGATGGTTTTAGTTCAGACACAGAGCTGGCTAATGCTCTTAATTGTTTTTATGGTCGTTTTGACTCCTTTGATTTTAGCACAGAAATCCAAGATTTGAAACAGAAACTCAAAGACAATCAGCACTTTAATATTGAGATGCAGGATGTTAAAAGGGAGTTCCGCGCTGTAAAAGTGAACAAAAGTCAGGGCCCTGATAATATATGTGGACGCCTGGTAAAGTCCTGTGCACATGAACTGAGTCCTATATTTCATTATATTTTCAATAAGTCCTTACAGACACAACATGTGCCTAAGATCTGGAAAGATGCCATGGTTGTTCCCGTTCCAAAATCCAGCTGTCCTAAAACGGTAAACGACTTTAGACCAGTTGCTTTGACTTCAATTTTAATGAAAATTTTTGAAAAACTGGTCAGATGTGAGGTCCTAAGGCAGACTGAACATGCATTGGATCCTCTGCAGTTTGCCTATAGGCCTCACAGAGGAGTGGAGGATGCCACTGTCACTCTGTTTGACATGCTTTTTAAACATCTGGATTTTAATGGGACACACGCCAGGCTTTTATTTGTGGACTTTTCTTCTGCCTTTAATACAATCCAACCTCATATTTTAGTTGAAAGGCTCCTGCAACAATTTGATTTAAGCAATAATCTGGTGGGTTGGATTCTGGATTTCTTAACCAACAGGACGCAGAGAGTAAGGGTCAATGGCACATTGTCTGACCTAAAGTGCTCTTCTACTGGCTCTCCTCAGGGGTGTGTGTTGTCACCACTACTCTTCATCCTGTACACAAACATGTGTCGGAGCAGACATGACAACAGACACATTATAAAGTATGCTGATGACTCAGTCATTGTCAGTCTCCTCCAGGATGGTGAGAGTGGCCACGGCCCAGTAGTTGATGACTTTGTTCACTGGTGTGAGGATTCCTACCTGCAGCTGAATACAACAAAAACGAAAGATATGATTATTGACTTTAGGAGGAAAACTCCCAGGCACAAAGTCACCATACTAAAAGGCCAGACCACCGAATGTGTACAATCGTACAAATATCTTGGGACAATTATTGATAGTGGATTGAACTTTGAGGTGAACTGTGAAAGGGTGTGCAAAAAGGGTCAGCAAAATTTGCATTGCTTGAGGAAACTTGCACGCTTCCAAATTGACCGAACCATAATGACTATGTTCTATCGGGCTTTTATTGAATCTGTTTTATCCTTTTCTTTAATGTCATGGTTTGGTCAGATAAAACTGAAACAGAGGAAATCCTTGGATCAGGTAGTCAGATGGTCCAGTCGTTTGCTTGGTGAGTCACAGCTGAGCCTGACATCCCTGTACACCAGACAAGTACAGAGGATGGCCGACTCGATTTTAAATGATGACTCCCACCCTTTGCACTGCAACTTTCAGCTTCTTCCCTCCAGACGGAGGTTTGCTGTCCCAAAAAGTAGAACCCAGCGCTACAAAAACAGCTTTGTCCCTGCTGCTGTCAAAGAGTTGAACAAGCTATAAAAATTATATTGTACATATTTTATATTTACCTATTTTGTAAGATGTGTGCCTGTGTTTGTGTCTATGTTGAATGTAATTAGTGGCTTGTAAATATGGATGTCACCAACTGCAAAACAAATCTACCTACGGGTACAAATAAAGTAACCTGAACCTGAACCTGAATAATAATAATGTTTATTTATAGAGCACACAAAGTGCTTAATATGATAACAACCAAAAAAAGATACACACAGATATACAATAACAACGCAAATAAAAATACAGGCACATAAAACAGTAAAAGAACAAAGTAAATGGCAAAAAAACACATAAAAATACAATCAACACATAGTTTTTTTTTTCCACAATATCTTTATTGAACCTTTTTTTTTTTTTTAACAAACATGATACAAACAATCAAACACTAACACTAAAGTACTACAAAAAAAAAAAATGCACTAAAAACACCAACAACCACCAACAAAATCAAGTCTTCAACAATGCTCCTCTGTTTAGTCTAGACAATCCAATACATAAGTATACATATTATGTTCACCAGTTTGGAATTTACAAGGTCCACACACATCATTCACCTTCTTCTTCAAGAGTTATGTTTAAATTTTTTACATAATCAATAAAAGGTCTCCATATATTCTCAAACACAATTTCCTTTGATTTTAGTATATATGTTATTCTTTCTAATGGAAGGTTTGTTAACATCTGTCTTAACCACTGAGTCACATCTGGTCTATGAGTCTTTTTCCATAATAGTGCAATACATTTTTTGGCATTAAGCAAACTGAGGTCTATGAATGTTCTTTCACTTTTATTAAAATTATGCTTTTCTGGGTACAGACCCAACAAAAACAGTTTAGGATTCAATATGATTTGTTTTGAGATTATTTTTTCAATTGTTACCCTCACCTCTTCCCAAAACATTCTTATTAATCTACATTCCCATAAACAATGAAATAGGGTTCCTTTACTTTCCATGCATTTTGTGCATGTATCTGGTATATTTTTGTTATATCTATTTAACTCCTCCAGTGTAACATACATCCGCATTAACCATTTGAAATGTATCAATTTAAGGCGTGCATTTATTGATTTGGTTTGAGCTTCTGTACAAGCCAATTCCCATTGTTCCTCTGAAATTTCAGTTTGCAGATCTTCTTTCCAGTAGTTTAATCTTTTCAGTGAATTTTCACTTGAAGATAGTGTCAGTGAGTTATAAAACTCTGAAATAATACCCTTTCTTTTACTATCTTTCATCATCATTTTTTCCAAGGATGAATAAATAGGTCGAGTGAGAGCTTTATTTTGATTTGATCGAATAAAGTTTCTAAGTTGAAGATATTTAAAAAAATGTGTTCTATTGAGATTAAATTTGATCCTCAGCTCTTCAAAAGACATTATGTTGTCTGCACATGGCAAATATAAATCCTGAATCTTTTGTATCCCTTTTAAATTCCATACTTTAAATACAGCGTCCGCTCTCCCTGGTTTAAAATATTGATTACCCCATATTGGACTAAATTGTGACAATAACTGTGGTTCTTTTAAATAGTTTTTAGCTTCACACCATATTTTGATCATATGCTTTACAAATGGATTTTTAACTTGTTTTTGTAATTTTTTTGCCGAATCTGAGTATATGAATATGGGAAGAGGTAAAGGTAAATTGTATGATTCCATTTCAGTCCAGTGAGGGAGATCATTTGATGAAAAATAATATGTCATAGACCTCAGTTGTGCCGACCAATAATACAACATAAAATTTGGACATTTCAGACCTCCACGATCAAATGGTAAATATAATAAAGACAAACGTAATCTAGCCCTCCTGTTGTTCCATATAAATTCCACTAACTTTTTTTTTATTCTTGAGAATAGATCTAAAGGTGGTGATAAGGGAATGTATTGAAATAAATAAAGTATTTTAGGTAAAATATTACTTTTAAGTATATTGATTCTCCCGATCATCGACATTGGTAGTGACATCCATCTCTGAGTTAACTCATTGATATCTGACATTAAGGCTTCATAGTTGACACTGGCGACTGATTCTAGCTTAGGCATAATTTGGATTCCTAAATATTTAAACTGATTTACAACATTGAATTGATTTACCTCAGGGGCTGGGTAATTTCTCTGGGTCTCATTTAGCATTAATATTGAAGATTTAGTTTTATTTATTTTATATCCTGATATTTCCCCAAAATTCTTTATTAAATTCAACAAGGTTGGAATTGATTTTTTTAGATTCGACATAAACAAAATTATGTCATCGGCGTACAGGGAGATTTTATGTTCTGTTGGTCCAACTTTAATTCCATATATTTGTGAATGTAAACGTATCGCTATCGCTAAAGGTTCAATTGCCATAGTAAACAGTAAAGGTGAAAGTGGACAGCCTTGTCGACATCCTCTATTGATTTTTATTGGTTTTGAAATATTGTTATTTGTTAGGATTTCTGCTGTAGCATTATTGTATATTATTTGAACCCATTTTATGAAATTATTTCCAAGTCCAAACCTTTGTAGGACTTCAAAAAGAAAGGGCCATTCAACTCTATCAAAGGCCTTTTCGGCGTCCAATGATAGGAGAGCTGTATCCGGTGCTTCTTTATTAAAATAAATAATATTAAATAGTCTTCTTACATTATGGAAGCCTTGTCTACCCTTTATAAAGCCATTCTGATCTCGATTAATAATATTTGGTAAAATTTCTTGTATTCGTCTTGCTAAAATTTTACAGATTATCTTAAGGTCGGCGTTTAATAGGCTTATTGGTCTCATATTTTCACATTTATTAGAGGGCTTACCTGGTTTTGGCAGCAGTATAATTAAGGCATTATTTATGTATGATGGTAAATTATTATTTTGAAATGCTTCTAAAACCATTTCCAAAAAAGGTTTTATTAATTTATTCTTAAATTTTTTATAAAGGTCAACTGGAAGACCATCTGGTCCTGCACTTTTTCCTGATTTCATATTATCAATGGCTAGCCCAACTTCTTCTTGACTAATTTTAGAATCCAATATCTCCCTGTTTTCATTTGGAATACACGGTATAGATAGTTCGTTCAAAAACCCATTTAGTTTTGTTAAATCAGGTTCATTTTTGGTATCATATAATTTTTCATAGTAATCTCTAAAGGCTCTATTAATTTCTAAAGGATCTATAACTACCTGTCCATTACTTATAATACTGGTAATTGGTGTTTTAATTTCCAATTGTTTAATCTGCCATGCTAATAATTTTCCCGATTTTTCACCTTGTTCATAAAAAGATTGTTTCAATCTTAGAAGACTCGAGGCAGCTCTATTCGCTGATTTTTTGTCGTATTCAGCTCTCAAAATCAGTAATTCATTCTCCAACCTTGGGTCACTTCCTGCATACACTTTTTCCTGAAGATTTTTTATTTTGTGTTCCAATTTAGCTCTCTCCTCTCGAGTCTTCTTAGATTTTGATCCTGTATAACTAATAATATGTCCCCTAATAAAAGCTTTGAAAGCCTCCCACTTTACACATGCTGATGTTTGTGTAGTATTGATGTCAAAGAACTCGTCTATCTGTTTTTCTATATACTTGACAAATTCCTCATCCTGAAGCCATTTATGCTGAAATTGCCATCTACCTGATTCCTTTGTCATTTTTTTATCTACATATATTAGACAACAGGGTGCATGATCAGAGATCACGATGTTATCATAAAAGCAGTTTTGAATCTTGGACCTTAATTCTGTGGAAATCAAAAAATAATCAATACGTGAGAATGTCTTGTAGGTACTGGAATAACAAGAATAGGCTTTAACTTGTGGTTTCATTTCTCTCCATATATCTAACAATCTCAATTCTTTCATAAAATGATTAATAGTCATCCTACATCCAATGTGCGTACAATCCAGTCCTGTTGATCTATCCACACCTGGATTCAATGTACAATTAAAATCCCCTGCTATTATATGTTGCCCTGTAAGTGATGATAAGATGAGAAATAAATTAGCAAAGAACTTCTGATCATCTATATTGGGACCATATAAGTTCACAAGATTTATATTTTCTAATAGCAAAGAACCTTGAATGATTACATATCTTCCAAATTTGTCTCCAATTACATTTTTCACTTGAAAAGGAACTGATTTATGTATGAGAGTCATAACTCCCCTGGCTCGGGATGAAAATGAAGAGGTGAATACACTTCCCTGCCATCTACTCCTAATTCTTTTAACATCCTCCTCTATCAGATGAGTTTCTTGTAAAAACACAATTCTTGAACCCATGTCCTTTATTTTATTCATAACTTGTTTAAGTTTTTTTAAATTTTGTAGACCTCTGCAATTCCATGAAGTTAAATTAAGGTTAACACTTTGGTCCATGATCAATAGAGAGTTTGGGATTACCTTGCAGTGTAAACATGCTCATACAGAGAAGCAAAAACATGAGTGGTTGAACATTCATCCTACAAACTACACACAAACAAATTTCCCCTTCCCACACTTGTGGCAAACCCCCCAAAATCAAAAGAAAAATTCTGTCTCCCGATATAGCCATCGACCGTTCCACACCCACGGGGAACAGCCTAAGCCACTCCTTCTTCATCCTCCCAATCACCCTAACTCTACTGCTTTTAATGACGTAACATTAACTCTCCTCTGTAGTTTTCCAACTTAACTCCAAAATTTTTAACAACTTTGTACATCATAGTTTGTTTTTTTTTTGTTTGTTTTGTTTTGTTTTTTTTAATATATAATACAATCTATATTTTGTAAACTTACTATTTACTTCAAGTCAGTCAGATGCCTGTGCAAATGCTTAATTATTCTACCTTATATTTTGTTCATGCTTAGCTCCCACCCGTCTCTTCTTCTTCTTTGATCTTCTTGATGAACTCCTGCGCCTCCTCTGGGGTCTTGAAGATGTGGGTTCTGCCCTCATACGTGGTCAGCAGTCTCGCAGGATAGATTACACCATGACGAATCCCAAGGTTGCGCAGCTCCTTACGTACGGGATCAAACTGCTTCCTCAATTGCTGGATTCCTGTGGCCAAATCTGGGTAGAACCGCACCTGCTGGTCCTGGTGTTTAATCTCTCCTTTAGCACGTGCAGCGTTGAAGATCTTCATCCTGTCTCTGTTGCTAAGAAACTTCATAATTAAGGTCCTCGGCGGTCCCTTATCTCTCCGTGGGCCAATACGTTGTGCTTTTTCCAGAACCACTGCTGATTGCAACTCCTCGCTGCCCAGCACCTCCGGAATCCACTTTTCCAGAAAGGAACATACGTCCCGACCTTCTGATTCCTCTGGAAGACCCACCAGCCTCAAATTATTCTGTCTCGACCGAGATTCCAAATCCAAAATATTATCTTCCAGAGATTTATTTTTTTTTTCCAAAGTGCGCACCTTTAATTGAAGACGGGTGACGTCATCTTCAGCACTAGCGAGACGGAGCTCCATCTGCGCCGTTCGTTCTACACAGTCACCCAATTCCTTTCTTATTCCTTCCAACGCTGTCATAATCCCATCAAATCTAGAGGAAAAGTCCGCTCTCATTGAACTCATGGCAGCCATCAGCGCATCTGCGCCATTCCCCGCAGAAATCGCACCGCCGCCAGCCTCCTCCGCCATATATGGAGCCTTGTTTGCTGCGTCACAGACCTGAAAGTCCGTTAATTTGGACTGTTTCGGCGGCTCGCTTTTTCCTTTTCCTGGTTTTCCAGCCTTAGGCTTCGCCGACATATCCTCGCCCAAACGCTGGGATACGTTCTGTCCCAAATGAGAGAGTTATTTGCCGATTTTTTTTCTCCAGGAGCAGAGCAGAGCGAGACACGTCCGTCCTACGTGGCAGCCATAACCGGAAATCCAATCAACACATAGTTAATTAAAAAACCAGGCTAAAAAGGTGGGTCTTTAGTTGCTTCTTAAAAACATCAATGGAAGGTGCAGATCTAAGTTCAAATGGTAAAGAGTTCCAAAGTCTGGGAGCAACAGCAGCAAAGACTCTTATCGCTTTGGTTCTGAGCCTAGTGCTAGGGACTATCAGTAGGTTCTGATTAAAAGACCTGGGAGACCTGCTGGGATGGCATAGATGGAGCAGGTCACTGATATAAGAAGTGCCTCATCATGAATGGCTTTGTAAGTAAGGACAAGAACTTTAAACTCAACTCTATAATTTACAGGAAGCCAATGCAAGGAGGCCAAAACAGGAGTGATATGACAGAATCTACTGGATTTAGTCAGTAATCTAGCAGCAGAGTTCTGGACTAACTGTAGGCAGTGTAATGAGGATTTACTGAGGCATGTGAAGAGAGCATTACAGTAGTCCAAACGTGAAGAAACAAAGGCATGAATAATTGTTTCTGACTGTAGGAAACCAGTGACCTAATTTTGGAGATATTCCTGAGGTGGAAAAAGCAGCTCTGGGTCAGAGATTTGACATGCTGATCAAAACTCATCGATTGGTCAAAAATGACACCAAGATTTTTTTAGATTAGACCGTACATTAGCCCTTCATGAACCAATGCTATTAACCATCATAGGAATTAGATTATCAGGTGCTACAATAAGGACTTCAGTTTTTTCAGCATTAAGATGCAAAAAGTTACTTGACATCTAGTTCTTAATTGCAGACAGACAATCATGAATAATATTTAAATTGTCAACATGGTCAGATTTAAAAGAAAAAAAAAAAAACAGCTGTAAATCATCAGTGTAGCAGTGATAAGACACACCTTTGAATTTGGTGATGATAGAACCAAGTGGCAGCATGTACAGGGCAAATAAAAGTGGACCCAGAATAGAACCCTGAGGCACCCCACAGGTTAAAGGAGCAGAGTCAGATGAGTAAGAGCCAACAGCTGTGGGAAAAACTCCTACCAGAAAGGTAGGAGGAAAACCAATCCAAGGCTTTTCCAGAAATCCCTACCCAATCTCTAAGCCTTTGTAACGGACTATAATGATCAGTAGTATCAAATGCCGCAGTAAGATCTAATGACACTAAAACAGAGCATTTGCCAGAGTCTGATGACATTAAAATATCATTCGACACCCTGAGAAGAGCGGTCTCTCTTGAGTGTTTCTGACGAAAGCCTGACTGAAATTCGTCAAAAATATTGTGTTCAATCAGAAAGTCGGTGAGCTGCTTGGCGACAACTTTTTGTAAAAGCTTAGAAACAAAAGGAAGCTTAGAAATTGGCCTGAAGTTTTTAAAAACAGATGGATCAAGGTTAGGTTTTTTTTTTTTTTTTTAAGTGGCTGCACAACTGCATGTTTAAAATACGAGGGGACACAACCAGATTCAAGTGAACTGTTAATGATATTAACCAGAGATGTACTCACTGAGCCAATTACCTCTTTCATCATTGAGGTAGGCAAGATATCTGAAGGGCAGGAGGAGGATTTCATGGAGCCCACCAACACTAACAAATCCTCAAAAGAAATTGGGGTAAAATAACTTAAAACGGCCTGTCTATTGGAACGGTCAGGATTGTAGAAGAGGAATGAGTAAAACCAGCCCTAACAGCAGTAACCTTGTCAACAAAGAAGGAAAGAAACTTGTTACGCTCATTAATTGAATGAACAGGGGGAGCAGAAGTGACAGGGTTAACTATACTGTTTATTGTCCTGAAGGGGATCTTTGGATTGTTGCTATTGGAGGAGATGATGTTGGAAAAATAAGAAGTCCTTGCTGTTTTAATCATATTGTTAAATTCAGTTAACAGTTCCTGAAGGTACAACCGATGCACCTCAAGTTTAGTGGACTTCCACAGTCTTTCCACCCTCTGACATTTACATCTAAAACAACAAAGATCTTCATTTAACCAGGGGGATGAATTAACAGCATGGACAATCCTGGTTTTCAGGGGAGCAACTACATCTAAGATGCTTGAACAGTATGAGTTAAAAGAGCACACCAAACTCTTGTCTTCATCAGAGGATAAAACCACACTGCTGTCAAAGGCAGCAGAAAATTTCACAGCTGAAAAACGGTCAATCACGCGAGAACATTTTACACGCTTGCCAGTGTAGCAGACTGATTTACAGTGGGGCAAAAAAGTATTTAGTCAGCCACCAATTGTGCAATCTCCCATTTAAAAGATGAGCGAGGTCTCCAATTTTCATCATAGGTATACCTCAACTATGACAGACAAAATGAGAAAAAAAATCCAGAAAATCACATTGTCTGATTTTTAAAGAATTTATTTGCAAATTATGGTGGAAATAAGTATTTGGTCAATAACAAAAGTTCATCTCAATACTTTGTTATATACCCTTTGTTGGCAATGACAGAGGTCAAACGTTTTTTGTAAGTCTTCACAAGGTTTTCACACACTGTTGCTGGTATTTTGGCCCATTCCTACATGCAGATCTCCTCTAGAGCAGTTCTTTGTGATAATTTATGTATTAACAGAGTATTCCTGGTGCAATTTGCAGCATTAGGTCTTTAAGATTTTTTTTTCCTGGCAAGTAAACTAGCTATTAAATTGATCATTTCCCTGATTGAATTGGGATTGGATTGAATCGGAATTGAATTGATTCTGGAAATTAGTGATAATTCCCAGCCCTACTAACGGCATAGGCCACACATGTCTGGTACACTGTGAGCTGCATGTAGGGTTAGCAGAGAAGCATAAATTGGGTTTATGGAAGCAGAATCCATATCTGCAACTTGCTGATGAAATTTCTAATACATTGCCACTGATGTCAGTGATTCTATATTTGTGTCCACAAATTTTGTGGTGGGAAAGGAGGGGGGGCGATTTACTTGAACTAAAATGTTTCCTTCATCAATTTGTCAACCCAAAATGAAAAATCTGCATGATTTCTTGTAAGCTATTTTCAGGATTTAGACTTGATTTAAAAACAAAACAAAAAAAAACTAAAAAAAAAACGAACAAACTAAGAAACTATTACTGCAAAATGACTGTCTATAACTTCATACAACTTAATATAAAATAAATGTAACTAATCCAGGTTCATTGTATGTGATTTAAAGCTGCCAGACAATCACTAGGCTGGTTTGATTGTCTCTTCTCTCATTTTTAAATTGTTAGTTGAATTGACTGACACCCCTGTAGTTAGTGACCTGGACTATTTGGATTGGTTACCAGCCCTCAAGTATTTTATACTTTACCTTAAAGAAATGGGTTGAGAGCAGAAAAGCCGTCTCCAGGCATTAGCATTGAATATAAGGCTACTGTACTTGATTAGCGTGTAATAATTAGCATATGCGTGTAATCAGCATTATTGTGCACCTCATAGTCCTGTGTGACCCTGCTTTGCATACGACCACAGAATAAGCGGCGCATCCCTCACTTCTCAACAAATGTGTTGTCAACTTAGCTTTGCTTCTCTCCTTCTCTTTTCTTTGGCTTTCTTTGGAAGCATTTTACTCCATTGCCAGTCTTTTTACCATTTTCCACAAAGCCTAGGTCTGGAATGTGCTGTGGTTGTGCTGCTCTCTTTTTTTTTTTTTTCTTTTTCATCTCTCTTACCTTTCTTATCATATTTGAGACTACTTTACATTTATCATGTTGTCACACTGTGCTGTTTCTGTCCTTAACCTTTTTCCCCTGTTCTCACCGCTGTCCTGCTATCCACCCTGAAATAGAGAGGGCTCTTATGGCTGTACCGAGGGAGTCTGGCTAATCCCTTCATTGAGAAAAGAGAAGAATTGAACCAGGCTAGGGTATGTGGGGGAGCTTGAGCATTTACCCCCTCATCTATACCCCGACTCCCAGCATGCGTGTGTGCGCGCGCACACACACACATTAGAGGGCAGAAAGTCACCCCCTCACCAATCATCATCATTTTGCCCACTTTGACCTTTTTATTCCCAGCTGTGTGCAGTTAGTTCCCTAGTTCATATATACTGCAGTAACTGCTACACATAAAAAAACTGAAATGGAAATGTTTGCCCTCACTCGGGTTGGATAAGTCTCAGGTTAATTGTAATTTGCTCATGGCTTGTTGGCAATATTTGAAACAAACTGGATATTTTTATTTATTTTTTTTTTAGTGACGAGTCTTGCGGTCACTTGTTGATTGGCAGACCTACATTAGTGTTTGAATTGGATGAAAGGAATCGATCTATATATTTAAATTTTTTTTAAAGAGGAAGAGGCTATGTTCTTCCAAAAATGAGGTGGATATGTCATCTTGGCATGTCACTTTAAAAGATGACTGTTTGCCTCTAAACCCCTGCATAATTTTTTAAATCTACCACAAGAAGATAGAAGGTTGCTGTTTTGTTTTTTTTTTGTTTTTTTGGGCTGCCTCTGCACATGTTTTTGTGCTCCTAATGGAAAGAGGTTTTTTTTTTTTTTTTTAAGAGTCCTGCCATATCACCTTAATGTGGATTTTTTGGGGGTTGTGGCTGGTTTGGAGGACCCCCCTCATGCAGCATAGTGTATTTGTTTGGACTTTCAGCAGACTGGGGCTGGGATGCAAGAGTGGGAGGACGGGGTGATGGGCATTATCAAAATTTCTCATTTTTTAGTCGGTTCCCATCTCACCCAGAGAGCACATTTAGGGGAGCGAACTTTGGGATCTCACTTTGTTTATGGATGGGAGTAGATAAAAGAGCTCTTATAGCTGTGTCTCTCACTCAGTCTTCTACCCCTCCTCTTCTCTTCTCCCACAGCTTCTCCCTCTCTCTTTTCTTTCTTTTTTCCATTTGGGCACTGGGGCGAGGGCGGGGGCCTTTGGTCATTAATAAAATGGGGAGAGATGCAATGTGTGTGTATGTGGATGTTGGGTACTGGGGGGGAGGCTTGTCAGGCACAGTCAAGTGTAATCCAAAGTCTACAGCATCCTCTTCGACAACTATTTTAATGGAAATGGGGAACATATTGTATCAAGGCTACCATATCCTACTTGAAATGACAGTATCAAAAGTGGGAGTTGATACTATGGCAACAAAGCAGCTTTTTGCCAGCTAGGCAAGTCGGAGAGAGGGTAGGCTGTCAGGCCGCAGGGGCCGGCAAGCAAGGGAACGAGTGAGAGAGTACATGGAGAGCTGAGAGCAAAAGACCCATCACCCCAGTGCTTTTGTTCCCAGTCTTTTTTTTCCCGTTTTGGAATATGATGCGGTGAGATGGTATTATGCTGCCATTTTTAATGCCATTATTTTGAAAGGTGGCTATAAGGGAGGGGTAAGAAGGGGGCATGGGGGAGGTTTAGGATGCACACTCTCAAACTTGACTTAATCCATCCTGCTAAAAGCTAATGCATGGTGGCCTTGAACTATTCTCTCAGGAGATGAGTGATCTTTGTCCCCTCTCTCCCTCTTTCTCTGTCTCACTGTTTTTAAGGGTTCTGCCTCTTTTCAACCCATTTTCAATGAGCCCAAGGTATTGTGTCCTACACATTATGAATCACATGCTCTTCCTATAGAGCGTAGTTTGCACCTTGTTCACCCATAATTGAGAGTGAAGCAAGAATGTCTGCTTTGATGCAGATCTTGCTTTATGCGCCTTTTTTGAACATCTCTTTTACATTTTTGCTTTTAATATGACTGGCGATCCGTTATTTGTCTTTTAGAAAGTTCAGAAATGCTATTTTTTTGTGCCTTCCGCCAAATATTTTTTGTTGCATCTTGATGTTTTTGTTTTTTTTTAAGTTTGTGCTTCTTTTTGTCAATTAATGAAATGCTAGCACCTGACGGGTTTGTGGGCTGGGCTTGTGTTCCAATCATTGAGACGCCCTGGCCCTAACCTCTAACCAGCTGTAAAGAGAACAGAGACTGAGGAAACCTGATCTTTGACTTGTGGAACTCTCACGCACCGCCTCTTTTTGTGCGTTTGTGTGCAAGAGAGGAAGCTTGAGTGAGACCTCTCAGTTTTCACTTCTGTCGTTTTCATTCCTCCTCTTGTCCTGCACGGCCAATCTCTTAATCACAGGGTTAAAGGGGGTGAGGGAATTGAAAGGCCAGGTGACTTTGCTTCCTTACACTCCCTCTGCTGCCGTTATTGTCTTGCGATAAGTGGTCTGGGATCAAGTGTGTGTACAAACAGGATGGAATGCTCTGGACTATTATATTTACATTGTTAACTGTGCAACTGGTCAAATCTTGTGCTCAACACCTGTGCACGTTCGCTCCCATGTACGTCAGCCAGTGCTTGCACGTGGATAAGTGTTTTTCTGTGTGCATGTGATGGGATTAGAGTCATGGCGGTGGCAGATTACCTGTAACTGTGATCTGTTGTGATGGGGATTAACTTTGCAGCGCTCCATGCTGTGAGGTAACATGACGCAGCGGGGACGGACCAGTGTGAGAGGAGAGTGGAGTTAATGCTAGGGCACTGGGGCGATAAAGCTAAGATAATCCACTTCTCTTGGGACCTAAGAAAGAGGGGGCATGAGGGGCTCATTGATGACTTCACCTGGGAAGAGCTTGAAATGGGTGGGAAAAGGAAGTTTCAGGTTGGTTGGCCACATAAAAAAGATGGAGTGGCAGAGGTTTTGCCCAGCATAAGGAAACACTAGAATTACTGCAGTTGTCACACAAACCAGATTATTTCACTTGCTTTAATTTTAAATCCCTATTGATATGACTCTATTATGCTATTGTGCTGTTTTTTCCCCCGTTCATTTCAGACTGCAAGTATTTGGACCACTACATTTTGTTTCATCTCTATTTTTGTAATAATAGAACGTGCACTTGATGGATAATTGTTTTTCAAGGAGCAGTAAATAATAATTCATGCACCAGTTGGCTCATATTTGCTTAGAAATGATTGAATGCAACATCCAAATTAAGGTGGGATTAGCTGATATTTTGCTAAAGTATAGAGCAGAGCAAATGTCACAATTTGTTTTTGTCAAAATAAGAAAATGGCAAGTAAATTGGACAATTAGAAGTGGAACTCATGATATAGAGATCTCATGATATAAGTGCTAATGTGTTTTCTTTCTATGTATTTGTTTTTTTATAACTTAAATATTAATTTCTGAGCATAGTACTAAATAAGATTAGTCAGAAAAGTTGATGCTGCCACTTTATTGGATACACTTTGGATCCCTGTTGCCTTTAAAACAGCATTATTTTGTCATACCATAGATTCAGCAAAGTACTAGAAACATTCTCCAGGTATTGTCCTATTTTGACACTGTACCATCACGTAGTTGTTGTAGATTTATCAGCCGCACACTTGTGATGCTTCATGCATGTAAAGCATGAATGGTTGTTCAAATTTCATCAGACAAGAAAACATTATTCCAATCTTTTAATGAATATTCTCAGTCATCCAGGTTATTAAGTATACTGTATGAAAGCTCAGTCAAGTCAACAGGATTCAAGTATTTTTTTTTTTTACTCTGAAACGTTTCACCATTCATCCATATAGATTCACCAGTCAGGAATGAATGTATAGAAGGATGCTAGCAGACATGCAATAACAACTGGCATGGCTATAGTGATACCAAGCAGCAAACTTTTGAAAAATAAACAAAATAAGCACTATTCAAATTTGTAAGACAAGAGTGCAAAAGAAGAAAAATGCAAAAATGAAAATAAACATTGCATGATGCAAAAAAATACATTGAAAACCAGAAAGCCCTCGGACAGCGCATTCCTCTGCCAAGGCTCCTTCTGTCCCTCATGGATCACCTCCAAAATATAATGGGTTCGTGTGCAGGCCACGAGCCAGTTCTGGTGAAAATTGCATCGTCTGTCCAGTGGTTTTGGAGGATTCTTGCTAATACACTGAGAAGATAAGAGCCTTGATGGAGGTATGTATTCTCGGCTCATCACCAAAATATAATGGGTTCCTCTCTAGCCCAAGGGCCACCTATAGTGAAAATTTTATCCAAATCCATCCAGTAGTTTTGGAGTATTGTTGCTAACACACTGTGAGAAGATAAGAGCCTTGGCGGAGATATGTGTTCTCGGATCATCACCAAAATGTAATGGTTCCTCTTTAGTCCAAGGACCACCTCTGGTGAAAATTTTATCCAAATCTATCCAGTAGTTTTTGTGTAATCCTGCTGCACAAATACAAACAAGGTCCTTGGTGAAGGTATGCATTCTCAGATCACCAAAATTTAATGGGTTCATCCTTGGCCCAAGGGCTACCTCTGGTGAAAATTTCATTAAAATCCGTACAGTAGTCTTTGTGTAATCCTGCTAACAAATAGACAAACAATCCGCCCTGAAAATATAACCTTCTTGGCGGAGGTAACAAGCAAACATTCAGAAAAGAAAAAAAAACACTAAATATACAGGTTCAGGGCGGCACGGTGACGGAGTGGTTAGCACTGCGACAGCCCAGCAACTCACCCTTGGCCGGGGGATCCTGGGTTCAATCCCAGCCCCCGACCAACAGTGATCTGTGTGGAGTTTGCATGTTCTCCCCGTGTCTGCGTGGGTTTACTCCGGGATTTCTCCAGTTTCCTCCCACATGCCAAAAACATGCAAGTTAGGTTAATTGGCATCAAAACTGGGGATTGCAAATTGTCCTTAGGTATGATTGTGAGAGTGAATGGTTGTCTGTCTCTCTGTGTTGGCCCTGTGATAGACTGGCGATCTGTCCAGGGTGTACCCTGCCTCTCGCCCAAAGATGCTGGGATAGGCTCCAGCCCCCCGCGACCCGAAAAGGATTAAGCGGAAGAAGATGAATGAATGAATGATAAATATACAGGTGCATTTCAATAAAGTAGAATGTCATCAAAAAGTTGATTTATTTCAGCAATTCAATTCACAAGATGAAATCCCTATATTACATAGATTAATTACACACAGAGTGATATATTTCGTGTTTGTTCCTTTTAATTTTTATGGTTATAGCTTATAACTCACGACGAACCCAAATTGTTTCTCAAAAGTTTCTCAGAAAATTGGAATGTTATATAAAATTAACTTTAGAAAATGAATTTTTAATGGAAATGTTGGCCAACTGAAAAGTATATCCATGTACACACTCAATACTTGGTTGGTGCTCCTTTTGCATGAATTACTGCATCAGTGTGGTGTAGCATGAAGACAATCAATCTGTGGTACTGCTGAGGTGTTAAGAAAGTCCAGGTTGCTGATAGCAGCCTTCAGCTCATCTGCATTGTTGGATCTGGTGTCTCTCATCTTCCTCTTGACAGTACAGCATAGATTCTCTATGGGGTTTAGGTCAGGAGAGTTTGCTGGCCAATCAAGCACAGTGATACCATGGTCATTAAACCAGATTTTGGTACTTTTGGTAGTGTGAGTAGTGGCCAAGTCCTGCTGGAAATGAAATCAGTATCTCCATAAAGCTTGTCAGCAGAAGAAAGCATGAAGTGCTCTAAAAACCTCCTGATAGACAACTGTGCTGACTTTGGACTTGATGACACACAGTGGACCAGCACCAGCAGATGATGTCTTTTCAGATGAAAGTAAATTCTGCATTTTATTTGGAAATCTAGGTCCCACAGTCTGCAGGAGATGTGGAGAGGCACAGAATCCTAAGTTGATTGAGGTCCAGTGTGAAGTTTCCACATTACTGATGATTTGGGGAGCCATGTCATCTGCTGGTGTTCGTCCGCTGTCTTTTATCAAGTCCAAAGTTAGCACTGCTAGGAAATTTTAGAGCACTTCATGCTTCCCTCTGCTGACAAGCTTTATGGAGATGCTGATTTCCTTTTCCAGCAGAACTTGGCCCACACTGCCAAAAGTACCAAAATCTGGTTTAATGACCATTGTATCACTGTGCTTTATTGGCCAGCAAACTCTCTTGACCTAAACCCCATAGAGAATCTATGGAGTATTGTCAAGAGGAAGATGAGACACCAGACCCAACAATGCAGACAAACTGAAGGTTGTGCTATCAAAGCAACCTGGGCCTTCATAACTCCTCAGCAGTGCTATGCCGCGTTGTTGCAGTAATTCATGCAAAAGGAGCCCCAACCAAGTATTGAACGTGTACATAGACACTTTTTAGTCAGCTAACATTTCTGTTAAAAATCTTTTTAATTTTTTTTAAAATTGATGTAATATTCAAATTTTTTGAGAAACTGAATTTGGGGTTTTCATGAGCTATGTCATAACCATCAAAATTTTAAAAAAAACTAGAGGGCACTCAGAGAGCGCATACCTCCACCAAGGCTCCCTCCCTCCTTTTGTCCTCTTCTCCATCCCTTTGTCCGTCCATTGCAAGCTAGGGTCTTGGCGGAGGTATGCACTCACGGATCACCTCCAACATGTATTGAGTTCATCTTTGGGCTAAGGGCCACCACTGGTGAAAATGTCATCCAATTCATCTGTGTTTTTGCGTGATCCTGCGAACAGAGAAACGGAGCAAAAATGACTAGAAAAGCACTCGGAGAGCAGACCTCCGGCAGACAGCTCATTTCCCCCAAATGACATTGTTAGAAATGCAGCAGTTTTCTAAATGCAACATTTCTGCATTTGGTATTGATGAAAAATACTAATTCGTTTCCTTCTATAAGATTTATTGAAATGACAAATAAAGAGTATTAAGTAACTTAGCTACGTAAAATTTAACCAAGTTGATACAGATTTTTCCTAAAAATTCCTGGATCCAGGTGGTGATCCAGATCACCACAAAAATCTATTCATCTGCTCCCCATGCCATTGCACACCTTTCCTGAAAATTTAGTCAAAATCCATTCATAAATTTTGGAGTAATGTTGCTAAGAGGAAAATATGTATTTCAACAGGTAAACAGTACTGAGTTAGGTATAATAAGATATATTTAACACTTATGATGCATTTTGAGCGGGACGTGAACTTGATGTAGGATTAAAAACAATTGAAATAATGCAGTCACAAGGTTGCATGGAAAAATACATAAATTTACTGGATATATACATGTAGATACTGTATAAATACATATTCTGTGCGTCAACAATGAACAATTACAGTGTACTTTTTGGCACAATTCCTGCAAAAACATTACCACCTCTTCTTGGCGGAGGTAATAAAAATGAAACCTTGTCCAGTGCTGTGTGTTTACATACCGTGTGGGTAGCGTGCCTTGCAAGACATACTTAGCTTGTGTGCTGGTACGAGGTTCCTTGTGGCATTACACACCTTTCCTGAAAATGTTATCAAAATCTGCTCATAAATCGCAGTTTGCTTGCTTTTTGTTGATGTCTTCAGATGAAATAATGTCAGCCATCACTTACTGTGTATGGGTGTGGAGGTGAACGTAACTTCGTGGACACGTCTTAAAGTGGGGGGACACATCTAAAAGGGAAAGCTCCATATTATTATTATTATCCCCCCCCCCCAAAAAAAAATCCTGCATGCACATCGTGATCCAGATTGCCACCAAAATCTAATCATCTGTTCCCCGTGCCATTACACAACTTTGCTGAAAATTTCATCAAAATCCATTCAGAACATTTTGAGGTATGTTGCTAACAGACAGACAAGCCAACAAACCAACCAACGCCACTAAAAACATTACCTCCTCCTCTTGGCGGAGGTAATAAATACTTGAAATACGTATATCACTGTGTGTGTAATGAGTCTATCTAATAGAGGAGTTTCATTTTTACCTCCACCAAGAAGATTATATAATCGGAGTGGCTTGTCTGTCTGTTGGCCCATCCGTCTGTTTGTCTGTTAGCAGGATTACACAAAAACTACTTGGATGGATTTTCACCAGAGGTAGCCCTTGGGCCAAGGATGAACCCATTAAATTTTGGGTGATGATCTGAGAGTGAATACCTCCACCAAGGACTTTGTTTGTATTTGTGCAGCAGGATTACACAAAAACTACTGGATCGATTTAGATGAAATTTTCACCAGAGGTAGTCCTTGGGCTAGAGATGAACCCATAACATTTTGGTGATGACCCCAGAATGCATACCTCCACCAAGGCTCTTATCTTCTAGGTGTGTTAGTAAGGCCATTGTCGTCAGCGCCATCTTCTTTGCTGCTTTCTTTTGGTGTAGCAGTGTCAGAGCCAGCGACACCAACAGACTTGACAAGATTATCAAGAAGGCTGGCTCTGTAATTGGTCTCAGGCCGGAGACCTTTGAGAATGTGGTGGAGAGGAGGATACTGAACAAACTGCGATCCATCATGGACAATCCTGATCATGCCCTCCACCACACATTGGACAGACACTTTTTTCAGCAGACTACTACAGCTTCGCTGCCGAATGGTCAGGTACAGGAAATCTTTCCTGCCACATGCCATTTCACTGTACAATAACTCACTCTAGTGTTGAATTATGGTCATAACTATGCTGCCATACTGCACCTTGGAATCTAATTGGTACCTCACATTGCAGTCTGCGCCTAATAGTCCTGTATTGTACGGTGAGTACAATTCATGTATTTATACGGGTCATCTATTAATCTGTGATGGATATAAAGTTATCTAGGCAGTTTCACTTTCCATGGGTAATTCCTTTTTCTTTTACGATGTGTGTGTTTTTGTCGCTTTGGTCATGTACTGTCATGCTGCTGTTACACTGTAATTTCCCAATTTGGGATCAATAAAATGCATCCATCTATCTATCTCTAACTATTTCTATCTCTATCTACAGTGGTATGAAAAAGTGTTTGCCCCCTTCCTGATTTTTCATTTGTTTGTATGTTTGTCACACTTAAATCTTTCAGATCATCAAACAAATTTAAATATTAAAAAGACAACACAAGTAAACACAAAATGCAGTTTTTAAATGGAAGGTATTTTTTTTATTAAGGGTAAAAAAAATCCAAACCTACATGGCCCTGAAAAAGTGATTGTCCCCCGGTAAAACATAAATTAACTGTGGTTTATCACCTCTTTGGAAAGCTCGGTTCAATGTCTCTAGCCACACCCAGGTCTGATTACTGCCACACCTATTCTCAATCAAGAAATCATTTACACACGTGGACAAAATTTTTGGTACCCTTCTGTTAATGAAAGAAAAACCCACAATGGTCACAGAAATAGCTTGAATCTGACAAAAGTGGTAATAAATAAAAATTCTATGAAAATTAACCAATGAAAGTCAGACAATGATTTTGAATTGTGATTCAACAGAATTATTTTAAAAAACAAACTCATGAAACAGGCCTGGACAAAAATGATGGTACCCCTAGAAAAGATTGAAAATAATGTGACCATAGGGACATGTTCAACCAAGATGTGTCCTCTAATTAACATCACAGGTGTCTACAAACTTGTAATCAGTCAGTCGGCCTATTTAAAGGGTGACAAGTAGTCACTGTGCTGTTTGGTGACATGGTGTGTACCACACTAAACATGGACCAGAGGAAGCAAAGGAGAGAGTTGTCTCAGGAGATTAGAAAGAAAATTATAGACAAGCATGTTAAAGGTAAAGGCTATAAAACCATCTCCAAGCAGCTTGATGTTCCTCTGACTAGAGTTGCACATATTATTCAGAAATTTAAGATCCACGGCACTGTAGCCAACCTCCCTAGACGTGCCCGCAGGAGGAAACTTGATGAAAAATGGAAGAGACAGATGATACGAATGGTAACAAAAGAGCCCAGAACAACCTCTAAACACATGCACGGTGAACTCCAAGGTCAAGGTACATCAGTGTCAGATCGCACCATCCGTCGTTGTTTGAGCCAAAGTGGACTTCATGGGAGACGACCAAGGAGGACACCACTGTTGAAAACAAATCATAAAAAAGCCAGACTGGAATTTGCCAAACTGCATGTTGACAAGCCACAAAGCTTCTGGGAGAATGTCCTATGGACAGACGAGACAAAACTGGAACTTTTTGGCAAGGCACATCAGCTCTATGTTCACAAACGCAAAAATGAAGCATACCAAGAAAAGAACACTGTTCCTACTGTGAAACATGGAGGTTTTGTTATGTTCTGGGGCTGCTTTGCTGCATCTGGCACAGGGTGTCTTGAATCTGTGCAGGGTACAATGAAATCTCAAGACTATCAAGGTATTCTAGAGAGAAATGTGCTGCCCAGTGTCAGACAGCTTGGTCTCAGTCGCAGGGCATGGGTCTTGCAACAGGATAATGACCCAAAACACACAGCTAAAAACACCCAAGAATGGCTAAGAGTGAAACACTGGACTATTCTAAAGTGGCCTTCTGTGAGCCCTGATCTAAATCCTATTGAACATCTGTGGAAGGAGCTGAAACATGCCGTCTGGAGAAGGCACCCTTCAAACCTGAGACAACTGGAGCAGTTTGCTCATGAGGAGTTGGCCAAAATACTTGCTGAGAGGTGTAGAAGTCTCATTGACAGTTAGAGAAATCGTTTGATTGCAGTGATTGCCTCAAAAGGTTGTGCAACAAAATATTAAGTTAAAGGTACCATCATTTTTGTCCAGGCCTGTTTCATGAGTTTGTTTTTTAAAATAATTCTGTTGAACCACAATTCAAAAGCATTGTCTGATTTTCATTGGTTAATTTTCATAGAATTTTTATATATTACCACTTTTGTCAGATTCAAGTTATTTCTGTGACCATTGTGGGTTTTTCTTTCATTACCAGAGGGGTACCAACAATTTTGTCCACGGCTGTAAATAGGACCTGCCTGATAGAACTCCTAATACAAAGATATAGAGTGGTGATAATCAAGTCAGTGGCGGTAATGCACCTGTAAGCTGGTTGCCAACTGCCAATCGAATCTAAAAGAAGAAGAAGAAGTGAAGTAGACCAAAAGATCCTCAAAACCTAGACATCAACCTAAGCAGGGCTGCTCGCAGAGATAGCAAAAAGACGTAACAAACTAATAGTTTTTTGAATGCAAAAGATGCAATAGACTTACACAATGGTCCCCTCCGGCATACAACTAGGAACATACCGGTCGCTATGGAGGGTGAGAATATGTATGGGCACATAATCATACCATGTAGGATAACTAAGTAGACGGTTATGCTGTTTCATTCCATCTAGCAACAATGCTCTGCACTGTGTGTGTTTATATATTTGCATATTTATTCCATCTAGCTACAATGCTCAGCACTGGGTGTGTTTATATATTTATATATCTACATATTATTCCATCTAGCTACATTGCTCCGCACTGTGTGTGTTTATATACTTGCATATTTATTCCACCTAGCTGCAATGCTCCGTACTGTGGGTGTTTATATATTTACATATTTATTCCATCTAGCTACAATGCTCTGCACTGTGTGTTCATATATTCATATATTTATTCCATCCAGCTACAATGCTCTGCACTGTGTGTCTGTGTGTGTGTATATATATATATTTTATAGTAATACGTACATATGTTTATTAGCTGCTCTTGCTTGCTTGTTTTTTTTCTTGCCTTCTGATTGTTGCTCTGAGTGTTGCTATCCCTGTGCTGTTGCAATCCTGGAATTTCCCCGTTGTGGGACTAATAAAGGCTTATCTTATCTTATCTTATCTTATCATGCTGCAATCCAAAGAAATTCAGGAACAAATGAAAAACGAAGTAATTGAGGTCTTTCAGTCTGGAAAAGGTTATAAAGCCAGTTCTAAAGTTTGGGACTCCAGTGAACCACAGTGAGAGCCATTATCCACAAATGACAAAAACATGCAACAGTGGTGAACCTTCCCAGGAGTGGCCGCCCAACCAAAATGATCCGAAGTGCAGCTAAGACTTATCCAAGAGGTCACAAAAGACCCCACAACATCCAAAAAACTGCAGGCCTCACTTGCCTCAGTTAAGGTCAGTGTTCATGACTCCACCATAAAGAGTACTGGGCAAAAATGGCCTGCATGGCAGAGTTCCAAGACAAAAACCACTGCTGAGCCAAAAGACTATAAAGGCTCAGCCCAGTTTTGCCAGAAAACATCTTGATGATCCCCAAGACTTTTGGGAAAATATTCTGTGGACTGACGAGACAAAAATTGAACTTTTGGGAACGTGTGTGTCCCATTACATCTGGCGTAAAAGTAACACAGCATTTTGGAAAAGGAACATCATACCAACAGTAAAATATGGTGGGGGTAGTATGATGGTCTGGGGCTGTTTTGCTGCTTCAGGACCTGGAAGACTTGCTGTGGTAATTGGAGCCATGAGTTCTACTGTCTACCAAAAAATCCTGAAGGAGAATGCCCGGCCATCTGTTCATGACCTCAAGCTGAAGTGCACTTGGGTTCTGCAGCAGGACAGTGATCCAAGACACACCAGCAAGTCCACCTCTGAATGGCTTAAGAAAAACAAAATGAAGACTTTGGAGCGGCCTAGTCAAAGTCCTGACTTTAATCCGATTGAGATGCTGTGGCATGACCTTAAAAAGACGGTTCATGCTCGAAAACCCTCCAGTGTGGCTGAATTACAACAATTCTGCAAAGATGAGTGTGGACAACACCGTTCCCACCAAGACCATACGGTGTTGCTCAAACAACAAACCCTGGATCAACCCTGAGATAAAAACACTTCTGAGAGAGAAGAGGAGGATCTTCAGGTCGGGGAACAGGGAGATGCTGAAGTCCGTACAGAGGGAACTGAGGAGAAAGATCAGAGAAGACAAGGACAGCTTCAGGAAGAAGATGAAGGACAAGCTGCAACAGAGCGACATCAGCGGGGTCTGGAGAAACCTTAAAACCATCTCTGGGCTCCAGAATACCTCCCCCCAGGCCACGGGGGGCAGGGAGTGGGCGAACAATCTGAATCTGTTTTTTAATAGGTTTGACCAACCACCCTCCCCCCCGACTGCACAACAACCACTGCTGCCACTGAAGACATCAAATCCTGCTGCCCACTCCCCACTCCACCATCACCCCCCCACTCCCAACACACAGCCCCCCCAACCTGACCCTCACTAAGACCCAGGTGAGGACGGAGCTGAGGAAGATCAAGGCGAGGAAGGCGTCGGGACCGGACGGCATCAGTGCTAAGCTCCTCAAGTCCTGTGCAGACCAGCTGTGTGGGATTGTGGAGTACATCTTCAACCTGAGCCTGAAGCTGGGGAGGGTACCACAGTTGTGGAAAACATCTTGTGTGGTACCTGTACCAAAGACTTCCCACCCCAAAGATCTGAACAGCTACAGAACAGTGGCCCTGACGTCCCACATGATGAAGACAATGGAGAGACTGCTCCTTGCTCACCTCCGCCCCCTGGTGGGTCCAGCGATGGATCCACTCCAGTTCGCCTACCAGCATGGTATTGGGATGGAGGATGCAGTCATCTTCCTCCTTCACCGTTCTCTGTTCCACCTGGAGAAGCCCGGGAATACAGTGAGGATCATGTTCTTTGACTTCTCCAGTGCTTTCAACACCATCCAACCGATGATCCTGAAGGACAAGCTGCTGTGCGCAGGGGTGGACCAGCACCTGTCATCATGGATCCTGGACTACCTCACAAACCGGCTACAGTTTGTGAGAACCCGGGACTGTGTGTCTGACACGATCATCGGTAGCATGGGGGCCCCCCAGGGAATGGTTTTGGCTCCCTTCCTGTTCACCCTTTATACTGCGGACTTCTCACACAACACAACATACTGCCATCTACAGAAGTTCTCTGACGACTCTGCGATCGTTGGCCTCATCTCCAACGGAGATGAAGCTGAGTACAGAGGGCTTATCCAGGACTTTGTGGACTGGTGCCATCGGAACTGCCTCCAGATCAACGCGAGAAAAACTAAGGAGCTGGTGGTGGACTGCAGCAGGCAAGGACAACCCCTCACAGCACCAGTAAACATCCAGGGAACAGACATTGAGATGGTGAAATCCTACAAGTACCTGGGTGTTCATCTGAACAATAAACTAGACTGGTCACACAATACTGACGCACTCTACAAGAAGGGACAGCGCAGGCTGTTCCTACTGAGGAGACTCAGGTGTTTTGGTGTACAAGGAGCGCTGCTGAAGGCATTCTACGACACGGTGGTGGCATCAGCCATCACTTTTGGAGTGGTCTGCTGAGGCAGTGGCATTACAGCAGCTGATAGGAAGACTGAACAAACTGATCAAGAAAGCTACCTCTGTCCTGGGGCAGCGCCTTGACCCAGTGGAGGAGATGGGAGAGAGAAGGATGGTGGCTCAACTGTCATCTCTGCTGGAGTCCGAGTTCCACTCTATGCAGGACACACTGAATGCACTAAGGAGCTCATTTAGCAGCAGACTACATCATCCTAGGTGCACAACCGAGAGGTTTTGCAGGTCCTTCCTACCAACGGCTGTCAGACTGTATAACCTAAGCAGGGCTGCTCGCACAGATAGCAAAAAGACGTGACAACCTAATAGTATTGAATGCAAAAGACGCAATAGACTTACACAGTGGTCCTCTCCGGTATACAACTAGGAAAATACCGGTATCTACGGAGGGTGACAATATGTATGGGTACATAATCATACTATGTAGGATAACTAAGTAGACGGTTATGCTGTTTCATTCCATCTAGCTGCAATGCTCCGCACTGTGTGTGTTTGTTTTTATATTTATATATTTATTCCATCTAGCGACAATGCTCCACACTGTGTGTTTATATATTTACATATTTATTCCATCTAGCTACAGTGCTCCGCACTGTGTGTTTATATATTTACATATTTATTCCATCTAGCTACGGTGCTCCGCACTGTGTGTTTATGTGTTTGCATATTTGTTCCATCTAGCTACAATGCTCCGCACTGTGTGTGTGTTTTTATATTTACATGTTTGTTCCATCTAGCTACAGTGCTCCGCACTGTGTGTTTATATATTTACATATTTATTCCATCTAGCTACGGTGCTCCGCACTGTGTGTTTATGTGTTTGCATATTTGTTCCATCTAGCTACAATGCTCCGCACTGTGTGTGTGTTTTTATATTTACATATTTATTCCATCTAGCTACAGTGCTCCGCACTGTGTGTTTATATATTTACATATTTATTCCATCTAGCTACAATTCAACGCACTGTGTGTTTATATGTTCATATATTTATTCCATCTAGCTACAATGCTCCGCACTGTGTGTGTGTTTTTATATTTACATGTTTGTTCCATCTAGCTACAATGCTCCGCACTGTGTTTATATATTTGCATGTTTGTTCCATCTAGTTGCAATGCTCCGCACTGTGTTTATATATTCATATATTTATTCCATCTAGCTACAACGCTCCACACTGTGTTTATATATTCACATATTTATTCCATCTAGCTACAATGCTCCGCATTGTGTGTGTTTATATGTTCATATATTTATTCCATCTAGCTACAATGTGCCGCACTGTGTATTTATATATCTATATATTTATTCCATCTAGCTGCAATGCTCCGCATCGTGTGTCTATATATTTATGTTTATATGTACATATGTATACTCGCTGCTCTTGTTTTTTTCTTGCCTTCTGATTGTTGCTCTGAGTGTTGCTATCCCTGTGCTGTTGCAATCCTGGAATTTCCCCATTGTGTGACTAATAAAGGCTTATCTTATGAGTGGGCCAAAATTCCTCCACAGCACTGTAAAAGACACATTGCCAGTTATCGCAAACACTTGGCTGCAGTTGTTACTGCTAAGGGTGGCCCAAGCGGTTATTAGGTTTAGGGGGGCAATCACTTTTTCACACAGGGCCATGTAGGATTGGACTTTTTTGTTCCCTTAATAACAAACACCTTCATTTAAAAATTGCATTTTGTGTTTACTTGTCATCTTTGTCTAATATTTTTTTTTCCACAATATCTTTATTGAACCTTTTTTTTTTTTTTTAACAAACATGATACAAACAATCAAACACTAACACTAAAGTACTACAAAAAAAAAAAAATGCACTAAAAACACCAACAACCACCAACAAAATCAAGTCTTCAACAATGCTCCTCTGTTTAGTCTAGACAATCCAATACATAAGTATACATATTATGTTCACCAGTTTGGAATTTACAAGGTCCACACACATCATTCACCTTCTTCTTCAAGAGTTATGTTTAAATTTTTTACATAATCAATAAAAGGTCTCCATATATTCTCAAACACAATTTCCTTTGATTTCAGTATATATGTTATTCTTTCTAATGGAAGGTTTGTTAACATCTGTCTTAACCACTGAGTCACATCTGGTCTATGAGTCTTTTTCCATAATAGTGCAATACATTTTTTGGCATTAAGCAAACTGAGGTCTATGAATGTTCTTTCACTTTTTTTTTTCCACAATATCTTTATTGAACCTTTTTTTTTTTTTTTTAACAAACATGATACAAACAATCAAACACTAACGCTAAAGTACTACAAAAAAAAAAAAAATGCACTAAAAACACCAACAACCACCAACAAAATCAAGTCTTCAACAATGCTCCTCTGTTTAGTCTAGACAATCCAATACATAAGTATACATATTATGTTCACCAGTTTGGAATTTACAAGGTCCACACACATCATTCACCTTCTTCTTCAAGAGTTATGTTTAAATTTTTTACATAATCAATAAAAGGTCTCCATATATTCTCAAACACAATTTCCTTTGATTTCAGTATATATGTTATTCTTTCTAATGGAAGGTTTGTTAACATCTGTCTTAACCACTGAGTCACATCTGGTCTATGAGTCTTTTTCCATAATAGTGCAATACATTTTTTGGCATTAAGCAAACTGAGGTCTATGAATGTTCTTTCACTTTTATTAAAATTATGCTTTTCTGGGTACAGACCCAACAAAAACAGTTTAGGATTCAGTATGATTTGTTTTGAGATTATTTTTTCAATTGTTACCCTCACCTCTTCCCAAAACATTCTTATTAATCTACATTCCCATAAACAATGAAATAGGGTTCCTTTACTTTCCATGCATTTTGTGCATGTATCTGGTATATTTTTGTTATATCTATTTAACTCCTCCGGTGTAACATACATCCGCATTAACCATTTGAAATGTATCAATTTAAGGCGTGCATTTATTGATTTGGTTTGAGCTTCTGTACAAGCCAATTCCCATTGTTCCTCCGAAATTTCAATTTGCAGATCTTCTTTCCAGTAGTTTAATCTTTTCAGTGAATTTTCACTTGAAGATAGTGTCAATGAGTTATAAAACTCTGAAATAATACCCTTTCTTTTACTATCTTTCATCATCATTTTTTCCAAGGATGAATAAATGAATAAATGCTCTGCACTGTGTGTGTTTATATATTTACATATTTATTCCATCTAGCTACAATGCTCAGCACTGGGTGTGTTTATATATTTATATATCTACATATTATTCCATCTAGCTACATTGCTCCGCACTGTGTGTGTTTATATACTTGCATATTTATTCCACCTAGCTGCAATGCTCCGTACTGTGGGTGTTTATATATTTACATATTTATTCCATCTAGCTACAATGCTCTGCACTGTGTGTTCATATATTCATATATTTATTCCATCCAGCTACAATGCTCTGCACTGTGTGTCTGTGTGTGTGTGTGTGTATATATACACTCACCGGCCACTTTATTAGGTACACCATGCTAGTAACGCGTTGGACCCCCTTTTGCCTTCAGAACTGCCTCAATTCTTCGTGGCATAGATTCAACAAGGTGCTGGAAGCATTCCTCAGAGAGTTTGGTCCATATTGACATGATGGCATCACACAGTTGGCGCAGATTTGTCGGCTGCACATCCATGATGCGAATCTCCCGTTCCACCACATCCCAAAGATGCTCTATTGGATTGAGATCTGGTGACTGTGGAGGCCATTTGAGTACAGTGAACTCATTGTCATGTTCAAGAAACCAGTCTGAGATGATTCCAGCTTTATGACATGGCGCATTATCCTGCTGAAAGTAGCCATCAGAAGTTGGGTACATTGTGGTCATAAAGGGATGGACATGGTCAGCAACAATACTCAAGTAGGCTGTAGCATTGCAACGATGCTCAATTGGTACCAAGGGGCCCAAAGAGTGCCAAGAAAATATTCCCCACACCATTACACCACCACCACCAGCCTGAACCATTGATACAAGGCAGGATGGATCCATGCTTTCATGTTGTTGACGCCAAATTCTGACCCTACCATCCGAATGTCGCAGCAGAAATCGAGACTCATCAGACCAGGCAACGTTTTTCCAATCTTCTATTGTCCAATTTCGATGAGCTTGTGCAAATTGTAGCCTCAGTTTCCTGTTCTTAGCTGAAAGGAGTGGCACCCGGCGTGGTCTTCTGCTGCTGTAGCCCATCTGCCTCAAAGTTCGACGTACTGTGCGTTCAGAGATGCTCTTCTGCCTACCTTGGTTGTAACGGGTGGTTATTTGAGTCACTGTTGCCTTTCTATCAGCTCGAACCAGTCTGGCCATTCTCCTCTGACCTCTGGCATCAACAAGGCATTTCCGCCCACAGAACTGCCGCTCACTGGATATTTTTTCTTTTTCGGACCATTCTCTGTAAACCCTAGAGATGGTTGTGCGTGAAAATCCCAGTAGATCAGCAGTTTCTGAAATACTCAGACCAGCCCTTCTGGCACCAACAACCATGCCACGTTCAAAGTCACTCAAATCACCTTTCTTCCCCATACTGATGCTCGGTTTGAACTGCAGGAGATTGTCTTGACCATGTCTACATGCCTAAATGCACTGAGTTGCTGCCATGTGATTGGCTGATTAGAAATTAAGTGTTAACGAGCAGTTGGACAGGTGTACCTAATAAAGTGGCCGGTGAGTGTATTTTATAGTAATACGTACATATGTATATTAGCTGCTCTTGCTTGCTTGTTTTTTTCTTGCCTTCTGATTGTTGCTCTGAGTGTTGCTATCCCTGTGCTGTTGCAATCCTGGAATTTCCCCATTGTGGGACTAATAAAGGCTTATCTTATCTTATCTTATCTTAAATGGGTTGAGTGAGAGCTTTATTTTGATTTGATCAAATAAAGTTTCTAAGTTGAAGATATTTAAAAAAATGTGTTCTATTGAGATTAAATTTGATCCTCAGCTCTTCAAAAGACATTATGTTGTCTGCACATGGCAAATATAAATCCTGAATCTTTTGTATCCCTTTTAAATTCCATACTTTAAATACAGCGTCCGCTGTATTTAAAATATTGATTACCCCATTTACGTCCATTTAAAATATTGATTACCCCATATTGGACTAAATTGTGACAATAACTGTGGTTCTTTTAAATAGTTTTTAGCTTCACACCATATTTTGATCATATGCTTTACAAATGGATTTTTAACTTGTTTTTGTAATTTTTTTGCCGAATCTGAGTATATGAATATGGGAAGAGGTAAAGGTAAATTGTATGATTCCATTTCAGTCCAGTGAGGGAGATCATTTGATGAAAAATAATATGTCATAGACCTCAGTTGTGCCGACCAATAATACAACATAAAATTTGGACATTTCAGACCTCCACGATCAAATGGTAAATATAATAAAGACAGACGTAATCTAGCCCTCCTGTTGTTCCATATAAATTCCACTAACTTTTTTTTTATTCTTGAGAATAGATCTAAAGGTGGTGATAAGGGAATGTATTGAAATAAATAAAGTATTTTAGGTAAAATATTACTTTTAAGTATATTGATTCTCCCGATCATCGACATTGGTAGTGACATCCATCTCTGAGTTAACTCATTGATATCTGACATTAAGGCTTCATAGTTGACGCTGGCGACTGATTCTAGCTTAGGCATAATTTGGATTCCTAAATATTAAAACTGATTTACAACATTGAATTGATTTGCCTCAGGGGCTGGGTAATTTCTCTGGGTCTCATTTAGCATTAATATTGAAGATTTAGTTTTATTTATTTTATATCCTGATATTTCCCCAAAATTCTTTATTAAATTCAACAAGGTTGGAATTGATTTTTTTAGATTCGACATAAACAAAATTATATCATCGGCGTACAGGGAGATTTTATGTTCTGTTGGTCCAACTTTAATTCCATATATTTGTGAATGTAAACGTATCGCTATCGCTAAAGGTTCAATTGCCATAGTAAACAGTAAAGGTGAAAGTGGACAGCCTTGTCGACATCCTCTATTGATTTTTATTGGTTTTGAAATATTATTTGTTAGGATTTCTGCTGTAGCATTATTGTATATTATTTGAACCCATTTTATGAAATTATTTCCAAGTCCAAACCTTTGTAGGATTTCAAAAAGAAAGGGCCATTCAACTCTATCAAAGGCCTTTTCGGCGTCCAATGATAGGAGAGCTGTATCCGGTGCTTCTTTATTAAAATAAATAATATTAAATAGTCTTCTTACATTATGGAAGCCTTGTCTACCCTTTATAAAGCCATTCTAATCTCGATTAATAATATTTGGTAAAATTTCTTGTATTCGTCTTGCTAAAATTTTACAGATTATCTTAAGGTCGGCGTTTAATAGGCTTATTGGTCTCATATTTTCACATTTATTAGAGGGCTTACCTGGTTTTGGCAGCAGTATAATTAAGGCATTATTTATGTATGATGGTAAATTATTATTTTGAAATGCTTCTAAAACCATTTCCAAAAAAGGTTTTATTAATTTATTCTTAAATTTTTTATAAAGGTCAACTGGAAGACCATCATGTTCTTTCACTTTTATTAAAATTATGCTTTTCTGGGTACAGACCCAACAAAAACAGTTTAGGATTCAATATGATTTGTTTTGAGATTATTTTTTCAATTGTTACCCTCACCTCTTCCCAAAACATTCTTATTAATCTACATTCCCATAAACAATGAAATAGGGTTCCTTTACTTTCCATGCATTTTGTGCATGTATCTGGTATATTTTTGTTATATCTATTTAACTCCTCCGGTGTAACATACATCCGCATTAACCATTTGAAATGTATCAATTTAAGGCGTACATTTATTGATTTGGTTTGAGCTTCTGTACAAGCCAATTCCCATTGTTCCTCTGAAATTTCAGTTTGCAGATCTTCTTTCCAGTAGTTTAATCTTTTCAGTGAATTTTCACTTGAAGATAGTGTCAATGAGTTATAAAACTCTGAAATAATACCCTTTCTTTTACTATCTTTCATCATCATTTTTTCCAAGGATGAGTAAATAGGTCGAGTGAGAGCTTTATTTTGATTTGATCGAATAAAGTTTCTAAGTTGAAGATATTTAAAAAAATGTGTTCTATTGAGATTAAATTTGATCCTCAGCTCTTCAAAAGACATTATGTTATCTGCACCTGGCAAATATAAATCCTGAATCTTTTGTATCCCTTTTAAATTCCATACTTTAAATACAGCGTCCGCTCTCCCTGGTTTAAAATATTGATTACCCCATATTGGACTAAATTGTGACAATAACTGTGGTTCTTTGAAATAGTTTTTAGCTTCACACCATATTTTGATCATATGCTTTACAAATGGATTTTTAACTTGTTTTTGTAATTTTTTTGCCGAATCTGAGTATATGAATATGGGAAGAGGTAAAGGTAAATTGTATGATTCCATTTCAGTCCAGTGAGGGAAATCATTTGATGAAAAATAATATGTCATAGACCTCAGTTGTGCCGACCAATAATACAACATAAAATTTGGACATTTCAGACCTCCACGATCAAATGGTAAATATAATAAAGACAGACGTAATCTAGCCCTCCTGTTGTTCCATATAAATTCCACAAACTTTTTTTTTATTCTTGAGAATAGATCTAAAGGTGGTGATAAGGGAATGTATTGAAATAAATATAGTATTTTAGGTAAAATATTACTTTTAAGTATATTGATTCTCCCGATCATCGACATTGGTAGTGACATCCATCTCTGAGTTAACTCATTGATATCTGACATTAAGGCTTCATAGTTGACACTGGCGACTGATTCTAGCTTAGGCACAATTTGGATTCCTAAATATTTAAACTGATTTACAACATTGAATTGATTTACCTCAGGGGCTGGGTAATTTCTCTGGGTCTCATTTAGCATTAATATTGAAGATTTAGTTTTATTTATTTTATATCCTGATATTTCCCCAAAATTCTTTATTAAATTCAACAAGGTTGGAATTGATTTTTTTAGATTCGACATAAACAAAATTATGTCATCGGCGTACAGGGAGATTTTATGTTCTGTTGGTCCAACTTTAATTCCATATATTTGTGAATGTAAACGTATCGCTATCGCTAAAGGTTCAATTGCCATAGTAAACAGTAAAGGTGAAAGTGGACAGCCTTGTCGACATCCTCTATTGATTTTTATTGGTTTTGAAATATTGTTATTTGTTAGGATTTCTGCTGTAGCATTATTGTATATTATTTGAACCCCATTTTATGAAATTATTTCCAAGTCCAAACCTTTGTAGGACTTCAAAAAGAAAGGGCCATTCAACTCTATCAAAGGCCTTTTCGGCGTCCAGTGATAGGAGAGCTGTATCCGGTGCTTCTTTATTAAAATAAATAATATTAAATAGTCTTCTTACATTATGGAAGCCTTGTCTACCCTTTATAAAGCCATTCTGATCTCGATTAATAATATTTGGTAAAATTTCTTGTATTCGTCTTGCTAAAATTTTACAGATTATCTTAAGGTCGGCGTTTAATAGGCTTATTGGTCTCATATTTTCACATTTATTAGAGGGCTTACCTGGTTTTGGCAGCAGTATAATTAAGGCATTATTTATGTATGATGGTAAATTATTTTGAAATGCTTCTAAAACCATTTCCAAAAAAGGTTTTATTAATTTATTCTTAAATTTTTTATAAAGGTCAACTGGAAGACCATCTGGTCCTGCACTTTTTCCTGATTTCATATTATCAATGGCTAGCCCAACTTCTTCTTGACTAATTTTAGACTCCAATATCTCCCTGTTTTCATTTGGAATACACGGTATAGATAGTTCGTTCAAAAACCCATTTAGTTTTGTTAAATCAGATTCATTTTTGGTATCATATAATTTTTCATAGTAATCTCTAAAGGCTCTGTTAATTTCTAAAGGATCTATAACTACCTGTCCGTTACTTATAATACTGGTAATTGGTGTTTTAATTTCTAATTGTTTAATCTGCCATGCTAATAATTTTCCTGATTTTTCACCTTGTTCATAAAAAGATTGTTTCAATCTTAGAAGACTCGAGGCAGCTCTATTCGCTGATTTTTTGTCGTGTTCAGCTCTCAAAATCAGTAATTCATTCTCCAACCTTGGGTCACTTCCTGAAGACTTTTTATTTTATGTTCCAATTTAGCTCTCTCCTCTCGAGTCTTCTTAGATTTTGATCCTGTATAACTAATAATATGTCCCCTAATAAAAGCTTTGAAAGCCTCCCACTTTACACATGCTGATGTTTGTGTAGTATTGATGTCAAAGAACTCGTCTATCTGTTTTTCTATATACTTGACAAATTCCTCATCCTGAAGCCATTTATGCTGAAATTGCCATCTACCTGATTCCTTTGTCAATTTTTTATCTACATATATTAGACAACAGGGTGCATGATCAGAGATCACGATGTTATCATAAAAGCAGTTTTGAATCTTGGACCTTAATTCTGTGGAAATCAAAAAATAATCAATACGTGAGAATGTCTTGTAGGTACTGGAATAACAAGAATAGGCTTTAACTTGTGGTTTCATTTCTCTCCATATATCTAACAATCTCAATTCTTTCATAAAATGATTAATAGTCATCCTACATCCAATGTGCGTACAATCCAGTCCTGTTGATCTATCTATACCTGGGTTCAATGTACAATTAAAATCCCCTGCTATTATATGTTGCCCTGTAAGTGATGATAAGATAAGAAATAAATTAGCAAAGAACTTCTGATCATCTATATTGGGACCATATAAGTTCACAAGATTTATATTTTCTAATAGCAAAGAACCTTGAATGATTACATATCTTCCAAATTTGTCTCCAATTACATTTTTCACTTGAAAAGGAACTGATTTATGTATGAGAGTCATAACTCCCCTGGCCCGGGATGAGAATGATGAGGTGAAGACACTTCCTTGCCATCTACTCCTAATTCTTTTTATATCCTCCTCTATTAAATGAGTTTCTTGTAAAAACACAATTTTTGAACCCATGTCTTTTATTTTATTCATAACTTGTTTAAGTTTTTTTAAATTTTGTAGACCTCTGCAATTCCATGAAGTTAAATTAAGATTAACACTTTGGTTTATGATCAATAGAGAGTTTGGGATTACCTTGCAGTGTAAACATGCTCATACAGAGAAGCAAAAACATGAGTGGTTGAACATTCATCCTACAAACTACACACAAACAAATTTCCCCTTCCCACACTTGTGGGAAACCCCCCAAAATCAAAAGAAAAATTCCGTCTCCCCATATAGCCATCGACCGCTCCACACCCACGGGGAACAGCCTAAGCCACTCCTTCTTCATCCTCCCAATCACCCTAACTCTACTGCTTTTAATGACGTAACATTAACTCTCCTCTGTAGTTTTCCAACTTAACTCCAAAATTTTTAACAACTTTGTACATCATAGTTTTTTTTTTGTTTGTTTTTTTTTTTTTTTTTTAATATATAATACAATCTATATTTTGTAAACTTACTATTTACTTCAAGTCAGTCAGATGCCTGTGCAAATGCTTAATTATTCTACCTTATATTTTGTTCATGCTTAGCTCCCACCCGTCTCTTCTTCTTCTTTGATCTTCTTGATGAACTCCTGCGCCTCCTCTGGGGTCTTGAAGATGTGGGTTCTGCCCTCATACGTGGTCAGCAGTCTCGCAGGATAGATTACACCATGACGAATCCCAAGGTTGCGCAGCTCCTTACGTATGGGATCAAACTGCTTCCTCAATTGTTGGATTCCTGTGGCCAAATCTGGGTAGAACCGCACCTGCTGGTCCTGGTGTTTAATCTCTCCTTTAGCTCGTGCAGCGTTGAAGATCTTCATCCTGTCTCTGTTGCTAAGAAACTTCATAATTAAGGTCCTCGGCGGTCCCTTATCTCTCCGTGGGCCAATACGATGTGCATTTTCCAGAACCACTGCTGATTGCAACTCCTCGCTGCCCAGCACCTCCGGAATCCACTTTTCCAGAAAGGAACATACGTCCCGACCTTCTGATTCCTCTGGAAGACCCACCAGCCTCAAGTTATTCTGTCTCGACCGAGATTCCAAATCCAAAATATTATTTTCCAGAGATTTATTTTTTTTTTCCAAAGTGCGCACCTTTAATTGAAGACGGGTGACGTCATCTTCAGCACTAGCGAGACGGAGCTCCATCTGCGCCGTTCGTTCTACACAGTCACCCAATTCCTTTCTTATTCCTTCCAACGCTGTCATAATCCCATCAAATCTAGAGGAAAAGTCCGCTCTCATTGAACTCATGGCAGCCATTAGCGCATCTGCGCCTCTCCCCGCAGACATCGCACCGTTGCCAGCCTCCTCCGCCATATATGGAGTTTTATTTGCTGCGTCACAGACCTGAAAGTCCGTTAATTTGGACTGTTTTGGCGGCTCGCTTTTTCCTTTACCTGGTTTTCCAGCCTTAGGCTTCGCCGACATATCCTCGCCCAGACGCTGGGATACGTTCTGTCCCAAATGAGAGAGTTATTTGCCGATTTTTTTTCTCCAGGAGCAGAGCAGAGTGAGACACATCTGTCCTACGTGGCAGCCATAACCGGAAGATCTTTGTCTAATATTTAATTTTGTTTGATGATCTGAAACATTTAAGTGTGACAAACCCCAAAAAAATGAGAAATCAGGAAGGGGACAAACACTTTTTCACACCACTGTCAGCCTGTCCGTCTCTCTGTCCAGAGGTGATCCTTGGCCTAGAGAAGAATCCATAACATTTTGGTGATGATCCGAGAATGCATACCTCCACCAAGGCTCTTGTCTTCTCACACTGTGTAAGCAAGAATCCTCCAAAACAAACCCATTACATTTTGGAGGTGATCCATAAGGGACAGACGGAACCTTGGTGGAGGTATTTGCTGTCTGAGTTCTTTTCTAGTTTGAATTGAATTATTGAAATAAATCAACTTTTCAATGATATTCTAATTTATTGAGATGCACCTGTATATGCTATAAACTATAACAATAAATATTCTTTTTCCTTTTTTCCTTCTTTATTTAATGTATTTTTTGCGTCGTGTAACATGTCTTCTTTTTTTTTCTTTTGCACTCTTGAAATAGTGCTTATTTTGTTTATTTTTAAAAAGTTTGCTGCTCGGTGTCAGCGACAACAGTTGCTGTTACTACATGTCTATTATCATTCTCCTGTGCATTCACTCCTGACTGATGAAGCCATTTGGATGAATGGTCAAATGTTTCAGAGTAAATAAAAAAATAAAAATACTTGAATCCAGTTGACTGAGTTTTCATACGGTGTTCTTCCACTCTTCTGTTTTCCATTTTTGGTTAACCCATGCAAATTGATATCACTATCAGATCAGTGGCCAGAACAGTTGGAGATGTGCATCATTATCAGAAGGTGTGAGATGCTTAACATCAGCGATATTGTGTGATTTTAATAATTTATTCCTTTATTCTTTGGATGATTAGAAACGGAAATTATTTGCCACCGGTGTGAGTACTTAATTATTCTTCTGTCATGAGTAAAGAATAAATTCCATTATGCTGCTGTATTACAATTTTAAAATTTAAGTCTGATAGCTCTACATGATGTTTTTTAATAGGTCAGTATCCTTTAACCAGGCATTAGCAACTATAATAATCTCCATTTGTTTTTACGTTTTCTCATGTCTTTTTGTTTCAATGTCTTTTTAGCTCAGTATGTACAGTAAGTTTGGGTTTTTAGTTCCTCTTGTTTTGTGTTCTTGGCTTCATTTTGTATTTTTTGTGTTTCACCTCCAATGTTTTCCGCAGTGGAGCACCTCATGCTGGATGCTACCTGGCCCGTCTGCAGGGGTGTTGGTCTTGTGGGTCGCTCTGGCTTGGGTGGGTGGGAGCTGTATGCCATTGCCTTACGGCTGTGGTCTGGGCCCCGGTCTGTCCTGGTCAGGGTGGCTTCTGTGGCGTGCCCTGTGGTCATGAGCTGTGTGGCCTTCTGGCATGGGGGGCTCCACAGGATGGTGTTCCTTCATAGCACCTCGGTGCCGAGCCATGTCCCCTGTATTTTATACGGGTGTGTGAGAAGTAGGGAGTGGTGGCTGTGTGTGTGGGGGGTGGGGGATGTACCGTGTAAAATACATGTATTTCATTTTGTCTACTATTTTTATCTACACCGCTCACAAAAAGTTAGGGATATTCGGCTTTCAGGTGAAATTTCAGGATGCACCTAAAATGCACTATAACCTTTACAGGTGAACTTAATTTGACCTTCTCTAACCTTTTGAATGCACATTTCCAACTATTAAATATTTCACTACTTTTTGTGCAACTTGCTAGTCTCTAACAAGGTGCTTGACAGCAAAATTCACAACAGGTGTTTGATCCATGAATTGACCAATAAATTTTCTGGTTCAAACAGTCCTCTTCATCATGCTGTTCACATTTTGACATCATCAGACCAAGACGACACCTCACAACTGATCAACAGTACCTTGCCACTGCGAGGCTTCAAACAGGATGTTCTCAGAGGGAAGTGGCTACTGATCTTAGACTGTCACAGAGTGTCATCAGCAGGTTGCCACAGAGATACAGAGAGACTGGAAGAGTCACAGAAAGGCATAGAAGTGGACATCCTTTGGCCATATCCCACACTGATGACCGCTTCATTGTGAACAGTGCCCTGCAGAACCTGATGATGAAGGCTATTCAACGCCAGGCACATTTAAGGGAGGTGAGAGGCACCCAAGTGTCACATCAGACTATTCCAAACTGTTTACATCAGCGTGGTCTGCGTGCTAGACGGCCTGCAAGGGTACCTGACCACACCACCAGGCACATGCGTCATCATCTTGCATGGGCCAGGGAGCATTTATGCTGGACAAGGGACCAGTGGGCCTCAGTGCTGTTCCTTGATGAAAGTCAATTCACGATGAGCAGAAATGATGGTCACCAGTGATGCTGGAGACGCCAAGGAGAGCGCTATGCATCAGCCACTGTTGTCACCAGACACGCCTTTGGTGGTAGTGGTGGTGGTGTTACGGTCTGGGCAGGTGTGTCTAGTCAATACAGAACTGCCCTACACCTTGTGAATGGCACAGTGGCAAGCCACTACAACCTGAATAACATCATTAATCCAGTCATTGTGCCCCTGCATGAGCAACATAGGCCTAATTTCATCTTCATGGATGACAGTGCTCCAGCTCATTGTGGTTGCATCATTCGGGAATGGCTATTGCAGGCTGGGGTGCCTCAAAAGGAGTGGCCTGCACTTTCTCCAGACCCGAATCCCATAGAAAACCTATGGGATCAGCTGAATCACTGTGTCGAGGCTCATAACCCTGCACCCCATAACCTCAGTGACCTGATGGCCACCCTTCATGAAAAGTGGAATGCCATACCTCAGCAGACAATAAGTCAACTTGTGAACAGCATGAGACATTGTTGTCAAGTTGTAATTGGTGCTCAAGGGCACATGACAAGTTATTGAGACATTGACATTTTTTGTTGTGGTACACCCACCACTGTTGTTGGCTTTTGTTTCAATAAATTGTTTGAGATGAGGAAATCACCACTGTATGCTTCAACTTGGATGCCCTAATTTCATGATATCACTGTAGTGGGAACTTTTTACATTTTTCATAAATTTCACCTGAAAGCCAAATACCCTAGCTTTATGTGAGTAGTGTGTACAGTAGTGTGAAAAAGTGTTTGCCCCCTTCCTGATTTCTCATTTTTTTCTCTGTCACACTTACGTAAATGTTTCAGACCATCAAACAAATTTAAATATTAGGCAAAGATAACACAAGAAAACACAAAATACAGTTTTTAAATGAAGGTGTTTATTATTAAGGGTAAAAAAATCTAAACCTATATGACCCTGTGTGAAAGTGATCCCCCCCATTAAAACATAAATTAACTGTAGTTTATCACATCTTTGGAAAGCTGAGTTCAATTTCTCTAGCCACACCCAGACCTGATTACTGCCACACCTGTTCTCAATCAAGAACTCACTTAAATAGGACCTGTCTGACAAAGTGAAGTAGACCAAAAGATTCTCAAAAGCTACACATCATGCTGCGATCCAGAGAAAATCAGGAACAAATGAGAAACAAAGTAATTGCGATCTTTCAGTCTGGAAAAGGTTATAAAGCCATTTCTCAAGCTTTGGGACTCCAGTGAACCACAGTGAGAGCCATTATCCACGAATGGCAAAAACATGGAACAGTGGTGAACCTTCCCAGGAGTGGCCGCCCGACCAAAATTACCCCAAGAGCGCAGCGATGACTTATCCAAGAGGTCACAAAAGACCCTACAACAACATCCAAAGAACTGCAGGCCTCACTTGCCTCAGTTAAGGTCAGTGTTCATGACTCCACCATAAGAAAGAGACTGGTCAAAAAGGGCCTGCGTGGCAGATTTCCAAGACGAAAACCATTGCTGAACAAAAAGAACATAAAGGCTTAGCTCAGTTTTGCCAGAAAACATCTTGATGATGCCCAAGACTTTTAGAAAAATACTCTGTGGACCGATGAGAAAAAAGCTGAACTTTTTGGAAGGTGTGTGTCCCATTACATCTGGCGTAAAAGTAACACAGCATTTTGGAAAAGGAACATCATACAACAGTAAAATATGGTGGTGGTAGTGTGATGGTCTGGGGCTGTTTTTCTGCTTCAGGACCTGGAAGACTTCCTGTGGTAAATGGAACCATGAATTCTGCTGTCTACCAAAAAATCCTGAAGGAGAATGTCCGGTCATCTGTTCGTGATCTCAAGCTGAAGTGCACTTGGGTTCTGCAGCAGGACAATGACCCAAAACACACCAGCAAGTCCACTGCTGAATGGCTTAAGAAAAACAAAATGAAGACTTTGGAGTGGCCTAGTCAAAATCCTGACCTTAATCCGATTGAGATGCTGTGGCATGACATTAAAAAGGTGGTTCATGTTCAAAAACCCTCCAGTGTGGCTGAATTACAACAATTCTGCAAAGATGAGTGGGCCAAAATTTCTTCACAGCGCTGTAAAAGACTCATTGCCAGTTATCGCAAACACTTGATTGCAGTTGTTGCTGCTATGGGTGGCCCAAGCAGTTATTAGATTTAGGGGGCAATCACTTTTTCACACAAAGCCATGTAAGTTTGGATTTTTTTCCCCTTAATAATAAACACCTTCATTTAAAAACTGCATTTTGTGCTTACTTCTGTTATCTTTGTCTAATATTTAAATTTGTTTGATCTGAAACATTTAAGTGTGAGAAAATGTGCAAAAAAAGAGAAATTAGGAAGGGGGCAAACATTTTTTTCACATCACTCTGTGTGTGTGTGTGTGTGTGTGTGTGTGTGTGTGTGTGTGTGTGTGTGTGTCAATATAAATTAAATCACTATTTCTGTCAAGCTTAAATGTTCCTTTTTACTCGTGAGATGTGAAGATGTTACCAAGATTAATTTTGGTTTAAATATGTATGTGTCACTTTAAATCCCTCTTAACATCTCTCAGCTTTGAAATGCTTGGTTTGTTTTCATTGCTTCAGATTTTGCTTGAGTGTATAAAATTGTTTTATATTCTGCATTTTGGTTCACCTCAGTTTAATCATGTAGCTGCCTGGTCTTTTTACTGCACTTGAAAAGCAGTACTATGCACAAAACAAAAGTAATTTGACTTGGGGGTGGATCTCAACAGAGGCCACACGACATGATGTTATCACAATACTTGAGCCACAATGTGATGTTGTCACGACCTTGGGATGCGCTGAGTATTGCAATATCATACATTGCAATTTCCCATCCCGACCCTTGTCTTGTTCGACTCCTGGCTAGAGCTACAGAGTCACTTCTTTGCTGCGCTGTCCTAACCAGGTAGTGAGCATTTAACACCATTTAGTGGACTGAAAAGTCACTTGGTTTTTATTACTCTGGTACCTAAATGGGTAAGTTTGTAGTTGCAACATTTATTAATAATTCTTAATATGGTATCATGACAATAGTGTGAATCGATGCACTTGTCTGAATTGATACAGTATCTCCACCACAAAGTATTGGGATATTATGCTTTATTGATTCCCCCCACCACTACCACCACTTCTATTATGACTGTATACAGTGCCTTCTGACTTGCATCCAACTCTAGCTTGAAAAAAACAAAAAAACAACAGTATTTCTTAGGGTGGGGCAAAAAAATCGATGCAGTGTAGTATGGTGATAATTTGTGTCCCAGATGCTCTATCGATTTAGAGAAACCAGTATCATGATACATAAAAGTATTAACTCGAGGGCACTCAGAGAGCACATATCTCCGCCAAGGCTCCGTCTGTTCCTCCCTTTGTCGTCCCCTCTGTCCCTTTGTCTGTCCATATCGCCATTCATCTGTACATTGCGAGATAGGTCCTTGGCGGAGGTATACACTCACTGATCACCTCCAACATGTAATGAGTTCATCTTTGGGCCAGGGGTCATCTCCGGTGAAAATTTCATCCAAATCCATCCTATAGTTTTGGAGTATTGTTGCTAACACTCTGTGAGAAGAGCCTTGGTGGAGATATGCATTTTGAGATCATCATCAAAATCTAATCATGTGTTCAGTGTGCCATTACACACCTTTCCTGAAAATTTGAATGAAAGGCGCTATATAAATGCAGTCTGTTATTATTATTATTAACAAACAGAGAAATGACAGCAAAAACAGTATGACTACATTATATGACTACATTTTTATACTAATAATAACAACAAGATGGTCATAATTGTATTGATCATACATTGGGGCTGGGCAATTCCACCTTAAATCAATATCATGGTTTATAGAATCTTTCAGGTCGGTTTTCATTTTTTTTTTTTTTCCCCTCCTCTCTTCTCCATTACAATTTACTGACAGGGTTCATAATTATTCAGCAATATTACACAGCAGCATGGTATCATACCTTTTTTTGCAGTTATCAACTGTAAATTCACATAGTATCCATGTTATCTACTGCAGCAAACTTGTAAGAAATATGACCATGGCAAAGGCACAAACGCTCACCTGGCATGCCGACAGATGTGGGTATGTTCCTCTAAGCGTTTGCTTTCAAATTTTGATCATGATATCCTTTTAGTGTCAGATCAAAGAGTACCATTGTCATGCCAAAAAGTGATCAGCTGCCAAAAAATGATTGCCAGGTGCCATATTGTAGTTATGGGGTTATATTAGCCGTAAAATATATATTTCTTCAACAGGTAAACGGAACTGAGTTTGGTATAATAAGATATATTTAACACTTATGATGCATTTGAGACCCAAAACAAACTTGATCTAGGATTAAAAGCATTTTAAAATAATGCAGTCACAAGGTTACAGGGGAAAATACATAGATTTACTGGATATATACATGTAGATACTGTATAAATATATATTCTGTGCGTCAACAATGACCAATTACAGTGTAACGTCTAAATTAGGTTTTTTTCACATAAATATTGGAATCATTTGCAATCTCATAAATTCTGTACATTGATATCCAAACTGCAAACACTTTGGCCAACACTATAATTTTTCAGATACGATAAAACCTCAAAACATTTACAGACACATTTCTAGGTGGACTGAGCCCAGGCAGTACCTTTAATAAGGGGGTGCTCCTGGCTCCTGCAGCCGGTAATTACTTTTTGGCACGACACCGGGTTGTTTGATGTAGCAAAGTTCAGCCTCTCTGCTGTCCATCACCTACCGTTGTCATCTTCCTGTTCCAGCGTCCTTTGTCCCGCCCTTTCTTAATTCTGATTGGCTGCTTAGAAAGGTCTGACATTGATGAGCGCGGCTGTACAGTAGTCTGACAAGTTGAACTTTTTTCAGCCCTAAACACTGCGACAAAATGCGGCTACCACTTAAAGCGTTTTAGTGCCTTAAACGGTGGTCTACATAGAGAATGAATAGAAAATAGTCGCCCACAGCAGAAAAATTAGTTTGGTGGACACGCCTCCTTCATACTTTTTCTACAGTGTTTGGCTTCTGGGTTGCCGAGGCGCATGGCTCTATGGCGTGACCACGGACGTAACTAAGTGGATACGTCTTAAAGGGGGCAGTACATGAAAGGTACCAGATTAATATATGAAATAATATTCAAAAAAATTTCTGCATCCACATCGTGATCCGAATCTGTACCAAAATCTAATCATCTGTTCCCCATGCCATAACACACCTTTCCTGACAATTTTATCAAAATCCGTTAATAACTTTTGGAGCTATATTGTTAATAGACAAACCATCCAACCAGCAGACAAATCAACCAACGTCACTAAAAACATTACCTCCATCCTCCCTTGGCGGAGGTAATAAATGTTGCAAATACAAATTCAGTTTTTTGGAGACCAGAGTAATACAGAACAATTGAGTTTTAAGTCCACTAGATGGTGCTAAATGCTCACAGTCTGGTTAGGTCAGTATAACAAAGGAGTGACTGCTGAGATCTAGTCAAGAGTTAAACAAGTCAGAAATTGAGATGGGGAATCATAATATACGCTATTGTAATTGTAAAGTTCAGCACGTTGCAAAATAATGTTGTTGCGGCCAAAGTATCGCAATAGTATCATATCGTGGTGTCTCTGCTGATTCCCACCCCTAGTATTTCTGCATTTTCACATTGAACATTTTATATTCATAAGCTGAAGTTTTTATCTTCTGGATTTATTTGGATATCCAACCAACTGAATATAACTTCAGCTACTTGAGGAAAACTTTCCAAATAATTTAGTATCCCGGGCAAATAATATTTGCTTTACAGAACAGCTTGAAATCACAGTTGTGATGTTGACAGTCGGTGCATATTGTTGTTTTTTTTAACTAGTGCATACCTGTGCATGCCTGTAGAAACCAAGTGTAAGCAAGTATTTCTGCATGCCCGTAGACAGCAGGCGTAAGCAAGCATGTCAGCACTTGTTCAGTGATGCCTGCCTTTGATCTTTGCTTGTGTCATAGCGAGTCCTATGGTCTTGGATGATGTCCTACATCATGTCTATATGACTGACGTTATATAGACGTCATGTAGAGATCATAGGAACATCAGTCCTATGGTGTATATGACATAAAGACATCATGGGGTCGTAATAGGGGGTCCTCTGATCTTTTAGTGAGTCCTATGGTCTGATGGCATATAGACATCATGTAGAGATCATAGGAACATCAGTCTTATGGTTTATATGACGTCATATAGACATCATGTAGACATCATAGGAACATCATAGGTGGTCCTGTGAGCGTCGACGTCATAAGGACATTATAGGCGGTCCTATGATCGTGACATACTGACAGACCGATATACTGACAGAGACACACTGGCGAGATTTCTTGAATTTATGGAGCGATAATGTCTAAGGGTTTTTTCTTTCCCACAATATTTGGGTGGATCCATAATTTTGAAGGCCAATGAGAGGAAAGGGCAGAGAGTGAAGAAAACAAATGCCTATGTTTTTTTCCCCATTGAAACACTGTGAGAGGAGTCTCAAGGGCAGAAAATCTGACTTATTTTTGCAGATCAAGGGAAATAAAGAGAGAAAGGGACTGAAAAGCTGAGACCATGAGAGAGAAAAGACCACTCCTGGTCTCCCTCCTCTTCAATTAGCCTTGCACAGAGTAGGTGAAGCTCCCAACCTCTCCAGTTTCTCTACTCTTCCTTTATGACCACACATGACCCCTCCTTTTTCTTTTGTTCAACCATTTACTCAGCCTTCTAGTTAACTCTCCATGCCCTTTACTGCACACAGTCACAGTCGTCTGCTCATCGATCAGCCTGCTGCTCACGCTGTATTCAAGCTGTACCTACTTGCTCAATTGATCTGCTCTTGTGATTCCTTCTTCCATGAATTCTGACCCTCTGTGAATGTATCCTGCCAATGAAATGCTCATTCACTCCCTCCTTGTTTGTACATTGTCATGGGATGGCCATGTGCTGTCAGGACTAGTGAAGAGGTTTGGCATTGTGCTGTAATGTGCTGTTTACTTCACTGTTCTCTGTCAATGTCAAAACATCCCCCCTTTTTAAAATGAAATTCACTCAAGTGCTTGTCAGCAGCAACTTAGAACTATGCACACATCTGTTTGAGTGCAAAAAATGGCAAAACATTCTAAGAGTGATAGACCTTGATGAGCAAAACATAAGTGAACTTTTTTTTTCTTTGCCTTGAGGCCAGTTTAAATTTTTCTATTCAGATCAGTCCAATATGAAGAAATCTTTGTTTTGTATTTTTTCCTTTTTTCCTATTAATAAAGTCAAAGTGAATAACACAAGGTTATGCCCCAAAACTACTGTATTTTTATCAAACTGGCACAATCTGTCTCTAAAGATTTCTGCTGTTTATACCTTTCCCGCAAAAGGTGCAACCTTAGTTTTTATTTTGGAATATATTGGGAACATGTTTCTAGTCAACACTTCATTAACAAACAATAGTGGTAGTTGGCCCTTTAAAATAAAACTATTTGGAATGTGGTAAGTTAGATCACCAATGTTTGCTGGTCACTGTGTGGTGCCATACCACATCTATTTCACGTTCCTCATCAATGCATAGTATTGACACTGTAGCAATGTGAAAAAGACACAAGATTTTCTTTTTTTACTCTGAAAAGCAGGTCTTTTTCTTTTCAGTAATATGATCATTGCAGTAGCTCCTGCTTCTTTTACACGGTAGTTGATTCTAGGGCCAGGCAATTTGACCTTAAATCACCATCACGCTTAATTGAACCATCCACGTTGGGTTTGGCTTTTATTTTCCTTTATTTTTCCCCCTTTCCTTTTCTCCCTTATAGTTCACTGACAAGGCTGGTAATTAATGAATATTATACAAGAGTGACTGTGATATCAGTGGATGTATCACTGCGATGATTTGGTCATAATGAGCATAATATAGAAAAGGAGTATTGTCATTTCACACGTCAGTCAGTCTGCCCCAGGGCAGCTGTGGCTACAGTAGTAGCTTACCACTACCATTGTCTGTGGAGTGAATGAATAACACAACATAACAAATTTTTTTTTTTTTTTTTGTAAGTTGTCTGTTTTTTTTCCAACTGATTTAAGACAATTTTGCACCGCTGAATCTGAAAATGACATCCGTTTCTCTCGATCAGGTCAGGTTTTTATGCTAAGTTGTAAGTAGTTGTACAGCAGTTGTACAATTATACTGTAAATTGAATAGTAGACACTGATAAAGGTAAGTACATGGAAATTGAATGTTACATCATCATTGTTCAAAATTCAGAGAATTTCAAGAAATAAAAAAGAATTTTGCATCATATAAAGCGAAAATACCCGTACTTGTAAACAACAATGTAAAAAACATGTGGCCGTAGTTCAAAAAGTTGACCTGATTGAGCAAAACCAAGGTGATTTTTGGATTCAGCACATCAAAATTGTCCTAAATCAGCTAAAGAAACTTAGACAATAAATTTGGTGTTGACCAGTGTAATGTATCCATTGTAAAGCGTCTGTCTATGAAAATCCCTATATAAATCTGATGCATTATTATGTAAACAAATTAAATATTGCCCAGTGCAGAAGTCAGTGTTTGTATACAGATGCATCTCAATAAATTAGAATGTCATTAAAAAGTTGATTTATTTCAGTAATTCAATTCAAAAAGTGAAACTCATGATCTAGAATCTAGATCATGAGTTTCACTGTGTGTAGATTCATTACACACAGTGTGATATATTTCAAGCGTTTATTTCTTTTTAATTTTGATTATTATGGCTTACTACTAATGAAAACCCCAAATTCATTTTCTCAGAAAATTAGAATATTATATAAGATCAATTTTCAACAATTTTTTTTTTTTTAATAGAAATGTTGGGCAACTGAAAAGTATCTCCATGTACACACTCAGTACTTGGATAGGGCTCCTTTTGCATGAATTACTGCATCAAAGCAGCGTGGCATGGAGGCGATCAGCTTGTGGTACTACTGAGGTGTTACGAAGGTCCAGGTTGTTTTTATAGCTCAGCTATATTGTTGGGTATGGTGTCTCTCATCTTCCTCTTGACAGTACAGCATAGATTCTCTGTGGGGTTTAGGTCAGGAGAGTTTGCTGACCAATCAAGCACAGTGATACCATGGACATTAAACCAGGTATTGGTAACTTCCACGTAATAGCTCAAGTAGGTTCATTTTGCCTTATTTTAATTATTTACCTTTTGTTCTTATTAAAGACAAAAATAGGAGATGTTTTTACCTTCTTTACATATTTCGACTGTTTCGACATGTTTCGACTGTTCACTGCAGTCTTCGATGAAGGCTGCAGTGGCGCTCATGAAAACGTCAGATATTCGCGTGAAAAAAAAGCCTGATTGACTTAGAACTGCCCAGACCCACCTATTTCGTCATATTGAAATTATGTGTTGCAAAATTAGATGCAGTCAAAATTGTGTCATCAGACCTTTAATTGGCCAGCAAACTCTCCTGACCCAAACCCCATAGAGAATCTATGGGGTATTGTCAAGAGAGAGATGAGAGACCGAAGTCATGCCAACAGGAAGCAGAGATGGCAAACAGTCGAGAAATAATCATGATTTGTCGACTAATTGAAAAAATAGTTGTTAGATTAGTCGACTACCAAAATAATCGTTAGTTGCAGCTAGGGGTGGGACGAAAGATTGATTCAGTGATGGGTCACGATACTTGACACTACCAGTGATGCCACAAATGTAAATGCTATACAGTATATATTCATGTAAACGTTACATACTCTCTTGGGTATTCAACCAGTTGCGTTTTCAGTTCACTAGATGACACCAAGCAAGCACCCTGTCAAGTGAAGTCATGGCTTGTCTCGTGAGATTTGCAGCCAGATGGCACAAAAGTGCCCATTGTCAGAAATAGTCCTGTTTCGTCTCACGAGATTTGCCGCCAACTTTGAAAGTTAGGAAGCAGTTAGCTCAAATGTCAGGCCTTTTTTGGATTTCATAACAAAGGTGGAAGGAAAGACTTTGACATGACACACAATCCACAAGAAGTGCTGCACGAAAAAACAACACTCAGAACACGCAGGTCAGCACACATCTCAGAGCAGCACTAGCAATGGCTAAGCTAAAGAGACACCAGCATGGAGCTTTTTATCCGAGCGACAAGTAAGTAAAGTTTATTTATGAAGTGCTTTTCACAGACATATAGTCACAAAGCCCTGTAGAATAAAGGGGAATAAAAGGAGTTTGATGGATAAAAAATAATTTTAAAAATACAAAAACAAGTTAAAACAAGATTAAAATAATTTAAAAATATCAGACTTACAATTTAAAAAGCAGTTGAATTGAAACTCAACGGAAACCTTTATTAAACAAAAAATTCTTTTTAAATGAGTCCACAAAGTCAGCTAAATGTAGCTGGAGTGGCAGTCAATTCCAAACAGTCCACCACCCTCCCTGTGTGCAGAGACAAGTCTTTGCAGAAAATGAAGCCCTGAGAATACTTGATTATATGGAAGAGATGTCAACAGTTTTACTTTGGTGAATGATTTGAGGTTGAACTAGAAAAGCAATCAGAGAGCACATACGTCCGCCAAGGCTCCTTCCATCCCTCATGGATCACCTCCAAAATGCAATGGGTTTGTGTGTAGGCCTGGAGCCACTTGTGGTGAAAATTGCATCAAAGTCTGTCCATTAGTTTTGGGGCTTTGTTGCTCACACACTGTGAGAAGTAAGAGCCTTGGCGGAGGTATGCATTCTTGAATGTAATGGGTTCCTCTCTAGCCCAAGACCACCTCTGGTGAAAATTTCATCCAAATCCATCGGGTAGTTTTTGTATAATCCTGCTGCACATACACAAACAAAGCCCTTGGTGGAGGTATGCACTCTCAGATAATCACCTCAGATAATCACCTAATTAAGGGCGGCACCCCCATGACGTAAGCGACAGAATGGATGCCGGTGTTGTTGACTGGAATGACAGCAGCTTTGTAGCTCAGTTTCTCTGGTTTCTTGTTTTAATTTTACGGCTATGCCTTTGCATTGTGTCGCAGGCTTAGATAAACAGCAGGCTGTGAAAGACTACATCACACACTTTAGCTCCAACTGTCATAAGCCTTCTCATGCGCTTTTACACAGGAGGAGCGCACGAGGAGGTGAAGGATTAATGGATTTATGCACAGCTTTGACCTACTTTCTGTGATCACATGCTGACTCTCGCCGGTCCGGCCACGTCCCCTCTCTCATTATCACCAGCTGATTCAAACTCCCGCTGATCATCTTTCCCGGTCCTCGCCCAGGTGCTTCTCATCACACCATCACCAGCAGTGCATGTACTTAGTGGCCGTTTGCCAGTCACGCACTGCTGGTCCATAGTATTGTCATCTGTGCTGTTAGTTTGCCAGTATTTTCAGCACTCTCAGGACGTTAGTCACTCCATGTTCACTGTGGTTTGTGTGTCCTTAAAGCGATGTCTGCTCTGGGGCGCACCTGTGGCTAAGACGTCTTCTCTCATTCATTCGCTGGGCGATGCTGGCCCCCGAACACCATCATTAAGTGTGTTTGGTTTTTTTGTACGTTTTCACCTTTTTGGGAATTGTCTGTCTTTCTGTATTAAATGTGCTGTGGTGAACCCTGTACGTAAATCCTCGTTATTTCATCCTCCCTCTCCGTGCCCAGCGTAAGAGTGCACGGAGGGTCATGATGAATGGATTTACGTGCAGAATTTACCACAGCACATGTATTGAACATAAGAATGATGACAACAGTTCCCAAAAAAGTGAAGACTTACAAAAATAAACACTTACAGTTGGCGTTCAGGGCCATCATCGCCCAGCGAACATGGAGAGGAGACATGTTAACCACGGTTGCGCCCAAGGGCCGACATCGCTTCAAGGGGCACAACAATACCACAGCTGTGTGGAGTGGCTAACACGTCGTGATAGTGTTGGCAATATTGGCTGGCTGACAACACGGCAGATGATGCACACAAACCATGAACAGCTGACTGTCAAAGAGACAGGAGGTGTGGTCGGACCGGTGAATCTTGGACAGTGCCCACCTGAAAGTGGCTCAAAACGCACATAAAACACATGCAAAACAAAAACAACAAAAACTCAAAATATAATCCATAATAAACCCGATGCCTGAGCCACAGAGAACACACTGCTATGATTTTATTGAAAAATCAGGTTTAAATAAATTATATTTATGAACAAATAATTTGTTGCAATATCTGTAACAAAAGAATAACACTTGGTGTTCCCCTGCCGTGTGTTGTTTGCTGCTGCAGGCATGTGTGCCTCTCCACTGTCACTCTCTGAGTCTGACTCACTAGACACGATGCCTGCTTGGCACGGCTCAAACCTATAAGGTCTGATGCCCCCAGATTCTTCATTGTCATCCCATTCTTTGGAACTATAATCATCTGAAGATTGGACAACACAAACCAATTCCAGACTACATGTGCTGGAACCATCGTCAATGTTTTCTACCGCTTCCATCCTGTGTGTACAATGGGCAGCCAAGCGCTGTGTTCTGTCGATGACGTTACAACATGGCCGGGGGGTTTCCAGCCACTGACGCAATTGGTGACATGGCGCTCATGAAAACGTCAGATATTTGCGTGAAAAAAAGCCTGTTTGACTTAGAACTGTACAGACCAACCTATTTCGTCATATTGTATTATGTGTTGAAAAATTAGATGAAGTCAAAAACGTGTCATCAGCCCTTTAAATCACTTCTTTAAAATTGCTTTGTGTTATGTTTTGGTGTCTTTTTTTTTTCATTATTTTTGTTCACCAGTGTTTTAGCTTGTTTGTGTGAATGCTTTTACCCTGAAAACTATGATGTTGCTTTTATTATGAAATATTTTTGGGATTAAGGATATTGGTGAAAAAAAAAAAGATTTTTAACTCATTCCGGTGAAGCCGAAAGGAGCTAATGCGATGACATGGCATCCATCTGTCCATCCACATTTCACAGGAATCGCTACTCCACCTTGGTATTTTTTCCCCAATGCTCACCAAACTCAGTGATCTTCATGCAGGTCTGCATCCAAGGTCAGGTGATCTGGGCACTTATGTGATTTAAGAAAAATCAGGACTCCTCCTAGGTAATTGCCTGGATGCTGTCCAAACTCACTTACAATGATCCTCAGGTGGGTCTGCATCAAAGTTGTGCTTAAGGCCAAGGTCAAAGATCAGGAAACCTGGACACTTAAATGATTTCATGAAAATTGCTATTCCTCCTAGGCAATATCCACAATGGTCACCAAACTCACTCACAAGGATCTTTAGGAGGGTCTGCATCCAGGTTGTGCTCAAGGTCAAAGGTCAGAAGAGCTGGGCAATTTCGTGATTTTAGAAAAATCCCTACTGTTAAGCAATTCTCTCAGCTGTCATGAAACTCACTCACAATGGCCACGGTTACATGGGCAAAATTTCATCAATCTGATTACAATTCAGATCAGAATTTTACAGTTTACATGGATCCTGAAAAAGCTGATCAGATTAGGACGTGCGTTTCCATGTGTCACACGTTTGAATGGAATAAATCATTTTGACATGCGCATGTCAACATTCCGAAAATAGTAGAAGAAGAAGCAACTTCCGGTGTTGGCAAGCCCCGCTTCGTGTCGAAATGGTCCTGTATTATTCAGATTGTACTTTTGCTTCTGCTGGTGTCCGTAATGAAGCTACAAGTACATACTTCTGCATATGACGAACAGAGGGAGACAGCAGGACGATACAGACCAGTTTTGTTTTACTCCCGCTATGTTTTCCGCTAGCTGCTGCTAAGGCGGAAATATGTCACGTCGATGTGCGGCTGGTGTACAGACATCCACAGTAAACATATTTTCTGCCGTACATTCAGAATAAGTGTTTTAATGCGCACTATTCAGATTAACAATCGGCATAACCCACCCCTCTCAATCGGAATGAAATTTTGATCCGAATGAGCGTGATCGGGTTAGAATATTCAGATTGGTGTGTTTACATGAAGCATTTTTATTCCGATCAGGCTTTTAATCCGGTTACTTGTGTCCATGTAAACCTAGCCAATGACTCTCGGATAGATCTGCATTCAGGCATTCAGGAAGGTCATTGCTTGCAAAGGTCAGAAGATCTGATCATTTATGGTTTCAGGAAAAACATTCCATACCTGCCAACTACTCCGGTTTTGCCGTAATGATTCCGGTTTTCAAGACCCCATTCCGGGTTACGGATTTATTAATCAAAATTACGGTTTTTCACTAAAAATTCAGTCAAAAGTTTTAAATCGTATAAAAAACACGAAAGCAATTCCAAACACGAGATCACTAGGAATCGTATCTAAATTTAGAACAGAGCAACACGTAATGGCGGCCGGGATAGTCACACTTTTTCAGTGCTGAGACAAAGTTGCTGATTTTGCCACTAAAATAACTAACAAACGGCGAATATCGGATCAACATTTGTGACGCACAGGCTGAATTTCCACCTTGGTTAAACCAGCTTTTGAAGTAGAAATACCCCTTTATTCGCCTTTCACCGGGCTCTGTGAGTAAACTGAGTAGCGATTCTTTTCGTGGTTCGCTGCTATGCTTTACGGTACCTCAAGCGTTTGCTAAGCTAACGCTATCGCTATTGAGGGTATTGAGGTTTATATTCTCGCGCGAAATCCCGGAGAGGCGTGCGCACATGGCGAGATGTAAACACGATGTAAACTGCTGCAGACGTTCGCACGACTGCACTTCAACCCTGGCAAATGGACCATGGATTCAACATCTAAAGGGAGAATACATTTTATATAATGCCTAAGATTCTGAAGAACATGTGCTGTGTAATTGCAAGCCTTGTCATGCTTGGTGTATCATGTAAACACATAAAATATCAGAACGATTTTGCCGTCATTACGCACGTGTCATACCGTGCTAGTATACCCTGCTGATATTTCTAGTCTTCTAGTTACCTCCGCCAAGGAGGTTATGTGATCATCAGCGTTGGTTTGTCTGTTTGTCTGTTTGTTTGTTAGCAAGATAACTCAAAAAGTTATGGATGGATTTTCATGAAATTTTCACAGATTGTCAGAAATGGGTTCAGGTTCAGGTTCAGGTTACTTTATTTGTACCCGTAGGTAGATTTGTTTTGCAGTTGGTGACATCCATATTTACAAGCCACAATTACATTCAACATAGACACAAACACAGGCACACATCTTACAAAATAGGTAAATATAAAATATGTACAATATAATTTTTATAGCTTGTTCAACTCTTTGACAGCAGCAGGGACAAAGCTGTTTTTGTAGCGCTGGGTTCTACTTTTTGGGACAGCAAACCTCCGTCTGGAGGGAAGAAGCTGAAAGTTGCAGTGCAAAGGGTGGGAGTCATCATTTAAAATCGAGTCGGCCATCCTCTGTACTTGTCTGGTGTACAGGGATGTCAGGCTCAGCTGTGACTCACCAAGCAAACGACTGGACCATCTGACTACCTGATCCAAGGATTTCCTCTGTTTCAGTTTTATCTGACCAAACCATGACATTAAAGAAAAGGATAAAACAGATTCAATAAAAGCCCGATAGAACATAGTCATTATGGTTCGGTCAATTTGGAAGCGTGCAAGTTTCCTCAAACAATGCAAATTTTGCTGACCCTTTTTGCATACCCTTTCACAGTTCACCTCAAAGTTCAATCCACTATCAATAATCGTCCCAAGATATTTGTACGATTGTACACATTCGGTGGTCTGGCCTTTTAGTATGGTGACTTTGTGCCTGGGAGTTTTCCTCCTAAAGTCAATAATCATATCTTTCGTTTTTGTTGTATTCAGCTGCAGGTAGGAATCCTCACACCAGTGAACAAAGTCATCAACTACTGGGCCATGGCCACTCTCACCATCCTGGAGGAGACTGACAATGACTGAGTCATCAGCATACTTTATAATGTGTCTGTTGTCATGTCTGCTCCGACACATGTTTGTGTACAGGATGAAGAGTAGTGGTGACAACACACACCCCTGAGGAGAGCCAGTAGAAGAGCACTTTAGGTCAGACAATGTACCATTGACCCTCACTCTCTGCGTCCTGTTGGTTAAGAAATCCAGAATCCAACCCACCAGATTATTGCTTAAATCAAATTGTTGCAGGAGCCTTTCAACTAAAATATGAGGTTGGATTGTATTAAAGGCAGAAGAAAAGTCCACAAATAAAAGCCTGGCGTGTGTCCCATTAAAATCCAGATGTTTAAAAAGCATGTTAAACAGAGTGACAGTGGCATCCTCCACTCCTCTGTGAGGCCTATAGGCAAACTGCAGAGGATCCAATGCATGTTCAGTCTGCTTTAGGACCTCACATCTGACCAGTTTTTCAAAAATTTTCATTAAAATTGAAGTCAAAGCAACTGGTCTAAAGTCATTTACCGTTTTAGGACAGCTGGATTTTGGAACGGGAACAACCACGGCATCTTTCCAGATCTTAGGCACATGTTGTGTCTGTAAGGACTTATTGAAAATGTAGTGAAATATAGGACTCAGTTCATGTGCACAGGACTTTACCAGGCGTCCACATATATTATCAGGGCCCTGACTTTTGTTCACTTTTACAGCGCGGAACTCCCTTTCAACATCCTGCATCTCAATATTAAAGTGCTGATTGTCTTTGAGTTTCTGTTTCAAATCTTGGATTTCTGTGCTAAAATCAAAGGAGTCAAAACGACCATAAAAACAATTAAGAGCATTAGCCAGCTCTGTGTCTGAACTAAAACCATCTAAAAACACACGATTACTGCGCTCTGTGCTCTGAAGGCCTGCAATTTTTTTCATACTGGCCCAGGCCGAACCAAGTTTATTTGCTGCCATCTTGCTTTCCAATTCTGATTTATAATTCTGTTTTGCTCTTAAAATTTCGGCCTTTAGCTCCTTAGTGGCAACCTGTAGCGCAGAAACAGACCCCTGTTTAAAGGCAAGTGCTTTCCTCTGTAAGCAGGATTTAACTGATTTAGTAACCCATGGTTTGTTGTTGGGATATATTTTGACACGTTTACGTGGAACAAACTTATTTTGACAGTGAGCCATGTATGAGCATGTGAGCTCAGCCAGAGAGTCCAAATCATCCCCGCAGGCCATTATGAACATCTTCCAGTCTGTACAGTCAAAGCATTCCTGGAGGCTGTGCTCTGAATCTTCTGTCCACACATCAATGTCTCTCGTCTCCACCTTGCCTCTTCTGAGAGCAGTTTTATATGTGGGCAGCAAATGAACACAGTTGTGATCTGATGATCCTAAAGGAGGAAGGGGGAGTGATTTATAGGCCCTCTCTATGGATCCATAGCACAGGTCCAATGTCTTTTTTCGCCTGGTTGGGCAGGAGACATACTGATGAAAGTTTTTAAGTGTCTTCTTTAAAGAAACATGGTTAAAATCCCCAAGAATGAAGTTTGGCGCCTCTGGAGAAATTGACTGCAGCCGCTGCACCACATCAGAGATGGTGCTGGAGGCGGAGTCAGCGTCTGCCCTCGGATGAATGTACACAACTGTGATGAAAAGTTGGGGAAACTCTCGAGGCAAATAAAAGGGGCGAAGCGACACAGACAGCAGCTCCACATGGGGTGTACAGATGCGCTCTCTGACCGTGACAGATGTGCAGTACTGCTTATTAATGTATAAACATACTCCGCCCCCCTGACGTTTCCCCGTTACCTCTTCCTGCCGATCCGAGCGCAGCGGAGCTCCAAAGCCGTCAATCCACAGGTCTGCGTCTCGATCATGCGCAGTAAGCCAAGATTCAGTGAAAGCCATGACGCAGCAGTTCTTAAAATCCTTCTGGTAACGTACGTTGCCTTGAATTTCCTCCACCTTGTTTCTCACAGACTGTGCATTCCCAAAAATGATCGAAGGAAGAGGAATGTTACCAAACTGACGTCTCCTAAGGCGCAATTTCACACCTCCACGTCTTCCACGCTTCCTCCTGCCGCTTCTCTTTTCACCGCTGTGTCCGTCTCTCAAAATAAAGTCCGGCAGCTGAAATCTGGGCGCAATCAGAGACTCTGCACCAGCTGTGTTAAAGCGCAGCAACATGTCCCTGGAATATTGTATTCTGCCCGCTATTCTGCTCGCCATGGAGCCGAACGCGTTTACCTCAGAGACAAAGAGCCACAGCACAGAAAGCAGTAGTGCGAGATATGACAGGAAATCCATGTTGCAGATACCAGGGAGCTGTTCGCCATATATTCCACCAACGCTCCAGGGCAGAAACGACACAGAGGATTTTCTAAAAACGTAAAAAAGTACAAAAAACACACACACGCACTATATCACCAAGCTGCTGGTCGCTGCGTGCGCATGCGCCCGGGTATCCTACAGATGATTAGATTTTGGTGGTGATCCAGATCACCATCTGGATCCAGGAATTTTTTAAAGGATTCTTTTTTTTTTTTTTTATAATTTAACATTGCGAGAGAGGGCCATTTTCAATATTTTATTTATGATGTTAAACATTGTATGGGGGGAACTGTGGCGCTTGGCGGAGGTCTGCGCTCTCCGAGTGCTTTTCTAGTATTCATAATACATCACATCTGGCCTGTTCGAAGTTCTATGCAGTGTTAAGATAGTCTTTTGAATGCAAATTTAATGAATGAATGAATCTTTATTTCGGATAGATTAAAAGTAAAGATTAAAAAGAAACAGAATAATATAACAAAAGCGAAAAAATCCAACAAGGTCAAATTAAACAAGAACTCCTCTGATTATACAGTTCAGCATAAGTTATCTGAAATGGGTGATGGCTGAAGCCGCAGCTTATATTGCCCACCCATATTCCATCCAAGAATTCAAAAGAAAAACAAAACAAGAGCGATTACAATTCAGAACAAAGCTAAGACAAAATGTGACAAAAAAAAAACAACTAAGTAACAACACAACACAGACTGGATATGACAATCCTTATGTGATTTTACATGTCATCTTGTATATATGTTTGGAGTATTTCTTCCTTTAGTTTTTGTTTAAATTGTCCAAGCGTTGTACATGATTTTAATTCAGGTCCAAAATTGTTCCATAATCTGACTCCTTGCACTGAAACACAGTGTTGCTTGGTGGTAGTTGTCACTGAAGGTTTTTGAAATATACATGTTCCTCTGAAATGATATTGTTTCTCCCTTATTTGGAACAACTCTTGGATATTTGCGGGCAGTGATAGATTCTTAGCTTTAAACATTATTACTGCAGTTTTAAAGTCAACCAGATCTTTCAACTTGAGAGCTTTTAATTTAAGAAAAAGTGGATTTGTTGGTTCCCTGTAAGCAGCTTTGTTTATTATTCTAATAGCTCTCTTCTGAAGCATAAAGACTGGATATATGTTTGTTTTATATGTATTTCCCCATACTTCAGTACAATATGTCATGTATGGGAGTATTAATGAATGATACAAAGTATATAATGTGGGTTGATTCAGCAAATATTTCGCTCTGTGTAGTATTGCAATTGATTTAGATATTTTACCTTTAATATAATTAATGTGTGACTTCTATGTCAAATGCTAATATTTGTTTGACACTGCGGCCCCTGGACCCCAGCTAGCTACTAGGCTTTTCAGGTTTGAAAGTTGAAGAAATATGAGGTTGTTAGCTACATTCTAACTTGATTTAATGCTAATATCTGTTTGGCGTCGGGGGGCTTCGCCCCCCTGAACCCCCCACCAGGACTTTGTGCTGGACCTACCGGGACCTGCGGCCCCTGGACCCCGGCTAGCTACTAGGCTTTTCAGGTTTGAAAGTTGAAGAAATATGAGGTTGTTAGCTACACTTAACTAGATTTAATGCTAATATTTGTTTGGCAAATATTAGCATTAGCATTATTAGCATTAGCATCGGCCCCTGGACCCCGGCTGGCTACTAGGCTTTTCAGGTTTGAAAAGTTGGCAGGTATGCATTACTCCTCCTAGGCTACTGACCTTGATTTTAAGCACATCCTAGCTGGGTCTATATCTAGGCTGTGCTTAAGGTCAGGAGATCTAAGCACTCCTGGGGTGATTTTTGTCTGGCCAGAATGAACTACTCCATCACTGACAGTCTGGTTATATTCATACTTTATTTTCAAATAAAGAGCCAACCCAAAAAGAAGTGAAAGTGATTCTTTGCAGCATGCACAGACAAGCAGACACACAAACTGGATTTTTCTTGCTGGCTTTGAAGACTCTGGATTAATGAGTAAATCCAACTTTCTGAGCTTTACTGTGAATAATTCTGACCCAGCTGGAATTTTCTTAGTCTGTCACTTATCTTGTGAAAAGATTTAATTTAATTTGAGTAACTGCAGTAAGGGTTCAATAACGACTCTTGTAAACCTAGACACCTCTCAACCGAGGCACCTATTAACAATTTGCCGCCCGTGTTTATCCACAGACCAACCTACCCATCTTCAAGCTGAAGGAGTCTTGTGTACGGAGGCGGTACAGCGACTTTGAGTGGCTCAGAGCGGAGCTGGAGAGGGAGAGCAAGGTGAGCTTTTGAGGTGAACCCCCACACAAAAGCTGCTCAATACTTGGCTTATTAAATTGCAGCGTAACATTGACCACATCTGCAGGGTTTCAGTATGAAAGAGAGAAGGTGTTGAAGGAGCTTTTGTGCTTCTCTTTGTTGAAGACATTTCTCGTTGGTGTTGAGTACATAAACAGTTTTTAGCCTCAGAAATGACATGCTGTGTCACATTTAAACTGTTAAATGGTGCATTTATTGTAAAAACTGAAACCATCTTTTAATTATTTGTGCTTATTTGACTTGTGCTGTTAATTTTATCTGTTGCTGCTCTGCTGTCTTAGGTGGTCGTACCGCCCCTTCCTGGAAAAGCTCTTATCCGACAGCTGCCGTTTAGAGGGGACGACGGCATATTTGACGATAGTTTCATTGAGGAGCGGAGGCAAGGTCTGGAGCAGTTTCTGAACAAGTAAGAAGCACCACATCTCCTCACTCTTTCTCCATTCCTCCACTGCTCGGGCATGAGGTTAAAACAATTCAGTTCTTCACAATTTATTATCTGCAGCTGCAGCCATTTGGAACTTGTGTCTTAGCAAGGTATTTTAACTCCAGGGAACAATGAAGCACATTGTGCAATAAGTAGATTCAACTTTTTCACTTCTCTTTATATTGTTAACAAACTGTGAACCCTCTGAGACGGACAGGTCTTTTACCCGCACTTTTGTTCTTAATTCGCTTTCATAATTACCTTGCAGGGGACAAGAACAACCAGAGAGGACTCAAGTGCGCACCCGCACAACATTATTTTTCCCACATTTGTTTTGTTGTTGCTGTGTAATTTATGTTAATTGCAGCTCAAATTACAGCGCGTGGTTCCACAGGATGCTGTGTGCACCTCTGCTTATTTTTGATCCAGCATGTCCTCATTTTCAGCTGCCGAACAATAAAAGTTACAGTGCGATTGTGATTATTTGCTTTGATTGCAGACTTGGCCATTATCTTTGTTTCATGTGCAAATGCATCAGTGTGTCTTGTTGGAATATTAAGTGTGCAAAGACAGTTGAGAAAATTAAAATCCATAAATATATGTTGTTTTTTTTTAAGATGATAAGGTGTTGGTAATTAAGACACCCCCCCTTTTGCTTTCTGTGAATGAAACTTTGCTGTTAATCATATTATTGTTCAGACTTGACGCTGGCTGATGTGGCTGGCAGCATTGTTTAATCTGTGATTGAGAGCATTGTAAGGAGGAAATCTTTTGGAATGTTAAACATGATTATCGCTGTGAAAAGGTGAGGAGGAGGAGAAGAATGAGGAATGATCAGTTTTTTGATTAGGCTAGTCAAACATAATTCAAGCCTCATTAAAAAAAATGAAGTGCTTATAGTCTCTGTTCAAAAAGAAAACCATTCCTTGAGATGAGGGCTGGGCAGTATGGCTTTTCACATGTATTGCAATACATGATATATATCGTGATATTTTGAGATCTCCTCTGAACCACTGTATAAATGTAAATTTAAAACCTTTGCATAAAATTACACCAGCACCACAATAGAGACGGGCCCTTGTATTGCATTTAAAAAAAAATCATACTGGGGGGGGGGGGTAAAGTTAAATCTGGCAAACTTTACTGAACCAGTCATGCAGTCCCACTCATAAATTTGCATCCTATTGTGGCCTGGTTCTTAAAGACAACAATAAAACTAAGGGTGCTTTCACACCTAAATTCATTTACTTTGGTCCAAATCAGTTGATAAGTTTGTTACTTTGTATTATTTTCTCCTTGGTTTGGTTCTCTTTCACAGAGGCAAAAATTCAAGTGGACCAAATTCATCGTCATCTGTATTTATTTTGACAGAACACAATTAGTCCCACAGTTGGGGTGGGTCCTCTTACAGTTGAAGCTGAGTTTTTACGCTGGGTGCCCTTTCTGACGCAACCTTGCCCATTTAATCCGAGCTTGGCACAAGCGCAGGAAGTACATACACTTGACTTGTGCACCCACTGTGGCTGGATAACCAATATTTCCCTCCTCCGTTCCATTTTTGCTGACCACCAAGCTGGATGGCAGGAAATTACACTTTTACATGGTCACTGGCATGACCCGGCTGGGATTAGAACCCCGGCCTCCCAGTTGTGGGGTGGATGCTCTACCCCTAGGCCACCACTGCATCAAGTTAAATCCTGCGAGACTTGCGTCCCAACGTTTTAAATTCTTATTGGTCAGATTTTTTTGCCATGAGAACAGGAACGATAAATACAGGAAGTAGGATGACTACTGTGCATTTATGGATTTCTGGGGAGAATCGTAGCATAGTCTACAGGTGTTTTTCATCGCCCTGGTTTTCATTTGTTACATTACATGCATATACCACTTTTGGCAGATTGTACAGTTTGAAAATAAAGTGCGACTACAAATGGAAAATAACATTAATGTTCATTAATCCTCCAGAACCGTGACATGCTCAGCCACAGATATTTTTGAAGATCCATCAGGTATGTACAGTGGCATAAAATGCTTTACCGTTTGCCACTGGTCCTGTTTTAGTATGGTCCCTTTCTCACCTGTTGGACCGCACCAGTGTTCGCCAGTTGATTTGAATCGAGACCACCTCTTTTAGGAGGTCTCGGTACAGTTGTTTTGGTGCCCACCTGAGTGCGATTACCGTGTTCTCACCAGACAAAACGAACCTCACTAATGGAGAAAACAAACTAAAGTTCAATTGAAATGAACTAAAGTCTGTAGGTGTGAAAGCACCCCAAAACAAAAAAAGGATTCAACACAATAAAAAAGTGCATTAAGCAAGAATTCTCGAAAGATGTTTTAAAACCATATAAATTAAAGTCCACTTTTCTGTTTGGTTATGTTTTTAACAATAGGGGCTATGTCTTTGGCAGTGTAATTTGTCACTGTGGTTGTGATCTCTCTCCATTTTACACTTTTGTCATATGGGATAAATTTTCCAAATGAAGACACCACAGTCATTTTCCTTGGGGCTGGCTCCTTTTTAATGTTTTTGTGGGGCCTACCTGGGATGTTGAGACCAGATTTTAATGCATTCTTCATATTGTAGTGGATAACATCTGAAGTGGTGAAATAAACTGGTACTGCTACCTTTAAAGACAACGGCTTTGCAACATATTTTGCAGAAAACTTTTTTGTTCAAAATCTTCCTTCTGAAATCCGAACCACTGCCAGACAACGGAGCTAGTGCTTTTTTCTTCTTGAAATTAACTTGTTCAACTTTGCTTCCATTGCAGCCTGTGTGTGTGTTGCGTCACCTTTTTCCTCTCTCCCATGCGCTCTGCCAGTGTTGCCAGATTGTGCATAAAAAAAACAAGTGTCTGCTCCACAAAAACAGGTTCAAAAGTTGCAGTTTCCAAAGAAAAATTGCAGAAAAAAAAAACAGACCTGGCAACAAACCTAACAGGAAACGCTGCTGTAGTGGGAGTGACTGGGCTGCAGTGCAGCTATGTGACAGAAGTTTCAGAGGAGAGGGAAGCAGAACTTCAAATGGACAAATAAATGCTGACAGCTTACACTGCTGCTGCAATTTATGCTCAATATCTGCAATTAAGGCATTTTATGTATCGCGTGTAGTAGAATGCATCGATATAATATATATTTGGTGTATCACCCAGCCCCACTTGAGTTGTTAAACACACTTCTGCCATGCTTCATCCTTCACATTAACATTTCCAAACATCTTAAACAGGATTTGTTGGAGGCAGGCTTGATCCTTTTGGTGACTGCTTTGGTATTTGACCCAAGGACCAGTCCTTGTGCTGTTTAATTTTACTGAAATATTCCCTGTCAGGGGTCAAGATGCATGCTGTTGATATGTTCTGAGCATTTTAATCATTGGAGGACAAAATGCTTTTGGGGTCCCAGGTGTACAGATTAATTCTCGTTAAGCTCCTTTGCGTCATCTGAAGGAACATTCAGGGAAACCCGATGTCAAAGTGACTTCAGGAGGGCAAGACACAATCCAATACTGGCACTATTTCCATAAGAAATGACGAGCATAAATGTCTGTAATCTGTTTTTTAAGTACAGAATTAATTGAAATAAAGCCACACACAACAAAATCAGTGACCTCCCATCTCAAACTGTTTACATATTAAAATAGAATTGTGCAAGACATCACATCTGCATAGTTAGGTTTGACACATCTGTTTTTCTGCCTCCAAGGTGTCAAGGGAAAAAAATGATCACCTCTAATACCTCATTGGTCAGGATTTTTCTTTTTTTTTTTTTATCCCCCACTGGTCAAAGCCCAAAGACCGAAGGGGGATTATGTTATGGATCCGTCCGTCCGTCTGTCCCACTTTTGTGAAATCAGCTCCTCCTACAGTTTTGTTCCGATTGTTTTGAAACACACTGATGATGCACATATTGTAATTTGGTTCTCATCAGGTGGTTTTTGCAGGAATTGTAGCCCCTGGCCTATGACTTAATGTTTCACCTCACTTCATAGACAGTAACTGTCTTGTGAAATCAACTCCTCGTAGTTTTGTTCCGACAGTTTCAAAACAAAACGTATTGCAATTTCACTCATCAGATGACCTTGAGGTCAAAGGTCAGAGGTCAGATTTTTCCCTAAATCTTCTAAACACAATAACTACTGAAAGAAATTATGTAGGCTTTTCAAATCGATACAGTAGTTGTTTCTAATACACATCTTGGACAGCTTACACCCTCCCCTGACATTGGGTTTGGGGTCAAGGGGTCAGAGGTCAAAGTTAACATTCCATGTGCTCTATGGTAAATGGTAAATGCTACATTTACTATTACTATAAAACAAGTAAAGCTAGGGTCACCAAATCTGGTATACAGGTTCACCTTGGGATCCTGACCTCTGACTATGGGTTTGGGGTCAAGGGGTCAGAGGTCAAAGTTAACATTCCATGTGCTCTATGGTAAATGGTAAATGCTACATTTACTATTACTATAAAACAAGTAAAGCTAGGGTCACCAAATCTGGTATACAGGTTCACCTTGGGATCCTGACCTCCGACTATGGGTTTGGGGTCAAAAGGTCAAAGGTTAAGGTTAACATTCCCAATTTCTTATTACTGTACAACACATAAAGCTAGGGCCACCAAACCTGGTGCACAGGTTCACCTTGGAATCCTGACCTCTTACTATGGGTTTGGGGTCAAAAGGTCAAGGTTAGCATTCCATTTGCACTATTACTCTAAAACAAAGCTAGGGCCACCAAACCTGGTCCACAGGTTCACCTTGGGATCCTAACCTCAGACTATGAGTTTGGGGTCAAAGGTCAAGGTTAACATTCCCTATGCCTTTTTACTGTTCGAGTAAAGTTAGGGACACCAAACTTAGTACACAGGTTCACCTTGGAATCCTGACCTCTGAGTATGGGTTTGGGGTGAAAAGGTCAAGGTTAACATTCTGTCACAGGTCCGGCTCGCAGCTTGGACAAAAACAGGGAGACGACACGGAGGTGCCAATTTAAATAATTTATTTAAAGAAAATAGACGTGTCTGTAGGTGTCAGTGGTACGTGTGTGTGTTGGATGCATGAAACAAACACAGTCACTAGCCAACCCAGTGATTACACTCCTCCAACTGGAGCATGAGCGGCAGCAGCGAACCTCAAACAGAACCCTGCCAGCAGCAGACAGAAGCAGAAGCAGCCAGCCCAGCCCAGGACAGGTGTACAAATAACAGAAGCAGGCAGAGCACAGACACAGCAACTGGCCTCCCAACAGGAGCAGAAGCGCTGCTGACAGGTGTGCAGAGGTGGCTTATATAGAGCAACCCTCATTCAGAGGCGGTCCTTCGTAGCTCCACCTACAACACAAAAAACACACAGAAGTTCCACTCCGGAGAGGAGCGGGGCCACAACACCCCCCCCCCCCCACACACACACACACACACACAGAAAAATGGACTTCCCTTTGGGAAGGCTAGTACAAACTGATTTACAAACAGCCTACAAAAATTCATCATTCAATAATAAATATTCCCAATTCATTTATTTATTTACAGTTTTCTATATATAATTAAAATACCACAACTGCAACTCTACTGTTCACTCACTAAGTTCTAATGTAGGCATTCAATCAACTCATCATGACCCTCAGCTACCCAGCAACTCCGGCACCTAGAGAAGCAATTTAAGAGTGCAGAAAAGCTAAACAGATGGCTTAGGTAACTATCAACATAATTTTTTAAAATCTTAGCCCTTTAAACTTGGTGCTCTAGACATGGCCTCCACCACAACATTCCGAGCCCTTAGTGTGGTGGACATCCAAACAGTAGGTCTGCAAAAAACAAAAGCAAACACATCAGTCAAAAACAGTAACCTATAGTCAGTCCATAGACTAATGAGAAACCGATGTCCTTTGGGAGGATGACCAAAATCCAGGGTCAGCTGGACAGGAAGGAAAACCGTGCCAGGAGGCTGATACAAATCAACAACCAGCCAGACAAAATAGAGGTGCCCATCAGGGGGATGACCACTATCAAAACGCCACAATATAACCAGAGGTTTCAGCCTAAGAGCAAGGTGGCACAGCTCAGGAGCAAACCACAATTCATGCAGGTTTTGCAGTGGCTCAAACTTTTTCAACTCGCCCTGCAACCTACACTGATCAGGAGCCACCATGATGTCATCATCTGACACATGTGCATTCACAGACCCTGCAGCTGCTGAGCTAGCAGGCTGCCGAGACCCCCCCCCCCCAGTTCAAAAACCAGCTTTCCCCGGGAGTAATCTGATTTCAACAGATTAACCTGGCAAAGCTGCATTTCCTCCTTATGCTCATGTGTAAACAAACCTCCATCAGAATCCAGTTTAACATGCCCTTTAAAGGCGACGGACAGACGAAAATTCAATATCGCTAAATCATATCTCAAATTGTTGTCTGAGACGAGCTAATTTGAACCCCACATGTTTTGGTGTCAACGTATGTCGCATAAGGTGACAATGCGCTCTTGAAGTACGCTGTTGTGGAGAGCTGTCTGACCCAGCCAAGAGATCAGCGGCTAAAATGGCCACTGACTGTGTGATGTCATTTCGGTTAGGCACACGGTCAGTGGCCAAGTATTCCGATATTTCTCGGAATGCTTGTGGATTACAAATAGATTATTTATTAACATTAGGATTTCAGGAATCGAATTAATTATGGTTTGTCGTTGTGTTGTCTACGGGTGCGACGTTATACCAGAGGAGCATGCTGTGAGTGTTTTTGAATTTCCCGTCCCTGGGAAAATCAGAACGGCATGGGTGAAATTCGTTCAGAAAACGCGAAAAAAAATGGACTGATGTCGGTAAAACACCCAACATGCAGTAGACATTTCGTTGACAGCGATTTCGAGAATAAGATGCAATTTGTGTCACGACTCGCCGCTCCTCAGCGGCTTCAGCTGCGCGCACACCTGCGCCTCGTCAGCACATCCCCATACCGCATACATCCATTCACACACACCTGCTTATTGAATAAAGCTGTTAAATCTATCCTGAGCCTGCGTGCGTGTTTCCTGGGCCAGACATTATGTCAATTTGAAATGAAATTTGCAAAAAGATTGCTGATAAAGAAAACGGCTATTCCAACTATATATGCCTCGATTTCCAAGTGTGACTCTGAGAAAGAGGTCAGTGACAGTGGCGTGAAAAGCACGGGTGATCTACCGATGCGATCAACTGTCAGAACACGAGAAGTAAACAGGGTAAGTTTTTTTATTTTTAATATTCACTGCAAATGTTTACTCAACATCTTAAATGAATTCCAAGCCATGGTTTGCATTGCCTTACCATCTTATCAAATATTAGCATATTAGGGTGTTCATACTCATCAAATATGAAATATTCAGTGCTGTATAGGGAGGTGGTTGTGCCTGTTTGATCAATTTATATTTCTATGTATGTAATCCAATTTGAGACCTCTGGGATAAAATTATGATGATCTACTTTTTTTGCAGATTTTATCAACTGTCACTCAACCTTAAAATAGTGTTGATGTTTCTGACCAAGCAGAGGAAGCTGATGAACAGGACTTTTATGTAAATCCAAATTTATACCATAAAATGGTAGAAAAATTATTGAAATGTATATGACATGCGACTTTGATGAATGCTGAACTATGAGAATTATAACATTGACATGAACATTAAGAAACTCAATATATGATTTTACAAAACTTTATTTAAATAACATTGTTCACAAATCTAATCTTGGTAGGCAAAATCCCTTGTAGTGATGAGATGGGAAGGTTTCTCTGATGAGGCTCACAGCACAGGCAGGCGACATAACCCTCACTTCTTCCCCAAAAAAATCCCCAACACCAACGGACCAGTTGCCTGTAGGCTATGAATCTGTATCGCCTGAAAAATATGGGGTTGGCATTGATTATTCCGTTTGCATTGATTATTGAATGTATTGAATGATTTCTTCATAATTCATCTGGGAAATTAAATCAAATGAATAAATATTGTTTATAAACTCACTCGTGTGGACGACGTCATCTGTCTCATCAGCTCCAGCTGCGCACAGACCAGCAGGTGCTAATCAGCGGCTGTTAAAAGTATTGAGAAGATGATGATTAACAACATGTCATCAGGCAGTGAGTGACCAATGGGTAGTTTTAGTTTGAAAATTAAGTGTGTGACCATGCATGTCGCCAAAGAAAAATATTTGTAAGCGTAGTTTACCAAGATAAAACTTCAAGCCGATCCTGGTCAACGTGGTCTGTTCCCGTCGCCGTTTCGTCTTCCTCCTCTCCCTCTGGCTCGAACAAATAAGGCTGAATACCCCTCTCAGCACCACCCAAAACTACTTCATCATCAGATTCTTCGTTGTCAATGTCATCATTTATATTGTGGTCGTCAAAGTCGAGAAAGTAATCGCTGTCGGAATCACTTTGCTCTCGTTCAGACATTTTCTCGGCCAAACCGAAATGACGTCACGACTGCCCGCACCTATCGGGAGATGGCGGTACTGCAGCATCACTGAGTGAAAGATGGGCTATGACCAAATAATGCCATTTATGGAGGATGGTGACACATATTAAATCAGGGGAATGGGCAGAATGGAATATTTTCATACAATCATTTGATTGGTTCAATAAAAAAATGTCACTGTCTGTCACCTTTAACAGAGGCCACAGTTACACAGGCAAAATTTCTTCAATCTGATTACAATTCAGACTGTTTACATGGATCCTGAAAAAGCTGATCTGATTAGGACATGTGTTTCCATGTGTCACACGTTTGAACGGAATAAATCATTTTGACATGCGCATGTCGACATTTCGACATTCAAAAAATAGTAGAAGAAGAAGCAACTTCCGGTGTTAGCAAGCCCCGCTTCGTGTCAAAATTGACCTGTATTGTATTATTCAGACTGTACTTTTGCTTCTGCTGGTCTCCGTAATGAAGCTACAAGTACATACTTCTGCATATGACGAACAGAGGGAGACAGCAGGACGATACAGACCAGTTTTGTTTTACTCCCGCTATGTTTTCCGCTAGCTGCTGCTAAGGCGGAAATACGTCACGTCGACGTGCGGCTGGTGTACAGACATCCGCAGTAAACATATTTTCTGCCCTACGTTCGGAATAAGTGTTTTCATGTGCACCATTCGGATTAACAATCGGCATAACCCACCCCTCTCAATCGGAATGAAATTTTGATCCGAATGAGCGTGATCGGGTTAGAATATTCAGATTGCCATGTTTACATGAAGCATTTTTATTCAGATCAGGCTTTTAATCCGGTTACTTGTGTCCATGTAAACATAGCCAGAGTCACCCGGAGACAACTGACCCTCAGAAACAGCTGGAAAAATTGACTGATCCTGCTGACAGTTTGTCACTGAATCTAAATTCCCTGACACATCAACTGGTGTTACTGATGAGTCACAGTCAGAAAGGACACGTGAAGGCTCCACACACAGGTTCTCAGAATTAACATAATTAATTGGAACGGCCAACACCACAGGTGTCACTGTGCATGCTGGAACCAATTCTTAAACACTGTGAGCATGCACCATCTCCGAAACAGAGGGAACCGGTCACAAATCAGAGGAAACATCACCTGAGTGCACACAGCCAAGAGCACTGTCCAGACCCAAATCAGCGCCACCGGCAGCCCCAACATTCAGTCTAAGTCTCTTCAGTCGTGCCCATCTCCATGCTAACTTTCATAGCAAAAAGTCTTCTCATTGCTCAAAAAACAACCTGGCAACATCGCCGGTCAAACTCACTTCAGACATCACAACAAATGTTACGCACGTCAACACATGCAACAAATCAGACTGATGTGTAATACCAATTCACAAAAGAGCTGCGCTCTGCCCAACAACCCAAAGCAATTTATACATACTCCAACTCAAAAAAAACCCCCCACCACAACCAGATTTACAAATTAACAGACACTCGTCAACCTCCGTGTCTCCCCCAAAGGTGCACACCTTCTCAGCAAATGCTGTACAGAAATGAGCATTGATGTCACACGGACACGACAGCCACTCGCTCATTCACAAAAACTGTCAACACCGCCACTTACACACATGAGTAGATTGCACAACCGGACCAAACAAACTGAAAGAAACAAAAGGAAGCGCTTCCATACAAAAAATGACACACTGGAAACTCTCCTCCCTGACTAACTAGTCACAGAAACATGACTTCCGGTTATGGCTGCCACGTAGGACGGACGTGACTCGCTCTGCTCTGCTCCTGGAGAAAAAAAATCGGCAAATAACTCTCTCATTTGGGACAGAACGTATCCCAGCGTTTGGGTGAGGATATGTCGGCGAAGCCTAAGGCTGGAAAACCAGGAAAAGGAAAAAGCGAGCCGCCGAAACAGTCCAAATTAACGGACTTTCAGGTCTGTGACGCAGCAAATAAAACTCCATATATGGCGGAGGAGGCTGGCAACGGTGCGATGTCTGCGGGGGGAGGCGCAGATGCGCTGATGGCTGCCATGAGTTCAATGAGAGCGGACTTTTCCTCTAGATTTGATGGGATTATGACAGCGTTGGAAGGAATAAGAAAGGAATTGGGTGACTGTGTAGAACGAACGGCGCAGATGGAGCTCCGTCTCGCTAGTGCTGAAGATGACGTCACCCGTCTTCAATTAAAGGTGCGCACTTTGGAAAAAAAAAATAAATCTCTGGAAGATAATATTTTGGATTTGGAATCTCGGTCGAGACAGAATAACTTGAGGCTGGTGGGTCTTCCAGAGGAATCAGAAGGTCGGGACGTATGTTCCTTTCTGGAAAAGTGGATTCCGGAGGTGCTGGGCAGCGAGGAGTTGCAATCAGCAGTGGTTCTGGAAAAATCAGAATCAGAATCAGAATCAGGTTTATTGCCATTGTTCATGTAGTACACAAACTAGGAATTTGTCTCGGTACAATGCTGCAACATTAAACATGATAAGATAAGAGAAATAAACTATACATGTAATAAAGTGTAGGATAAGATTAAGTGATACTGGTCAACAGTTAAAATATATATTAGCCAGCAGCAGATACTGTGGAGAACTATATAGTGCAGTCGGTAATGCAGGAAGAAAACAGTGATGATTGACATGAGTCTGGTTGAGCTGCTGTACATGGTGCACGAGAGTCACTTAGTGTTCAGCAGTCTAATGGCAGAGGGGAAGAAGCTGTTCATGTGACGGGAGGTTTTAGTCTGGATGGACCGAAGTCTTCTACCAGAGGGGAGGGGGGCAAACAGTACGTGACCAGGGTGTGAGGGATCGGCTATGATCCGGCCAGCACGCCTCCGGGTCCTGGAGATGTACAGATCCTGGAGAGATGGGAGCTTGCAGCCGATCACCTTCTCAGCAGTGCGCACGACGCGCTGCAGCCTTAGTCTGTCCCTGGCAGTGGCTCCTGCGTACCACACGGTTATGGAGGTGGTGAGGATGGACTCGATGATGGCTGTGTAGAACTGCACTAACATCTTGGTGGGTAGCTTGAGCTTCCTCAGCTGCCGCAGGAAGAACATCCTCTGCTGGGAAGCACATCGTATTGGCCCACGGAGAGATAAGGGACCGCCGAGGACCTTAATTATGAAGTTTCTTAGCAACAGAGACAGGATGAAGATCTTCAACGCTGCACGAGCTAAAGGAGAGATTAAACACCAGGACCAGCAGGTGCGGTTCTACCCAGATTTGGCCACAGGAATCCAGCAATTGAGGAAGCAGTTTGATCCCGTACGTAAGGAGCTGCGCAACCTTGGGATTCGTCATGGTGTAATCTATCCTGCGAGACTGCTGACCACGTATGAGGGCAGAACCCACATCTTCAAGACCCCAGAGGAGGCGCAGGAGTTCATCAAGAAGATCAAAGAAGAAGAAGAGACTGGTGGGAGCTAAGCATGAACAAAATATAAGGTAGAATAATTAAGCATTTGCACAGGCATCTGACTGACTTGAAGTAAATAGTAAGTTTACAAAATATAGATTGTATTATATATTAAAAAAATCAAAACAAAAACAAAACAAACAAAAAAAAAAACTATGATGTACAAAGTTGTTAAAAATTTTGGAGTTAAGTTGGAAAACTACAGAGGAGAGTTAATGTTACGTCATTAAAAGCAGTAGAGTTAGGGTGATTGGGAGGATGAAGAAGGAGTGGCTTAGGCTGTTCCCCGTGGGTGTGGAACGGTCGATGGCTATATCGGGAGACAGATTTTTTTTTTTGATTTTGGGGGGTTTGCCACAAGTGTGGGAAGGGGAAATTTGTTTGTGTGTAGTTTGTAGGATGAATGTTCAACCACTCATGTTTTTGCTTCTCTGTATGAGCATGTTTACACTGCAAGGTAATCCCAAACTCTCTATTGATCATAAACCAAAGTGTTAATCTTAATTTAACTTCATGGAATTGCAGAGGTCTACAAAATTTAAAAAAACTTAAACAAGTTATGAATAAAATAAAAGACATGGGTTCAAAAATTGTGTTTTTACAAGAAACTCATCTAATAGAGGAGGATGTTAAAAGAATTAGGAGTAGTTGGCAAGGAAGTGTATTCACCTCTTCATTTTCATCCCGAGCCAGGGGAGTTATGACTCTCATACATAAATCAGTTCCTTTTCAAGTGAAAAATGTAATTGGAGACAAATTTGGAAGATATGTAATCATTCAAGGTTCTTTGCTATTAGAAAATATAAATCTTGTGAACTTATATGGTCCCAATATAGATGATCAGAAGTTCTTTGCTAATTTATTTCTCATCTTATCATCACTTACAGGGCAACATATAATAGCAGGGGATTTTAATTGTACATTGAATCCAGGTATAGATAGATCAACAGGACTGGATTGTACGCACATTGGATGTAGGATGACTATTAATCATTTTATGAAAGAATTGAGATTGTTAGATATATGGAGAGAAATGAAACCACAAGTTAAAGCCTATTCTTGTTATTCCAGTACCTACAAGACATTCTCACGTATTGATTATTTTTTGATTTCCACAGAATTAAGGTCCAAGATTCAAAACTGCTTTTATGATAACATCGTGATCTCTGATCATGCACCCTGTTGTCTAATATATGTAGATAAAAAATTGACAAAGGAATCAGGTAGATGGCAATTTCAGCATAAATGGCTTCAGGATGAGGAATTTGTCAAGTATATAGAAAAACAGATAGAAGAGCTCTTTGACATCAATACTACACAAACATCAGCATGTGTAAAGTGGGAGGCTTTCAAAGCTTTTATTAGGGGACATATTATTAGTTATACAGGATCAAAATCTAAGAAGACTCGAGAGGAGAGAGCCCAATTGGAACATAAAATAAAAAGTCTTCAGGAAAAAGTGTATGCAGGAAGTGACCCAAGGTTGGAGAATGAATTACTGATTTTGAGAGCTGAATACGACAAAAAATCAGCGAATAGAGCTGCCTCGAGTCTTCTAAGATTGAAACAATCTTTTTATGAACAAGGTGAAAAATCAGGAAAATTATTAGCATGGCAGATTAAACAATTAGAAATTAAAACACCAATTACCAGTATTATAAGTAACGGACAGGTAGTTATAGATCCTTTAGAAATTAATAGAGCCTTTAGAGATTACTATGAAAAATTATATGATACCAAAAATGAACCTGATTTAACAAAACTAAATGGGTTTTTGAACGAACTATCTATACCGTGTATTCCAAATGAAAACAGGGAGATATTGGAGTCTAAAATTAGTCAAGAAGAAGTTGGGCTAGCCATTGATAATATGAAATCAGGAAAAAGTGCAGGACCAGATGGTCTCCCAGTTGACCTTTATAAAAAATTTAAGAATAAATTAATAAAACCTTTTTTGGAAATGGTTTTAGAAGCATTTCAAAATAATAATTTACCATCGTACATAAATAATGCCTTAATTATACTGCTGCCAAAGCCAGGTAAGCCCTCTAATAAATGTGAAAATATGAGACCAATAAGCCTATTAAACGCCGACCTTAAGATAATCTGTAAAATTTTAGCAAGACGAATACAAGAAATTTTACCAAATATTATTAATCGAGATCAGAATGGCTTTATAAAGGGTAGACAAGGCTTCCATAATGTAAGAAGACTATTTAATATTATCTATTTTAATAAAGAAGCACCGGATACAGCTCTCCTATCATTGGACGCCGAAAAGGCCTTTGATAGAGTTGAATGGCCCTTTCTTTTTGAAGTCCTACAAAGGTTTGGACTTGGAAATAATTTCATAAAATGGGTTCAAATAATATACAATAATGCTACAGCAGAAATCCTAACAAATAACAATATTTCAAAACCAATAAAAATCAATAGAGGATGTCGACAAGGCTGTCCACTTTCACCTTTACTGTTTACTATGGCAATTGAACCTTTAGCGATAGCGATACATTTACATTCACAAATATATGGAATTAAAGTTGGACCAACAGAACATAAAATCTCCCTGTACGCCGATGATATAATTTTGTTTATGTCGAATCTAAAAAAATCAATTCCAACCTTGTTGAATTTAATAAAGAATTTTGGGGAAATATCAGGATATAAAATAAATAAAACTAAATCTTCAATATTAATGCTAAATGAGACCCAGAGAAATTATCCAGCCCCTGAGGTAAATCAATTCAATGTTGTAAATCAGTTTAAATATTTAGGAATCCAAATTGTGCCTAAGCTAGAATCAGTCGCCAGTGTCAACTATGAAGCCTTAATGTCAGATATCAATGAGTTAACTCAGAGATGGATGTCACTACCAATGTCGATGATCGGGAGAATCAATATACTTAAAAGTAATATTTTACCTAAAATACTTTATTTATTTCAATACATTCCCTTATCACCACCTTTAGATCTATTCTCAAGAATAAAAAAAAAGTTAGTGGAATTTATATGGAACAACAGGAGGGCTAGATTGCGTTTGTCTTTATTATATTTACCATTTGATCGTGGAGGTCTGAAATGTCCAAATTTTATGTTGTATTATTGGTCGGCACAACTGAGGTCTATGACATATTATTTTTCATCAAATGATCTCCCTCACTGGACTGAAATGGAATCATACAATTTACCTTTACCTCTTCCCATATTCATATACTCAGATTCGGCAAAAAAATTACAAAAACAAGTTAAAAATCCATTTGTAAAGCATATGATCAAAATATGGTGTGAAGCTAAAAACTATTTAAAAGAACCACAGTTATTGTCACAATTTAGTCCAATATGGGGTAATCAATATTTTAAACCAGGGAGAGCGGACGCTGTATTTAAAGTATGGAATTTAAAAGGGATACAAAAGATTCAGGATTTATATTTGCCATGTGCAGATAACATAATGTCTTTTGAAGAGCTGAGGATCAAATTTAATCTCAATAGAACACATTTTTTTAAATATCTTCAACTTAGAAACTTTATTCGATCAAATCAAAATAAAGCTCTCACTCGACCTATTTATTCATCCTTGGAAAAAATGATGATGAAAGATAGTAAAAGAAAGGGTATTATTTCAGAGTTTTATAACTCATTGACACTATCTTCAAGTGAAAATTCACTGAAAAGATTAAACTACTGGAAAGAAGATCTGCAAATTGAAATTTCAGAGGAACAATGGGAATTGGCTTGTACAGAAGCTCAAACCAAATCAATAAATGCACGCCTTAAATTGATACATTTCAAATGGTTAATGCGGATGTATGTTACACCGGAGGAGTTAAATAGATATAACAAAAATATACCAGATACATGCACAAAATGCATGGAAAGTAAAGGAACCCTATTTCATTGTTTATGGGAATGTAGATTAATAAGAATGTTTTGGGAAGAGGTGAGGGTAACAATTGAAAAAATAATCTCAAAACAAATCATATTGAATCCTAAATTGTTTTTGTTGGGTCTGTACCCAGAAAAGCATAATTTTAATAAAAGTGAAAGAACATTCATAGACCTCAGTTTGCTTAATGCCAAAAAATGTATTGCACTATTATGGAAAAAGACTCATAGACCAGATGTGACTCAGTGGTTAAGACAGATGTTAACAAACCTTCCATTAGAAAGAATAACATATATACTGAAATCAAAGGAAATTGTGTTTGAGAATATATGGAGACCTTTTATTGATTATGTAAAAAATTTAAACATAACTCTTGAAGAAGAAGGTGAATGATGTGTGTGGACCTTGTAAATTCCAAACTGGTGAACATAATATGTATACTTATGTATTGGATTGTCTAGACTAAACAGAGGAGCATTGTTGAAGACTTGATTTTGTTGGTGGTTGTTGGTGTTTTTAGTGCATTTTTTTTTTTTGTAGTACTTTAGTGTTAGTGTTTGATTGTTTGTATCATGTTTGTTAAAAAAAAAAAAGGTTCAATAAAGATATTGTGGAAAAAAAAAAAAACTAGTCACAGAAACATATCTACCTAACATAGACCCTAATCTTTGGGCAGCTACTGCCGGGAGGATCTTTACTCACAAACCCACTGGGCTGCTGAGCAACTGCTACACAACGACTCGAAGAGAATCCCATGGAAGTGGCCCCAGACCGCGTTCACACCTCTTTAAACCAAAGACAGATGGTGAACCCCCTAATGAAATTCACTGTTAAGCCTAACAGGAGAAATTACTTGTGATGTCAAAACCAAATGAACAGAACACATTTACCTGATTTAACCCATTTAACAAACACACGGACAAGTCCGCCAAACAAACAAATGAGCTCCCATTTCTCTCACAAATGGGCCAAAGCTCAAACAGATGAACCGGATCTAAACAGACGAGCCTCCCTTCTGTTACAAAGGGTCCAAAGGCTTAAACAGACCGGGTTCAGACGGACGGACGAGCCCCCATTTGTCCTGTTACGGTTATAAGACTCAACCAGACACAGATTTAAACAAACAAGACAGGCCCCCCATTCTCTCACAAATGGGCCAAAGGCTCAAACAGACTGGGTTCAGACAGACGGAGCCCCCATTTGTCCTGTTACAAATGGTTTTAAAGGGTCAAACAGACGGACCAGAATTGGACGGACAGGTTCAGACAAGCGGACGAGCCCCCATTTGTCACATGCCCGGCTTGCGGCTTGGACAAAAAAGGGAGACCATACGACAGCAGTGGGGTCGTAACAATTCATTATGCCTTATTACTGTACAACGAGTAAAGCTAGGGCCACCAAACTTGGTACACAGATTCACCTTGCGACCCTGAAGTGTGACTGTGGTTTTTGGGATCGCAAGGTCAGCATCAAAATGCCTTATAAAGTATATCTCAACAACAAAGAAAGCTAGGGTCACCAAACCTGGTACACAGGTTCACTCTGAGACCACAACCTCTGACTACAGGTTTGGGATCAAAAGGTCAAAGGTCAAGGTTGGCACTCCTTATGATCTCTTGCTATAAAACGTGTAAAGCTCTCTAGGGTCACCATACTTGCTACACGGGTTCACCCTGGATCCTGATTGACAGCTATGGGTTGTATACTTTGTTGTATATTTGTGGATGATGGGCTTATCATAATTTGGTTCTGCCATAGTAATTATATTGAAAAGTTGAAAACTGCTCTCCATCAGTAACTATTGGGATCTTCAAAGAAAACGGAAGTGGGGGATATTGCACTTGCCTCAGAGTGCTTTTGCTCCGAATGTGGACACATATCTACAGCTATTAACCAGTGTGTTATGTAACAAATTGAAATAAATGAAACTAACAGTCATGTGTTAACTGCTGCCCATGGACCTAATGTGGAGAAAATGCCAGTATTGCAATCAATTTGTAGTACAGTGATTTTTGCACTGTCATTTTAATTTAAATCGATTTTTAGTAGCGCAGTCTGGCAAAGGTCTGACTACCGTCTTGTAAATTCACTCTAGTAAATTCACTCTAGCTGCTATTCTTGTGACAGAAGAATAGCAGCTACAGTGAAAAGGGAGATTTACAAGATGGTGGTGAGACCTGCTATGATGTATGGTTTGGAGACGGTGACACTAACAAAATGACAAGAGGCGGAGCTGGAGGCGGCAGAGTTGAAGTTGCTGATTCTCATTGGGAGTTGCTAGGAGGGACAGGAATAGAAATGTGTATATCAGAAGGACAGCTCAAGTTAAGTGGTTTGGAGACAGAGTCAAGGCTGAGATGGTTTGGACATGTGCAGAGGAGGGATAGTGGATATATTGGACAAAGGATGTTGAAGATGGAGTTGCCAGGCAGGACAAAAAGTGGCGACCACAAAGAAGATTCATGGATATAGTGAAGAAGGACATGGAGAGGGTTGGTGTGAGAGAAGAGGATGCAAGGGGTAAGGTGAGAGGGAGGCAGATGATCTGCTGTGGCGACCCCTAAAATGAGCAGCCAAAAGAAGTCTGGCAAAGGCAAAATGAGCTAATGTCATGGTGCTCATCTGTCTGTCCACATTTGTTGAGCTTTTTCTGGGTAGTCCATCAGAAACGATGACAACATTATCTGCGTAGTCAGCGATGGCTGTGCATGTGGCTTTGCAGTCTGAAGCTGGAAGTGCACTGGGGTCCACAAATGTTGAAGCAGTAGTCTTGTTTGGACTGAAGTGGGCACGGCTTTTTCTTTGAAACTATATGTTCTATCTCATATGTACGGTTGTGCTTTTTTTAATTTTGCTGCAAACCAAATTGCCCTATTGGGACACTAAATAAAATGAATCTGAATCTGTGACGTCTGTCCCTGGCGGCAGCGAGACGTTGTTCTTGGGCCTCATTGAAGGCTGCTGTGGCTTTGGAGGAAAGCAGCCTCGAGGTTGATCCACAAGAGAGGCTTCTAGTTGGCATGGCTGGATATCAATCCATTTTAGGTTGCTCCTCAGCGTGTCCTTGAGAAGCAACCTAAAATGGATTAGTCGAGTCTATTGCCCCAGTGATCCGGTCTACATCCAGGTCGCACCAAACATCATTAAGTATGAGTATGTATCATTTCAACTTGCTGTGCATACCACCCACACATTGTGTGGGTGGTATGCAAAGGTTCTTGTTGACTTCGGACTGTGTTCATCAGGCCAGAATGGGGCACTCCATCATCAGCAGTTTGGTTTGTACCTGCAACAAAGATCCTCACCTTTACTCCCAACACTAGTTACCTACATCTTTTGCTGCTGATAGACTTGTCTCTCATAATGCCTTTCACAAATAATGAAGGTTATGATGAAAAATTTACTTTTTCAGTGCTTTTGCACATCAGTTAGGGTATCTGGAGTGACTACCAACAGAAAAACCCAGAAAAAAAACATAATCCTCTCACTTTATTAGGGTCAGTCGTTGTCCCTGTAACACATTGAGTGGTTGGAATTTGGTTCAGGTTATGACATGAGAAATGTAGCTCACTGGAATATCAACCTCTCTCGCGTTATCACCACCCATGTTAATGACATTTCGCATTGTGCATTGGAACCCACACACCTACAGTACAGCTAGCCACTCATGTGGGCATCACTGTTCCTGACTGGTTCATTATTCCACAGAGAATAGTATAGCTCACATTTTTTGGCCTTTTTTGCTGGGGTACCCAGGTAGCTAATTTGTTAGCAGAGCTAGTTCAGTGGTGTAATCTTGGTTTTTATGGCTTGTCACATTCTAGTCACTCCACTAGACTTCAAGGTTCCCAGCTGCTTAATTCACATTTGATAATATGTCTGCCTTCATTCCGGCCTGTTTTGTTTTATTTATTTGCCAGATAGCCTGGGAACTTGGTGCATTAGTGAAATTAGCTCATTGGACAATTTGGCACATTGGCATTTTTTTTGTGTGTGTGTGTGTGGCTTTGTGTGGCAGTCACATCTGGAACACAATGCCAAATGAAATTAAAATAATAACGGACTTTAAAACATTCACTAAAAAGGTTAACAACTGGCTGAAAAATAAACAAGAATGTACTCATGTATGAATTGATTGTCTACAAGGTGAGAGTGAATGAAGGGAAGGAATGAATGTGTTTGTTTATAGTGAGTGACGAAGGGAGGGAGGTCTGAAATAGGCAAATGTGAGTCAGGTTGTTATATTTGTGTATTTATAATATTTATAATATTTATAATTGTGTATTTATAGTATTTATAATATTTATAATTGTGTATTTATAATCTTTTTGCATTGATGTATGTGGTTATTGTGTATTTTCTTTATTTCTTTTCTTTGCTTTACTTGGTTCTCTTTTCTAAAGCCCATCCAGGGACAAGAGTTGCAAATTAGCTAATAGCTATACACTCCATGTGCAACATATCAGATTGATTGTCATTGATTAATTGTCTGTTTATTGCACTGTCCCTGTCAAATAAACTAATCTATCTATCTATCTTTTCTGTAAATTCTAGTCTCCTCAGAATACATTCCTGTTCCCATCTATTTCATTAATCTACAGATAATATATTTTGTGGGATTCAGGCTTGTTTTTTTTTTATATATATATATATATAATTTATCTATAGCCTTCTAATCTCAGTGCTAGCTTGTATAGCTTAGAAAAAGCTACTCGCTTCCCTTGAGTTAACTGAGCCATTCAGTCATTCAGGGTTGTTTCTTGGCTTATACTCCAGGGATGAATCCTGTTCCATCGGTCACTCAAACGACACACCATTATCCCCATTGGTGCTTTATTTGGGCATTCTCACATTCAGTCACTTTTATGTTGGCTCAGGCTAGCTCTGACAGCTAAAGCTAAAGGCTAACATTAGCATGGCATCAACCATAGAGCTCGGCAGTGAGGGAAAAGTAAGGATGATGAACTGGCGCTCATTAGCATTTTAAGGCAGGGATGTCTAATCATGCCACAGAGGGCCAAGATCCTACAATTTTTTAATCCCCTGCCGGTCGAAGCCCAAAGGGTATTATGTTATGGGTCATTCCGTTCCGCCATCTGTACATCCCACTTTTGTGAAATCAACTCCTCCTACAGTTTTGATTCAATTGTTTTGAAACTTGGTACCATGGTTTGATATACTCTGATGATGCATATATTGCAGTTTCACTCTGGATGACCTTGAGGTCAAAGGTTAGGTCAGATTTTTCCCTAAATCTTCTAAACACAGTAACTGCTGAAAGAAATGATGTAGACTTTTCAAATCTATGCAGCAGCTGTATCTAATACACATGTTGGACGACTTACACCCTCCCCTAACTATGGGTTTGGGGTCAAAGGTTCAAAGTTAAGATTGCAGTTGCACCATGGTAAATGCTACATTGACTACTACTATAAAACGAATCAAAGTCGGTGCCTTTTATTGCCATTCCATTGTTAAAAAACAATACAATGAAATTGAAATGCTGCTCCCTAAAAAAGACCATCACTTTCACAATTCAGTCATACATTTGTCATCCTCATAATTACAACAGTAAGTAATACTGAAAACAATGATACCTAAAAATAATTAAATAAAAATATCATAGCAATAAATAAGACTGTACTGGACATAAAATAAAAAAAACCATCCTGTACACAAGGTTATTCCCCATAAAATGACCTGAAAATGACATCAACAGTCTATGTATCATGCAAGTCCATTGAAGATGTGTACTACTGTCGGGAAGAAACAATGATTGAATCTGGTAGTCTGGGTTTTGTGAGAGGAAATCATGACCTTGGTGAATGGAGTCCATAATGATGGCAGTAGCTCTGCTGAGGTACCAAGACCTTAAAATCTCTTCCAAAGAAGGGAGAGAACAATCAGTTATTTATTTTTTTTTTTTTTGCCCAGTTTCGATCACTCTCTGCAGTTTTGTGGTCTGCGGCAGAGCAGCCAGCATACCAAACTGTGATGCCATATGACAATATGCTCTCAATAGCAGAGCGATAAAATAAAACCAGCAACTGTGCATTCAAGCCATTCCTCTTTAAGGAGCCTCAGAATGTGTAAACATTGTTAAGCCTTCTTTATCGTAGCTGTGGTGTTAACTGACCAGGTGAAGTTGTAAGAAATATGGACACCCAGAAACTTGAAAACCTTCACCCTCTCCACACACTCCTTACCTACGTATAGAGGAGTCTCGCTGCTGTGCTTCCTAGTCAGTACAGTGCATCCAGAAAGTATTCACTTATTCCACATTCTGTTAAGTGGCAGCCTTATTCCAAAAGGAATTAAATTCATTTTTTCCTCAATTCTACACACAATACCCCATAATGACAATATGAAAAGTTTTTTGTTTTTTTTTTGCAACTTTTTTAAAAATAAAAAACTAAGACATCACATGTACATAAGTATTTACAACCTTTGTCATGAAGCTCAAAATTGAGCTCAGGGGCATCCTGTTTCCACTGATCACCCTTGAGATGTTTCTACAGCTTAATTGGAGTCCACCTTCGGTAAATTCAGTTGATTGGACATGATTTGGAAAGGCACACACCTGTCTATATAAGGTCCCACAGTTGACAGTGCATGTCAGAGCACAAACCAAGCATGGAGTCAAAGGAATTGTTTGTAGATCTCTGAGACAGGATTATCTTGAGGCACAAATCAGGGGAAGGGCACAGAAAAAAATTCTACTGCTTTGAAGGTCCCAATGAGCATAGTGGCCTCCATCATCCATAAATGGAAGAAGTTTGGAACCACCAGGACTCTTCCTAGAGCTGGCCCACCATCTAAACTGAGCGATCCGGGGAGAAGGGCCTTAGTCAAGGAGGTGACCAAGAACCTGATGGTCACTCTGTCAGCGCTCCAGCATTCCTTTTTGGAGAGAGGAGAACCTCCCATAAGGACAACCATCTCTGCAGCAATCCACCAATCAGGCCTGTACGGTAGAGTGGCCAGACGGAAGCCTCTCCTTAGTAAAAGGCACATGGCAGCCCACCTGCATACCTGCCAACTACTCCAGTTTTGCCGTAATGGTTCCGGTTTTCAAGACCTCATTCCAGGTTACGGCTTTATTAATCAAAATTACGGTTTTTCACTAAAAATTCAGTCAAAAATTTTAAATCGTAAAAAAACAAAACAAAACACGAAAGCAATTCCAAACACGAGATCGCTAGGAATCGTATCTAAATTTAGAACAAAGGCAGTCGGCACTGCTTCCTGTAGGTGTATTGTGCATGTGCGAGAGGTCTGGGCCTAAGGTGCGCCCTTTCAGCCAGAACTGGAAGTGGCGTATGGCCAGGTGGAGAGCCAGTAACTCTCTGTCGAACACGCTGTATTTACGCTCACTGTCGTGCAAAGACCTGCTAAAAAAGGTGAGCGGCTGCCAAGAACCGGCAATGCATTGCTCCACGACGGCCCCATGCCCATGTCCGAGGCGTCGGTAGTGAGCGCTATCCGAGCCACCGGTTCTTGGTGCACCAATAGTGCAGCGTTTGCCAGAGCTGTTTTAACCTCAGAGAACGCCTGCTCCAGCTCAGGAGTCAGTCGACTCTGTCCGCCGGTTTCCATTTCTTGAGTGCGGCGTACAACGGCTGTATGAGCTGAACTGTGCGGGGGAGGAAACGGTTATAAAAGTTAACCATCCCCAAAAACTCCTGCAGCGCCCTGACATTGATGTTGAGGAGAAAAAAATAGCAAAACAATTTAGTTAGATTACTTTTATGATTCCAAACAGTTTGAAATTGACAGTGCACAGTGGACATTGACTCATAACTTTTGAATATTTCTAAGACTTAGCTACATCAGTGATTGTGCAAAATGAACTGCTGAAGACTCAGTGGAGATTGAAACTGGTGATCTGAAATGAATGCTGAAATTATAAAAAGTAATGGTATGTTGGAATTTTATTTCTATTATGGAATAGATAAAATTAACTGATTTTGATTTGATCAGGTGTTAAAGCATGTGATGGATAATGCTTGCTGGAATATTTTAGGAATGCTATCTTCTTGGAACATAAGTCAATATTATACAGTAATAAGTGGCATTCAGCTGTTTTATGTCATTTAAGCACAGTTCTGGTACTTAAAAATCATAAAAACCCAGGAGCTTTGGGGGGCTTGGCCCCCATTGCCCCCCCACCGGGGCTCTGCCCCGGACCCCACCACCTGCTAAATTTTCAGATAATTTCCCCAACCCCAAATCACGTCCCTGGAGCCATTGTTTCCATTTGGAATCGCGAAGGAATTAGGTCAGCATTGTATAAGTTTTCATCATGGAATCTGCCGGAGAAAAATCACAAATGAGCGTGAAACCCAAACGAAAATTACAGTCTTTTCGTGAGGAATACTCCACAGCATTTCCAGGAATTATTATTCGCTCAAGAAAGGGTGAAAATTACGCCAACTGCACTTTGTGTAGACAAGATTTTTTGATCGGACATGGAGGAATCAGCGATGTGAAAGACCACGTGGGAACGAAAAAACACAAGTCGAATGCCAATGCCAGTGACACCAGCGGCAAACTTTCTACGTTCTTCGTAAGAAAAATAGAAACATGATTATTGAAGAAATATGAGGTTGTAAGCCACATTTTAACTTGATTTAATGCTAATATTTGTTTGGTGTTGGGGGGCTTCGCCCCCCTGAACCCCCCACCAGGACTTTGTCCTGGACCTACTGGGGCCTGTGGCCCCTGGACTCCGGCTAGCTACTAGGATTTTCAGGTTTTAAAAGTTGGCAGGTATGCACCTGGAGTTTGCCAAAAGGCACCTGAAGGACTCTCAGACCATGAGAAACAAAATTCTCTGGTCTGATGAGACAAAGATTGAACTCTTTGGTGTGAATGTCAGGCATCATGTTTGGAGGAAACCAGGCACCGCTCATCACCACACCAGTGGTGGTGGCAGCATCATACTGTGGGGATGTTTTTCAGCGGCAGGAACTGGGAGACTAGTCAGGATAGAGGGAATGATGAATGCAACAATGTACAGAGACATCCTGGATGAAAACCTGCTCCAGAGCACTCTTGACATCAGACTGGGGTGACCGTTCATCTTTTAGCAGGACAATGACCCTAAGCACAGAGCCAAGATATCAAAGGAGTGGCTTCAGGACAACTCTGAATGTCCTTGAGTGGCCCAGCCAGAGCCCAGACTTAAATCCAATTGAACATCTCTGGAGAGATCTGAAAATGGCTGTGCACCAACGCTTCCCATCCAACCTGATAGAGCTTGAGAGGTGCTGCAAAGAGGAATGGGTGAAAGTGCCCAAAGATAGGTGTGCCAAGCTTGTGGCATCATATTCAAAAAGACTTGAGGATGTAATTGCTGCCAAAGATGCATCAACAAAGTATTGAGCAAAGGCTGTGAATACTTGCTGTATGTACATGTGATTTCTTGTTGTTGTTTTTTTTAATAAATTTGCAAAAATCTCAAAACTTTATTTACGTTGTCATGAGGTTTTGTGTGTAGAATTTTGAGGAAAAAAATTAATTTAATCTCATTTTGGAATAAGGCTGTAACATAAAATGTGGAAAAAGTGAAGCGCTGTGAATACTTTTCGGATGCACTTTTCTTCTTTCTTTTTTTTGTTTTTTTTTGTTTTTTGTATTCAGTAACAAGTTATTATCTGAGCGCCAAAGCTAGGGCCACCAAATCTGGGGCTTCATCTACAAAGACTTGGTGGATTTCCTACGAAAAGATGTACATTTAATAAAGAAAACGCCGTAACGAAAAAAAAAAAATCCAGTTGTATGAAACAGTACGTACGCAGGAATCCAAACATTTTTCCTTTGTACATCCCAATCTACTTGAAATTGAACGAATGTGAGGAAATACCGGACTCCTTCCTTGACACGCCTCCATTTGAATATGGACAAAAAATCACAACAGACGTGGACAGAATTGTTGTTACCCCTCTGTTAATCAAAGAAAAACCCACAATGGTCACAGAAATAACTTGAATCTGACAAAAGTGGTAATAAATAAAAATTCTATGAAAATTAACCAATGAAAATCAAGACAATGCTTTTGAATTGTGGTTCAACAGAATTATTTTAAAAAACAAACTCATGAAACAGGCCTGGACAAAAATGATGGTACCCTTAACTTAATATTTTGTTGCACAACCTTTTGAGGCAATCACTGCAATCAAACAATTTCTGTAACTGTCAGTGAGACTTCTGCACCTCTCAGCAGGTATTTTGGCCCACTCCTCATGAGCAAACTGCTCCAGTTGTCTCAGGTTTGAAGGGTGCCTTCTTCAGACGGCATATTTCATCTCCTTCCACAGATGTTCAATAGGATTTAGATCAGGGCTCACAGAAGGCCACTTTAGAATAGTCCAATGTTTGGCTCTTAGCCATTCTTGGGTGTTTTTAAGCTGTGTGTTTTGGGTCATTATCCTGTTGCAAGACCCATGACCTGCGACTAAGACCAAGCTGTCTGACACTGGGCACCACATTTCTCTCTAGAATACCTTGATAGTCTTGAGATTTCATTGTACCCTGCACAGATTCAAGACACCCTGTGCCAGATGCAGCAAAGCAGCCCCAGAACATAACAGAACCTCCTCCATGTTTCACAGTAGGGGCAGTGTTCTTTTCTTGGTATGCTTCATTTTTGCGTCTGTTAACATAGAGCTGATGTGCCTTGCCAAAAAGTTCCAGTTTTGTCTCGTCTGTCCATAGGACAGGAAAACATGGACTTCATGGGACTTCTCCCATGAAGTCCACTTTGGCTCAAACAATGACGGATGGTGCGATCTGACACTGATGTACCTTGACCTTTGAGTTCACCATGAATGTGTTTAGAGGTTGTTCTGGGCTCTTTTGTTACTATTCGTATTATCCGTCTCCTCCTGCGGCCACGTCCAGGGAGGTTGGCTACAGTGCCGTGGATCTTAAATTTCTGAATAATATGTGCAACTGTAGTCACAGGAACATCAAGCTGCTTGGAGATGGTCTTATAGCCTTTATCTTTAACATGCTTGTCTATAATTTTCTTTCTAATCTCCTGAGACAACTCTCTCCTTTGCTTCCTCTGGTCCATGTTTAGTGTGATACACATCATGTCAACAAACGGCACAGTGACTACTTGTCACCCTTTAAATAGGCCAACTGACTGATTACAAGTTTGTAGACACCTGTGATGTTAATTAGAGGGCACATCTTGGGTGAACATGGCCCTATGGTCACATTATTTTCAATCTTTTCTAGGGGTACCATCATTTTTGTCCAGGCCTGTTTCATGAGTTTGCTTTTTAAAATAATTCTGTTGAACCACAATTCAAAAGCGTTGTCTGATTTTCACTGGTTAATTTTCATATAATTTTTATTTATTACCACTTCTGTCAGATTCAAGTTATTTCTGTAACCATTATGGGTTTTTCTTTCATTAACAGAGGGGTACCAACAATTTTGTCCACGTCTGTGTGTGCCTGTATATATATATCATGCCTCTACCTATATCTATATATCTATAGATATAGGTAGAGGCAAACAAAACAAAAGTGTTTTGTTTGGCACACTGTCCTCCGGCATTAGCGCCAGATACAGGTAATTCAGTAAGTCTGCTCACAGCCCGATAGAGGAGTTGCACGTGACGTCAGTGATCACATGCTACATTGTTTTTCTGCCAGTGTGGACGGCAAATAGCGTAGACCCTGTGTTGAGTATATACCTACTCAGCCCAACTCAACACGGTGTTGTTTGTTATCCATTATGACTGAATACCACCTTAAGTGAGTGAGATCTTTATAGCAAGGCAGCCCGACACTCCCATGACATCATTTGTATGTGACAAGCAAAACACAAGATGGATATGGAGGCAAGCCTGCTGCTTGCTGGCTTTTTGTCAGAGTAAAGGCAAAAAAGGAGAGCGAGAGAAGGCTACAGGTGGTGAGACAAAACTCTGGAAAAGTACTGGAGAGTTTTGGAAGCCATGGGGCAGCGGAAGATGTGACGATATGAACTAGATCACATCTGAGGGTAAGCTAATGATTGCTAATGCTAGTTAAGCACTAATAAGTCCTCCGTACTACATTGTAATCACAGCAAGTTATTGCTGTTAGGTACTAAAATATGTATGCTGTGTGTGTGCGTTTCAGATGGCTCTCTTGTGGCAAAATTATTGCTTCAAACCGTCGGTCTTCAACCGAGCCTCTCAGTGATGGGATGTCATCCCACCTTCACGAACTGCAGTGATTGCAGAGCTTCAGAATGTCTGTAGAAACATTAAGCTTCTTGTGCTACAAATTGCTCTGATCTGTGTGAAAATCATGGAGAGACTGTTGAGACCTCATGGGATGTACCTGCTCCAGCCGGTGGTGTCATGGCAAAGTGATCAGCTGCCAGAAATTGATCGCCAGCTGCCATATTATAGTTAAGGGGTTATATTAGCCGTAAAATATATATTTCAACAGGTAAACAGTACTGAGCTAGGTATAATAAAATATATTTAACAATTATGATGCATTTTTAACCCAAAACAAACTTCATCTAGGATTAAAAGCAATTAAAATAATGCAGTCACAAGGTTACATAGAAAATGCATGGATTTACTGTATATATTCATGTAGGTACTGTATAAATATACTGTATATTCTATGTTTGAATAATGTACTATGTACTCTTTTTGTACAGCACTAAGAATTTTTACAATAAACTTTTGTACCTTTTGCAGATGTGTCTCCACGTTTGTTTTATTTCTGAAGGACACCAAGATTTGGTGACATAAATTAAATGCTAAAAGACTGGAAAAGCTGTCTAAGAATAATCCAGCAGTTTGAAAAATCACTTTTGGTTTGGTGTTTGTCAACAGAATTATGAACTATAAAGTAGTTTGTGTTAAAACAT